>OX451740.1:1337532253-1338959589 GCA_948472305.1 Vicia faba | reverse complement strand
GTTTGATACCATCAGGCTTACCATGATGTAGAGATTGTTGACCTTTGTGGTTGTTTCCCCAATGTACCTCTTCTTGGTAAAAAGGGAGGAATTAACTACAATCTCGTTCTTGCACGACGACAGCTTGGATATCTGATGAGGGATAAGCCAAATATTATTCATCTGAGTGGTTTCTTCCTTAAAGAGGGAGAGGTTCATAAGGAAGCTAAAGAGGAGATTGTGAAGGCTTGGCGTCACATTCACAGGAAGAGCAGGAAGGACTTGGGACCTAGAGGGGTTGTTTCTTTGGAGCCTTATCTTCAGTGGGTAGAAGCAAGAACCATCCAGTTGAAGATGCCGTATTCCCATGAAGCACCCATGCCTTATATGTTTGTGAAGACCAATTCTCCCCTATTAGATGATGTGGAAGAACTTAAACTTGCCTTAGTCAGGATGCAGCAGGAAAAGGAAGCTTGCAAGAATAAGTGTCAGACTTTATAGGTGTCCTACCGAGTAGACTTGAAAGAGAAAGATGACCTGGTCGAGATTCTTGAGAGTCGTGTTGTAGAGAAGATGGAGAGGCAAGAGGATTTATTTTCCTCTAGAGCTCAGTCAGGACCTAGTTGCTCACTTCCTAACTCTAGTGATTGGACAGAGGTTGCCAACAGGTATGCAGAAGAAAGCAAGGAGTTGAAGGCTCAGATTGCAAGACTCACAGGGAAATATCAGTGTATGGAGTGATTTTCATCAGCTTTGCTTTCTTAGGATCCTAGATTTTTATATTATCTTGTACTTGGGATTATTGAAACTTGTACTAAAAGTTTTAATCTGTTTTGAAGTTATAATAATGAGATTTTCAATATTTCAAATGTGTTAGTACTTTAATATTTTTAAATTGTCTATAAATCTGTGAGTTCCTTGAAATATTAATAATGAAATAAATCATACGCATTGCATATCATGCATCATATTTTACATACTTCTTGCATTTATATTCATATACAAGTGTCTTACTGTGCTTCTTTACTTCATTCAGCAAGCTCTCTCACCAGTACAATACTCGGGCCAATTTCAAAAGGAAGATGGATAATCTAGAACAAGAGAATCACGAGTTACGCGAAGAAGTTATTGCTCTGAAGGCTGGTATGGATAATCTCACAGCTCTGATGGAATCGTTGGTGGCTGCTCAGAATCAGCCACTACTTGCTCAACCTCAACAAACAACGGTTACTTCCGAAGCTCCGATAGTTCCTGTTTCTGTTACCCCAGTTACTGTTGTTCATAATCGTATGCCTCAAGATTATGTATGGGGAATGCTATAGAACTTCATGCCAGAAGGTTATAATAAAGATGCTCAGGTTTCTCCATTTGCTCAGGCTGCTGCTGCTCCTGCACCTCCTATAATGCATATTACTCCTACTGCTAGAAATGAGATTCATTATGCCTCACCTCCTTCGGTGAATGTTGTACCATTTGCTAATGATGAAGTTTATCGCCTTATTCCTCCACCAAGTGAAATATTGGGTGTCTATGATCGAATGGACAATTTTCAGGATCAGTTTGATAAGATGCAAAAAGAATTGAAGGCCCTCAGAGGAAAAGAATTGTTTGGCCAGAATGTGAATGATCTGTGTTTGGTTCCAAATGTGAAAATACCTCCGAAATTCAAAGTACTGGAATTCAAGAAGTACAACGAAAATACTTGTCCTCGTGCTCACTTAGTTATGTATGTGAGAAGGATGTCTACTCACACCGATGATCAACACATGTTAATTCATTTCTTCCAAGACAGTCTGACTGGTGCAACATTGAAATGGTACATGAGCTTGGATAGTGCCAATGTTTATACTTCCAACGACCTGGGTGAAGCGTTTATTAGATAGTACAAATATAATGTGGACATGGAACCTTACTGTGATCAACTCAGGGAAATGGTCCAAAAGGACAAAGATTCATTTAAGGAATATGCAGAGATATGGCATGAAGTAGCCGCCCAAGTGATCCCTCCAATGGAAGAAAACGAGATAACAAAGATTTTTATGAATACTCTAGGTGTTTTATATTATGAAAGAATGGTGGCGAGTGCACCAAGTGATTTCACTGAAATGGTGAGCATGAGCGTTCGTTTGAAAGAAGCTGTATGAGAGGGTCGCTTGACAAGAAGTGAAAATTCCATTAGTATGAAGAAACTGTCATATGGGTTTTCTAAAAAGAAAGAGGGAGACACAAATGTTGTTATTCAAGAGAGAAGGGTTAACCCTCCTAGAAGAAATCATTAGCACCACCAACAGGTTGCTTCGGTAACTCCAGTTGTCAATACGGCTCCGACCATAGTGGCTTATCAAAGACAGCCCCTTAGGGAAATCAAGGGCAGAATCAAAGGAGAGAACCTTTTGACTCTATCCCCATGAGCTTCAGAAAAAGTTGGTCCAGACCAAGCCACCCCCCGCTATACCATCACCTTTGCATTGGTATTATAAGGCAGATCAGACGTGAGCTTTTCATCAGGGAGCACCAGGGCACAATGTGGAAAACTATTGTCCTCTGAAATTTGAGGTACAAAAAATGGTGAGATCTGGCCTTTTGTCCTTTAAAGATGTTGGCCCTAATGTAAAAGATAATCCTTTTCCAAATCATGGAGGAGCAAGTGCTATCAACATGATTGCTGGTTGTCCATGGGACTTCTAGATCTTTGATATCAACTTGGTTAGGGGAGATTTGGTAAAGATGCACACTAACCTCTGCGATTTTAGTTACTATACGCATGACCACGCTGGTTGTGGTATCTGCAGTACTGATATACAAGGTGTGATAAGATAAAGGTTGGTCTACAGGAAATGATGGACGAAGGCCTCATTCATATAATCAGGCCTAGGGAAGAATATGAGGAAGATGTGTACATGGTCTTTGGATTTGAAACAACGCTTGTACATCGTCAGCGGGGTCTGTTCAAAAGTATACTGTCGAGATTTTGATATCATTTTCGCCATCCTCCCTCTAAAGGCTTTGAGTTTTTTAATCGAGAGTTGATAAGAACACATTTTTTGAAATAGTGAATACAAATGAATTGATTCAAGACAAACATGTGGAATGCATTGATGAAATAACAAGGTTTGATATGAATAAATGTTCAAATAAATCAAAAGAAAATTACACATCGAAAATTCTAATAAACGAAAAGTCTTCTTGTGAGAACTTGTCACTTCAAATGGTGATCCTTGGAGGATTGACAGAAACATTCCAGTTGACCATCTTGTGTGAATTCCAATGCTCCTTAATCAATCAGGTTTTGAATTTTGTATTTCAACTGCCAACAGTCGTCAGTATCATGCCCCGAGCTGTTGGAATGGTATGCACACCTTGCATCAGGATTGTAGTTGGGGGAAGAATTCTTGGGATTCAGATGAGGTCCTATCAACGTCACCTGGTTCAATCTCAACAGGTGTTGCAAAGCTTGAGACAACGACATGTTGAGCTTGGTAAACGGCCTCTTGGGTGTATCTAGCTTACTTTGATTAACCTGTTGTTTTTGGCGAGGTTGTTGTTAGACCCGTGAGGTAGTAGAAACTTGGAGAGGTCCATTCTTCACCAACCCAAACCCTTGTCTTCTTGGATGTTGACCAATGACTTGGTCCCTGGCCTCGACTGTTTGCTTCATATTGTTGTATCGGTCTTAATGAAGTTGGTTGATAATGGTTCTTAACTCTTCTTGTTCCCGGGCTAAGCCTTGGATAAGGGCCATCTGCCCTAGCATTTGGGTTCTAATTGCATCTACCTCAGTTTGCAGTTGTTCAAGCCGTTCATCCTTATTGTCTTCAGGACTTTTCTTGACCAAGTTCCCAACGAGGAGTGTTTTCAACTCTTCCTACCCCTTCGATAGGTATAGGAGTATGTCCCTGAACTGAGCTTCTTGAGTATGAAGATCTCTGTTGTCTTGTTTGAGAGCCATTGCTGAAATAAACAACGAGAACATGAGAGACCTGTATTGGAAGACCTGTTATGCAATGATATGTATGATATATGTATGCAATGTTTTCAAGGATCTCGCGGGGTAAACAAGAAACTGTTAGAATTTGGTTGCAGCTCGATTGAAGAAACTTCGTGTCATTAAAAATCCTTCTTCAAGAGTTAGGCTCACCATATCGAGTGGGTCATAGCCCCCGACTCAAGTTATCGTGTTTTGATCTCTAGACGGAATTGGCTGGAGGAAAATAAATCCCCTTTTCCCCTTGCTAGACGTTTGATTTACCATAACCTGCATCACAAACCCTTGAGATCCTTGAAATGGTTAAGGAAATGTTAAGGCATGATGTTATGATGTGTATGACATGCGCTTAAGAAAAAATGAGATGTGATGTAAACAAGTAAATTCGGCAAGAAATCCAAGTTATTGGATAAGGACTGTAAACAAAACCTGCAAGGAACTCATGTTGTCAGATAATGAAAATGTGCAAGTAATTCAAGTTGAAATCACACAAGTCACACAAACAACCTTAGGTTTAGGCTTGCGTGGGGTTTAGGTACTACCCTCTTGCAGTTTAGTTGGTTTAACCTGTCCTAGTAATAGTAACTGGGTTCTAGAGGTTCTCAATATCACTGACCATCCTACATCGGTCATAACTCCAGTTTAGCAATCTTTTCTTGCAGCCAGAACCATCTCGAGAGTATGGTCTCAATGAGTGTAGCATACTGCTACTTTTTATGGCCAAGTTGGTCAATTATAGGTTCTAAGGTCAGTTGATGCTTAACGACCCATATAGCAGCCCCATACTCTCCTTGTTGCTCCATAAGGGATATCGATACCAACTAATGTGCCACATCAACATAGCTACTGCTTCAACTGTATCGGTCTACGCCGTACATTTCCCTCACAATATATTGCTACTTACCTAAAAGGTGTTTCCCCCAGATCCAAGTTAGGATCTATAGTAACTCCGATACAAAGCCCACAAAAAGAAATCAATCAAATCAAACAATAGAAACAATATGATGAACTAATCCTAAGGTAGACCCCACTTATTTCTCCCCAGCAGAGTCGCCAGTTCTGTATTACGGTGGCCAGAACCGGGATTGTGTTTCCCTTATTTCTTTAAGGAATTTGCTGGTTTGCGTTTTGCGTTTGTGTTCGCAAAATGTCGCGGTAAGCAAAAGTCGCCACCGACTTTTATTTTATCCAACAAGGAAAGGAAAAAAGCACAGAAAAATTCCTTTTTCAAGATATTTCTGAGTACGGGGGGTAGATTATAGAAAGGGAAGGTATTAGCACCCTTTCTATCCGTAGTTATCTACGGGCTCTTAGGTACTTGCTCATCATTTTCAAAATAGTTTTCTTTGTGTTTGTGGGCTTTGAAAAGTTTTTGTTTTAACTTCGATTTAACTCTTGCTTCTGTCTTCAAGAGTGTAATGAAGTGTTTTTGAAAACTTTGTTTGTAAAGGAGGGTAAGTGTGAAAAAAGTTTGTTTGGATTGAGCAAGTACTTAAGAACTAATCTACTTACTTGAAAAAAGAATCGTTCTATGTTCGTTTCCTTTAGACAACGCTATCCCACTATTAGTGAGTAGGTAGCACCGTCGTTGGAGTTTTGAGGGTCAATTTGAAAGGGACATACGGTCCCTAAAGCAATATTAGGACTTCTTAGTGGTAACCCTAATATCTTAGATCATTTATCCGAGGCAACAATATCCGAGGCAACCTTTCCGAGGCAACTTTTATCTTTGGACAAAAGGAAGACCACTAAAACATCCCATACTCAATGACCGTTTACCGAAGGCAACCAAGTGAGAGTGTACCCTAAGAGTGCACATGTGTGAAGGATTCAGTTTCAGTTTATTTAACTTTGCATATTTAGGGTGATCTAACTGTTTTAAAATTAGTCATACATTCTTGTGATACGATGAGAGAACTGACTTGGGGTTTTGAGTTTGTGTTCGCAAATGTTTCGGTTTATCAAGAGTTGCCACCGACTTTTTATTTTATCCAAAGGAAATGTCAAAAAGCACAGGAAAGACCTTTGAGATGTTTTCTTGGGTTCGGGGGGTAGATTATGAAAATGGAAGGTGCAAACACCCTTTTCATCCATGGTTATCTATGGGCTCTTAGTTACTTGTTTAGATCACTTGCTTTTACCTTTCAATTATTTGAAATGGTGCTTTGTGTGTGGTTTTGAAAATGTTTTTGAAAAGAGGCCTTTTGTCTAGGCAACCTTTGTAATGATTCCTGTTTGAATGTATACAAAGGTGTATTGTCTTTAAAAAAAAATGCTTCAATGTTTGAAAGTTTGTTTTGGGGAAATGTTTTGAAATTAGCAAGGATGTTTGCAAGTTTTGATCAAGTAACTAAGAGTTGTCTACCCTATTTACTCAAAGATCTTTCCTACACATTTTTAACCCTTTTACATTGTTGCTTTACCATTGCATTTGGTAAACAAACTTGTGTTTGGATGTTAAACAGGACAAGCGCGGGTCATCGTATTGACCATGATAGCAATAGTGCTAAGTATCTTTAGCAATTTTTTGAGGGACTAGATCATTTTGTATAGGCAACCAAGATAACGTCATCGAGGGACTATGATCTTTTGTTTTGTTTTTGTTTTTCCAAGATACTTAACATGCATACCATGGCCATTTTAAAGGCAACAAGTGGGTGAAACCCTAGGGGTGCATGTGTGCATTGTGTTGTCAATTTACATGCTTTTATGTCTTGTATTAGGTTTAGCTATTTGTTTTGATTTTGGATATTGCATACAAACCCTAATCTCTATCATGGCACATTTGAAAGCATAAAGTGCGTAAAAATAAATCTAAGCTATTACAACATTGATATGGGGAGGGGGATACAATTTTGAATAGGGGATTATTTGGAAGAAATTAAACCCTAAGATTATTACAACCAAATTGAATTAATTGTTCAAATGATAAATAAAAAAATATTTAAATGGACAATTAAATAAATATGCAATATATTATAAATATGCAAAAAATGTTCTTTTGTATTATTTTTATGTATGTAAAAATAAAATATTTAATGCATAAAAAATAACAATAAAATAAAAGATTAATTTTATTAAGGGTGGAAACCCTAATTTGTTTTAAGAAAATATATACATTATGTATTATTTATTTATGTACAATAAAAATAGAAATATATACAAATGTCAAAAAATAAAAATATGTTAGAAAAAAATATTATTTAAGTATATAAATAATAAAAATAAAAATATAATATTTTTTTGTATTATTTACAAGTTTTCATTAAAGAAAATAAATGTATCTATTATTTAATAATTATTTATATGTCCAAAAAATAACAAAAAATAATAAAATAAAATATGGAAATTTATGAAAATATTTTTGGTATTTTTAATGTTTAAGAAAAATAAAATAAAGTCAGAAACTAAAAATGAAATTAAAAAATATAAAAATATAAAACAATGGGCCAAGGGGGTGTAAACAGTAAGGCTGAGGGTGCAAAAAGCATGAAATAGCTAGGCCCAGCCCAACTCCAGCTTCGTATTCAACCTTTGAACAAAAAACACGCGCCCTGTGCACAATTCTGGAAATCCTGCATACGTGCTCTAAAGCAAAAACTCACAACACAAAAGTCATAACATTTTTCAACACGATTCCAACCATATAAAGAACTTAATCTAACTTTCAAAGACCAGAGAGAATTTCTCTGGCCCTAATTTCTAACCTAACTTTTTCAGAATGTTCATCAATCAAATTCTCTCAACACATTTAACTTAAATGCAATCTATGCATATGTACAACTTAAGGGCAATGAGTACCACATTTTTTATTCACAAACCTAAGCCTAATGATTCCTAAATAGAGAGATAGAAAGTTGGAAAATACCTGCTTCAGTTTAACTCGAGTATGGCAATGTGGAAATTTTTAATGAGGTCTGAGATGCTTGGGAGCTTGCTTGAACTTCCTTTGACCTCCCCCATTGCTTAGTTTGCTTTGAGTTTGCTTGAATAAGCCTGTAGAAGTCAACCTGCACAAGCTGAATTCAAAAATGGTGAAGCTTGAAAACAAGGTTACAGTCACTGGCCAATGGTTGGGATAGATTAGGTGGGTTGTATGGAATGTATTGGAAGAAGTTTGGGGCAAAACGCACGAGTAGTTTGTGATTTGGAAACAAAAATGCATAAACTGCCTTGTTTTGCAAGAAGAAGGTGTTTTGATGCTCAAGGGTGTTTGAGGATTGGATAGCTCGTGTTTCTGGCTCAATGTGATATGCAAAAGTTGTTTGGAATCTTTACAAGAGTTAGTTTTATCAGATACAAGAGTTCTTGTGATTTTGGCAAGTTGACTTGTTTTTTAAAAAAGGTGTGAAGTGACCAAGGACAGGCCTGTACAGGCTAGCCTCAAGCATGCACAAAGTTGTTGTACCTTTGCCTTAGTTTATGGAATTTGTTTTCTGCAAAAGAAAGGGTGCAATGCTCAAGAGAAACAAATATGCATAAAGCCAACTTTATGAAAATGGCAATGTTCACTTTTTGCCAAAAATGGATTAAACCCTTATGTAATCTTCCATATATCAGAACAATGCATTAAACCATTGAGTTTGAATTCAATTTTTGAGTGTGGAAGGGTTTAGATACCTGTAAACAAGTACAAATGAAGCTGGACAGAAATTGCAACTTGTAGCAAAGTGAAAAATGCCATGGATCAAAGTGACTTTTTGCCAAATTCAAACCTTTGATTCTCCCTAACCACAAATGATTTTGGAGAGTTCTTGGACATTTTGGAAAGATTTTAACATGATCTACAATCCATATTTGAAATGAATTTTGAAATTCCAATGGGAACTAGGTGATAAATGGCCATGAAGATAGGTGAAAATCCTGCCTAAACTAGGGAAAAAATTCACTAAGTTAAAAGTTTCATGGACCCTTATTACAAAAATCATAACTTGAGATCCAAGCATCCTTTGGGAAAAATTTGTGAATTAAAGTTGTAGATTTTATGGAGGACTACAACTTTCATGTTGGAAGTTTTGTTTGAATCCAATTGCATTATGGAGAAAAAGTTGGGCAAAGTTGGGAAAAAATAAGAAAATTTCATAACTTAGAAAAATTCTAAGTTATGAAAATTTTCAATCTTAAACCCTAATTTGCAAAATTAGGTTTCTTGATGAACAAGTTTCATGTTTTGACATATCTTGATGAAAAATGACCCTTGGCACTTGACTTTGACCAAAAAGTCAAAGTTTGACTTTTCAGTGTACAGTTGATTTTTGATCAATTGACTGGAAAATTCATCTGTCAATCCAATGCTTTTGAGATCCTTTGAAACTTGTAATTAGGTCAAGATGATGCCATTGAGTCCTTGAATCCATGGTTGAACCCAATTTTTCATTGGCTAGATGAAAAATCAGAAATTGCCCTTCTGTAGTCAAAAACCCTAAAAATGACCATTTTGCCCTTTTGATGATCTGATCAAATTTCTTGAGGAGTTGTGGTCCAAACTTGATCAAATGGTTCATATGAGTTTATAATGTTTATGTGGGTCAAAAATTATGAGGTTTGACTGTAAATTGGCCACAGTTGACTTTTTCCCCAATATAGTTGATTTCTAGGTCAACTGTCCAATTGACTGGGAAAAAATTTGATTCCAGGCTTGAAACTTGGTAGGGGCAATCTTGTAAGTCCAACATGAAGTATGAAAGTCACCTTGAACATTGGAAGTCCAAAAATCCTTGTGCAAACTCAAACCCTAATTTTAGGTCAACAGTGCAAGGAGATGTCTTGAGCAGAGCAAACCCTAATCCTGTCTGGAGTCCAAGGAGTCTTGTGAGGGGAAATCTTAATAAAATGAGAGGGATAATTTTGGGGAACAACAGCTGCCCCTGTTCAATCTTCTTGGGCCTGAAGAGTTAGATTGGAGAGTTTTCCTTTCGTGACTCGAAGGTAAAAGAGGATTGAACACTAAAGTGCCCGTAAATTTGCACTCGTCAAGACGTGGTTGAAGGAATTGGCTTAAAGATTCCATTTGGTGATGATAGAATCTTGCTGGAGATGGGCTTAAAGATTCCATCCAAGAAGTGTCAATCGCATAAGAGATTCCTTTGCGAGAACTTGTATACCTGTTGTTGAGGAGGACCATGTCGGGGAATGCCGGTCTCTGTCGTGGTAGAAATAGAATTTTAGGAGCTTCAGTCGTCAGTTATTCTACTAGGGAATCATCTCTTGGTTTGAAGAGGTAAAAATGCACTGCCATTTGGTCGTGCTCCAGGATCTTCAGTGATTTACTGGGGGGATGAGATTAGACTTGTTATCTGGTCGTTCTCCAGGTTTCGCAATATCTCAATTCTTATCTGGTCGTGCTCCAGGCTTTAGAAGGAATTAAGCTGTTATCCGGTCGCCTCCGGGCTTCAACTTGAATTTAAGGCATACTAATATCTGGTCGTCTCCAAACTTATTAGTAATTAGCCAAGTAAACTGCTATTTGGTCAAAATCCAAGCTTCGTAGTGCACCTCACTGTTATCTGGTCAAAATCCAAGTTTCACAGTCTTGTATTGCTATCTGGTCAAAATCCAGCTTCACGATACCTTACTTCCTATTTGGTCAACATCCAGGCTTCAGAAGGAAATCAAATGGTTATCTGGTCGCTTTCAGGCTTCCTTTTGATTTTGGGGCCTACTAATATCCGGTTGAATCCAGGCTTCAAAGCAATTGGCCGAGTAAACTGTTATTTGGTCAAAATCCAAGCTTCACAGTGTACCTTACTATTATCTGGTCAAAATCCAGGCTTCACAGTCTTGTATTACTATCTGGTCAAAATCCAGGCTTTAAAAAAACTCGATGGGGATTCAACTATTTTCCGGTTGATCTCCGGGCTTCAGTATGATCAAGATATTATCCGGTCGAATCCGGGCTTCATAATTTTGACATGGAACAGGAATCTAAACATTGATTTTAATAAGCAATAGAATAACATCCATATCTGGAGCATCTCTAAGCTGTATCTGACCTTTGAAAATTTGTTAAAGATAGCTGCTAATCTCATCTTGAAAAGGGTAAAATGTTAGCTGAAACACAAAGTTATGTTGCATGAAATGTAAGATGCAATGTATGTGTTTTATCAATGTTCATGATTTATGAATGTAATGTATGTGCATGTAAGCTGATTAGCTGTCTTGCTGAGGAAAATAAATCCTTGATAACTGGAGATAAAAAAAAATCTTTGACTGTTGTCGGGGAAGATAAATCCTTGACTGCTGCTGTGGATAGAAAATCCTTGGCAACTCGCGGGGATTACCATAACTTTGACAACTTCTGTGGGAACTGATAATCCTTCACGACTTTCCTGCGGATACAGGGATCCTTCAAGTCCTTTGAAGTTGGAACATGATAGACATTCTGTTGTAAGAATAATGTTGAGTGCTGCTTGAGAAACCTGCTTGGGGAGTCCCGAGAAACTTGATGACTGTGGCTGGGGATTGAGAATCTTCAATCTGTTGGGAAATAAATCTGTGGGGAGAAAGTTTATTCTGCTGGAGAGTTTTCAAAAGCTTGGGTTGTATGCCAATCTACTGAGGAATTATCCGAAGTTGTCGCATGGTTAGCTGTCAGGCTCTAAGATAACTTACAGGGGAATCTTCTGGTTTTAAGACAACTTTCTAGGGAACTGGAGGAAACCGGATGGTCTTCCACCGGGGTTTAAGGGTTGAAGTTTTGGACTTAGTTGGGGAAGAAAGTTTCATCTTTGCTGAGGGTCTGTAGTTCAAAGTTTTTGGCTCCACTGGGGATCTCGATGATGTATTGCAGGGGATTTCACTTGGAATAGCCTAAAGACGTTTTCCTATCCTTTCAACATATCAGTAATTATTCTTTCACATTTCGTTTTATTTTTAAACAATGATTATATTCAAATGCGTATGCTTATTTAATAAATCATTGGACATTTTCGAATAAAACACAAGTGTAAAAAGAAAGAAAAGGCAAATAATTTTCTGCACTTGGAAGTATCTTTTTATTAACTTTGTGTAAGTATTTTTGTACAAAGGAGACAAACATCCTAGTAAGAGGATGTTGTCATAAAAAATGAGAAAAATTTATACAAAGAAAGGTGGCTATGTGTAAAAATTCCATGGGGTTCCCATTCTGCTATAGCTTTCGTAAGTCTGAACATCTTGTCCGTTCGTTGCTTCGTCCGAAGATGACTGGATCGATCAGAAGCCAGGAGCTTGTCTGGTGAAGAGATTGTCTTTAAAGTGATCCGATGAGACATAGTCATACACTTTAATTCCCTAACTTTTTCCTGGACCGCCCTTTCGGGTTTTCAACCCACCGGGAAACCCTTTTTGGCCCAAGTCGCCCTTTCGGGTTTTCAACTTGCCGGGTGTACAAATTTTTTTGTTTATCCCTAATTTTTTCCTGAACCGCCCTTTCGGGTTTTCGATTCACCGGGATGCCCATTTTTTTCCCAAGTCTCCCTTTCGGGTTTACAACTTGCCAAGTCGTTTATGCGTAGTATCTTTTGACTATGTCTACGTTCGCAGGGTGCGGCAGGTCGTCACCATCCATGGTGGTCAGGATCATTGCCCCACCGGAAAAGATGTTTTGATCACAAATGGTCCTTTGTAAGTAGGAGTCCATTTGCCCCTGGGATCACTTTGCGGAAAGATGATCCGCTTGATTACAAGGTCCCCGACTTGATATATACCTGACGCCTGACTTTCTTGTTGAAGGCCTTGATCATACGTTTCTGATACGCCTGACCATGGCAAACAGTAGTAAGTCACTTCTCATCAATCAAGTTAAGTTGATCAAGCCGGGTCTGAATCCAATCGTCTTCACTCAAACCAGCATCTTTCATGATTCTCATGGAGGGAATCTGAACCTCGATGGGTAAAACAGCTTCCATGCCATATACCGAAGAAAAGGGTGTTGCCCTAGTTGATGTACGTGTTGTGGTACGGTAACCGTGCAGAGCGAACAACAACATCTCATGCCAGTCCTTGTAGGTGACTGTCATCTTTTGTATGATCTTCTTGATATTTTTGTTCGTAGCTTTGACAACACCGTTCATCTTTGGCCGATAGGGAGATGAATTATGATGTTGAATCTTGAACTGCTCGCACAGATTTGGCATTTGTGACAAGTACGAGAATGTTGATGACAATCAGCTTCCATGGTAGACCAGTAGTAGCCTGCCCATAAAATCTTCTTAGCCATCGTATGTCCGCTTGAGTGGGTACCGAAGGTACCATTGTGCAGGTCAGCCATGATCTGCTCAGCTTCAACCTTGTCCACACAACGGAGCAGAACGCAATCATGATTGAGCTTGTATATGATACCATTGCTTAGGAAGAACTTGGCAGAGAATCTCCTTAAGAATTTTTTGTCGTTGACTAAAGCTCCTTCAGGGTATTCTTGTGCTTCGAGATACCTTTTGACGTCATGAAACCAAGGTCGGTCCACTACTTCTTCGGTATTAATCTCGTGACAATGTGAAGGTTCGTCCATTCTTTCAATGGTTATTTGAGGAGGCTCATTATCTCAGTTAAGTTTAAACATGGATGACATTGTAGCTAGCGCATCTGCTAGCTGATTCTCTTCTCGCGGGAAGTGCTCGAAGGTGATCTGCTCGAAATGTGGTAACAATGTCAAGACATGTCCTTTGTAATGGATGAGGTTTGGATGTTTAGTATCCCACTCTCCTTTGATTTGACTGATAACCAAAGCTGAGTCCCCAAATACAATCAATGATTTGATTCCCAAGCCAATAGCGGCCTTGAGGCCAAAGATACAAGCTTCATACTCGGCCATGTTGTTGGTGCAGCTGAAACAGAGTCTAGCAGTGAAAGGTGTATGGAAACCTTCTGGAGAGATAAGTACAGCGCCTATACCGTTCCCAAGTGCATTAGAAGCACCATTAAAGTACAGGGTTCATCGGGATCCTTGTTCAGGTCCGTCATACGGTATGTTTTCCTCAATGCTGCTCAAAGTCATGATATCCTCGTCGGGGAAGTCAAACCTCATGGATTGGTAATCTTAGATAGCTTGATGGGCCAAATGATCAGCTAGCACACTCCCCTTTATGGATTTTTGAGTCGTGTACTGTATATCATATTCGGTGAGGATAATCTGCCATCTAGCGATTCTTCCGGATAGAGCAGGCTTCTCGAAGATGTACTTGATCGGATCCATCTTAGAGATCAGCAAAGTGGTATGTGTCAACATATACTACCTTAGTCGGCGAGCATCCCATACCAAAACGCAGCAATTTTTCTCGAGCAGTGACTAGCGGGTCTCACAGTCGGTAAACTTTTTGCTAAGTTAATAAATGACATGCTCTTTTCGGCAAGACTCGTCATGTTGGCCCAGTACGCACCCTATTGAATTCTCTATGATGGTCAGATACATGATTAACGGGCTTACTTCGACAGGTGGCATCAAGATAGGAGGTTCCATCAAGTATTCCTTGATTCTATCGAAAGAAACTTGACAGTCATCATTCCATTTAACCACCTGATCTTTCTTCAACAACTTGAAGATTGGTTCACAGGTAGATGTTAGGTTAGAAATGAACCTTGCAATGTAGATTAGGCGTCCCAAGAAACCTCTAACCTCCTTCTCAGTGTGAGGGGCAGGCATTTCTTGTATAGCTTTTACTTTGGCAGGATCAACCTCGATGCCTTTGTTACTGACGATGAATCCCAAGAGTTTACCGGACCTGACTCCGAAAGTGCACTTGTTAGGGTTCAGTCTGAGTTTGTACTCTTTCAACTTGACAAACAACTTTTGCAGATGGTCGAGGTGTTCTTCTTCCGTTTGTGAACGGGCTATCATGTCATCTACGTAGACTTCAATCTCATGATGTATCATGTCATGAAACAAAGCTACCATGGCACGCCGATAGGTTGCCCCGCATTCTTCAGTCCGAATGACATCACTTTATAGCAGAAGGTACCCCACTGTGTAACAAAGGTAGTTTTCTCCATGTCTTCAGGGGCCATTTTGATCTGGTTGTACCCCGAAAATCCATCCATGAAAGAAAATACCTTATACTGAGCTGTGTTGTCAACCAAGATGTCAATGTGCGGTAGTGGAAAGTCATCTTTAGGGCTAGCCCTATTTAAGTCTCTGTAATCCACGCACATCCTGACTTTGCCGTCCTTCTTAGGCACGGGCAAAATGTTAGCAACCCATTATGGATAGGAAGTAACTGCAAGAAAGCCAGCATTAAACTGCTTCATAACTTCAGCTTTCATCTTCTCAGACATGTCGGGCCTCATGCGGCGAACTTTTTGTTTAATTGGTGGACAATATTCTCTTGTAGGGAGACGGTGAACCACAATATCTGCATCCAGTCCCGGCATGTCTTTGTAGGACCAGGAGAAGATCTTAACATATTCATTCAATAGCTGAACTAAGCGCTCCTTGACACTTGGCTCCAGGTTGGCACCCACTTTAACTTCTTTTCTGTCTACCTCTGTTCCCAAGTTGATAGTCTCTAACAACTCCTAGTGAGGTAGGATATCCCTTTCCTCCTGTTGCAGCAGTCAAGCCAATTCTCCAGGAACTTCACAGTCTTTATCACCTTCGTATTCGGCATGATTGACCATATCTTCAGAGTCACTGAAGGCCATAGCAGAATTGTTACCCATGGAATCCGGGGTGGATGGGTACCTGCATTTTGTGAGTGTGGGTGTATGTAAGGGATAGCCACCTTTAAACAGATAAAATGTAAAATGAAAGACAATGAACACAAAAGTTTATATATAAAAACGTCCATGATTCATTAAAATGGCATATGAAGATGGAAAATCAAACCCTTACAAATGGACCTATGTACCTCGGATAAGGCACAAGGTTAAAAGTGTATGAATTGTTTAAGAATTATTACAAACCAACAGAAATGTTCGAAAGATAAATTACTGATTGATGAAAGTAATGGGAACAAAATCCTTTGCCTCCCAATTGCATAGTCCTCCTTCAACGGTCTGGAAAATCCAATCTCCAAAGTTGCTCTCATCTTCACCATCCTCCAAAGCATGAACTCCATGATGAGTGATCTTCAACGGTGGTCCTCCAGCCCGGGAGCGACGCACAGCCTTCTGACTAGCAGCAGTGAAACCCAAGCCGAACTTATTTTTCTTGTAAGGAAAATCTGGCAGCTGACCCCATACTATGCTTCCTCCTTCCTCAATCACAGCCTTCGCATCTTTAAGGGATGACATCCAGGACACAGGTTTGGTAATGATGGGTACAGAAGGCACTGCTGCAACTTCCTGAGCTACCTCCTCAAAATGCTGAAAGGGGGTTTCGGTGAATTCACCATCCAATTCCACATAGAGGAAATAATTAAGATGGCTTATCATGTATTCCTCCTCGCCACGAACTGTCACAATTTTCCCCTGGACAGGGTACTTAAGCTTCTGATGCAGAGTAGATGTAACGGCTCCAGCATGATGAATCCAGGGTCTTCCCAACAAGCACGAGTAGGAGGGATCGATATCCATGACATAGAATATGGAATTGAAAGTTTCGGTACCCACTTTAATCGGGATGTCCACCTCCCCGTGGACCATCCACTTGGAACCGTCAAAGGCTCTGACGATGATATTGCTGGGCTTCAAAATTATACCTTCACAATATAGTCTATCCAATGCTTTCTTTGGTAAGACATTTAAAGACAACCCGATATCAACCAGAAAGTGAGCTAAAGTAGTCCCTCTGCATTCTACCGAGACATGCAGCGCATCATTATGCTTTCTCCCCTTAGATGTTAAATCGGCATCGGAGAAGCCAAGACTGTTGTCGGCTGTTAGGCTAGCTATACACTCCTGGAACTGGTCCGCAGAGGTTTCTTGAGGCACGTGGGCCGTCTTCAAGAATTTGATCAAAGCTTTGGCATGAGCTTCAGAACAGAGCAATAGGGTCAGTATAGAGATTTTTGAAGGGGTTTGCCCCAGTTGTTCTACGACATCATAGTCGCTTTTCTTAATTATTTTTAAAATCTCCTCCATTTCCTTTTGAGTGGTCTCGGGGATGACCAAAGGCTGAGCCCTCGTCTTGACGGGCGCTTCTTGGATCCCTTTACCTTTATCAGCAGCAACAACAAAGGGTACAACTACAGGAGTATCAATTTCTTCGATCACCGAAGTTCGCACGGATATGTTGACCGGCACAGGAGTAACCTTAGGAGCACTTGAGGGTCCGAAGATTGCCCTTGGAGGAGCAATCTCTGGAGAGAAAATTCTTCTGCTGCGGGTGATTTTACTCGTCCCAGCAATATTTCCTATGTCAAGAGTCTCTTCATCGGAACTTTCTTCAACTGATTCAATCTTCTTAACACCGTGGTAGAAGATTTCTCCTCCATAATTCCACGGTATTATTTTGTTGGACATGTATGAGATAGGCCTCGGCATAGTTATCTTCAGAGGTACAATCTTTAGTTCAGATGTAATCTTAACAGGTCTTTTGGAGACCTTGGAAAGATTGGTGGAAATGGTAATTATAGCAACATTGTTGATAGGATTTAGAGTAAAAAGAGTTTTCTCAAAGAGGATTTCTTGATTATCCATTAGGCGTTGGATGCCTAACTTCAACAACGGACAATCGGATTGTAAGGACGAACAAAGGTAGTAATCTTTTTCACAGCCCGGGAAGATCCCGGCTCTCAACAGATTCATCTTGATCATTGGTAATGGAGTCATTAAGTCATCAACAACAGTAACATAAAGATCCTTTTCAATAGCATGGACATTATGACCATGTTTTGGCATTGGGGAAGAGATCACATTAGGTTTTTCAGGGGCGTCAAACTCCACCTCTTTGGCATCTATTAAATCCTGGATCTTATTTTTGAGGGCCCAACAATTGTTGGTGTCGTGCCCCACGCTATCTGAATGATAGGCACACTTGGCATTGGCATGGTAAAAAGGAGAAGTTGTATTCGGATTTTGCGGTGCCTCTCTCAGGTTGGTAAGGTTTAACTTTAAGAGATGGGGGAGAACCTGGGCAGGCGTCATGTTTATTTTGGTGAACTGCCTAGCAGGCCTTTCTTCTCTTTGTTGGTTGGTCCTGGGTTGATTGTTTCTAGGCTGATCATCTGCAGTCTTTTGAATCATCACAACCCCCACTGTTGGCCGGCGCTCAACTCTTCCTCGACCTCTTTGAGAGTAGACAGCTGACACCTCTTTCTTGGCTGGAAAGGTCTTCTTGATAGCAACGAAAGCATATGCATCCTTTTGAATTTTACCGCTCTTGATTCCAGCTTCAACTCTTTCACCAGTCATAATTAACTCGATGAACCCCACAGACGAGCTCCTGATCAAGTGATTAAAGAATGGACCTGACAGGGTCCCCAAAAACATATCCACAAGCTCTCTCTCAGACAATGGTGGTTGCACCTTTCCATCCAAGTCCCTCCATTTCTGGGCATACTCCTTAAAGCCTTCATTAGAGACCATACCCATACTCTGTAATTGAGTACGGGTAGGTGCTAAGTCTGTATCATATTGATATTTTCTGTAGAAGGCAGCCGCCAAATCCTCCCAATTGTGCACATCAGATCTCTCAAGCTGGTAGAACCAATCTAATTTCGTACCCGACAAACTATCTTGAAAAAAGTGGACCCATAGATCCTTATCAGAAGAGTGAGGTTGGATCTTTCTGACGTAAGACCGTAGATACATCTTTGGACAGGAAAAACCATCGTATTTAGAAAATGTAGGCACCTTGAATTTAGGGGGAATCACAATCCCAGCCACCAACCCTAGCTCCTCGAAATCCATCCCAGGCACTCTATGTACCTCCATAGCTGCCAGACGCTCTTCCAGATTTTTGTACTTGTCATCTGCAGGAGGGTACTGCTTCTCAGAGTAGTCTTCATCCTCTTCTTCCTCTTCTTCTTCCTCAGACTCGGAGGGTACTGCAGCTCCTTACCCTTACCAACCCCTTCATCAGATGTTGAGGGGAAATCCAGGACCCTTCTAGCTTGGTTCTCAAATCTTCTTCCCATAGTAGCCACGCCAACTCTTTTATTTTTCTTTTTCTCTTTCTCCTTTTCCTTTTCCAGCACTGCTTTAAGATCCTCCTGACCCTTTTCCAAGGTCATGAGTAGTTGTTGGAACTGTGAATTCTGCGCTTGTAGGTCTTTGACCGTCTGCTCTATATCCATCTTGCTGAAATAAACAACAGAGAGATAAGGAAACCTGGTGTGAAGACCTGCTTATGCATATGATGAATGATATGTTATTCATGTAATGCATTCAAGGATTCAGAAATTCAAATTTGTTGCAAACAAAAAAGAACGCACGTCATATTAATAAGATAGAATTGTTAGTACATAAATGCCCCATGGGCAAAATAATACAAAATTCTAATGTAAAAAGACGTTGCGCATCCTCTTTGGTTCTATGTAGGTGTTGAGAGTCTGCTCTTCGTGGAGTCGACGAGTAAGTTCCAAAACCTTATTCTCACTGGCGTAGAAGCTGGCTTCAAAAGTGTTCCATTTTTCCTTGAGTTGTATCCAACTCCTTTGTAAATCTTCAAGTGATGTTGGCATGTCAGGATGCAGGAGGGTGTATGGAACCTCTCCTTCCAAAACAGGCTCTTTGATCACAGGTAGAATGTAGGGGTAAGGCATCATAAGAATTTGGGCGTGGGTTCGTATCCACTTGAGGTAAGGCTCAAGGGGGATGGAATTCTTGTGTCCCAGTGTCTTACTTCCTACCTTGTTGGGCATCCTCCAAGCTCGAATAAACCTTTGTCGAAGTCCTTGAGCGTCGTTGTCAAAGTCAAAAACCAAGTCTAGAATCAGCATGTCATGAGGGCCATCCCTTCGGGCATACCCAAATTTTCTCAGAGCCAAGCAGGGGTTGTAGGTAATGCCTCCCCTAATGCCAAGTAATGGAACATTAGGGAATTCCCCATAACGATCAATGATGATGACATTTTCTATGGACCGAGAACACCAATGGACATCAGAATATGTAAGAGTCATCAACCGTTGTGACCACCTCAAGCCTTGCTTATTCTTCAAGACTGACTGGGGAAGGTGAGAAATAAACCACCTTGCTAGAAGAGGAGTACAACACATGAGAACACCTCTTTTCCTCATTGTTCATATGTAAAATGAGTGGAGGATGTCCCCAAGCAATGTAGGCACAGGATTCCGAGATATGAAAATCTTGACAACATTCACATCTATAAGCTGATCAAGGTTTGGGAACAAGACCAACCCATAGATGAGAAGTACTACAATCTCCTCAAAAGCTCGTAGATCTAGAGAATTCCAGCAGTCTCGTGCCTTCTCAAACAGAAACTTTGCCAAGAAACCCTTGACACCACTTCTGGTTTCCCAATGACCTTTGATATCAGATGGTTGCAAGTGTAAGGCTCGAGAAAAATCTTCAAGCTTTGGCTCTCTTTCAGTACCGTTGTAGGGTAGTTGATGGAGAACAGGAATCCTCAGGAGTTGAGAAAATTCCTCCAAAGTAGGCACTAGTTGGTAATCAGGAAATGTGAAGCAGTGGTGTATGGGGTCAAAGAACTGGAAGAGAACTTTCACCATGTCTTCTTCAATATTGGAGTTGACCAAGTTGAGAAGTATACCATGTCTTTCAATGAAGGGAGAATTCTCTGGAATCTTGGAAGCAAGCTCCTTGAGTTGAGGAGGAATTCTCACAAGGTTGACCTGAATTGTTTTTTTGCGGAGTGATTCTATAACCTACAAAACAGGAAGAGAGATGAAAATCCAAACCCTTGAAATGGTTAGTGGATATGCTTCATGATGTTTATGATGTATGCACAAATATATGTACAAGCAAGTCACCCAAGTTCCTAGTTTCAGGCTTGCATGGGGTTTCATAGGTAAGTACCCTCTTGAAGTTTAGTTGGCTCAACCTGTCCTATAAATAGTAACCGGGTTCTAAGTAGCTCAATATCACTGGATTATTTTCTGTGTTCATTGTTTCAGTTTAGCCACTTTACTGGCGACCGAAATATTCCAAGAAAACAACCCTCAATGAGTGTAGTATCGAGTATCTACCAACTTCGGATTGCACCAAAGCAGGTTATCTCACTACCCCTAATAAGGCCAAGATGGTCAAGTAAAGGTTCTAAAAGTCCATTAGTGCTTCATGACATCACTCAGCGGCCCCGTATTCTCTTTGATTGACTCAAAGGCTACCGGTACCCACAAATATGTCGCACTAATATAGCTATTGCTTCGACCATGTCGGTATACCCCACACAGTTTCCACAATGTATTTCTATTTACTTATGAATGTTTCCCAAATCCGGGTAGAGGATTTCAAACCCAAACAATAGAAAATGTAAAGCAATCATAGCAAACAAGGTAAGCATGTAAAGGTGATCTAAACCCTAAGGTAATCCCACTTTTAGATATTCCCCAGCAGAGTCGCCAGTTCTGTGATACGGTGAGAGAACTGACTTGAGGTTTTGCGTTTGTGTTTGCAAATGTTTCGGTTTGGCAAGAGTCGCCACCGACTTTTTATTTTATCCAAAGGAAATGTCAAAAAGCACAGGAAAGACCTTTGAGATGTTTTCTTGGGTTCGGGGGGGTAGATTATGAAAATGGAAGGTGCAAGCACCCTTTTCATCCATGGTTATCTATGGGCTCTTAGTTACTTGTTTAGATCACTTGCTTTTGCCTTTCAATTGTTTGAAATGGTGCTTTGTGTGTGGTTTTGAAAATGTTTTTTAAAAGAGGCCTTTTGTCTAGGCAACCTTTGTAATGATTCTTGTTTGAATGTATACAAAGGTGTATTGTCTTTAAAAAAATACTTCAATGTTTGAAAGTTTGTTTTGGGGAAATGTTTTGAAATTAGCAAGGATGTTTGCAAGTTTTGATCAAGTAACTAAGAGTTGTCTACCCTATTTACTCAAAGATCTTTCCTACACATTTTTAACCCTTTCACATTGTTGCTTTACCATTGCATTTGGTAAACAAACTTGTGTTTGGATGTTAAACGGGACAGGCGCGGGTCATCGTATTGACCATGATAGCAATAGTGCTAAGTATCTTTAGCAATTTTTTGAGGGACTAGATCATTTTGTATAGGCAACCAAGATAGCGTCATTGAGGGACTATGATCTTTTGTTTTGTTTTTGTTTTTCCAAGATACTTAACATGCATACCATGGCCATTTTAAAGGCAACAAGTGGGTGAAACCCTAGGGGTGCATGTGTGCATTGTGTTGTCAATTTACATGCTTTTATGTCTTGTATTAGGTTTAACTATTTGTTTTGATTTTGGATATTGCATACAAACCCTAATCTCTATCATGGCACATTTGAAAGCATAAAGTGCGTAAAAATAAATCTAAGCTATTACAACATTGATATGGGGAGGGGGATACAATTTTGAATAGGGGATTATTTGGAAGAAATTAAACCCTAAGATTATTACAACCAAATTGAATTAATTGTTCAAATGATAAATAAAAAAATATTTAAATGGACAATTAAATAAATATGCAATATATTATAAATATGCAAAAAATGTTCTTTTGTATTATTTTTATGTATGTAAAAATAAAATATTTAATGCATAAAAAATAACAATAAAATAAAAGATTAATTTTATTAAGGGTGGAAACCCTAATTGGTTTTAAGAAAATATATACATTATGTATTATTTATTTATGTACAATAAAAATAGAAATATATACAAATGTCAAAAAATTAAAATATGTTAGAAAAAAAATATTATTTAAGTATATAAATAATAAAAATAAAAATATAATATTTTTTTGTATTATTTACAAGTTTTCATTAAAGAAAATAAATGTATCTATTATTTAATAATTATTTATATGTCCAAAAAATAACAAAAAATAATAAAATAAAATATGGAAATTTATGAAAATATTTTTGGTATTTTTAATGTTTAAGAAAAATAAAGTCAGAAACTAAAAAATTTAAAAATTTAAAATAATGGGCCAAGGGGGTGTAAACAGTAAGGCTGGGGGTGCAAAAAGCATGAAATAGCCAGGCCCAGCCCAACTCCAGCTTCTTCTTCAACCTTTGAACAAAAAACGCGCGCCGTGTGCACAATTCTGGAAATCCTGCATACGTGCTCTAAAGCAAAAACTCACAACACAAAAGTCATAGCATTTTTCAACACGATTCCAACCATATAAAGAACTTAATCTAACTCTCAAAGACCAGAGAGAATTTCTCTGGCCCTAATTTCTAACCTAACTTTTTCAGAATGTTCATCAATCAAATTCTCTCAACACAGTTAACTTAAATGAAATCTATGCACATGTACATCTTAAGGGCAGTGAGTACTGCGTTTTTTATTCACAAACCTAAGCCTAATGATTCCTAAATAGAGAGATAGAAAGTTGGAAAATACCTGCTACAGTTGAACTTGAGTATGGCAATGTGGAGGTTTTTAATGAGGCCTGAGATGCTTGGGAGCTTGCTTGAACTTCCTTTGACCTTCCCCAATGCTTAGTTTTCTTTGAGTTTGCTTGAATAAGCCTGTAGAAGTCAACCTCCACAAGCTGAATTCAAAAATGGTGAAGCTTGAAAACAAGGTTACAGTCACTGGCCAATGGTTGGGATATCTTAGGTGGGTTGTATGGAATGTATTGGAAGAAGTTTGGGTAAAAACGCACGAGTCGTTTGTGATTTGGAAACAAAAATGCAGAAACTGCCTTGTTTTGCAAGAAGAAGGTGTTTTGATGCTCAAGGGTGTTTGAGGATTGGATAGCTCGTGTTTCTGGCTCAATGTGATATGCAAAAGTTGTTTGGAATATTTATAAGAGTTGGTTTTATCAGATACAAGAGTTCTTTTGATTTTGGCAAGTTGACTTGTTTTTTAAGAAAGGTGTGAAGTGACCAAGGACAGGCCTGTACAGGCTAGCCTCAAGCATGCCCAATGTTGGTGTACCTCTGCCTTAGTTTATGGACTTTGTTTGCTGCAAAAGAAAGGGTGCAATGCTCAAGAGAAACAAATATGCATAAAGCCAACTTTATGAAAATGACAATGTTCACTTTTTTCCAAAAATGGATTAAACCCTTGTGTAATCTTCCATAGATCAGAATAATGCATTAAACCATTGAGTTTGCATTCAATTTTTGAGTGTGGAAGGGTTTAGATACCTGTACACAAGTACAAATGAAGCTGGACAGAAATTGCAACTTGTAGCAAAGTGAAAACTGCCATGGATCAAAGTGACTTTTTGCCAAATTCAAACCTTAGATTCTCCCTAACCACAAATGATTTTGGAGAGTTCTTAGACATTTTGGAAAGCTTGTAACATGCTCTACAATCCATCTTTGAAATGAATTTTGAAATTCCAATGGGAACTAGGTGAAAAATGGTAATGAAGATAGGTGAAAATCCTACTAAACCAGGGCAAAATTTCACTAAGTTAAAAGTTTCATGGACCCTTATTACAAAAATCATAACTTGAGATCCAAGCATCCTTTGGGAAAACTTTGTGTCAAAGTTGTAGATTCTGTGGAGGACTACAACTTTCATGTTGGAAGTTTTGTTTGAATCCAATTGCATCATGGAGAAAAAGTTGGGCAAAGTTGGGAAAAAATAAGAAAATTTCATAACGTAGAAAAATTCTAAGTTATGATATTTTTCAATCTTAAACCCTAATTTGCAAAATTAGGTTTCTTGATGAACAAGTTTCATGTTTTGACATATCTTGATGAAAAATGACCCTTGGCACTTGATTTTGACCAAAAAGTCAAAGTTTGACTTTTCAGTGTACAGTTGATTTTTGATCCGTTGACTGGAAAATTCATCTGTCAATCCAATGCTTTTAAGATCCTTTGAACCTTGTGATTAGGTCAAGATGATGCCATTGAGTCCTTTAATCCATTCTTGAACCCAATTTGCAACTGGCTAGATGAAAAATCAGAAATTGCCCTTCTGCAGTCAAAAACCCTAAAAATGACCATTTTGCCCTTTTGATGATCTGATCAAATTTCTTGAGGAGTTGTGGTCCAAATTTGATCAAATGGTTCATATGAGTTTATAATGTTGATGTGGGTCAAAAATTATGAGGTTTGACTGTAAATTGGCTACAGTTGACTTTTTCCCCAATACAGTTGATTTCTAGGTCAACTGTCCAATTGACTGGGCAAAAATTTGATTCCAGGCTTGAAACTTGGTAGGGACAATCTTGTAAGTCCAACATGAAGTATTAAAGTCACATGTAACATTGGAAGTCCAAAAATCCTTGTGCAAACTCAAACCCTAATTTCAGGTCAACAATGCAAGGAGATGTCTTGAGCAGAGCAAACCCTAATCCTGTCTGGAGTCCAAGGAGTCTTGTGAGGGGAAATCTTGATAAAATGAGAGGGAAAATTTTGGGGTGCAACAATTCTTGTCATGCAAACCCTAATTATTCATACATCTAACAGTTAATAATTTGCGGAATTTTAAAGTGCGGAAATTAAACTACGCTATTACAAGGCTTCAAGTATTTACATAGCCAAAAGCAAACCCTTTGAAAAGTATAGCGATAAAAATTAAAGTCCTAATTAAAATTATTACAAACTGTGAGCAGATACAATAATTGAGTAAAAATAATAATAAAGCGCGCGAAGAAAATTAGATCGACGAGAAATTAGGGTTTTGACCCTCTTAATCTAATTAAAAGAGAAAATGTTTTTTTTTGTTGTTTTTAATAAAATAAGTAAGTTTTTCTAAATTAAATACAAAAATTAATTAGTGATTGAATTAATTAATAAAAATAATTGCAAGAACTATTTTTGGTTTTTTTGGTTATTTTTAAGAAAAGAAAGAAAAATTAAATGTGGAATAAAAAACCTAATTATTCTAATCATTTTTAATTATGTACAAAATAATTAAAGTTGTCTAAAACTTAAAAACCTAATTAAATAAATTAATTTTTTACTAAAAATAAATATCCTAAATTTAATTGGTGAAAAACAATATTTGGTGATTTTTTGATAAAAGAAAATAATTTAATTTTGTTAGTAAAAATAATGAAATGAGATAATTAAATAAAATGTAAAAAAGAAAAAGAGTAAGAAAATGGGCATGAATAGCATTTTTGAGGGGTGTGAATAGCTGAAATCTGGGCCCAAAAGAGAAGGTCCACGTTGACCTTTGAAATCCAGTGATGCATGTTGACTGTGCCTCATGGTGTTCCTCCAGATGATGACGCTTAGATATGATCTCAAGACATGTGGCAGGCTGGATGAAGAAGTCCTGTGGTGGTCCTTTGGTTTGTGAATGCGCTGGAATATCTGGAGGAAAATAATATTGAGAAAAGTGGGGGACTTGGGATTCGAACCCAGGCCCCAAGGCAATTTCCAGCGCTGCACTCACCACTGCACCACTTTGCTTTTGTGATACATATAATAGAAAATAATAATAATATATAAAACAAAGAATTATTGGAAATTTTGCGTGAAAATTCAAATGGCCAAATCAGATGAGGCCACGTCTTCGTCCCTGTTCTTGGATCTGTTGGTAAAAGTGAAACACTTTTACCTACGGACGTTCATCCGTAGCTATAACCTTGTGCATTCTCAAAATCAAGCACAAACATGATAAATGAAAAACAAAGCCATGGTTGAATTCGTCTGGTCATTCTGAACACAATGGTACCCTTCATCAAAGCTAATTTCACCTGTAGAAAAAAAACCTAATTCGAAGCTTCGAAACCTAGCCATGGTGAAATCTTGTATAGGCTATATAAATGCAATTAAATCATACAACAAGCTTGCATATGTCTCATAGATCAAGAATATGTGACTAATTCATGTTAATAATGCCTATATAATGAGATTAGAATTCAAGAACAGAGTTATGTCGTGAGCGACTAACAGTGCGATTTGGGGCTTGAAAACGCTTGGTTTTGATTGCTTTACCTTGCTGAGACTTCCAGGAATCAATTGGGATAGGCAAGGAGTCTTGAGGATGCCTCTAAGTGCAAATTCGATCTACCACTTTTCTTGATTTTTTTCCAATGTTGCTTTGCTTGCTGCGCCTGTTTCTAACCTCCTTTTAGGTCTGGTTTCGTTCTATATGTACCAAGGGATAGATTAGGGTTCCAAAACTGATCCAAATATTCCTCCTTCAATGATTTTTGATTTGATTTGATCCTCTTTGAAAACTTTCTGAAACTGGTCCAAATCCAATCTTTTTGTGCACACATGCCTTGATACGAGTTTGAATGACTTGCTAGCTGTAATTGGAACCTGAAACAAGCACACAATCTCTTACTTTCAATATTTTGGATTTTATTTGATTTGTTTTGATTTAAATTGAATTAATTCAAATAAAAATCAAAATAAATAATAAAAATAAGATATGGACAAGTGGCAAAGGCTAGAGCTCGTGGACTGTGTTGCCAACTCAAAACAAGTGAAAAAGATTGGGCCCATTTGGAAAAATTTGAAGTTTTAGGGATAATTGACTTTTGGCAATTTTGTAAAAAAGGTCAACTTCACCAATGCATAACTTCCTAAATTTTGAATCTTTGGAGGTGTTCTTGGACTTTTTAGAAAGCTTGAGATATCCTATAAGCAACCTTTTTGGTCTCATCTCAATTTGATACTCCATGATCATGTATGAAGCTTTGACAAAAAAGGTATTTTTGTTGACTTTTCAAAATGACCTATAATGTCCAAATTCATAACTTCTTGTGTGTGCATATTTTGAACTTGGGAGATGAAGATGGATTTTATTTAATTGCATCCTCTTCAAAATGAGCTTTGGATGGTTCATTTCTCATAAAGTATGAGAAAGTTATGCTTGGTCAAAGTTGAGTTGACTTTTCCTACAAAACCGTAATTTAGCAACTTTTGAGTCTTTATGAATTATGAGCAATCCTTGATGAATCATGATCAACCCTTGATCAAATTATTAAATATACTTCAAAATGAGGATGTTGACCAAAAATCTTGAAGTTTGACTGTATGTGGGCCACAGTTGACTTTTGCCCTAGCACAGTCGATATTCAGGCCTTTGAGCAATTGACTGAGCAAACTTTCTCTGCAAGGCTTGAAACTTGACATGGATGATCTTGAGAACATATTAGGACAATGTTGAGCATTTGGGATCCCTTGGACTCAAGTATCTTGATGTAACATGAAACCCTAATTTGGGGTAGACTGCTTTAGGAGAGCTTGTTTGGCCAACCCTTGGACTACCTTGAGCAACTTGAGGATCTTTCTTGAAATGTTTTGAGAAATATGAGAGGGAAAATTTTGGGGTACAACAGCTGCCCCTGTTCAATCTTCTTAAACCTGAGGATGTAGATTGTCTTTCGTGCCTTTCGTGATCCGAAGGTGGAAGATGATTGAACACTAGAGTGCCTAGAAATTTGCACTCACATGAAGTGGTAGTTGTCTTGTGATATGGGGAATGAGCTTACAGATGCCATTTGGAAATTGTTGACGGGAGATGGGCTTAAAGATGCCATCTAAAGGAGTGTCGATCGCATAAGAAATTTCTTAGTGAGAGCTTGTATACCTGTTGTGGAGTAAAATTCCACTGGGGAATGTTGATCTCTGTCTCGAGAGAAATAGAATTTTAGGAGCTTCGTCGTCCGTTACTCTACTGGTGAGTCGTCTCAGTTTGAATTTTAGGAACTTGGTCTTCTGTATTCTACCGAGGAGTCATCTCTGTTGAATTTTAGGAACTTGGTCGTCCGTATTCTACCGAGGAATCATCTCAATTGAATTTTAGGAACTTGGTCATCCGTATTCTACCAAGGAATCATTTATATTGAATTTTAGGAACTTGGTCGTCCGTATTTGACTGAGGAAACATCTCTGATGAATTTTAGGAACTTGGTCGTCTGTATTCGACTGAGGAAACATCTCTGTTGAATTTTAGGAACTTGGTTCCGTATTCGACTGAGGAAACATCTCTGTTGAATTTTAGGAACTTGGTTCTGTATTCGATTGAGGAAACATCTCAATTTGAATTTTAGGAGCTTGGTCGCCTGTATCCTATTGAGGAATCTTCTCTGTTGAATTTTAGGAACTTGGTCGTTCGTATTCTATTGAGGAATCTTCTCTGTTGAATTTTAGGAACTTGGTCGTCCGTATTCTACTGAGGAATCATCTCAATTGAATTTTAGGAACTTGGTCGTCCGTATTCTACTGAGGAATCATCTCAATTGAATTTTAGGAACTTGGTCGTCTGTATTCTACTGAGGAAACATCTCTGTTGACATTTAGGAACTTCGGTCGTCCGTTATTCAACTGAGGTAAAAGGCTTCATAGCTTGAATTTTGTAAGAATTTGATTGCATCCTTCCTGAAAGGTAAAGGTTAGTTGTATGTAATGCATGATATGTATCAAGCAATGATGTTCTCAAAATAAATGAGATTGTGTTGTATGATGTGTATGCATATGTCATGACGTATAGATATGCAATGTTTTTATGATGCTCTCTAGCTAGGGAAAATGAATCCCGGATTTCTTCTGGAGAAAAGAGTTGAATTCTTCATTTCCACTGGGGATAGTGAATGAAGATGTTTGTGAGAATAAACTTGCTGGAGAGGATAACTCCGCCGGGGAATAAACTGACGTAGAAATGACTCTGTGGGGAGGTCATATTCTGCTAGAGGACCTGTTGATTTGGAGAAATAACTTCGGTTGGGGATGAATTATCGTTGTTGGTGATAATGAAACTCTGTTGGGGATTGAGTTTCTGTTTGTAAAAAGGAATGAACTCCGCTGGGGATGATTTTCCAGTTGCGACCTCACTGGGAATAACCTTCTGGACTCTACTGGGGACAACCTTCCAGAGTCTACTAGGGATAATTCTTCAAACTCCACTAGGGATAATTTTCCAGTGCTGGTAAAAGATAAACTCTGCTTGGGGGAGAATATCACTGATTCATTCGCGGTTGCGAACCTCAGCTGGGGAGAGTTAACACTAATATCTTTCTCTTACTCTGCGGGGAGTGAATGTACCTTAGTCATATTCTTAAGCTAAATCTATCCCTGTACCTGGTGGACAGAGCAACTATAAGGTCTAGACAATTCTTATTTGCCCCTGTTCCTGTTGGAGAAGGTGCCTGCGGAGGCCTTATGGATCAAGTGTTATCCCAACTTATGAGGTGCTTGGTAACTTTCGATCGAAATGATAAGTCGTCCTTTGGTAGGCAAGTGACGAGATGACGGGACATAGTCATACGCTTTAATCCCTAACTTTTGCCTGGACTGTCTTTTCATATTTTCAGTCCACCGGGATACCCTTTTCTTCCCAAGCCGCCTTTTTAGGTTTTTGGCTTGCCAGGTGTACATATCCTTTTTTGTTTTATCCCTAATTTTTGCCCGAACCTTTTTGGTTCGTCGGGATGCCCTTATTTTTGCCTAGGCCAGTCAACCTAGCGGGTCTTTCTTCATGCGCAGTATTTTCTGTCTATGTCCATGTTCTCAGGGTGTAGGGAGTTGTCATTGTCGGTAGTGTTGTGTCGCCATACTACCAGAAGATATTCGTTTGATCACACAAGATTCATTGCTGGAATTCATGTCCAATGCCCCAAGTGATTCAGATGGAGATTTTCCCTGGCTATTTTGCATCTTTGAGAGATTCCTTGAATCTTGACTTGACTGCCCCAGATGATGGACAATGATCATGCCGCGCCCCCTGGTTGGAAGTGTGTTTTCCACTTGAGGTGATCCTTTTTATTGAGAAGGTTTTTGTTCACTAGATATTCGTCGTGCGAATTTCTCTGCTGTTGAATAAATAGTCATATGCAAACGATGTTATTTTAAGAATGCAACAATTATGTCTGTCTTGAAAATTTTTGAAAATGCATTTTTCAATAAAACAGGCAAATTTTGTAAAATGTGATGTCAACTCAGGATTTACAGCAAGTCCTATAGGAGTTAGGATACCTTTTGTGACAGTATGCTTTCGAACTAACCCATGCTTCAGCTAGGACTTTTAAGGGTTATAACGTGGCCTGGTTCACGGTTCAAGAAACAAAGGATAAAGGCTCAAAATGTATTTGTACCCACTCGTTCTTCGTGATGTTCTTCGATCCTAAACTCAGCTAATCGTGTATTAGATCTCGTTTGAGTCTTTGCTCTGATATTCCAGTGATGGTTCAGATACTGACAATTTATTTTGAACAGGCAGTCATTTTTGTTGAGAGTTTGTAGGACCTCTTTCTTTTTTGATTTTATTATCCATGTCTTTTGCCTGAACTGTTTCTTTTTGTGATTACAGTCAGCGGGATGCCCCAGTGTTTTTTTCCTTAAGTCTCCTTCATAGGGTTTGACTTCATGGGCTTTTATTTCGAGAGATAATGACTGTCTGTCTTGACGATTATAGGGAACCATCACCATCTTCTGATCTGGAGGGATGTCTTTGAAGCCATTCATTGTGCACCTGGATTAACTGAGAAAACTACCCTGCCCCAGGTTATGATTAAGGGTTTTAATTTTTGTGAAAAGAAAAACTCCTACTTCTTTGGCTCAAAGGGGTTAACGAGGGATTATCTTCCTTATAACTCCATTGTTTAGGATTTGAAACAACGCTTGTACATCGTCAACGGGGTCTGTTCAAAAGCATATTTTCGAGATTTTGATATCATTTTCGTCATCCTCCCTCTAAAGGATTTGAGTTTTTTAGTCGAGAGTTGAATATCACGAAAGTAAATAAGAACGGATTTTTTGAAATAGTGAATACGAATGAATTGATTCAAGACAAACATGTGCAATGCATTGATGAAATAACAAGGTTTGATATGAATAAATGTTCAAATAAATCAAAAGAAAATTACACGTCGAAAATTCTAATGAACGAAAAGTCTTCTTGTGAGAACTTGTCACTTCAAATGGTGAGCCTTGGAGGATTGACAGAAACATTCCAGTTGGCCATCTTGTTTGAATTCCAATGCTCCTTCATCAATCAGGTTTTGAATTTTGTATTTCAACTGCCAACAGTCGTCAGTATCATGCCCCGGGCTGTTGGAATGGTATGCACACCTTGCATCAGGATTGTAGTTAGGGGAAGAAGTCTTGGGATTCAGATGAGGTCCTATCAACGTCACCAGGTTCAATCTCAACAGGTGTTGCAAAGCTTGAGACAGCGGCATGTTGAGCTTGGTAAATGGCCTCTTGGGTGTATCTGGCTTACTTTGATTAACCCGGTGTTTTTGGCGAGGTTGTTGTTGGACCCGTGAGGTAGTAGCAACTTGGAGAGGTCCATTCTTCACCAACCCAAACCCTTGTCTTCTTGGATGTTGACCAATGACTTGGTCCTCGGCCTCGATTGTTTTCTTTATACTGTTGTATCGGTCTTGATGAAGCTGGTTGATAATGGTTCTCAATTCTTCTTGTTCTCGGGCTAAGCCTTGGATAAGGGCCATCTGCCCCAGCATTTGGGTTCTCATTGCATCTACCTCAGTTTGCAGTTGTTCCAGCCGTTCGTCCTTATTGTCTTCAGGACTTTTCTTGACCAAGTTCCCAACAAGGAGTGTTTTCAACTTTTCCTGCCCCTTGGATAGGTTTAGGAGTATGTCCTTGAACTGAGCTTCTTGAGTATGAAGATCTCTGTTGCCATTGCTAAAATAAAAAGCGAGAACATGAGAGACCTGTACTGGAAGACCTGTTATGCAATGATATGTATGATATATGTATGCAATGTTTTTAAGGATCTTGCGGGGTAAACAAGAAACTGTTAGAATTTGGTTGCAGCTCGATTGAAGAAACTTCGTGTCAATAAAAATCCTTCTTTAAGAGTTAGGCTCACCATATCGAGTGGGTCATAGCCCCCGACTCAAGTTATCGTGTTTTGATCTCTAGACGACATTGGCTAGAGGAAAATAAATCCCCTTTGCCCCTTTCTAGACGTTTGATTTACCATAACCTGCATCACAAACCCTTGAGATCCTTGAAATGGTTAAGGAAATGTTAAGGCATGATGTTATGATGTGTATGATATGCGTTTAAACAAAAATGCGAGGTGATGTAAATAAGTAAATCTGACAAGAAATCCAAGTTATTGGATAAGGACTGTAAACAAAACCTGCAAGGAACTCATGTTGTTAGATAATGAAAATGTGCAAGTAATTCAAGTTGAAAGCACACAAGTCACACAAACAGCCTCAGGTTTAGGCTTGCGTGGGGTTTAGGTACTACCCTCTTGCAGTTTAGTTGGTTCAACCTGTCCTAGTAATAGTAACCGGGTTCTAGAGGTTCTCAATATCACTGACCATCCTCCATCGGTTATAATTCCAGTTTAGCAATCTTTTCTTGCAGCCTGAACCATCTCGAGAGTATGGTCTCAATGAGTGTAGCATACTGCTACTTTCTATGGCCAAGTTGGTCAATTATAGGTTCTAAGGTCAGTTGATGCTTAACGACCCATATAGCAGCCCCATACTCTCCTTGTTGCTCCACAAGGGATATCGGTACCAACTAATATGCCACATCAACGTAGCTATAGCTTCAACCGTATCGGTCTACGTCGTACAGTTCCCTCACAATCTATTGCTACTTACCTAAAAGGTGTTTCCCCCAGATCCGGGTTAGGATCTATAGTAACTCTGATACAAAGCCCACAAAAATAAAGCAATCAAATCAAACAATAGAAACAATATGATGAACTAATCCTAAAGTATACCCCACTTATTTTTCCTCAACAGAGTCGCCAGTTCTGTGTTATGGTGGCCAGAACCAAGATTATGTTTCCCTTATTTCGTTAAGGAATTTGCTGGTTTGCATTTTGCGTTTGTGTTCGCAAAATGTAGCGGTAACCAAGAGTCACCATCGACTTTTATTTTATCCAACAAGGAAAGGAAAAAAGCACATAAAAATTCCTTTTTCGAGATATTTCTGAGTATTAGCACCCTTTCTATCCGTAGTTATCTACGGGCTCTTAGGTACTTGCTCATCATTTTCAAAATTGTTTTCTTTGTGTTTGTGGGCTTTGAAAAGTTTTTGTTTTAACTTCGATTTAACTCTTGCTTCTATCTTCAAGAGTGTAATGAAGTGTTTTTGAAAACTTTGTTTGTAAAGGAGGGTAAGTGTGAAAAAAGTTTGTTTGGATTTAGCAAGTACTTAAGAACTAATCTACCTACTCGAAAAAGAATCATTCTATATTCGTTTGCTTTAGTCAACACTATCCCACTATTAGTGAGTAGGTAGCACCATCGTTGGAGTTTTGAGGGTCAATTCGAAAGGGACGTACGGTCACTAAAGCAATGTTAGGACGTCTTAGTGGTAACCCTAATATCTTAGATCATTTATCCGAGGCAACAATATCTGAGGCAACCTTTCCGAGGCAACTTTGATCTTTGGACAAAAGGACGACCACTAAAACATCCCATACTCAATGACCGTTTACCGAAGGTAACCAAGTGAGAGTGTACCCTAAGAGTGCGCATGTGCGAATGATTCAGTTTCAGTTTATTTATCTTTGCACATTTAGGGTGATCTAACTGTTTTAAAATTAGTCATACATTCTTGTCATGCAAACCCTAATTATTCATACATCTAACAGTTAATGATTTGCGGAATTTTAAAGTGTGGAAATTAAACTACGCTATTACAAGGCTTCGGGTATTTACATAGCCAAAAATAAACCCTTTGAAAAGTAAAGCGATAAAAATATAAGTCCTAATTAAAATTATTACAAACTGTGAGCAGATACAGTAATTGGGTAAAAATAATAATAAAGCGCGCAAAAAAAATTAGATCGACGAGAAATTAGGGTTTTGACCCTCTTAATCTAATTAAAAGAGAAAATGTTTTTTTTGTTGTTTTTAATAAAAGAAATAAGTTTTTCTAAATTAAATACAAAAATTAATTAGTGATTGAATTAATTAATAAAAATAATTGCAAGACCTATTTTTGGTTTTTTTTGGTTATTTTTAAGAAAAGAAAGAAAAATTAAATGTGGAATAAAAAACCTAATTATTCTAATCATTTTTAATTATGTACAAAATAATTAAAGTTGTCTAAAACTTAAAAACCTAATTAAATAAATTAATTTTTTACTAAAAATAAATATCCTAAATTTAATTGGTGAAAAACAATATTTGGTGATTTTTGATAAAAGAAAATAATTTTATTTTGTTAGTAAAAATAATTAAATGAAATAATTAAATAAAATGTAAAAAAGAAAAAGAGTAAGAAAATGGGTCTGAATAGCATTTTTGAGGGGTGTGAATAGATGAAATCTGGGCCCAAAAGAGAAGGTCCACATTGACCTTTGAAATCCAGTGCTGCATGTTGACTGTGGCTCATGGTGTTCCTCTAGATGATGACGCTTAGATCTGATCACAAGACATGTGGCAGGCTGGATGAAGAAGTCCCATGGTGGTCCTTTGGTTTGTGAATGCGCTGGAATATTTGGAGGAAAATAATATTGAGAAAACTGGGGGACCTGGGATTCAAACCCAGGCCCCAAGGCAATTTCCAGCACTGCACTCACCACTGCACCACTTTGATTTTGTTATACATATAATAGAAAATAATAATAATATATAAAACAAAGAATTATTGGAAATTTTGCGCGAAAATTCAAATGGCCAAATCAGATGAGGCCACGTCTTCGTCCCTGTTCTTGGATCTGTTGGTAAAAGTGAAACACTTTTGCCTACGGACATTCATCCGTAGCTATAACCTTGTGCATTCTCAAAATCAAGCACAAACATGATAAATGAAAAACAAAGCCATGGTTGAATTCGTCTGGCCATGGTGAAATCTTGTATAGGATATATAAATGCAATTAAATCATACAACAAGCTTGCATATGTCTCATAGATCAAGAATATGTGACTAATTCATGTTAACAATGCCTATATCATGAGATTCAAATTCAAGAACAGAGCTATGTCGTGAGCGACTTACAGTGCGATTTGGGGCTTGAAAACGCTTGGTTTTGATTGCTTTAGCTTGTTGAGACTTCCAGGAATTGATTGGGATATGTAAGGAGTCTTTAGGATGCGTCTAAGTGCAAATTCGATCTACCACTTTTCTTGATTTTTTCCCAATGTTGCTTTGCTTACTGCGCCTGTTTCTAACCTCCTTTTAGGTATGGTTTCGTTCTATATGTACCAAGGGATAGATTAGGGTTCCAAAACTGATCCAAATCTTCCTCCTTCAATGAATTTTGATTTGATTTGATCCTCTTTGAAAACTTTCAAAAATTGGTCCAAATCCAATCTTTTTGTGCACACATGCCTTGATACGAGTTTGAATGACTTGCTAGCTGTAATTGGAACCTGAAACAAGCACAAAATCTCTTACTTTCAATACTTTGGATTTGATTTGATTTGTTTTGATTTAAATTGAATTAATTCAAATAAAAATCAAAATAAATAATTAAAAATAAGATATGGACAAGTGGCAAAGGCTAGAGCTCGTGGACTATGTTTCCAACTCAAAACAAGTGAAAAAGATTGGGGCCATTTGGCAAAATTTGAAGTTTTAGGGATAGTTGACTTTTGGCAATTTTACAAAAAAGGTCAACTTCACCAATGCATAACTTCCTAAATTTTGAATCTTTGGAGGTGTTCTTGGACTTTTTAGAAAGCTTGAGATGTCCTCTAAGCAACCTTTTTGGTCTCATCTCAATTTGATATTCCATGATCATGTATGAAGCTTTGATAAAAAAGGTGTTTTTGTTGACTTTTCAAAATGACCTATAATGTCCAAATTCATAACTTCTTGTGTGTGAATATTTTGATCTTGGGAGCTGAAGATGGATTGTAGGGAATTGCATCCTATTCAAAATGAGCTTTGGATGGGTCATTTATCATAAAGTATGATAAAGTTATGCTTGGTCAAAGTGGAGTTGACTTTTCCTACAAAACCCTAATTTAGCAACTTTTGAGTCTTGATGAATTATGAGCAATCCTTGATGAATCATAATTAAACCTTGATCAAATGATGAAATATACTTCAAAATGAGGATGTTGACCAAAAATCTTGAAGTTTGACTGTATGTGGGCCACAATTGACTTTTGCCCTATCATAGTCGATTTTCAGGCCTTTGAGCAATTGACTGAGCAAACTTTCTCTGCAAGGCTTGAAACATGACATGGATGATATTGAGAACATATTAGGACAATGTTGAGAATTTTGGATCCTTTGGACTCAAGTATCTTGATGTAACATGAAACCCTAATTTGGGGTAGACTGCTTTAGCAGAGAGCTTGTTTGGACAACCCTTGGACTACCTTGAGCAACTTGAGGATCTTTCTTGAAATGTTTTGAGAAATATGAGAGGGAAAATTTTGGGGTACAACACATGGATATTGTGCCCGCTTACAGCTATTTACTGGGACGACCATAGATACATGAGGCAGGGGCTGTCACTTCGACTTTGCACCAAAAGCTGAAGTTCGTGCGTGGAAGTGGATGAAGCTGCTGTTGAAACTCAGTTTCAAGCTTTATCCGTTGATAATGTAAGGGAGAATAAGAATTCTATGGCTTCATTCAAATATTCTCAATAAGTTGTGCATAATGGCCCTAGTAAATTATGGGGACAGATTTTTGATCCGCTGGTGAACAAGAATAGGGCTGATTTTGGATTTTCTGCGAATAATGATAAAGGTGAGAACATGAGCCAAAGATTGCTTTAGGAAAGTATCGAGATATTTTCCACAGCGGATGTTACCTTCATCCAACTTTTTCTAGGATCAATGTTATTGTGGAGGATGAAGAAGAGCAGGAAATGCTAAACTATATGACACATGAAGTCAGAGTCCAGAACTGGGTCACTATTGATGTTCCCTCTTGCATCCATGTCTCAGAGTAATTTGTTTTTTATTAATCTTTGAAAAAGGATTTAACTCTGCCCAAGGTAAAAGTTGATATTGTATGGGCTTATCTGTTTGCTTTGATCATTAAAATCATTAATAAAAATTGTCTTTGATTCCCAAATTGTGTTTTTATTTTCTGCTTTTTCTTGGAAAAATGGTAATCAGAAAAATCATTTTGGAATAAATAATGATTATAACTAAATTTGCATAATCACTAGATATATGTGTCAGTTTCTAAAAGCAATCATAAATCATATGTGCAAATTAATTAAAAAGCTTGTTGAATACAATGACCCTGCACCCTCTCCCAACTTTGAATATCCTGTGTATGTGGCCGAAGAAGAAGAATATGATGAAATTTCAGAAGAGGTTTCACGGTTGCTCAAGCGTGAGGAAAATTCCATGCAGCCTTATAAAGAGCCGTTGGAGAAAATCAATTTGGTTTCAAAGGAAGATCTGAAGGAAGTCAAGATTGGAGCATTGATGTATCCTGACATAAAGAGCAAGTTGATTTAATTGTTGAAAGAGTATGTGGACCTCTTTGCTTGGTCATACAAAGATATGTCGGGTTTGGATACGGATATTGTGGAGCATCATTTGCCGCTAAAGCCAGAGTGCCCGCCAGTCAAGCAGAAATTATGAAGAACTCACCCTAATATGGCAGTGAAAATTAAAGAAGAAGTCTTAAAGCAGATTAATGCCAATTTTCTTGTGACATCAGTGTATCCTCAGTGGATCGCCAATATTGTCCTAGTATCAAAGAAAGATGGAAAAGTTCACATGTGCGTTGATTATAGAGATTTAAACAAAGCTAGTTCAAAAGGTGACTTTCCATTGCCACATATTGATATGTTGGTTAACAGTACAACAAAATTCAAAATATTCTCGTTCATGGAAGAATTTTCCAGATACAACCAAATAAAAATGGCTCTTGAGGACATGGAAAAAACAACATTTATCACACCCTGGGGAATATTCTGTTACAGAGTGATGCCCTTCGGGTGGAAGAACGCTGGTGCAATGTACCAGAGGGCTATGACAAACCTGTTCCATGATCTGATGCACAAGGAAATTGAGGTATATGTTAATGATATGATTACCAAATCCTAGACTGAAGAAGGGCATATAGAATATTTGTTGAAATTGTTTCAGCATTTAAGGAAGTATCGTCTCCACTTGAATCCAAATAAATTCACTTTCGGTGTCTGATCAGGGAAGTTGCTAGGTTTCATCATCAGCCAAAGAGGGATTGAGGTTGACCCTGATAAAGTCAAAGCAATTTAAGAAATTCCTGCGCCAAGAATTGAAAAGCAAGTTAGAGGATTCCTTGGGCAGTTGAATTACATCTCCTGGTTCATTTCCTATATGACTGTAACGTGTGAACCGATCTTTAAGTTGTTAAAGAAAGATCAAGGTTGTCTGTGGATAGATGATTTCCAAAGGGCATTTGAAAGTATTAAAGAGTATCTGCTTGAACATCCTATCTTGCTCCTGCCTATTGAAGGAAGATCATTGATCATGTATCTGACAGTGTTAGATAATTCTATGGGTTGTATTTTGGGACAACAAGATGAAACAGGAAAGAAGGAATATACCATTTATCATCTCAGTAAGAAGTTTATTGATTGTGAGCCACGGTATTCTATGCTGTAAAAAACATGTTATGCTCTGGCCTGGGCAGCAAAGCGGTTGCGGAAATATATGTTGAATCATACTACTTGGTTGATTTCCAAAATGGATCCAATTAAGTATATCTTTGAAAAGCCCTCTCTTACTGGGAGAATTTCCCGTTGGCAGATGTTGTTGTCTGAATATAATATTGAATATCGTACTCAGAAGGCTATAAAAAGAAGCATGTTGGCGGATTATCTTTCTCACCAACCGGTTGACTATCAGTCTGTTAAATATGATTTCCCTGATGAGGATGTTATGTTTCTGAAAGTGAAAGATTATGATGAATCGTTGCTTGAGGAAGGTCCTGATCCTGAATCTCGTTGGGGCATGGTATTTGATGGAGCTGCGAATGCTTATGGGAAAGGAATTGGTGTTGTGATTATCACTCCTCATGGATCACACATTCCTTTTACGGCAGGGCTGGCATTTGATTGTACCAATAATATGGCAGAGTATGAGGCTTGTATCATGGGTCTTGAGGTGGCTATTGATCTCATAATCAAAGTTCTAGATGTGTATGACGATTCAGCTTTGATAGTAAATCAGATTAAAGGAGAATGGGATACTCATCACCCTTGCTTGATCCCTTACAAAGACTATGCTAGAAGATTACTACCCTTCTTTACTAAGGTTGAATTCCATCATATTCCTAGAGATGAAAATCAAATGGCGGATGCTTTAGAAACTCGGGCTTCTATGTATCAAGTGAATACTTGGAACGATGTGCCTTGTATCACAATGTGATGTTTGGATGGACCGGCTCATGTGTTTACAACAGAGGAAATGTCAGATGAAAAACCTTGGTATTATGATATCATGCATTTTCTCCAGACTCAAGAATACCTGACCGATGCGTCAAATAAAGATACAAAGACATTGAGAAGGTTGGCAGGCAGATTTTTCCTCAATGAAGATGTGTTATACAAAAGAAATTATGACATGATCTTGATCAGATACGTGGATAGGCACAAAGCAAACATGTTGATGCATGAAGTCCATGAAGGTTCCTTCGGTACTCATTCCAATGGACATTCAATGGAAAATAAAATGCTTATGGTAGGTTACTATTGGCTGACAATGGAGTCTGACTATTACAAATTTGCAAAAAAGTGCCATAAATGTCAGATCTATACTGACAAAATTCATGTGCCTCTGATGCTTCTCAATGTTATCTCTTCCCCATGGTCTTTCTCTTTGTGGGGTATTGACATGATTGGAATGATTGAACCAAAGGCGTCGAATGGACATCGTTTCATTTTAGTGGCAATTGGCTACTTCACCAAATGGGTGGAAGCAGCTTCATATGCTGATGTTACTAAGCAAGTGATGGTATGCTTTATCAAGAACAATATCATATGTAGGTATAGTGTGCCAAGCAGGATTATCACCGATAAAGGCTCAAATCTGAATAACAAGATGCTGATAGAACTTTGTGAAGAATTCAAGATTGTCCACCATAATTCATCTCCCTACAGGCCAAAGATGAATGGGGTTGTTGAAGCTGCTAATAAGAACATCAAGAAGATCATCCAAAAAATGGTTGTTACTTATAAAGATAGGCATGAGATGCTCCCTTTTGCTCTGCATGGGTATTGAACATTTGTCTGCACTTCAACAGGGGAAAACTCGTTCTCTCTTGTGTATGGCATGGAAGAAATGCTCCCCATTGAGGTTGAGATTCCCTCTTTACGAGTGATAATGGAAACCAAGATGTTAGAGTCTGAATGGGTCCAGAACAAGTTTGACTAGTTGAATTTGATTGAAGAGAAGAGAATGACGGCCTTGTGTCATGGTCAGTTATACTAGAAGAGAATGAAGAAAGATTTTGATAAGAAGGTTAAGCCTCATGAATTCAGAGAAGGTGACCTCGTGCTCAGGAAGATCATGTATTTTAACGCTGATTCTAGGGGCAAGTGGACTCCAAATTTTGAAGGCCCATATGTTGTGAAGAAAGCCTTCTCTGGTGGTGCATTGATTCTTGAAACAATCGATGGCGATGAGTTCCCACGTCCTTTGAATCCTGATGCAGTCAAGAAATACTTCGCCTAAAGAAATAAAATAACAACTCGCCAAGTTGAAAACCTGAAAGGGCGGCTTAGGAAAAAAAGAGCGTCTTGGTAGGCCGAAAACCCGAAAGGGCAGTCTAGGCAAAAATTAGAGACATAAACAGAATAAATTTTTCCTGGTAGGTTGAAAACCCACAAGGTCAATCTAGGAAAAAGGTAGGGATTTCCTGGCTAGTAACTGCATCAGACAAGACTTAATCACTGAAGCAACAATCTTCTTGGTTCCTCACCACTCTTCAACCGAAGTCGCAGCTCAGGAATTCAAAGTTGTTAGGGAGAATAATGGTCATTGTATTTCAATATATCTTTTCTAATATATCTTTTCCAATATATATTACCATTTTCTAAACTTTGTAATCATCTATGGAGTCTCGCCATTCACAGACTACCATCCTATTAATAAAGCTTGAGCTTTTATCCTATTCTTCACGATTCTTATTTTATTCTGCTTACAAAGACTCCATTTATTATTGTTGTACCCCAAAAATTACCCACTTTTCATACACGCATATTATTGGTTTTATGGTTATGGAATAAAGGTATATTTAGCAAACTTCGTCAGGTTACAAGTGATGTTTATTTCCTCAACAGATGTTCTCAGAGTATTTTCCGTGCTGAAGATCGGTTCGTCATTTCGTAACGATTTAAGGTTCAAAGATTCACAAATCCAATCCGGCGCGTCATATTCAGGTGCTCTTTCGCTAAGATATCCCAGGTGACATGTTCTCAAATTTAGGTTATGCTCAAGAGTCAATTCTTTAAAGAAGGTCTTCGAATGTGTGAGTTTTCTCAAAGAAATATGGTGAAAAGTGTGCTGAAAGTTCCATTTTTATGCACTAAAAAATTCATAACTTGAAGATCGTGGCTCATTTTGAACCCGTTTGGGTGGCCAAAGTTCCGTATTAAGGTCATATATGTTTTCATCTCTCACGGATGGAATCCAATTTCAATCAGAAGGTCTTCAAAAATGCGGATTTATCATGTATTTTTATACAGAAAATTTGTGACAGAAGTTTATTTGCGTCATGTTCAGAAAATTATAACTTGGTCGATTTTCATCGTATCGAGATGGTTCCAGCGCAAAAATTTCACAAATTGAGTTGGCTAAGTTTTCACAGGAGGTATTGAGTTCGAACGTTATCCAAAAGGCCTTCGTTTTTTGCTCAGAGTGCGCGTGACGCGCTGAAAATCCTAAATGTTGAATATTATTTCATTTAGGTCGAAACTTTGAAAATTCATAACTCAGTCAATTTTTATCGGATTGGGACCATATTTTTACACAAGGTCACTGACTCAGAGATCTACAACTTTGCTTCCAAAGTTGAAACCGGGTTATGCTCCGATCAATACCATTTTTTTATTGAAGAATGTGTCAGAGTTGACACTGGAGCCCAAAATAAGTTTGTCTGAGCCAAAACTTCAAAAATTCATAACTAATTCACCGTTTATCCGATTGAGCCTATTTTCAGACAGGAGTTAGTTCTCAATGTTGGTTACATTTTGCTTTCATATTTCAACTTCAAAAACTTCACTTAAACTCCTGCGATTTAGCCTGGAACGTGACGAATTCAAGTGAATAAAAATCTGCACTATTGCTTGTGGTTATTGGAGGCCCAATTGCACATTCAAAGCTCATTTTTTTCTCTAATTTCCATTATATAATCTTATTTTTTTTACACAAACAACACAAGAAAAAAAAACATTCGCCACAACCCTGTCAAAATATCAAATTCTTTCAAGAACCCTAAAAAACTTAAAATCCTTGTTACAAATCCCCATCTCACTACAAACAAGCCATCCTTGTTACAAACCCACATCTCACTACTTCTCCGGTAAGGATAAGGCTGGTTTGATCTTCATGATCAAAAGGATGTAGAAGCATTCATACATGCCATATCGGTTTTAACATTATAAAATTTCATATATTTTCTTTATTTGTATTTCATGATATAGTAATTTATTTAATGTGTTCATGAGATTCAACAATGCAGATTTAGACAGGATCCTATGCAGATTTATTACAGAATGCTAAGGCCAAAACACTAAAACAGAATAACAACCAATGCATGGCTCATGGCGAGGCAGACATCTTGAGAAGGTTAAGGGAGTGGGTTCAACAACCACCCTTATTGGTTTTGGTTTTCTTCCTTTCTATTTATCCTTTTACCTATTTTCATTCTTTCTGTTTAAAACATTTTTCATAAAACCTAACATTTTTCACAAACCTTTGATTTTTCATAATTTTTCATATTTTTTCATAAAAAACTCGACTAATTAATTTTAAGTTTTTTTAAAATTTAATTTTAGGTTTTACATTAATTTTTGGGTCAACACCCACCCCTGACATTTGCATTATTTTTATTTTCTAACACTATTTTTCATTGATGTTTCTTCCCCTATCTATTTTTTGGCAAACTTAATTCTTTATTATTAATCATTACACATAAATCTTTTTTTCAAAAAATTAACTTTTTTTTAATTAAAATTAATTAGGTTTTAGGTTTTTTTAATTAACCTTATTTTTCTTCAAAATTAACCTTTTTTTATTAATTAAAATTAATTAGGTTTTTTAGGTTTTTTAGTTAACCTTTTTTTCAAAATATTTTTTTTTTAATTCGAATTAATTAAGTTTTTAGATTTTTTAATTAACCTTTTTTTCTTTTCAAAATTAACATTTTGTATTAATTAAAATTAATTAGGTTTTTTAGGTATATTTAATTAATTATCATAAATCATTTTTTTCATAAAAAAATCACCAAAATATTTTTTTTTCTATTTTCATCTTATTTTTATTTTCCTAGATGAAGTGTATAGGACGCATTCAACTGTAATAGCGTAGCTTTATTTTTCCCGTTTTTTCTCATCATTATCATGTAATTGCTTCCGGGATGTAATAGTTTTAATATTTCCTTTCCGCACTATTCACTATTATGTAATTGCCCCAAAGCTCTGTAATAGCTTAGGTTTACATTTCCGCCTTTATCTCCTGCTACTATATTTTATGCAATGCTTAGATTAATAGGATTGTATAGAAAGATAAAAATGAACGATAAAAAACCCTAATTGCAAGATAAATATAACTGAAAAAACACATTGTTGCACACTTGCACCCCTAGGGTACTCCCCACTTGGTTACCTCAGAAAACAATGGTCATGTCCCTCGAACGTAGGGATATCTTAGCAAAATACCCTCAATCTAAAAGTCATCATAAAGATCATAGTCCCTTAACGTCCCTCGAGTTGCCTACAAGAAATGATCTTGTCCCTCGATGTTGCCTACGAATATATGATGACAGTTCCTTCGAAATGCTAAGGTATCCTTACATGTTGCCTTCAATGACCATTACGTCCCTTTCGATAGTCCCTCAAACATCCAACGACTAGGGTTACCTACTCACTAATAGTAGGATAACACGGTCTAAAGGATAGGAGGAAAAGAACGCCTTTTTCCGAGTAGGTAGATAACTGTTAGGTACTTGCTCAAAATGACAAATCTTTTACACCATACACTTTCGAACAAACTTTTCAAACTAAAGTTTTCAAAACACTTCGTAACACTCTTGAGGACAGAAACAAGGGTTAAAACGAAGTAAAACAAAACTTTTCAAAACAAGCACACACAAGCAATTTCAAAATGAGCAAGTACCTAATAGCCCATGGAAAACCATGGATAGAAAGGGTGCTAACACCTTCCCTTTCTATAATCTACCCCCCGTACTCAGAAACATCTCGAAAAAGGTTTTTTCTGTTCTTTTTCCTTTTCCTGATTGGATAAAATAAAAGTCGGTGGCGACTCTTGCTTACCGTAACATTTTGTGAACAAAAAACGCAAACCAGTATTAACAGTCGGTTCAGCCACTGTATCACAATTATTGATAGTAATTTTCAAAGAAAATAGATTAAATAACAAAAATGTTTTTTTGAAAAGAATTTACAAATTACTTCTTTCTTTAGATTTTGTGACTCAAGGAGAACAAAAATAGTGACTCCAAGGATGAACGAACTCTGAAATTTTGGAAGTATGAATTCCCCAGGAAGGCTCCCAGGTCACTTTCACTGGTATGAGTATGATATTTTTGTGCTTCTCAGATAATTGAAGATGATACCAATTGATGTATGGCGCGGTGTTGGGTTTGTGATCCCGTTTTCCCCAGTCAGGTCTTGGTTCGTTTTAGTTTAGAGTTTGCATGGTATGAAGTTTCTACCGCTCGACTCTCAAGGATCTCAATCAAGTCGTCTTTCTCTTTCAGGTCTGCTTTGTAGGAAATTTCTAAAGCTTGGAACTTATTCTTCCAATCATCCCTTTCCTGTTGCATCCTAACCAAAGAAAGCTGCAGTTCTTCTAGGTCATCTAATAAGGGAGGAGTGGTCTTCACAAATAGATCAGGCATGGGTGTCTCTTGGGTATATGGCATCTTTAACTGAATGGCTCTCGACCGGATCCATTGAAGATATAGCTCCAAAGAAACAGCACCCCTAGGTCCCAAATCCTTCCTATTCTTCTTATGAATGTGACGTCAGACCTTCGCAATCTGCTCCCTAGCTTCCCTATGGTCTTCCCCTTCCTTCAGAAAGAAACTACTCAAATGAATACTATTCGGTTTATCCCTCATCGGATAACCAAGCTGTCGCTGTGCAAGAACAGGGTTATAGTTAAGTCCTCCCTTTGTACCAAGAAGAGGTACATTGGGGAAACTACCACAAATGTCAATAATCTCTATATCCTGGTAAGCTCGACGATACCAATCAATATCCGAGTGAGTAAGTGCCATGATCTTAGGATCCAAACAGGTTTCCTTCTTGACATCCCAAAAAGCATCAGACTGAGGCATATGAGAGATGAACCACCGGTACAACAGAGGCGTGCAACAGATAATCATTCCCCCATGATAAGAATTCCAAAGATGAATAGAGTAATAAGCATCACCCAACAATGTAGGAATTAGATTTCCAATCATGAAAATCTTGATAGAGTTAATGTCGACAAACTTGTCCACATTAGGAAATAAGAATAACCCGTAAGCAAGTAGAGCAAAGATGGCCTCAAAAGCAAATGTACTCTTCATTCTGGCAAAGTAACGAGCTTTCTCCAATAAGAACTGAGTTGGTAATCCTCTAATCCCTCCTTTAGTAGTCACATGGGCATCAACCTCAGACTTCCCCAGGTGAATCAAAGCAGCAATCTCATGTGGTTTTGGCTCACCCTCCAAACCAGTAAAAGGAACATGATCGGTAACAGGTAAATTCAATAGATAAGATTACTCCTCTAATGTAGGAATCAACTGATAGTCGGGAAAAGTAAAGAAATGATACATCAGATCATAGAACTGGACCACGGTCGAGAGAATACCCTCCTTCATCTTCAGCTTCATGAGAGGAATAATGGACCGGTACTTCTTTCAAAAGTCTGCAGAACACTCGATCTCGGAAATTAGACTGATCAACTCATCTATCTTGGGATCCTTGAAACTATATTTTCCGGTCTTTAAATTTCTAGAATCCATGGTTAAAAGTATCCGAGATATCCACAATTAGTCAACCTTTAAATCCCTTGAAATATGGTTTCTTCAAATGATGCTTATGAGTGCATGGATGCATGATGCAACAATCACACACAAGATCACACATATAGGGTTCATAGGTTCAACGTCACGAGCATAAGGTCGAAGGTACTACCCATAAGGTGTTGGTCTAAAAAGTTATCACCTGCCAAACAAGGTTCTAGAGGTTCCCAGAGTCTACATCCTTCCTTCGGATATTACCAACTTCCTGATTAAATCGGTAATTAATAATATTCTCAAGAAAGACTCGTCCGAGCGTAGTATCACGTGACAACTATTTCCAGATTACTCTGTCATAGCTTCCGCACTACACCTAAAAGGCCAAGATGGGTTTGGTATTCTACGGTCCTCAGTTTCAGCAGGCTCCCAGGTCAAAAGCAGTACGTCTTCCCGATTACTCGGTAGATGACACTACAGTCAAAGGGGCCTCCATTGAGTGGGGGATCTCATGTCTCCTTTTTTGGGATTACTCCCTCAAAGTTAACATGACTATACCGCCTGTCCTATCTTAAAGTTTTCCTAAGTTTGGGTATAGGACTTATGAGTAATCACCAAGCACCCTAAAAACCAGGAAAATCCAGACAAACATATATACAACATATAATCACAAAAACAGTAATAACACATATACAAATATAAATAAAGATAGGCTCAACCCACTTAGGGATGGACCAGCAAGAGGTCAATCTGTCCCCAGTGAAGTCGCCATTTTTTTGTAGTGGTAGAAATGTTCAAGACTAAGCCATTGGATTGACTAGACTTCATACAAATCAAAATAAAAATCGCCACCGCTCTTTATTGTTTCTAAAGAATGGTAAAAGAGCGAATAACCCAAAAAGAGGGGAGAAGATTCAAGGTAAGGGGGTTGGTTATGCAAAGGGAAGGTATTATAACCCTAAACATCTACGGTACTCCGCAAGAACCTCTTTGTAAAATCTGTATATTTTGGCTATAAAAAAATGTTGTATATAAAATGGATGGTGGAGGTGAGGAAAGAAATATACTTTTTATGATTTTTGCACCCACCGCGGTTGCAAACCTTTAGTGCCTACGTACCACCTTTTGTGAAATAGGGGATCATGGTACACGTAGTTCCTCTTTTAAAAATTTGAAACACAAATGCGTTGGTCAATTGTATGAGATAAAACATCATCGTCATTGTCCATGTGGAAAATATACCTACTATCCACAATCATGAGAAAGGAGAATTTGCATCATCTCAAAGTGGAGGATATGGCTTGGAATTTAAAATCAACAATGCCTCACTCAACACCCAAGTGGAAAATATCTCTCTTCACTACATATTATAGAAGTATAGTTGTGTACATCACTACAAGGATTGACAAGAGTTCAATCTTTTGAGAAAAGTTTAAAAATAAAAAAGCCAAAATGGAAAAATGGTTTGAAATGAGATTGATTGACTTTTAGTCTTCTCACAAAAAAAATTCAAGGTATCATTAAGTTGATTGGGGTTTATTTATGAAAATGTTTTGAAAATACATGGATATAAGTCCCAGTTTATTATAAAAGTGGTTCAAGTTTAAAACAAGAAGAGTTTTCAAAAGGAGGGAGAAGATTTTTGAAATTAAAGAAGATGGGAGGAGAAGAAGAGGCTATCCTAAAGCATAAGGTAAAAGCTAGGGATAAGAACCATCTAACCAACAAGAAGCTAATACTTGACACTGTGAGCCAAGATAGAGTTCCCATTCTTTAGATTGAAACCAAGCAAGCAAAAATACTAGACCTCTTGAGAGAACCAAACTTCAAGTGTATTAAGTCTTCATAAAAATTGGGCAGAGTAACGGTTGTATACGGGTGAATTCCAGATTACAAACAAAGGGTGTAATCAAAATAACTTGCACACAAAACAAACAAACAACCAAATGTCTTGAGGTAAACCTCAAGAGCTCCAGACAAAATAATCAGATAAGATCACAAGGTTTCCAAGATAGGCCAAGGTTTCTAATCCTAAGTCCAAGAAAAAGTCCCATGCTCCATAATACCAAGGATAGTAACCAAATAGTCCAAGTACCATTAAATATTTTTTAGGGTTTATGTTGATTATTAAGTATCTTAAGAAAGGAAAAGAAAAGCTCAAGTGAGCAAAGTAAAAATGGCAAGAAAATAAATGCTCAAATGAGCAAAGATGAAAATGACATGAAATGTAAATGCTAAAAGTAAATAGCACATAAAGCATAAAAAATAATAAAAGCATAAGGTAAAACAAGTCAATAATTAGTGGTTAGTTGGATGACCATATTGAAACTTGCATTTGGAACTCATTATAGGATTGATAGAACCAAAGCCTCCACACAACAAGTTGTATTTGCTTTTTGTCAAGTATATCATCCATTTGGAATTCTCATAAGTACCATTTAATGATCAACGATGTTTAAGTGATCCGCGTTGACCAAAGGTGTTGTAGATCCATTAGAGGATTGGTAGAACCAAAGCCTCCACACAATGAATCTCAAGGTTATTGGATCAAAGATATCCAACTAACATACTTGGGCTTGCAATCATAAGTTCGGGCCACGAATGATCATTTATTCAAATCGGGACAAAATTTAGCGCTATGTTAAGCAATCGTAAGTGGACTTATATAGAAGTCGCACCTATTTTGAGGCCAGTCAATAGCAATTTATGCACCATTTATTTTGATACATAATATAGAGATCATGCTCCAATAACACCTAGTGCAATAAGGAAGGGATGAGATGAAGAGGGATGGGAAAATGAATAAACCACTTTTGAATAAAAAATTTAATCAAACTATTATTAAAATCATTCTCCATTTTGATGGAGTTGAACTCAACACCCAAGATCCAATGATGTTAATAAAGTCATGATAAAAAAAATCAACTCAAGACAGCCAGAAAATAATCACAAAATAATATTATATTTAATATATACCTTAAAAGGGTTTAAAAAATGTTTAAAAATCAAAATAGAGGAGAAAAATATCAACTATGTTCAAATTAATCAAGAAAGAAAAGGTAAGGCCATAGAAAAATCAGAAATGGATCCAAATATTTTTATTAAATTTTTGGTACTTTTTAAAGGTCAGAAACTATTTTTAAACTATTTAAAATTGCTCAAACAAACAGAAAATATGTCAAAAATAGTAAACCTCAATATAAAATTCCATAAAATTTTCAGAAAGTCAAAAATATGCAAAATAATATTTATGAATTTTTTCATAATTAAAAAAAATGTTAGAAAGTATTTTTTAAGTAATTAAAAGAAAGCAAAAAATTCAAAAAATACAAAAAATATCAAATGTCAAAATAAAAATGTGAAAAAATAGTCATGAGATCAGAAATAATTCAAAGTATTTTTGTGAATTTTTTCATAATTTTTGGATAAAAAATAAAAGAGTTATGAATTTTTGAAAATTTAATCAATAAAAATATAAAAATCAGAAAATAAAATAAAACCAAAAAGATGTGGACCATCAGATCATAGTCAAAAACGTGTTAGTAAGCTGATCCAGTGGACCAGACGCGTTGTGCTTGATATGGACCTTAGTGAGATACGCATAGGATCAGAAAAAGGGCAACCAATGAAATTAAAACGTTTGGCACGCTATCATTGGATGAGACGAGACATGTCATCGTCTTCAACCTCTAGACACCCTGCCATGGGGATTTTGTGAGATCCTTCAAAATGGAAAAATTAGGATCTGTGATACGGTGGGAGAACTGACTATGGTTTTGCGTTTGTATTCGCAAATGTTTCGGTTGAGCAAGAATCGCCACCGACTTTTTATTTTATCCTAAGGAAAGGTTTAAAAAGCACAGCAAAAACCTTTGAGATTTTTCTTGGGTTCGGGGAGTAGATTATAGAAAGGGAAGGTATTAGCACCCTTTCTATCCATGGTTATCCATGGGCTCTTAGGTGCTTGCTTAGATCAACTTGCCTTGATTTTCAATTGTTTAAAATGATGCTTTGTGTGTGGGTTTGGAAAATATTTTGAAAAGAGGCCAATGTGGTGGCAACCTTTGTAATGATCCATGTTGGGATGTATACAAAGGTGTATGTCTTTCGAAAAGTTTTCCATGTTTTTGAAAGTTGTTTTGAAAGTGTTTGTGATGTATGGTTTTGAAAAAAGTAGGCAAGCGTTTTTGTTTTTCAAGTTGGCGAGTACCCAAGAGCTATCTATCCTAAATTTCTCAAAGATCTTTGCTATGTTTTTAACCCTTTTTAACAATTTTGTTCCACCATCGTATTTGGTGGACAATCTTGTGTTAGGATGTGAAAGGGACGGGCGCGGGTCATCGTTTAGACCATAATTGCAATGGTGTCAAGTATCTTTGGGCAATTTTCTTTAAGGGACTTGATCATTTGTTTAGGCAACTTTTTGAAAGCGTCATCGAGGGACTATGATCATTTGATTTGTGTTTGTTTTGCCCAAAGAGACCTAACATGCAATATGACCCAATTTTTGAAAGGCAACAAGTGGATGTAACCCTAGGGGTGTTAGTGTGCAAATGTATTTTATTGCATACAAGAGTTTTTTTTATTTGAATTAGGTTTTTCTATTTCATTGATTTTATCTTGCCATACACGTCCTAATTACTAGCAATAAAAAGCGGAAATGTAAAATCCTACGCTATTACAACAATTAGGGGAGAGGGATACACATTTGTACATGGGGGGTTCAACGAGAAAAATAGACAAAAAAGAAAATAGCAAAAAATAAGATATAGAGAGAGAGAGAGGGAGCCCGCGCGCTGCTGGGAGGTCATCAGAAGTTCTGACTCAGATCCGCTGCCAGATGATCAACCTGTTAGTGAAACTGGATGAGTCAGAACTTATGACTCTGGCACCTGCAAAACAGAACCTTGTTAGTGGGGAAATCAGAAGTTCTGATTTCCCTGCGCTGCAAGATAGAAGTTTGTTAGTGGAGAAACCAGAAGTTCTGATTCTGCTGAAAAGGCAATAACTCTCAGAGGTTCTGATATCATTGACAGCAAAACAGGCTTCAGATATGCTAACGTCAAAGTCAGCATTTGGCTTTTCCCTGTACTAGTCATAACATCTGCAACTCTGTTGTTACTCCACAAAACAGGAAACATATTTGGAACAGATCCAGCAAATACAAAAATGTTTCAGAGGTCAGAATCAACAAGGTCACAGGCCAATCCTATACTGGCTCAGAATGTTCTGAGGTATAAAAATCCTCAGAACATAAACAGCAACAACATGATATTTACATTATGTTATTTGAATATGCACAGCTGATGATGCTTAACAACGTGATGAGGGTCAGCAGGTGCTTACCTGACTGTTGGGAAAGTTTGTGGGTGAAAGTTAGCTTTTGGTTCTGGTGGTGTTCTGGACAGATTTCCTTTGAAAAGGGGAAGTAAAGGTGTATACGTATGTAGGGTCAGAAGTTTGGAAAAGGTGTCTTTGGTTTACAGAAAAAAACTAGATATTTGATGAAGTTTGAAGGTGAGAAACTCAAGGTTATGAAACAAAGCTGGAGATTTTGGCAGAGTTTCAGAATGCTGTGTTGCTAGGAGTTCTGTTTCTCACTTAGCAATTTTTTTCTCTTTTTTCTTGAACGCCTTTTGCAGTGGTGAAAGCTCTCTATTTATAGGAAAAGTTCTTGTGGATGCCTTGAACATTAAAGCGCCAACAGAGTTTGAATTTGTTCTTTGACAGAAATTCCTGGGAAGTTGTGATAACAGCTAGCTTTCAGCCTAGGTTGCAGCAGCAGGCGTAGATTGGGGAGAAGTGACCTCTGAAGTGGGCGGTGGTGTGAAGACCCATGCCAGAATCTGTGCAAAAGCGTTTTCCCAGCCACACGTGAATGCTCAGGAGTGGTTGAAAGCATTAATGGGCATTAAATGGTGACAAGACCTATCAACATCAACATTCTGGTAATGGAAACCAGCGTTGAATCAGCAGCGTAAACCATGCTCTGGCCTTGGCTTCCTGCTGTCTTAGTAAGCTCTGGAGATTCTTTATCAGTGTAACACCCACTCTTCTGATCTTTCATCTTCTGATTTCAACCTGTTCTGAAGGAGCCTTCAGACTTTCCTGCTTCTCTTGCATTCCTTTAGCAAATTCTGACTGAGCTTGTGTAACTGCTGAAAGGGCATGTTCTGTTTGAGGCTTACCTACTGATCCACGTTTACAACTTCTGATTGAACTGATGTAGCTGCTGAAGAGCCAACTTCTGACCACGCTGAGCCAAGCTTGCAACTTCTGACCGTTTTCATCTGGAATGGGTCCAGAAGTTCTGAAGCGCTGATTTTTCTAAAAACACTTATTTTAGAGAAACATTCTAAGTATTTAGAATTTGATTTTTTCTCAAGATAAAAACGTTGTTTCTGGAGTTCGTGAGCTCATCTTGCTCTTGTAAGTGGCTTGCTTGGGCAAAGGGATAACTCAGGACTTGGATTTATTTCAGGGGGACCTTGAAAATCCAAGATGGTTTCCTGAAGAAAGGGAGGGCAAATTTTGGGGTACAACAGGATCCCATGCTAGTATCATTGAACTCGTCTCTTCAAGACGATTCTAACACCACCATCGCGCCAAATTTATATAAAGTATGGAGAAAGATATGAATCAAAAACCCAGAAAATAGAGAGCATCTTCAATTTGAGATTTCTCTCTCAATTCTCAATGGATTTAAAAATTGTAAGCAGCATTGGAATCAGGAGAAGGAGTAGACTAGATTAGTGCTTTATTTGGATCCAAATGGTGGAGAATTATACCTTTTCGAAGTTCAAGGAAAAAGCTCTGAAACTGGACTTCTATAGCTTGAATTATGGCTCGTTTTGATTGGTTTAAGTGCTAGAGAGTTTATATGATGCTTAAGGATGATGAATGCGCAAAGAATTTTGGAAAAGGGAGCTTAAATCTCAGAAACTGAATTCAAAAAAGATGGGTTCGTGTGAAGTTTTGGCAGGGTGTTTTTGACTCTCAAAGCTTGAAGAAATGAATGGGGGATGACCCTTTATTTATAGGGAAGTGAATGGGAATGAAAATTGGAAGAAACAAGGAAGTCTGGAGGGAAATTGAGTGAAGGTCGAGCACGAGTGAAGTGTGACTTCATTTCCATCAAAAATCAACCAAATCTTGCGTTTTAGGGTACTAATCACTTCTGGCAAGTTTTCTAATCAAGTTTAAATCAAAAATGCACATAAATCTTGTGTTTAGAAGTCACACTATGGATTTCAAAATTCTGACTTTGTGGAAAATTCAGTTTCAAGTTACCAAATTCAAATCTATGGAATTTCCAACTCAAGGGGTCTTAGGGCATGATTCTTGATGCTTTAGAAAGATGAGGTTACAAGATTTGCAATGGAAAAATAATGGAGTTAAATGTATACTTGAGATGAAAGTTTCATTGAGTCAAAGTTGAAGAAAAAGGGTTGATTTTCCATACTTAGAAATATTTCAAATTCTTCTTCAAAAATAACCTATAATCTTTTGCATCCAAACATGGCCTTCAACTTAGAATTTGATCTTGACCAAAACATGTGGAGTGAAGTAGATCTCTTGAATGACATTTTGAAACTTGAACCACTCAAAATATCCAAATATTGGGCAAGTTATGACTTGTTGAAGTTGGCCAAAAATCATGAAATGATCTATAATCTTTTGCATATTTAAGGCAACTTCCATCCATTTTCCCACTTTACACATAAAAGAAGGCATAAATTTCACATCTTCAAGATCATTATGGAAACATAATGGACTCAAGGTGATGAAAATTTACCAAGTTATGATCATTTGAAGTTACTTATGTAAAATTATGGATTCATTTGGGGGACTTGTAATCTTTCTTCTTCACCAAGGTTCTTCCACATGAAAACTCTTTGGAACTTTTGAAGTAATTTGTTGATAACCCTTTAAAGATAAGGATGTCTTTGGAATAACTTAAAAATACCAAAAGGTGATCAAGATATGCTCCTTTGAAGTTCAAAACCCTAGCTTCTAGATCAAGAGAATGCCTTGAGGAACTTTGACAAGTTTGAACAAACTTCTTGTACCAATATTCTTGATTTATGAGCAGAATTTGTTTAGGATGATAATGAGGACTCATAGCCACCAAAACAACTTCCGTATCTTGAAATTTGAGATAAATATGCTCTTGTGACCAATAGGAATAAAGCCTTGTCCAAACATAACAGCTTCTCCAATCAACCCCTTGTACTTTTGAGTCACATCTAATAACCTTGAAATGTGATGAATCAAAGCATCCTTGCCATTCCAATTCTTCCAAAACCACTCCAATGTTGAGGTTTGAACTTCTCAAGCTTTTATTGGCTAGGGCATGGAAATAGAGTAATGAACCCATGGAAAGAACTGAATCAGAGAGGATGGTAGGATGGCCAAAGGACACACCAACTTCTACTGAAGGCAAATCTACCAATGTTTACTAAAGGAAGAGAGAAAGATAACAAACATCGACGTTCACTGCCAATGGTCTACCAACTTTCACTGAAGGTAGAAAGAGAAAATATCATATCACCGTCGTTCACTGATGATGAACTACCAACGTTCACTGAAGGTAGAAAGAGAATAATCATAGCAGTGCCGTTCACTGATGATGAACTACCAACATTCACTTAGGGTAGCAAACAAAATAATAAACACAAACGTTCATTGCCGATGGTCTACCAACTTTCACTGAAGGTAGAAATAGGATATCATATCACCGTCGTTCACTAACGATGAACTATCAACGTCACTGAAGATAGCAAATAGATAACAAACACCGACGTTCACGGCCGATGGTCTACCAACTTTCACTGAAGGTATAAAGAGAATATATCATATCACCTCCGTTCACTGACAATGAACTATCAACGTTCACTAAAGATAGAAAAAAGATAACAAACACCGACGTTCACTGCTGATGGTCTACCAACTTTCACTGAAGGTAGAAAGAGAATATATCATATCACCGTCGTTCATTGACGATGAACTATCAGAGTTCATTGAAGATAGAAAAAAGATAGCAAACAACGACGTTCACTGCCTATGTTCTACCAACTTTCATTGAAGGTAGAAAGAGAATATATCATATCACCGTTGTTCACTGACGATGAACTATCAACGTTCATTAAAGATAGCAAAAAGATAACAAACACCGACGTTCATTGTCGACGGTCTACCAACTTTCACTGAAGGTAGAAAAGGGATAACAAGTTTCCCCAAGATTCTGGTGTTTCGCCTAGAACGAGTCTCAACATCTTCTTTAACCAAGGCACTCCTCCTGGAAAGGATAATACATAAGCTGTCTCAAATAAAGAGACTTGCTATTTGTGGTCACAGAGGATTGTAAAAGGAAATGAATTTTTTAGGGCAAGAGGTATGACTTCCTGGGGAGATGCCATGATGTTATTGCTAAGGGGATAAAGTCTTCTTGTGCAAAATAAATGCACCAACCAAAGCTTTGAGTTTTTCAGGATTCCAAAGTAAATAATATTTCCAGGGGACCACAGATCCAAACCAGAAATAAACTGGAATGAAACAGTCAACTAAAATACATCCTTTGAGAAATAAACTCAAGAGGGAAAAAAAGAGCCGTCCAAACAAGGAACTGTACCGGAAGGCTAAGGCAGAAATCTTCTATGAGGGACAACTCAGTAGGGAAATTGGAAGAATGTACGTTTTCAGCTTAAGACCAACACTCTAATGAAAAAAGGGTAACTTATCTCTGCAAAATAGGGTAATATGTCAACAAAAATATTAACAAATGTCAAGGAACAATGATTTGTCAATTTTAGCTATGCATGATGCATGTATGAATGTATGAGTTTTATCGTATGCATGCTGACAAAACAGATACACAACATGGGGAATAACTAGGCAAAACTGCCTCGGGCACTAACAACACTCGGCTAAGCCTCAACCAGGATGATCATTCTAAGAAAGGTAAAGGCCAGCTGCGGAAACCAAACCTACTGCCTGCTTTAACTTTACTGAGGAGAAACATAATCTGGAGGTAGCCAAATCAAACAGATATTGGGGTAGAGCATCCTTCTTCCGGCTTCATCGGGGAAACCAGTGTTTTTTTTCAAAAGTAACATGCCTACTAGAGATTGCAAGACCAGTCTCAAATAAAGCAGACTGACACCGAAACAATCAAATTTCGTTGGGGAATTCAAGCCTACTTCACTGGAGAAAAATGTGGATTGAAACTTCACATCATGAAAAACTCAGAAAAGAGGAGAAATGAATCCAAACTTGACCGAGGATTCCGGAACCATAAACCTAATACGGCGAAAACAACCCGGGTAGACCTTCCCGAGGGGAATAAAACTTCTCAAAACAACCAGAGTTTGTCCATTCCTGGGATCACCATTTTTGTTGTCATTGTTTCATCACAAATCTCAAAGTAAAAGTAAATTGTAAAAAACTTTTTTTTTTTGAAAAATCAATTTTGTTATTTAATCTCTTTGCTTTGAAAGTTATTATCAGTAATAAATGGAGTCTTTGTAAGCTAAATAAAATAATAAACACAAAGAATTGGGTAAAAGCTCGAATTTCATTAATAGAATGGTAGTCTGCGAATGGCGAGACTCCAGAGATGATTACAAATTTTGGGAAATGGTAATACATAATGGAAAAGATACATTGAGATACAATGACCACTATCCCCCTAACAACTTTTGAAATCCTGAGAAGCAGCTTCTGTTGAAGTATGGTGAGGATCCGAGAAGATTGTTGCTTCAATGATCAAGTCTTGTCTGACGTAGTTACTTGCCAAGAAAATCCCTAACTTTTACCTAAGCTGCCCTTGCGGGTTTTCAACTTAGCTCGAAATTTATTCTGTTTATGTCTCTAATTTTTTCCTAGACCACCCTTTCGGGTTTTTTCGACCTACCGAGACGCTCCTTTTTTCCCTAAGCCTCCCTTTCGGGTTTTCAACTTAGTGAGCTGTTCTTTTATTTCTTTAGGCTAAGTATTTCTTGACTGCGTCAGCATTCATGGGATGTGGGAACTCCTCGCCATCCATAGTCTCAAGAACTAATGCACCGCCAGAGAAGGCTTTCTTGACAACATATGGGCCTTCAAAATTGGGAGTCCACTTGCCCCTAGAATCAATGTTGAAAGACATGATCTTCCTGAGCACGAGATCGCCTTCTCTAAATTCATGAGGTTTGACCTTTTTATCAAAAGATTTCTTCATTCTTTTTTTATATAACTGGCCATGACACAAGGTTGTCATTCTCTTCTCCTCAATCAAATTCAATTGGTCAAGCCTGTTCTGGACCCATTTAGCCTCCTTCAACTTGGTTTCCATTATCACACGCAACGAGGGAATCTCTACCTCGACTGGGAGTACAACTTCCATTGCATACACCAGGGAGAACGGGGTTGCTCTTGTTGAAGTGCGGACAGATATTCGATATCCATGCAGAGAAAAAGGGAGCATTTCATGGCAATCCTTATAAGTAATTACCATCTTCTGGATAATTCTCTTGATATTCTTATTAGCGGCTTCAACAACCCCATTCATCTTTGGCCTGTATGGAGATGAATTGTGATGGACAATCTTGAATTCTTCACACAGTTCTGTCATCATCTTGTTGTTCAAATTTGAGCCATTGTCAGTGATGATTCTGCTCGGCACACCATAACAGCATATGAGATTATTCTTGATGAAACACACAACCACATGTTTAGTAACATTGACATATGAAGCAGCCTCCACCCATTTGGTGAAGTAATCAATTGCTACCAAGATAAAATGGTGCCTATTTGATGTTTTGGGTTCTATCATCCCAATCATGTCAATACCCCACATAGAGAAAGGCCATGGGGAGGAAATCACATTGAAAAGCTTCAGAGGCACATCGATGATGTCTGCATAAATCTGGCATTTATGGCACTTCTTTGCAAATTTGTAACAGTCAGATTCCATTGTCAGCCAATAATAACCTACCCTTAGCATCTTTTTAGCCATTGAATGTCCATTGGCATGAGTGACAAATAAACCTTTAGGAATCTCATGCATCAACATGCCTTCTTCGTGTCTATTCACGCATCTGAGCAAGACCATGTCATAATTTCTCTTGTATAACACATTTTCACCAAGGAATAAATTGCCTGCCAATCTTCTCAATGTCTTTCTATCTTTCCTCGACGTACCAATCGGGTATTCCCGAATCTGAAGAAAATGCTTGATATCATAATACCAGGGTTTTTCATCTGCTACCTCCTCTGTTCTAAACTCATGAGCGGGCCTATCCATTCGTCGAACCGAAATCTGGGGTATATCATTCCAAGTATTCACTTGGTACATAGAAGCCAGAGTTGCCAGAGCATCTGCCATTTGATTTTCATCTCTAGGTGTTGTACCCCAAAATTTGCCCTCTCATCTCATCAACATTTTCTCATCACAAGACCCTTGGAGTTCAAGAACAAGTTAAGATTTGCTCTGCTTAACACTCCCCTTTGCACTCTTGACCCAAATTAGGGTTTGAGGTTGCACAAAGATGTTTGACCTAAAATGCCCAAGATAACTTTCATGCTTCATGTTGGACTCACAAGTTTATCCATACCAAGTTTCAAGCCTTGATTCCAATCTTTGCCCAGTCAATTGGATAGTTGACCTAGAAATCAGCTGTATTGAGGAAAAAGTCAACTGTGGTCAATTGACAGTCAAACCTCATGATTTTTGATCCACATCAACATTATGAACTCATTTGGACCATTTGATCAAGTCTGGATCACAATTCCACAAGAAATTTGATCAGATCACCAAAAGGGCAAAATGGTCATTTTTAGGGTTTTGACTGCACAAAGGCAATTTTTGATTGTTTGACCTAACCAATGGCAATTCAAGCTCACTTACGGCCTCAAGCACTCAATGACATGGTCTTGACACATTCAACAAGTTCAAAAGATTCCAAATGTACAAGATTGACAAATGAATTTTCCAGTCAACTGATCAAAATTTGACTGTATACTGAAAAGTCAAACTTTGACTTTTTGGTCAAAATCAAGTGTCAAGGTTCATTTTTCATCAAGACATGTAAAATTATGAAACTTGTTCATCAAGAAATCAAAATTTGCAAATTAGGGTTTGAAATGAAGAAATTTCATAACTTAGAATTTTTCTAAGTTATGAAACTTCCTTATTTTTTCCTAACTTTGTCCCATTTTTTCATCAAGATATATTTGGATTCAAACAAAACTCAAAACATGAAATTTATAGTCCATTGCAAAATCTACAACTTTTATTCACAAAGGTTCCTCAAAAGAAGCTTGTAGCTCAAGTTATGATTTTTGGAATAGGGGTGCAAAGCATTCTTAACTTAGAAAATTTTTGACCTATTTTAGGCAGGATTTTTGCCCAACTTCATGGCCACTTTTCACATGCTTCCACTTGGAATTTCAACTTGCATTACAAAGATGCATTGTAGTACACATTCCAATCTTTCCAAATTGTCCAAGAACTTCTCAAACACCCTTGTGGTTAGGGAGAATCGAATTTGTGAAGATGGGCAAAAGTCACTTTGTTCATGGCCATTTTCATGTTCATAACACTTTGCATTTTTCAAGTCAGCTTGCACAAGCTAGGTTACAGGCCTCTAATCCCATTTGCACTCAATAATTCAATGCTAAACCTTTGTGCCAAGAAGTTATTTTGCTCATTTGGTCATTACATGGAAGTTTAATCCATAATTAGAAAAAGTAACTTATTTATTCTTGTAAAGATCAACTTTATGTCAAACACAAATCTAAGAAGTACCAAAGCAGATCTTTTAGGCACAAGTTCAGGAACTAATCCCACTGATCAAGGAGAGATTATGCAGCATGCTTGAGGGACCTGCCTTGGCCTATAACCCAAGTTGACAAACTTTGCTTATCTAAGAAGAAAACTTGCATATTGAACATCATCTCTCATTCCTGTAACAACTAGCCAAAGCAAACATTGTGAACATATTCCATACTTCCTAACAGACCTAAGGCACGACCTAACCACCTTCAATACTTCCCCAAACATCAAAACACCATTTTGCTGCACAAAACAGGGCATCCCTGCAGATTGAGTTTCACAACTCAGTTTGCTCGTGCGTTTTGGCCAAAGTTTATTCATACACACTCCATAACATCCATACAAGCTATCCCAAGCCCTAGCTACAGACTGTAACACCTCTAACCAAGTTCACCATTTTCATTTTTTCAGTTGTGCAGGTTGAGTTACATAGCTCGATTCAGTTAGTTTCAAGGCACACCAAGCATTGGAGATGCATCCCTGAACTTCAAGCAAGCTGTACAAGTCCTCACTTTGCATTGAAAGTGCCTCCATTGTTGCACACGATTCAAGCTGAACAGGTAAAAGTTTGAACTTCTATCTCTCTATCCAAGCATATTTAGGCTTAGGTTTGTGAAGAAGTTATGCTCTACTCATGGCCCTGAAGCTACCTATATCCTCACTTTTCATTTATATTGTGTGTGTTAAGAGAATTTGGAACCTGAACATTAGAAAAAACTTAGGTCAGAAATTGGGGATGAAGAAATTCTCCCTCGTTTCTTAGAGTTAAGTCAAGTTTTTTATATATCTAGATTCGTCTCTTGATGCTCTACATTTTTGGTGTTATGAGTTTTGCTTGAAAGTCCAGGAATCAGGAGTTAGGAAGCGCGCGTTTTTTGTTGTTCAAACAAGTCTGGAGGTTGAAGATGACTGGCTTGGGCTGGGCCTGAGTCAGTCCTACTTTTTGCACCCCCCTGGCCCATTGTATGATATATTTGTCATTTTTGAGTTTTTCTTTTTGATTCTGATTTTATATTTTTATTCAAGCATGGAAAAACACTAAAAATATTTTTCTCACATTTTTTGCATTTTATTTGGTATTTATTTGTTTCATTTAGTTCCATATGTAAATAAATATATATATACTTTTATTTAAAATACTAAAAATAATACAAATACATTTTTATTTTCTGATTTTATTTTATTTTATCTTTTGAAAACATTTTCCAAAAATATACTTTTTTTGTAAATAATAAATATTTTTATTTTTGTACATATTTAATATATTTAGTAAATAATATAAATACTTATCTATTTTTTATTAAATATTTAGGATAAATATAAAAATAATACATTTTTATTTTTATTAATATTTGACCCTAAAAATTACTTTTTTACAATATACTTCTCTTTTATTTATTTTTTGTATATAATTAATAAATATTGCATATATTAAATAATAATTACTTTTTATTTAGCAAATTAGGGTTTTGCCCTAAACCATGAAAATACCCAAAAATTAACCTTTTTATTTTTGTTTATTTGTCACATGAAAAATACCTTTTACATACATATAAAAATCATTTTTTGCATCTTGCATATTTATTGTATTTTTATTCAATTATTGTACATTTAAAATAACTTGTATATTCAATTTGGATGTAATAGCTTAGATTTTAATTTCTTGCTAAATATCCCCATTTGAACATTTGTACCCCCCATCCCATAATTGTGTTGTAATAATTTAGGATTTTATTTTTCGCATTTAAAAGCTTTCTAAAATATGCCATGATAGACTTAGGGTTTGTATGCAAAAATCAAATAACAATTAGCTTGACCTAATTCAAAGACAAAAAAAAGCATGAAAATGGACAACACTAATCACACTTGCACTCCCTAGGGTTACTCCACTTGTCGCCTTCAATAATGGGCCATGTTGCATGTTGAGTGTTTTTGGCAAAACAGAACAATATCAAATGATCATAGTCCCTCGATGACGCTTTCGAAAGTTGCCTAAAAAATGATCAAGTCCCTTAAAGGAAAAATTTCCCAAAGACACTTGGCACTATTGCAATCATGGCCTAAACGATGACCCGCGCCTGTCCCGTTAACATCATAACACAAGATTGTCCACCAAATACAATGGTGGAACAAAATTGTTAAAAGGTTTAAAACATAGGAAAGATCTTTGAGAAATTTAGGGTAGATAGCTCTTGGTTACTTGACCAAATCTTGCAAAACAAGCCTTGCCATTATTTCAAAACCACATCACAACACACTTTCAAAAAACAAACTTTCAAAAAAACATTGAAAACTTTTCAAAAGATGTACACCTTTGTATACATCCAAACATGGGTCATTACAAAGGTTGCCACAACAATGGCTTCTTTTCAAAACATTTTCAAACCCACACACAAACCACCATTTCAAACAATTGAAAATGCAAGGCAAGTGATCTAAGCAAGTAACTAAGAGCCCATGGATAACCATGGATAGAAAGGGTGCTAATACATTCCCTTTCTATAATCTACTCCCCGAACCCAAGAAAAAATCTCAAAGGTTTTCGTTGTGCTTTTTAACCTTTCCTTAGGATAAAATAAAAAGTCGGTGGCGACTCTTGCTCAACCGAAACATTTGCGAAAACAAACGCAAAACCTCAAGTCAGTTCTCCCACCGTATCACAGAACTGGCGACTCTGCTGGGGATTATTTTAAAGTGGAGTAACCTTAGGGCTTAGATCACCCTCTTGCATGACTAATTGTTTGCTTTGATTGCTTTATATCATGGCTCTCTTGTTTGGGCTTGAAATCCAACACCCGGATTTGGGGAAACATTCATAGATAGCAATACGTTGTGGAAACTGTGCGGGGTATACCGACACGGTTGAAGCAATAGCTATATTAGTGCGACATATTTGTGAGTACCGGTAACCCTTGAGTTCAATCAAGGAGAGTACGGGAACGCTGAGTGATGTCACTAAGCACTAATGACCTAGAACCTTACTTGACCATCTTGGCCTTTTATTAGGGGTAGTGAGATGACCGGCTTTGGTTCAGTCCGAAGTTGGTATATACTCGATACTACACTCATTGAGGGTTGTTTTCTTGGAACATTTTGGTCGCTAGTTAAGTGGCTAAAACAAAATAATGAACATGGAAAACAATCCAATTATATTGAGCTCCATAGAACCCGGTTACTATTTATAGGACAGGTTTTTAAGCCAACTACACTCAAGAGGGTACTTACCTATGAAACTCCATGCAAGCCTGAAACTAGGGTTCTGTGTGATTTGCTTGTACATATGTTTGTGCATACATCATAAACATCATAAAGCATCATATGCATTCACTAACCATTTCAAGGGTTTGGATCTTCATCTTTGTTCTTGTTTTGTAGGTCATGGAAATTCTTCGCAGGAAAACTATCCAAGTCAACCTTGTCAGAATCCCTCCTCAACTCAAGGAGCTCACATCCAGAATTCCGGAAAGCTCTCCCTTCAGTGAAAGACATGGTAGACTGCTCAGCCTAGTCAACACCAGCATTGAAGAGGACATGGTAAAGGTGTTGTTCCAGTTCTTTGACCCCCTTCACCACTGTTTCACTTTCCCCGACTACCAGTTGGTGCCCACTTTTGAGGAATTTTCTCAACTCCTGAGAATTCCTATTCTTAATCAACTACCCTACAACGGTACGGAAAAAGAACCAAAGCCTGAAGATGTTGCTCAAGCACTACACTTGCAACCATCTGACATCAAGGGGCATTGGGAAACTAGAAGCGGTGTCAAAGGATTCTTGGCAAAATTCTTGTTTGAGAAGGCACAAGAGTGTTGGAATTCATTGGATCTACAAGCCTTTGAAGAAATTGTGGCACTCCTCATTTATGGGTTGGTCCTGTTCCCAAATCCTGACCAGCTTGTAGATGTCAACGCCGTCAAAATCTTCTTATCCAGAAATCCAATACCAACATTGCTTGGGGACATTCTTCACTCATTTTACACACGAACAATGAGAAAGAGGGGTGTTCTCATGTGATGTACTCCTCTCCTTGCAAGGTGGTTTATTTCGCACCTTCCACAATCTGTCTTAAATAATGACCAAGGCTTAAGGTGGTCACAACGGTTGATGACCCTCACTCACTCTGGTGTACATTGGTGTTCTCGGTCCAGAGAAAATGTCATCATCGTCGATCGTTGTGGAGAGTTCCCTAATGTTCCATTACTTGGCATTAGAGGAGGCATTACCTACAACCCTTGCCTAGCTTTGAGAAAATTTAGATATGCACGGAGGGATGGCCCTCATGACATGTTGATTCCTGACCTAGTTTTTGACTTCGACAACGATGCGCAAGACTTCGCCAAAGATTCATCAGAGCTTGGAGGATGCCTAACAAGGTAGACAACAAGACACTGGGGCACAAGAACTCCATCCCTCTTGAGCCTTATCTCAAGTGGGTACGAACCCGAGCCCAGAGTCTAATGATGCCTTACCCTCATGTTCTCCCTGTGATTAAAGAGCCCGTTAAGGAAGGAGAGGTTCCCTACACCATCCTATATCCCGACATGCCAACATCATGGGAAGAGATGCAGAAGAGTTGGATCCAACTCAAGGAGGAACGAAATACTTTTGAAGCCAGCTTCTACGCTAGTGAGAAGAAGGTTTTGGAGCTTACCTGCCGACTCCACGAGGAAGAGACCCTCAACACCTACATCGCACCAAAGAGGATGCACAACGTCTTTTTACCCTGAGAAGTTTTTTTTGTAATATTTGGCCCATGGGGCATTTATGTACTGACAAAATTTCTTCTTATTAATATGACGTGTGTTCTCCTTTGTTTGCAACAATTTTGAATTTTCTAAATCCTTGAATGTATTGCATAAACAAACATATCATTCATCATGCGCATAAGCAGGTCTCCACACCAGGTTTCCTTATCTTTCTGCTGTTTATTTCAGTAAGATGGATCTCGAACAGACGGTCAAGGACTTGCGATCTCAGAACTCACAGTTTCAACATCTCCTGATGACCTTGGCAAAGGGTCAGGAGGATCTAAAGGCCCTGCTGGGTGTGATCGGTGGAAATAGAACTGACTGTTTAAAGATGGTTCGCGAGATGTCGTGGTAAGCAAGAGTCGCCACCATCTTTTATGTTCTCCAACATGGAAAGGACAAAAGCACAGCAAAATTCCTTTTTCGAGATGTCTCTCGGTTCGGGAGGTAGATTTATAGAAAGGGAAGGTGTTAACACCTTTTCTATCCATGGTTATCCATGGGCTCTTAGGTACTTGCTCTTATGTTTTCAAAAATTGTTTGCTTTTCAAGTGTTTGTGGGTTTCGAAAAAGTTTCGTTTGAAAAATTTCTAGGTAACTCTTGTATCTGTCCTCAAGAGTGTATGAAATATTTGTTTGAAAACTTTTAGAAAGTGTAGGTGCGAAAAGTTGTTTTATTTTTTAGAAAGAGCAAGTACCCAGGAGAAATCTACCTACTCTAAGGAATTAGGCTGTGTAAGAGTCCTTCAGATAGTGCTATCCCACCATTGAGAGGTAGGTAGCACCATCGTTGGAGGTATTCGGGTCAATTCGATTATAGGGACAATGTGTGGTCACCAAAGCAATAGTAGGACACCTTAGCGGTAACCCTAATGTCCTAGATCCTTTTTATCCGAGGCAACCGTTTCGAGGCAACTGGATCTTAGACAGGAGGGCGACCTCTAAAACACCCTATACTTGACGACCACGTTCGAGGCAACCAGTGAGGCGTACCCTAGGAGTGGCATGTGCTTGTGTGTTGTTTTCATGTTATATTATCTTGTACATGTATCATGGTGATCTACGGGTTGATTTTAATTTCAGAGATAAGTCTTGTCATGCATAGCCTAATTAGCATACATCTAACAGTTAATAGTTGCGGGAAGTAAATTGCGGAAAATTAAATCTAAGCTATTACAAGGCGTCGGGTATTTACATCACCAAAAACAAACCCTTTAATTTAAATTGCAGAAAGTAAAATAAAGCGGTAAATAATTAAAGTCCTAATTAAAAGCTATTACATTCCGGGAAACAGATACAATAATATGATAAAATGGATCGCGTGCGGGAAATTAAATCGGATGCGAGTTTTTTGGGGTTTTGACCCTTTTTTGAAAGAAAGTGGTTTTTTTGGTTATTTTTGGATTAAAAGAAATTAAATTAAGTTACCAATTAAATTAATAAACTAATTAATTAATTAAAATATTTTTGGAGTTTTTGATATTTAAGGAAATAAAAATAAATTTGATCAAAGTTAATAAAAACCTAATCGTCTAAATTAATTTTAATTATTGCAAAAAATATTAAAGTTATTTCCTAATTAAACTAAATTAATTGAATTAATATTTATTTACAAAAATAAAGTGCTGAATTTAATTTTAATAAATAAAATATATTTTTTGTGTTTTTGATTTTATTAGGAAAAAATGTTAATTGGTTAGTGATTAATAAAAAGAATAACGATTAATTAATTAAAGGAACATAATACAAATAGAGAGAAAGTTTAGGATTATACGAGCCTGATTTGAGGGGTGAAACAGATGTTGGCGTCATGTGTAAACTGTTTTGTTTTGGCCATTTGGCTTTTGGCTTTTGGCCATTTGTGTTTTGGCCTCAATGTTCCTTAACCTTCTCAGGATGTCTGTCTCGCCATGTATTGGTGTCATGTGTAAACTGTTCTGTTTTGGCCATTTGACTTTTGGCTTTTGGCCATTTGTATTTTTCCCTCAACATTCCATGAACCTGCATGGGATCCTGTCTAAATCTGCAGTGTTGAATCTCATGAACACATTAAATAAAATCATAAAATGCAAATAAAGCCAATATATGAAGAAATTTAATGTTTAGGCACAATATGGCATGTATGAATGATTATACCCTTTTGATCATGGAGATCAAATCAATCTTACCCTTACTAGAAAATTAGTGACATGAATGCTTTTATGCCCTTTTGATCATGGAGATCAAGCCAGCCTTACCCTTACTGAAGAAGTAGTGAGATGTTGGTTTGTAACTGAGATGACTTGTTTGTAGTGAGAGAGGGATTTGTAATAAGGATTTCAAGGTTTTAGGGTTCTTGAAAGAATTTGATATTCTGACAGTGTTGTGGCAAAGTTTTTTTTCTCTTTTTTTTTCTCCTCTGGTTTGTGTGAAAAAAAAGTGATTATATAATGGAAATTAGGGTAAAGAAAATGGGCTTTGAATGTGCAATTGGGCCTCCAATGTTCACTTGAGTTTGTCACTTTCCAGGCTAAATCGCAGGGACTTAAGTGCATTTATTGAAGTTGAATTGTGAAAACAAAATGTATCCGATATCGAGAACTAACTCCTGTTCGAAAATCGGCTCAATCGGATAAACGGTGAATTAGTTATGAATTTTTGAAGTTTCAGCTCAGACAAACTTATTTTGGGCTCCAGTGTCGACTCTGACACGTTCTTCAATAAAAAACTGGTATTGATCGGAGCATAATCAGGTCTCGACTTTTGAGGCAAAGTTGTAGATCTATGAGTCAGTGACCTTGTGTAAAAATATGAGCCCAATCCGATAAAAATTGACCGAGTTATGAATTTTCGAAGTTTCGGCCCAGATGAAATAATATTCAGTATTCAGGATTTTCGGCGCGTCACGCACTCTGAGTAAAAAACGAAGGCCTTTTGAATACCGTTTGAACTCAATACCTTCTGTGAAAATGTAGCCAACTCAATTTTTGAAATTTTGGCGCCGGAACCAGCTCGATAAGATGAAAATAGTCCAAGTTATGATTTTCTGAACATGACGCAAATAAACTTCTTTCACAAATTTTCTGTACGAAAATACTTGATAAATCTACATTTTTAAAGACTTTCTGATCGAAATTGGCTTCCAGCCGTGAGAGATGAAAACGTAGATAATGTCAAGACGGAATTTTGGCCACCAGAACGGGTTCAAAACGAGCCATGATCTTCAAGTTATGAATTTTTTAGCGCGTAAAAAATGCACTTTCAGCATACTTTTTCACCATATTTCTTCAAGAAAACTCACACATTCGGATACCTTCTTTAAAGAATTGACTCTTGAGCCGAACCTGAATTTGAGAATATGTTATCAAAGATATCTTGGTGAAAGAACACCTGAATATGACGCGCCGGGTTGGACTTGTGAATTTTCCTTGAAATGTTTTGAGAAATATGGGAGGGCAAATTTTGGGGTACAACAGTTGCCCCTGTTCAATTTTCTTAAACCTGAGGATATAGATTGGCTTGCGTGCCTTTCGTGATCCAAAGGTGGAAGATGATTGAACACTAGAGTGCCCAGAAATTTGCACTCACATAGTGGAGTATCAGCAATGTGATGTCGGGAATGGGCTTACAGATGCCATTTGGAGAGATGATGGATAGGAGGATGGGCTTATAGATGCCATCTGGAAATGTAATGGATAGTTGAATCTGAGTAAGAAATAGAAAGGCTTCCGTGTCTGGAGCATATCTAGTCTGTGTCTAATTGCTGACGTCTGAATGAGTAGTAGAATGACCGCCGCGTCTGGGGTATATCCATACTGCATCTGAATGAGTGACAGAATGTCATCCGAATCTGGATCGTATATGGAATGTCTTTTGAATGAATATGGACTAAACAATAGAATAGCCTCCGGGTCTAGAGCATCTCTAAGTTGTCTTTAGAAGTTTGAATCTGAATAAGCATTAGAATAACATCCGGGTCAGGAGCATCTCTAGGCTATATCTGAAAGGAACTCTGGAATAAGTATCGGAAAGTCGCCATGCCTGGGTCGCAACTGAACTATCTCTAGAAGGAATCTCTGAATAAGCAATAGAATAACATCCGGGTCTGGAGCATCTCTAGGCCATCTCCGGAGAGAAATCTGAATAAGCAGTAGAATAACATCCGGGTCAGGAGCATATCTAAGCCATCTCTAAAAGGAAACTTTGAATAAGCGAAAGAATAGCATCCATGTCTGGAGCATTTCCAAGCTATCTCTGAAAATAAACTTTGAATAAGCAAAAGAATAGCATCCATGTCTGGAGCATCTCTAGGCCATCTCTGAAAGGAATCTCTGAATAAGCAATAGAATAACATCCGGGTCCAAAGCATCTCTAAGCTATCTCTGAAGAGAAATCTGAATAAACAATAGAATAGCATCCATATCTGGAGCATTTCCCAGCTATATCTGAAGGGAACCTCTGAATAAGCGATAGAATAGCATCCGTGTTTGGAGCATTTCCAAGCTATCTCTGAAATCTCTTTAATGTAGATATGCCCTGGCTAGATACAGGTATCGAATCCACAATCAATCACTCACAGATATGCCCTGGCTAGATACAGGTATCAAATCTGGAATTGCGATAGTTGATAGTAATCATCTTTGGATTGACCTTTTTCCTGAAAAGGAAAAACATCAGTTGTATGCAATGTCATGATGTATGAAATGCATGATGTCATGATGTTCAGAGAATAAATGAGATTGTGTGATATGATACGTGTATGCATGCATTATGTATGTAAATGTTTATGAATTGTATTTTCGTCCCGGAAAATAAATCCTTGACGAATGCTGGGAATTAAATCCTAGGCTGATGTTGAAGAGTAGAGTTCTTCGTTTCTGCTGGGGATGATGGTTGCAAGAATAAACCGGTAGGAGAAGATGACTCCATTGGGGGATAAATTTGTGGAAGAGATTACTCTGCGGGGAACACTCTGTGGGGAGAGATATTTCGCTGAGATTTTGATGATAACTCCGCTGGGGATTCCGTTGATAAGTTTTGTTGAGGATTTGATGAACTCCGCTGGGGATAGGAAGAACTTCGCCGAGGACGATCTATCCGTTGTAATTAGCTGAGGATAACCCAGTTATAGGTTCTGGTGGGGAATAACCTTTGAACATGGTCGGGGAGAGATGTATATACCCTGCAGGGGACCAGCTTCCAGACCCTACTGGGGATAAGCTTCCAGAATCTACTGGGGATAAGCTTCCAGAATCTACTGGGGAGATTGATTCAACTCTCCTGGGGAGACTTTTGGACTGTACTGGGGAATGGTTCCACTGGTGTGTCTGGTATTCCGCCGGGGAACAATCTTATACTAAGACTGCCGGGGATGCTTGTTTAGGAATATCTGTATACTCTGCTGGAGAATGTTGAGATTTTTTGGGAATACCCAACTTCCTTAAGGCTGACAGTAGGCTAACTCTGCTTGGGGAGAGTGTTGCTGACTTGCTGGAGATACTGTGCCTCTTCGGGGCTGACGGGAGACTAACTCTGCTTGGGAGAGTAGTGTTGAATCTTGTCTTACTCTGCGGGGAGTGAAGGTGTCTTGGTCATGTTCTTCAGTTGAACCTACCTTGGTACCTTGGTGGAAAAAGCAACTAGATTGCTTAGACAATTCATTATTGCCCCAGTTTCTGCGGGAGAAGAAGGCCTACGAGGTGCTTGATAACCGCCGATTGACAAATCTTCTTCTGGTAGACAAGTGACAAGATGTCGGGACATAGTCGTACGCTTTGATCCCTAATTTTTTCCTGGACTGCCCTTTCGGGTTTTCAGTCCATCGGGATACCCATTTTTGCCCAAGCCGCCTTTTCAGGTTTTCGACTTGCCGGGTGTACAGATTTTTCATTTTCATCCCTTATTTTTGCCCGAACCCTTTTGGTTAGCCGAGAAGCCCTTATTTTTGCCTAGGTGTGTCAACCTAGCAGGTCTTTGATTATGCGTAGTATTTTTTCGACTATGTTTGTGCTCTCAGAATGTAAGGTGTTGTCACTGTCAGTAGCGTTGTGTTGCCATATTACCAGGAGATGTCTGATTAGGCAAGATTCGTTGCTAGAATTTATGTTCAATGCCCCAAGTGATTCAGATGGAGATTTGCCCCAAGCTGGTTGGCCTTTTGAGAGATTACTTGAATCTTGACTGGACTGCCCCAGATGACGGACCATGATCACGTCTGCCCCTTGATTGGAAGTGCTTTTGTTCATTAGATATTCTTCGCGCGAATTTCTCTGTTGTCCGAACAAAAAGTCATATGCAAAAAATGTTATATTAAAAATGCAAAGCTTATGTCTGTCTTGAAGATTTTGAAAATGCATTTTTCAGTAAACAAGCAAATTTTGTAAAATGCGATGTCAAATCGTTGTTTTACCGCAAGCCTTAAGGAGTCAGGATACCTTTCGTAACAGTATGCTTTCGAACTAACCCATGCTTCAGCTAGGACTTTTAAGGGTTATAACGTGGCCTGGTTCACGGTTTAAGAAACAAAGGATAAAGGCTCAAGTTTATTTGTACCCACCCGCTCTTCGTGATATTCTTCAAACCTAAACTCAGCTGATCATGCATTAGACCTTGTTTGAGTCTTTGTCCTGATATTCCGGTGATGGTTCGGATTTTGACAGTTTAGAATAGGCAGTCATTTCCATTTTTTGTTGAGGGTTTGTAGTACCTCTTTTCTTTTTTAATTTTGTTATCCCTGTTTTTTTTGCCTGAACTGTTTCTTTGTGGTTATAGTCAGCGGGATGCCCCAATTTTGTAAGTCTCCTTCATAGGTTTTGACTTATTGGGCTTTTAGTTTGAGAGAATGACTGGCTGTCTTTTTGAAGACTTTCTGATCGAAATTGGCTTCCAGCCGTGAGAGATGAAAACGTAGATAATGTCAAGACAAAATTTTGGCCACCGAAACGGGTTCAAAACGAGCCACGATCTTCAAGTTATGAATTTTTTAGCGCGTAAAAATTGCACTTTCAGCACACTTTTTCACCATATTCCTTCAAGAAAACTCACACATTCGGATACCTTCTTTAAAGAATTGACTCTTTAGCCAAACCTGAATTTGAGAATATGTTATCAGAGATATCTTGGTGAAAGAACACCTGAATATGACGCGCTGGGTTGGACTTGTGAATTTTTCTTGAAATGTTTTGAGAAATATGGGAGGGAAAATTTTGGGGTACAACACTGGAGAACAAAGAGCAAGTGAAAAAGAAGAAGAAAAGAGTCGGGGTGGCTACCCTGGGAAGAAGGTTTGAGGGTGAAGCCAGAAGAGTTCTTGAATTTCCCCTACATCTGAAGAAGGAACCAGTAAAGGGAATGGGGATGCGGTACCTTCCGAATCCGAAGCTGAAGAAGGAGAGGCTGAAGAAGACGAAGACTACTCAGAGCAACAATACCCGCCCGCCAACGATAAGTACAAAGGCTTGGAAGACATGTTGGCAGCTATGGAGCTGCAGAGAGTTCCCGGTTTAGATTTCGAAGATTTGGGATTAGCTGCTGGAATTGTGATCCCCCCGAAGTTCAAAGTTCCAATTTTTGCAAGGTATGACGGGCTGTCCTGCCCGAAGATGCATCTCAGATCATATGTAAAGAAGATCCAACCGTACACTACATACAAGAACCTATGGATCCATTTCTTTCAGGATAGCCTTTCAGGGGCTCAACTCGAATGGTTCTATCAACTGGATGGAGCCAGTATCCGAAACTGGGAGGACTTGGCTACTGCATTTTATAAGCAGTATCAGTATAATTCCGACCTCGCTCCCACGCGTACCCAACTCCAGGGTATGTCACTGGGGACGGGAGAAGGATTCAAGGAGTATGCGCAAAAGTGGAGAGACCTGGCTGGTAGGGTGCAGCCACCTTTGACGGACCGTGAGCTTGTGGACATGTTCTTAGGGACCCTGTCTGGTCCGTTCTTCAACCATCTGATTGGGAATTCTTCTACTGGGTTTACAGATCTGATCTTGACTGGTGAGAGAATAGAAGCTGGTATCAAGTCGGGGAAGATATAGAAAGGTGCCTCCGCGAGTACTGAAAAGAAGCCTTTCAAGAAGGAAGCCAGTGCTGTTTATGGTCCCAGAAGACAAACTAAACCGCAACGCCGCCAAGCTGTTAATGCGTTGGTAATTTCAAAGCCTGCTGCCGTTCCTCAGCAATACAACCAACCAAGGGGTGAGAGGCCTAAAAGGAAGTACACTCGGCTCAGTATGATCCTGTCTCAGATTTTGCCGCAACTACTGTCAACCAATCTGGTAACTGTCAAAGAAGCTCCGAAGGTAGTGAACACAGCTTCTCCAAAGTACAACCCCAACGCCCGCTGCGCTTATCACTCTGACAGCCCGGGGCATACTACGGACGATTGCTGGGCTCTGAGGAATAAGGTTCAAGACCTTATTGATGCTAAAGAAATACAGTTTGAGGCGCCCGAAAGGCCCAATATTGTAACTGCACCCATGCCCCAGCATGGAGTGAATGCTGTGGAAGAAGACCGGTATGTAGCCTCCGTGGAAGAGATTGTTACTCCGTTGTTGACTGTCAAAAGGAACCTGTTGCTGGCCGGTTTATTTCCAGGATGTGGTAAAGGTTGCCTCCTATGTGCTGTTTCACCTGCTGGTTGTCCTTTGCTGAAGTCAAGCGTCCAAAACCTGATGGATAGAAAAGAGATCTTGTTCGAGAAGATTGTTGTTCCTGCTGTCCCTACTGAAGAAGTGTCCATTGTTACTATTTTCAACAACCCTCCTAAGGCTCCCTCAAAAAAGCCTGTCAAAATCATGTATACTCAGAAGATTGCTCCTATCATCATCACTGTTCCGGGGCCTCTCCCTTATACCTCCGACAAAGCTGTCCCATGGCACTATGAGGAAGATGTTTATGTGCTTGGAGTAAAACAAGAGTTTGATGCTAATACCGGTGTCGGCAACATCACCGGGCCTGCCAAAGTTACTCGCAGTGGTAGGCTGTTCTCACCAGATATTGCTCCACCAGCTATTCAGAGACCTCTTGTCATCACACCTGCAAGTGTGCCCACTTCCCTTCCTAATCAAGTTCCTGTTTCTACCCCTGATGCCGAGTCATCTGACGCTCGGGGAAAAGGGATTGCTACTGATTTTCCTGCCCTGACGGAGGCACCAAAGACAACCAATGTTGAAGCTTCCCAACAAGATATGGAAGAGATTCTCAAAATCATTAAGAAAAGTGATTTCAACGTAGTTGAGCAGTTGGGGCACACCCCATCAAAGATTTCTATGCTATCATTGTTGTTGTGTTCAGAGGCCCATGCCAAGGCCCTGATTTCCTTCCTGAAGATGGCCCATGTGCCACAAGAAACGTCTGCTGATCAATTTACCGATTGTGTGGCCAACTTGACTGCCGATAATGGTTTGGGCTTCTCTGACGCCGATCTGACTGCCAAAGGAAAGAACCATAACGACGCCCTGCATGTCTCCATTGAATGCAGGGGCACTACTCTTGCCCATATGTTGGTAGACACCGGTTCTTCATTGAATGTATTACCCAAGAAGGCCCTAGACAGGTTGGATTGTGAGGGTTTAGAGCTCAAGCCTAATAACATTGTTGTCCGAGCCTTTGACGGTTCGAAAAGGATGGTACATGGGGAAGTTGACATTCCAATCAGGGTTGGTTCTCAAGTTTTTGATTCTACTTTCTATGTGATGGACATCCGACCATCCTATTCTTGTTTGTTGGGTCGTCCATGGATCCACAAGGCTGAAGCTGTGACCTCCACACTACATCAGAAGCTTAAGTACCCAGTTAGAGGGAAGATTGTGACAGTGCAGGGGGAGGAATAGTATATGGTCAGCCACCTCAACTCGTTCCGGTACATAGAAATGGATGGGGAATTCATTGAGACTCCATTCCAGCACTTTGAAGAAGTTCCTCAGACACTGGCATCAGCTGAAACTGTGATTGAAGACCCTCCTTTGAAGATGGCTTCCTTAAAGGATGCCCGGGCTGTGATTGAGAAGGGTGAGTGTGCAAACTGGGGCCGACTTCCTGATTTCACTCCAAAGACTGACAAGTTTGGTTTGGGCTTCACTGCAGAAGCTCAGAGGGCTGTTCGTAAGGTAAGAATTGGAAAACCTCATGTGTTCATCACCAACCCGGGAGTAAATGCTATTGAAGATGACGTGGAGGAATCTGAATTCGACAGCTGGATCTACCCAACACCCGACGGTGAACCAAGCAACTGGACTGCCAAAGACTTCACACCTATTACTTTTGTCACTCAGTAATGAACTCTTTTGTTTTGAATTTGTAACAGACAATATTTTGAAACTTTTATGGCTCGGTGTCTTACCCGGGGCACCGTGGCTTCATTTGTGAGGGCTTTTGTGTGTCATTTTCATATATCATCAATAAAAACATTGGACGTTTGTTGCATTTCAAAATCTTGCGCTCCTTTTCTTTCTTTATTATATATTGCAAAACAGCTATATTTACACACACTCACTTATACAGGTTCCAATCCACTCTGGATCTCACTGGTAACGAATCTGCTACTGCCAGTTATGACTTCAAAAATCCGATCAACTTAGCTGAAGACGAAGGTGAAGATGATTGCAAAGTGCCTGGTGAGCTTGCAAGACTGTTACTCCAGGAAGAGAGGGCCATTCAGCCGCATGAAGAGCCAGTGGAAACGGTAAATCTGGGTACTGAGACAGACAGAAAGGAAGTCAAGATTGATGCCAATCTAGAGCTCAGTGTTAAACAATGGTTGATTTAGATGCTACATGACTACATGGAAATCTTTTCCTGGTCTTACGAAGACATGCCTGGGTTGGATACCGACATTGTGGTTCATCACCTGCCTACCAAGGAAGGATGCCCTCCGGTAAAACAGAAGGTCCGCCGTATGCGTCCAGAAATGTCCGAGAAAATCAAAGCTGAGGTTATGAAACAATTTGATGTTGGGTTTCTAGCAGTGACTTCTTACCCTCAGTGGGTTGCCAACGTGGTTCCAGTGCCGAAGAAAGATGGTAAGGTCCGAATGTGTGTTGATTATAGGGATTTGAACAGGGCAAGCCCTAAGGATGATTTCCCTCTGCCTCATATCGATGTTCTGGTTGACAACACTGCTCAGCATAAAGTTTTCTCCTTCATGGACGGCTTCTCCGGTTATAATCAAATCAAGATGGCTCCTGAAGACATGGGGAAGACCACTTTTGTTACTCAGTGGGGCACCTTTTGCTACAAGGTCATGCCTTTTGGGTTGAAAAATGTTGGGGCAACCTACCAACGTGCCATGGTTGCTTTATTTCATGACATGATCCATCACGAGATAGAAGTATACGTCAAAGATATGATTGCAAGGTCCCAAACTGAGGAGGAACACCTTGACCATCTACGAAAGCTGTTTGACCGTCTGAAGTTGTACAAGCTGACGTTGAACCCAAACAAGTGCACCTTTGGGGTAAGATCTGGAAAATTGCTAGGCTTCGTCGTAAGCGACAAAGGCATTTAAGTGGACCCTGCCAAAGTGAAAGCCATACAAGAGATGCCAACTCCCAAGACAGAGAAAGAAGTCAGAGGATTTCTAGGACGTTTGAACTACATTGCCCGATTCATCTCGCATCTAACTGCTACCTGTGAACCAATCTTCAAGCTGCTGAAGAAAGATCAAGTAGTACGTTGGAATGATGAATGTCAAGCCGCTTTCGAAAGAATCAAAGAGTATCTCCAAGAACCACCCATTCTTATGCCGCCGGTTGAAGGGAGACCTCTAATCCTATACTTGACAGTACTGGACAACTCAATGGGGTGTGTGTTGGGGCAGCATGACGAGTCTGGCCGAAAAGAGCACGCCATTTATTACCTTAGCAAAAAGTTTACCGACTATGAGACCCGATACTCACTGCTCGAGAAAACTTGTTGCGCTTTGGTATGGGCTGCTCGCCGGCTGAGACAGTATATGTTAACTCACACTACTTTGTTGATTTCAAAAATGGATCCAATCAAGTACATATTCGAAAAGCCCGCCTTGTCTGGAAGAATAACCAGATGGCAGATGATCTTGACAGAATACAAAATCCAATACACGACTCAGAAAGCAATCAAGGGAAGTGTATTGGCAGACCATTTGGCACACCAGGCAGTGGACGATTACCAGTCAATGAACTTTGAATTTCCAGATGAGGATATCATGGTAGTGACTTATTGTGAAGTACCTGGACCGGATGAAGGACCTGAGGAAGGATCCCGATGGTCTATGCACTTTGACGGAGCCTCGAACGCTTTGGGTAATGGTATCGGCGTTGTGATCATATCCCCTAAAGGCACTCATACTCCACTCACTGCCCGACTATGCTTCAACTGCACCAACAATATGGCAGAGTATGAGGCAAGTATCATGGGTCTTCAAGCTGCAATCGACTTAAGGATCAAGTTTCTGAGTGTCTTCGGAGATTCCGCTCTCGTGATCAATCAGGTCAAAGGCGAGTGGGATATGAAACACCCAAACCTTATTCCTTACAAAGAGTATGTGTTGACGTTGATTCCCCACTTCGAAGAGATAACCTTTGAACACTTCCCAAGAGAGGAGAATCAGTTAGCGGACGCGTTGGCTACGATGTCTTCTATGTTCAAAGTCAAATGGGACAACAAGGCACCCCTGATCATTATCTGGAAATTGGATGAACCTGCACATTGCTGCGATCTCGAGACCGAGCAGGTAACAGAAAAACCCTGGTATCATGAAGTGAAGAGGTACCTTGAAGCTCAAGAATACCCCGAAGGCGCATCCGTTAATGACAAGAAGTTCCTGAGAAGATTTGCGGCAAAGTTCTTCCTCAGCAATGGCATTCTCTACAAGCGAAACCATGATTCAACCTTACTGCGTTGTGTGGATAAGACTGAAGCAGAAAGGATCATGGCAGAGCTACATGAAGGTACTTTCGAAACACATTCCAGTGGACATACCATGGTGAAGAAAATCCTTCGGGCAGGATATTTCTGGTCCACAATGGAAGCCGATTGTTATCAGCATTCTCGAACTTGTCATAAATGCCAGATCTATGCTGATAAGGTGCACATTCCTCCGGTTCCTCTGAACGTCTTGACAGCACCCTGGCCCTTTGCAATGTGGGGCATTGATATGATCGGCGAAATCAGACCTACGGCATCCAACGGGCATCGCTTCATCTTGGTAGCGATTGATTATTTCACAAAATGGGTCGAAGCCGCCTCCTATGCTACCGTAACCAAGAACGTCGTGGCACGGTTCATTCGGCATAACCTGATCTGTCGATATGGTGTACCTGAGAGGATCATTACGGACAATGGTACCAACGTTAACAACAAAATGATCACTGAGCTCTGCGAGCAATTCAAGATACAGCACCATAACTCTTCTCCCTACCGGCCGAAGATGAATGGGGCTGTAGAAGCAGCTGATAAGAATATCAAAAATATTGTGCAGAAGATGACAGTGACCTACAAAGATTGGCATGAAATGTTACCGTTTGCTCTTCATGGGTACCGTACCTCGGCACGAACGTCAACAGGGGCAACTCCCATTTCCTTGGTCTATGGCATGGAGGCAGTCTTGCCTATTGAAGTCCAGATACCCTCTCTCCGGATAATGAAGGATGCAGACTTGAGCGAAGATGACTGGATCCAGACTCGGCTTGATCAATTAAACCTAATTGACGAAAAGAGACTCACTGCTATTTGTCATGGTCAGACGTACTAAAAACGGATGATCAGGGCATTTAACAAGAAGGTCAGACGACAAGAGTATCAAGTCAGAGACCTGGTAATCAAGCGCATCATTCTTCCTCAAAGTTATCCCAGGGGCAAATGGACCCCTACGTACGAAGGGCCATTTGTGGTTAAGAACATCTTCTCAGGAGGAGTGATGATTCTAACCACCATGGATGGTGACGACCTTCTTCACCCCGCCAATGCAGACATAGTAAAAAGATACTACGCATGAACTAAAGACCCGCTAGGTTGACACACCTAGGCAAAAATAAGGGCTTCCCGGCGAACCAAAAGGGTTCGGGCAAAAATAAGGGACGAAATGAAAAAAAATCTGTACACTCGGCAAGTCGAAAACCTGAAAAGGCGGCTTGGGCAAAAATGGGTATCCCGGTGGACTGAAAACCCGAAAGGGCGGTCCAGGAAAAAGTTAGGGATAAAGCGTAATACTATGTCTCATTGGATCACTTTGCATCCAGAATTCGGCATCAACTATCAGGCTCAGATGACTCCAATCAATCAGCTTCATCTTCAACTAAGCAGCAGAGTGATGAGATGCTTGAAGACATAAAGGCGATAGCAGAGTTGGAACCCCGTGGGATTATTTTTCACATAGCTGTTTTGTTTCCTTTTCACAAAATTATGTAAACTCTATTTTGCTCGGCGGCGTTCTCTTACTAGGACGTCAGCCTCCTGTACACAAAACGCCTATTTACAGGCAAATTTCAAAATCAATACAAGTTCAATTTTTCAGACAAATTATCCATCATTTTTCCTTTTTCTGTTTTTGTTTTGCAAAGAACGTCCAATGTTCATTTTTGATATATGCATTTGACATTAATTGCTAATCATGAATATTTACATGCGAAACAAAGGACTAATTACAGATGACATCAGAAACAGGGGCAATTTAGAATTGTCTAAGCGATCTAGTTGCTCTGTCCACCAAGGTACCAAGGTAAGTTCGGCTGAAGAATGTAACCAAGTTATCTCAACTCCCCACAGAGTAAGACAAGTTTCAGCAATACTCTCCCCAGGAAGAGTTGGTCCCCCATCAGCCCTAAAAAGGCACAGTATCTCCAGCAAGTCAGCAATACTCTCCCCAAGCAGAGTTAGTCTACTGTCAGCCATGAGAAAGTTGGGTATCCCCAGAAGATCTCAACATTCCCCAACAGAATACAGACACCCCAGTGGAATCCATATCCCCAGTAGATTCTGGAAGCTTATCTCCAGTAGATTCTGGAAGCTTATCACCTGCAGAGTGCATACGTCTCTCCCCGACTTTATTCAAAGGTTATTTCCCCACCAGGGTATAATGGGTTATCCTCAGCTAATTACCACGGAAAGATCGTCCTCGGCGAAGTTCTTCATGTCCCCAGCGGAGTTCATCAAATTCCCCAACATAACTTATCAGTGGAATCCCCAGCGGAGCCCTCATCAAAACCTCAGCGAAGTATCTCTTCCCACAGAGTAATTCCCTGCAGAGTAATCTCTCCAACAAGTTTATTCCCCAACGGAGTCATCTTCTCCTACCGGTTTATTCTTGCAACCATCATCCCCAGCGGAAACGAAGAACTCCACTCTTCAACATCAGCCCAGGATTCCACAAACTCCCAGAACTCGTCAAGGATTTATTTTCCTAGACGAAAATACATTCATAGACATTTCACATTTCATACACCCTGTTTACATACATGATAAAGTGCATACAACACTATCTCACTTTGAGCATCATGATATCATGCATTTCATACATCATGACATTGCATACAACTGATGTTTTGCCTTTTCAGGAAAAGGTCAATCCAAAGATGATTACTATCAACTATCGCAATTCCAGATTCGATACCTGTATCCGGCCAGGGCATATCTGTAGACGGCCATTTCCAGATTTGATTCCTGTATCCAGCCAGGGCATATCTGTAGACGACAAATTCCAAATTCGATACCTGTATCCAGCCAGGGCATATCTGCATGAAGAGTTTCAGATTCAATACCTGTATCCAGCCAGGGCATATCTGTAGACGATAAATTCCAGATTCGATACCTGTATCTAGCCAGGGCATATCTGTAGACGACAAATTCCAGATTCGATATCTGTATCCAGCCAGGGCATATCTGTAGACGACCAATTCCAGATTCGATTCCTGTATCCAGCCAGGGCATATCTGTGAGTATTTGATTGTGGATTCGACACCTGTATCTATCCAGGGAATATCTGCATGAAGAGTTTAGAGATTCGATACCTGTATCCAGCCAGGGCACGTCTGTAAGCAACCTTTTGAAATTCCGGATTCGATTCCTGTATCTAGCCAGGGCACATCTGTGAGAAATTAATTGTAGATTCGATACCTGTACCTAGCCAGGGCACATCTGCATGAAGAGTTTGAAGAGCAACACCTGTAACAGGCCAGGAAACCATCTTCCTTTCTCAAAGTACGCAAGTTCTCGCTAAGGAATCTCATACGCGATAAACACATCCAAATGGCATCTATAAGCCCATTCCCGACAAGGTTCTGTCACGTCTCCAGATGGTGTCTATAAGCCCATCCTCCTATCCCTCCTATCTCCAAATTGCATCTATAAGCCCATTCCTGACATCACATTGCTGATACTCCAGCATGCGAGTGCAAATTTCTGGGCACTTTAGTGTTCAATCATCTTCCACCTTCGGATCACGAAAGGCACGCAAGCCAATCTACATCCTCAGGTCTAAGAAGATTGAACAGGGGCAACTGTTGTACCCCAAAATTTTCCCTCCCATTTCCTCAACATTTTCTCACCACAAGACCCTTGGAGCTCAAGATCAAGTTAGGGTTTGCTTTGCTCAAAGACTCCTCCTTGCACTGCTGATCCAAATTAGGGTTTGAATTTGCACAAAGATGTTTTGACCTAAAATGCCCAAAATGACTTTCATGCTTCATGTTGGACTCACAAGTTTATCCATACCAAGTTTCAAGCTTTGATTCCAATCTTTGCCCAGACAATTGGACAGTTGACCTAGAAATCAGCTGTATTGGGGAAAAAGTCAACTATGGTCAATTGACAGTCAAACCTCATGATGTTTGACCCACATCAACATTATGAACTCATATGGACCATTTGATCAAGTTTGGATCACAATTCCACAAGAAATTTGATCAGATCACCAAAAGGGCAAAATGGTCATTTTTAGGGTTTTCACTGCACAAAGGCAATTTTTGACTGTTTGACCTAGCCAATTGAAAACCAAGCTCACATATGGACTCAAGGACTCAATGGCATGGTCTTGACACATTCAACAAGTTCAAAAGATCCCAAATGCACAAGATTGACAGATGAATTTTCCAGTCAACTGAGCCAATTTGACTGTATACTGAAAAGTTAAACTTTGACTTTTTGATCAAAATCAAGTGCCAAGATTCATTTTTCATCAAGACATGCCAAATTATGAAACTTGTTCATCAAGAAACCCAAAATTGCAAATTAGGGTTTAGAATGAGAAAATTTCATAACTTAGAAATTTTCTAAGTTATGAAATTTCCTAATTTTTTCCTTACTTTGTCCCATTTTTTCTTCAAGATGCAAATGGATTCAAGCTAAACTAAAAACATGAAAGTTGTAGTCTATTGCAAAATCTACAACTTTGATTCATAAAGTTTCCTCAAAAGAAGCTTGTAGCTCAAGTTATGATTTTTGGAACAAGGGTGCAAAACATTCTTAGAAATTTTTTGACCTATTTTAGGCAGGATTTTTGCCTAACTTCATGGCCACTTTTCACATGCTTCCACTTGGAATTTCAGCTTTCATTACAAAGATGGATTGTAGTACACATTCCATGCTTTCCAAATTGTCCAAGAACTTCTCAAACACCCTTGTGGTTAGGGAGAATCGAATTGGCAAAGTTGGGCAAAATCCACTTTTGTTCTTGACCAAATGCATGTTCATAACTTGGGCATTTTTGAAATCAGCATGTGCAAGCTAGATTACAGGCCTCTAATCCTTCTTACACTCAATAATTAAATGCATATCCTTTGTGTTAGAGTTTTATTTTGTGCATTTGGACAATACACACAAAATCAAGCCATATTTGGAAAAAGTAACTTATCTATTCTTGTAAAGATCAACTTTATGTCAAACACAAATCTAAGAAGTACAAAGCATATCTTCTACGCACAAGATTATGAACTAATCCCACTGATCAAGGAGAGATTATGCAGCATGCTTGAGGGATCTGCCTTGGCCTACAACCTAACTTGGAAACTTTTGCTTAAGATAGAAGAAACTTTGCAAAACTGATCACATCTCTCATTCCTGTAACAACTAGCAAAAGCAAACATTGTGAACACATTCCATACTCCCTAACAGACCTAAGGCACGACCTAACCACCTTCAATACTTCCCCAAACATCAAAACACCATCCTCTTGCAAAAACAGGGCACCTGCTGCAGATTGAGGTCCACAACTCAATCCACTTGTGCACTTTGGCTAACAACCTTGCAAACACATTCCATACCATCCCTTGAAACTGTTCCAAGCCCTAAACACCAGCTGTAACACTCCTAACCCCATCTGCCATTTTCATTTTTCAGTTTTGCAGGTGAACTTCCATAGCTCGTTTCAGTCAGTTTCAAAGCAAGCTAGAGGTTGGAGAAGCATCCCTGAACTTCAAGCAAGCTGTACAAGTCCTCACATTGCATTGAAAGTACCTCCATTGCTGTACACGATTCAAGCTGAACAGGTAAAAACATGGACTTCTATCTCTCAATCTAGGAAGAGTTAGGCTTAGGTTTATGAATGAAACATGTCCTACTCATGGCCCTGAAGCTACCCATATCCTCACTTTATATTATGTGTGCTGAGAGAATTTAGGGCATGAACATTGACAAAAACTTAGGTCAGAAATTGGGGGAGAAGAAATTCTCTCTCATTTCTGAGAGTTAGATCAAGTTTTTTATATGTATGAACTCGTGACATGATGCTCTATAATGTTTGTGTTGTGAGTTTTTGTTAAAAGTCAAGGAATCAAGAGATTGCAGAGATGGAGGAAGGGCGCGCATTTTTTGTTTGAATCTGTCTAGAGGTTGAAGACAGAGTTGACTTGGGTTGGGCCTGAGTCAACCTGCTTTTTGCACCCCTTTTTTCAATTTGCACCCCCTGGCCCATTGAATGATATATTTGTCATTTTTGACTTTTTCTTTTTGTTTCTGATTTGTTATTTTTTGTTAAAATATAAAAAACATAAAAAATATTTTTTTCACCTTTTTTTTTGTATTTATTAGGCATTTATTTGTTTTAATTTGATATATGCATGTAAATAAATATATATATATTCTTTTATTTTAACCCTAAAAAAAATGATACAAATACATTTTTTTATTTTCTGATTTTATTTTATCTTATCTTTTTGAAAACGTTTTTCTAAAAAATATACTTTTTTTATATAAATAATAAATATTTTTATTTTTTGTATATATTTAATATATTTAGTAAACAATATAAATACTTATCTATCTTTTATTAAATATTTAGGATAAATACAAAAATAATACATTTTTTCATTTTATTAATATTTAACCTCAAAAATACTTTTTTACAATTTACTTCCTTTTTATTTATTTTTTGTACATAATTAATAAATATTATATATGATAAATAATAAATACTATTTATTTGCAAAAATTAGGGTTTTGCCCTAAACATGAAAATATTCAAAAATTAACTTTTTTTATTATTTTTATTTCACTTGTAAATAATTATATACACTTACACAAATACATTTACACATACACATTTGTTTATTTTTGTACATTGATACATTTTATATTTGCGATTGATTCGATTTGGTTGTAAATATTGGGATACCACTCTCCTATTTAAGTCTCATCCCCATTTGAACATTTGTACCCCCATTCCCATGATTATTGTATAATAATTTAGGACTTTTAATTCCGCATTTTAAAGCTTTCTAAATATGCCATGATAGACTTAGGGTTTTGTATGCAAAAATCAAATAACAAATAGCTTGACCTAATTCAAAGACAAAAAAGCATGAAAATGAACAACACCAATCACACTTGCACCCCTAGGGTTACTCCACTTGTTGCCTTCAATAATGGGCCATGTTGCATGTTGAGTATTTTTGGCAAAACAAAACAATATCAAATGATCATAGTCCCTCGATGACGCTTTCGAAAGTTGCCTAAAAAATGATCAAGTCCCTTAAAGGAAAAATTGCCAAAGACACTTGGCACTATTGCAATCATGGTCTAAACGATGACCCGCGCCCGTCCCGTTAACATCCTAACACAAGATTGTCCACCAAATACAATGGTGGAACAAAATTGTTAAAAGGGTTAAAACATAGGAAAGATCTTTGAGTAAATTTAGGGGTAGACAACTCTTAGTTACTTGAATCAAACTTGCAAAACAATCCTTGCCATTTTTCAAAACACACATCACAACACACTTTCAAAACCACTTTCCAAAACATTGAAAACTTTTCAAAAGATAAGAACACCTTTGTATACATTCAAACATGGATCATTACAAAGGTTTCCACAACAAATGGCCTCTTTTCAAAACATTTTCAAACCCACACACACAAAGCACCATTTCAAACAATTGAAAGCACCATTTCAAACAATTGAAAATCAAAGGCAAGTGATCTAAGCAAGTAACTAAGAGCCCATGGATAACCATGGATGGAAAGGGTGCTAATACCTTCCCTTTCTATAATTTACCCCCCGAACCCAAGAAAACATCTCAAAGGTTTTTGCTGTGCTTTTTAACCTTTCCTTAGGATAAAATAAAAAGCCGGTGGCGACTCTTGCTCAACCGAAACATTTGCGAAAACAAACGCAAAACCTCAAGTCAGTTCTCCCACCGTATCACAGAACTGGCGACTCTGCTGGGGAATTTTTTAAAGTGGAGTAACCTTAGGGCTTAGATCACCCTCTTGCATGACTAATTGTTTGCTTTGTTTGCTTTATATCTTGGTTCTCTTGTTTGGGTTTGAAATCCTACACACGAATTTGGTGAAACATTCATAGATAGCAATACATTGTGGAAACTGTGCGGGGTATACCGACACGGTTGAAGCAATAGCTATATTAGTGCGACATATTTGTGAGTACCGGTAACCCTTGAGTTCAATCAAGGAGAGTACGGGGCCGCTGAGTGATGTCACTAAGCACTATTGACCTAGAACCTTACTTGACCATCTTGGCCTTTCATTAGGGGTAGTGAGATGACCGGCTTTGGTGCAGTCCGAAGTTGGTAGATACTCGATACTACACTCATTGAGGGTTGTTTTCTTGGGATATTTTGGTCGCTAGTTAAGTGGCTAAACCAAAACAATGAACATAGAAAACAATCCAGTGATATTGAGCTCCTTAGAACCCGGTTACTATTTATAGGACAGGTTTTTAAGCCAACTACACTCAAGAGGGTACTTACCTATGAAACCTCATGCAAGCCTGAAACTAGTGTTTTGTGTGAATTGCGTGTACATGTGTTTTGTGCATACATCATAAACATCATAAAGCATCATATGCATACACTAACCATTTCAAGGGTTTGGATCTTCATCTTTGTTCTTGTTTTGTAGGTCATGGAAATTCCTCACAGGAAAACTATCCAAGTCAACCTTATGAGATTCCCTCCTCAACTCAAGGAGCTCACATCCAGAATTCCCGAAAGCTCTCCCTTCAGTGAAAGACATGGTAGACTGCTCAGCCTAGTCAACACCAGCATTAAAGAGGACATGGTAAAGGTGTTGTTCCAGTTCTTTGACCCCCTTCACCACTGTTTCACTTTCCCCGACTACCAGTTGGTGCCCACTTTGGAGGAATTTTCTCAACTCCTGAGAATTCCTATTCTTAATCAACTACCCTACAACGGTACGGAAAAAGAACCAAAGCCTGAAGATGTTGCTCAAGCACTACACTTGCAACCATCTGACATCAAGGGGCATTGGGAAACTAGAAGCGGTGTCAAAGGCTTCTTGGCAAAATTCTTGTTTGAGAAGGCACAAGAGTGTTGGAATTCATTGGATCTACAAGCCTTTGAAGAAATTGTGGCACTCCTCATTTATGGGTTGGTCCTGTTCCCAAATCCTGACCAGCTTGTAGATGTCAACGCCGTCAAAATCTTCTTATCCAGAAATCCAATACCAACATTGCTTGGGGACATTCTTCACTCATTTTACACACGAACAATGAGAAAGAGGGGTGTTCTCATGTGCTGTACTCCTCTCCTTGCAAGGTGGTTTATTTCGCACCTTCCACAATCTGTCTTAAAGAATGACCAAGGCTTAAGGTGGTTACAACGGTTGATGACCCTCACTCACTCTGGTGTACATTGGTGTTCTCGGTCCAGAGAAAATGTCATCATCGTCGATCGTTATGGAGAGTTCCCTAATGTTCCATTACTTGGCATTAGAGGAGGCATTACCTACAACCCTTGCCTAGCTTTGAGACAATTTGGATATGCACGGAGGGATGGCCCTCATGACATGTTGATTCCTGACCTAGTTTTTGACTTCGACAACGATGCGCAAGGACTTCGCAAAAGATTCATCAGAGCTTGGAGGATGCCTAACAAGGTAGACAGCAAGACACTGGGGCACAAGAACTCCATCCCTCTTGAGCCTTATCTTAAGTGGGTACGAACCCGAGCCCAGAGTCTAATGATGCCTTACCCTCATGTTCTCCCTGTGATTAAAGAGCCCGTTAAGGAAGGAGAGGTTCCCTACACCATCCTATATCCCGACATGCCAACATCATGGGAAGAGATGTAGAAGAGTTGGATCCAACTCAAGGAGGAACAGAATACTTTTGAAGCCAGCTTCTACGCCAGTGAGAAGAAGGTTTTGGAGCTTACCCGCCGACTCCACGAGGAAGAGACCCTTAACACCTACATCGCACCAAAGAGGATGCGCAACGTCTTTTTACCTTGAGAAGGTTTTTTTGTAATATTTGGCCCATGGGGCATTTATGTACTGACAAAATTTCTTCTTATTAATATGACGTGTGTTCTCCTTTGTTTGCAACAATTTTGAATTTTCTAATTCCTTGAATGCATTGCATAAACAAACATATCATTCATCATGCGCATAAGCAGGTCTCCACACCAGGTTTCCTTATCTTTTTGCTGTTTATTTCAGTAAGATGGATCTCGAACAGACGGTCAAGGACTTGCAGTCTCATAACTCACAGTTTCAACATCTCCTGATGACCTTGGCAAAGGGTCAGGAGGATCTAAAGGCCCTGCTGGGGAACAAAGAGCAAGTGAAAAAGAAGAAGAAAAGAGTCGGGGTGGCTACCCTGGGAAGAAGGTTTGAGGGTGAAGCCAGAAGAGTTCCTGAATTTCCCCTACATCTGAAGAAGGAACCAGTAAAGGGAATGGGGCTGCGGTACCTTCCGAATCTGAAGCTGAAGAAGGAGAGGCTGAAGAAGACGAAGACTACTCAGAGCAACAATACCCGCCCGCCGACGATAAGTACAAAGGCTTGGAAGACAGGTTGGCAGCTATGGAGCTGTAGAGAGTTCCCGGTTTAGATTTCGAAGATTTGGGATTAGCTGCTGGAATTGTGATCCACCCGAAGTTCAAAGTGCCAATTTTTGCAAGGTATGACGGGCTGTCCTGCTTGAAGATGCATCTCAGATCATATGTAAGGAAGATCCAACCTTACACTACAGACAAGAACCTATGGATCCATTTCTTTCAGGATAGCCTTTCAGGGGCTCAACTCGAATGGTTCTATCAGCTGGATGGAGCCAGTATCCGAAACTGGGAGGACTTGGCTACTGCATTTTATAAGCAGTATCAGTATAATTCCGACCTCGCTCCCACGCGTACCCAACTCCAGGGTATGTCACTGGGGACAGGCAAAGGATTCAGGGAGTATGTGCTGACGTTGCTTCCCCACTTCGAAGAGATAACCTTTGAACACTTCCCAAGAGAGGAGAATCAGTTAGCGGACGCGTTGGCTACGATGTCTTCTATGTTCAAAGTCAAATGGGACAACGAGGCTCCCCGGATCATTATCTGGAAGTTGGATGAACCTGCACATTGCTGCAATCTCGAGACCGAAGAGGTAACAGAAAAACCCTGGTATCATGAAGTGAAGAGGTACCTTGAAGCTCAAGAATACCCCGAAGGCGCATCTGTTAATGACAAGAAGTTCCTGAGAAGGTTTGCGGCAAAGTTCTTCCTCAGCAATGGCATTCTCTACAAGCGAAACCATGATTCAACCTTACTGCGTTGTGTGGATAAGACTGAAGCAGAAAGGATCATGGCAGAGCTACATGAAGGTACCTTCGGAACGCATTCCAGTGGACATACCATGGCAAAGAAAATCCTTCGGGCAGGATATTTCTGGTCCACAATGGAAGTCGACTGTTATCAGCATTCTCGAACTTGTCATAAATGCCAGATCTATGCTGATAAGGTGCACATTCCTCCGGTTCCTCTGAACGTCTTGACAGCACCTTGGCCTTTTGCAATGTGGGGCATTGATATGATCGGCAAAATCCGACCTACGGCAACTAACGGGCACCGCTTCATCCTGGTAGCGATTGATTACTTCACAAAATGGGTTGAGGAAGCTTCCTACGCTACCGTAACCAGGAACGTCGTGGCACGATTCATTCAGCATAACCTGATCTGCCTCTACGGTGTACCTGAGAGGATCATTACGGACAATGGTACCAATCTTAACAACAAGATAATCACTGAGCTCTGCGAGCAATTCAAGATACAGCACCACAACTCTTCACCTTACCGGACGAAGATGAATGGGGCTGTAGAAGCGGCGAATAAGAACATCAAGAAGATTGTGTAGAAGATGACAGTGACCTACAAAGATTGGCACGAAATGTTACCGTTTGCTCTTCATGGGTACTGTACCTCAGCACGGACGTCAACGGAGGCAACTCCCTTTTCCTTGGTCTATGGCATGGAGGCAGTCTTGCCTATTGAAGTCCAGATACCCTCTCTCCGGATAATGAAGGATGCAGGTTTGAGCGAAGATGACTGGATCCAGACTCGGCTTGATCAATTAAACCTAATTGACGAAAAGAGACTCACTGCTATTTGTCATGGTCAGACGTACCAAAAACGGATGATCAGGGCTTTTAACAAGAAGGTCAGACGACAAGAGTATCAAGTCGGAGACCTGGTAATCAAGCGCATCATTCTTCCTCAAAGTGATCCCAGGGGAAAATGGACCCCTACGTACGAAGGGCCATTTGTGGTTAAACATATCTTCTCAGGAGGAGCTATGATTCTAACCACCATGGATGGTGACGACCTTCCTCACCCCGCCAATGCAGATATAGTAAAAAGATACTACGCATGAATTAAAGACCCGCTAGGTTGACACACCTAGGAAAAATAAGGGCTTCCCGGCGAACCAAAAGGGTTCGGGCAAAAATAAGGGATGAAATGAAAAAAATTTGTACACCCGGCAAGTCGAAAACCTGAAAAGGCAGCTTGGGCAAAAATGGGTATCCCGGTGGACTGAAAACCCGAAAGGGCGGTCCAGGAAAAAGTTAGGGATAAAGCGTAATACTATGTCTCATTGGATCATCTTGCATCCAGAATTCGGCATCAACTATCGGGCTCAGACGGCATCCAATCAATCAGCTTCATCTTCAACTAAGCAGCAAGTGATGAGACGCTTGAAGACATAAAGGCGATATCAGAGTTGGAACCCAATGGGATTATTTTTCACATAACACGTTTTGTTTCCTTTTCACAAAATTGTATAAACTCTATTTTACTCGGCGGCGTTCTCTTACTAGGACGTCAGCCTCCTGTACATAAAACGCCTATTTACAGGCAAAATTCAAAATCAATACAAGTTCAATTTTTCAAACAAATTACCCATCGTTTTTCCTTTTTCTGTTTTGTTTTGTAAAGAACGTCCAATGTTCATTTTTTATATATGCATTTGACATTAATTACTAATCATGAATATTTGCATGCGAAAGAAAGGACTAATTACAGATGACATCAGAAACAGGGGCAATAAAGAATTGTCTAAGCGATCTAGTTGTTCTGTCCACCGAGGTACCAAGGTAAGTTCGGCTGAAGAATGTAACCAAGTTACCTCAATTCCCCACAGAGTAAGACAAGATTCAGCAGTACTCTCCAGGAAGAATTGGTCTCCCATCAGCCCTGAAAGGGCACAGTATCTCCAGCAAGTCAGCGATACTCTCCCCAAGCACAGTTAGTCTACTGTCAGCCTTAAGGAAGTTGGGTATCCCCAGAAGATCTCAACACTCCCCAGCGAAGTATAGACATTCCTCAACAAGCATCCCCGGTGGTCCTAATATAAGATTTGTTCCCCGGCGGAATACAGACACCCCAGTGGAACCATTTCCCAATACAGCCTGAAAAGTTTCCCCAGGAAAATGGAATCCATATCCCCGATAGATTCTAGAAGCTTATCCCCAGTAGATTCTGGAAGCTTATCACCTGCAGAGTGCGAACGTCTCTCCCCGACTTTATTCAAAGGTTATTTCCCCACCAGGGTATAACTGGGTTATCCTCAGCTAATTACCACAGAAAGATCGTCCTCGGTGAAGTTCTTCCTATTCCCTAGCGGAATTCATCAATTTCCCCAACATAACATATCAGTGGAATCCCCAGCGGAGCTCTCATCAAAACCTCAGTGAAGTATCTCTTCCCACAGAGTAATTCCCCGCAGAGTAATCTCTCCAACAAGTTTATTCCCCAACGGAGTCATCTTCTCCTACCGGTTTATTCTTGCAACCATCATCCCCAGCGGAAACGAAGATCTCCACTCTTCAACATCAGCCCAGGATTCCACAAACTCCCGGGAGTCGTCAAGGATTTATTTTCCTAGACAAAAATACATTCGTCACATTATCATACATCCTGATACATACATATACACGTCATATCACACTGTCTCATTTATTTTTGAGAACATCATGACATCATGCATCTCATACATCATGACATTGCATACAAATAATGTTTTGCCTTTTCAGGAAAAGGTCAATCAAAAGACGATTATCATTAACTCTCGCAATTCCGGATTCGATACCTGTATCCAGCCAGGGCATATCTGTAGACGACAAATTCCATATTCAACACCTGTATCCAGCCAGGGAATATCTGTAGACGACAAATTCAAGATTCGACACCTGTTTCCAGCCAGGGCATATTTGTAGGCGGCAAATTCCAGATTCGATACCTGTATCCAGCCAAGGCACATCTGTAAGCAACCTTTTGAAGTTCCGGATTCGATTCCTGTATCTAGCCAGGGCATATCTGTGAGCGATTGATTGTAGATTCGATACATGTACCTAGCCAGGGCATATCTGCATGAAGAGTTTGAAGATCAACCCCTGTAACAGGCCAGGAAACCATCTTCCTTTCTCAAAGTACGCAAGTTCTCGCTAAGGAATTTCTTACGCGATCAACACCTCCAAATGGCATCTATAAGCCCATTCCCGACAAGTTTCTGTCACACCTCAAGATGGCATCTATAAGCCTATCCTCCTATTCACCATCTCTCCAAATGGCATCTATAAGCCCATTCCCGCCATCACATTGTTGATACTCCACTATGCGAGTGCAAATTTCTAGGCACTTTAGTGTTCAATCATCTTCCACCTTCGGATCACGAAAGGCACGCAAGCCAATCTACATCCTCAGGTATAAGAAGATTGAACAGGGGCAACTATTGTACCCCAAAATTTTCCCTCTCATCTCATCAACATTTTCTCATCACAAGACCCTTGGAGTTCAAGAACAAGTTAGGATTTGCTCTGCTCAACACTCCCCTTTGCATTGTTGACCCAAATTAGGGTTTGATTTTGCACAAAGATGTTTGACCTAAAATGCCCAAGATAACTTTCATGCTTCATGTTGGACTCACAAGTTTATCCATACCAAGTTTCAAGCCTTGATTCCAATCTTTGCCCAGTCAATTGGACAGTTGACCTAGAAATCAGCTGTATTGGAGAAAAAGTCAACTGTGGTCAATTGACAGTCAAACCTCATGATTTTTGAGCCACATCAACATTATGAACTCATTTGGACCATTTGATCAAGTATGGATCACAATTCCACAAGAAATTTGATCAGATCACCAAAAGGGCAAAATGGTCATTTTTAGGGTTTTGATTGCACAAAGGCAATTTTTGACTGTTTGGCCTAACCAATGGCAATTCAAGCTCACTTATGGCCTCAAGGACTCAATGACATGGTCTTGACACATTCAACAAGTTCAAAAGATTCCAAATGTACAAGATTGACAGATGAATTTTTCAGTCAACTGATCAAAATTTGACTGTATATTGAAAAGTCAAACTTTGACTTTTTGTTCAAAATCAAGTGTCAAGGTTCATTTTTCATCAAGACATGTCAAATTATGAAACTTGTTCATCAAGAAATCAAAATTTGCAAATTAGGGTTTGAAATGAAGAAATTTCATAACTTAGAATTTTTCTAAGTTATGAAACTTCCTTATTTTTTCCTAAATTTGTCCCATATTTTCATCAAGATATATTTGGATTCAAACAAAACTCAAAACATGAAAGTTACAGTCCATTGCAAAATCTACAACTTTGATTCACAAAGTTTCCTCAAAATAAGCTTGTAGCTCAAGTTATGATTTTTGGAATAGGGGTACAAAACATTCTTAACTTAGAAATTTTTTTACCTATTTTAGGCAGGATTTTTGCCCAACTTCATGGCCACTTTTCACATGCTTCCACTTGGAATTTCAACTTTCATTACAAAGATGGATTGTAGTACACATTCCAAGATTTCCAAATTGTCCAAGAACTTCTCAAACACCCTTGTGGTTAGGGAGAATCGAATTTGTGAAGATGGGCAAAAGTCACTTTGTTCATGGCCATTTTCATGTTCATAACACTTTGCATTTTTCAAGTCAGCTTGCACAAGCTAGGTTACAGGCCTCTAATCCCATTTGCACTCAATAATTCAATGCTAAACCTTTGTTCCAAGAAGTTATTTTGCTCATTTGGTCATTACATGGAAGTTTAATCCATAATTAGAAAAAGTAACTTATCTATTCTTGTAAAGATCAACTTTATGTCAAACACAAATCTAAGAAGTACCAAAGCAGATCTTTTGGGCACAAGTTCAGGAACTAATCCCACTGGTCAAGGAGAGATTATGCAGAATGCTTGAGGGACCGTCCTTGGCCTATAACCCAAGTTGACAAACTTTGCTTATCTAAGAAGAAAACTTGCATATTGAACATCATCTCTCATTCCTGTAACAACTAGCCAAAGCAAACATTGTGAACACATTCCATACTCCCTAACAGACCTAAGGCACGACCTAACCACCTTCAATACTTCCCCAAACATCAAAATACCATTTTGCTGCACAAAATAGGGCATCCCTGCAGATTGAGTTGCACAACTCAGTTTGCTCGTGCGTTTTGGCCAAAGTTTGTTCATACACACTCCATAACATCCATACAAGCTATCCCAAGCCCTAGCTACAGACTGTAACACCTCTAACCAAGTTCACCATTTTCATTTTTTCAGTTGTGCAGGTTGAGTTACATAGCTCAATTCAGTTAGTTTCAAGGCACACCAAGCATTGGAGAAGCATCCCTGAACTTCAAGCAAGTTGTACAAGTCCTCACTTTGCATTGAAAGTGCCTCCATTGTTGCACGCGATTCAAGCTGAACAGGTAAAAGTTTGAACTTCTATCTCTCTATCCAAGCATATTTAGGCTTAGGTTTGTGAAGAAGTTATGCTCTACTCATGGCCCTAAAGCTACCTATATCCTCACTTTTCATTTATATTGTGTGTGTTAAGAGAATTTGGAACCTGAACATTAGAAAAAACTTAGGTCATAAATTGGGGATGAAGAAATTCTCCCTCGTTTCTTAGAGTTAAGTCAAGTTTTTTATATGTCTAGATTCGTCTCTTGATGCTCTACATTTTTGGTGTTATGAGTTTTGCTTGAAAGTCCAGGAATCAGGAGTTAGGAAGCGCGCGTTTTTGTTGTTCAAACAAGTCTGGAGGTTGAAGATGACTGGCTTGGGCTGGGCCTGAGTCAATCCTACTTTTTGCACCCCTTTTTTCAATTTGCACCCCCCTGGCCCATTGTATGATATATTTGTCATTTTTGAGTTTTTCTTTTTGATTCTGATTTTATATTTTTATTCAAGCATGGAAAAACACTAAAAATATTTTCTCACATTTTTTGCATTTTATTTGGTATTTATTTGTTTCATTTAGTTCCATGTGTAAATAAATATATATATACTTTTATTTAAAATACTAAAAATAATACAAATACATTTTTATTTTCTGATTTTATTTTATTTTATCTTTTGAAAACATTTTCCAAAAATATACTTTTTTTTGTAAATAATAAATATTTTTATTTTTGTACATATTTAATATATTTAGTAAATAATATAAATACTTATCTATTTTTTATTAAATATTTAGGATAAATATAAAAATAATACATTTTTATTTTTATTAATATTTGACCCCAAAAATTACTTTTTTACAATATACTTCTCTTTTATTTATTTTTTGTATATAATTAATAAATATTGCATATATTAAATAATAATTACTTTTTATTTAGCAAATTAGGGTTTTGCCCTAAACCATGAAAATACCCAAAAATTAACTTTTTTATTTTTGTTTATTTGTCACATGAAAAATACCTTTTACATACATATAAAAATCATTTTTTGCATCTTGCATATTTATTGTATTTTTATTCAATTATTGTACATTTAAAATAACTTGTATATTCAATTTGGATGTAATAGCTTAGATTTTAATTTCTTGCTAAATATCCCCATTTGAACATTTGTACCCCCCATCCCATAAATGTGTTGTAATAATTTAGGATTTTATTTTTCGCATTAAAAAGCTTTCTAAAATATGCCATGATAGACTTAGGGTTTGTATGCAAAAATCAAATAACAATTAGCTTGACCTAATTCAAAGACAAAAAAGCATGAAAATGGACAACACTAATCACACTTGCACTCCCTAGGGTTACTCCACTTGTTGCCTTCAATAATGGGCCATGTTGCATGTTGAGTGTTTTTGGCAAAACAGAACAATATCAAATGATCATAGTCCCTCGATGACGCTTTCAAAAGTTGCCTAAAAAATGATCAAGTCCCTTAAAGGAAAAATTGCCCAAAGACACTTGGCACTATTGCAATCATGGCCTAAACGATGACCCGCGCCTGTCCCGTTAACATCCTAACACAAGATTGTCCACCAAATACAATGGTGGAACAAAATTGTTAAAAGGTTTAAAACATAGGAAAGATCTTTGAGAAATTTAGGGTAGATAGCTCTTGGTTACTTGACCAAATCTTGCAAAACAATCCTTGCCATTATTTCAAAACCACATCACAACACACTTTCAAAAAATAAACTTTCAAAAAAACATTGAAAACTTTTCAAAAGATGTACACCTTTGTATACATCCAAACATGGGTCATTACAAAGGTTGCCACAACAATGGCTTCTTTTCAAAACATTTTCAAACCCACACACAAAGCACCATTTCAAACAATTGAAAATGGAAGGCAAGTGATCTAAGCAAGTAACTAAGAGCCCATGGATAACCATGGATAGAAAGGGTGATAATACCTTCCCTTTCTATAATCTACTCCCCGAACCCAAGAAAACATCTCAAAGGTTTTTGCTGTGCTTTTTAACCTTTCCTTAGGATAAAATAAAAAGTCGGTGGCGACTTTTGCTCAACCGAAACATTTGCGAAAACAAACGCAAAACCTCAAGTCAGTTCTCCCACCGTATCACACTAGGGATATGATGGAATTCAACTTTATTGAAGAAGGGTAATAATCTTCTAGCATAATCTTTTTAAGGGATCAAGCCAGGGTGACGAGTGTCACATACTCCTTTAATCTGATTTATCACCAAAGCTGAATCGCCATACACATCTAGAATTTTGATCCTGAGATCAATAGCTTCCTCGAGACCCATGATGCAATCCTCATATTCTTCCATATTATTAGTGCAATCAAATGTTAACCTTGCAGTAAAAGGAATGTGCGATCCATGAGGAGTGGCAATCATAACACCAATTCCTTTACCATAAGCATTCACAGCTCCATCAAATATCATACTCCAACGAGATTCAGGGTCAGGGCCTTCCTCAAGCAATGGTTCATCACAATCTTTCACTTTCAGGAACATCACATCCTCACTGGGGAATTCATATTCTGCAGACTGGTGACCTTCCACTGGTTCGTGAGCAAGATAATCTGCCAACACACTACTTTTAATAGCCTTTTGAGTGCGGTATTCGATATCATATTCAGATAACATCTGCCAGCGGGAAATTCTCCCAGTAAGAGCGGGCTTTTCGAAAATGTACTTGATTGGGTCCATTTTGGAGATCAAATAAGTGGTTTGATTCAACATATACTTCCGCAAACGCTTTGCTGCCTAGGCCAAAGCGCAACATGTTTTTTCCAGCATGGAATACCGCGACTCACAATCAGTGAATTTTTTGCTGAGATGATAAATGGTGAACTCCTTCTTCCCTATTTCATCCTATTGCCCCAGAATACAACCCATGGATTTATCTAACATTGTTAGATACATAATCAACGGTCTTCCTTCTACGGGAGGGAGAAAGATAGAAGGTTCAAGCAAATATTCTTTAATACTCTCAAATGCCCTTTGGCAATCATCCGTCCACACACAACCTTGATCTTTCTTTAACAACTTAAAGATCGGTTCACATGTTGCAGTCATGTGGGAAATGAATTTGGAAATATAATTCAAACGCCCGAGGAAACCTATGACTTGATTTTCAGTTCTTGGTGCTGGCATTTCTCTAATTGCTTTGACTTTATCAGGGTCAAATTCGATTCCTTTCTGGCTAACAATGAAACCCAACAACTTCCCTGATCAAACACCGAAGGTGCATTTATTTGGATTCAAGCGGAGATGATACTTCCTCAAACGCTGAAATAACTTCAACAAATCTTCTAAATGTCATTCTTCGGTCTGGGATTTGGCAATCATATCATCAACATATACTTCGATTTCCTTGTGCATCATATCATGGAATAGGGTTGCCATAGCCCTCTGGTACGTTGCACCAGCGTTCTTCAACCTAAAGGGCATCACTCTTTAACAGAATGTTCCCCAGGGTGTGATAAACGTTGTTTTTTCCATGTCCTCTAGAGCCATTCTTATTTGATTATACCCGGAAAATCCGTCCATGAATGAGAATACTTTGAATTTTTCTATGCTATCCACTAACGTGTCGATGTGAGGCAATGGAAAATCATCTTTTGGACTAGCTTTATTTAGATCTCTGTAATCTACACACATGCAGACTTTTCCGTCTTTTTTCGGTATTGGGACAATATTGGCAATCCATTGAGGATACACTGACGTCACAAGAAAACTAGCATTAATCTGCTTTAAAACCTCCTATTTGATCTTTACTGCCATATCTGGGTGAGTTCTTCTCAACTTTTGTTTAATTGGCGGACACTCTGGCTTCAATGGCAAATGGTGCTCAACAATATTTGTATCTAGACCGGGCATATCTTGGCAAGACCAAGCAAACATATCCACATACTCTTTCAACAACTCAATCAACCTTCTCTTCACATCGGGATGCAACGATGCTCCAATCTTGAATTCCTTTGGATCTTCTTCTGAACCCAAATTGATCATTTCCAAAGGCTCTTTATATGGCTGAATGGTATTTTCCTCGTGCTCAAGCAACCGTGAGACCTCTTCTGGAATCTCGTCATAATCTTCTTCTTCAGCCCCAAACACAGGACATTCAAAGTTTGGAGAGGGTGCAGGGTCATTGTATTCAACGGGTTTTTTTAATTAATCTGCATATATGATTTATGATTGCTTTTAGAAACTGACACATATAACAAGTGATCATGCAGATTGAATTTCAATTATTATTTATTTTGAAAGGTTTTTTTTATCTAATTACCTGTTGTACCCCAAAATTTTCCCTCTCATATTTCTCAAAACATTTCAAGAAAGATCCCCAAGTTGCTCAAGGTAGTCCAAGGGTTGGCCAGACAAGCTCTCTCCTAAGGCAGTCTACCTCAAATTAGGGTTTCATGTTGCATCAAGATACTTAAGTAAAAGGTGTCCCAAATGCTCAACATTTTCATAATATGTTCTAAATATCATCCATGTCAAGTTTCAAGCCCTACGGAGGAAATTTGCTCAGTCAATTGCTCAAAGGCCTGAAAATCGACTATGCTAGGGAAAAAGTCAACTGTGGCCCACTTACAGTCAAACTTCAAGATTTTTGGTCAACATCGTCATTTTGAAGTATATTTCATCATTTGATCAAGGGTTGATCATGATTCATCAAGGATTGCTCATAATTCATCAAGAACCAAAAGTTGATAAATTAGGGTTTTGTAGGAAAAGTCAACTCAACTTTGACCAAGCATAAATTTCTCATACTTTATGATAAATGACCCATCCAAAGCTCATTTTTAAGAGGATACAATTCTATACAATCCATCTTCAGCTCCCAAGTTCAAAATATGTACTCACAAGAAGTTATGAATTTGGACATTATAGGTCATTTTGAAAAGTCAACAAAAACACCATTTTTGTCAAAGCTTCATACATGTGCATGGAATATCAAATTGATATGAGACAAAAAGGGTTGATTAGAGGACATCTGAAGATTTCTAAAAAGTCTAAGAACACCTCCAAAGAGTCAAAATTGAGGAAGTTATGTATTGGTGAAGTTAACCCTTTTTGCAAAATTGCCAAAAGTCAACTATGCCTAAAACATTAATTTTTTCCAAATGGGCCTAATCTTTTTCACTTGTTTTAAGTTGGCAACATATTCTACGAGCTCTAGCCATTTCCACTTGTCCTTATCATGTTTTTATTATTTATTTTGATTTTTATTTGAATTAATTCAATTTAAATCAAAACAAATCATATAAAATCCAAAATATTGAAAACAAAAGGTTTTGTGCTTGTTTCAGGTTTTAAATTACAGCTAGCAAATATTCAAATTCGTATCAAGGCATGGTGTGTACAAAAAGATTGAATTAGGCCATTTTTGGAAAGATTTTTTAGGTGTATCAAATCAAGATCCAATTTATTGATGCGGGAAGATTGAGATCAGTTATCAACCCTAATACATTCCTTGATACATATAGAAGCGAGGCAGACCTAAAACTGGCAGAGAAAGAGGAGTATGAACCAGAGAAAAACTTGAAAAAATACCAAGAAAGTGAAAACACGAATTCCTAGTTGCAGGCCAATTCAAGATTCCTTGACCATTCCATTTGCTTCATGGGATCTTCAGCAAGCCAAAGCAATCCAAAGCAAGCGTTTTCAAGTCCAAAATCGCGTTGTAAGTCAGTCACGATACCCAACTTTTCTTGAAATCGAATTCCATGATTTAGGCATTGATAGCATGAATTAACTATATATTATTGATCCATAGAACATTTGCAAGCTCTCTGTATTCTTTAATTGCGTTTTCATGGCTTGTATGGAGTTTCACCATTGTTAGGGTTTACAAGCTTGATTTGGGATTTCTGCGTGCAAGCAAAATTGGGCCATGAAAGGGCCACCATTGTGCTCAGCAAATCCAGACGAGTCCATTCATGGCCTTGGTAGTCATTTATATCACTTGTATTTGATTTTAAGAACTTGCAGGGTTGTAGCGACGGATGTTGTCCGTAGGTAAAGGTTTTCAAACCTTTTAGCCACGGAGAGAGGACAAGGATGATGGCGTGGCTCCATCTAATTCGCCCATTTGAATTTTCGCGCAAAAATTTTATTGCTTCGCTTGTTTATATATAATAATTTTTGTTTTATATTATGTACAACAAATACAAAGTGATGCAGTGGTAGTGAAGGCGTGGAAAGAGCATCATAACCTGGGTTCGAATCCCAAGTCCCCCATTTTTCTCAATATTATTTTCTTTCAGATAATCCAGCGTGTTTGCAAGCCTAAGGACCATCATGTGTCCTCATCATTTAGCCTGCCAAATGGCCAGATGGCCAAATCTAAAGGCCATCACTGGAGGAGTACAATAGACCAGGGTCAACGCATGGCATGGGATTACAAAGTCAACAAGGACCACCATGTTTTGGGCCCAGATTTAGATCTTCACACCTCCCCAAGTTGCTATTTTCAGGCCCATTTCTTATTCTTTTTATATTTCATTTAATTAATTTATTTAATTTACTTTACTAACAAAATTAATTTTCTTTTTATTAAAAAAAATCACAAAAATATTTTTCTATCCAATTAATTTAAGATATTTATTTTTTATACAAAAATTAAATTAGTTTAATTAGGTTATTAATGTTAGATAATTTTAATTCTTTTTGCAAATAATTAAAACTAATTAGAATAACTATGTTTTTGTTTCTAATTTAATTATTTTATTTTTCCTAAAATAATCAAAACATAAAAAATAATAAGTCATGTAATTATTTTTTATTAATTAATTTAATCACTAATTAATTTGCACATTTATTTTTAACCTAATCTTCTTTTCTTTAAAAAATATTACAAACAACAAAAACCATTTTTCTTTAAATTAGGATAGAAGGGTCAAAACCCTAATTTCTCGTCGATCTAATTTTTCTCGCGCGCTTTATTTTTATTATTTATCATATTGATGTAACTGCCTACAATTTGTAATAGTTTAATTAGGACGTTTATTTTCATTTATCGCTTTATTTTCCAAAGGGTTTGTTTTTGGCTATGTAAATACCCGAAGCCTTGTAATAGCGTAGTTTAATTTCCGCATTTTAAATTCCGCAAATTATTAACTGTTAGATGTATGATAATAAGATGCATGACAAGAATGTACGATTAATTTTAAAATAGTTAGATCACCCTAAATGTGAAAAGATATATAATCTGAAATTGAATCACTCGCACATGCGCACTCCTAGGGTATACACCCACTTGGTTGCCTTCGATAAACAGTCATTGAGTATAGGATGCTTTAGTGGTCGTCCTTTTATCCAAAGATCAAAGTTACCTCAGAAAGGTTGCCTCGGATATTGTTGCCTCGGATAATTGATCTAATACATTAGGGTTACTACTAAGACGTCCTAACGTTGCTTTAGTGACCGTACGTCCCTTTCGAATTGACCCTCAAAACTCCAACGACGATGCTACCTACTCACTAATAGTGGGATAGCATTGTATAAAGGAAACAAGCATAGAATGATTCTTCTTTTCGAGTAGGTAGATTAGTTCTTAAGTACTTGCTCAATCAAAACAAACTTTTTCTCACACTTACACTCCTTTACAAACAAAGTTTTCAAAAACACTTCATTACACTCTTGAAGACAGAAGCAAGAGTTAAATCGAAGTCAAAACAAAAACTTTTCAAAGCACACAAACACAAAGAAAACAATTTTGAAAATGATGAGCAAGTACCTAAGAGCCCGTAGATAACTACGGATAGAAAGGGTGCTAATACCTTCCCTTTCTATAATCTACCCCCCGTACTCAGAAATATCTCGAAAAAGGAATTTTTTTGTGCTTTTTTCCTTTCCTTGTTGGATAAAATAAAAGTCGGTGGCGACTCTTGCTTACCGCGACATTTTACGAACACAAACGCAAAATGCAAACCAGCAATTCCTTAAAAAAAATGGAAACACGTCCCGGTTCTGGCCACCGTATCACAAAACTGGCGACTCTACTGGGGAAATATAAGTGGGGTGTGCCTTAGGATTAGTTCATCATATTGTTTTCATTTGATTGATTTGTTTGCTTTTATATTTGTGGGTTTTGTATCGGAGTTACTATAGATCCTAACCCGAATCTGGGGATACCTTTTAGGTAAGTAGCAATAGACTGTGAGGGAACTGTATGGCGTAGACCGATACGGTTAAAGCAGTAGCTACGTTGGTGTGACACATTAGTTAGTACCGATATCCCTTGTGGAGGAACAAGGAGAGTATGGGGCTGCTAATGGGGACTTAAGCATCAACTGACATTAGAACCTATAATTGACCAACTTGGCCATAGAAAGTAGAAGTATGCTACACTCATTGAGACCATACTCTCGCGATGATTCCGGCCGCAAGAAAAGATTGCTAAACTAGAATTATAACCGATGGAGGATGGTCAGTGATATTGAGAACCTCTAGAACCCAGTTACTATTACTAGGACAGGTTGAACCAAGTAAACTGCAAGAGGGTAGTACCTAAACTCCAGGCCAACCTGAAATTTAAGGGCTATTGTGTGACTTGTTTGCCCTTACCATGTTTGCTATCTGTGATACCTATGGTGTGTTTTTATCATGACATCATGCATCATGACATCGCACGCATATTTCATTAGACTAACCATTTCAAAGACCGATGGGATTCATCTTTGTTCTGTTTTGCAGATCATGGCATCTATACGCAGAAATACCATTCGGATCAGCTTCGTACAGATACCTGCTCAGCTTAGAGAGTTGGTTTCAAAGGTTCCTGATATTTCTTCCTTTGTTAGAAGACATGGTCATCTCCTCATCCTGGTCACTTCCAAGTTGGATGAGCAAATGATGAGTGTGTTGTTCCAGTTCTTTGACCTATTGCATCACTATTTCACCTTCCCGGACTATCAGCTAGTCCCTACTTTGGAGGAGTTTTCTGATTTACTTAGCATATCTAATCTAGAGCAGACACCCTTTACAGGTTTGGAGATAGCTCCTAGGCCAGAGGATATTACTTCAGCCCTCCATCTAACAATGGTTGATGTAGTATCTAACTGGGATATTTATAGTGGGATTAAAGGCTTCCTGGCTAAGTTCTTGATTGATCAAGCTCAACTGTTCTGGGATAGTTTGGACTTTCAAGCATTTGAAGACATCCAGGCTCTCCTCATATATGGCATGGTTCTATTCCCAAAATCATATTCTTTTATCGATGTGAACACGGTCAAGATCTTCATGTCCCGTAACCCAGTGCCTACTCTCTTAGGTGATATTATGCATGCTCTTTATACTCGTACTGTTCGGAGAAGGGGAACTATCATGTGTTGTACACCGCTGCTGGCGAGGTGGTTTATTTCTCACCTCCCCAAATCTGTATTGAAAAATGAGGAAGGTATGGGTTGGGCTTACAGGATCATGTCCCTTGCTCATACGGACATCCTTTGGAGTACTTAGGATATGGAAGAGGTAGCTGTCATTGATCGGTGTGGGGAATACCCCAATGTTCCATTGCTTGGAATTAGAGGAGGAATAACCTATAATCCTTGTTTGGCCTTACGACGGTTTGGACGAGCTCGAAGGGACGGTCCTCATGAGCTGTTGCTTACAGGCATTGTCTTTGACTTCAAGGGGGTGTTGAGGGACATCGCCGCATATTTATACGAGCCTGGGACAGGGTGAATAGGTCTAATTCACATGAGCTAGAAATGAAGACTTCTCTCCCAATGCAACCGTATCTCCAGTGGGTTCAAGCCCGTGCTCAAAAGCTGGGGATGCCATACGAAGCTGTCTTGCCGGTGATTGTGGAGCATACTGATGAAGAAGGGGTTCCTTATAAAATCCTCCATCCTCATATGCCTACTGATCTAGGGGAATTTAAGAGGTCTTGGATCCAGTTAAGGGAAGAACGGGATACCTACAGAGAGAAGTATCATGAGCAGGAACGGAAGATCCTGAAGCTTACAAGGCAGCCAAAGACTGAGAGGACAATCAACGATTATGTCAGCACAAAAGGAAAATGACCATGGGAGTTCTGATGTCTTTTATTGTTTATAGTTTAGATTTTCTTTTCAGTATTTCTTTTGTAACGCCTTAAAGGAATTTGTTAAACATTGTTTCAAGTTTTAATCTAATAAAAGTGTGTTTTATTTTGGTTTACAAATTTGAATCTCCCTAAGTCTTTGGAATCATTTCATACGCATTCCATTACCATGCACCTCATTACAGGTACCCTTACAGGTTTCTTATCTTCTTCGCTGTTTATTTCAGCACAACATGTCTTCTGAAACACCTACTGATCAAGCTATTAAGGCTCTTCAAGCTCAGAATGCCCAGTTCCAGGAAATGTTCCTGAATTTGGCCAAGAGTCAACAAGATCTGAAGACTCTTATCTTGAAGGATAAGAAGAAGAAGAAGAAGGTGGTACTTCTGGATATGAGTCACAGATTTGGGAACAGGTTGAGACAAGAAGCTGATTTATCTCACTCATCTGGAGGGGGGAGAATCAAGAAGAAAGGAAGGGTCCTAGCCCTGTGGTTTCTGATAATGACACAGACTTTGATGAAGACCAGTATCCTCCTACTGAGGATAGGTATAAACAACTTGAAGATCGGTTAAGCGCAATGGAGATCTAGAAAGTCCCTGGTCTGGACTTTGGAGATTTGGGTTTGGCATCTGGGGTGGTAATCCTACACAAGTTTAAAGCTCCTATCTTTGCTAAGTACGACGGGGTCTCCTACCCGAAGTTACACCTCCGCTCGTATATCAGAAAGATTCAACCCTATACTGCTGATAGGAACCTATGGGTTCATTTCTTTCAAGATAGTTTGTCAGGGACTCAACTTGAATGGTTCTATCAACTAGAAGGAGCTAACGTCCACAACTGGGAGGACCTCGCTGCTGCTTTTTATAAGCAATACCAGTATAACGCCGACCTTGCCCCCACACGCACCCAACTTTAGGGTATGTCTATGGGTACAGGCGAAGGCTTTAAGGACTACGCTCTAAAATGGAGGGATCTTGCTGGAAGAGTCCAACCCCCTCTATCTGATAGGGAGTTGGTGGATATGTTTCTTGGGACTTTGTCTGGTCCATATTTCAACCATTTGATCGGTAGTTCATCATCTGGGTTCACTGAATTGATTATGACTGGGGAGAGAGTTGAAGCTGGTATTAAAAGTGGCAAGATACAGAAGGGTGCTTCATCAAGTACAGAGAAGAAGCCTTTCAAGAAGGAGTCTAGTGCAGTTTACAGCTCAAGGAGCCAAAACCGACCTGAGCACCGCCAAGCAGTTAATGTGGTAGTTATATCAAGACCTGTTGTTGCCCCACAATGCAACACTCAACAAAGAGTATAAAGACCGCAAAGACAGTATACTCGACTCAGTATGACTCTATCTCAAATTTTTCCGCAACTGTTGAAAACCAACTTGGTGACTCTGAGGGAAGCTCCAAAGAATCCCAGTACTACATCACCGCTGTATAATCCAAACGCCTGTTGTGCTTATCACTCCGATAGCCCAGGGCATGATACCAACAACTGCTGGGCTTTGAAGAATAAAGTACAGGATCTGATTGAAGCTAAGGAGATTGAGTTTGAAGCACCAGAAAAGCCCAACGTCATAACGACACCTATGCCCAAACATGATCAGGGAGTGAATGCAATTGAGGTTGATGAAGAAGAATCAGATTTTGAAAGCTGGATTTACCCGACTACTGACAGTGGATTAAGCAATTGGACGGAAAAGGACTTCGTTCCCATTTCTTTTATTACACAATAATAAGACTTTTGTTTTGAGTTTTGTAACAGACAATTTAAAACTTTACGACCTGATGCCTTGCCCGAGACACCGTGGTGTTGTTTGAGGGCTTATTATGTGTCATTTCCATATATCATCAATAAAAGCATTGGACATTTTCTTGCATTACGAATTTTGCGCTCCTTGTTTTCCTTTTCTATCTTGCAAAACAGTTATTTGTCTTACACACACTCACATATACAGGTCTACATCCACTCTAGATCCCATTGATAACGACTCTGCTACTGCCAGTTATGACTTCGAAAGTCCGATCAACCAAGCCGAGGACGAAGGTGAGGATGATTGTGAAGTGCCTGGAGAACTTGCTAGACTGTTACTTCAGGAAGAGAGGGCCATACAGCCGCATGAAGAGCCAGTGGAAACAATAAATCTGGGTATGGAGGAAGACAAGAAAGAGGTCAAGATCGGTGCAAATCTGGAGCCTAGTGTTAAGCAACGGTTGATACAGATGCTGCATGACTATGTTGAGATCTTTGTCTGGTCTTATGAAGATATGCCTGGGTTGGATACTGATATTATGGTTCACTGCCTGCCCACCAAGGAGCACTGTCCTCCAGTGAAACAGAAAGTTCGCTGAATGCGCCCGGAGATGTCTGAGAAAATCAAGGCTGAGGTTATGAAGCAATTTGATGCCGGTTTTCTAGTAGTTACTTCTTACCCGAAGTCGGTTGCCAATGTGGTTCCAGTTCCGAATAAAGATGGTAAGGTTCGAATGTGTGTTGACTATAGGGATCTGAATAGGGCGAGCCCTAAAGATGATTTCCCTCTGCCTCATATCGACGTTCTGGTTGACAACACCGCACAACATAAGATCTTCTCCTTTATAGATGGTTTCTCCGGTTACAATAAGATTAAGATGGCTCCCGAAGACATGGAGAATACAACCTTTGTCACGCAGTGGGGTACCTTTTTCTACAAAGTTATGCCTTTCAGATTGAAGAATGATGGGGCAACGTATCAGGGCGCCATGGTCGCTTTATTGCACGATATGACCCATCATGAGATTTAGGTATACGTTGATAACATGATTGCGAGGTCCCAGACTGAGGAAGAACACCTTGTCCATCTTCAGAAGCTATTTGACAGGTTGAAGTTGTATAAGCTAAGGTTAAACCCGAACAAGTGCACCTTCGGAGTGAGGTCTGGTAAGCTGCTGGGTTTCGTCGTTAGTAATAAAGGTATTCAAGTGGATCCTGCAAAGGTGAGGGCTATATAGGAAATGCCATCTCCCCGAACAGAAAAAGAAGTCAGAGGCTTTTTGGGACGCTTGAATTACATTGCCCGATTCATTTCACATTTGACTGCTACTTGTGAGCCAATCTTCAAGTTGTTGAAGAAAGATCAAGTGGTAAGATGGAATGATGAATGTCAAGCCACTTTTGAAAGGATCAAGGAATATCTCCAAGAGCTACCTATTATGATGCCTCCAGTTGAAGGGAGACCTCTGATTTTATACTTGACAGTACTCGACAATTCGATGGGGTGTGTGTTGGGGCAGCATGACGAGTCTAGCCAAAAAGAGCATGTTATTTATTACCTTAGGAAAAAGTTTACCGACTGCGAGACCCGATACTCGTTGCTTGAGAAAACTTGTTGTGCTTTGGCATGGGTTGCTCATCGGTTGAGACAGTATATGCTGACTCACACTACTCTACTGATATCAAAGATGGATCCAATCAAGTATATTTTTGAAAAGCCTACCTTGTCCAGAAGAATAGCAAGATGGCAAATGATCTTGACTGAATATGATATCCAATTAACAACCCAAAAAGCAATCAAGGGAAGTGTGTTGGCAGATCATTTGGCACATCAGGCAATGGACGATTACCAATCTATGAACTTTGAATTCCCGGATGAGAACATCATGTTAGTGAACGAATGTGAAGAGCCTGGACTGGATGAAGGACCTGAGGAAGGATCCCGATGGTCTATGTACTTTGATAGAGCTTCAAACGCTTTGGGTAATGGCATTGGCGCCTTGATCATATCTCCCAAAGGATGTCATACTCCGTTCACCGTCCGATTATGTTTTAACTGCACCAACAACATGGCAGAGTGTGAAGCGTGCATTATGGGTCTTCGAGCATCCATTGACCTAAGGATAAAGTTTCTGAGTGTGTTCAGAGATTCCGCTCTCATGATCAGTCAGATCAAAGGCGAGTGGGATATAAAGCACCCAAATCTTATTCCTTACAAGGAGTATGTATTGACTTTGCTTCCACACTTCGAGGAGATAACCTTTGAACACTTCCCTAGAGAGGAGAATCAGTTAGCGGATGCGCTAGCTACGATGTCTTCTATGTTCAAGGTCAGATGGGACAACGAGGCTCCCCAGATTACCATTGAAAGGTTGGACGAACCCGCACATTGTTGTGACATTGAGATTGAAGAGGTAACAGATAAAGCCTGGTTTCATGAGGTAAAGAAGTATCTTAAGGCTCAGGAATACCCCGAGGGTGCATCTGTTAATGATAAGAAGTTTCTGAGGAGGTTCGCGGCGAAGTTCTTCATCAGTAATGGTATCCTTTACAAGTGTAACCATGATTCGACCTTACTGCGATGTGTGGATAAAAGCGAGGCAGAAAGGATTATGGCGGAGTTACATGAAGGTACTTTCGGAACTCATTCCAGTGGACACACTATGGCGAAGAAAATCCTACGGGAAGGGTATTATTGGTCCACCATGGAAGTCGACTGTTATCAACATTCTCGGACCTGTCACAAGTGCCAAGTCTATGCTGATAAGGTGCACATACCTCCAGTTCCTCTGAATGTTTTGACAGCTCCGTGGCCCTTTGTAATGTGGGGCATCGATATGATTGGTGAGATCAGACCTACTGCGTCTAACGAGCATCATTTCATCCTGGTAGCAATTGATTACTTTACGAAGTGGGTTGAAGCAGCTTCCTTTGCTACAGTGACCAAGAACGTTGTGGCACAGTTTATTCGGCACAATCTGATATGTCGATATGGTGTACTAGAGAGGATCATTACGGACAATGGTACAAATCTCAATAATACGATGATCACCGAGCTCTGAAAGCAGTTCAAGATACAGCATCACAACTTTTCTCCTTACCGGCCGAAGATGAATGGGGCTGTAGAAGCGGCTAATAAGAATATTAAGAAGATTGTGCAGAAGATGACGATGACCTACAAAGATTGTCACGAGATGTTACCATTTGCTCTCCATGGGTACCGTACCTCAATGCGAACTTCAACAGGGGCAACACGTTATTCCTTGGTATATGGCATGGAGGCCGTCTTGCCCATTGATGTTCAGATACCCTCTCTTAGGATTATGAAGGATGCAGGTTTAAGCGAAGATGATTGGATTCAGACCCGGCTTGATCAACTGAACTTAATCGACAAAAAGAGACTTACTGCTATTTGTCATGGTCAGACGTATCAAAAACGAATGATCAAGGCATTTAACAAGAAAGTTAAACGACAAGAGTATCAAGTTGGGGATCTGGTGGTCAAGCGCATCATATTACCTCAAGGTGATCCCAGGGGAAAATGGACCCCTACGTATGAAGGGTCGTTTATGGTTAAGAACATTTTCTAGGGAGGAGCTATGATTCTAACCACCATGGATGGTGACGACCTTCCTCACCCCGTCAATGCAGAAATAGTGAAAAAATACTACGCATAATCAAAGACCCGCTAGGTCGACTGGCCTAGGCAAAAATAAGGGCTTCCCGGCGAACCAAAAGGGTTCGAACAAAAATAAGGGATGAAAATGAAAAAAATATGTACACCCGGCAAGTCGAAAACCTGAAAAGGCGACTTGGGCAAAAAAAAGGGTATCCTGGTGGACTGAAAACCCGAAAGGGCGGTCTAGGAAAAAATTAGGGATTAAAGCGTAACACTATGTCTCATTGGATCATCTTGCAACCAGACTTCGGTATCGATTATGAAGCTCGAATGACGCCAAACAATCGGATCTACCTTCAACCAAGTAGCGAAGTGATGAGATGCTCGAGGACATAAAGGAGATAGCAGAGTTGGAACCCAGTGGGATTGTTCACATAGCTGTTTTTCTTTCTTTTTACACAAGTTGTATAAACTCTATTGTTCGGCGGCGTTCTCTTACTAGGACGTCAATCTCTTGTACAAAAACACCTATTTACAGGCCAAACTTCAAAGTCAATACAATTCATTTTCACAAATAAATTTCAAAATATTTTCTTTTTCTGTTTTGTTTTGCAAGAACGTCCAATGTTCATTTTTGATATATGCATTTGACAATAATTGCTGCTCATAAATATTTACATGCGAAACAAAGGACGATTACTCGTAATATTAGGAATAGGGGCAAATAAGAATTATCCAGACCTTACAGTTTCTCTGTCCACCAGGTACAGGGATAGATTTAGCTGAAGAATATGACTAAGGTACATTCACTCCCCGCAAAGTAAGAAAAGACAGTAGTGTTAACTCTCCCCAGCTGAGGCTTGCAACCGCGAATGAGTCGGTAAAATATTCCCCAAGCAGAGTTTATCTATCACCAGCTTGGAAAATTATCCCCAGTGGAGTTTGGAGAATTATCCCCAGTAGACTCTGGAAGATTGTCCCCAGTAGAGTCTAAAAGGTTATTCCCAGTGAAATCGCAACTGGAAAATCATCCCCAACGGAGTTCATTCCTTTTTACAAACAGAAATTCAATCCCCAACAAAGTTTTATTATCACCAACAGCGGTAATTCATCCCCGGCTGAGGTTTTTCTTCCAAATCAACAGATCCTCCGGCAGAGTATGTCCTCTCCACAGAGTCATTTCATCATCAGTTTATTCCCCAGCAGAGTTATCCTCTCCCGCAGGTTTATTCTCATAATCATATTCATTCACTATCCCCAGCGGAAACAAAGAATTCAACTCTTTTCTCCAGCAGCAATCCAGGATTTATTTTCCCTAGCTAAAAACATCACATTTCCATACATCATGACACATGCATATACGCGTCATACAAACACAATCTCATTTATTTTGAGAACATCATTGCTTGATACATATCATGCATTACATATAGATAACCTTTACCTTTCAGGAAAGATACAATCAAATTCTCACAAAATTCAAGCTGTGAAGCCCGGGTACGACTGAATAATAATTTAATCCCAAGTTGAATAACGGACGACCAAAGCTCCTAAAATTCAACTTTCCTCTTCAATAGAGATGATTCCTCAGTAGAATACGGACGACCGAAGTTCCTAAAATTCAACAGAGAAGATTCCTCAGTAGAATACGGACGACCGAAGTTCCTAAAATTCAACAGAGATGATTCCTCAGTAGAATATGGACGACCGAAGTTCCTAAAATTCAACAGAGAAGATTCCATAGTAGAATACGGACGATCGAAGTTCCTAAAATTCAACAGAGATGTTTCCTCAGTAGAATACGGACGACCGAAGTTCCTAAAATTCAACAGAGATGTATCCTCAGTAGAATACGGACGACCAAAGTTCCTAAAATTCAACAGAGATGATTCCTCAATCGAATACGGACGACCGGAGTTCCTAAAATTTAACAGAGATGATTCCTCAGTAGAATACGGACGACCGAAGTTCCTAAAATTCAACAAAGATGATTCCTCAGTAGAATACGGACGACCGAAGTTCCTAAAATTCAACAGAGATGATTCCTCAGTAGAATACGGACGACCGAAGTTCCTAATATTCAACAGAGATGATTCCTCAGTAGAATATGGACGACCGAAGTTCCTAAAATTCAAAAAAAGATGACTCACCAACAGAATAATGGACGATGAAGCTCCTAAAATTCTACTTCTCTCAACAAAGATCAGCCTTCCCCAGCAGAATCCTCCTTAACAACAGGTATACAAGCTCTCGCTAAGGAATCTCTTATGCGATCGACACTCCTTCGGATGGCATATTTAATCCCATCTCTCGTCATCAGTTTCCAAATGGCATCATTAAACCCATTCCCGACAACACAATACAATTACCACTTCATGCGAGTGCAAATTTCCAGGCACTCTAGTGTTCAATCATCTTTCACCTTCAGATCACGAAAGGCAGACAAGCCAATCTAAATCTTCAGGTTTAAGAAAATTGAACAGGGGCAGCTGTTGTACCCCTAAATTTGTCCTCTCATATTTCTCAAAACATTTCAAGAAAGATCCCCAAGTTGCTCAAGGTAGTCCAAGGGTTGGCCAGACAAGCTCTCTCCTAAGGCAGTCTACCTCAAATTAGGGTTTCATGTTGCATCAATATACTTAAGTCCAAGGGGTCCCAAATGCTCAACATTGTCCTAATATGTTCTCAAGATCATCCATGTCAAGTTTCAAGCCCTACAGAGGAAATTTGCTCAGTCAATTGCTCAAAGGCCTAAAAATCGATTGTGTTAGGGCAAAAGTCAATCGTGGCCCACTTATAGTCAAACTTCAAGATTTTTGGTCAACATCCTAATTTTGAAGTATATTTCATCATTTGATCAAGGGTTGATAATGATTCATCAAGGATTGCTCATAATTCATCAAGAACCAAAAGTTGCTAAATTAGGGTTTTGCAGGAAAAGTCAACTCAACTTTGACCAAGCATAACTTTCTCATACTTTATGAGAAATGACCCATCCAAATCTAATTTTTAATAGGATTCAATTCTGTACAATCCATCTTCAGCTCCCAAGTTCAAAATATGCACTCACAAGAAGTTATGAATTTGGACATTATAGGTCGTTTCGAAAAGTCAACAAAAACACCTTTTTTGTCAAAGCTTCACACATGAGATTGGTATATCAAATTGAGATGAGATAAAAAAAGGTTTATTATAGGACATCTCAAGCTTTCTAAAAAGTCCAAGAACACCTCCAAAGAGTCAAAATTGAGGAATTTATGCATTGGTGAAGTTGACCCTTTTTGCAAAATTGCCAAAAGTCAACTATGCCTAAAACTTCAATTTTTGCCAAATGGGCCCAATCTTTTTCACTTGTTTTAAGTTGGAAACATAGTCCACGAGATCTAGCCCTTTCCACTTGTCCTTATCATGTTTTTATTATTTATTTTGTTTTTATTTAAATTAATTCAATTTAAATCAAAACAAATCATATAAAATCCAAAATATTGAAAACAAAAGATTTTGTGCTTGTTTCAGGTTTTAAATTACAGCTAGCAAATATTCAAATTCGTATCAAGGCATGGTGTGTACTAAGGCAACTTTTATTATTGATCTTAACAGTCACACCAAACAGATAAGCCCTACAACATTAATACTTCCACCTTGGGCAGAGTGAAAGCCTTTCAAGAAAAAAAGATTAATCAAATAAAATAACTTTGGAACATGTATGCAAGAGGGAACATCAATGTTGACCCAGTTCTGAACCCTGACTCCATGCATCACATAATTCGGCATTTCCTGCTCTGTTTCATCCTCCTCAACAGCATTAATTCCAGAATCAGTTGGATGGAGGTAACCTCAACTGCGGAAAACATCATGATAGCTTCCCATAGTAGACTTTGACTTCAAACCTTTGCCCCTGCCATTCTTCGAAGAGAAACCCAAACCAGTTTTGTTCTTGTTCACGAGTGGATCTACAATTTGTCCCCAAACTGCATTATGACCATTGCGCACAACCTGATGCGCGTCCTTCAGCGAAACCATGTAATTCTCATTTATCCTTATGTTGTCAACGGATAGGGCTTGGAACTGGGTTCCAACAGCAGCCTCATCCTCTTCTACAATACTGAAAGAGGACAAATGATATATTAACAATGCCTGCTCCCCATTTATGATCACTACCTTCCCTTCATGCACAAACTTTAGCTTCTGATGTAAAGTTGAAGTGACAGCCCCTGCTTCATGTATCCATGGTCGTCCTAGCAAACAACTATAAGCGGAAATAATGTCTATGACCTGGAAGGTTATCTAGAACAAATGTGGTCCTATATGGATGGGTAAGTCCACTTCACCGATGACAGATTTCCTTGACCCATCAAATGCTTTCACAATGATGCCACTCGGGCGCATAGGTGTTCCTTGGTATTTCAACTTTATGAGAGTACTCCTCGATATAACATTCAACGTGGATCCATTATCAATTAGCACATTGGATAACGAGTCATTCTTGTAGTTCATAGAGATGTGGAGGGGCAGGTTGTGATTCGTCCCTTCATCTGGTAATTCATCATCGCAGAAACTCAAATTATTACATGATGTAATGTTTCCAATTACGCTGTTGAATTGATCTATTGGCATGTCACTCTCCACAAAATCTTGGTCTAGTACCCTCATCAAAGATTCTCTATGAGCAGGGGAATTCATTAATAAAGCTAAGATAGATATCTTTGAAGGAGTCTGTAGTATCTGATCTACAAGACTGTAGTCGCTCATCTTAATTATCTTCAAAATATCATCCACTTCTTTCTCTAGCGTAGATCCACTAGTCTCTCCTGTAGCCTTCTTAGGTTCATCATTCTCAGCAATTTTCTTTCCAGCAGCAACATCTCTTCGGACAATCGGCGCAAACACACGACCGCTACGGGTCACCCTGATATTTTTAACTATATTTCCAACATCGGGCATTGGCTAGATGAGAATTTCCACCCCATCTTCTAAGATTGTAGCGTTGTGTTTGTAAGGCACAGCCTTATCTGATTTGTAGGGGATAGGACCTGGTAAACTAATCACCAATGGGGTAACAACTGGCTTGCTATGATACTCCACTTCAAAATGAGCGGGTGCACCAAAACAAGGCACAATAACATTTACCCCTTCTTCAACATAATAAGTCATCAAAAAGTCATTTCTGGAAAACAAATCTTCGTCTAAAGAGAAATACTCATCCGCGGAGGCATACTCTTCCTCTTACTCTTCTTCCATTAAACAAACTTCAACAATATCAACCTCATGATAATCATCCCTCTGACCTATGATCTTGATAGTTCCATTGTCTAATAGCAATTGAACACCCTTCTTCACGATTAAACATCCTCGGGGATCTCGACAGCAAACTAGGAAAGATCCATATTGGTGTTCCACCTGACCAGCCGTATGGCAGAAGATAGCATGAAACTGCACAAGATCCTCATTCAAATACTCCACATCAAAAATTCTGAATTCACCAGGACATCCAGAAACCATATTCACTTCCTCTTCATACTCTGCCCTGGGCCTGATTATGTGGATGAGACCCTCATCCATCATCTCCTGTAAATCAACCTTTATCTTATCGCAACCCTGTTGTTGTACCTCAAAATTTTCTCTCCCACAATTCTCAAAAAAACATTGCAAGAAAGATCTCCAAGTTGCTCAAGGTTGCTCAAGGATTGGCCAGACAAGCTCTCTCCTAAGGCAGTCTACCCCAAACTAGGGTTTCACATTACATCAAGATCCTTGATTCCAAGTGACCCCAAGTGATCACCAATGTCCTAATATGTTCTCAAGATCATCCATGTCAAGTGTCAAGCCTTGCAGAGAAATTTTGCTCAGTCAATTGCTCAAAGGTCCAAAAGTCGAATGTGCTAGGGCAAAAGTCAATTGTGACCCAAATACAGTCAAACTTCAATATTTTTTGTAAATATTCTCATTTTGAAGTATATTTCATCATTTTATCAAGGGTTTATCATGATTCATCAAGGATTGCTCACAATTCATCAAGATTCAAAAGTTGCTAAATTAGGGTTTTGTAGGAAAAGTCAACTTAACTTTTACCAAGCATAACTTTCTCATACTTTATGAGAAATGACCCATCAAAAGCTCATTTTGAATAGGATGCAATTACCTACAATCCATATTCATATCACAAGATAAAAATATGCACTCACAAGAAGTAATGAATTTGGATATTATAGGTCATTTTGAAAAGTCAACAAAAACACCTTTTTTGTCAAAGCCTCATACATGAGCATGGAATATCAAATTGATATGATACAAAAAGAGTTGATTAAAGGACATCCAAAGATTTCTAAAAAGTCCAAGAACACCTCGAAAGATTCAAAATTGAGGAAGTTATGCATTGTTGAAGTTGGACTTTTTTGCAAAATTGCCAAAAGTTAACTATCCCGAAAACTTCAAATTTTGACAAATGGGCCCATTCTTTTTCACTTGTTTTGAGTTTGCATTATAGCCCACGTGCTCCAGCCTTGGCCATGTGTCCATATCATATTTTTATTAATTATTTTGATTTTATTTGAATTAATTTGATTTAAATCAAAATAAATCAAATAAAAATCCAAAAACATTGATAACAAAGATTTTGTGTTGATTTCAGGTTTCATTATACAGCTTGCCATCATCAAACTCGTATCAAGGCATAAGTGTACAAAAATATGGGATTTGGACCAAATTTGGAAGGTTGTAAAAAGAAGACCAAAATAAATATCAAAGCATTGATAGAGGAAGATTTGGACAGCAAAAACAATCCTAATAGATTGTGCAATACATAAGGGTCGTGGGCAGACCAAAATAAGGGTTGGAGGTCAAGCATAGAGGCAGAACCAAATTTGCAAAAACAAGAAAAAGTGTGAGTTCGAAATCACTCCTAGAGGCAGTTTTAAGGCTCGAGACTTGTCTCAATTGTTACCTGGTAGCTTCCACAACCTAAACCAATCAAAACTAGGCATTTTCAGACCCTCCCAAGCGCTGTAAGTCAGTCACGAACTCACCCTTTTCTTGATTTCGTATTTTGAAATTGAGGCATTGTTAACATGTATTGATGGCATATTCTTAATCTACACATCATTTGCAAGCTTTTGGTATTACTCTATTTCATTTATCTGACCTATATCGTGATTCACCATAGTTAGGGTTTCAAGCTTTGGTTTAGGGCTTTTTGTTTCAGAAAAAATTAGCCTTAGTAATGGCTATGGTTGTGATCAGAAGAGGGAGACGAGTTTAACCATGGTGTTAGAATTCATTTCCATGGCATGTACGTGATTTTGGAATGAGACAAACTTGTAGCAACGGACAGCGTCCGTGGGTATAGCCCCTTTTGTTTTTAGCCACGGTGCAGAGGACAGGGACGAAGGCGTGTCGCTTCCCCATTCATCCATTCAAACAGCGCGCGTTTTTTTTTTGTCCATTGGCTTTTGTTTTATATATTATATTTTGTTTATATTATACTAACAAATAGAAGCATGTGATCTAGTGGCAAGCATAGCGTGGATATCCCTTGAGGACCTGAGTTCGAATCCTAGGTCCCCCTATTTTCTCCATATTATTTGTTTTCAGATAATCCGGTATACGCTTAAGCCTGAGACCCACCATAGACCTTCCTCATCAAACGTGCCAGATGGCCAGATCTGGTGGCCAAGCATTGAAGGCACACCATAAGCTAGTCAACGCATATGCACTGGATTACAAAAAGTGGATCAGCATTAATGGGCCAACAAACTGCTTTCTACACCTCCAAAAACAGGCCCATTCTCACTCTTTTTTTATATTTTGTTTACTTTATTTAATTATTTTTAATTAATTACTAACCAATAGAATAATTTCTTTTTATCAAAATCACAAAAATATTTTTTACCCAATTAAATTTCAGAAATTTTATTTTATAATAAATATTAATTAAATTAATTAGGTCATTGATTGTAGATAAATTTAATTGATTTTGTAAATATTTAAAACTAATTAGAATTAATAGGTTTTAATCATTAATTTAATTATTTTATTTTCTTTCCTAAATTAACAAAAACTCCAAAAATATGTCATTACATATTTTTCATCAATTAATTTATTTAATAATTAATTTAGCATTTAATTTTTAGAATTAATTTCTTTTCTTAAAAATAAATACAAAACAACAAAAACATTTTCTTTAATCAAAAGGGTCAAAACCCTAATTTCGCATTCGATTCAATTTCACCTCGTGCGCTTTATTCTTTATTTATCCAATTAATGTATATGCTCCCGGTTTGTAATAATTAATTAGGATATTAATTAATCTGCTTTTAAATTTCAAAGGGTTGCTTTTGGCGATGTAAATACCCGACGCCTAGTAATAATTTAGTTTAATTTCCGCACCTTTAATTTCTGCAATTATACAACTGTTAGATGTTTGATAATAGGGCTTGCATGATAAGAATGAATGCTTAAATCTAAAATAAATTAGATCACCCTAAACATGTGCAAAGATAAAAATAACTGAAAACGACACACTCGCACATGTTCACTCCTAGGGTACACTCCCACTTGGTTGCCTTCATAAACGGTCATTGAGTATAGGTTGTTTTAGAGGTCGCCCTCTTGTCTAAAAGATCATAGTTGCCTCGGAAAGGTTGCCTCGGATATCATTGCCTCAAATAAATGATCTAAGACATTAGGGTTATCGCTAAGACGTCCTAACATTGCTTTAGTGACTGTATGTCCCTCTTTCGAATTGACCCTCAAACTCCAACATTGGTGCTACCTACTCACTAGTAGTGGGATAGCATTGTCTAAAGGAAATTAGCATAGAACGATTCCTTTTTCGAGTAGGTAGATTAGTTCTTAGATACTTTCTTATTCAAAACAAACTATTTTCTCACACTTACACTCTTTTATAAACAAGTTTTCAAAAACACTTCATTACACTCTTAAGCAAGAGTTAAATCGAAGTTAAAAAACAAAACTTTTCAAAACCCACAAGCACAAAGAAAACATTTTGAAAATGATGAGCAAGTACCTAAGAGCCCGTAGATAACTACGGATAGAAAGGGTGCTAATACCTTCCCTTTCTATAATTTATCCCCGTACTCAGAAATATCTCAAAAAAGGAATTTTTTTATGCTTTTTTTCCTTTCCTTGTTGGATAAAATAAAAGTCGGTGGCGACTCTTGCTTACCACGACATTTTGTGAACAAAAAATGCAAAACACGGACCAGTATTCCAAAAACAGTCAGTTCTTCCGACCGTATCACAGAACTGGCGACTCTGCTGGGGACTTATAAGTGGGGTGTACCTTAGGAATAGTTCATCATAATGTTTTTAATTGCTTGATTTGTATGCTTTATCTTTGTCGGTTTGAATCGGAGTTACTATAGATCCTAACTCGAATGTGGGGGATACCTTTTAGGTAAGTAGCAATAGATTGTGAAGGAACTGTACGGCGTAGACCGATACGGTTGAAGCAGTAGCTACGTTGGTGTGGCACTTTAGTTTGTACTGATATCCTTTATGGTGGAATAAGGAGAATATGGGTCAGTTAAGGGGTCATTAAGCACCAACTGACCTTAGAACCTATAATTGACCAACTTGGCCATAGAAAAGTAGCAGTATGCTACACTCATTGAGACCAAACTCTCGCGATGATTCCGGCCGCAAGAAAAGGTTGCCAAACTGGAATTATGACCGATCGAGGGTGGTCAGTGATATTGATATCCTCTAGAACCCGGATACTATTTCTAGGACAGGTTGAACCAACTAAACTGAAAGAGGGTAATACCTAAACTCCATGCCAGCCTGAAATCTAAGGGCTACTATGTGACTTGTTTTCCCTTACCATGTTTGATATCTATGGATACTTGTGGTGTTTTTCTATCATAACATCATGCATCATGACATTGCATGCATCTTGCATCAGACTAACCCATTTTAAAGGCAAAGGGGATTCATCTTTGTTCTGTTTTATAGGTCATGGCCTCTATGTGTAGAAACACTATTCGGATTAACTTTGTACAGATTCCTACTCAGCTAAGAGAGTTGGTAGCAAAGGTCCATGATACTTCCTCCTTTGTCAGAAGACATGGTCACCTCCTTAATTTGGTCACTTCCAAGATGGATGAGAGAATGTTGAGTGTTTTGTGCCAGTTCTTTGACCCATTGCACCACTGCTTCACTTTCCTAGACTATCAGTTGGTCCCTACCTTGGAGGAGTTCTCTGATTTTCTTGGTATTTCTATTCTAGAGCAGACGCCGTTTACAAGTTTGGAGAAAGCTCTTAGGCCAGAAGATGTTGCTACAGCCCTACATCTAACAAAAGGCTAAGGTAATGTCTAACTGGGAGACTCGGAGTAGGACAAAAGGCTTATTGGATAAATTCTTGGTTGATCAGGCTAATCATTTTTGGGAAAGTTTGGATTTTCAAGCATTTGAAGACATCTTGGCTCATCTCATATATGGTCTAGTTTTGTTCCCTAATTCAGATTCTTTCATCGATGTGAATGAAGTGAAGATTTTTATGTCCCGTAATCCAGTGCCCACTCTCGTAGGGGATATTCTACATGCTCTTTATACCCGTACTGCTCGGAAATGGGGAACCCTTATGTGTTGTGCACCATTGCTGGCAAGGTGGTTTATTTCTCACCTCCCCAAATCTGTTTTGAAGAACAAGGAAGGAATGGGTTGGGCCTACATAATTATGTCCCTGGCTTACACAGACATCATCTGGAGCACTAAAGACATGGAAGAAGTAGCTATTATTGACCGGTGCCGAGAATACCCCAATGTTCCTTTGTTGGGAATTAGAGGAAGGATCACCTATAATCCTTGTTTGGCCTTACGACAGTTTGGGCGAGCTAGAAAGGACGGTCCTCATGAGTTGCTGATTCCGAGTATTGTCTTTGACTTCCAAGGGGATAGTGAGGGACATCGCCGTAGGTTCATACGAGCTTGGAATAGGGTTAACAGGTCTGATTCGCATGAGCTGGGAGCGAAGACTTCTCTTCTGATGGAACCGTATCTCCGATGGGTTCGAACCCGTGCCCAAAAGCAAGGGATGCCGTAAGAAGTTGTCTTACCGGTAATTATTGAGAATGCTGATGAAGAAGGGGTTCCTCCTACTATCCTACATCCATACATGCCAACTGACATTGGGGCATTAAAGAGGTCTTGGATACAGTTGAGAGAAGAGCGGGATACTTACAGAGAAAAGTATCATGAGCAGGAGTGGAAGATTCAAAAGCTTACAAGACAGCTGGAGAATGAGAAGGTCCTCAACGACTACGTCAACACCAACGGAAAACGACCATGGGAGCGCTGATGTCTTTTGTTATTTATAGTTTTGATTTACTTTACAGTTTTTCTCTTTGTAACACCTTAAAGGCATTTGTAAAACATTGTTTCAAGTTTTTAATCTAATAAAAGTGTGTTTCATTTTGGTTTACGAATTTGAATCCCTAAAGTCTTTAAAATCATATCATATGCATTCCATTCCCATGCACCTCATCACAGGTACCCTTACAGGTTTCTAATCTTCTTCGCTGTTTATTTCAGCACATCATGTCTGCTGAAACATCCACTGATCAAGCTATCAAGGCTCTACAAGCTCAGAACGCTCAGTTCCAGAAAATGTTCGTGAGTCTGGCCAAGGGGCAGAAAGATCTGAAGACCCTTATCTTGAAGGATAAGAAGAAGAAGAAGAAGAAGAAGACGGTCCTTCTGAACATGGGTCATAGGTTTAGAAACAGGTTGCGAGACGAAGTTGATCTATCCCACTCATCTGAAGCGGGAGAGAACCAAGAAGAAAGGAGGGCTCTTAGCCCTGTTGTTTCTGACAATGAGACTGATTTTGATGAAGACCAGTATCCTCCGGCTGAGCATAGGTATAAATAGCTTGAAGATCGGTTAAGTGCGATGGAGATCCAGAAGATACCTGGGCTGGATTTTGGAGAGTTAGGTCTAGCATCTGGGGTGGTGATTCCCCACAAGTTCAAGGCACCAATCTTTTCTAAATACGACGGGGTCTCCTGCCCAAAGCTACACCTCCGTTCGTATGTTAGAAAGATTCAGCCATATACTGCTGATAGGAACCTCTGGATCCACTTTTTTCAAGATAGTCTCTCAGGGACTCAACTTGAGTGGTTCTATCAGCTAGAAGGAGCTAGTATCCGTAATTGGGAGGACCTTGTTGCTTATTTTTACAAGCAGTACCAATATAATGCCGACCTCGCTCCCATGCGTACCCAACTTCAAGGTATGTCTATGGGTGCGAGCGAAGGTTTTAAAGATTACGCTCAGAAGTGGAGAGATCTTACAGGTAGAGTCCAACCCCCGCTGGCTGACAGGGAGTTGGTGGATATGTTTCTGGGGACCCTGTCTGGTCTGTTTTTCAACCATTTGATTGGAAGTTCATCGTCAAGTTTTACTGAGTTAATTATGAATGGGAAGAGAATTGAAGCCAGTATCAAGAGCGGCAAGTTACAGAAAGGTGCTTCGTCAAGTACGGAGAAGAAGCCCTTCAAGAAGGAGTCTAGTGCAGCTTACAGCTCTAGGAACCAAAGTCGACTCGAGCACCGCCAAGCAGTTAATGCGATAGTTATTTTAAGACCAATTGTTGCCACACAATGCAACAATCAGCCAAGGGCAGAGAGGCCTCAAAGACAATTAACTCGGCTCAGCATGTCTTTATCTCAAATTCTACCACAGCTGTTGAAGACTAACTTGGTGATTTCGAGGGAAGCTCTGAAGAATCCTAACACCACCTCACTGCTGTATAATCCAAACGCCCGCTGTGCTTATCACTCTGATAGCCCGGGTCATGATACCAATAATTGTTGGGCCCTGAAGAATAAGGTACAAGATCTGATTGACGCTAAGGAGATTGAGTTAGAAGCACCGTAAAATCCTAATGTCATAACGGCACCTATGCCCAAACATGACGCGGGAGTGAATGCTATCGGGGATGATGATGTGGAAGAGTCTGAGTTTGACAGCTGGATTTACCCCACTACTAACGGTGGCTTGAGCAATTGGATGGCAAAGGATTCCATGCCAGTTTCTTATATTACACAGTAATAGACTTTTGTTTTGAATTTGTAACAGACAATTTTTAACTTTATGGCCCGACGTCTTACCCGAGACACTGTGGTTTTGTTTGTGAGGGATTTATGTGTGTCATTTCCATATATCATTAATAAAAGCATTGGACGTTTCTTGCATTTCAAATTTTGCGCTCCTTGTTTTTCTTTTCTATCTTGCAAAACAGCTATTTTACACACACTTACATATACAGGTCTGCATCCACTCTGGATCCCACTGATAACGATTCTTCTACTTCCAGTTATGACTTCGAAAGTCCGATCAACCAAGATGAGGACAAAGGTAAGGATGATTGGGAAGTGCCTGGTGAACTTGCTAGACTTTTACTCCAAGAAGAGAGGGCTATACAGCCGCATGAAGAGCCAGTGGAAACGGTAAATCTGGGTACAGAGGTAGACAAGAAAGAGGTCAAGATCGGTGCAAATCTGGAGTCTAGTGTCAAGCAACGGTTGATTCAGATGTTGTGGGACTATGTTGAGACATTTTCCTGGTCTTACAAAGATATGGCTGGGTTGGATACTGATATCGTGGTTCATCGTTTGCCTACCAAGGAAGACTATCCTCCAGTGAAATAGAAAGTTCGTCGAATGCGCCCAGAGATGTCTGAGAAAATCAAGGCTGAAGTTATGAAACAGTTTGATGCCGGTTTTCTAGCAGTTACTTCTTACCCGCGGTGGGTGGCCAATGTGGTTCCAGTGCCGAAGAAGGATGGTAAGGTTCGAATGTGTGTTGACTATAGGGATCTGAACAGGGCAAGCCCCAAGGATGACTTCTCTCTACCTCATATCGATGTTCTGGTTGACAACACCACACAATATAAGGTCTTTTCCTTTATGGATGGTTTCTCCGGTTATAATCAGATTAAGATGGCTCCCGAAGATATGGATAAGACAACCTTTGTTACTCAATAGGGTACCTTTTGCTACAAAGTCATGCCTTTTGGATTGAAGAATGCTGGGGTAACATATCAGCTTTCCATGGTCGCTCTGTTCCACGACATGATTCATCATGAGATTGAGGTATACGTCGATAATATGATTGCAAGGTCCCAGACTGAGGAAGAACATGTTGACCACCTTCAGAAGCTATTTGACAGGTTGAAGTTGTACAAGCTGAGGTTAAACCCGAACAAGTGCACCTTCGGGATGAGATCTGGTAAGCTGCTGGGTTTCGTTGTAAGTGACAAAGGTATTCAAGTGGATTCTGCAAAGGTGAAGGCTATACAGGAAATGTCAGCTCCCCGAACAGAAAAAGAAGTCAGAGGCTTTCTGGGACGTTTAAACTATATTTCCCGATTCATCTCGCACCTAACTGCTACTTGTAAGCCAATCTTCAAGTTATTGAAGAAAGATCAAATGGTAAGATGGAACGATGAATGTCAAGCCACTTTCGAAAGGATTAAAGAGTATCTCCAAGAGCCACCTATTCTGATGCCTCCAGTTGAAGGGAGACCTTTGATCTTATACTTGACAATACTCGATAATTCAATGGGGTGTGTGTTGGGGCAGTATGACGAGTCTGGCCGAAAAGAGCATGCTATTTACTACCTTATAAAAAATTTTACCGACTGCGAGACCCGATACTCGTTGCTTGAGAAAACTTGTTGCGCTTTGGCATGGGCTACTCGCTGGCTGAGACAGTATATGCTGACTCACACTACTCTATTGATATCAAAGATAGATCCAATCAAGTATATGTTCGAAAAGCCTGCCTTGTCCAGAAGAATAGCAAGATGGCAGATGATCTTGACTAAGTATGACATCTAATATACGACCCAAAAGGAAATCAAGGGAAGTGTGTTGGAAGATCATTTGGCACATCAGGCAGTGGATGATTATCAGTCTATGAACTTTGAATTCTCGGATGAGAACATCATGTTGGTGACTGACTGTGAAAGACCTGGACCGGATGAAGGACCTGAGGAAGGATCCTGATGGTCTATGTACTTTGATGGAGCTTCAAACGCTTTGGGTAATGGCATCGGCACCGTGATCATATGTCTTGAAGGCTCTCATACTCCGTTCACCGCCCGACTATGTTTCAACTTCACGAACAACATGGCGGAGTATGAAGCATGCATTATGGGTCTTCGAGCAGCTATTGACCTAAGGATTAAGTACTTAAGTGTATTCGGAGATTCTGCTCTCGTGATCAGTCAGATCAAAGGTGATTGAGATACGAAACACCTAAATCTTATTCCTTACAAGGAGTATGTGTTGATGTTGCTTCCGCACTTCAAGGAGATAACCTTTGAACATTTCCCTAGAGAGGAGAATCAGTTGGCGGGCACACTAGCTACGATGTATTCTATGTTCAAGGTCAGATGGGACAACGAGGCTCCCCAGATTACCATTGAGAGGTTGGACGAACCTGCATATTGCTGTGACATTGAGACTGAGGAGGTAGCAGATAAACCCTGGTTCCATGAGGTAAAGAGGTATCTTGAGGCTCAGGAGTACCCTGAGGGTGCATCTGTTAATGATAAGAAGTTTCTGAGAAGGTTCGCGGCGAAGTTCTTCATCAACAACGGTATCTTTTACAAGCGTAACCATGATTTAACCTTACTGTGTTGTGTGGATAAGAACGAAGCAGAAAGGATCATGGTAGAGTTACATGAAGGTACTTTCGGAACTCATTCCAGTGGACACACCATGGAAAAGAAAATCCTATGGGCAGGATATTATTGGTCTACAATGGAATCAAACTGTTATCAGCATTCTCGGACCTGTCATAAGTGCCAAGTTTATGCTGATAAAGTTCACATACCTCCAGTACCTCTAAACGTCTTAACAGCTCCTTGGCCTTTTGCAATGTGAGGCATCGACATGATTGGTGAGATCAGACCTACGGCATCTAACGGGCATCGTTTCATTCTGGTAGCTATTGATTACTTTACGAAGTGGGTTGAAGCAGCTTCCTTTGCTACCGTAACCAAGAATGTCGTGGCACATTTTATTCGGCACAATCTAATCTGTTGGTATGGTGTACCCGAGAGGATCATTACGGATAATGGTACAAATATCAACAATAAGATGATCATCGAGCTCTGCAAACAGTTCAAGATACAACATCACAACTCTTCTCCTTACCGGCCGAAGATGAATGGGGCTGTAGAAGCGACTAATAAGAACATTAAGAAGATTATGCAGAAGATGGCGGTGACGTACAAAGATTGGCACGAGATGTTACCATTTTCTCTTCATGGGTACCGTACCTCAGCACGGACGTCAACAGGGGCAACACCCTATTCCTTGGTATATGGTATGGAGGTCGTCTTGCCCATTGAAGTTCAGATACCCTTTCTTCGGATTATGAAGGATGCAAGTTTGAGCGAAGATGACTGGATTCAGACCCGGCTTGATCAGCTGAACCTAATCGACGAAAAGAGACTTACTGCTATTTGTCATGGTCAAACGTACCAAAAACGGATGAGCAAGGCATTTATCAAGAAAGTCAGACGACAAGAGTATCAACTTGGGGAGCTGGTTATCAAGCGCATCATACTGCCACAAGGTGATCCCAGGGGCAAATGGACCCCTACTTACGAAGGGCTATTTATGGTTAAGAACATCTTCTCAGGAGGAGCTATGATTCTAACCACCATGGATGGTGACGACCTTCCTCACCCTGTCAATGCAGACATAGTGAAAAGATACTACGCATGAACAAAGACCCGCTAGGTCGACTGGCCTAGGCAAAAATAAGGGCCTCCTGGCGAACCAAAAGGGTTCGGGCAAAAATAAGGGATGAAAATGAAAAAAAATTGTACACCCGGCAAGTCGAAAACCTGAAAAGGCGGCTTGGGCAAAAAAGGGTATCCCAGTGGACTGAAAACCCGAAAGGGCGGTCCAGGCAAAAATTAGGGATCAAAGCGTAACACTATGTCTCATTGGATCATCTTACAACCAGACTTCGGTATCGACTATCAAGCTCGAACGGCACCAATCAGTCTGATCCACTTTCAACCAAGTAACAAAGTGATGAGATGCTCAAGGACATAAAGGCAATAGCAGAGTTGGAACCCAGTGGGATTGTTCACATAGTTGTTTTTCTTTGTTTTTCACGAATTATATAAATTCTATTTATTCGGCGGCGTTCTCTTACTAGGACGTCAGCCTCTTGTACAAAAATGCCTATTTACAGGCTAACTTCAAAATCAATACAAGTCATTTTTACAAAGAAATTTCGAATTGTTTTCCTTTTTCTGTTTCGTTTTGCAAAGAACGTCCAAATGTTCAGTTTTTGATATATGCATTTGACATTAATTGCTGCTCATAAATATTTACATGTGAAATAAAAGACGATTACTTGTAATATCAAAAATAGGGGAAAACGAGAAATGTCCAAACCATACAGTTTCTCTGTCCACCATGTATAGGGATAGACCTAGCTGGAGGAAACGATTGAAAGTAAACTCATTCCCCGCAGAGTAAGAGAAAGACAGTGGTGTTAGCTCTCCCCAGCTGAGACTCGCAACGGTGAATCAGTAATATTCTCCCCAAGCAGAGTTTATCTACCATCAGCACTGAAAAGTCTTATCACCCCCAGCAAAGTATAAAAATACCCCCAGTGGAGTTTGAAGAATCATCCCCAGTAGACTCTGGAAGATTATCCCCGGTGAAGTCTAAAAAGGCTATCCCCAGTAATGTCGCTATTGGGAAGTCATCCCCAGCGGAGTTCTTTCCCTTCACAAAACAGGAATTCAATCCCCAACAAGGTTCATTATCACCAGCAGCAGTAATTCATCCCCAGCTGAATTTATCAATGGAATCCTCAACAGAATATCTCTTCCCCACAGAGTCATTCTCTCATCAGTTTATTCCCCAGAGAAGTTATCCTCTCCTGCAGGTTTATTCTCACAAACATCTTCATCAATTATCTCCAACGGAAACGAAGAATCCAATTATTTTCCCCAGCAGTGGTCCAGGATTTATTTTCCCCAGCTAAAAACATCAGACACATGCATATATGCATCATACAAACACAATCTCATTTATTTTGAGAACATCATTTCTTGATACATATCATGCATTACATACGACTAACTTTTATCTTTGAGGAAGGATACAATTAAATTCTCACAAAGTTCAAGCTATGAAGCTTCTACTTCAGTCGAATTACGGACGATTTCCTAAATCTCGATAGATATTTCCTCAGTTGAATTACAGACGAGTTCCTAAATCTCAACAAAGCTTTTACTCCAGTTGAATTACGAACGATGTTCCTAAATCTCATCAAAGTAGTTGAATTACGGATAAGCTCCTAAATCTCAGCGATGTTATTTTCTCAGTCGAATTACAGACTAGTTCCCAAATCTCAGCAAAGTTGTTGAATTACGGATGAGCTCCTAAATCTCGACAGATATTTCCTCAGTTGAATTACGGACGAGCTCCTAAATCTCAACGAAGTTATTTTCTCAGTTGAATTATGGACTGGCTCCTAAATCTCAACGAAGTTGTTGAATTACAGACAAGCTCCTAAATCTCAGCAAATATCGCCCCGGTTGAATTACGGATAGGCTCCTAAATCTCAGCAAAGTTGTTGAATTACGGACGAGTTCCCAAATCTCGACAGATATGTACCTCAATTGAATTACGGACGAGTTCCTAAATCTCAGCAGAGATGTTTCCTCAGTTGAATTACGGACGAGTTCCTAAATCTCAACAGATGGTTACTTAGTTGAATTACGGACAAGCTCTTAAATCTCGACAAAGCCAGTTGAAATACGGACAAGCTCCTAAATCTCGACAAAATCAGCTGAATTACGGACAAGCTCCTAAATCTCGACAAAGCCAGTTGAATTACAGACAAGCTCCTAAATCTCAGCAAATCAGTTGAATTACGGACGAGCTCTTAAATCTCAGCAAAAGTTGTTCCCTCAATTGAGTACGGACGATTGAAGTTCCTAAATATCAACAGAGACGACTCACCAGCAGAATGACGGACGACGAAGCTCCAAAATTTCTACTTCTCTCAACAAAGACCAAACTTCCTCAGTGAAATCTTCCTCAACAACAGGTATACAAGCTCTCACTAAGGAATCTCTTATGCGATCGACGCTCCTCCAAATGGAATCTGTAAGCCCATTCTTTACATCATAAGACAATTATCATTTCATGCGAGTGCAAATTTCTGTGCACTCTAGTGTTCAATCCACTTCCACCTTCAGATTATGAAAGGAACGAAAGCCAATATGCATCCTCAAGTTTAAGAAGATTGAACAGGGGCAGTTGTTGTACCCCAAAATTTTCCCTCCCACATTTCTCAAAAAAACATTGCAAGAAAGATCTCCAAGTTGCTCAAGGTTGCTCAAGGATTGGCCAGACAAGCTCTCTCCTAAGGCAGTCTACCCCAAACTAGGGTTTCACATTGCATCAAGATCCTTGAGTACAAGTGACCCCAAGTGCTCACCAATGTCCTAATATGTTCTCAAGATAATCCATGTCAAGTTTCAAGCCTTGCAGAGAAATTTTGCTCAGTCAATTGCTCAAAGGTCCAAAAGTCGATTGTGCTAGGGAAAAAGTCAACTGTGACCCAAATACAGTCAAACTTCAAGATTTTTTGTCAATATTCTCATTTTGAATTATATTTCATCATTTGATCAAGGGTTGATCATGATTCATCAAGATTCAAAAGTTGCTAAATTAGGGTTTTGTAGGAAAAGTCAACTCAACTTTGACCAAGCATAACTTTCTCATAATTTATGAGAAATTACCCATCCAAAGCTAATTTTGAATAGGATTCAATTCCCTACAATCCATATTCATCTCCCAAGATCAAAATATGCACTCACAAGAAGTTATGAATTTTGACATTATAGGTCATTTTGAAAAGTGAACAAAAACACCTTTTTCTCAAAGCTTCATACATGAGCATGGAATATCAAATTGAGATGAGACCAAAAGAGTTGATTAGAGGACGTCTCAAGCTTTCCAAAAGTCCAAGAACACCCCCAAAGATTCAAAATTGAGGAAGTTATGCATTGTTGAAGTTGGACTTTTTTGCAAAATTGCCAAAAGTCAATTATCCCCAAAACTTCAAATTTTGCCAAATGGGCCCATTCTTTTTCACTTGTTTTGAGTTTGCATTATAGCCCACGTGCTCCAGCCTTGGCCATGTGTCCATATCATATTTTTATTAATTATTTTGATTTTATTTGAATTAATTTGATTTAAATCAAAATAAATCAAATAAAAATCCAAAAGCATTGATAACAAAGATTTTGTGTTGATTACAGGTTTCATTATACAGCTTACCATCATCAAACTCGTATCAAGGCATAAGTGTACAAAAAGATGGGATTTGGACCAAATTTGGAAGGTTGTTAATAGAAGAACAAATCAAATATCAAAGCATTGATAGAGGAAGATTTGGATAGCAAAAACAATCCTAATAGATTGTGCAATACATAAGGGTCGTGGGCAGAACCAAATTTGCAAAAACAAGAAAAAAGTGTGAGTTCGAAATCACTCTTAGAGGCAGTTTCAAGGCTTGAGACTTGTCTCAATCATTTCCTGGTAGCTTCCACAACCTAAACCAGTCAAAACCATGCATTTTCAAACTCTCCCAAGCGCTGTAAGTCAGTCACGAACTCACCCTTTTCTTGATTCTGTATTTTAAAATTTAGGCATTGTTAACATGTATTGATGGCATATTCTTAATCTACACATCATTTGCAAGCTTTTGGTATTACTCGATTTCATTTATCTGACCTATATCGTGATTCACCATAGTTAGGGTTTCAAGCTTTGGTTTAGGAGTTTTTGTTTCAGGAAAAATTAGCCTTAGTAATGGCTATGGTTGTGATTAGAAGAGCGAGACGAGTATAACCATGGTGTTAGAATTCATTTCCATGGAATGTACGTGATTTTGGAATGAGACAGACTTGTAGCAACGGACAACGTCCGTGGGTATAGCCCCTTTTGTTTTTAGCCACGGTGTAGAGGACAGGGACGAAGGCGTGTCGCTTTCCCATTCGTCCATTCAAACAACGTGCGTTTTTTTTTATTTTTCTGTCCATTGGCTTTTGTTTTATATATTATATTTTGTTTATATTAAACTAACAAATAGAAGCATGTGATCTAGTGGCAAGTATAGTGTGGATATCCCTTCAGGACTTGGGTTCGAATCCCAGGTCCCCCTATTTTCTCCATATTTTTTGTTTTAAGATAATGCAGTATACGCTTAAGCCCGAGACCACCATGGACGTTCCTCATCAAACGTGCCAGATGGCCAGATCTGGTAGCCAAGCATTGAAGGCACACCATAAGCCAGTCAACGCATATGCACTGGATTACAAAAAGTCCAATGGATCATCATTAATGGGCCAACAAACTGCTTTCTACACCTCAAAAACAGGCCCATTCTCACTCTTTTTTTATTTTGTTTACTTTATTTAATTATTTTTAATTAATTACTAACCAATAGAATAATTTCTTTTTATCAAAATCACAAAAATATTTTTTACCCAATTAAATTTCAGAAATTTTATTTTTTTTATTAATAAATATTAATTAAATTAATTAGGTCATTAATTGTAGATAACTTTAATTGATTTTGTAAATATTTAAAACTAATTAGAATTAATAGGTTTTAATCATTAATTTAATTATTTTATTTTATTTTCTAAATTATCAAAAACTCCAAAAATATGTCATTAAATATTTTTCATCAATTAATTTATTTAGTAATTAATTTAGCATTTAATTTTTAGAATTAATTTCTTTTCTTAAAAATAAATAAGAAACAACAAAAACATTTTCTTTAATCAAAAGGGTCAAAACTCTAATTTCGCATTTGATTCAATTTCTCCTCGCGCGCTTTATTCTTTATTTATCCAATTAATGTATCTGCTCCCTGTTTGTAATAATTAATTAGGATATTTATTTATTCTGCTTTTAAATTTCAAAGGGTTGCTTTGGGCGATGTAAATACCCGTTACCTTGTAATAATTTAGTTTAATTTCCGCACCTTTAATTTCTGCAATTATACAACTTTTAGATGTTTGATAATAGGACTTGCATGACAAGAATGAACGCTTAAATCTAAAATCAATTAGATCATCCTAAACATGTGCAAAGATAAAAATAACTGAAAATGACACACTCGCACATGTGCACTCCTAGGGTACACTCCCACTTGGTTGCCTTCGTAAACGGTCATTGAGTATAGGTTGTTTTAGAGGTCACCCTCTTGTCTAAAAGATCATAGTTGCCTCGGAAAGGTTGCCTCGGATATCATTGCCTCAAATAAATGATCTAAGACATTAGGGTTACCGCTAAGGCGTCCTAACATTGCTTTAGTGACCGTATGTCCCTCTTTTGAATTGACCCTCAAACTCCAACAATGGTGCTACCTACTCACTAATAGTGGGATAGCATTGTCTAAAGGAAATTAACATATAACGATTCCTTTTTCGAGTAGGTAGATTAGTTCTTAGATACTTGCTCATTCAAAACAAACTCTTTTCTCACACTTACACTCTTTTATAAACAAGTTTTCAAAAACACTTCATTACACTCTTAAGCAAGAGTTAAATCAAAGTTAAAAAACAAAAATTTTCAAAACCCACAAGCACAAAGAAAACATTTTGAAAATGATGAGCAAGTACCTAAGAGCCCGTAGATAACTACGGATAGAAAGGGTGCTAATATCTTCCCTTTCTATAATCTACCCCCCGTACTCAGAAATATCTCAAAAAAGGAATTTTTCTGTGCTTTTTTTCCTTTCCTTGTTGGATAAAATAAAAGTCGGTGGCGACTCTTGCTTACCGCGACATTTTGCGAACAAAAAACGCAAAACGCGAACCAGCATTCCAAAAATAGTCAGTTCTTCCCACCGTATCACACATGTATATCTGTACTACAAGTAGCACAACCGGTATGGTCATGCGTTGATCGGGACTTTATGAAGTCTGTCGGGATACTAACTGCAAGTATACAGTTCAGTCGTTCTAGTTTTAAAAGATTATCGAACCCACAAAGACTGAGGATCAATCGCATACGATCTAATGCTACAGTTTTTTTAACTAAGCGATGAATATTCAATTTTTGGGGGAAACAGTTTAATTAAAAATAATAGTAATAGTTATACCGGTATGTGATAATCAGACTTCGGGAATTCGGGGAATTGCTTGGCCTATAAAGTATTTCGGTAAAAGCTAATTGTTTAAAAACCTGAGACATACACTCTTGTGTTCATGAAATAAGTTATGCTACTAAACCTAGTGGATGCACTTTAAATTTAATAACACTTTTTGAAAACAATTTGAATTTAATTAATTTATTAAAACACTCTCGTGTATTTAAAAATTAATGTTTCGTTACCACTATCTGGGTTGAACCCCAGCTCTCGCATGCAGGTTCTTGCCTTAATTAATTTCCCACTCTCGTGGCAAAATCGTGTTAATTAACCTCTCACTCTCGTGACAAGGTTAGTTAAATTAATCTTGGAAATTAGAAACCAGAAATTGTTTTATAAATATTTTTGGCCAAGGTATCACGGAATTCCTTTAGTTCTTACGGGTCACATACCGGTATTAATAATTTAGCCGGACATAATTAACTTGAAAGCAATACAATTCAAAATATAATTCATAACAACAATTGGCATAATATAAAAACTGAATAAATATTAATTGCAATAAAAACCTGGAATCAAAGTTGCTATGGTAATCTTGAAGTATTACAATAATCCTTGAGCTTGATTGCAGTAAATAATTCATGTTAATTCTTGAAGGAAGAATTAACACTTAAAACTAAAAACTAAAACTTGAAATGAAAATTATAGGAACGTGAAAACAATATTCCAAAACAAGGGAAATGGAAAATAATTGCAAAAGAATAGAAATTTGGTCTGTAGAAAATTCTTCGACCCCCGCAGCTTTGCACTACCACACATATATATAGCAGAGGAAATGGCAGTTGAAAGTGTCTTGAGAAGAGGCTTGAGTGGCGTGAAAATAGGATTCATGGTTACTGAGTGGAGGAAATATTGGAGAAGGATTCTTCCTCACGTTTCCCACGTCTCCACCAAAGCATAACTTCCTCTTTACGCGCGTGACGGTCGTCACAGGTGGGTGACGATCGTAATGCGCTTAAATAGCGCATTACGCTCGTCAATAATGTGTTACGAGCGTTATTTCTAGTTGGGGAGGCGTGACGGTCGTCACAGGGTGTGACGGTCGTCACAGGTGCAAAAATCCAAACTTTGTATTTTTAGTTCTTTTTCTCTTTGTCTATTGTCTAGCCTTCTTCATGTTGTCTTTTTCCATTGGTTTGAGTTGACAAATGTTATACCTGTAAAAAGACAAATAAACTCAGAATAATCGGGGGTTAGACGACTTAATGTAATATAAAATCAGTAAAAGGCATAGTAATTATACGATACATTTTCTCGTTATCAAATTCCCCCATACTTAAACCTTTGCTTGTCCTCAAGCAAATAGTCATTCAAAAGGTCGGACAAGTTTTGTCAAGCGCATATGCATGACATACCTTGGATTTTTAAAGTAATTTCGGGAAATCCTCATCGGTTCGGCCAATACTTGACTGAAACACTAAAGATACGCTAATGACACAAGCAATAAGCTTAGTCGTAGGCTTCCATTTAAAACGAGCTATCCAACAGTTCCGTTATAATTCTGCCCAGAGTTCCTCGTATCTATTTCACCCGGTTTCATTCTGGCGTAATCATATTAAGCCCTTTGTCTTAGCACGCACGTAGTGGAGTAACCGGTTAGTGACTTTGATCCTTTTAGCACGGTGTCTGGTACATGAATGTGGCAACCCTACATATGTTATCCAAGTTGGAGGTTGTGGGGGATCAGGCCGTAGCACGCCCTACCGAGTTCAGAACCAGATACCTCTGAACCAACCAACACTGGATTCCTTCATTATTTGCTCAGCTCTTATATGTGACCGTATATTTTGGTGCACAAAATTTCTTTTCTTTTAGCAGCGAGATAGGAAGGATATTTTTAGAATCAGGCGTCAAACACTTATATTCATCGATTCTCCGCGTGGTTTGTGTCAAGACGGTGCTGACTGCTAGTATAAACTACTAGGGGTTACTCTAGAACTTAAAACTCCAGATATCGGTATAATGGTTATTGAAACGGATCGCGTAAGTAGGAAGTCTACAGTGTCATAACCGTATCGATCTTGTTATGTAGTTTTCGGCTTCCTCAACTGGGATTTCGTTAAAATAGGTATGTCGGGCTAATGCGAAGATAAAATTTATTTGGTATGGCTAAATAAAGCGAAGAATTTGAATCGAGACATATCATAAAAATTTACTAGTTTATAAAAGATGGAAAGGTACCTCTCCTACACTAAATCCGACATTGTCCTTAATGTTGCGGTATATAGGCGGGGAAGTACAATTACAAAAACAAACAGAAAGTAAATGAAACAGAAAAAGTAAACTACATAGAAAATAAAGAAAACTACTGGTGACCACGTCCTCTACTCCTGGTGCAAGAGCGTCTGGGAGGAATGGCTTCTGTGTCAGTATCTTGGAAACCAAGGGTGCTGACGTCTAGCCTTAAGGAATTAAGTTCTGACAGGGCCTCATCCAACCTCTCATTCATGTTCCGCTGCCCAGTCAAGATTTGAGTGTTTTGAGCGCATAGATACTCATATTGCTCCTGCTGTCTTCTTTCAAGCGCTGCGCTCATTTAAAAACTGTAAAAAGTAGACTTGTTTAAAATGAAATCATAAACTGCCTAGAAACATAAAACACAAGGTAAAAATAAGTGTTGATTCTGCTGCTTCATCCCAGTCACGTCTTCAAGTCTTCGAAAGCTGCATGTATGTGAGAAAACTGTTCCACAGTTATATCAGTTAAGCTTATCACGTCCATATGCATACCCTCCAACTCGTTCTTGATTCCATTGATGTCCGTCTGATAAACATCCAGCATAGAAAAGATTTAATTCAAATTTTCAGCATATTCCCCTTTTGTTATTGCAGGGGCATCAACTTCCTCTATGATGTTGTTACCATCATGGTAACCAGGAGGGGTCTCGGGGTCACTCTCATCAGACATTGTGGTATCATAAACTTGGTAGGATTGGGGTGTCTCAGGTGTCGAAGGGTGGTCGGGAGGGTTAAGCTCCTACAGCCAATTGTCGCGATTTTGGGCACTTTTTTTGGCATGGTTAGGAAGTGTAAATACCGTGACGACTCCGTCCCTTATCAAGTAATCGAAGGGTGCATGACCTAGGTTACCTATTATTCGTAGGTGGAAACAAAAATCAATGTTTATAGGGCGGATTGAAATAAATTGTATGCACCTATGTAGTTGGTATCTAAGTCTGGGGGCGTTAGCAATCATGGTAACAAGGCCTCCTATGATGATTGGCTCGCTAGGGTTCTCGGCAATGCGAGTAAATGTCTGCATTAAGAATGGCACTGCATTTACAGGTCGGCCTTGGGTCATGCACTGCAGCAAAAATATCTCATCTTTAGATACGGCAGTGCGGTTCTATTCTTTTCCGAAAATGGTATGTGCTAGAATCTTATGGAAATAGCGGATAACAGGGTTGTGTATTTCATTATTATCCATGATATCCGGCTCAGGGTGGTAGTATCCGATTAAAGTCCCCTAAAAGTAGTCTAGCTTAAAATCCATTAACTCTTCCTGGGTGGTAGAAAAAGCAAAAGGTCCGCAAGGGAATCCTAGAAGGTTGGATAATTCTTTATGGGTATAAGCAAATTCAATACTAAATAACCCGAAGGCTATAAATCCCATGCTAGTTCCGAAACCGCGCTCGGGTATATGAACTAAAGAGCTCAGAAACTCAAGGGTGAGCTCGCGGTATGTAACAAACCTAGATTTAATGTGGGCTTTTTCCACCCCAGCTGGTTAAACAGACAATGGACACTATCCTTAATGCCTAAAGTGTCCATTGGTGGTTCATCATAATATAAGGTCATACCAATATTTCTGTGTGATAATTCCTCAAACCGCCTCATTTGGTTCCTGCCTCTAAAAGTGGTTTCCATAGTAAATAGCAAAGGGGGAAAGCAAATCAGGGGGGAAGGTAGGATAGAAAAAGACTTTTTCAGAAAACCTGTAAAGTTGATTGAAAATCAGCAGCAGTTGTATAAAATTTTTTTTTTTTTTAGAAAAGATGAAAAAGAAAATAATGAAAATAATGCTTTAAAAGAAAACGAATATAAAAACGGAATAGAAAGTTAAAGACAAAAACAAACAGAAACAAACAGAAACAAACAGATGGGTCGCCTCCCACGCAGCACTTTGTTTAACGTCATAAGCCTGACGAACAGGAGTGCAAGCACTCATGGTGGTTCTCTCGAGGATGACTCCTCGGTTGAACTTTTAGTAGTTGTCATTTTCCATGGCCACTTATCAAGCCATCTCACATATCCCTCACCTTTTCTTTTCTTTCTTCTGTGGGGTGGTTCATTCTTCTGAACTTGTGGTGGTGGTTCTGGATCTATCCTAAGTATCAACTTTTCAAGTTTGGGCTTAGTGATTTCATCCACCACCTCAAAGGTTAACCTTACCTTCTTAACAGTAATTATATCCCTAGTTTCACGGTCCTCTAATTTTCTCTTTTTATGCAAGACTTCCAACAAGGGTGCATTAGTGTGGATATTTTCTAATACCTCCTCATACGTTTTAGATTTGGAGTCTATCTGAGCTTCCATAAAACTTTTCGAGAAAGGAAACGGTGGGGTATAGAGGTGAGGCATAACAATAGGTGCTCCCTTTTCTACCTCTTCTACAACCTCCCTATTAGATGGTGTTGGAGGATTTTTCTCAATCTTTACTCTTTTCTCGTCTGAACTCTCCTCATCCACATCATCACTCTCCTCAACCTCATTATCACTCTCCTCAACCTCATTATCACTCTCCTTAGGATTTTCAACTCGTTTTTCCCTACTGGTTGTTACAACATCCAATTTCTCCTCAGGGAAGGGTCCTATAGGGTTTTGTTCAAGCTGGGAGATTTGGGTCTCTAAGGTTATGTTGTGGGTCGCGAACGACTCAACCACAGTGGTCAGTTGCCTAAGGTTTTCACTGTTTTGAAGACTTTGTTTTCTAAACTCTTCGTTCTGGACAGTTTGTGTCTCTACAAAGTGCTCCATCAGAGATTCTAACCTAGAGTGAATTAGCGTCGCGTCGGAATCCTCCATTGATGTTTCGAAGTTGAAATCATGTGATTCTTCTGATTCTTCAAATTGAGTTAGAGTCGCATTTTGTGTTTCCATAAAGCGCTTTGTCATCATTGATATTTCATTAAAATTTCCCATTAATATTTCGAGGTCGGATTTATAGGATACTTGCGTCTCCTCGAAATATTGGGTGTAGTGATTGTAGGGGAAATTTGGTTGAGGATAAGTTTGGTTGGAATTATAATATTCTTGCGATTCCTCAAAACGTTGGGATTAGTGGTTGGAAAGGTAATTCGGATGAGAATGAGTCTATGATGCATTGAGATTCTCCAATAGTATTTCGAGGTCGGATTTATGGGATTCTTGTGATTCCTCGAAATACTCAGAGTGGGGGTTGTAGAAAAAATTCGGGTGATACATAGTAACTGGGACAAGATTTGTAGATGCAAAGGCTCGCTTCGGGAGTGAGTATTTGGCATACAAATCGAAAGAGGGTTTCTGTTGCCTAGTCTAAACGTGCAACAGAAGAATCGTACTTAATTGATTAATCAGTCCCCGGCAACGGTGCCAAAAACTTGATCGGGACTTTATGAAGTCTGTCGGGATACTAACTGCAAGTATACAGTTCAGTCGTTCTAGTTTTAAAAGATTATCGAACCCACAGAGACTGAGGATCAATCGCATACGATCTAATGCTACAGTTTGTTTAACTAAGCGATGAATATTCGATTTTGGGGGGAAACAGTTTAATTAAAAAGAATAGTAATAGTTATATCGGTATGTGATAATCAGACTTCGAGAATTTGGGGAATCGCTTGGCCTATAAAGTATTTTGGTAAAAGCTAATTGTTTAAAAACCTCAGACATACACTCTCGTGTTCATGAAATAAGTTATGCTACTAAACCTAGTGGATGCACTTTAAATTTAATAACACTTTTTGAAAACAATTTGAATTTAATTAATTTATTAAAACACTCTCGTGTATTTAAAAATTAATGTTTCTTTACCAATATCTGGGTTGAACCCCAGCTCTCGCATGCAGGTTCTTGCCTTAATTAATTTCCCACTCTCGTGGCAAAATCGTGTTAATTAACCTCTCACTCTCGTGACAAGGTTAGTTAAATTAATCTTGGAAATTGGAAACCAGAAATTGTTTTATAAATATTTTTGGCCAAGGTATCACTGAATTCCTTTAGTTCTTACGGGTCACATACCAGTATTAATAATTTAGCAGGACATAATTAACTTGAAAGCAATACAATTCAAAATATAATTCATAACAACAATTGGCATAATATAAAAACTGAATAAATATTAATTGCAATAAAAACCTGGAATCAAAGTTGATATGGTAATCTTGAAGTATTACAATAATCCTTGAGCTTGATTGTAGTAAATAATTCGTGTTAATTCTTGAAGGAAGAATTAACACTTAAAACTAAAAACTAAAACTTGAAATGAAAATTAAAGGAACGTGAAAACAATATTCCAAAACAAGGGAAATGGAAAATAATTGCAAAAGAATAGAAATTTGGTCTGCAGAAAATTCTTCGACCCCCGCAGCTTTGCACTACCACACATATATAGCAGAGGAAATGGCAGTTGAAAGTGTCTTGAGAAGAGGCTTGAGTAGCGTGAAAATAGGATGCATGGTTACTGAGTGGAGGAAATATTGGAGAAGGATTCTTCCTCACGTTTCCCACGTCTCCACCAAAGCATAACTTCGTCTTTACGCGCGTGACGGTCGTCACAGGTGGGTGACGATCATAATGCGCTTAAATAGCGCATTACACTCGTCAACAATGTGTTACGAGCGTTATTTCTAGTTGGGGAGGCGTGACGGTCGTCACAGGGTGTGACGGTCGTCACAGGGTGTGACGGTCGTCACAGGTGCAAAAATCCAAACTTTGTATTTTTAGTTCTTTTTCTCTTTGTCTATTGTCTAGCCTTCTTCATGTTGTCTTTTTCCATTGGTTTGAGTTGACAAATGTTATACCTGTAAAAAGACAAATAAACTCAGAATAATCGGGGGTTAGACGACTTAATGTAATATAAAATCAGTAAAAAGCATAGTAATTATACGATACGTTTTCTCGTTATCATGCGTATAGTAGCTAAATTCACAGAGGTCTGCGTGCATTTTCACCAAATCTCCTCTAACCAGATTGATGTCAAAAATTTGGAAGTTGCCTGGATAACCGGCCACTATATTTACAGCATTTATTCCCTCGTGCTTGGGTAGAGGGTTATCTTTCACATTAGGTCCCATGTCCTTGAAAGGTAGAACACCATACTTTACCAATTTCTGCACCTCATTCTTCAAAGGATAACAATTCTCAAAACTATCCCCTGGTGCTCCTTGATGAAAAGCACACGTTTGGTCTGCCTTGTAAAACCAAGGCAATGGTGATTGTACGGCGGGAGGTGGTCGTGTCTAGAGCAACTTTTTCTAAATCAATGCTGGTAGTAGCTCTGTATAGCTCATGGGAATAAGGTCATAACTCTCTCATCTCTAATTATACATGTTGTACCCCAGAATATTCCCTCCCATATTTCTCAAAAAAAAAATTTCAAGAAAGATCCTCAAGTTGCTCAAGGAAGTCCAAGAGTTGACCAGACAAGCTCTCTCCTAAGGCAGTCTACCTCAAATTAGGGTTTCATGTTGCATCAAGATACTTGAGTCCAAGGGAACCTAAATGATCACCATTTTTCTATTATGATCTCAAGATCACCCATGTCAAGTTTCAAGCCTTGCAAAGGAAGTTTGCTTAGTCAATTGCTCAAAGGCCTGAAAATCGACTATGCTAGGGCAAAAGTCAACTGTGGCCCACATACAGTCAAACTTCAATATTTTTGGTCAAAATCCTCATTTTGAAGTATATTTCATCATTTGATCAAGGTTTGATCATGATTCATCAAGAATTGCTCATAATTCCTCAAGAACCAAAAGTTGCTAAATTAGGGTTTTGTAGGAAAAGTCAACTCAACTTTGACCAAGCATAACTTCCTCATACTTTATTAGAAATGACCCATCCAAAGCTCATTTTTTAATAGGATTCAATGCTCTAAAATCCATTTTCAGCTCCCAAGTTCAAAATATGCACTCACAAGAAGTTATGAATTTTGACATTATAGGTCATTTTGAAAAGTCAACAAAAACACTTTTTTTGTCAAAGCTTCATACATGAACATGGAATACCAAATTTAGATGGTATCAAAAGGGTTGCTTATAGGACATCTCAAGCTTTCTAAAAAGTCTAAGAACACCTTAAAAGAGTCAAAATTTAGGAAGTTATGCATTGGTGAAGTTGACCTTTTTTGCAAAATTGTCAAAAGTCAACTGTGCCTCAAAATGCAATTTTTACCAAATGGGCCCAATCTTTTGCACTTGTTTTGAGTTGGTAGCATGGTCCACGAGCCCTATCCCTTGACACTTGTCATTATCTTGTTTTTATTATTTATTTTGATTTTTATTTAAATTAAATCAATTTTAATTAAAACAAATCATGGAAAAATCCAAAACATTGAAATCTTAAGATTGTGTACATGTTTCAGGTCCTATATCCAGCTAGCAAGAGATTGAATTTGTGCAAGGCCTTTATGTGCATGAAAATATTGGTTTTGGCTATTTTTGGAAAGATATTCAAAGGAATCAAATCAAGATCAAAATCAATAATAGAGGAAGATTGAGATCATGTTCTGAACCCTAATCCAATCCTTGATATATACTGAACATGTGCAGACCTAAAATAAGGCTAGAGAGAGGCGCAAGAACAAGAACCAAACTTGAAAAAAAATCATAAAAAGTGCTGAGTCGAATTCATACTTCCAAGCAATTACAAAGCCTCCTGACCATCCCAATCGCTTCCTGGGATCACCACCAAGCAAAACCAATCAAGAACAAGCGCTTTCAGACACTACAACGCATTGTAAGTTAGCCACGACCTTGGTTCTTTCTTGAATTTGAATTGCATCATTCTGATACTTATAGCAAGAGATAATCATATATTCTTGTTCATCATCACATTTGCAAGCTATCTGAAACGTTTAATTGTATTTATATGGACTGTATGAGATTTCACCATTGCTAGGGTTTTCTGGCTCGATTTAGGATTTCTTTGTGCAGGTAAAATTGGGCCATGAAAGGGGCACCATTGTGCTCAGAAGGTCCAAACGAGTTGATTCATGGGCTTAAAAGTTTTTTATCTCGCTTGTACTTGATTTTAAGAATGGCAGGGTCTGTAGCTACGTACAATTGGACGTAGGTAAAAGTCTGTGACTTTTACCAACAGAGCAAGGAGGAAGAAGATGTCGTGGCAAGCCATCATTCGCGCGTTTGAAAATTCGCGCGTTTGGATTTGGAGTCTTGTTATTTTCCGATATTATGCTTTATGTTGATTATATGAACAACTAACGCATGTAGCGCAGTTGGTAGCCAGGCGAGTGTAAAATGCTTCAGGACCTGGGTTCGAATCACAGGTCCCCCCTTTCTTTCACATTATTTTTCCTTCCAGGATCAGGCGCGCATACAAAGTTAAGGGATCATCATATGCCCCCGGGATCTAGCCCTTGGATCTCTAGATGGCCAAATCTGATGGCCATCATTTGAAGGACCATGGTACGCCTAGTCAACGCATGGCATGGGATGCAAAGAGTCAACCTGGACCATCTTATTTTGGGCCCAGACTTGGAGTTTCACACTGTGATCGGTGGATCTGGAACTGACTGTTTAACGTTGGTTCACGAAATGTCGCGGAAGCAAGAGTCGCCACCGTCTTTTATTTTCTCCAAATGGAAAGGACAAAAGCACAGAAAAATTCCTTATAGAGATTGCTCTCGGTTCGGGAGGTAGATTTATAGAAAGGGAAGGTGTTAGCACCCTTTCTATCCATGGTTATCCATGGGCTCTTAGATACTTGCTCGTTTGTGTTTTCAAAATTGTTTGTTTGCTTTTCAAGGTGAGTGGGTTTGAAAAAGTTTCTTTGAAAATTTCAGTTCGACTCTTGTATCAGTCCTCAAGAGTGTTTGAAAAGTTGCTTTCGAAAGCTTTTTGAAAAGTGTCGGTGTCAAAAGTATTCTTTTGATTTGTTTTGAAATTAGAGCAAGTATCTACGAGTTGTCTACCTACCCTAAGGAATTCGTCTGTGTAAATGTCCTTAAAGTAGTGCCATCCCACCATTGAGAGGTAAGTAGCACCACCGTTGGAGGTGTTCGGGTCAATTCGAGGGTTCGGGACATGGTGATCACCAGAGCAATAGGAAGACACCTTAGAAGCTACCCTCATGCCATGTTCATGGACATGAGGACTTACTAAAACATCCTCTACTCGACGACCACCTTTCGAGGGGCAAGGCAACAATGAGGCGTACCCTAGGGGTGGTGTGTGATTTGTGTGTCATGTTCATTTATGTTTATCTTGTTCATGCATTGGTGATCTACGCATTGCTTTTATTTTGGCATTCATTCTTTCATGCAAATTATTAACAGTTAAAAAGATGCGGAATTAAAAGTCCTACGCTATTACAAAGGCGCGGGTCTACATCGCCAAATTAATCTAAGACCCGATTTGAATAAAATAAAGTGCGAAAAAATAAATATCCTAATTAATCTATTACATGGCTTTGGGATAATTACATGAAATTTACAAAAAGGAAATAACATAAGCGCGCGAAATAGAATTATGATCGAATGCGAGGGCGTTGGACCCTTTTAAGGAAATTAAATTACAATTAATAAATTAATTAAGTTAAATGAGAAAAGGAAATTATTTTTGAGTTTTTTGTATTTATGGAATTTAGTAAGAAAATTAAATGAAATTAAAACCCTAATTCTAAACTATTTTTATTTATTAAAAAATGTTTAAATTTAACCTAGTTTTAACCTAATTATTTAATGGCAAATTTATTTACAAAATAAATAATTAATTATTAATAATGGTAAAAGAAAAGAAAAAAAGGATAAAAGTATTTAAAACCCTAATTCTACATTTTTTAGTTTATTACAAAAAAGCATTAAAATTAAACCTAGAATTAAAGCTAAATTAATTAATAAAATTTATTTACAAAATAACATTAAATAAAATATATTTTTATTTTTTGTCTTTCTGATTTTTTATTATTTTTTTTATGTTAAAGAAAAAAAAATTAATTTAAAGAATTAAACTAAAACTAAATAAAACAAATAAAATAGAAAAAATAAAGAGAATAAAAAAAGCAAACCAATGGGGGGTGCTGACCCCAATTTGGAGGTAAAGTCAGCAGGAATTGGGCCCATTTGAAGTTTGGCCACGTTGACTTCTCTGACTTGTATGCACAGGGTTGACTGAGGATGCACGGTGGGCTAAGGGATCTGACCATTAGATGAATCTCTTGAGACGTGTGGCAAGTTTCAGCGTTGGATGCATGGTGGAATTTTGGGTGTGCACTGCATGGGATCAGATTAAAACAAAATTCATTGAGAAATATGGGGGACCTGGGAATCGAACCCAGGTCCCAATGCTTGTGTGACAACGCAGCTACCACTTGTGCCATTTGCTTTCTTTGTTATTATGATAGAAAATAAATAATATATAAAACAAACCACGCTAATGATATTAATTCAAAAAGCGTGCTGAAACTTGAATGGTCCAACCACCGGGTGACAACACGCCTTCTTCTTCGTTGGTTCTTTGCTTCACCTGAAAAAACACATCAAATAGCGGGGGTTTTGAACCCCCACTAACCACTGTACAGGAAAATAGCGATTAGGCCATACTCAAATATAAAAAAGGCGCGACTAGTGGTTCTGGATCGTCCAAGTGCGTTGAGTTCAATGGTGTAGGTCTCATGTCTCAATTTTTCCAGAGGAACAAAGCCCTCTTTTAAAACCTCTGCAACCCTAAAGGGCGTCCATGGCAAGTTTGCATATAGGCGACGAAAACTCAATTAAACAATATCAATAGACTCAGAAGGTCCATGTTAGTACAAAACAACAATCAAAATGTATGGAAAATGCCCAGAAATTTAAATACGATTATGCATAAAGTATGAGGAATTTTGACTTCTATATACCAATTCTTGATGCTAGAAGCGTGGAAAAGGATTCAGTTGGGTTCCTTGATGCCTTGGCAAACTATTGGAATCCTTATTTCGCCTTGAATTGCACTCTATATATGTTTTCAGTTTTCAACTTTTTTCACAAAAATTGCAAAGTGTGTATTGGTCTGAGGCGCAGCTTGAAGGTTCTTGTGACTAGGGTTATGATCAGCTTAAGTATGCCAATGGATTAGGGTAGAAATTTGAGCCAAGAGATCAATGTTTTGATGAATCCAATATTTGATCTTTAATGAAATATTTTCAAATCTTTTCCATGTGCTTTTGATACCAATCATGGCCAAACCTTTCCAAATTGGGTGTGCATGAATCTTGAGTAACCAATGAGGGCATATGCTGCATAAAAAGATTCAAACACATTTGTTTAGTATTTTTTTCATATTTTATTTAATTAAATGAATTAATGGTGATTAAAATTCAAATAAATAATAAAAAATGATGAAATAAATCCCCTTTCGGTCAAATGGTCATGCATAGCCTTTGGATAATGATTCTTGGAAGAAAATGTGGCCCATTAGCAATTTTGAGGCATTTGAAGCAAAGTTGACTTTTCAAAATTCCCAAAACTTTCCCAACTTCCACAAGGCATATCTTGCTCAATTTTTAAGCTTTGATCATGTTTTTTGGACATTTTGGAAAGGTCTTGAAGTCCTCTAACCAATGCCTTTGGTCCCATGTCATTTTGATTTACCAATCTCAAGTTATGGTCTTTGACTTAAAGTGCCTTTTTGTTGACTTTTGAAAATGACCTATAATGTTGAAATTGATAACTTTTTATGAGAGCATTTCTTGGACTTGAAGTGTGAAGAGGAGTTGTAGGAAATGTCATTCTCTTCGAAATGAGCTTTATATGGAATTTTTCTGATAAACCATGTGGAAGTTATGCCTTGGTCAAGTTACAGTTGACTTTTTCAACTGTCCAAATATGGAAACTTTTGCATCTTGAGACTTTTTGCGCCATGCCTTGAGAATCATGATCAAGAATTGATCAAATGATGTTTGTGGCTTCAAAATAAGATGTTGACCAAAAATTTGAACTTTTGATTGTCAAATGAGCATTTTGCCCCTACAGTTGACTGTTGAGCAATTAGGTTTTTTGACTGTGCAATTTTGTGCTGTGAGTCTTGAAACTTGGTATGAGGATGCTTGACCATGTTTGTAGGCATGTGGGACTTGATTGGACCCTTGAAAACTTCAATTTCTTTGCCATAACCAAAACCCTAGTTTTTGACTGTTAGGAGGCCTTTGAACTGTGCAACCCTTGGGGAGATTTTGAAGCATGCTCTTTGCAAATCTTGAAGAATATGGGAGGGCAAATTTTGGGGTACAACAGTTGCCCCTGTTCAATCTTCTTAGACCTGAGGATGCAGATTGGCTGACGTGCCTTTCGTAATCCGAAGGTGGAAGATGATTGAACACTAGAGTGCCCAGAAATTTGCGCTCACATGTTAGCAGTGTGATGGGGGGAATGGGCTTATAGATGCCATTTGGAGATTGATGGATAGGATGATGGGCTTATAGATGCCATGCTAAGAGATGATGGAAGGTGGATGGGCTTATAGATGCCATCTGGGTGTCGATCACGTAAGAGATTCCTTAGCGAGAACTTGCGTACCTGAAAAGAAAATGATTACCTGGCCTGTTACAGGAGCTGGTCTTCAAACTCTTTGTATAGGTGTGTCCTGACTGGTTACAGGAATTGAATCTGGAGCTTCAAAAAGGTGATGAATGAACCAGGGATGGTTACTACCTCAACGGGACGGTGAGAGAACCTTGGACGATTACTACCTCAAACAGGAACGCTGAGAGAATCTGGGGGTGATTACTACCTCCGCAGTAACGGGGAGAGAACCATAGGCGACTTCAACCTCAACAGTAACGCTGAGAGAATCTGGGGCGACTTCAACCTCAACAGTAACACTGAGAGAATCTGGGCGACTTCAACCTCAACAGTAACGCTGAGAGAATCTTGGATGACTTCAACCTCAACAGTAACGATGAGAGAATCATGGGCGACTTCAACCTCAACAGTAACGCTGAGAGAATCTTGGATATCTTCTACTGAGTCTCCATCAGGAAAATCTTTAGGGATTGATTTAACTGGACTAGAGAAGGCCTTTGACTGGCTAAGAAACAGGAAAATCTTAGGGTCGATTTAACTGAACCGGACAAGGTCTTGAAATCTTCAACTGGATAAGAAATAGGGAGATCTTAGGGTCGATCTGACTGAACCAGAGAAGGCCTTTGACTGGATAAGAAACAGGAAAATCTTAGGGTCGATTTAACTGAACCGGACAAGGTCTTGAAATCTTCAACTGGATAAGAATCAGGGAGATCTTAGGGTCGATCTGACTGAACCAGAGAAGGCCTTTGACTGGATAAGAAACAGGAAAATCTTAGGGTCGACTTAACTGAACCGGACAAGGTCTTGAAATCTTCAACTGGATAAGAATCAGGGAGATCTTAGGGTCGATCTGACTGAACCAGAGAAGGCCTTTGACTGGATAAGAAACAGGAAAATCTTAGGGTCGATTTAACTGAACCGGACAAAAATCTTGAACATAGCTGAGAACTTAACTGGATCTTTCCTGAAAGGTAAAGGTCAGTCATATACAATGCATGATATGGATCAAGCAATGATGTTCTCAACATAAATGAGATTTGTAAGATATGATGCGGATATGCATGCTATAATGTATGGAAATGTGATGTTTATGAATGTATCTTTTCGTCTTAGGAAAATAAATCCTTGACGGGTGCCGGGAAGTTAAATCCTGGGCTTGATGTAGAGCTTCTGTTTCCACTGGGGATGATAGTTGCAAGAATACCGGTAGGAGAAGATAACTCCGTTGGGGAATAAACTTGGCGAATGGATTACTCTGCGGGGAGAAAAATACTCTAGTGATCTTGCTGGGAAACAATGCTCTGTGGGGAGAGAGGTACTTTGCTGAAATGTTGATGGTAACTTCGCTGGGGATACCATTGTTGTGTTGGAAGTGTTAATAGACTTCGCTGGGGATTAAGAAGAACTTTGCCGAGGACGATCTTTCTGTGGCTTTTAGCTGAGGATAACCCAGTTATAAGCTCTGGTGGAGAAATAACCTTTGAATAAAACCGGGGAGACGCGTTCGCTCTGCCGGGAGTGAAGGCATCTTGGTCGCATTCCTCGGCTGAACTTACCTTGGCACTTCGGTGGACAGGGCAACCGGATCATTTAGACAACTCATTATTGCCCTAGTTTCTGTTGGAGAAGAAGGTACTTGTGAAGGTGTTTGATGACTGCCGTTTGACAAATCTTCTTCTGACAGGAAAGTGACGAGATACCGGGACATAGTCGTACGCTTCGATCCCTAATTTTTGCCTGGACTGCCCTTTCGGGTTTTCAGTCCACCGGGATACCCATTTTTGCCCAAGCCGCCTTTTCAGGTTTTCGACTTGCCGGGTGTATAGATTTTTTCCATTTCATCCCTTATTTTTTCCTAGGTGTATCAACCTAGCGGGTCTTTGATTGTGCGCAGTATTTTTTTCGACTATGTCCATGCTCTCAGGATGTAGAGAGGTGCCCCTGTTGTTGTGTTGCCATGCCACCAGAAGATCTTCGTTTGATCGTCCAATGCCCCAAGTGACTTAGACGGAGATTTGCCCCAGGCTGGTCAGCCTTTTGAGAGATTCTCCGAATCTTGACTTAACTGCCCCGGATGATAGACAATGATCACGTCTGCCCCTTGGTTGGAAGTACTTTTGTTCACTTAGATATTCGTCGTGCGAATTTCTCTGCTGTTCGAACAAATAGTCATATGCAAACAATGTTATATCAAAAATGCAAAGCTTATGTCTGTCTTGAAGTTTTTGTGAAAATGCATTTTTTTTTTTCATAAAAACAAGTGAATTTGAATTTTTTTTGTAAACTGTGATGTCAACTCGTTAGTTTACCGCAAGCCTTAAGGAGTCAGGATACCTTTCGTAACAGTATGCTTTCGAACTAACCCATGCTTTAGCTAGGACTTTTTAGGGTTGTAACGTGGCCTGGTTCACGGTTTAAGAAACAAAGGATAAAGGCTCAAATTTTATTTGTACCCACCCGTTCTTCGTGATGTTCTTCAAACCTAAACTCAGCTGATCGTGAGTTTAGATCTCGTTTGAGTCTTTGCTTTGATATTCCGGTGATGGTTTGGATGTTGATAGTTTATTTTGAATAGGCAGTCATTCCTTTTTGTTATTGAGGGTTTGTTGGACCTCTTTCTTTTTGATTTCATTATCCCTGTTTTTTGCCTGAACTGTTTCTTTTGGAATTACAGTCAGCGGGATGCCCCAGTTTTGTAAATCTCCTTCATAGGTTTTGACTTATTGGGCTTTAGTTTTTTTTTTTTTTGGTAATGACTGCCTGTCTTTATGATTGTTCGGAACCATCATTGTCTTTTGTTTTGTAAGGACCTCTTTGGTGCCATTCGTTATGCACTTGGATCAACTGAGAGAACTACCCTGCCCCAGGTTATGATTAAGGGTTTTAATTTTCGAAAAGAAAAACTCCAAATTCTTTGGCTCAAAGGGGTTGACGAGGGATTATCTTCCTTATAACTCCAGTGTTTAGGATTTGAAACAATGCATGTACCTCATCAGCGGGGTCTGTTCAAAAGCATACTGTAGATTGTGGTATCGTTTTTGTCATCCTCCCTCAAGAGGCTTAGAATTATTAATTGAGAGTTGACATCAAAAAAAAAGAAAGCAGTTTGAATATAGCGAATGCGAATATATTGATTCAAAACAGACATATGCGATGCATTAATGAAATAACAACGTTTTAACATGAATAAATGTTTGAATAATCAAAAGAAAATCACAACTTGAAAATTCTAATGGACAAAAGTCTTCTCATCTCGAGACTTGTTACTTCAACTGGTGAATCCTGTAGGGATGGTAGAAGCATTCAGCCTGACCCACTTGGGTGAAATCCACTGCTCCTTCATTAATCAGGTCCTGGACCTTGTTCTTCAGAGCCCAGCAGTCGGCAGTGTCATGTCCAAGACTATCAGAGTGATATGCACATCTTCTGTCGGGATAATAGTTAGGAGCAGAGATGTTGGGATTCCGGGGAGGAGCCCTTAGTGTAACCAGATTCAACCTCAGCAGGTGTTGTAGAGCTTGAAACAACGGCACGTTGAGCTGGGTGAACTGCCTCCTGGACTTGCTTGGCTTACTGTGATCAACCTGTTGCTCCAGGCGAGGTTGATGCTGGGCTTGTGAAGTGGTGGCAATTTGGAGAGGTCTATTCTTCACCATGCCAGCCTCTTGTCCTCTTGGAAGTTAATCAATGACCTGGTCCCTGACTTGGGCTAGTTGCTTCATGTCTTGATGAAGCTGACTGATCATGGTCCTCAACTCTTCTTGCTCCCGAGCTAAACCTTGGATGAGAGCCCTATGCCCCAGCATCTGGGTTTTCATTGTATCTACCTCAGCTTGTAGACGTTTCAGCTGTTCGTCCTTGTCATCTTTGGGACTTTTCTTGGCCTGATTCCCCATGAGGAGTGTCCTCAACTCTTCCTGCCCCTTGGATAGGCTTAGAAAGATCTCCCTGAACTAAGTCTCTTGAGCATGAAGACCCTGGTTATCTTGTTGGGAAGCCATTGCTGAAATAAACAGCGAAGAAGGTAAGTGACCTGTCAAAGGAGTACCTGTAATGCAATGATATGTATGTATGCATGCAATGTTTTCAAGGATCTCGCGCGGTAACTAAGGGAATTATTAGAGTTTGCATTTTGTAGCTTGATTGAAGGAACTTCCTGTTGTTGAGAGTCCTTCTTCAAGAGTCAAGGCTCACCATATCGAGTGGGTCATAGCCCCTGACTTAAGTCATCAACCTGGCTAGAGGAAAATAAATCCCCTTTGCCCCTTGCTAGACATTTTGCTCATCATGACCTGCATCACAAGCCCTTGAGATCCTTGAAATGGGTTAGTCTTTATGCAGGATGCATGCAATGGTATGATGTTATGCTATGCATGGGGTAATGTAGGTAAACCCTGTTATGAGTCCAGATTAAGGACTGTAAACACTCCCTGCAAGAAACTCATATGTTAGATAAAAAGCATGCAAATAGTCAAGTTGGAAGGCACACAAGTCACACAAGAGAGCCCTTAGAGTTAAGGCCAGCATGGGGTCTAGGTATTACCCTCTTTCAGTTTGTTGGTTAAGACCTGTCCTATCAGAAGTAACCGGGTTGTAGAGGATCCCAATATCACTGACTACCCTCAATCGGTCATAACTCCAGCATCGCAATCTTTTCTTGCGGCCAGAACCATCGCGAGAGTTTAGCCTCAATGGGTGTAGCATACTGCTACTGTTCTATTGGCCAAGTTGGGTCATTTAAGGTTCTAAGGTCGGTTGGTGCTTAATGACTCCTCAGAAGACCCATATTCTCCTCGTTGCGACACAAGAGATATCGGTACAGACCAAGGTGCCACACCAACGTAGCCACTGCTTCACCCATGTCGGTCTACGCCGGACAGGTCCCTCACAGCTTATGCTACCTAACAGGGTATCCCCAGATCCGGGTTAGGATCTATGTAACTCGGAAACAGCCCACAATAATAAAGCAAACAAGCACAACAATTAAAAACACAAGTGATCTTAGTCCTAAGGTACACCTCACTTTATAAGATTCCCCAGCAGAGTCGCCAGTTCTGTGATCGGTGGATCTGGAACTGACTGTTTAACGCTGGTTCGCGAAATTTCGCGGAAGAAAGAGTCGCCACCGTCTTTTATTTTCTCCAAATGGAAAGGACAAAAGCACAGAAAAATTCCTTATAGAGATTGCTCTCGGTTCGGGAGGTAGATTTATAGAAAGGGAAGGTGTTAGCACCCTTTCTATCCATGGTTATCCATGGGCTCTTAGATACTTGCTCATTTGTGTTTTCAAAATTGTTTGTTTGCTTTTCAAGGTGAGTGGGTTTGAAAAAGTTTCTTTGAAAATTTCAGTTCGACTCTTGTATCAGTCCTCAAGAGTGTTTGAAAAGTTGCTTTCGAAAGCTTTTTGAAAAGTGTCGGTGTCAAAAGTATTCTTTTGATTTGTTTTGAAATTAGAGCAAGTATCTACGAGTTGTCTACCTACCCTAAGGAATTCGTCTGTGTAAATGTCCTTAAAGTAGTGCCATCCCACCATTGAGAGGTAAGTAGCACCACCGTTGGAGGTGTTCGGGTCAATTCGAGGGTTCGGGACATGGTGATCACCAGAGCAATAGGAAGACACCTTAGAAGCTACCCTCATGCCATGTTCATGGACATGAGGACTTACTAAAACATCCTCTACTCGACGACCACCTTTCGAGGGGCAAGGCAACAATGAGGCGTACCCTAGGGGTGGTGTGTGATTTGTGTGTCATGTTCATTTATGTTTATCTTGTTCATGCATTGGTGATCTACGCATTGCTTTTATTTTGGCATTCATTCTTTCATGCAAATTATTAACAGTTAAAAAGATGCGGAATTAAAAGTCCTACGCTATTACAAAGGCGCGGGTCTACATCGCCAAATTAATCTAAGACCCGATTTGAATAAAATAAAGTGCGAAAAAATAAATATCCTAATTAATCTATTACATGGCTTTGGGATAATTACATGAAATTTACAAAAAGGAAATAACATAAGCGCGCGAAATAGAATTATGATCGAATGCGAGGGCGTTGGACCCTTTTAAGGAAATTAAATTACAATTAATAAATTAATTAAGTTAAATGAGAAAAGGAAATTATTTTTGAGTTTTTTGTATTTATGGAATTTAGTAAGAAAATTAAATGAAATTAAAACCCTAATTCTAAACTATTTTTATTTATTAAAAAATGTTTAAATTTAACCTAGTTTTAACCTAATTATTTAATGGCAAATTTATTTACAAAATAAATAATTAATTATTAATAATGGTAAAAGAAAAGAAAAAAAGGATAAAAGTATTTAAAACCCTAATTCTACATTTTTTAGTTTATTACAAAAAAGCATTAAAATTAAACCTAGAATTAAAGCTAAATTAATTAATAAAATTTATTTACAAAATAACATTAAATAAAATATATTTTTATTTTTTGTCTTTCTGATTTTTTATTATTTTTTTATGTTAAAGAAAAAAAATTAATTTAAAGAATTAAACTAAAACTAAATAAAACAAATAAAATAGAAAAAATAAAGAGAATAAAAAAAGCAAACCAATGGGGGGTGTTGACCCCAATTTGGAGGTAAAGTCAGCAGGAATTGGGCCCATTTGAAGTTTGGCCACGTTGACTTCTCTGACTTGTATGCACAGGGTTGACTGAGGATGCACGGTGGGCTAAGGGATCTGACCATTAGATGAATCTCTTGAGACGCGTGGCAAGTTTCAGCGTTGGATGCATGGTGGAATTCTGGGTGTGCACTGCATGGGATCAGATTAAAACAAAATTCATTGAGAAATATGGGGGACCTGGGAATCGAACCCAGGTCCCAATGCTTGTGTGACAACGCATCTACCACTTATGCCATTTTCTTTCTTTGTTATTATGATAGAAAATAAATAATATATAAAACAAACCACGCTAATGATATTAATTCAAAAAGCGCGCTGAAACTTGAATGGTCCAACCACCGGGTGACAACACGCCTTCTTCTTCGTTGGTTCTTTGCTTCACCTGAAAAAACACATCAAATAGCGGGGGTTTTGAACCCCCACTAACCACTGTACAGGAAAATAGCAATTAGGCCATACTCAAATATAAAAAAGGCGCGACTAGTGGTTCTGGATCGTCCAAGTGCGTTGATTTCAATGGTGTAGGTCTCATGTCTCAATTTTTCCAGAGGAACAAAGCCCTCTTTTAAAACCTCTGCAACCCTAAAGGGCGTCCATGGCAAGTTTGCATATAGGCGACGAAAACTCAATTAAACAATATCAATAGACTCAGAAGGTCCATGTTAGTACAAAACAACAATCAAAATGTATGGAAAATGCCCAGAAATTCAAATACGATTATGCATAAAGTATGAGGAATTTTGACTTCTATATACCAATTCTTGATGCTAGAAGCGTGGAAAAGGATTCAGTTGGGTTCCTTGATGCCTTGGCAAACTATTGGAATCCTTATTTCGCCTTGAATTGCACTCTATATATGTTTTCAGTTTTCAACTTTTTTCACAAAAATTGCAAAGTGTGTATTGGTCTGAGGCGCAGCTTGAAGGTTCTTGTGACTAGGGTTATGATCAGCTTAAGTATGCCAATGGATTAGGGTAGAAATTTGAGCCAAGAGATCAATGTTTTGATGAATCCAATATTTGATCTTTAATGAAATATTTTCAAATCTTTTCCATGTGCTTTTGATACCAATCATGGCCAAACCTTTCCAAATTGGGTGTGCGCGAATCTTGAGTAACCAATGAGGGCATATGCTGCATAAAAAGATTCAAACACATTTGTTTAGTATTTTTTTCATATTTTATTTAATTAAATGAATTAATGGTGATTAAAATTCAAATAAATAATAAAAAATGATGAAATAAATCCCCTTTGGGTCAAATGGTCGTGCATAGCCTTTGGATAATGAATCTTGGAAGAAAATGTGGCCCATTAGCAATTTTGAGGCATTTGAAGCAAAGTTGACTTTTCAAAATTCCCAAAACTTTCCCAACTTCCACAAGGCATATCTTGCTCAATTTTTAAGCTTTGATCATGTTTTTTGGACATTTTGGAAAGGTCTTGAAGTCCTCTAACCAATGCCTTTGGTCCCATGTCATTTTTATTTACCAATCTCAAGTTATGGTCTTTGACTTAAAGTGCCTTTTTGTTGACTTTTGAAAATGACCTATAATGTTGAAATTGATACCTTTTTGTGAGAGCATTTCTTGGACTTGAAGTGTGAAGAGGAGTTGTAGGAAATGTCATTATCTTCAAAATGAGCTTTGGATGGAATTTTTCTGATAAACCATGTGGAAGTTATGCCTTGGTCAAGTTACAGTTGACTTTTTCAACTGTCCAAATATGGAAACTTTTGCATCTTGAGACTTTTTGAGCCATGCCTTGAGAATCATGATCAAGAATTGATCAAATGATGTTTGTGGCTTCAAAATAAGATGTTGACCAAAAATTTGAACTTTTGACTGTCAAATGACCATTTTGCCCCTACAGTTGACTGTTGAGCAATTAGGTTTTTTGACTGTGCAATTTTGTGTTGTGAGTCTTGAAACTTGGTATGAGGATGCTTGACCATGTTTGTAGGCATGTGGGACTTGATTGGACCCTTGAAAACTTCAATTTCTTTGCCAGAACCAAAACCCTAGTTTTTGACTGTTAGGAGGCCTTTGAACTGTGCAACCCTTGGGGAGATTTTGAAGCATGCTCTTTGCAAATCTTGAAGAATATGGGAGGGCAAATTTTGGGGTACAACACACACCCCCTCAGATTGCTGGTTTCAGGCCCAAATTCCATCCTTTTTTCATTTATATTTTATTTAATTAATTTAGTTTATTTATTTTACTAACCCAAATTAATTTTTCTTTTATCAAAAAATCACATAAAATCAACTTTTCACCAAATTAGGTTTAGATTTTATTTTTTATCAAAAAAATATTAATTAATTTAATTAGGTTATTTAATTTTAGGTAACTTTAATTATTTTGTAAATAATTAAAATTAATTAGAACAATTAGGGTTTTAACTTAATTATATTTTCTTTTTTTTTTCTTAAAATAACCAAAAACACAAAAATAGGCCATTTATTTATTTTCATTAATTAATATAATTACTAATTATTGTTGCATTTAATTTAAAAACCTAATTCTTTTCTTAAAAAACAACAAAAAAACATTTTTTTTCTTTTAATTAGGTTAGAAGGGGTCAAAACACTAGTTCTCTCCCGATCTAAATATCCTCGCGCATGCTTTATCATTTATTTTTACCCTATTAATGTAATTGCTCACAAGTTGTAATAGATTAATTAAGACCTTTTTACTTTCATTTATCGTTTTTTAAGGGTTTGTTTTTGGCTATGTAAATACCCGAAGCCTTGTAATAGCTTAGCTTATTTTCTGCACTTTAAATTTCGCAAATATTAACTGTTAGATGTATGAATAATTAGGGTTGCATGACAAGAATGTATGATTAACTTTAAAATGGTTAGCAAACCCTAAATGTGCAAAGATAATAAACTTGAAATTGAATCACTCTCACATGTGCACTCCTAGGGTACACTCCCACTTCGGTTGCCTTCGGTAAACGATCATTAAGTATAGGGTATTTTAGTGGTCTCTCTCTTGTCTAAACAAAGATCAAAGTCCCGTTCGGAAAAGTTTCCTCGGAATGGTTGCCTCGGAATTATTGCCTCGATTATTGATCTAAGACATTAGGGTTACTACTAAGACGTCGTAGCATTGCTTTAGTGACCGTACGTACCTTTTCAAATTGACCCTCAAAACACCAACGACGGTGCTACCTACTCACTAATAGTGGGATAGCACTGTCTAAAGGAAACAAACATAGAACAATTATTTTTTTTCGAGTAGGCAGATTAGTTCTTAAGTACTTGCTCAATCCAAATAAACTTTTCACACTTCCACTCCTTTTCAAACAAAGTTTTCAAAAACACTTCGTAACACTCTTGAAGACAGAAGCAAGAGTTAAATCAAAGTCAAAACAAAAACTTTTCAAATCATAGAAACACACAAAGAAGCAATTTTGAAAATGATGAGCAAGTACCTAAGAGCCCGTGGAGAACCACGGATAGAAAGGGTGCTAATACCTTCCCTTTCTATAATCTACCCCCCGTACTCAAAATCTCGAAAAAAGGGAATTTTTCTGTGCTTTATTCCTTTCCTATTGGATAAAATAAAAGTCGGTCGTGACTCTTGCTTACCGCGACATTTTGCAAACACAAACGCAAATGCAAACCAGCAATTCCTAAAACAGTCGGTTCTGCCACCGTATCACAGAACTGGCGACTATGCTGGGGAGTAAATAAGTGGGGTATACCTTAGGATTAGTTTATCATAAATTTCTTCTCTTGTTTGACTTGATTTCTTTACTGTTAAAGGGTTTTGTATCGAGAGTTACTATAAATCCTAACCCGGATCTGGGGAACACCTTTTAGGTAAGTAGCAATAAACTGTGAGGGAACTGTACGGCGTAGACCGATACGGTTGAAGCAGTAGCTACATTGATGTGGCACATTAGTTGGTACCGGTATCCCTTATGGAGGAACAAGGAGAGTACAGGGCTGCTATATGGGTCGTTAAGCATCAACTGACCTTAGAACCTATAATTGACCAAATTGGCCATAGGAAGTAGTGAGATAGCCGGCCTCGGCATAGAGCTGGGAACTGGTTGATACTAGATACTACACTCATTGAGACCATACTCTCGAGATAGTTCCGGCCACAAGAAAAGATTGTGTGAGCTGAAACCATGACCGATGGGGGATGGTCAGTGATATTGAGAACCTCTAGAACCCGGTTACTATTATTAGGACAGGTTGAACCAACTGAACTTCAAGAGGGTAGTACCTAGACTCCATGCAAGCCTGAAACTTAAAGGCTCTTGTGTGACTTGTTTGCCTTTACCATGTCTGCTATTTGTGATGCATGTTGTGTGTTTTATCATGACATCATACATCATGACATAGCATGCATACTTCATTGTACTAACCATTTCAAGGACCGAGGGGATTTATATTTGTTGTGTTTTGCAGATCATGACTTCTATGCGCAGAAATACCATTCGAGTTAACTTCGTGTAAATCCCTGCTCAGCTCAGAGAGTTAGTCTCAAAAGTTCTTGATACTTCTTCATTTGTTAGAAGACATGGTCGTCTCCTTAGCCTGGTCACTTCATAGTTGGATGAGCAAATGATGAGTGTGTTATTCCAGTTCTTTGATCCATTGCATCATTGTTTCACCTTCCCAGATTATCAGCTAGTCCCTACTTTGGAGGAGTTTTCTAATTTGTTGGGTATATCCATTCTCGAGAAGACACCCTTCACAGGTTTAGAAGAGGCTCCTAGACCAGAGGACATTGCCTTAGCTTTACACCTGAAGAAAGCTGATGTAGTGACTAATTGGGAGACACGGAGCGGGGTTAAAGGTTTCTTGGCTAAGTTTTTGATGGATCAAGCTCCACAGTTCTGGGATGATTTGGACTTTCAAGCTTTTGAAGACATCTTGGCTCTCTTCATCTATGCTTTGGTTCTTTTCCCGAATCCAGATTCCTTCATAGATGTGAATGCGGTCAAGATCTTCTTGTCTCGTAATCTAGTTCATACTCTTCTAGGTGATATTCTACATGCTCTCTATAACTGTATTGTGCGAAGAAGGGGGACCCTCATGTGTTCCACGCTGCTGCTGGCGAGGTGGTTTATTTCGCACCTCCCTAAGTCTATATTGAAGAATGAGGAAGGTGTAGGTTGGGCTTACAGAATCATGTCCCTTGCTCATACATACATCCTTTGGAGTTCCAAAGATATGGAAAGAGTAGCTGTCATTGACCGATGTGGAGAATACACTAATGTCCCGTTTCTTGGAATTCGAGGGGGTATAACTTACAATCCTTGTTTGGCTTTGCGACAGTTTGGACGCGCTCGGAGAGACGGTCCCCATGAGCTGCTTCTTACATACATTGTCTTTGACTACAAGGGGGACGTGGAAGAGCATCGCCTAAGGTTTATACGAGCCTGGAGCATGGTGAACAAGTCTGACCCTCAAGAGCTAGGACTAAAGACTTCTCTCCCTATGCAACCATATCTCCATTGGGTTCGAGCCCACGCCCAGAAGCTTGGGATTCCTTATGAAGTTGTGTTACCAGTGATTGGGGAGCATACCAATGAAGAAGGGGTTCCTTACACAGTCATTCATCCTTACATGCCTACTGATCTTGGGGCATTAAATAGATCCGGGATTCAGCTAAAGGAGGAGAGGGATACCTACAGGGAGAAGTATCATGAGCAAGAGAGGAAGATCTTGAAGCTCACAAGGCAGCTTGAGAATGAAAGGACAATTAATGATTATGTCAGCACGAAGGGAAAGCGACCATGGGATTTCTGATATTTCTGCTTGTTTCTAGTTTAGATTTGATTTCAGTTATTTCTTTTGTAACGCCTCAAAGCCATTGTTGAACATTTTTGCAAGTTTGAATCTAAAAAAGTTTGTTTATTTCTTGGTTCGAAAATTTGAATCTCCCAAAGTCTTTGAAATCATTTCATACGCATTTCATTATCATGCACCTCATTACAGGTACCATTACATGTTTCTTATCTTTTTCGCTGTTTATTTCAGCACAGAATGTCTTCTGAAGCACCTACTGATCAAGCCATCAAGGCTCTTCAAGCACAAAATGCTCAATTCCAGGAGATGTTCCCGAACTTGGCCAAAGGGCAGCAGGATTTTAAGACTCTCATCTTGAAGGAGAAGAAGAAGAAGAAGAAGAAGAAGAAGAAGGTGGTTCTGCTAAATATGGGTCACAGATTTGGGAATAGGTTACGACAGGAAGCTGATTTGTCTCATTCATATGGAGGAGGATAGAATCAAGAGGAAGGAAAGGTTCCTAGTCTTGTGGTCTCTGATAATGACACTGATTTTGATGAAGAACAGTATCCTCCTGCTGAGGATAGGTACAAGCAACTCGAAGACCGGCTCAGTGCAATGGAGATTCAGAAGATACCTGGGTTGGACTTCGGAGATCTTGGATTGGCATCTGGGGTGGTGATCCAACACAAGTTTAAAGCTCCTGTCTTTGCTAAGTATGATGGAGTCTCTTGTCCAAAGCTTCACCTTCGCTCATACGTCAGAAAAATCCAACCCTACACTGCTGATAGAAACCTGTAGGTCCATTTCTTTCAAGATAGTCTGTCAGGGACTCAGCTTGAATGGTTTTATAAATTGGAAAGAGCTAATGTCCGCAACTGGGAGGACCTTGCTGCTTCTTTTTACAAGCAATACCAGTATAACACCGACCTTGCTCTCACACGTACTCAGCTTCAAGGTATGTCTATGGGTACAGGCGAAGGCTTTAAGGACTATGCTCAGAAGTGGAGAGATCTGGCTCTAAGAGTCCAACCCCCTTTTGTCTGATAGGGAGTTGGTGGATATGTTTCTTGGGACTTTGTCTGGTCCATATTTCAATCATTTGATCGGCATTTCATCGTATGGGTTTACTGAATTGATTATGACTGGGGAGAGAGTAGAAGCTGGTATCAGAAGCGGCAAGATACAGAAAGGTGCTTCATCAAGTATAGAGAAGAAGCCCTTCAAAAAAGAATCTAGTGCAGTTTACAGCTCGAGGAGCCAAAACTGACCTGAACACCACCAAGCAGTTAATGCAGTAGTAATATCAAGACCCACTGTTGCCCCACAATGCAACAATCAGCAAAGAGTAGAGAGACCTCAAAGACAATATACTCGGCTCAGTATGACCCTGTCTCAAATTCTGCCGTAATTGTTGAAGACTAACCTGATAACTCTGAGGGAAGCCCCGAAGAATCCCAGTACTACATCACCGTTGTATAATCCAAATGCCCGTTGCGCCTATCACTCTGATAGCCCAGGGCATGATACAAACAATTGTTGGGCCTTGAGGAATAAGGTGCAAGATTTGATTGAAGCTAAAGAAATCGAGTTTGACGCTCCGAAAAAGCCCAACGTCATAACAGCACCTATGCCCAAACATTATCAGGGAGTGAATGCAATTGAGGATGATGAAGAAGAGTCAGATTTCGACAGCTGGATTTATCCGACTACCAACGGTGGATTGAACAACTGGACGGTGAAGGACTTCGTGCCCATTTATTTATTACACAGTAATAAGACTTTTGTTTTGAGATTTGTAACAGCCAATTTAAAACATTACGGCCCGGTGCCTTGCCCGAGACACCGTGGCTTTTTTTGTGAGGGCTTAATGTTTGTCATTTCCATATATCATCAATAAAGCATTGGACATTTTCTTGCATTACAAATTTTGCGCTCCTTGTCTTTCTTTTCTATCTTGCGCTTTAACAGCGATTGTCTTACACACACTCACATATCATAATACCGGTCCACATCCACTCTGGATCCCACTGATAACGACTCTGCTACTGCCAGTTATGACTTTAAAAGTCCGATCAACCAAGCCGAGGACGAAGGTGAGGATGATTGTGAAGTTCCTGGGGAACTTGCTAGATTGTTACTACAGGAAGAGAGGGCGATACAGCCCCATGAAGAGCCATTGGAATCAGTGAATCTGGGTACAAAAGAAGACAAGAAAGAGGTCAAAATCGGTGCAAATCTGGAGCCTAGTGTCAAGTAACGGTTGATACAAATGTTACGTAACTATGTTGATATCTTCGCTTGGTCTTATCAAGATATGCATGGGTTAGATACGGACATTATGGTACACCACTTGCCAACCAAAGAAGATTGTCCTCCAGTGAAGCAGAAAGTTCGCTGAATACGCCCCGAGATGTCTGAGAAAATCAAAGCTGAGGTCATGAAACAGTTTGATGCCGATTTTCTAGCTGTCACTTCTTAACCGCAGTGGGTCGCCAACGTGGTTCCGGTGCCCAAGAAAGATGGTAAGGTTCGTATGTGTGTTGACTATAGGGATCTGAACAGGGCAAGCCCCAAGGATGATTTACCTCTGCCTCACATCGACGTTCTGGTCAACAACACCGCACAAGATAAGATCTTCTCTTTTATGGATGGTTTTTCTGGTTACAATCAGATTAAGATGGCTCCCGAGGATATGGATAAGCCAACCTTCGTTACACAGTGGGGTACCTTTTGCTATAAAGTCATGCTGTTTGGATTATAGAATGATGGGGCAACGTATCAGCATGCTATGGTTGCTTTGTTCCATAACATGATTCACCATGAGATTGAGGTATACGTTGACGACATGATTGCAAGGTCCCAAACTGAAGAAGAACACCTTGACCATCTCCAGAAGCTATTTGACAGGTTGAAGATGTACAAGCTGAGGTTAAACCCGAACAAGTGCACCTTCGGGGTAAGGTCTGATAACCTGCTGGGTTTTATCGTTGGTGATAAAGGTATTCATGTGGACCCTGCAAAGGTGAAGGCTATACAGGAAATGCCAGCTCCCCGAACAGAAAAAGAAGTCAGAGGCTTTCTGGGACGTCTGAATTACATTTCCCGCTTCATTTCCCACATGACTGCTACTTGTGAACCAATCTTCAAGCTGTTGAAGAAAGATCAAGTGGTAAGATGGAATGATGAATGTCAGGCCGCTTTCGAAAGGATTAAGGAATATCTCCAAGATCCACCTATTCTGATGCCTCCAATTAAAGGAAGACCATTGATCCTATACTTGACAGTACTCGACAATTTGATGGGGTATGTGCTGGGGCAGCATGACGAGTCTGGCCAAAAAGAGCATGTTATTTACTACCTTAGCAAAAAGTTTACCAACTACGAGACCCGATACTCATTTCTTGAGAAAACTTGTTGCGCTTTGGCATGGGCTGCTCGCCGGCTGAGACAGTATATGCTGACTCACACTACTCTATTGATATCAAAGATGGATCCAATCAAGTATATCTTCGAAAAGCCTGCCTTGTCCGGAAGAATAGCGAGATGGAAGATGATCTTGACTCAATATGACATCCAATACACAACCTAAAAAGTAATCAAGGGGAGTTGGTGGATCATTTGGCGCATCAGGCCGTGGATGATTACCAGTCTATGAATTTCGAGTTTCCGGATGAGAGCATCATGTTGGTAACTGACTGTGAAAAACCTGGACCGGATGAAGGACCTGAGGAAGGATCCCGATGGTCTATGTATTTTGAGAGAGCTTCAAACGCTTTGGGTAATGGCATTGGCACCGTGATCATATCTCCTGAAGGCTATCATACTCCGTTCACCGCCCGATTATGTTTTAACTGCACCAACAACATGGAGGAGTTTGAAGCGTGCATCATGGGCCTTCGAGCAGCTATTGACCTAAGGATTAAGTTCTTAAGTGTGTTCGGAGATTCCGCTCTCATGATCAGTCAGATTAAAGGCGAGTGGGATACGAAACACCCAAATCTTATTCCTTATAAAGAGTATGTATTGAATTTGCTCCCACATTTTGAGGAGATAACCTTCAAACATTTCCCTAGAGAGGAGAATTAGTTAGCGGACGCGCTAGCTACCATGTCTTTTATGTTCAAGGTCAGGTGGGACAATGAGGCTCCTCAGATTACCATTGAGAGGTTGGACGAACCTGCACATTGCTGTGATATTGAGATTGAAGAGGTAGCAAATAAACCCTGGTTTCATGAGTTAAAGAGGTATCTTGAGGCTCAAGAGTACCCCGAGGGTGCATCTGTTAATTATAAGAAGTTTATGAGGAGGTTCGCTACGAAGTTCTTCATCAGTAATGGCATCCTCTACAAGCGTAACCATGACTCAACCTTACTGCGATGTGTGGACAAGAGCGAGGCAGAAAGGATCATGACAGAGTTACATGAAGGCACTTTCTAAACTCATTCCAGCGGACACACCATGGCAAAGAAGATCCTACGGGCAGGATATTATTGGTCCATTATGGAATCCGATTGTTATCAGCATTCTCGGACCTGTCATAAGTGCCAAGTCTATACTGATAAGGTGCATATACCTCCAGTTCCTCTGAACATCTTGACAGCTCCTTGGCCTTTTGCAATGTGGGGTATTGATATGATTGGCGAGATCAGACCTACTGCGTCTAACGGGCATCGTTTCATCCTAGTATCAATTGATTACTTTACGAAGTGGGTTGAGGCAGCTTCCTTTGCTACAGTGACCAAGAACGTCGTGGCACGGTTTATTCGGCACAATCTGATCTGTCGATATGGGGTACCAGAGAGGATCATTACGAACAATGGTACAAATCTCAACAATAAGATGATCACCGAGCTCTGCAAGCAATTCAAGATACAGCATCACAACTCTCCTTACCGGCCGAAGATGAATGGGGCTATTGAAGCGGCTAATAAGAACATTAATAAGATTGTGCAGAAGATGATAGTGACATACAAAGACTGGCACGAGATGTTACCGTTTTCTCTTCATGGGTACCGAACCTCAGCACGGACTTCAACAGGGGCAACACCTTACTCTTTGGTATTCGGCATGGAAGCAGTCTTACCCCTTGAAGTCCAGATAAACTCTCTTCGGATCATGAAGGATGCAGGTTTAAGCGAGGACGACTGGATCCAGACCCAATTTGATCAGCTGAACTTAATCGAAGAAAAAAGACTTACTACCATTTGTCATGGTCAGACGTATCAAAAACGGATGATCAAGGCATTTAATAAGAAAGTTAGACGACAAGAGTATCAAGTTGGGTATCTGGTGATCAAACGCATCATCCTGCCACAAGGTGATCCCAGGGGCAAATGGACCCCTACGTACGTAGGGCCATTTGTGGTTAAGAACATTTTCTCTGGAGGAGCCATGATTCTAACCACCATGGATGGTGACGAACTTCCTCACCCCGTCAATGCAGACATAGTAAAAAAATACTATGCATAATCAAAGACCCGCTAGGTTGACTGGCCTAGGCAAAAATAAGGGCTTCCCGGCGAACCAAAAGGGTTCGGGCAAAAATAAGGGATGAAAATGAAAAAAACTGTACACCCGGCAAGTCGAAAACCTGAAAAGGCAGCTTGGGAAAAAAAGGGTATCCCGTTGGACTGAAAACCCGAAAGGGCGGTCCAGGTAAAAATTAGGGATTAAAGCGTAACACTATGTCTCATTGGATCACCTTGCAACCAGACTTCGATATCGACTATCAAGCTCGGAAGGCACTAATCAATCTGATCTACCTTCAACCAAGTAGCGAAGTGATGAGATGCTCAAAGATATAAAGGCAATAGCAGAGTTGGAACCCAGTGGGAATGTTCACATAGCTGTTTTTCTTTGTTTTACACAAACTGTATAAATTCTATTGTTCGGCGGCGTTCTCTTACTAGGACGTCAGCCTCTTGTATAAAAATGCCTATTTTACAGGCCAACTTCAAAATCAATACAATTCATTTTCACAAAGAAATTTCAAATTATTTTCCTTTTTTTGCAAGAAAGTCCAATGGTTCATTTTGATATATGCATTTGACAATAATTGCTGCTCATAAATATTTACATGCGAAACAAAAGACGATTACTCGTAATATCAGAAACAGGGGCAAAAAAAGAAATGTCCAAACCATACAGTTGCTCTATCCACAAGGTATAGGGATATACCTAGTTGGAGAAAACGATTGAAGGTACATTCACTCCTCGCAGAGTAAGAAAAGGACAGTGATATTAGCGGTCCCGAACAGGACGCAACTCTCCCCAGCTGAGGCTCGCAACCGCGAAGGAGTCAGTAAGATTCTCCCCAAGCAGAGTTTATCTATCACAAGCACTGGAAGATTATCCCCAGTAGATTCTAGAAGATTATCCCCAGCAGAGTTTATTTCTACCACAAACAGAAACTCAATCCCCGACAGGTTTCATTATCGCCAGCAACGGTAATTCATCCCCAACCGAGGTTATCCCTCCAAATCAACTGATCCTCCAGCAGAGTATTGAAGAAGTGAAAAACACAAGAAGGGGGGTTGAATTGTAAAACTTGAAATCAAATGCAGACAACACGTTATTTTTATCCTGGTTCGTTTGATCTCAAACTACTCCAGTCCACCCGCCAAGGTGATTTCACCTCTCTCCAACGAGGTCTTAATCCACTATATTCAACTAAATACACAACTGCTTTAACAACTATCAAAGCCTTCTTGAGTCTAACCACAGACCGGTTTATCTCAAGGAAATTCTTTTACAGATAAATGAACAAATGTGTTTGATGTTTTCTAGGAAAAACTATATATCACAACTGTGATAATACACAATATTAAGCTTGGATAATACTAGATTGCTAGAACTATAGAGTAAGCGCTTGAGAACTTTAGCAAACTGAATGAGTAAGAACGTGAAGATGATTGGCTTATGCGTATGTGCGTATGGGAGTATTAGCCATTTCTTTTCTCACTGATTTGTTTAAATAGCCTTGGAATAGATACGTTGATGTCCATAATTCCATTTCAATGCTCATAACGTTCTTTCCTTTTTGAGAAGATCTTTGTCTTGGAATAAAGTCGTTGGTAATTAATTGCCTTGAATGTAGTAACGTTGACACTTCAGAATGTTCTACTTAATGAAAATCAAAGTGTTCTTGGCTTTAGCTTATTCTGGCGTTTCTGAGTGCTGATGACATGATTAGAATCTTGATCAGAGTCAGAGTATGTTTTGCACATATTCTGTTCATCAGACTTCAGCATAGCACATGTTTGATCTTCTGATCTGACATATCTTCTGATGCTGATGTTGATATTCTGATGTTGATGTTGATATTCTGATGCTGATTCCATCAGAGTTTCTGTAAATACAAAGCATAATTTTGTGTAGCATATATGTCTTATATAAATCTCATAGTTCATTTAATCTTATATTTTTTTATCATCAAAACTCTAACTGAGGGTTGTAGAATCAAACTATGTTCTAATAATCTCCCCCTTTTTGATGATGACAAAAACCCGATTTTTTCAATTAAAATAAAGTGATGAAAGGTGTCAGAGTTTAAGGATAGAGAGGAAACATTATCAGAGATAATCAATTAACGCATAGAAGGTATCATAGATAAGAAGATAAGGAATAAAAAGTATCAGAGTAATGAAGAGAAAAACTCCCCCTGAGTTGATTATTCCCTTTGATTCCTTGAGACCTTGAGCATCAGAACTTTACTGAACTTTCTTTGAGCATCAGAACTTTACTTTATCAGAGTTCATCATATTCTTGTACCTGTAAGCTTTTCATAACAAGGAAATTCAAATATATCAGAATGTTAGAATGTTTGAGACTTTTGTCTCAGTAATCCGTTATTGAAAAATATCATTATTTCTCCCCCTTTTTGTCAGTTATCAAAAAGCACGAATAATCAGAGTTAAAATGATCAGAGTAAAAAATGTTTGTATTAAAAACATAAGCAATGATAGTTTAGAACAAGTAAAAATGTTACAGACAAACATGTGAAGAAAACAAGGAAAACACAGGAAAAGTTCTAAGAAGAAGGAGGAAGTCATGTGAATGGTGTGAAGTGTTTAAATAGATTTCTAAAAAGTTTTTGAAAACCTAAACGTTTAAGAGAGAGAAATAAAGTGATGATTATTGGCATTTAATGATAGCTGATTTTAGGGGATTCGGTAAGATACTTAAACGGTTACCAATGACATGTGTCTCAATGCATCCAATCAGCGCTTTGCCTTTTCAGTAGCATGAACGCGTGTTCAGCCTCAGGAAACAGCTGATGACTGGATGACACTTGTTTGCTTGAGTGAACAGCACATCTATTCTGGAACTGAAGCGCTTAGATCTTCAAGGATAGATTCTGATACAATCTGTATTTCTAAAATTCTGAAAGAGGATTGATCAGAAGTTCACAGAGAAATAAACACAATTCTGAAGGTTAATATATAAAATTAAAACAGTTTTATTCTGGAAAGAGCTTCATGCTGAGATGTTTCAGAATGAAGTTGAACCTATCTTCAGAAAGTGGTTTTGTGAAAATATCAGCCCATTGTTGGTCTGTGTCAATAAATTTAAAATTTAAAATCCCTTTCTGAATATAGTCCCTAATAAAATGATGTTTTATTTCTATATGCTTAGCCCTAGAATGCAAAATTGGATTTTTACTTAAGCAAATAGCAGAGGTGTTATCACAGAGGATGGGAATGTTACTCTCAAATATCTGGAAGTCCTCAAGTTGACTTTTCACCCAGAGCATTTGTGTGCTGCATCCAGCTACTGCTATGTATTCAGCTTCTGCTGTTGATAGAGCAATTGTGGATTGTCTTTTGCTGGACCATGAGATCAGATTTTCTCCCAGAAACTGGCAGCTTCCAGAAGTGCTTTTACGTTCAACTCTGTCTCCAGCAAAGTCAGCATCAAAGTAACCTACTAAGCTGTAATCACTTGATTTTCTATAAAACAAACCCAGATTAGTAGTATCTTTCAGATACTTGAAAATTCGCTTAACAGTTGTTAAGTGAGATTCTCTAGGATCTGATTGGAATCTTGCACAAATGCATACACTAAATAAAATATCAGGCCTTGAAGCTGTCAGATAAAGAAGAGAACCAGTCATACCTTTGTAGACCTTCTGTTCTACCTTTTTGCTTACCTCTTCTCTTTCCAGAATGCACGTGGGATGCATTGGAATCTTTGATGGCTTACATTCTGAGAGATCAAATTTCTTCAGAAGTTCTCTGACATATTTGCCCTGATGAATGTAAGTTCCCTCTGGGGTTTGATTGATCTGAATTCCCAGAAAGAATTTCAATTCCCCCATCAGGCTCATCTCAAATTCTGCCTGCATACACTTAGCAAACTTTCTTCCCAGAGAGGGTTTAGTAGATCCAAATATAATATCATCAACATAAATCTGACATACTAAAATGTCATTCTTAACTGTATTACAGAATAGAGTTGTGTCCACTTTCCCTCTGATGAATTCCTTTTCTAACAGAAAGTTACTTAGTCTTTCATACCAAGCTCTGGGAGCTTGTTTCAGACCATACAGTGACTTCTTTAGTTTGAAAACATATTCTGGATTTTTTGAACTTTCAAAACCATGGGGTTGGTGCACATATACCTCTTCTTCTATATATCCATTTAAGAATGCACTCTTAACATCCATCTGATACAGAGTGATGCCTTTATTAACAGCAAAAGAAATTAAAAGTCTGATAGATTCTAACCTGGCGACTGGAGAAAAGGTTTCTGTATAGTCTATCCCCTCTTGCTGATTATAACCTTGTGCTACCAATTGTGCCTTGTTTCTGATGACTTCACCTTGTTCATTCAGTTTTTTTCTGAACACCCATTTTGTTCCAATGACGTTGAATCCTTTTGGTTTAGGAACTAGATCCCATACGTCATTCCTTGTGAATTGATTCAGCTCCTCTTGCATTGCAATAATCCAGTCATTGTCCAGAAGTGCTTCATCAATTGAAGATGGTTCAATTAGAGAAACAAGTCCCATGAGGGATTCTTCAGAGTTTCTGAAGCTGGCTCTTATTCTGATTGGATCTTCCTTTCTTCCTAAGATTGTTTCTTCTGGGTGATCCATACTGCTTCTGGATGGTCTTTTCTGAGGTAGATCAACAGAAGATGCTGGATTGCTTGCAATGCCTCTTTCTAATGTTGAGGGAGTGTCTCTGTTAAGAGCTTCTGATGACTTGTCTTCAGTACCTGTGAATTCAACTTCCATACCTGCAAGTAATTCATTCTGCTTTGACTTTTGAGAGTCAAGCTTATCATCAAAATGAACACTGATTGATTCTTCCACAATCTGTGTTTCTGTATTGTATACTCTGTACCCTCTTGAGCGTTCAGAGTATCCTAACATAATACACTTCTGTGCTTTAGAGTCAAACTTGTTCAAATAATTTTTAGTATTCAAAATAAAGCAAGTACATCCAAATGGATGAAAATATGAAATGTTGGGCTTTCTGTTCTTCCATAATTCATATGGAGTCTTTTCCAGAATAGGTCTTATGGAGATTCTATTCTGAATGTAGCATGTTGTGTTTATTGCCTCTGCCCAGAAGATCTTAGCAACGTTAGTCTCGTTGATCATGGTTCTGGCCATTTCTTGCAATGTTCTGTTCTTTTGTTCTACAACTCCATTTTGCTGGGGAGTTCTAGGACAAGAGAAATCAGGCAGAATGCCTTTGTCATTAAAAAATGATTCAAAATCTTTGTTTTCAAACTCTCCACCATGATCACTTCTGACTTTGACGATTCTAAGATCCTTTTCATTCTGAACTTGGTTGCAGAAGGTGACAAACACAGAGTGTGACTCGTCCTTGTGTCTTAAGAACTTTACCCATGTCCATCTGCTATAGTCATCTACGATTACTAACCCATACTTCTTACCACTGACTGAAGCAGTTTTAACTGGTCCAAATAAGTCAATGTGCAGAAGTTCTAATGGCTTAGAGGTGGAAACAATGTTTTTAGATTTGAAAGTTGGTTTTGCAAACTTGCCTTTCTGACATGCTTCACACAGAGCATCTGAATTAAACTTCAGGTTATGAAGTCCTCTGACCAGATTGAGTTTGTTAATCTGAGATATTCTTCTCATACTAACATGCCCTAATCTTCTGTGCCAGATCCATTGCTCGTGGTTAACAGACAGAAGACACTTTACATTCTGACTTTTCAGTTCAGAAAGTTTTATTTTATAAATGTTGTTTCTACTCTTTCCATTAAACAGGATAGTCCCATCTTTCTGACTAACAGCTTTGCATGAATTTTGATTAAAGATTATATCATAACCGTTATCACTTAATTGACTTATGGATAACAGGTTATGCATTAATCCATCTACTAATAAAACATTACTTATAGAGGGAAGATTTCCGTTACCTATTGTTCCAGAGCCAATGATCTTTCCCCTTTGATTGCCTCCAAAGCCTACGTGGCCTCCAGGCTTAAGTTCCAGGATTTGGAACATATGCTTTCTTCCCGTCATGTGTCGTGAGAAGCCAGAGTCCAGGTACCATGACTGGTGTTTCTGCTTTGTTACTAAAGATATCTGCAACATGTATTATTTTATCCTTAGGTACCCATATTTTCTTGGGTCCTGATTTGTTAGTTTTACCAAAACTCTGGTTGAATTTTGGTTTGACAGAATAATTGCTACTAGTATATTTGATGTCATGTGTGTGCCCATATACAAAGTGAGAATCAAGTGAAGTGCGTTTTATCACTAAATCCATGGAATTCTTTGATGTAGGTACCTTACCTTGGTATCCTATTCCTTTTCTGCCATTTCTGCTAACTCCATAGATCATTGAAGCCATCTTGCTTCTATCTATGTTTTTAGCTAGAAACTTCTGAAAGTTGTGATCATACTCCTTGATGATCTCATCAGCACTGCTGGGAGTTTTAGTGATTGTTTCCTTCTGAGAGTTTTGTAATAGATTTTCTAATTTTGAAATTTTATTTTTCAACTCAGAATTCTCCAATTTGAGACTCTCAGTTTTATCAGAGTCAGAAGCAAGATCCCTTTTCAGGTTTCTGAATTTGACTCTGATCTGCTGATATCTTTCCAGAATTTCATTAAGGCTTTCAGCTAGTTCAGCCTTAGTAAAGTTAATAGCAAAGTCAGGAAATACCTCTTCTGTGTCTAATTCAGAGTCTGATTCAGAAGCTTCACTGTCTTCTGTTATGTTCGCCATGAGAGCTATGTTTTCTCTTTCATCATCTGATTCTGATTCAGCTTCAGAAGTATCAAAATCATCCCATGTGGCCATGAGACTTTTCTTCTTTTCCTTGCCAAACTTTCTTCTAGGCTTTTCCTTCTGAAGCTTTGGGCAGTCACTTTTGTAGTGCCCTTGCTCGCTACATTCATAGCAGATGATGTCCTTGGTGTTTGGCTTTCTTCTTCCTGAAGAGCCTTCAGATCTTCTGTGTCCAGAGGAGGATTCCGACCTTCTGTATCTGGAGGAGGATTCATTCTGATTCTCTGATCTTCTTGGATTCCTGAACTTTCTTTGCCTCTACTTCCACAGTTGGTTCACCCTTCTGGAGAGGAGAGACAGTTCATCTTCTTCTAATGAGGACCCATCAGAGGTTTCTTCTACAGCCTGCAAAACTTTGGAGTCATATTTTCTGTTAGATTTTAAAGCTAATGACTTACCTTGCTTTTGAGGTTCATCAGCTTCTAGCTCTATCTCGTGACTTCTGAGGGAGCTGACAAGTTCCTCCAGAGAGATTTTTTGAGATCCTTAGCTAGCTTCAGCGTTGTGACCATTGGCCTCCACTGTTTTGGCAAGCTTATGATGATCTTCTTAACATGATCAGCAGTAGAATACCCTTTGTCCAGGACTTTGAGACCAGCCACCAGAATTTGAAATCTTGAGAACATCGTTTCAATTGATTCACTTTCTTCCATCTTGAATGCCTCATACTTTTGAATGAGCGCGAGAGCTTTAGTTTCTTTGACTTGAAGGTTGCCTTCATGCGTCATTATCAGAGAGTCAAACATGTTCTTTGCAGTGTCTCTGTTTGATATCTTTTCATATTCAGAGTAAGAGATAGCACTGAGAAGAATTATTCTGGCCTTGTGATGATTTTTGAAATCACGCTTTTGTTGATCAGACATTGCTTTCCAGACAATCTTCTGACCACTTGCATTCACTGGGTGCGTGTATCCATCAGTCCCCATATCCCACAGATCAGCATCGTGGGCCAGAAAGAAGCTTTCAATTCTGTCTTTCCAGTAATCAAAGTTCTCTCCATCAAAGACTGGAGGTTTGCCACTGAATCTGTCTCTTTCTTCATTGTTATCATTGCTGATGTTTTGATGTGGTCCTTCCATTGTGTTTTTCTAACGCTGGATTTTGTACTGACACGGTTAAGTGTTATAAGCTCAGAACCAGGCGCTCTGATGCCAATTGATAAAGTGAAAAACATAAGAAGGGGGGTCGAATTGTAAAACTTGAAATCAAATGCAGACAACACGTTATTTTTATCCTGGTTCGTTTGATCTCAAACTACTCCAGTCCACCCGTCAAGGTGATTTCTCCTCTCTCCAACGAGGTCTTAATCCACTATATTCAACTGAATACACAACTGCTTTAACAACTGTTAAAGCCTTCTTGAGTCTAACCACAGACCGGTTTATCTCAAGGAAATTCTTTTACAGATAAATGAACAAATGTGTTTGATGTTTTCTAGGAAAAACTATATATCACAACTGTGATAATACACAATATTAAGCTTGGATAATACTAGATTGCTAGAACTATAGAGTAAGCGCTTGAGAACTTTAGCAAACTGAATGAGTGAGAACGTGAAGATGATTGGCTTATGCGTATGTGCGTATGGGAGTATTAGCCATTTCTTTTCTCACTGATTTGTTTAAATAGCCTTGGAATAGATACGTTGATGTCCATAATTCCATTTCAATGCTCATAACGTTCTTTCCTTTTTGAGAAGATCTTTGTCTTGGAATAAAGCCGTTGGTAATTAATCTGCCTTGAATGCAGTAACGTTGACACTTCAGAATGTTCTGCTAATGAAAATCAGAGTGTTCTTGGCTTTAGCTTATTCTGGCGTTTCTGAGTCCTGATGACATGATTAGAATCTTGATCAGAGTCAGAGTATGTTTTGCACAGATTCTGTTTATCAGACTTCAACGTAGCACATGTTTGATCTTCTGATCTGACATATCTTCTGATGTTGATGTTGATATTTTGATGTTGATGTTGATATTCTGATGCTGATTCCATCAGATTTTCTGTAAATACAAAGCATAATTTTGAGTAGCATATATGTCTTATATAAATCTCATAATTCATTTAATCTTGTATTTTGTTATCATCAAAACTCTAACTGAGGGTTGTAGAATCAAACTATGTTCTAACAAGTATCTCTTCCCCAAAGAATCATTTTCTCATCGGTTTATTCTCTAGCAGGATTATTCTCACAATCATCTTCATTCACTATCCCCAGCAGAGATGCAAAATTCAACTCTTTTCCCCAACAACAATCCGGGATTTATTTTCCCCAGCTAGAGATCATCATAAAAACATTACATGTCCATACATCATGACATGCACATACGCATCATACAACACAATCTCATTTATTTTGAGAACATCATTGCTTGATACATGTCATGCATTACATACAACTAACCTTTACCTTTCAGGAAGGATACAATCAAACTCTTACAAAGTTCAAGCTATGAAGCCCGGATCCGACCGGATAGTACCTTGATTTCTACAGGATATTGTGAAGCCCAGATTCGACCAGATAGAAGTATCGAACACCGCGAAGCCTGGATTCAACCAGATAGTGGTTTGTCTTTAAGCTATGAAGCCCGGAGAATGACCGGATAATAGTTTAATCCCCAGCAAGCCGTGAAGCCCGGATTACAACCGGATAACAGCTTAGTAAGTTACTGTGAAGCCTGGATTAGGACCAGATAGCAGTGTGAGGTACCATGAAGCCTGGATTTCTACCAGATAGTGGTATTTCATAAACATAAGTCGTGAAGCCCGGATTACGACCGGATAACAGCTCAACAAGTTTCTGTGAAGCCTGGATTACAACCAGATGGCAGCCAAAGACACCGCGAAGCCTGGATTACGACCAGATAGTGGTATATCTTTAACACAAGTTATGAAGCCCGAATTACAACCGGATAGTATCTTGATTTCCTCCGAACACCATGAAGCCTGGATTTCGACCAGATAATGGTATGAGACATTGTGAAGCCTGGATTATGACCAGATAGCGATAAACAAGCACTGAAGCCTGGATTACGACCAGATAACAGTGAGGGACACTGTGAAGCTTGGATTACGACCAAATAATAGTTTACCCGGCCAATTACTAAGAAGCCCGGAGTCGACCAGATATTAGTAGGCCCAAAAGCCAAAGGGAAGCCCGGATAACCATTTGATCTCTTCTGAAGCCTAGATTACGACCAGATAAGAAGTAAGGTATTGTGAAGCCTGGATTACGACCAGATAACAGTACAAGACACTGCGAAGCTTGGATTTCGACCAAATAGCAGTTTACCTGGACAGTTACTAAGAAGCCCGGAGTTGACCGGATATTAGTATGCCCTAAGTTCAAGTTCAAGCCTGAATGCGATCGGATAACAACTTAATTCCTTCTGAAGCCTGGATTACTACCAGATAAGAATCGAGAAATTGTGAAGCCTGGATTAGGATCGGATAGCAAGTTTAATTTCATCTCCCCCAGTAAGTCACTGTAAAGCCTGGATTACGACCAGATAGCAGTCAGTCTTATCACTATGAAGCCTGGGTCATGACCAAATAGTAGTTCATTTGCACCTCTTCGATGAAGAGAGGATTCCTCAGTAGAATAACAGAATACCGAAGTTCCTAAAATTCAACTTTTCTCAAAAAGACAGAGATGATTCCCCAGTAGAATAACGGACGACCGAAGTTCCTAAAATTAAACTTTTCTCAAAACAGAGATGATTCCCCAGTAGAATAACGGACGACCGAAGCTCCTAAAATTCTATTTCTCTCAAGACAAAGATCAGCATTCCCCAGCGGAATCTTCCTCAACAACAGGTATACACGCTCTCGCTAAGGAATCTCTTATGCGATTGACACTCCTTCGAATGGCATCTTTAAGCCCATCTCCCGTCATCAATCTCCAAATGGCATCTTTTAAGCCCGTTCTCGACATCACAAGACAATTACCACTTCACGCGAGTGCAAATTTCTGGGCACTCTAGTGTTCAATCATCTTCAACCTTCGGATCACGAAAGGCAGAAAAGCCAATCTACATCCTCAGGTTTAAGAAGATTGAACAGGGGCAGCTGTTGTACCCCAAAATTTTCCCTCCCATATTTCTCAAAAAAAATTTCAAGAAAGATCCTCAAGTTGCTCAAGGAAGTCCAAGAGTTGACCAAACAAGCTCTCTCCTAAGGCAGTCTACCTTAAATTAAGGTTTCATGTTGCATCAAGATACTTGAGTCCAAGGGATCCCAAATTCTCACCATTTTCATATTATGTTCTTAAGATCACCCATTTAAAGTTTCAAGCCTTGCAGAGGAAGTTTGCTCAGTCAATTGCTCAAAGGCCTGAAAATCGACTATGTTAGGGCAAAAGTCAATTGTGGCCCACATACAGTCAAACTTCAATATTTTTGGTCAACATCCTAATTTTGAAGTATATTTCATTATTTTATCATGGTTTGATCATTATTCATCAAGAATTGCTCATAATTCCTCAAGAACCAAAAGTTGATAAATTAGGGTTTTGTAGGAAAAGTCAACTCAACTTTGACCAAGCATAACTTCCTCATACTTTATGAGAAATGACCCATCAAAAGCTCATTTTGAAGAGGATGCAATTCTCTACAATCCATATTCAGCTCCCAAGTTCAAAATATGCACTCACGAGAAGTTATGAATTTTGACATTATAGGTCATTTTGAAAAGTCAACAAAAACACCTTTTTTGTCAAAGCTGCATACATGAACATGGAATACCAAATTGAGATGGGATCAAAAGGGTTGCTTATAGGACAACTCAATATTTCTAAAAAGTTCAAGAACACCTTCAAAGAGTCAAAATTGAGGAAGTTATGCATTGGTGAAGTAGACCTTTTTTGCAAAATTGCCAAAAGTCAACTATGCCTTAAAATGCAATTTTTGACAAATGGGCCCAATCTTTTGCACTTGTTTTGAGTTTGTAGCATGGTACACGAGCCCTAGACCTTGCCACTTTTCATTATCTTGTTTTTATTATTTATTTTGATTTTTATTTGAATTAAATCAATTTTAATCAAAACAAATCATGGAAAAATCCAAAACATTGAAATCTCAAGATTTTGTACATGTTTCAGGTCCTATATCCAGCTAGCAAGAGATTGAATTCGTGCAAGGCCTTTATGTGCATGAAAATATTGGTTTTGGCTATTTTTGGAAAGATATTCAAAGGAATCAAATCAAGATCAAAATCAATAATAGAGGAAGATTGAGATCATGTTCTGAACCCTAATCCAATCCTTGATATATATTGAACATGTGCAGACCTAAAATAAGGCTAGAGAGAGGCGCAAGAACAAGAACCAAACTTGAAAAAAAATCATAAAAAGTGTTGAGTCGAATTCATACTTCCAAGCAATTACAAAGCCTCCTAACCATCCCAGTCTCTTCCTGGGATCACCAGCAAGCAAAACCAATTAAGAACAAGCGCTTTCAGGCACTACAACGCACTGTAAGTTAGCCACTACCTTGGTTCTTTCTTGAATTCGAATTGAATCATTCTGATACTTATAGCATGAGATAATCATATATTCTTGTTCACCATCACATTTGCAAGCTATCTGAAACGTTTAATTGCATTTATATGGACTGTATGAGATTTCACCATTGCTAGGGTTTTCTGGCTCGATTTAGGATTTCTGTGTGCAAGTAAAATTGGGCCATGAAAGGGGCACCATTATGCTCAGAAGGTCCAAACGAGTTGATTCATGGCCTTAAAAGTTATTTATATCGCTTGTACTTGATTTTAAGAATGGCAGGGTCTATAGCAACGGATAATTGGCCGTAGGTAAAAGTCTGTGACTTTTACCAACAGAGCAAGGAGGTAGAAGATTTCGTGGCAAGCCATCATACGCGCGTTTGAAAATCCGCGCGTTTGGATTTGGAGTCTTGTTATTTTCCCATATTATGCTTTATGTTGATTATATGAACAACTAACGCATGTAGCGCAGTTGATAGCCAGGCAAGTGTAAAATGCTTCAGGACCTGGGTTCGAATCCCAGGTCCCCCCCTTTCTTTCACATTATTTTTCCTTCTAGGATCAGGCGCGCATACAAAGTTAAGGGATCACCATATGCCCTAAGGATCTAGCCTTTGGATCTCCAGATGGCCAAATCTGATGGCCATCATTTAAAGGACCATGGTACGCCTAGTCAACGCATGGCATGGGATGCAAAGAGTCAACGTGGACCACCCTGTTTTGGGCTCAGACTTGGATATTCACACCCCCTCAGATTGCTGGTTTCAGGCCCAAATTCCTTCCTCTTTTCATTTATATTTATTTAATTATTTTAGTTTATTTATTTTACTAACCCAAATTAATTTTTCTTTTATAAAAAAATCACATAAAATCAACTTTTCACCAAATTAGGTTTAAATTTTATTTTTTATCAAAAAAATTAATTAATTTAATTAGGTTATTTAATTTTAGGTAACTTTAATTATTTTGTAAATAATTAAAATTAATTAGAACAATTAGGGTTTTAACTTAATTATATTTTCTTTTTTTTATTAAAATAACCAAAAACACAAAAATAGGCCATTTATTTATTTTCATTAATTAATTTAATTACTAATTATTTTTGTATTTTATTTAAAAACCTAATTATTTTCTTAAAAACAACAGAAAACAATTTTTTCTTTTAATTAGGTCAGAAGGGGTCAAAACCCTAGTTCTCTCCCGATCTAAATTTCCTCGCGCGCGCTTTGTCATTTATTTTTACCCTATTAATGTAATTGCTCACAAGTTGTAATAGATTAATTAAGACCTTTTTACTTTCATTTATCGTTTTTTTAAGGGTTTGTTTTTGGCTATGTAAATACCTGAAGCCTTGTAATAGCTTAGCTTATTTTCCGCACTTTAAATTCTGCAAATATTAATTGTTAGATGTATGAATAATTAGGGTTGCATGGCAAGAATGTATGATTAACTTTAAAACGGTTAGCAAACCCTAAATGTGCAAAGATAATAAACTTAAATTTGAATCACTCGCACATGCGCACTCCTAGGGTACACTCCCACTTCGGTTGCCTTCGGTAAACGATCATTAAGTATATGGTATTTTAGTGGTCGCTCTCTTGTCTAAACAAAGATCAAAGTCCCGTTCGTAAAAGTTGCCTCGGAATGGTTGCCTCGGAATTGTTGCCTCGAATATTGATCTAAGACATTAGGGTTACTACTAAGACGTCCTAGCATTGCTTTAGTAACCGTACGTCCCTTTTTGAATTGACCCTCAAAACTCCAACGACGGTGCTACCTACTCACTAATAGTGGGATAGTATTGTCTAAAGGAAACAAACATAGAACAATTCTTTTTTTCTCGAGTAGGTAGATTAGTTCTTAAGTACTTGCTCAATCCAAAAAAACTTTTCACACTTACACTCCTTTTCAAACAAAGTTTTCAAAAACACTTCGTAACACTCTTGAAGACAAAAGCAAGAGTTAAATTGAAGTCAAAAGAAAAACTTTTCAAATCACACAAACACACAAAGAAGCAATTTTGAAAATGATGAGCAAGTACCTAAGAGCCCGTGGAGAACCACAGATAGAAAGGGTGCTAATACCTTCCCTTTCTATAATCTACCCCCCGTACTCAAAATCTCGAAAAAAGGGAATTTTTCTGTGCTTTTTTCCGTTCCTGTTGGATAATATAAAATTCGGTGGCGACTCTTGCTTATCGCAACATTTTGCAAACACAAACGCAAAACGCAAACCAGCAATTCCTAAAACAGTCCCGGTTCTGGACACCGTATCACAATACCCTTGATTCCCCTGCTGGGACGGTCTCTGATAAGCAACAATAGTTGGAGCGGCATTCATAACAGGAGTCACTAAGGCGACTTGCTGATGACGCTGATAATTCCTTCTAGGAGCGTTTACCCCCCTCTCTTGCATAACAACATTTGCATCTCCCTCTTTCTTCTTGGAAAACCCATAAGATGGCTTCTTCGCACCTCCAGATCCTTCACTCTCTATCAAACGACCTTCTCTTACAGCCTCTTCGAAGCGGATACCCATTCCTACCATCTCAGTAAAGTCACTTGGCGCGCTTGCTACCATCCTCTCATAGTAGAAAGCACCCAACGTCTTTAAGAAAATATTAGTCATCTCCTTCTCTTCCATGGGAGGAATCACTTGGGCGGCTACCTCACGCCATCTCTGCGCATACTCTTTGAACGATTACCTGTCTTTCTGAACCGTGGCCCTAAGTTGGTCACGGTCAGGCCATATGTCCATTTTGTACTTGTATTGTTTGATGAATGCTTCTCCCAAATCATTAAAAGTATGGATATTGGCGCTGTCCAAACTCATATACCACTTAAGCGCATCACCGGTCAAACTATCCTGAAAGAAGTGAATCAGCAGACGCTGATCATCAGTATGGATAAACATTCTCCTCATGTACATTACCAGGTGAGCACGAGGGCAAGTGTTTCCCTTATACTTCTCAAATTCAGGGACCTTGAACTTAGCAGGTATCTTAACATTCGGGACCAAACATAGCTTATTCACATTCTGCCCAAATAGCTCTTTTCCCCTAAGGGCCTTCATCTCTTTGCATATTGTCAAACTTCTCTTGAAAATCATCCATTCTTTCATAAAGACCCAAGTCTTCACTCAGTGGAGGGAAAGGACGACACACATCATCATTAACAAACGGAACCATATTCACCAAAGGAGGTGCAGCGGGAACAGCATGCACCACAGGAGGTGTCAGAGTAACAATAGTCTGAACCACTGGAGTATCTTGAGGCCCAAGATTGAAACCTTCAGGTGAAAAATTCTCTGTCATTCCCCATGGATAACCTTGAGGCATGCGACTCTAAACAACAGCCGGAGTAGCAGATACGAGAACAGTCGAAACTTCAGTATTTGCCCTTGTTGGTTGAGGTTGAACACTCGGTGGCTGATTCTGAGCAGCCACCAGAGCTTCCATCAGAGTAGTTAGATTGTCCATGCCGGCCTTCAAAGAAGAAACTTCTTCGCGCAGCTCGCAATTCTCCTGTTCTAAGTTGTCCATCTTATTTTTGAAATTAGCCCGAATATTATAGTGGTGAGTCAGCTTGCTGAACAAAGTAAAGAAGCTGGGTAAGACACCTGGATATGCATAATAAATGCAAGAAATATGTGCAATATGATGCATGATATGAAATGCATATGATTATTTTTGCTTCATTATTTAATATTTCAAGGGATTTAAGGTTTATAGACATATTGCAAACATCAAAGTAATAAAGCTTTTGAAATACTGAAAAAATTTATTATAATAACTCCAAAATGGATTACAAGTTTCAATGATCTCAAGTATAAGAGGAAAATACAATCTAAAATCTTGAGAAAAAGAACTGATGGAGATCACTCTATATGCTGGCGCTTCCCCGTGAGCCTGGCAATCTGAGCCTTCAACCTCTAGTTTTCTTCCATATGTATGATGGCAATCTCCTTCCAATCATCTGAATCAAGAAGTGATCAGCACCTGATTGAGGCTTAGGAGAAAATAAATCCCCTTGCCTCTCCATAGACTCTACCGCTCGACTCTCAAGGATCTCAATCAAGTCGTATTTCTCTTTCAGGTCTACTCTATAGGAACTTTCTAAAGTTTGGGACTTGTTCTTCCAAGCATCCCTTTCCTGTTCCATCCTAACCAAAGCAAGCTGCAGTTCTTCTAGGTCATATAATAAGGGAGGAGTGGTCTTCACAAATAGATCAGGCTTGGGTGTCTCCCGGGAATATGGCATCTTTAACTAAATGGCTCTCGATCGGATCCATTGAAGATATGGCTCCAAAGAAATAGCACCCCTAGGTCCCAATCCTTCCTATTCTTCTTATGAATGTGACGCCAGGCCTTCACAATTTGCTCCATAGCTTCCCTATGGTCTTCCCCTTCCTTCAGAAAGAAACTACTTAAATGAATACTATTCGGTTTATCCCTCATCGGATAACCAAGCTGTCACCGTGCAAGAACAGGGTTATAGTTAATTCCTCCCTTTGTACCAAGAAGAGGTACATTGGGGAAACTACCACAAATGTCAATAATCTCCATATCCTGGTAAGCTCAATGATACCAATCAATATCCGAGTGAGTAAGTGTCATGACCTTAGGAGCCCAACGGGGTTCCTTCTTGACATCCCAAAAAGCATCAGACTGAGGCATATGAGAGATGAACCACCGGTACAACAGAGGCGTGCAACAGATAATCATTCCCCCATGATAAGAATTCTGAAGATGAATAGAGTAATAAGCATCACCCAACAGTGTAGGAACTGGATTTCCAATCATGAAAATTCTGATAGCGTTAATGTCGACAAACTTGTCCACATTAGGAAATAAGAACAACCCGTAAGCAAGTAGAGCAAATATGGCCTCAAAAGCAATTGTACTCTTCATTCTGGAAAACTAACGAGCTTTCTCCAATAAGAACTGAGCTGGTAATCTTCTAATCCCTCCTTTAGTAGTCATATGGGCTTCAACCTCAGACTTCCCCAGGTGAATTAAAGCAGAAATCTCATGTGGTTTTGGCTCACCCTCCAAACCAGTAAAAGGAACACGATCGGTAACAGGTAAATCCAATAGATAAGAATACTCCTCCAGTGTAGGCATCAACTGATAGTCGGTAAAAGTAAAGAAATGATTCATCAGATCATAGAACTGGACCACGGACAAGAGAATACCCTCCTTCGTCTTCAGCTTCATGAGAGGAATAATGGAACCATACTTCTTCCGAAAGTCTGCAGAACACTCAATCTCATGAATTAGACTGATCAACTCATCTATCTTGGGATCCTTGAAACTGTATTTTCCGGTGTTTCTCTTTCCAGAATCCATGGTTAAAAGTACCTGAGATATCCACACTTAGACAACCTTTAAATCCCTTGAAATATGGTTTCTTCAAATGATGCTTATGAGTGAATGGATGCATAATGCAACAATTACACACAAGATCACACATATAGGGTTCATAGGTTCAAAGTCACAAGCATGAGGTCGAAGGTACTACTCATAAGGTGTTGGTCTAAAAAGTTATCACCTGCCAAACAAGGTTCTAGAGGTTCCCAGAGTCTACATCCTTCCTTCGGATATTACCAACTTCCCGATTAACTTGGTAATTAGTAATATTCTCAAGAAAGACTCACCCGAGCGTAGTATCACGTGACAACTATTTCTAGATTACTCCGTCATAGCTTCCGCACTACACCTAAAAGGCTAAGATGGGTTTGGTATTCTACGGTCCTCAGTTTCAGCAGGCTCCCAGGTCGAAAGCAGTACATCTTCCTGATTACTCGGTAAACGACACTGCAGTCAAAGGGGCCTCCACTAAGTGGGGGATCTCATGGCTCCTTTTTTGGTATTACTCCCTCAAAGTTAACATGACTATACTGCCCGTCCAATCTTAAAGTTTTCCCAAGTCCGGGTATAGGACTTATGAGTAATCACCAAGCAGCCCGAAAACCAGGAAAATCCAGACAAACATATATATAACATATAATCACAAAAACAGTAATAACACATATACAGATATAAACAAACATAGGCTCAACAAATTTAGGGATGGACCAGCAAGAGGTCAATCTGTCCCCAGTGAAGTCGCCATTTTTCTATAGCGGTAGAAATGTTCAAGACTAAGCCATTGGATTTACTAGACTTCATACAAATCAAAATAAAAATTGCCACTGTGCTTTATTGTTTCCAAAGGAATGGGAAAAGAGCGAATAACCCAAAAAGAGGGGGAAAGATTCAAGGTAAGGGGGTTGGTTATGCAAAGGGAAGGTATTAGCACCCTAAACATCTACGGTACTCCGCAGGAACCTCTTTGTAAAATCTGTATATTTTGGCTATAAAAAAATGTTATATATAAAATGGATGGTAGAGGTGAGGAAAGAAATATATTTTTATGATTTTTGCACCCGCCGCAGTTGCGAACCTTTAGTGCCTGCATACCACCTTTCGTGCAATAGGGGATCAGGGTACACGTAGTTCCTCTTTTAAAAATTTGAAACACAAATGCGTTGGTCAATTTTATGAGATAAAACATCATCGTCATTGTCCCTGTGGAAAACATACCTACTACCCACAATCATGAGAAGGGAGAATTTGCATCATCTCAAAGTGGAGGATATGGCTTGGACTTTAAAATCAACAATGCCTCACTCAACACCCAAGTGGAAAATATCTATCTTCACTACATATTATAGAATTATAGTTGTTTGCATCACTACAAGGATTGACAAGAGTTCAATCTTTTAAGAAAAGTTTAAAGATGAAAAAGCCAAAATGGAAAAATTGTTTGAAATGAGATTGATTGAATTTTAGTCTTCTCACAAAAAAAAGTCAAGGTATCATTAAGTTGATTGGGGTTTATTTATGAAAATGTTTTGAAAATACATGGACGTAAGTCCCAGTTTATTATAAAAGTGGTTGAAGTTTAAAACCAGAAGAGTTTTCAAAAGGAGGGTGGAGATTTTTGAAATTAAAGAAGATGAGAGGAGAAGAAGAGGTTATCCTAAAGCATAAGGTAAAACCTAGGGTTAAGAACCATATAACAAAAAAGAAGCCAATACTTGACACTATGAGCCAAGATAGAGTTCCTATTCTTTGGATTGAAATCAAGCAAGCAAAAATACTAGACCTCTTGAGAGAACCAAACTTCAAGTGTATTAAGTCTTCATAAAAATTGGGCAGAGTAACATATGTATACGAGTGAATTCTAGATTACAAACAAAGGGTGTAATCACAATTACCTGCATACAAAACAAACAAACAACCCAATGTCTTGAGGTAAACCTCAAGATCTCCAGACAAAATAATCAGATAAGATCACAAGGTTTCTAAGATAGGCCAAGGTTTCTAATCCTAAGTCCAAGAAAAAGTCCCATGCTCCATAATGCCAAGGATGTAAGTCTCAGAGTGCCTAAGAGGGGGGGGGGTGAATTAGGTCTATAAAAAATTTATTCGGTTTAATGAGAATACTTGGTGTGATTTTTTGGTTAAGTGTTTGAAGGTTTTGATTATATCTTTATCTTTTCCTGATTATGGTGATGAAAGCGATAAATGCGGAAAAGTAAAGAACACGATGATATATCCTGGTTCCCCTCACAATCCGAGAGTACTCCAATCCCCTTTCCAACACGAAAGAGATTTCACTATAGTTAGAATGATTGTACAGCCTATGCTTACTATCTAACCTATAGGGTGATCAAAGGTTCTTAACACCTTTAAGACCAAACAAACACTAATGTGAATGAAGAACAATCCTCTTCAAATCACAACACTTACTTCCAACAATCCTGGATAGTAAGGGAATAATTTCTTTAAGTAATACAATGATTGATTTGAAATAGATGGAGAGCTTTATCAATCTTCAATTGATCTTCTTCTTCAATATGTAAACAATTCTCAAACAATGTATATAAATGTTCACAATGTATGAAACTTGTAATGATTTAATGAAAGTGTATATGGCAAGTTTCACAAAATTTTATGAACACATGAAAGTATGAATTCAAATGTGAATGATGAAAAAAAATTTACTGAAGAAGTATATTTGTTAATTTGAAAATTGAAGCATTGTTTTTGAAATAAGAAAATCTGCAGCATTTTATAAAGTCACAAGAACCTCTTCATTCATGCCAATTCATATGAAAAGTTGCAATGCATTCATGAAAGAGTACCATTGAAAATATGTTCAAAAACCAAAAGAAAAGTTGCACTGGTTCGCTAGGAACCGGTTCCAACACTGACAGAACCCGGTTCTTAGTGAATGTTATAAGTCATATTTCAAAAAATATCACGCAGGAACCGGTTCCCCTATTAGTACAACCCGGTTCCTGGTACAAATTCCAGGGACATGTTTTTTGAATAAGTCTGGAACCCGGTTCCCTGTTAGGGAGGAACCGGTTCCTGAAAATTTATTTTCACAAATTCTTTTTGAAAAAGATTTCAAACAAAGTTTTTCTTAAATGAAAACATGTGGGATATGTATATGTTGATGAATGCATTTTTGTGAACATCTATATTCAAGATTAAGAATTATTTAAACCTTTTGACATTTGTTGATTCTTCAATAATTCTTCTTCTAATCTTCAAGACTTTTATATGATGTTGATAAGCTTTTTGCACATCCTTTGAATGTTGATATCCATGTTGTCTTCATCAAAACTAATGCTTTAAAAATATGACTTGAGAAGCTTGCAATTACATTCTCCCCCTTTTTGATGATGACAACCAAGTCTTGAAAACAATTCTTGAAATGTTTTATGTTGTTTTGAGTAGCAAACATGTTAAGCAAATGCAAGGCTCCCCCTAAATTGTATGCTCCCCCTAAGTCCATGATTCTTTGAATTTTTGGAGTGAGTATGATAGTTATTTGGGCCTGCAATTTCTTTGAAAACAAAACAACACATATGCATATTCTTCTCCCCATTTGTTAACATCAAAAATGATGGGGGAAAAGAGTGAAATAAATTCATTTAAAAATTAAAACGAGCATCTTATGAGAAACTATTAGAGATCACCTTCATCCAAAATACCAAGTTCTCTTCGGATTTTGAAAAATGGTTCTCGAGCAAGCGGTTTTGTGAAGATATCTGCGAGTTGGTTATGAGTATCCACAAAAGTGACTTCGACATCTCCTTTAAGTACATTAGCCAAGGAGTATCAACAAGATTAAATCTAAAAGATGCTTGCTTAAACGCGCCTTTGAATCCATTTTTCTTGGAGAGTTTTGGACAATCTGGCTTTATGTGACCTTGCTTTCCACATTCATAGCATGTGACATCTTGTGTTGATGTGGAGGCTTCTTTGTCTTTATGCTTATAGAATTTCTTTCTTTTGACAAAGTTAGCATTATGAAGATTATTTTTATGACCAAAATATTTTCCTAACCTTTTTACAAGAAGCAAGAGATTTTCATCTTCCTCCGATGCATCTTTATCTTGACTTTCTTTTGAATCAACTTTCAAAGCAATGCCTTTGGATTTCTTCTCATTATTCTCTTGTTTTTCAAGTCTTCCAAGTTCCGTCTCATATTCTTGAAGTTTTCCGAAAAGTGTTGCGGAAGTCATAGTTGCTAGGCTTTTCTTTTCGGATATTGCCGTCACTTTTGGTTGCCATTCCCTCGTTAAAGACCTAAGCACTTTAAGATTTAATTCATCCTTTGTTAAAGTCTTACCAAGTGCCTTCAAATGGTTTGTCAAGTGAACGAATCTCTTTTGCAAGTCAAGGATGGATTCTCCGGGCAGCATTCTGAATAATTCATATTCTTGACTCAAAGTGTTCAATCTAGACCTTTTTACTTCGGCGGTTCCTTCATGAGTTTCTACAAGAGTATCCCAAATTTCCTTTGCCGTTGTACATGCCGATACTCGGAAAAATTCATCCATACTAAGAGCACTTTGGAGAATATTGATTGCCTTTTTGTCAATGAGAACTTTTTTCTTGTCATCGTCATCCCATGATGCTTTAGGCTTTGATGACCCAACACCATTGACAACACACACCGGAGTAAATGGACCATTCTCAACAGTATTCCATATTTCTTCTCCTTGCGCTTCAAGATGAGCCTTCATGCGAATTTTCCAAAAGTCGAAGTATTCACCACAAAACAATGGAGGCTTATTGTTACTACCACCATCTTTGAAAACCGAATTTTGATTTGGATTTGCGGAAGCCATTCTGGATCTTTAGGAACAAGTTACCTCAGAGTGCCTAAGAGGGGGGGTGAATTAGGTCTATAAAAAATTTATTCGGTTTAATGAGAATACTTGGTGTGATTTTTTGGTTAAGTTTTTGAAGGTTTTGATTATATCTTTATCTTTTCCTGATTATGGTGATGAAAGCGATAAATGCGGAAAAGTAAAGAACACGATGATATATCCTGGTTCCCCTCACAATCCGAGAGTACTCCAGTCCCCTTTCCAACACGAAAGAGATTTCACTATAGTTAGAATGATTGTACAGCCTATGCTTACTATCTAACCTATAGGGTGATCAAAGGTTCTTAACACCTTTAAGACCAAACAAACACTAATGTGAATGAAGAACAATCCTCTTCAAATCACAACACTTACTTCCAACAATCCTGGATAGTAAGGGAATAATTTCTTTAAGTAATACAATGATTGATTTGAAATAGATGGAGAGCTTTATCAATCTTCAATTGATCTTCTTCTTCAAGATGTAAACAATTCTCAAACAATGTATATAAATGTTCACAATGTATGAAACTTGTAATGATTTAATGAAAGTGTATATGGCAAGTTTCACAAAATTTTATGAACACATGAAAGTATGAATTCAAATGTGAATGATGAAAATTTTTTTACTGAAGAAGTATATTTGTTAATTTGAAAATTGAAGCATTGTTTTTGAAATAAGAAAATCTGCAGCATTTTATAAAGTCACAAGAACCTCTTCATTCATGCCAATTCATATGAAAAGTTGCAATGCATTCATGAAAGAGTACCATTGAAAATATGTTCAAAAACCAAAAGAAAAGCTGCACTGGTTCGCTAGGAACCGGTTCCAACACTGACAGAACCTGGTTCTTAGTGAATGTTATAAGTCATATTTCAAAAAATATCACGCAGGAACCGGTTCCCCTATTAGTACAACCCGGTTCCTGGTACAAATTCCAGGGACATGTTTTTTGAATAAGTCTGGAACCCGGTTCCCTGTTAGGGAGGAACCGGTTCCTGAAAATTTATTTTCACAAATTCTTTTTGAAAAAGATTTCAAACAAAGTTTTTCTTAAATGAAAACATGTGGGATATGTATATGTTGATGAATGCATTTTTGTGAACATCTATATTCAAGATTAAGAATTATTTAAACCTTTTGACATTTGTTGATTCTTCAATAATTCTTCTTCTAATCTTCAAGACTTTTATATGATGTTGATAAGCTTTTTGCACATCCTTTGAATGTTGATATCCATGTTGTCTTCATCAAAACTAATGCTTTAAAAATATGACTTGAGAAGCTTGCAATTACAAAGGATAGTAACTAAATAGTCCAAGTACCATTAAATATTTTTTAGGGTTTATGTTGATTATTAAGTATCTTAAGAAAGGAAAAGAAAAGCTCAAGTGAGCAAAGTAAAAATGGCAAGAAAATAAATGCTCAAATGAGCAAAGATGAAAATGGCATGAAATGTAAATGCTAAAAGTAAATAGTACATAAAGCATAAAAAAGAATAAAAGCATAAGGTAAAACAAGTTAATAATTAGTGGTTAGTTGGATGACCATCTTGAAACTTGCATTTGGAACTCATTAGAGGATTGGTAGAACCAAAGCCTCCACACAACAAGTTGTATTTGCTTTTTGTCAAGTATATCATCCATTTGGAATTCTCATGAGTACCATTTAATGATCAACGATGTTTAAGTGATCCGCGTTGACCAAAGGTGTTGTAGATCCATTAGAGGATTGGTAGAACCAAAGCCTCCACACAATGAATCTCAAGGTTATTGGATCAAAGAGATCAAATTAACATACTTGGGCTTGCAATCATAAGTTCGGGTCACAAATGATCATTTATTCGAATCAGGACAAAATTTAGCGCTATGTTAAGCAATCGTAAGTGGACTTATATAGAAGTCGCACCTATTTTGAGGCCGGTCAATAAAAATTTATGCACCATTTGTTTTGAGACATGATATAGAGATCATGCTCCAATAACAACTAGTGCAATAAGGAAGGGATGAGATGAAGAGGGATGGGAAAAATGAATAAACCACTTTTGAATCAAAAATTTAATCAAACTATTATTAAAATCATTCCCCATTTTGATGGAGTTGAACTTAACACCCAAGATCCAATGATGTTAATAAAGTCATGGCAAAAAAAATCAACTCAAGACAGCCAGAAAATAATCACAAAATAATATTATATTTAATATATACATTGAAAGGGTTTAAAAAATGTTTAAAAATCAAAATAGAGGAGAAAAATATCAACTATGTTCAAATTAATCAAGAAAGAAAAAGTAAGGCCATAGAAAAATCAGAAATGGATCCAAATATTTTTATAAAATTTTTGGTAATTTTTAAAAGTCAGAAACTATTTTTAAACTATTTAAAATTGCTCAAACAAACAGAAAATAGGTCAAAAATAGTAAACCTCAATATAAAATTCCATAAAATTTTCAGAAAGTCAAAAATATGCAAAATAATATTTAAGAATTTTTTCAGAATTAAAAAAAATGTCAGAAAGTATTTTTTAAGTAATTAAAAGAAAGAAAATAATTCAAAAAATACAAAAAATATCAAATGTCAAAATATAAATGTTAAAAAATAGTCATGAGATTAGAAATAATTCAAATTATTTTTGTGAATTTTTTCATAATATTTGGATAAAAAATAAAAGAGTTAATAATTTTTGAAAATTTAATCAATAAAAATATAACAATCAGAAAATAAAATAAAACCAAAAAGATGTGGACCATCAGATCATAGTCAAAACGCATTAGTAAGCTGATCCAGTGGATTTAAAAATTGTAAGCAGCATTGGAATCAGGAGAAGGAGTAGAATAGATTAGTGCTTGATTTGGATCCAAATGGTGGAGAATTCTACCTTTTCGAAGTTCAAGGAAGAATCTCTGAAATTGGACTTATGTAGCTTGAATTATGGCTCGTTTTGATTGGTTTAAGTGCTGGAGTGTTTATATGATGCTTAAGGATGATGAATGCGCAAAGAATTTTGGAAAAGGGAGCTTAAATCTCAGAAACTGAATTAAAAAAAGATGGGTTCATGTGAAGTTTTGGCAGGGTGTTTTTGGCTCTCAAAGCTTGAATAAATGAATGGGGGATGACTCTCTATTTATAGGGAAGTGAATGGGAATGAAAATTGGAAGAAACAAGGAAGTTTGGAGGGAAATTGAGTGAAGGTCGAGCACGAGTGAAGTGTAACTTCATTTCCATCAAAACTCAACCAAATCTTGTGTTTTTGGGTGGTAATCACTTTTGGCAAGTTTTCTAATCAAATTTAAATCAAAATGCGCATAAATCATGTGTTTAGAAGTCACATTATGGATTTCAAAATTCTGACTTTGTAGAAAATTCAGTTTCAAGTTACCAAATTCAAATCCATGGCATTTCCAACTCAATGGGTCTTAGGGCATGATTCTTGATGCTTTAGAAAGATGAGGTTACAAGCGTTGCAATGGAAAAAGAATGGAGTTAAATGGATACTTGAGATGAAAGTTTCATCGAGTCAAAGTTGAAGAAAAAGGGTTGATTTTCCATACTTAGAAATATTTCGAATTCTTCTTCAAAAATGACCTATAATCTTTTGCATCCAAACATGGCCTTCCACTTAGAATTTGATCTTTACCAAAATAGATGGAATTAATTAGATCTCTTGAATTAAATTTTTAAACTTGAACCACTCAAAATATCCAAATATTGAGCAAGTTATGACTTGTTGAAGTTGGCCAAAAATCATGAAATGACCTATAATCTTTTGCATATTTAAGGCAACTTCCATCCATTTTACCACTTTTCACATAAAATAAGGCATAAAGTTCACATCTTCAAGATCATTATGGAAAAGGAATGAACTCAAGGTGATGAAAATTGACCAAGTTATGATCATTTGAAGTTACTTATATAAAATTGTGGATTCATCTAGAGGACTTGTAATCTTTCTTATTCACCAAGTTTCTTCCACATGAAAACTCTTTGGAACTTTTGAAGTGATTTTTTTATAACCCTTTAAAGAGAATGATGTCTTTAGAATCACTCAAAAATACCAAAAGATGATCAAGATATGCTCCTTTGAAGTTCAAAACCCTAGCTTCTTGATCAAGAGAATGCCTTGAGGAACTTTGACAAGTTTAAACAAACTTCTTGTACCAATATTCTTGATTTGTGAATAGAATTTGTTGAGGATGATAATGAGGACTCATAGCCACCAAAACCACTTCCATATCTTGAAATTTGGGAGAAATATGCTCTTGTGACGAATAGGAACAAAGCCTTGTCCAAACATAACAACTTCTCCAATCAACTCCTTGTACTTTTGAGTCACATCTAATAACCTTGAAATATGATGAACCAAAGTAAAGTTTCCATGCCAATTATTCTAAAACCACTCCAATGGTGAGGTTTGAACTTCTCAAGATTTTATTGGCTAGGGCATAATAGATTCATGAACCAATGGAGTAACTTGTTAAATCTGATTGTCCTTACCTACATGGATAACAAGCTAGACAAGCCAACATTGTATTTTATTAGTTAAATGAAGAAATCAAAACAATATTCATGATCACAAAAGGAACATAAGTCAAGGTTCTTGGTAATCCCTCAAAAGGAGCAAAACTCAAAGTAGGGAGGGGAACCAAGAATCCTAGTGTGATCTTATTGTGAATAAATCAACATGGTATAATGAAGGGATCTTAGGGGGAAAATTGGGGTACAACAACAAGCAATTTCAAAATGAGCAAGTACCTAAGAGCCCATGGAAAATCATGGATAGTGCTAACACCTTCCCTTTCTATAATCTACCCCCCGTATTCAGAAACATCTCGAAAAAGGTTTTTCTGTTCTTTTTCCTTTTCCTGATTGGATAAAATAAAAGTCGGTGGCGACTCTTGCTTACCGCGACATTTTGCGAACAAAAAACATAAAACCAGTATTAACAGCCGGTTCTGTCACCGTATCACAGAACTGGCGACTCTGCTGGAGACAATTAATAAAGTTGGGTATACCTTAATATCTAAGTCCTTTTTAAATTTCCTTCTTGTTTGTTTTGCGTGCTTTATCTTTAAGGGTTTTTGCTTGGGTATTGTTGAAGATCCTACACCCGGATCTGGGGGACACTTTTTAGGTAAACAGTAATAGATCGTGGAGACTGTACGACATAGACCGATATGGTTTAAACGACAACTATGTTAGTGTGACACTTTTGTTGGTACCGGTATCCTTCATGTGGAAACGAGGAGAATATAGGGCAGCCGCGTGGTGTTGTGAAGCACTAACGGACCTTAGAACCTTAGTTGAACAAACTTGGCCATTAGAAAGTAGTGAGATAGCCGGCCTCGGTATAAAGCTGAGGATTGGTTGATACTCGATGCTACCCTCATTGAGATCAGACTTTCGGGATATTTCAGCTGCAAGAAAAGATTGCTTGAGCTGAAACAACACCCGATAAAGGATGATCAGTGATATTGAGAATCTTTAGAACCCGGTTACTTTTCTAAGACAGGTTTGAAACCAACTAAACTTCAAGAGGGTATGACCTTAAAACTCAAGCAGGCCTTAAACCTAAGGACTTGGTGTGATTTATCTGTGTTTGCTATACCTGTGATTTATCATGACATCATAAACATCATACCATAGCATATCATAACTAACCATTTCAAGGATCTCGAGGGCCTGTGATGCAGGTTATGATAAATCAGACGTCTAGCAAGGGGCAAGGGGATTTATTTTCCTCTAGCCAATGTCGTCAGAAGATCAAAACTCATCAACTTGAGTCAGGGGCTATGACCCACTTGATATGGTGAGCTTGACTCTCGTAGAAGAACTTCCAACGATACAAAGTTCTTCAATCAAAGCTGCAAAATTCAACTTCTGACATTTTCTTGTTTACCCCGCGAGATCCTTGAAAACATTGCATACATATATAATACATATCATTGCATAAGTAGGTTTCAAAGTAGGTCCCTCATGTTCTCGCTGTTTATTTCAACAATGGCTCTCCAACAAGACAACAAAGATCTTCGAGCTCAAGATGCCCAGTTCAAGGAATTTCTCCTGAATCTATCCAAGGGACAAGAAGACTTGAGAACACTCTTAGCCGGGAATATGACCAAGGAACGACCTGACAACAACAAGGATGAACAATTGGAACAATTGCAAGCTGAGGTAGAAGCAATGAGAACCCAGATGCTGGGGCAGATGGCTCTTATCCAAAACTTAGCTCGAGGACAAGAAGGGCTAAGAGCCTTCCTCAACAAGCTTCACCAAGATGGATGCAGATCCATGAAACAAACAGTTAAAATTATGGATCAAAGCATTAATCAGCCCCCAGTGAGAGAAGAGTTTGGTTTGGTTAGGAACAGACCTTTCCAGATTGCTACTACATCACAAGCCCAACCACAACCTCGCCAACGACAACAGGGCAATCGGCATAAGAAGAATACATTCGAAAGATGCTTCACTGAAATCAACATGTCATTGGCTCAAGCATTGCAACGCCATGTTGAAGGCCAAGTTAGTTATGTTAAGGGACCCTCCTCAGAATTCCAACATAGACTCCTCAAGGTACAATGCAAATGCAAGATTTGCGTACCACTCCAACTGTCCTGGACATGACACCAACAACTGTTGGGCGTTGAGAAATAAATATCAAGACCTAATTGATGAAGGAGGGCTAGAATTCGCACAAGACGGCCATGTTGAGTTCTTTTCCCATCCCTCCAAGGCATACCATCTGAAGTGACAAGTTCTCACAAGAAGACTTTTCGTTCATTAGAAGTTTCAATGTGTAATTTTCTTTTGATTTGTTTGAACATTTATTCATATCAAACCTCGTTATTTCATTAATGCATTGCACATGTTTATCTTGAATCAATTCATTTGTATTCACTACTTCAAAAATGCATTCTTATTTACTTTTGTGATATTAAACTCTCGATCAAAAGCTTTGAGCCTTTAGATGGAGGATGACAAAAACGATACCACAATCCATAGTGTGCTTTTGAATAGACCCCGCTGACAATGTACAGGCGTTGTTTCAAATCCTAAACAGTGGAGTTATAAGGAAGATAATCCCTAGTCAATCCCTTCGAGCCAAAGAAGTAGGAGTTTTTCTTTTCACACAAATTAAAACCCGAAATCATAACCTGGGGAAGGGTAGTTTTCTCAGTTAATTCAGAGGCGTATTCAGTCATAATCTGTCGCTTCGTACACAATGAATGGCATCGAAGATGTCCTTCCAAAACAAAAGACGGTGATGGTTCCGTATAATCGTCAAGACAGGCAGTCATTATCTCTCAAAATAAAAGCTCGTTAAGTCAAAACCTATAAAGGAGACTTAAGAGAAAAATTGGGGCATCCCGCTGACTGTAATCACAAAAGAAACAGTTCAGGCAAAAGAAGGGATAACGAAAACCAAAAAAAGAGGTTACTACAAATCCTCGACAAAAAGAAGATTACAAAAATGTCTGCCTTTTCAAAACAAATGTTCAATTTATGAATCATCACTAAGTATCAGAGCAAAGATTCCAGACTCAATCGGGATCTAAATGCGCAATTAACTGAGCATAGGACTGAAGAACATCACGAAGAGCGGGTTGGGTACAAATAAAATTTGAGCCTTTATCCTTTGTTTCTTGAACCATGAACCAAGCCACGTTATAACCCTTAAAATTCCTAGCTGAAGCATGGGTTAGTTTTAGAGCATATTGTTACAAAGGTATCTTGACTCCTGTAGGCATTGTTACGAATCCTGAGTTGATATCACATTCTTGCAAATTTCATTTTGTTAGAACAATGTTTGAATCTAGTACCCTATATTTAAGTTTTGATGATAACAAAGTGAAAAGATATAGTAGTTAAATATTTTATGAGTGAATCATATGCTGCCTAAAATTACTATGCTCTGACTTGCAGATATGCTGATTAAAATAAGCAAGATCTCGTTTTCAGCATCAGAATATGATTTCATACACCAGCATCAGAAGTTGCTGAATCAGAATGTCAAGATCAGATGATCAACGCTTGCACATGCTGAAGCTTGATGAACAGAACTGCGCGTAAAACACTCTGATACAGAATCAAATTAGTTCATCAGCAGCGAAGCAGAATCAGAATGAGCCAAGCTAGATCGTGCATTGAAGAAGCAACGGTACTGTGCATTGAACGCTAATCAATTCCAACGGCCTCATTCCAGACAAGATCTGCTCAAAAAGGAAAGCTTGTTAATAGCATTGAATCAAGAATATTTGCTTCAACGTTCATCTTCTCAAGTGCTATATAAACCAAGCTTTGAAGATTATCACGGCTAATGCTTCCAAACTCTCTACACGCACAAAGCTGAACAACAATCTTCACTCTACAAGTTTTGCTAAACCAACAAACTCTGATACTTTATTAGCGTTTAGCAACCTAGTATTCTAAGCTTCATTTGTGTAAACATCACAGTTGTGATATAGTTTTTGTAGAAAACATTCATACACATTTGCTTATACCTTTGTAAGAAAGTGTTGCCTTGACAAACCGGATTGTGGTTTGAATCAAGAAGGTTTTAGCAGTTGCTAAAGCAGATTTGTATTCAGTTGAATATAGTGAATTAAGACCTCGTTGGAGAGAGGCGAAATCACCTTGACGGGTGGACTGGAGTAGTTTGAGATCAAACGAACCAGGATAAAAATACCTTGTCATTTGCTTTAAGATTCCAGTTTTTCAATTCAACCCCCCCTTCTTGTGTTTTTCACCCCTTCAATTGGCATCAGAGCGCCTGGTTCTGAGCTAAAACACTTAACCGTGTCAGTAAAAGATCCAGCGTCAGAAAAACACTATGGCAGGAAACAACTCTCATTTCAGCAATGACAACAATGAGGATAGAGACAGATTCAGCGGCAAACCTCCAGTCTTTGATGGAGAAAACTTTGACTACTGGAAAGACAGAATTGAAAGCTTCTTTCTAGCACATGATGCTGATCTGTGGGATATGGTGACAGATGGATACACGCACCCTGTTAATGTAACTGGTCAGAAGATTGATAGAAAATCAATGACTGATCAACAAAAGCGTGATTTCAAGAATCACCATAAGGCCAGAACCATCCTCCTCAGTGCTATCTCCTATACTGAGTATGAGAAGATCTCTAACAGAGACACAGCTAAGAACATCTTTGATTCTCTCAGAATGACGCATGAGGGCAACATTCAAGTCAAAGAAACAAAAGCTCTGGCGCTCATTCAGAAGTATGAGGCGTTTAAAATGGAAGAATATGAATCCATTGAAACTATGTTCTCCAGGTTCCAGATTCTGGTAGCTGGTCTCAAAGTTCTGGACAAGGGATACTCTACTGCTGATCATGTCAAGAAGATAATCAGAAGTTTACCCAAGCAGTGGAGGCCTATGGTTACTGCTCTGAAGCTGGCGAAAGATCTCAACAAAATCACTCTGGAGGAACTTATAAGCTCCCTCAGAAGTCATGAGATAGAGCTGGAAGCTGACGAGCCTCAGAAGCAAGGTAAGCCTATAGCTTTAAAATCTAACAGAAAATCTGAATCTAAAGTTTTGTAGGCAGTTGAAGAAACATCTGATGGATCCTCATCAGAAGAAGACGAGCTTTCCCTTCTCTCCAGAAGAGTAAATCAACTGTGGAAGCAAAGACAAAGGAAGTTCAGGAATCCCAAAAGATCTGATCAGAACGAGTCTTCCTCCAGATACAGAAGGACAGATTCTTCCTCTGGATACAGAAGATCTGAAGGCTCCTCAGGTAGCAAGAAGCCAAATACAAAAGACATCATCTGCTACGAGTGCAATGAGCAAGGACACTACAAGAGTGACTGTCCAAAGCTTCAGAGGGAAAAGCCCAAAAAGAAGTTTGGAAGAGAGAAGAAGAAAAGTCTCATGGCCACATGGGATGACTCTGACTCGTCTGAAGCTGACTCAGAATCAGATGATGAAAGGGCGAACATAGCGCTTATGGCTAACATTCCAGATGACAGTGAAGCTTCTGACTCAAACTCAGAATCAGACACAGAAGAGGTATTCCCTAACTTCGCTGTTAATTTTACAAAGGCTGAACTTGCTGAAAGCCTAAATGAAATTCTGGAACGTTATCAGCAGATTAGAGCTAAATTCAGAGACCTGAAAAGGACTCTTGAATCTGACTCTAATAAGTCTGAGAGTCTCAAATTGGAAAACTCTGAGCTGAGAGATAAAATTTTAAAATTAGAAAACTCTTTACAAAACTCTCAGAAGGTACCAATTTCTGAAACTCCCAGCAACGCTGATGAGATCATCAAGGAGTATGATCATAGTTTCCAGAAGTTCCTTGCTAAAAGCATAGATAGAAGCAGAATGGCTTCAATGATCTATGGAGTTAGCGGAAACGGCAGGAAAGGAATAGGATACCAAGGTAAGGTTCCTACACCTAAGAATGTCATGGATTTAGTTATTAAACACACTCCTCTAAATTCACACTTTGTGTATGGTCACACACATGACATCAAATATACTAGTAGTAATCACTTTGTGAAACCAAAATTCAACCAGAGTTTTGGTAAAACTAACAAATCAGGACCCAAGAAGATCTGGGTACCTAAGGACAAAATAATACATGTTGCAGATATCTTTAGCAGCAAGTCAGAAACACCAATCATGGTACCTGGACTCTGGCTGCTCACGTCACATGACGGGAAGAAGGCATATGTTCCAAAGCCTGGAACTTAAGCCTGGAGGCCACGTTGGCTTTGGAGGCGATCAGAGGGGAAAGATAATTGGCTCTGGAACTGTAGGTAACGGAAATCTTCCCTCTATTAATAATGTTCTGCTTGTTGATGGATTGATGCATAACCTGTTATCCATAAGTCAATTAAGTGATAACGGTTATGATATAATCTTTAATCAAAAATCATGTAAAGCTGTTAGTCAGAAAGATGGGACTATCCTATTTAATGGTAAGAGGAAAAACAACATTTACAAAATCAAACTTTCTGAACTAAAGAGTCAGAACGTAAAATGTCTTCTGTCTGTTAACAACGAGCAATGGATCTGGCACAGAAGATTGGGGCATGTTAGTATGAGAAGAATATCTCAGATTAACAAACTCAATCTGGTCAGAGGACTTCCAAATTTGAAGTTCAATTCAGATGCTCTGTGTGAAGCATGTCAGAAAGGCAAATTTGCAAAACCTTCTTTTAAATCCAAAAATGTTGTGTCTACCTCTAAGCCATTAGAACTTCTGCACATTGACTTATTTGGACCAGTTAAAACTGCTTCTGTCAGTGGCAAGAAGTATGGGTTAGTAATCGTAGATGACTATAGCAGATGGACATGGGTAAAGTTCTTAAGACACAAGGACGAGTCACACTCTGTGTTTGTTACCTTCTGTAACCAAGTTCAGAATGAAAAAGATCTTAGAATCGTTAAAGTCAGAAGTGATCATGGTGGAGAATTTGAAAATAAAGATTTTGAGTCATTCTTTAATGACAAAGGCATTCTGCATGATTTCTCTTGTCCTAGAACTCCCCAACAAAATGGAGTTGTAGAACGAAAGAACAGAACATTGCAAGAAATGGCCAGAACCATGATCAACGAGACAAACGTTGCTAAGACTTTCTGGGCAGAGGCAATAAACACAGCGTGCTACATTCAGAATAGAATCTCAATAAGACCTATTCTAGAAAAGACTCCATATGAATTGTGGAAGAACAGAAAGCCCAACATTTCGTATTTCCATCCATTTGGATGTACTTGCTATATGTTAAATACTAAGAATTATTTGAACAAGTTTGATTCTAAGGCACAGAAGTGTATTATGTTAGGATACTCTGAACGCTCAAGAGGGTACAGAGTATACAATACAGAAACACAGATTGTGGAAGAATCAATCAGTGTTCGTTTTGATGATAAGCTTGACTCTGAAAAGTCAAAGCAGAATGAAAATCTTGCAGGTATAGAAATTGAATTTGCAGGTTCTGAAGACAAGTCATCAGAAGCTCTCAACACAGACATTCCTTCAACGTCTGAAAGAAGCAATGCTAGAAATCCTACAACTGCTGCTGATCAACCTCAGAAGAGATTACCCAGAAGCAGTTTGGATCACCCAGAAGAGACTATTCTAGGAAGAAAAGAAGATCCAATCAGAACAAGAGCAAGCTTCAGAAACTCTGAAGAAACTCTTATGGGACTTGTGTCTCTGATTGAACCTTCTTCTATTGATGAAGCACTTCTGGACAATGACTGGATTCTGGCAATGCAAGAAGAGCTGAATCAATTCACCAGAAACGACGTATGGGATCTCGTTCCAAGACCAAAAGGATTCAACGTCATTGGAACAAGATGGGTGTTCAGAAACAAGCTTAATGAACAAGGTGAAGTCGTCAGAAACAAGGCACGACTGGTTGCACAAGGTTATAGTCAGCAAGAGGGGATAGACTATACAGAAACCTTTGCCCCAGTCGCCAGGTTAGAATCTATCAGACTTTTAATCTCATTTGCTGTTAATAGAGGCATCACTCTGTATCAGATGGATGTCAAAAGTGCATTCTTAAATGGTTATATAGAAGAAGTGTATGTTCACCAACCCCCAGGTTTTGAAAATACAAAACATCCAGAACATGTTTTCAAACTGAAAAAGTCACTGTATGGTCTGAAACAAGCTCCCAGAGCTTGGTATGAAAGGCTAAGTAACTTTCTGCTTGAAAATGAGTTCACCAGAGGGAAAGTGGACACCACTCTATTCTGTAAAACAGTTAAGAGTGACATTTTAGTCTGTCAAATTTATGTTGATGATATAATCTTTGGTTCTACTAATCCTTCTCTTGGAAGAAAATTTGCTAAGTGTATGCAGGCAGAATTTGAGATGAGCCTCATGGGGGAACTGAAATTCTTTCTAGGAATTCAGATCAATCAAACTCCAGAGGGAACTTACATTCATCAGAGCAAATACATCAGAGATCTTCTGAAGAAATTTGACCTCTCAGAATGTAAGCCATCAAAGATTCCAATGCATCCCACGTGCATTCTGGAAAGAGAAGAGGTAAGCAAAAGCGTAGAACAGAAAGTCTACAGAGGTATGATTGGTTCTCTCCTTTATCTGACTGCTTCAAGACCTGATATTCTATTCAGCGTATGTATTTGTGCTAGATTCCAATCAGATCCTAGAGAATCTCACTTAACAGCTGTTAAGCGAATTTTCAAGTATCTGAAAGGTACTACTAATCTGGGTTTGTTTTATAGAAAATCTAGTGATTACAGTTTAGTAGGCTACTGCGACGCTGATTTTGCTGGAGACAGAGTGGAACGAAAAAGTACTTCTGGAAGCTGCCAGTTTCTGGGAGAAAATCTGATCTCGTGGTCCAGCAAAAGGCAATCAACTATTGCTCTGTCAACAGCAGAAGCTGAGTACATAGCAGCAGCAGGATGTAGCACACAGATGCTCTGGATGAAAAGTCAGCTTGAAGACTTCCAGATTTTTGAGAGTAACATTCCTATTCTTTGTGATAATACTTCTGCTATTTGCTTAAGTAAGAATCCTATTTTACATTCTAGAGCTAAGCATATAGAAATAAAACATCATTTCATTAGGGACTATATTCAGAAAGGAATTTTAAACTTGAAATTTATAGATACAGACCATCAATGGGCTGATATCTTTACTAAACCCCTTTCAGAAGATAGGTTTAATTTCATTCTGAAACATCTCAGCATGAAAGTATGCCCAGAATGAAAATGTTTTAATCCCATATTTTTATCTTTCAAAATGTAATTATATTACTGTGAACTTCTGATCAATCTTCTTTCAGAAAGATAGAACATGCAGATTGTATCAGAGGCAAGTCTAAAGATCTGAGAGTCTAATCTCAAAGACAGACGTGCTGATCACTACATCAAACAAGTGTCATCCAATCATCAGCAAATCCCTGAAGCAGAACGCGTGCACGTTTCTGAGAAGGCAAAGCGCTGATTGGGTGCATTGAGACACATGTCTGGTAACCGTTTTTAAGTATCTTTCTCAAATCCCCCAAAATCAGCAAGCATTTAATGCAAAGTAATCACGCTTGTTAATGGCAATCATTATTTTTTTTCTCTCTTAAAAACGTTTTATTTTTCAAAATAATTTTTGAAAATTCTATTTAAGCACATTACTCTTCATTCTTAATCTTTACGCTTTCTCATAATCTCTTAAGAATTTTTCTGCATATTTCTGAGTTTACCATCTTCAAACCCTTTTCTCTCAAATCATTCTCAAGCTTTTTGTGTGAGAACTATGGCATCCTCCAGCATTTCTGCAGGAAATCAGAAGAAGGAAACCTCTGAGCAATATCAAGCGCCTACCAGAACTCTTCTCACACCAGTAAAGAATCTTGAGGTTCTCTCTGAATTAATCATCGATTTCGAAAGTTTGAAGGATAATGGATTTGACCTAACTGAGGAAATCAAAGCTCAAAAGTAGGAGAGGTACTTTGATAGATTGGTTGGACCAACCTTCCCAGAGCTTGTCAAGGAATTTTGGATTCACGCCAAGATTCATAATAGCAAGCTGCTGAAGGAAGTTGAGAGTCAGCTGCCTCAAGAAGTTGTGCTCCCTCTGGACTCTGAATCGTGGTCTGAGAAAGAGCAAGCTGCACAGGTGCAACCAGCAGAAGAAGACAAGACTCTTCAGGAAGAAAATCCAGCAGAAGATGTAGCTGAAAGTTCTGAGAAGCTTCCTCCTGCTGAAAGTTCTCAAGCTGCCTTGGACAGGCAGGCTCTGGAAGAATTAAGGTTGAATGACTTGCGTCTACAGCAGCGGATGGAAGAGAATGATCAGAAGATGGAAGCAAGAATGAATGTTCAGGACAGCAAGATTGATACTGTTGTCACCATGGTTCAGAAGCAGAATGAAACTTCTGAAAAGATTCAAGCAATGCTGGAAAGCCTGTTCTCACGCATGCCCCCACAACCTTAAAATTTTTTTTGTCATGCATAACCTTTTATGTTTTCTTCATTCTGATGTACTATTTTGACTATGTTTTGACTATGTGTGTGTAATGTTCTTTTGCTCTGAACTATTTTAATATAACTTGTTTTTCTGATCTAAATTGTTTTAGCACATCACTAACACTTTTTGATTGCTGACAAAAAGGGGGAGAACAAGAATGATATTTAAAATCAATAACGGCTAACTAGACAGAAACTCTCAAACATTCTAACTCTATTACTTGAAATGTTTTTCTGTTTTGTCTTTAAGTCTACAGGCACAAGGAAGCTCTTGAACACTATGAAGACTAGAAACTCATGTTGCTCTGATCAAATATGAAGTTCTGATATATGAAGCTCTGATCGACCTAACACTCTGATCCGAAGCAAAACTCTGACAGGAAAAGCTCTGAAGCTCTGCTCTCTGATAAGTCAAAGACTTATAATCTGATGCTCAAAGATAGAAAAAGATCTGACTCTGAAGAACACGCATATCAAAGGGAAGTAACAAACTCAGGGGGAGTATCTCTTAACTCTGACTTCTCCGTACTTCTTATTCTGATACATAGCTCTGATAACTTTTCACGTTATTTTTCATTTAAAATATCTAGTTTTTGTCATCATCAAAAAGGGGGAGATTGTTAGAACAATGTTTGAATCTAGTACCCTATATTTAAGTTTTGATGATAACAAAGTGAAAAGATATAGTAGTTAAATATTTTATGAGTGAATCATATGCTGCCTAAAATTACTATGCTCTGACTTGCAGATATGCTGATTAAAATAAGCAAGATCTCGTTTTCAGCATCAGAATATGATTTCATACACCAGCATCAGAAGTTGCTGAATCAGAATGTCAAGATCAGATGATCAACGCTTGCACATGCTGAAGCTTGATGAACAGAACTGCGCGTAAAACACTCTGATACAGAATCAAATTAGTTCATCAGCAGCGAAGCAGAATCAGAATGAGCCAAGCCAGATCGTGCATTGAAGAAGCAACGGTACTGTGCATTGAACGCTAATCAATTCCAACGGCCTCATTCCAGACAAGATCTGCTCAAAAAGGAAAGCTTGTTAATAGCATTGAATCAAGAATATTTGCTTCAACGTTCATCTTCTCAAGTGCTATATAAACCAAGCTTTGAAGATTATCACGGCTAATGCTTCCAAACTCTCTACACGCACAAAGCTGAACAACAATCTTCACTCTACAAGTTTTGCTAAACCAACAAACTCTGATACTTTATTAGCGTTTAGCAACCTAGTATTCTAAGCTTCATTTGTGTAAACATCACAGTTGTGATATAGTTTTTGTAGAAAACATTCATACACATTTGCTTATACCTTTGTAAGAAAGTGTTGCCTTGACAAACCGGATTGTGGTTTGAATCAAGAAGGTTTTAGCAGTTGCTAAAGCAGATTTGTATTCAGTTGAATATAGTGAATTAAGACCTCGTTGGAGAGAGGCGAAATCACCTTGACGGGTGGACTGGAGTAGTTTGAGATCAAACGAACCAGGATAAAAATACCTTGTCATTTGCTTTAAGATTCCAGTTTTTCAATTCAACCCCCCCTTCTTGTGTTTTTCACCCCTTCACATTTTACTACACAAAACACATTTTCAAAAAAAATTCAAGACAGACATGAGTTTTGCATTCGTTAAATGACATTGTTTGCATATGACTAATTGTTTGACAACAAAGAAATCCGCACAATGGATATTCAATGAACAGACATCCTCTCAATGGACAGAATCACCTCAGCGGGAAAGACACTTCCAATAACAGGTCTTCCATAAGCAAGGGGAATGACATGATGTCTAAACACACCTGGGGCACTCTCTCCAAAAGTGCCAAACAACCAGGGGAAGATCTCCATCTGAATCGCTTGGGGCATTATGCACGCATTCCAGCAATGAATCATGTGCCATCAAGAAAACATTTTTGACAGTACTACAACACAACACTACAGACAGTGATAACTCTCTACATCCTGAAAGCATGGACATAGTTGTAAAATACTACGCATGGAAAAAAAAAGACCCGCTAGGTTGACACACCTAGGAAAAAATAAGGGAATTCGAGCGAACCAAAAGGGTTCGGGAAAAAGTTAGGGATATACATAAAAAAAATCTGTACACCCGACAAGTCGAAAACCTGAAAAGGCGGCTTGGGCAAAAAGGTATCCTGGTGGACTGAAAACCCGAAAGGGCGGTCCAGGCAAAAGTTAGAGATTTAAAACGTACGACTATGTCCCGTGACCTGTCTATCAGTGGCAGACTTATACCTTGATCAGCATTCATCAAGAGCACCAGAATCGAGAAACGGTTCAGATACGCTCCAGATACGGATGCCATTCTGATACTCATTCAGATTCAGCTTTCAGATACAGTTCAAATACGCTCCAGATACGGATGCCATTTTGATACTCATTCAGCTCTTAGATACAGTTCAAATACGGATGCCATTCTGATACTCATTCAGATTCAGCTTTCAGATACAGTTCAAATACGCTCCAGATACGGATGCCATTCTGATACTCATTTATATTCAACTTTCAGATACAGTTCAGATACGCTTCAGATACAGATGCCATTCTGATAATCATTCAGATTCAACTTTCAGATACAGTTCAGTTACGCTTTAGATACATATGCCATTTTGATACTCATTCAGGTTCAACTTTCCGATACAGTTCAGATACGCTCCAGATACGGATGCCATTTTGATACTCATTCGGATTCAACTTTCAGATACAATTCAGATACGCTCCAGATACGGATGCCATTTTGATAATCATTCAGATTCAGCTTTCAGATACAGTTCAGATGCGCTCCAGATTCGGATGCAGTTCTGATACTCATTCAAATTCAGCTTTCAGATACAGTTCAGATACACTCCAGGTACGGATGCCATTTTGATACTCATTCAGATTCAGCTCTCCGATACAGTTTAGATACGCTCCTGATACGGATGCCATTCTGATACTCATTCAGATTCAGCTCTCTGATACAGTTCACATACGCTCCAGATATGGATGCCATTTTGATACTCATTCATATTCAACTCTCCGATACAGTTCAGATACGCTCTAGATACGGATGCCATTCTGATACTCATTTAAATTCAGCTTTTCGATACAATTCAGATACGCTCCAGATACGGATGCCATTCTGATACTCATTCAGATCCAACTTTCAAATATAGTTCAGATACAATCCAGATACGGATGCCATTCTGACACTCATTCAACACATGTTTCAGATACAGTTCATATAAGATCCAGAGACGGATGTCATTATGACACTCATTCAACACATGTTTCAAGTACAGTTCAGATACGATCTAGATAAGGATGTCATTCTGACACTCATTTGCCACATTATTCAAAGTACAGTTCAGATACGATCCAAAGACGGATGTCATTCTAACACTCATTCAACACATGTTTCAAGTACAGTTCAAATACGATCCAGAGACGGATGTCATCCTGACACTCATTAAATACATGTTTAAGTACAATCACGACATAGATCCATTCATAAAATCTCCGCATGTACCCCGTCCATCATGGTACAAGGGGAAGAGACAGTTGGAAGCAAAGTCATTATCACATACAAGCCAGTGATACCTATATTCCCCACAGATCCGAGACAACCAAGGTACGACCTCCATATCCCCAAGCAGGAATTCCTTCCCCAGCAGGTTCCTTCAGAAAGCTGATATCTATATTCCCCAGCCAAGTTTTATAATCATGAGAAGTTTATAAAACCATCTCCCGAGCAGAGTTTATTTCTATAACAACAGAGGCTCAATCTCCAACAGAGCTCTTCTCTCCAGCAATGGAAGTTCATCCCCAGCTGAGTTTATTTCTCCAAATCAGCAGATCTTCCAACAGAGTATCTCCCTTCCCCACAGTCATTCCCCCGCAGGATTTTTCTCAGACAGAGTCTCTCCCGGAAGAATATTCTCAAGAAGAATGGATGTAAATCTCCAGCTAATCATCTTCGATAACTATCCCCAGCGGAAACGAAGAACTAAACTCCTTATACTCTCCAGCAACATGCTAGGATTTAGTTTCCCCAGCTAGAGAATATCTCAATAGCATTTCATATCCATACATCATGGCATGCGCATATATATTATACAGCACAATCTCATTTATTTTGAGAACATCATTACTCAATACATTTCATACATCATGAAATTACATACGACTAACTCTTTACCTTTCAGAGAAAGATGCAATCAAGTTCTCACGAGTTCTCTCTGGTTCAGTCAAACTGACACCAAGGTTTCTATTCCAGTTGAAGATATTCCAAAACTTTTCAAAATTTTCTCTGGTTCAGTCAAACCGACACCAAGGTTTCTATTCTAGTTAAAGATGTTCTAAGACTTTCGCCTGGGTAAGCTGAATCGCCGCTAACATTCCCCTGATTTCTATGCCAGTCAAAGTTAATCCGAGACCTCTCTCGGGACCAGTCAAATCGATACTAAGATTTCTCTCCCAGTTGAAGTTCTCACAAATTTTCTCTGGTTCAATCAAACCGACACCAAGGTTTCTATTCCAGTTGAAGATATTCCAATACTTTTCAAGATTTCCTCTGGTCCAGTCAAACCGACACTAAGGTTTCTATTCTAGTTGAAGATGTTTTAAGACTTTGGTCTGGGTCAGCCGAATCACCGCTAAGATTCCCCTGATTTCTATGCCAGTCAAAGTTAATCCGAGACCTCTCCCGGGATCAGTCAAATCGATACTAAGATTTCTCTCCCAGTTAAAGTTCTCACAAATTTTCTATGGTTCAGTCAAACTGACACTAAGGTTTCTATTCTAGTTTAAGATGTTTTAAGACTTTCGTCTGGGTCAGCCGAATTGCCGCCAAGATTCCCTTGATTTTTATGCCAGTCAAAGTTAATCTGAGACCTCTCCCGGGATCAGTCAAATCGATACTAAGATTTCTCTTCCAGTTGAAGTTCTCACAAGTTTTCCTTGGTTCAGTCAAATCGATACTAAGATTTCTATTCCAGTTCAAGCTATGAAGCCCGGAAATCAACCGGATAATATCTTGATTTCTCCAAAATACTACGAAGCTTGGAATCGACCAGATAGTGGTATATCTCAAATTCAAGCTATGAAGCCCGGAAATCGACTGGATAACAGCTTAATTTCCCTATCATACTGTAAAGCCTGGAAATCGACCGGATAATTGTACAAGATACTATGAAGCCTGGAATCGACCAGATAGTGGTATATCTTAAATTCAAGCTATGAAGCTTGGAAATCAACCGGATAATATCTTAATTTCGCCAAATACTATGAAACCTGGAATCGACCAGATAGTGGTATATCTCAGATTCAAGCTATGAAGCACGGAAATCGAATGGATAATATCTTGATTCCTCCAAAAAACTACGAAGCCTGGAATCGACCAGATAGTGGTATAAGACACCGTGAAACCTGGAGCACGACAAGATAACGATATAAGAAGCTATGAAGACTGGAGCACGACTAGATAGCGGCAAGAGACACTGTGAAACCTGGAGCACGACTAGATAACAGTATGAGATACTGTGAAGCTTGGAATTCGACCAAATAGAAGTTTACTCGGCCAATTACTATGAAGCCGGAAATTGACCGGATATTAGTATGCCTTAAATTCAAGTTGAAACCCGGATGCGACCGGATAACCACTTAATTCCTTCTGAAGCCTGGAGCACGACCAGATAACCGTTTTTGAGATTGCAAAGCCTGGAGCACGACCAGATAGCAAGTTTAATCTCATATCCCCAGTAAGTCACTGTAAAACCTGGAGCACGACCAGATAGCATTCAGTCTTATTATCCTTAGCAAATCACTGTAAGGCATGGAGCACGACCAGATAGCAGTTCATTTTGATCTCCTCAACTAAGAGATGATTCCCCAGTAGAGTAACGGACAATTAAAGTTCCTAAAATTCCATTTCTCCCAAGACAGAGACCAACATTCCTCAGCAAATTCCTCCTCAACGACAGGAACAGGAATTCTCATCAAAGGACTATCTTGGGAAATCAACATCCTCTAAATGGCATCTTTAAGCCCATCTCCGATGATTCTTCGTCATATCTTCCAGAGGTGACCTTCTGTCATCTCCTCCAAATGGCATTTGTAAGCCCATTATCAATACTACCTACATAGTCAAGCATCATTACAGACGAGTGAAAATTTATGGGCACTCTAGTGTTCAATCATCTTCCACCATCAGATCACGAAATGCAGACAAGCCAATCTAAATCTTCAGGTTTAAAAAGATTGAACAGGGGCAGCTGTTGTACCCCAAAATTTACCCTCTTTTCATACACGCATATTATTAGTTTTATGGTTATGGAATCAAGGTATATTTAGAAAACTTTGTTAGGTTAAAAGTGACATTTATTTCTCCAACGGATGTTCTCAGAGTATTTTCTGTGCTGAAGACCGGTTCGTCGTTTCGCAACGATTTGAGGTTCAAAGATTCACAAGTCCAATCCGGCGCATCATATTCAGGTGCTCTTTCACTAAGATATCCCAGGTGACATATTCTCAAATTTAGGTTATGCTCAAGAATCAATTCTTTAAAAAGGTCTCCGAATGTGTGAGTTTTCTCAAAGAAATATGGTGAAAAAATATGCTAAAAGTGCCATTTTTACGCACTAAAAAATTCATAACTTGAAGATCGTGGCTCGTTTTGAACCCGTTCTGGTGGCCAAAATTCCATATTGATGTCATCTATGTTTTCATCTCTCATGGCTGGAATCCAATTTTGATCAGAAGGTCTTCAAAAATGCAGATTTATCAAGTATTTTTATACAGAAAATTTGTGACAAAAGTTTATTTGTGTCATGTTCAGACAATCATAACTTGGTCGATTTTCATCGTATCGGGCTGGTTCCGGCGCCAAAATTTCACAAATTGAGTTGACTAAGTTTTCACAAGAGGTATTGAGTTCAAATGTTATCCAAAAGGCCTTCGTTTTTTGCTCAGAGTGCGCGTGACGCGCTGAAAATCCTTAATGCTGAATATTATTTCATCTGGGTCGAAACTTCAAAAATTCATAACTCAGTCAATTTTTATCGGATTGGGACCATATTTTTACACAAGGTCACTGACTCAGAGATCTACAAATTTTCTTCCAAAGTCGAGACCGGGTTATGCTCCAATCAATACTAATTTTTTATTGAAGAACGTGTCAGAGTTGACACTGGAGCCCAAAATAAGTTTGTCTGAGCCAAAACTTCAAAATTTCATAACTAATTCACCTTTTATCCGATTGAGCCCATTTTCAGACAGGAGTTAGTTCTCGATGTCAGCTACATTTCAACTTAAAAAATTGCACTTAGGCCCCTGAGATTTAGCCTGGAACATGATGGACTCAAGTGAATAAAAAAACTGCATTATTGCTTGTGGTTATTGGAGGCCCAATTGCATATTCAAAGCCCATTTTTTCTCTAATTTCCATTATATAATCTCATTCTTTTTACACAAACAACACAAGAAAAAAAAAACATTTGCCACAACCCTGTCAAAATATCAAATTCTTTCAAGAACCCTAAAAACCTTAAAATCCTTGTTACAAACATCCATCTCACTACAAACAAGTCCTCTTTGTTACAAACCCACATCTCACTACTTCTCCAGTAAGGGTTCTCCGGTAAGGGTAAGGCTGGTTTGATCTCCATGATCAAAAAGGTATAGAAGCATTCATACATGCCATATCGATTTTAACATTACAAAATTTCATATATTTGCTTTATTTATATTTCATGATATAGTAATTTATTTAATGTGTTCATGAGATTCAATACTGTAGATTTAGACAGGATCCTATGCAGGTTATTACGGAACGCTGATGCTAAAACACTAAAACAGAATAACAACCAATGCATGGTTCATTGTGAAGCAGGCATCCTAAGAAGGTTAAGGGTGTGGGTTCAACAACCACCCCTATTGGTTTTAGTTTTCTTCCTTTCTATTTATCCTTTTACCTATTTTCATTCTTTCTGTTTAAAACCTTTCTCATAAAACCTAACATTTTTCACAAACCTTTTATTTTTCATAATTTTTCATAATAAACTCGAATAATTAATTTTAAGTTTTTTAAAAATTTAATTTTAGGTTTTACATTAATTTTTTGGTCAACACCCACCCCTGACATTTGCATTATTTTTATTTTCTAACCCTATTTTTCATTGATGTTTCTTCCCCTATCTATTTTTTGGCAAACTTAATTCTTTCTTATTAATCATTACACATAAACCTTTTTTTCTAAAAATTAACTTTTTTTTAATTAAAATTAATTAGGTTTTAGGTTTTTTTAATTAACCCTTTTTTTCAAAATTAACCTTTTTTTATTAATTAAAATTAATTAGCTTTTTTAGGTTTTTTTAATTAACCTTTTTTTCAAAATTAACTTTTTTTTTAAATTCAAATTAATTAGGTTTTTAGATTTTTTAATTAACCTTTTTTTTTCAAAATTAACATTTTTTATTGATTAAAATTAATTAGGTTTTTTAGGTTTATTTAATTAATTATCATAAATCATTTTTTCATAAAAAAATCACCAAAACATTTTCTTTTCTATTTTTATCTTATTTTTATTTTCCTAGATGAAGTGTATAGGGCGCATTCAACTATAATAGCGTAGCTTTATTTTTCCCACTTTTTTTTCATCATTATCATGTAATTGCTTCTGGGATGTAATAGTTCTAGGATTTCTTTTCCGCACTATTCACTATTATGTAATTGCCCCAAAGCTCTGTAATAACTTAGGTTTACATTTCTGCCTTTATCTCCTGCTACTATATTTTATGCAATGCTTAGATTAATAGGATTATATAGAAAAATAAAAATGAACGATAAAAAACCCTAATTGCAAGATAAATATAACTGAAAAACACATTGTTGCACACTTGCACCCCTAGGGTATTCCTCACTTGGTTACCTCGGAAAATAATGGTCATGTCCCTCGAACGTAGGGATATCTTAGCAAAAGACCCTCAATCTAAAAGTCATCATAAAGATCATAGTCCCTTAATGTCCCTTGAGTTGCCTACAAGAAATGATCTTGTCCCTCGATGATGCCTACGAATATATGATGACAGTCCCTTTGAAATGCTAAGGTATCCTTACATGTTGCCTTCAATGACCATTATGTCCCTTTCGATAGTCCCTCAAACATCCAACGACTAGGGTTACCTACTCACTAATAGTAGGATAACACAGTCTAAAGGATAGGAGGAAAAGAACGTCTTTTTTCGAGTAGGTAGATAACTGTTAGGTACTTGCTCAAAATGACAAATCTTTTACACCATACACTTTCAAACAAACTTTTCAAACTAAAGTTTTCAAAACACTTCGTAACACTCTTGAGGACAGAAACAAGGGTTAAAACGAAGTAAAACAAAACTTTTCAAAACAAGCACACACAAGCAATTTCAAAATGAGCATGTACCTAAGAGCCCATGGAAAACCATGGATAGAAAGGGTGATAACACCTTCCCTTTCTATAATCTACCCCCCGTACTCAGAAACATCTCGAAAAAAGTTTTTTCTGTTCTTTTTCCTTTTCCTGATTGGATAAAATAAAAGTCAGTGGCGACTCTTGCTTACTGCGACATTTTGCGGAAAAAAACGTAAACCAGTATTAACAGTCGGTTCTGCCACCGTATCACAATTATTGATAGTAATTTTCAAAGAAACTAGATTAAATAGCAAAAGTGTTTTTTTGAAAATAATTTAAAAATTACTTATTGCTTTAGATTTTGTGACTCAAGGAGAACAAAAATAGTAACTCCAAGGATGAACGAACTCTGAAATTTTGGAAGTATGAATTCCCCAGGAAGGCTCCCAGGTCACTTTCACTGGTATGAGTATGATCTTTTTGTGCTTCTCAGATGATTGAAGATGATACCAATTAATGTATGGCACAGTGTTGGGTTTGTGATCCCGTTTTCCCCAGTCAGGTCTTGGTTTGTTTTAATTTCGAGTTTGCATGGTATGAAGTTTATATCCCAGATTCCCCAGTAAGGTCTTCGCTCACATGACGAAAATCTTTTTCCCTTTGTATGCTGAGATGAAATCATTTGCAAAAAATTTCCCTTTGTAGTGCTAGAATTATGGTTGTTATTTGTTTCCCAGGCAACCAGACAAGGTCAATATCTACTCTAAGAAGTGTTGAAACAATTGTCAACTTTTTGGGTTGTCTCCCGCCAAGTGTTGGGTTTGATTTAAAATCCCCATAATTTTGATTTCTTGCTGTATTGTTTGACTTCTTAAATCTCCGGAAAAGTTGAGATAACGGGTCTCTCTGAAAATTTCTACCCCTATGAGGTTTCATAATTTCTCCCCAGAGAAGTTGGTGTAATCATAACTCTCAGTATTGAAGAATGTATCTTGGGTTCCCTCGATGATGTAGTATTTTCCTCCCCAATGAAATCAGTAGGAAATCTTCAATTGATATCTCAACGATATGGTTTTCATCTACCCTATTGCAATCAGTATTGCAATCCCCAGTAGAAATACAGACCTAGAAACATTTGTTTTCCCCATTGAAGTCTGTGTGATATTCCTCGGTGAAGCCTGGAGGAGGATGTTATATCCCCGTATCTGTACTGATTTATTGTTATGATTTGATTATTTTCGGATTAAGTTCCTTCCCAATGAAGTTAAGCCGTGAAATAGGAATCTGTTTCCTCAGTTGGTGCTTACTTTCTTATGAAATTTTCATCTCGGATGTGATTTAGCTGAGTATTGACTTTACCCAAGTTGGTTTTGTCTGGTTATTCCCATTGTTATATGTCTGTTTTGTCAGCATATACATGATAACATTCATACGTTCATACATACATCACGCATAGTTGAATTTAGCAAATAATTTCTCATTTGCATTCATTAATATCTTGTTGGCATATTACTCTATTTTGCAGAGTTTTGTTATCCTCTCTCCAATAGAATGTCAACCTTAGGCAGAAAGTGTATATTATTTCAATTTCCCCACTGAGTTATCCCTCGTGGAAGATTTTTGCTTTAGCCCTGCTGTACAACTCTTTGTCTGGATAGAAAGTGGTTCCCTCTTGAGTTTATTTCTCATGAGGTGTTATTTTGGTTGACTGATTCATTCCAGTTTATTTCTGGGTTGAAGCTATGGTCCCCCGACAATATTATTATTTTGATTTCTACAAGCTTTGAGACCTGGTTTGAGAATGTGTATTTATTTTTCCACGAGAAGACTTTATCTCCTCAGTAGGAATATATTGACATTTCCCCAGGAAGTACTATTTCTTTCCCCAGGAAATCATTATTGCAGTTCCTTCTCGTAACAGCAAGTGGCAGGTCTCTTTATTTGAGCAACCTGTACTTCCCCGGTAAGTATGTCAGTTCCCAGAGAAGATTCAGATTTGTCACTCCAATGAATGGTAGCCTTGTCATTATGGAAGGTAGTTCGTTATTGAGATTTGTTACTCCAATTAATGGTAGCCTTGTCATTATGGAAGGTAGTTCATTGTTAAGATTTGTTACTCCAATGAATGGTAGCCTTGTCATTATGGAAGGTAGTTTCTTGTTGAGATTCGTTACTCCAATGAATGGTAGCCTTGTCATTATGGAAGTTAGTTCGTTGTTGAGATTTGTTACTCCAATGAATGGTAGTCTTTTCATAATGGAAGGTAGTTTGTTGTTGAGATTTATTACTCCAATGAATGGTAGCCTTGTCATTATGGAAGGTAGTCCATTATTGAGATTTGTTACTCCAATGAATGGTAGCCTTGTCATTATGGAAGGTAGTTCGTTATTGAGATTTTTTACTCCAATGAATGGTAGCCTTGTCATTATGGAAGGTATTTCGTTGTTGAGATTTGTTACTCCAATGAATGGTAGCCTTGTCATTATAGAATGTAGTTTGTTGTTGAGATTTGTTACTCCGATGAATGGTAGCCTTGTCATTATAGAAGGTAGTTTGTTGTTGAGATTTGTTACTCTAATGAATGGTAGCCTTGTCATTATAAAAGGTAGTTCGTTGTTGAGATTTGTTACTCCAGTGAATGGTAGCCTTGTCATTATGGAAGGTAGTTCGTTGTTGAGATTTATACTCCCATGAATGATAGCCTTGTCATTATGGAAGGTAGTTTGTTGTTGATATTTGTTACTCTAATGAATGGTAGCCTTTTTATTATGGAAGGTAGTTTGTTGTTGAGATTTGTTACTCCAATGAATGGTAGCCTTGTCATTATGGAAGGTAGTTCGTTGTTGAGATTTGTTACTCCAATGAATGTTAGCCTTGTCATGATGGAAGGTAGTTCGTATTGAGATTTATTACTCCAATTAATGGTAGCCTTTTCATTATGGGAGATATTTCGTTGTTGAGATCTTTTTCCGATGGATGGTAGTCTCGTCATTATGAGAGATAGTTCGTCGTTGAGATTCGCATTACTATGAAGAAGCTATTTTGTTCCCAGTCGTGAATATTGGTGCTAATCATTTATTACTTATCCTAATATTGGTATTTACTGGTATTATCTTACCACTTTCTTTCCCCGGTAGGTCGATGTTGATTTTTTTGTTATCTCCTCAATGAGTGGGTAGTTCGCAGACATCTATCGATCAAGGTTATCCTTTACTTTCTATCCTCAATCTTTGAGTTGATGACACCTTATCTTCTCTTTGGGATTTACCCCAATAGAATTGGGTCTCTTGTTCACCAGTGATTTATTTTTCGGGTCGAATTTTTCTTTTGATCCCTGTTTTTATTTGCTACATGCCCAATGGTTCCTTGTGTCATTTTCGTATTTGTTCATTTGCATTCATAATCGTAAGCATTGCATGGCATCTTAGGGCCGAAAATAGGGTTGGTTTTATATTTAAGTATCTTTAATCGCGTCGACACGAAGATTTTAACCTTCGCATCTCTGAACAGAAGACACTTAAATAAGGGCAGTTGTTGTACCCTAATTTTTGCCCTTAAGATTCCTCTATCATATCATATCAACTCAATCACAACAAGATCACACTAGGGTTTGGTTCTTATCCTTATCTTTAGTGATCATCTATGTTTTGTATTGATTAACTTTTAACTAATAAATATAATTAATATTTTCCTTAATGGATGATATTATAGGTGAAAGCACAACACATTCTATCAAGTTAATTTATAGGTTCATGAGTTTATTCCCATGCCTTTATCAACAAAGCTTCATTGAGATTCAAGCTTCATCATTGAAGATGTTTTGAAGTAATATCATGACAAAGTCTATTATGATCCATCATGCCTCAAGTTGTCAAAGATAGTCCAAAGATGCAAGGTTTGATTGGAGAAGTTTGACCTAATTGGACAAGTCTTTGATTTCTTGATCACAAGTGCATATCTCTCTCAATTATCAATATTTGGAAGTGGTTATGGTTTCCATGGTTTCTCATTATCATCCTCAACAACTTATATTTACATGACAAAATTATTTGTGCAAGAAGGTTTGTCAAAATTGAAAAGGTTTTTCAAGGCATTTTGTTGCTCTAGGAGCTAGGGTTTTGAACTTCTAAAGGCTATATCTTGCTCATATTTTGGTATTTTTGAGTATTCCAAAAACATGCTTCTATTTAAAGGGTTATCAATAAATCACTTCAAAGGTTTCAATAAAATTTTGTATGGAGGATACCTAATGATGAAGAAAGATTACAAGTCCTCTAGATAGGCCATCAAAATCCCTTATGTGACTTCAAAATATCATACCTTGGTCAATTTTATCTCCTTAAGCCCACTCTTTTTCCATAATGATCTTAAATGTGTGACCTTCAACTCTTATTTTATGTGCAAAGCTTGAAAATGGATGGAAGATGCCCTAAGGATGCAAAAGATTATATGCCATCTCATGAATTTTCACTAACTTCACAAAGTCATAACTTTCTCAATTTTTTGAGTTTTTAAAGGGTTTAAGTCTCAAAATGTCATTAAAGAGGTCTAATTAATTCCATCTTTTTTATTCAAGAGAAATTTTAAATGGAAGGCCATGTTTGGATGCAAAACATTATAGGTCATTTTGAAGAAAAAACTTTGAATTTTTCTAAGTACAAAAAGTCAACATCTTTTTCCCAACTTTGACTCATCACAACTTTTAGCTCAAGCATCCATTTGATTCCATTATAAATTTTGTGATCTCATCTTTCCAATTCATCAAGAATCAAGTCCTAAGGTTCCCTAAATAGTGCACACCATTGATTCAAAGATGGTACCTTGAAACTGAAGTTTTCTCCAAAGTCAGAATTTGAAATCCTTGATTTGGCCTCTAAACACAAAATTTATGCGCGTTTTTACTTCTAATCATGTTTAATGAACTTCCAGAAATGATTAGTACATTGAAACGCAAGCTTTGGTTGAGTTTTGAGAAAAATAGAAGTCACACTTTTCATGTTTGCAACTTCACAGGATTTCCCTCCAAAATTCATCATTTTACACGCTTAAGCATTCCATTGGTTTCCCTATAAATAGAGGGTCATACCTCATTCATTTTATCAAGCTTAGAGAGCTAGAATCACCCTGTCAAACTTTCTCTTGAAGCCACTTTTTTGCAACTTCTAATTTGGTTTTCTAGCTTTCCTTAATCTATTTTCTCTGTCAATTCTTCACCCGTGAACTTCACTGAAGCTAACAGAAGAAGAACTAAGCTCTAAGACTTTATAAATTGTGCTAGCCAAGTCAAGTTTCAGAGCTCTGAATTTGAACTTCAATATGTAGATTCCTTCATCATTTCTCTAAAACTTTGGTACTGTATTAAAGCTCTCATCATTCTGATCTTAGTCGCAACATTGGTTTTCAACTGGAAGTGAGTTTTGGCCATGAAATTTTAAATCCCCTTTCAAATATTTCCTTCCAAAACGACTGAGTTACACTGTGATACGATGAGAGAACTGACTTGGGTGTTTTATGTTTTATCGCAAATATTGCGATTAGCAAGAGTCGCCACCGAATTTTCTTTTATCCAAAAGAAAAGGCTGAAAAGAACAGGAAAGACCTTTGAGATTATTTCTTGAGTTCGGGGGGTATATTATGAAAAGGGAAGGTGTTAGCACCCTTTTCATCCATAGTTATCTATAGGCTCTTAGTTGCTTGCTAGATCACTTGCTTTTGTTTGAAAATGTGCTTTGTATGGTTTTTGAAAGTATTTTTAAAAGGCGCCATCGTTTAGGCAAACTTTGTAATAGTTCTCGTTCGTAAGAACGTATACAAAGTGTTGATCTTTTGAAAACGTTTCATGTTTGGAAAATGTTTTGAAAGTGTTTTTGAAAGTATTGGTGTTGGTTTTGAAAATAAGCAGGAGTATTTGATTTTAAATTGAGCAAGTAACTAGGAACAATCTACCTACTCAAAAGTCTTAGTTCATTTCTTCCTTTCCTTTGATATTGCTATCTTACCATTGATTTGGTAAGAAGTCTTATCTTTGGATGTAAAGGGACGGGTGTGGGTCATCGTATAGCCATGATAGCAATGTTGTGAGATGTCTTAGCATTTCTCTTTGAGGGACTAAGATCATTTTGAAAGGCAATATTTGATAGCGTCATCGAGGGACTATGATCTTGTATTTTTTATTGCTTTTTTCTAAGACATCCCACATGCATAACATGACCATTTTTATAAGGCAACAAAGTGGAATTGCCCTAAGGGTGCAAGTTTGCAAATGTGTTTGATTTACATGCTTGTTTATCTTGAATTAGGGTTTGTTAACTTGTCGATTTTAATCTTTCCATACAAACCTTAATTACTAGCATTTATATAAAGCGGTAAATTGCGGAAAGTAAAAATAATAAGCTATTACATCATTAGGGGAGAGGGTTTACAAATTTACAAATGGGTATTTGCAAGAAAATTAAACCTAATTAACTATTACAACCATATTGAATATTGTACGAAATTGAAAAGAAAATAATACAAGAATGTAAATGGAAAAAGAAATGAGTTTCGTTTGGATTTTTTATGAAAGGGGTTTAACCTAATTAAAGAAAAATGATTAATTAAAAATAAGAAAAATTAAACTTAAGCTAATTAAGAAAGAAATTAAATTAAACATGTTTTTAGGGTTTTTAAAAAAAGGTTTTAAATTAATTTTAATTTACAAGAGAATAATATAATAATTAAACCTAATTATCTAAATATTAATTATTTAAGAAAAGAAATTAATTTATTTTAAGAAAAATGTTTTTTTAGTCTTTTTGTATTTATAGAACAAATAAACTAAGTGTAAAAATAATAAACAAAATATTTTTGGATTTTTTATTAATAAAATTAATAATAATAATAATAATAATAATAATAATAATAATAATAATAATAATAAAAATATTAAAGAAAATAAAAATATAATGATATAAAAAAATGAAATAATAAAGAAAAATGGGCCAGGGGTGTAAAAGTGAAACAGGGGTTAGAAGAAACAGAAAATAACTAGGCCCAATGTTGGAGGCCCAGCGCTGGCTGCAAACAAAAAAAGAAGTGAAAATGTGAAAAAATGAACAAAAGGGTACCACTCGGGCTCGAACCCAGGTCCCAAAGGTTAACAGGAGCGCACTTTACTATTGGGGTGCCTATATATCCGTTGATATAAACAAAACAATAAATATGTAACATAAATCAAGTCCTGAATGAACTTCATCTTCAAGCTCCAGCCAGAGAACCTGTAACTCATTCATTTCTCACCCATTCAGAAAACTTCCAACATCAAACTTGTTAGAAATTTCCCCATGATTCTGAATATGTAAATAACTTAAGCTAATTCTCAAAGATGAGCATGAATTTCTAACAGTACCAAATTTTGACCTAAATATTTTCAGAGGTTCAAACTCAAAATTCTCCCTACTCAAGCAACATAAATGAAATCTATGGACATGTATAGTTTCGGAGCAATGATGTCTATATTTTATCTTCACAAATGCAAGCCTAACAATGCCTTAATAATGAGATGAAAAGTCATAAAATGTACCTCAAAAATGGAAATCATGAAATGAGTTTGAGCTTGATTCAAGGTGCTGCAATGATCAGGTTAGCTTCCTTGAGTCTCTAGGAAGCTAATTCAATGCTTAGCTTGAGTTGAGAGTGCCTGAAATGGCTTAGAGAACTCAACCTGCAATGCTCTGTTTTTAGTTATGGAAGATGATGGAAATGGATTTACAGTCGTGTAACAGGGTGTGGGATGGTTTGTATTTGATGCAAGGAAGCTTTAGGAACTAAAAGGCCAAAGAACGCACGATGGAAATATGAGTTTGGAGTTCAAGGTCAGAATTTATGCAACAATGGAGTTTTTGGATAATTTCTGATTTCAGGGAGTTTGGGAGTGTTTCAGGGTGTTCAAGCTCTTGTTCTAGCTCACAAATATTGATTCTATATATAAGCAACATATTTGGAAGCTTGTTGTTGATCATAATTCAAAATCACAAATTTAAGCATAACATGTGATTTTCTGAGAAATCCATGTTTTAAAGTCTTGTGTACTTGATAAGATAGAGTGGTTATGCTTTAAACACACTTTCTTTTGACTTTGTAGATGGAGTGTGATCAGAGGGAACAAGTTAGAGGCTCAAGAATTTACTTTGTGCATAAAGCTTGCTTTTCAAGGATGGCATTCTTCACTTTCTTCCCAAAATAGAAATGTGAATTGGATAAAGCTTAAATCACTTGGATTATAGCTCAAAAGTTTGTGTAATCCATTAATTATGGATAGATACACAAGTTAGAAGGCCTGAAAAGCAAGATTATGCAGCCTAGCATTGAAATTCAATTATGTGTTCATCAAGAAATGACTTGTAACTCAAGAATGAAACCCTAACTTATTTCCTTCGATTCTCCTTGCTCAAATATAATCTCAATGAGTTCTTGGACATTTTGGAAAGCTTGTGACATCCTCTACAACCTCTATCTTGGACATTTTTGAAAATTCGTCTTGTAACTATGTGAAAAATTTCCATGAAGTTAGGTCAAAATCCTGCTTAAACTAGGACAAAATTTCACTAAGTTTCCAAGTTTCATGAACATGTATTCACAAAATCATAACTTGAAATCCATGCATTTTAGGAGAAGTTATGTCCCACAATGTTTTAGATCTCATTTAGATATACAACTTTCATATTGGAAGTTTCCTTTGAATCATCTTGCATCATGGTGAAAAATTGGCTCAAAATTGTGAAAAAATATGAATTTTCAAACACTTGGAAAAATTTCTAAGTTTAGAAATTTTGACTTTTCAAAATAAAATCTTGACTTTTTGATTTCTTGATGAATAATTTTTATATTTTGACATGTTTTGATGAATTGTGATCTTTGATACTTGATTTTGACCAAAAAGTCAAAGTTTGACTTTTAGTGTATAGTTGACTTTTCATCAGTTGACTGAAATTCATCTGTCAACCAATCAATATTGAGAGATGTTTTGAGCCATGCCATTAGGTCAAAATGATGCAATTGAATCCTTGAGATAATAACTTAAACCAATCAATCATTTTCTAGGTCAAAAATCATAAATTGCACCTTCTCAGTCAAAACTCTAATTTTGACCATTTTGCCCTTTTGATGATCTGATCAAATTTCTTGATGAATTATGGTCCAAATTTGATCAATTGACATATATGAGTTCATATTATTGATATGGACCAAAAATTATGAAGTTTAACTGTAAATTGACCATAATTGACTTTTTCCCCAATACAGCTGATTTTGGGTCAACTGATCAATTGACTGAGTAAAAATGTGATCCAAGACTTAAAACTTGACATGAGCAATCTTGAGAGTCCAAAATCATCCATGAAAGGCATATTAGGCATTGAAAGTTTAATTGCCCTTGTGCAATCTCAAACCCTAATTTTCAGTCATCAGTGCTAGAGGAGGTGTCTTGATCTGATCAACCCTTGTGCAGTCTTGAACCAAAGGAGATCTTGTGACAGATTATTTGATAAATAAGAGGGAAAATTTTGGGGTACAACATACACCTTACATAAATTTTTCGTGAGGGTACCATTGGAATCGTCTTGAAGAGACGAAGCGAATGGTACCAGTCTCGAGCTCTAATTTTTCCATTTCATAGACCTGCAATTCGCGTGGCTGGAGGTTGAAGATGAGCAACGTGTCATCTCTCAACCAATGATATCGTGCCATTTGATTTTTTTAATTCTGATTTTAATAATTGATTCAGTGCTTTATTCACTATTGTCCATGATATGCACAGCACGCCAGATCCCTTGGATTTGATTATTAATGCGTTTTGACATTAATCCAATGATTTACATATTTTTGGTTTTTATTTTATTTTCTGATTTTATATTTTATTTGTTTTAAACTTCAAAAGTTCATTTTAACTTCAAAAAATCTGAAAAACTTCTTAAAAATACTTTTGATTTTTCTTTTTTTGATAATTATTTTTTCACAATTTTATTTTGTGTTTTAATATTTTTTTATATTTTTTCACTTTATTTGAATTGTTTTAAATGTTTAAAAATACTTTTCTTAATTTTTAAATTCTGAAAAAAATATGGAAGGATCCAATGAGCTCTTGACAAATATTGGTGACCTCATTTTATTTTTATTTCTGACTTTACTATTTTTTCACAATTTTTGGTTTATTTTTCCTATTTCTTTAAATTTAAAAAATAGTTTCTGATTTAAAAAAATTACCAAAATTTTTATAAAAATGTTTGAGCTCATTTCTGATTTTTCTATAGTCTCATTGAATTTTACTTGATTGTTTTGAATGTAGTTTTTATTTTTCCCTTTTATTTTTATTTAAAACCATTTTAAAAAATCTTTTCTTACAAATTTATTTTTGTATATATTCTGGCTGATCTTGGACTACGAGATTTTGATCATGAGCTTCATTAACATCATTGGATCTTGGGTGTTGAGTTTAACTCCACCAAAATGGATGAATGATTTTAATGATGGCTTGATTAAATTTTTGGTTCTAATTTGGTTTAATTCTCATCCCATCCCTCTTTATCTTATCCTCTTCTTATTGTGTCACATGTTGTTAGAGGATGATATACATATCATCTCTCCAAACATATGACACATGAATTTCTATTAATCGACCTAAAAATAGGTGCGACTTCTATATAAATCCACTTACGATTTCTTAACATAGCGCTAAATTTTGTCCCGATTTGAGAAATGATCATTTCGTAGCCCAAACCCATGTTTGTAAGCGCAAGTATGGTAATTTGAATCCTTTGATCCAATAACCTTGAGATTCATTGTTAGGAGGCTTTGGTCTTATCAATCCTCTAATGAATCTTCATAAGCTTTGGTCAAAGTGAATCACTTAAACATCTTTGATCATTTATGGTTGCCTTGAGAATTTTAAATGAATGATACACTTGACAAAAAGAAAATGAAACTTGTTGTTGAGAGGATTTTGTTTTATCAATCCTCTAATTAGTTTCAAATGCAAGTTTCATTATGGTCATTCAACTAACCTCTAATTTCTAAAAATTGACTTTATTTTGTGCTTTTACTTTATGCTTTTACTTTAAGCACATTTATTTTAGCATTTACATTTCATGTTATTTTCATCTTTGCTCATTTGAGCATTTACTTTTATGTCATTTTTATTTTGCTCCCTTGAGCTCTTCATTTCTTTTTGAAGATACCTAATAATCAACTTGAACCATAAAAAAACTTTAATGTTACTTGGACTATTTGGTTACCATCCTTGGCATTATGGAGTGATGGACTTCTTGGACTTAGGATTAGAGACGTTGAACTACCTTAAGACCTTGTGATCCCAACTATTATTTTTCTATAGCTCTTGGGGTTTACCCCAAGACATTGGGTTGTTTGTTTGCTTTGTGTGCAGGTTATTGTGATTACATGCTTTGTCTGTGATCGGGAATTCATTTGTATACAGCCGTTACTCTGCCCAATTTTTGTGAAGACTTAATGCAAAGGATGAGAATTCTAGATTGACTCATTGTGTCAAGTGTTGGCTTCTTGTTGATTATACGGTTCTTTTTCCTAGCTTTTACCTTATGCTTTAGGATTGTCCCTTCATCTCCTCCCATCTTCTTTAATTTAAAAAATCTTCTCTCTCCTTTTAAAAACTCTTCTTGTTTCTAAACTTGAACCTCTTTCACAATAAACTAGGACTTAGGTCCATGCATTTTCAAAACATTTTCTTAATCAAACTATAATAAACTTAATGATACCTTGACATTTTTGTGATAAGAATAAAAGTCAATCAATCTCATTCGAAATATTTGGTCACTTTGGCCTTTTGCTTTAAAATTTTATCAAAAGATTAGACTCTTGTCAATTATTGTAGTGATGCGAGCTACTATACTTCTACGATATGTAGTGAAGTGAGATATTTTCCACTTGGATGTTGAGTGAGGCTTTGTTTATTTTAAAATCCAAGCCATATCCTCCACTTTGAGATGACGCAAATTCTCCTTTCTCATAATTGTGGGTAGTAAGTATGTTCTTCCATTCAGATAAGACAATGATGTCTCGTCTCCTAAAATTAACCAACACACTTGCGTTTTAAATTTTTATAAGGTGAACTACGAGTACCATGATCCCCTATTGCACGGAAGGTGGTACGTAGGCACTAAAGGTTCACAACCGCAATGAGTGAAAAAATCATAAAAAATACTTCTTTTTTTTTGTATACATTTATAGCCAAAATAGACAGATTTTCAAAGTGGTCCCTGTGGAGTACCATATATGTTTAGGGTGTTAATATCTTCCCTTTGCATAATCAACCCTTGAACTTAGATTCTCTCCCCCTCTTTTTGGGTTATTCGTTCTTTTCCCATTCCTTTGGAAACAATAAAGCGCGGTGACAATTTTTATTTTGATCTGTGCGAGTCAAGTCAATCTAATGACTTAGCCTCAACATTTCTACCGCTACACCTATGTATCCTCTTATGAGGAATCATAATCCCAATTTGTAGTTCGTAGTTTGGTTGGTGTTTTTAATAGGATTACATAGAATTGCTTTCGTGTTATCCTTGAACCTTGTCTGGGTTTGAAAAGAGAGTGATTGTAGACGTAATTCACAGTTAATTTTGATAGCAATTCTCCTTAATCCTTTTTCTGAAAATATCTTAATTTTTATTATGTTAGTAAAAAAATAGTTTGAATTGTTGGTTACCTGTTTTAATTGTGTGTTTTAATTAGGGTTTTGAATCGTTGAAGAAGATCGTGTCTTCATTAAAGTTAAGTCTCTCTAGGCGAAATAATTGATTTGATGAATCGATAAGGATTTAATCCTTATTTGAATTCAATCGCTCTAGGCGGAGGAATTTGACCTTAGTTTATTTGTGAATTTTAATTGTTTTATTTTGAATAATTACTTGGTAAACGTTAAGTCGACCACTAATTACTTAAGGATGTGAAATCCAATTATTGATAATATGTTTGAATTAATTGATTAGTGTACATGAATTCAAAAGTTATTTACAAGAACGATAATACATGAGTTAATCGGGGGAATCTATAAAACATATACTAGACTTACTACTTTTTTTTGGCATTTTTGAATGATGAAAAAAAAAAAACTAATTGATAAAACTAATTAAATTATTCAAAGTTAGTTAAACTAACTAAGAGTAATTATATTAATTAAAAACAAAATTAAATAGATTTAATACAATTAATTAACCTAATATAAATTTAAGTTAATTAAACTACTAATACCTAAATGGCGTGTATCAGAGATAAGGAGGGTACTTATTAGTAAAGCTAGGCCCAAGGCCCAAATAGTTACTTAACCCTAACTCTAAATTTAGATTACAATAAAAAAAAGACTCATAAAACAATCAAAACAAGGGCGTCGCGGTCCGTATCACTTCCATTCCTATTTGCTGATTAACATAGTAAAAGAAAAAGAAACTTATAAAATTGAATTTTCAACCATACTCTTAAATCAATTGGCTTTGAACACATGGCCCTTTTGTAACAAAAAAAACAAAGACATAGTAAGCAATAACATTAGAGGAACATAATCATTCAACTCCTCCGTCTCTTACGAATTCTTATTCTTCTCAAATTCTCATCAATTTCATATGGTTTCTAAAATAACAATAAGCTTTATCAAGCATCTAAAACAAAAATATCAACTTCGTACTTTAAGGGCTTAGCCGGAAATAAAAAGTTGGTTGTGGTCATTGTCGGGGTATATGTGTGGCCTTCGATAAAGTGTTGTACGAAGGTCGTTGCTTGCGGGTAGGAGTCCGGCAAAAGAGTAGTGATTGTTGATAGAAAAATTTTAGGTGTTCTGTTCAAGAGAAAACCTTAAAATAAATCAAAATAATTGTTGATGAGATTGTTGATGAAAGAGATAGAAAATTATTGATGAAAAATTAGAGTGAAGAGAGTCTTATTTATAGATTTGGAATTAGGTTAAAAATAACCCAAAAAGAAAATAACTCACACCAAGAAAAGCACAAAATTTTCTGATTCTATCTTGGTCTATAAGATTAAGAACTTGGACTTAATTGTGACTCTGTGTAAGATTTTATTTGAAAAATATTTAAACTGAAAAATATTTTATTTATTTTTAGATTTTTTTGGCTATTTTTTGCAAAAAAAAATAATGATTTTAATAAAAAAATATTTTAAAATATATTAAATATAGGAAAACGAAAATAATGTTTTAATAATAAAAAACATGATTTTTTTTGTGATTTTGAAAATAATTAAAAATAGAAATAGTTAGTAACAAATAAGCATACAAAATATCCAAAGTGCACCAAGTGAGTTTCAAACTCATGACCTTATGTTTGCAAGCTCTACTTCCATATCAGTTGTGCTATGTCATTCTATTCAAGATAAAAAGACACATCGAAGCATATAAAGAGTGTGAACATATTTGGCTATTTTTAAAATACAAATAATTTAAAGTAAATTATTATATATTTTAAATAAGCAAAATAAATTACCATTAAAACCAAATGTTAGTAAAATCCAAAAAAATTATGAAATCAAGTTTAAAAATAATTTGAATATTTTAAAAATGGGACGGACAAATTTGGGGTATGACACACTGTTTGATTGTAAATCTTTCAAGATTTGTTTTCCTCAAGTGACTAAGTTGTAGTTTGTATGCTTAAGAGAGCTAAGGTGTTTTTCTAGACTCTTAAACGTTGTTGTGATCTTTCAAGATTAGTGGATTAAGTCCTTTTATAAGGCAAAATTACCTTGACAGGTGGACAAGAGTAGCCTTTTCTAAAGTGAACTTGTATAAATTGATTGTGTCATTTTTATTTCTAAATTGTCTATAATTGATTGTTTGTGAGAAACATTTCTAAAGAAAAAGTTTTTGAAAACCAAATTTAAATTGTCATTTCTTGTATTTTTCTCTACCTTCACTTATGAGAGTGACTATACCCCATAAATGCATATTGAACATATTGTGCTTCAAGCTTATATCTCTTAAACTGAGGTAGGTGAATAAAACACACACAACCAAAAGTATGAAAATCATTATAATTAGGTTGAGTTTTAAAAAGAAGGAAAAAAGGAGAATTAAGATCAATAACCGTAGAAGAAAAATGATTGATCAAAAAGACAACTGTGAAAAGAGCCTCCACCCAAAATCGGGGTGGTATAGAAACTTGAAGAAGTAAAGTACGTGTCATATCAAGAAAACAACGATTCTTGCATTCTGCCTTCCTATTTTGTTGGGGGATATTGGGACAAGATCGTTGAGACAAAATTCCTTTTTGTGGAAGAAATTCCTGAAACTCATGAGACATGTACTCACCACCAGAATCAGAGCTAATTTTTTAACACTTGCGTGAAATTGAGTTTCAACATATGTTAGAAATTTCTTAAACATAGAAAACACTTTAGATTTAGACCAAAGAAAATATATCCAAGTAAAACGACTATAATCATCAATAAATGTGACAAAATATTTATAACAAGCATGAGAAACTACATGAGACATAACCCATACATCACTATGAATCATTTCAAAACAAGTGGAAGCACGATAAGCACCAGACGAAAAAGGAAGTCTTTTACTTTTAGCCAATTTGCAAATAGAACATGAAAGAGAGGCATTTTAGAAACAACATTTTTATTTCCCGACAAACCATTTTTAAATAAATGAGACAAAACAACAGAGTTAGGATGACCAAATTTTCTATGTCAATCCTCATAAGAATTCAAAGCATTATTACAAACAATAGATAAATAACTATAAATAAAATGAAGTGGAAACAATCTTCCCACTTTAGGCCCCTTCGCAACCACTTTTCCTGACACCTGTTCCTGCACAAGACAACCATCACAAGAAAATTTTACATTACAATTGTTATCCACCAATTGACTAACAGATAATAAATTGGAAGCAAGTACATGTTATACAAACACATCCTGAAAATCAGAATTGAGGTCACCAACATTAATGATAGAAAGAGAATTACCATTGATAAAATACGAGAGACCGGGCGACATTTGAATAAATCGTGTGTTTTGAAAAGCACTACGAAGATTTTATTATATATAGAGATTACGACTAATTACATGATATATTTGATGTAAGAATATTCTATATACAAATATTCTTAACACCATATATTTACAAATATCAACACTTCCCTTCAAGCTGGAGCATATAAGTCAAATGTACCAAGATTGTCACATATATATAATTAGTTCTGGGACTTTGCATGGATTTTGTAAACACATATGCCAAATGATCGTTAGAGTTGATAAAGCTTGTGAAGATGTCGCCAGATTCAATCTTCTCTCTGGAAAAGTGACAATCTATCTCAATATGTTTGATCCTCTCGTGGAAGACTGGATTTGAAGCAATGTGCAATACAACTTGATTATCACAGACAATTGTCATTTTTCTTGCTTATTCAATTTGAAGTTATTTGAGCAACTGTTTTAACCAAATGAGTTCACATATTTCCATTGCCATGGCCATAAACTCTGCCTTGTCGCTTGATCTTGCAACTATATTTTGTTGCTTACTTTTCTAGGATATAAGGTTTCCTCCTACAAATACATAATACCCAGAGGTGAATCGTCTCTCAATGGATGACGGTTAGCTCTTAAATTCGACATCCACATAAATTGGCCTTATTGGCTAAAAATATATTGAATAAATCTAAAGTTGAAGACACTTCGACCAGGAGAACCTATGAAAGGGGTTGTGTCAAAGTCTTCCTTGCTAAGAAGGAGAAGACACTTAGAGAATTCTCTAAGTTAAAGTTGGTCTTCGACCAAGAGGTTCTTGTGGTATTCGACCAATATTTTCTTATGGTCTTTGTTGTACCCCAAAATTTTCCCTCCCATATTCTTCAAGATTTGCCAAGTCAAAGCTTCAAAATCTCCCCAAGGGTTGCACAGTTCAAGGGCCTCCTAACAGTCAAAAACTAGGGTTTTGGGTCTAGCAAAGAAATTAAAGTTTCCAAGGGCCCAATCAAGTCTCACATGCCTACAAACATGGTCAAGCATCCTCATGGCAAGTTTCAAGAATTACAGCACAAAATTGCACAGTCAAAAACCCTAATTGCCCTACAGTTAACTACAGGGGCAAAATGGTCATTTGACAGTCAAAAGTCCAAATTTTTGGTCAACATCTTATTTTGAAGCCACAAACATCATTTGATCAATTCTTGATCATGATTCTCAAAGCTTGGCTCAAAAAGTCTCAAGATGCAAAAGTTTCCATATTTGGATAATTGAAAAAGTCAACTGTAACTTGACCAAGGCATAACTTCCACATGGTTCATCAGAAAAATTCCATCTAAAGCTCATCTTGAAGAGAAAGACATTTCCTACAACTCCTCTTCACACTTCAAGTCCAAGAAATGCTCTCACAAAAAGTTATGAATTTCAACATTATAGGTCATTTTCAAAAGTCAACAAAAAGGCACTTCAAGTCAAAGACCATAACTTGAGATTGGTAAATCAAAATGACATGGGACCAAAGGAATTGGTTAGAGGGCTTCAAGGCCTTTCCAAAATGTCCAAGAACATGATCAAAGCTTAAAAATTGAGCAAGATATGCCTTGTGGAAGTTGGGAAATTTTTGGGAATTTTGAAAAGTCAACTTTACTTCAAATGCCTCAAAATTGCTAATGGGCCACATTTTCTTCCAAGAATCATCATCCAAAGGCTATGCACGACCATTTGTCCCAAAGGGGATTTATTTCATCATTTTTTATTATTTATTTGAATTTTTAATCACCATTAATTCATTTAATTAAATAAAATATGAAAAAATACTAAACAAATGTATTTGAATCTTTTTATGCAGCATTTGCTCTCATTGGTCACTCAAGATTCGTGCACATCAAAAAAGGAAGGATTTGGTCATGATTGGCATCAAAACACATGGAAAAGATTTGAAGAAATATGCCATTAAAATCAAATATTGGATTCATGATTACAAGGGTTTTTGGACTTGATTCTTACCCTAAACCATTCCCATACATAAACAGATGCAAACCCTAAAGCTCACAACCTTGAAGCTGCGCCAAAACCTAAGAACAAAACTTGGAATTTTTGTGAAAAAAGTCAAAACTAAAAACGGCATTAGAGGACGATTCAAAGCTTCTAATCAATTCCAATAGCTTGCCAAGGCTTCACTGAACCTAACTGCATTCTTTTCCAGTCCTCACGCATCAAGAGTTGGTATATATAAGTCCAAATTTCTCAAACTTTTCTCATATTCATGCTTTGAATTATACGCCATATTCATACATTTTAATGATCGTTTTATACTAATCTAATCATTCTGAAACTAATGGTGTATGTCAATTAAGTTTTCGTGCCCTATATGAAAAGTTACCATTAGAGGTCACTAGGGTTTCAAGGCTGTAGAATTGGGGTTTCTCTTGTCCAGAAAAATTAGACCACAAGACCAGGACTATTGGATTCAGAAGCTTCACGCGAATTGAACACACATGTCGCGCTCAGTTTATGAGCAACCATGGCGTAATCGCTATTTTCTCATACTATAGTTAGTGGGGGTTCAAAACCCCCGCTATTTGATATGTTTTTTCAGGCAAAAGCAAGGACGTTGTGGAGAAGACGCCGAGGTGTCTCAATCATACAGGTCCATTCATATTTTCGCGCATTTTTTTATGTTTACCAAATAATGCTTTTTCTCTCTCATATGAATCAGATTCCATTAATATATCAAAGAACGCGCTTGGCACAGTTGGTTGATGCGTTGTCCAATAGGTACTGGGACCTGGGTTCGATTCCCAGGTCCCCCATATTTTTCAATGAATTTTGTTTTCACTTGATCTCATGCAGTGTACGCCCAGGGGTTCATCATACACCCACCATCCAAGCTTGCCACATGGCCACTGAGATCAATCCACTGGCCATGATCTGAAGAGTACCATGTGCATAAGTCAACCAGGCCACACGCTTCCATGAAAAGTCAAAAAGGCCAAGGTTCTAATGGGCCTAATTACTGGGACTAACCTCCAAACTGGGGTCAACACCCCCATTGGTTTGCTCTCTTTCATTCTTTTTACTTTTTTTTCTATTTTATTTGTTTTGTTTAAATTTAATTCTTTAAATTGATTTGTTTTCTTTAACATAAAAAATAATAAAAATCAGAAAAGACAAAAAAATAAAAATATATTTTATTTAATGTTATTTTGTAAATAAACTTTATTAATTAATTTAGTTTTTTTATTCTAGGTTTAATTCTAATATTTTTAATAAATTAAAAAAAGGGTAGAATTAGGGTTTTAAATGCTTTTATTCCTTTTTTCTTTTTTACCCTATTTAATTATTTATTATTATTTTTGTAAATAAAATTTGCCATGTAAATATTTAATTAAAATTAGGTCAAATTAACAATATTTCTTAATAAATTGAAAACAATTTAGAATTAGGGTTAATTAACTTTTCTTTTTAATTCCAATTTAATTTTCTTACTAAAAATACATAAATACAAAAAACTCAAAAAATAATCTCTTCTCTCATTTTAATTAATTTCATAATTGTAATTTAATTTCCTTAAAAGGGTCCAACGCCCCCGCATTCCCGATTTTACTTATTCTCGCATTTTATTTTTATTTCCTCTTTTTGTGAATATAATGTAATTCTCCCAAAGCTATGTAATAGATCAATTAGGGTATTTCTTTTCCGCATTTTTTTTATTTCAAATCGGGTCTCGGATTAATTTGGCGATGTAGACCCGCGCCTTTGTAATAGCGTATGACCTTTACCTTCTCGCATCTTTTAACTGTTATTAACTTACATGAAAGAATGAATGTCAAAATAAAAGCAACGCGTAGATCACCAATTACATGAACAAGACAAAAATATCTGAAAACGACACACAAATCACACACCACCCCTAGGGTACGCCTCACTGTTGCCTTTCCCCTCGAAAGGTGATCGTCGAGTAGAGGATGTTTTAGTAAGTCCTCATGTCCATGAACATGGCATGAGGGTAGCTTCTAAGGTGTCTTCCTATTGCTCCGGTGATCACCGTGTCCCGAACCCTCGAATTGACCCGAACACCTCCAACAGTGGTGCTACCTACCTCTCAATGGTGGGATGGCACTACTTTAAGGACATTTACACAGACAAATTCCTTAGGGTAGGTAGACGACTCTAGATACTTGCTCTAATTTCAAAACAAATCAAAAAAATACTTTTCACACCGACACTTTTCAAAAAGCTTTCGAAAGCAACTTTTCAAACACTCTTGAGGACTGATACAAGAGTCGAACTGAAATTTTCAAAGAAACTTTTTTTAAACCCACAGTTGAAAAGCAAACAAACAATTTTGAAAACACAAATGAGCAAGTATCTAAGAGCCCATGGATAACCATGGATAGAAAGGGTGCTAACACCTTCCCTTTCTATAAATCTACCTCCCGAACCGAGAGCAATCTCTATAAGGAATTTTTATGTGCTTTTGTCCTTTCCATTTGGAGAAAATAAAAGACGGTGGCGACTCTTGCTTCCGCGAAATTTCGCGAACCAGCGTTAAACAGTCAGTTCCAGATCCACCGATCGCAGTCTTCGACCGAGAGGTTCTTGTATCAGCAAGCAAGTGGATTTGAATTCGAAGAAAGGAGGGAAAGGAAATTCACTTGGTAGTTAGGAAAAGCAACGTGACATGAAGATAGGGATCGAAGAACATGTGGAGGACACTTGTCCTCATCCTAGATCGAAGCAACCGTTTGACAGTTATTTACTACTAGTATAAATATAGGAAGTTTGTGTAAAATTCCGGGTGTTCAACTTATTAGTACAAGTCACTCAAATTTATTCAAGCACCCACTGTGTGAGAAAGAATTTTGAGAATGTACGTTTGAATCACCATATTTTAATTACAGTCAAACCTTTACATTTCTTTATAATCCTTGCCATTTAACATTCTGCAAACCTTACCATTACACCCTTTTGAAATTACTACAACTTTACTTTATCTTGCAATTTTATCAATTTTATCAAGCCTTAATGTGATTTTACCAAGTCCTATCTTCATCCTGTCTTTCACTCTTAGTATTCTGTCAAACCTTTTCAATTAAAACCTATCCAAACTCACGAAACACTTAGCATATGTCCTAGGATAAAACTGATTGATCCTGCAAGTAACCAAAATAACCCTTTTTGGAAGATCAACAGTTATTTACCAATTTTCACAGTAAACAAATTGGCACACCCGGTGGGACTTTGCTAAGTTTTCTTGTTTATTTTTGTTTTTTTACAAACATTGATAAAAAAACAGTTTTTATCATAAATGCTTTAATTAATTTCCTTTCTCTCAAAGAGTGTTGTATGTTATTGAGAAGTGGCAAAACAACAACCAACGAATACGTACCTAAGAGAAGAAATAGGAGAATGGCTAATCAGTCTAGTGGCTAAATGCCTCCACCAATTCTTGGCAATGGAACTATGGTTATGCCAACAATTAGTTAAACAATGCCATCAACAGTTGGTTCGACACCGGCAATGACGGTTACACAAACAAGACCAATAATTTCTTATATAGGTCCTAAGGGTCCACCAGGAACACCCCCACCAAGGGAAAATCTGGGTGTTCGACCTTATGTCCCTCCAGAATTTTCGACAGCCTGGACCGGTCGAGACCAACCTTATGGCATGCCAACTGCTAAAATGGAGAGCCTCATGAATGCTTCATCCATATTTTCAGAACCTTTGGTGAGTGCATCTTCACCATTACAAGGATCTGGAACTGGTATGACAAATCTGGGTAGAAACCAAATCTTAGGAGGAACGTCCCTTACAATGCCAAGCCTGACAAATGCTTCTGAAGCAATTTTAAGGCAACAAATGGATGAGAGTAACCATGACATGGTGCAGATGTTGGCACAAACCTTGAGTATAGTGTTAAACCCTATGATACAAAATACTACCCAGTCGAATCAGCAAATGGCAGCGCAAATGACGCGCATGGCTGAATATTTTGGGGTTCCTCAACCTATTCGACACCCCCAAAGAGAGTTGATAAGAGGAAATCAGGGTGTGGTTTTAGAGGATGACATGACCATTAAACAGAATCCACAGCCATATGGGATGAACCATAGAGTAGAGGCCGAACAACCTAGGGTCGAAGTACCCAGAGTTGCTCCACAAATCCCAAGAGCTATTAAACAAGGTATAATTATGGTAAATAGAAACCAAAATGCTGATGAAGTAGTACAGCAGGTTCGACACCATAACTATACAGCAGATAATAACTTGACAGTTATGGTCGAAAGAATCATGGCACATAATGGAGTAAACATTAGCTTTCATAGGCCAAACTTTACATCTCTGTTGTTAGATTATATCTTGCAATCAGATTTACCCCTAGGTGGCAAGTCCCAAAATTCACCAAGTTTTCAGGGGATACGATAGAGTCCATTGTCGAACATGTGGCAAGGTATTTGATAGAGGCGGGGAAAATCTCAAATAATGAGAATCTTAGGATTAAGTATTTCCCAAGTTCCTTAACAAAAAATGCCTTCACTTGGTTTACCACATTCCCAGCCAATTCGATCCACAATTGGAATCAGTTGGAAAGATTGTTCCATGAACAGTTCTATATGGGACAAACCAAAATAAGTTTGAAAGAACTGGCTAGTGTGAAGAGGAAATTCACTGAGCCAATTGATGAGTATCTGAACAGATTTCAAATACTCAAATCCAGATGCTTTACACAAGTGCTTGAACATGAGTTGGTCGAAATGGCTGCGGGAGGCCTAGATTATTCCATCAGGAAGAAATTAGATACCCAATACCTGAGATATATGGCCCAATTGGCCAATAGAGTTCGACAGGTGGAACGCCTTAAGGCTGATAAAGCTAAGGCGAATAAAAACGATCGAAGAGAAAGGGTAGCATATGTAGAAATGGATGATGATGATCCAGAGACATCTAGTGACCCTATAATTGTTGAAGAGAGTGAGGTCAATTTAGAAAAATTAAAGCAAGGGCCACCATACTCTTGCAAACTGCTAACACCCTCAAATGGGAAGAATCCTACTGAATCTGAGAAGAGTAGTGATAGGTTCCCAAAGAAAACGTATAGCTTCAACGTCACAAAATGTGACGTAATATTTGAATTGTTAGTTAAAGATGGCCAATTGATAGTGCTCCCAAGGGCAAAAATGCCTCCTTTAGATCAAAGGAAAAAGAGAGGTTTTTGTAAATATCATAATTTTTTGGGCCATAAAACCTCACAATGTTTTCTTTTCAGGGAACTCGTTCAAGGCGCAATAAAAGGCGATAGACTCAAGTTTGATGAGAAACCACCCATGAATATTGATGCAAAACCGTTGCAGGCAGATGCCCATTATGCAGAACCATCATGCATCAACATGGTCGAAGTCTCGGAAGACTTCATCAACAAACCTGTCTTTGGTTGTTTCACTGAAGACGTTAGCAGCAAAGCTGTCGAAGAGATACAGAATAAGGTCACTGGAGGCCTAAATAAGGGATCCACTGATTGTTCGAACAAAGGAACTACTAAAGGTTCCTACTTGGCTGCTGTCACAAGTTCGACCAAAGACCTAGAAGCCAGGATGCAGAAACTAAGTGTAGCTGGTAAGAACAACATGGGGATAAATATGGTTGAAGTGTCTAAAACCAAAGCTTCAAATTTATAAGACAACATCATACAAGAGGAAATCAACAAGCTTTCTTTTTCTAAGGGGAACGAAAATCTGGCATATTTTTTACACAGATGCCAAAAAAAGAAGTCAAAGGTTATGATGTGTCTAAGATGCAGTTCTATCTTCGACAAGAAAGTTGTTGAACACATACAAGGGGTACGTGCAGCACAGAAAAAGTGGGACAACAATGCCCAGCCTAACATGGATCCTGAAGTAAGGTATGATCCTCGAAGGGGATACCAAAAGGGGCCAGTGAAGCAAGTAAATAAGCCATCAACTTTCAAGCCTCCAACAAATGTCCATGTGGATACTTGGTTGAGGACAACAAATAAGAAAAGGCCCAGCGAGGGAAAATGGCAGACATTCGATATGCCAAGAGGATTCTCTTTGGCCTACAGAAAGGAATTTCAGTCAACAACAACAAACAGGGTTGCTCATGTGTCAAATAATTAAATAGGAAAGAAACCTATGACCCGCTCCTAATGGAGAAGGTATCAGAGGCGGCGAAAGGCTGAAAGAGAGGCTGCAGAAGGGCCCCAGCCAGAAACATGCACTAACATGCCACAAACAAAAATGAAGGCTAAACCAAGAATGCCTTTGGAGAGGAAGCCAATTGCTAGAAGGCTGGTATGGCCTGAACAAGGTGAATCGAAAGAAGGATCTGATTCTGGGTTTGATGCTACATTAGACATCATGGTAAATGTAGTGTTTGTGCTGCCCAGAGAATACGGCCAACTAGTCGAAGTCAAAGAGGCAGAGTGGAAGGTCGAATAACAAATGGCCAAACATAGGCCAGTGTGATACTATGTTATGAACAATGGATGTGTAGAAGAGAAAAATTCCTTCTTCGAGCGCCCTACTGAGGCAATGAGGAACCACCTCAAACCCTTGTTAATAAGGGCAAAAATAGGGGAGGCAACCATCAACAAATTTTGGTTGATTGTGGGGCCACAGTTAACATAATCCCTCAAATTATGCTGATAAAGCTGGGCAAAGGAGATGAAGACATCAAGCCCTATAACATGGTTTTATCAAACTATAAAGGTGGAATTGGGACTACCATGGGAGTCATATGATTGGACCTCAAAGTGGGAACCATAGTTTGACCAACAATGTTTATGGTCATCTCAGCAAAACCTAACTACAATTTTCTCCTAGGCAGGGAGTGGATCCATGGCATAGGAGCAGTGCCATCATCAATGCATCAGCGTGTTACAATTTGGCGTCCATACGGCATAGTAGAAAATATTGAAGTTGGTAAAAGCTACTATATGGTAGAAGTTAACAATGTTGATAGAACAAGCTTCGACAAAAATTTGGCTCATATAGGGCCATGTAATCCTCTAGACTTCGACTTGGCGCCATCATCCAATGCTTTCTGCTCCCTATACCTAAACTCAGATCATGGATTCCAATGGGATAGGGAGGATTTGTCAAACATCAATTATAGAGGGATTGATGATATACGACCAACAGGTTAGGGAAGTGATTTTAGTGATAATGACTGAGTCACAAGCTTTACAGAGGATTTCGGCATATGTTGCCGAAAACAGAATGATAGCATCCTTAGAGGCCGAAGTGAAGTATATGGCTGTCAAAGCCAATGAAAAAGTGCAACTTCCAGAGGGCCCTGGGAAAGATTTCAAACCAGGACCACCTGACTCAAAAGGGGAGGAAGTAAAAGGCCAGAGGCTAGATGCTATCTATGATGATGAGCCTTTGGGTCTCGAGAAGGATCCGCTGGCAAACAATATTAGAATGCTAGCACAATATCCTCTTGAGGAAATAGACTTGGGCAAAGGAATGGTGAAAAGACCAACATACATTAGTGCAAAGATAGATCCATAGCTCAGGGTCGAAATAATCTGATTGTTGAAGGAGTTTAGAGACTGCTTTGCATGGGATTATGATGAAATGTCTGGTCTCGACAGAGGATTGGTGGAGCTTCAACTACCAATAAAGCCTGGGAAAAGGCCTATCAAGCAAACCCCAAGGCATTTTGCACCCGAAATCTTGTCGAAGATCAAAACGAAAGTCAAAAGGCTGCTGAAATGCAAGTTCATATGAACAACCAGGTATGTCGAATGAATTGCAAATATAGTACCTGTTATAAAGAAAAGTGGTACCTTAAGGGTGTGCATTGATTTTAGAGATTTAGATGTTGCAACACCTAAGGATGAATATCCAATGCCTGTGGCGGAAATACTTGTTGATTCTTCCGCTGGCTTCGAGTACATGAGTATGCTTGATGGATACTCTGGGTGTAATCATATTTTCATTCCTGAAGAAGATGTATCAAAAATAACATTTCGTTGCCCTGAGGCTTTGGGCACTTACGATTGGGTAGTGATTCCTTTTGGTCTAAAAAATGCAGGGGCAACATATCAAAGAGCAATGAACTCTATCTTCCATGATTTTATTTAAACTTTTATGCAGATTTATATTGACGATATTGTTGTTAAATCTGTTTTAGGGAAGAATCACATAGACCATCTTCGAAAATCCTTCGAAAGGATGAGAAGTTATGGTCTAAAAATGAATCCTCTAAAGTTCTCTTTCTGCGTAAAAACAATGGACTTCTTAGGCTTTTTGGTCCACAAAAAGGGAATCGAAATAAACCAGAACAAGACCAAAGCCATTTTGGAAGCGAAAGCACCAACAAACAAGAAGGGGTTGCAATCTCTACTTGGCAAGATAAATTTCTTAAGGATATTTATATCTAACTTGAGTGGAAAGACGCAAGCCTTCTCACCTTTACTTCGACTCAACAAAGGAGGATTCAAATGGGGGAAAGGACAACAAGAGGCCTTTGACAAAATCAAAGGATACCTCACCAAGCAACCTATTCTGGTACCTCCTTGTAGAAATAAGAGTATGAGATTTTACATAGCTGCATCTGATAAAACTTTAGGAAGCATGTTAGCTCAAGAGGATGAAAATGGTGTTGAAAGGCCCATCTACTACCTCACTAGAGTTTTAAATTATGCAGAAACTAGATATAGCGAAGTTGAAAAACTATGTTTACGTCTTTACTTCTCATGTACAAAACACAAGCAATATATTAAACCAGTTGATGTTTATGTTTCGTCTCATTTTGATGTTTTCAAATATATGTTGTCGAAACTCGTCTTGCACAGTCGAATTGGAAAATGGGCACTTGCGTTGACTGAGTATTCGCTAACCTTTATGCCTTTCAAGGATGTAAAAGGACAAGTGGTAGCAGACTTTATAGTTGACCACTCAATAAATTAAGAATCATTAAATTACTTGAAGATTGATCCTTGGAAGGTATACTTCAATGGTTTCATTCATAAATATGGAATTGGAGTGAGAGTTCTAATTATTTCTCCAAATAAAATTCCAACAACATTCAAGTACAAGATCGAAGGTTCTTGTTCGAACAATGAGGCTGAGTATGAAGCGTTAATTGTAGGCCTTGAAATCTTGTTGGAATTAGGGGCAACTCGAGTCAAAATAATGGGAGACTCAGAGTTAGTCATAAGGAAAGTTACAAAAGAGTATAAATGTATAAGAGAAAATATTATCATGTACTTTGTAATAGCCAATCGCTTGCTGAAAAAATTAGAAGTGATTAACATTCGACATATACCAAGATTATAAAATCAAGTGGCTAATGACTTAGCACAAATCTCATCTGGGTATAAAATTTCAAAGGAAAAATTACAACAAGCAATCGAAGTTAGAGGAAGGGTAGTATCAACCAAGTTATCTCCAATAGATTTGGAAACAACAAAGATGGGGTACGCTGACCAAGAAAACTTCGAGATTTTGTTCATAGACAATCTAACAGAGCAAGATTGGAGAAATTCCATAGTAAATTATTTGCAAAATCCAACAGAACGAAAGACAAAGTATATGGTGTTGAGTTATATTCAAATAGGAAATGAGTAATTCAAGAAGACGCCTGAAGGAGTACTACTAAAATGCCAAAGCGAAACAGAGGCGTGTATATCCCTTTGGACTACACATGCTAGAGCATGTGGGGCACATCAAGTAGGCCATAAAATGAAATGGTTGTTGTTTAGACAAGGATTATATTGGCCTACTATGTTAAAAGATTGTGTTGAGTTTATAAAAGGGTGCCAAGAGTGTCAAATACATACAGGCATCCAGCACGTACCTGCAAGCGAACTTCACTCAATTGTGAAACCTTGACCTTTTAGGGGTTGGGCTTTGGATCTTATTGGAGAGATTCGAACAGCATCATCTAAAAGCCAAAAATATATATTGGTGGGCATTGACTACTTCACTAAATGGATTGAAGCAATTACTTTAGTCAATGTAGACCAAGAAAATGTTATTGAATTTATTCAAAAGAACATTATATATAGGTTCCGAATCCTTGACACAATAACAAATGATCAAGGATCAGTATTTACTGGGCGAAAATGCAAGAATTTGCTACAGAAATGGGATTCAAGCTGTTAATGTCTACACCTTATTATGCGTAAGCCAATGGCCAAGTCAAAGCAGCAAATAAGGTAGTAATTGGCTTGATAAAAAAACATGTAGGAAAAAAGCCAAAGAATAGGTATAAGACGTTGGACCAAATCTTATGGGCATGTCAAACATATCCTAAAGAAGCTACCAATACGACACAATTTAGATTAACCTATGGTTATGACACAGTGTTGCCAGTAGAAATATTTTTACAGTCAACAAGAATTTAAAGACATCAGGATATTCCTTCCGAATCTTATTGGAATATGATGTTAGATGAACTGGTTGATTTGGATGAAGAAAGACTAAGGTCTTTCGATCTCTTAAGGATACAGAAGAAAAGAGTGGAAAAATCTTATAATAAGAGAGTAAAACCTAAGATATTCCTTCCTGAAGATTTGGTGTGGAAAGTAATTCTCCCAATGGATCGAAAGGACAGGAACATGGGAAATGCTCTCCTAAGTGGGGAGGACCTTTCAAGATTATCCAGGTATTTTCTGGTGGTGCCTATGAGATCGAAGAGTTAAGTTAAGATAAAAGACTATTGAAAGTAAATGGTAAATATTTTAAAAAATATAGACCTGCACTTCAAGAAGTTAAAATCATCAACAATTAACCTTAGTCGAAGTAGATAGCCAAAATGGATAATTCATTAAGTTAGCCAAAATGGCTCCAAAATATTACATATACCCATTCTGAGGGTTCAAATATTCGTTACAAAAGAATAGTTGAACAAAGGAAGAGAAGCCTAATTAAAATGGAAGGGCAGCTTTAATCTGGATATATTTAATCTTCTGAAGTTCCAAGCGCCTTTCACATAAAGCCCTCAATTGATGGAGAGCTTAGATCTTTTCATCCAAAGCTTGGGCTTGTTTAGCATACTTCATCCCACTGTCAAGTTCCTCCTGGCTCTCAGAGTCATTGCTGGAAAGAAGCTCTTCTCTGCGTTTGTGATTCGCAGCAATCTTAGCCTCCAATTCTTTGATTTGAGCTTTCATGCTAGCATTGTCCTGGTCAATCTCTTCGACCTCCTTTTTCTCGGATTCTTGTTCCTTCTATAGCTCATTTAGCCTCGAAGCTGGTTCAACAGTAGCAACCCAAGCAGCAGAAACGCGACCATTTGCCTCTTCAATTTCGAGATTGAGAGTCCTGCGGCAAGTGTAGTCAGCTGAAGCTTGATCTATGATCGAAGTCAGGTCCAAGATGATGCTAGCTATTTCTGGGGAAACAACAAGGAGATCAGCAACTTTGAGAGTACTTTTCAGAAATGAAGGGGCAGTGGGTTCTCCCTCTAAGGTCAACATCAGATCCCTCTTGAAAATTTGAGCCTTCACCTTTTTAAGTGCTTCCTCAATGGGAGAAGCTAAAGTAGATTTACCAAATACAGTCGAAGCATCACGAATTTGTTCCGAGGAAGTTTCTCTACTTTCAAGAATGGCGTTCAAATAGGAAAGAGGGTTGTTCCTTTTGAGCAGTGCCAAATCTTCTTTGGTGTGAGACCCAGTCGAAGGAACATTTTCATTAGTGGTGTGAGCCACATTATCAGCACTGGCACTTTCGACATTGGTAGGGTTCCCTTCCTTTTCTGTAAGGTTCTCTCTCTCAGTAGTTGCAGGATTGTCATCTTCTTCATTTTGTGTGCCTTCCATTTATGTTTCGACTTCATCATCAGCAACTTCTTCTTCTCCCTGATCATCATCAGTAGACGGCGAAGTCCTCAGGTTAGCATGTTACAAATCCAAATCCTCCTCACTAAGAATCTCATTATTTTTCTCCTCAGTGACTTCAACCTGTGGGTCCGAAGTTTGATTCACTTCACTGTTTGAGCTTAAGAAAGATCCCTTTGCTGGAGAAGGCTTGTGAGTTGAATTGCCTTCGCTGTTTATTGGGGTGGCCGAATCTTCTGCAGGTTTGGAAGCCTGTTTAAAAGTACCAGCAGTATCTTGAAAATTAAGAGATTTTTATTAGAATTATGGCAAAAGGATTCAAAAAAGGTCTTCGATGGTCGAAAATAATACCTTCGGAGAAAATTCAACACCAGAGCTCGAATTGTCACTCTCACTAGGATCATTCATTCTTGCAGCTATTTCCTACTCAGTTGGTTCTTGGATAATGATGGGAGCGGTCTAGATCTGCTGGCTGTAACCTTAATTTTGGTTTTTGGACGAGATTTGGGGAGGGGAGCTGTTTTCTTCAACTTTTGTCTCTTAGGAAAGATAAGAGGCGCGTCTTCATCATCACTAGAAAGTTCAATTTCTTGAACTTTCCTCTTTGTTGGTGTGAATTTCTTAGTAGCTTAAAAGGAAGAAGTCAAAAACGTCAGCATTAGTATTGATGGTTTAAAAGGAAATTGATGGTGAAAGTATTTACTTGTGGTGGAGGTTTCATAGAAAGGTCTCCTCCCTTTGACCATTCAGTAACCTTCTTGGAAACTGGTTTGGGAATGGTTCTCTTGACAGCTGAAAAACAAACAAATGTAAGCCAGATATTATAAGATTGGACTAAAACAAAATAAGGCATTTGCTTTGAGAAGAAAGAATACCTTTATTAATCTTGTCGAAACCAACAGGAAAGCATCTTGAAGATGGTTGGCAAAATCTATGGTATCGAAGAACTCTTCGTCATAGTATTGCCTCCACCGGTCTTCAAAGACGATTGAGCATAGAAAGTTGGGTTTGAAATTGAAAAAAGTCAAAACAGTTCGACCAACGTATCTACTAATCTACTTGGTGGCATCCTTTTCAGAATAGTCTGTATTATAATATAGCAAAGACTTTTCTCAGGAATATATGGGATTTGGAAGCGATTGAATAATGTCAAACTGGCCGAAACAAGGTTTGGCTGGTAAGAAATCAAGCTAAGTTGATTCTTGGAACTTTTGAATCTCAGTGGCATAATCCTTAGGCGCAAAAAGGACTCCTAAATAGCCACATATTCCTCGATAACATCGTCCTCGACATGATTTCCAGTCAAAGGATATGGTCGAGTAAACCATGTTGGACCCACCTTTCGATTAGCAAATGGAGCCATGGTTGAAACAAACTCATTTTGTTTTGCAAACATCATTACAAAGCTGGTAAAAGCTTTTTGAAATTGTTGGCCTTCATCTGTCGGAGTCAATAAGACCAATCTGGTCCCTTTGATCTTCCTGTTAAGAATTTCTAGAGCCCTCTCTTTAATCATGTTCTTCTGAGGGAGAAATGATTCGAAGGTGGCATTAAGCCAAAGTTGGAGAAGCCAAAAAGGGCCAGAAATAAGCAAGCTTTCTTTATCACCTATGACTTTGAGCTGAGTCACACCATTACTGATGGACCCATAAAGATTGGCTAAAATTAATTCAGCCAAACAAAGGTTGTATCCATGGTGCAGTTAAGTGGCTTGAGTGAGCATTTTCTTTGTCACTCGGAGTGACTTGGTGCAGAAAACAAAGCGAGACAACCACAGCTAAAAAAGCTATGTGTTCCACCCCAGAGACAACATCAGTTGATTTGTCATGAAAATTATTGATGAAGGTGGTATAAGTGGGTTTCGTGGCTGAAAACCCAATGGTGTCTTCAGACATATCCTCAGGGTCAAAGTAATCACCAGTTGGTCGAAGACTGGCGATAGCTGCGATATCAAAAAGAGTGGGTGTCACCATAACACAAGGTAAATGGAAGGTGTAATGTATGTTGTCCCAGAAATACAAAGAGGACACCAGCATAAGAGGGCAATAAGCTAACCCAGTCTTCGACAGCATGACTAGGTCATAGATTCCCATATTTTTCCAAATTTGGGATTGAGCTGCTTCCATCTTCGACAGCCATTTTGAGTATTCTGAGGTCAAGTTATGGCAAGACCTAAATATTCTATTCCCTTTGTTCATAAACTGAAGGTTTATATCCTCCTTCGTCTGGGAACGTTGTTGGTTAGCAGGGGTTGTATCTTCAGGTTTGTTCCTAGGTTTCTTTGTGCACCCTATGGGTTTTAGTCTAGGGTGAGTTGGGAAAAAGGTGTTGTTTTGTTAAGGGTTTTCAAGACACACAGACAACAGACCAGGAATGGCATACATTTGTCTATAATATCTAACAGGAATGAGTACCTGTGAGTTGTATGCATCACGTTCTTCTTGGGTCATAGGTTTAGGAATGAACCTTCATTCCCCAGACGAAGCAGGAACAAAGTTAGTTGGGAAAGCTTATATTTGTTGTCATGAATCAGAGGCATCTTTCATCTTTGGGTTGTTTGGAGCATTTGAGAGAAAAGCCATGGCTTTCATGTTATTAGAAAGTTTATGAAAGAGATGAAGTTTTTAAGGATCGTTTTTGAATGCAAAGAGACGAGAAATATTAGATGGTTGGGAAAAATTCCAAAGGGGATGTTTGTGGCTATTTATAGAGGCCAGGTGTGATCGGTGGATTTAGAACTGACTGTTTAAAGCTGGTTCGCGAAATGTCGCGGAAGCAAGAGTCGCCACCGTCTTTTATTTTCTCCAACATGGACAGGACAAAAGCACAGCAAAATTCCTTATGAGATAGTTTCTCGGTTCGGGAGGTAGATTTATAGAAAGGGAAGGTGTTAGCACCCTTTCTATCCATGGTTATCCATGGGCTCTTAGATACTTGCTCTTATGTCTTCAAAATGATGTTTGCTTTTAAAAATGTGAGTGGGTTTGAAAAAGTTTCATTAAAAGATTTCTGAATAACTCTTGTATCTGTCCTCAAGAGTGTTTGAAAAATTGTTTTGAAAGTTTTTGAAAGTGTCGGTGTGAAAAGTTTTTGATTTGTTTTTGAAGAGAGCAAGTATCCATGAGTCATCTACCTACCCTAAGGAATTAAGCTATGTAGAAGTCCTTAAGGTAGTGCCATCCCACCATTGAGAGGTAGGTAGCACCACCGTTGGAGGTGTTCGGGTCAATTCGATTTGAGGGACAGTATGGTCACCGAAGCAACAGTAGGACACCTTAGAAGCTACCCTTATGTCCTTGATCCTTTTTTAATCCGTGGCAACCATTTCGAGGCAACTGTTTCGAGGCAACCGTTTCGAGGCAACTGTTTCGAGGCAACTGGATCATGGACATAAGGACCGCTAAAACGTCCTATACTTGACGACCACGTTTCGAAGGCAACAAGTGAGGCATACCCTAGAAGTGGTGTGTGTATTTGTGTGTTGTTTTCATGTTAACAGTTATCTTTGATCAGGGTATTGTGAGCTACGCGTTGTTTTTAGTTAACATACATTCTTTCATGCAATTTAGAATTTAGGAGTGCGGAAAATTAAAAGACGGAAAGATAAAAGCTATGCTATTACAAGGCGCGGGTCTATACATCGCCAAAATACAAAGACCCGTTTTTGATAAAAGATGCAGAAAGTAAAAAATGCGGTAAACCTAATTACTATTACATCCGGAAGGCAGTTACATAATAATCCATAAGAAAAATAATGCGCAAAATAAAAATTAAATTGGACGTCCGAGGGTTTTGACCCTTGTAGCGGTGAAAATCGGAGATCAAGCTATTAATTAACTTGACTCACAAAAGCAAGAGTCGCCATCGCGCTTTATTATTTCCAAGGAAAAAGGGAAAAGAGCGAAATAAAATCCTAAAATATGCAATGTAAAGTAATATTTAAAAGTAATGAAAATACAATGCATTTTTGAAAGAGATCGGGAGTTCGGGGGTTGGTTATACAATGGGAAGGTATTAGCACCCAATGCATCTGCGATACTCCGCAGGAACCTTTTGAAATATCTGTTTTTTTGGTTAAAATTGTTTGTTTGATTAAAATGGTTTATTTGGTCAAAATGGGTATGAATGAGATTTTGAAGATACGACGACCTCGTGTCGAAGTTTTGGTTTAAAAGAGTGTATGTTTGAAATTAGGTTTTGAGGAGATTTAACTTAAGATTTACAAAATTAAAAATGTATGAAGGGGTTCACACAATCGTATTAGATACTCGATGACATGAAGTCAACAAATTAATTCTTTCCCTTGGATTTAAAGCCACAAACAGATAAGTAAGCTAAGAGTATACCAAACCTTAGGTGAAAATAAATCACAAGCCGATAGCATCAAAAAAACCTGATGTGAGATAATACTCCAAGCATCAGATAAAGCGCATCAAGTGAAAATAAATCACATACGAGAAAAGCGTGTCAGGAGAGGAATCAGATAAAGCGCAAAGGCGATGGATAAAACTCACGGTGTCAGATAAGAATCCCTGCATCACAAGAGATATACCGACAAAATCTAACAGCACGGGGAAACTTATGTGCGTCCGCACAATTTTCAGAAGTTAGTTGGAATTAAATATAAAATCACAATGCAATGACAATAATATTTACCTATCCTGAATTTATTTACAAATGAAGTGAATAAAATATACAGTCAAAATATTATGTACAAGTATATATTTACAGTATCAAATATTAAATCAGACAGTGAAATACAATAAAGAGGTAAAGGGAGAAGTGTAAGAGTTATTGACGCGCTATGTGAGAATGGATACTTGAAACGATTTTCGAAAACCTTCACAGTAAGCAAACTCGTTAGTAGCATAAGCGGTATAAAAATTAAAATGAATGAAATCGCAACAATTAAAAACTTTGTTAAAAATCACAAAATAAAGAAATGAAATGAAATTGTATGAATGCAACATGAATATCTACACAAATAAAAATCAAGAATTCATGACATTATTCCATGTAAACACAAAAAATCAACATTGTACACATTATTTCAAATGTATCAAAAGCAACCGCTATTTCAAACACAACGGAAAACAAAAAAATCAAAAGTTCACTTTGCAAAAATGAGAAATTAAATTCAAAGCATGAACCAAACAAATGATGATTATCCAAGAATTTCAATTCCTAAACAAAGCCAAAGAAACTCATTCTATAATTCAATTCAATCCATGAAAAACCAAACATTATTCATGCAAATCAAAAGTTGGACAGCAACCAAAAACTTCATGGATTTAAAGTCTTAAAACAAATTCAAATGTTCATTCCATTTATGAATATTCAAAAACCAATTAGCATCTATTCATGTTCTACTCAAAGCATGTTCAAAACATGGGGAAAAAATTGAATTGAGCTATAATCGATCAAATTAAAAAAACGGGCAGCAACAGTGCATTATTATTATGTCTCAAAATTCCAATTCAAACAAGGTTTGTAACAAAAGGAAATGGCAAGCTATCTTCAATAGCTTCTCGGTCGGATTTACACGCAAATAAAATGCGGCATTATCGTCACCTTCATCGAAACTAAAATTCGAATATCTTTCATTCATAATTTCAATTGAAATTAAAATCGAAGAAAATTATTATGCTATAAGTGTCTAATGAATTCAAAAATGAATAATCATGATAACAAACTTCATCAAACACAACGGAATGCATCCAACACGGTAATTCAAACAATCCCGACACACTCAACATAGACATTGCCGAACCAAATTCTATCACAAATTTCAAGGCATAAGGATATCGACACTAAATCAACAACAAAACCAGAACTGACCAATTTTAATCGTATTTTCCAGCATTTCAGTTCAAAAGTATCAACCACTCATACCATAGCAAACCGTTTTTTATCAGAAATTCATCACATCATTTGAGTTTTCACCATATAACAACAACTATTACCTCAACAGCATAATGATTACTTAATTCAAATCAAAACAAATTACCAAAGCAATTTAATATCTATTTTCCAGAATTACATCAATAATTCAAACAACATAACAGTTAAGAAAACTGAAAGAGTTACCGAAAGTAGATGCAATATGATGCCGACGGAGGGAATTTGTGGAAGCTGCTCCGGATATTGCTGTTGTTATTGAACGGAGGAAGTATCGACAAAGGGTTGGAGTTGTAGTGGCGTGAGAAGGAGGATGGTGTTACAGTGGAGGACAGATGTTGGTTAACAGTGGATAAGGTTGTGAATTGGTTAACAGTGGGTTACGACGAAGATAATGGATGAAGGTTGGGTGATAAATTGATGAGGTTATGTGATGTGGAGAAGGTGAAGGGTTATGTGGTGAGGATGATGGTCGGTGGAAGATGGAAGTGAGCTAGCGGAATTGATGAGGTTACTGTGAAGGTGGGTTTTATGTGGGTTACGGTTGTTGAATAGTAGGCTAGGGATTAACGAAGGGGGAGTTGATAAAGAGAAGAGGAAATTGTTTGCTTTGGTTGTGTAGCAAAGGAAGAGAGGAATGAAGAGTGGAAGTAGTCGTTGGGAGAAAGGAAGAGATTACTGTGTTGTTTTTTTGTTTTTTGTTGTCTGTGTCCCCCCCTTACAAAGAGATAAAGAAGCTTAAAATAGAAAAAATGAAAAGGAATATTATGATTTCAAAATAAATCCAAGCCGTTCAATATAAATTCAATCTCTATCAATCAGCAAATCATGTTATCAACCAATGAGAATTAAGCAAAGCCTAATTAATATTTTTTGTGACCAAAAAGTCCCTGAATGACCAAAATATAATAAAACCTGAAACTATAAAAAATAAATCAATTTAAAATAATTTTTTTGAATTTTTTTTAAATAAAAAATAAAGACCCAAAGTGATCGAAAACGATAAAAAGAACGGACGAAAATTTATCCGAAAAAATAAAATGAACACGTTAAAATACTCTACATGTCACAAAGATTAAAGAAAAAAATATTCAAAAAGAGTAAAAATAGGAATAAAATGATAATGAAAATACCAGGCTAAACAGACGTTTTACGGTTAAAAACGAGACTTCAAACTGTATCGAAAAAATAAAGCGAGCATACCGTCATAATCTATGCGAGATGCAGATTCATAAAATGATTGGTAAAAGGTGAAAACTTGAAATATTTTTCTCGCTAATTTTTCGTACATTGTTGAATCGCTTTTAACAGTTTGTCTATAAAACCAAAATATTTTTATTATCGACATATAAACAACTTGGAGCAATGCAAGAAACGAGTAAAGAGATAAAAATGCATGAAGTGAAATGTCAGGTATTTTTTAACTAAAAGACGATGCAAACTTTGATTTAAACTGACTTTTCTGGTCAACTTAAATACGACTAATGATGCAAAATATGATGAATGAAGATATTTACTAATGATTGTGACCAAATGACAAAATATGGTATGAATGTGCGACTGAAAAAATTAGGGGCGAAATTAAGGGTGCAACGGTGTGCCTTGATGAATCAGTCTTCGAGAATCCACAATCAACCGTACTTCTGGCTTGGGAGACTCAAAACCTTAATTGAGGAGCGACACCTGATGCTCTTGATTCAGACCTGTCTCTGCACATGAAACAAAATAAAACATGAACATACACCTTTGTATGCGATTAGAAATTAGTGATACATAGGCTAAAAATGTTCAAAACACTTGACAATCTTCACATAGTCAAAGCTCGAAGGTGAGAGGTTAAAACCGACCGTATTTAGTGACCTTGACTTTTGTATAAAATGCAAAAATGCAAGTGGGATCTTAGGTCAAAAATTGGGGTATGACAACCCTTTGCTTGAAATTAAATTAAATTAAAGCCTAATTAATTATTTAATTAAAGAGAAGAAGGTGTTTTTATGTTTTTTTTTGTTTTCTTAATGAAATAAAGAAAAATAATTAAAAGGAAACCCTAAATCTAGATTATTTTAATTATTAAAGAAAATGTCAAAATTAGACTAATTAACTAAATTATTTAATTTACATGTTTATTTACAAAAATAATAGTAATTAATAATAAAAATAATTAACTAAGAAAAAAGATAAAAGAGTCAAAAACCTAATTCTATGTATTTTTTATTTATTAAGAAAAGATTGAAATTTAAAACCTAAATTAAACTAAATTAATTGTTAGTTATTTATTTACAAAAAATATGTTAATGGTGAAAAAAATAATAAGTAAATATATTTTACAATTTTGATTCTTCTGTTTTTTATTAAGAAAAATTATTTTATGGTGAAAAAACAATTAAAACAATTAAAAAGAATTAGAAAAGAAAAGAAAATAAAATTAAAAAAAGATGCAAACCAAAGGGGGGTTTCAGGCCCAAATTGGAGGTTAACTGAAGCAATTCTGGCCCAAGAGACAAGGTCTTTGTTTGACTTTCCAGATTGAGTGCACGTGGTTGACTGGGGTATACCCTGGATCTCATTCAGTGGCCCTTGGATTGATCATCATGAGCGCGTGGCAGTCTTAAGCGTGAGTGCGTATGGTAGGGCATTTGATGGAAGCTGCACTAGAACACTTTAAGACAAAAATCAAGAATTATATGGCGGGACCTGGGAATCGAACCCAGGTCCCAGCACTCACCAAGAGTGTCATCCACCAACTGAGCTTCCAAACGCTTTTGTTAAATATTTACACAACAAATATTATATAGAAAAACAAATATTAATGGTATGAAACAAAAAAAAACGCGCTAAAGTTTAAATGCTCCAGTCACAATATGCCACACATGCTTCTTCTTCGTTCTTCCTGCAAAATATAAAACAAGTAGCGGGGGTTTTAAACCCCCACAAACTGAAAGTCCTGAAAATAGCGATTAGAAGAGGAGGAAATATAAAAAGGGCGCGATAGGCTTAATGGTTTCGTCTTGTTGCCACGATTTTGTCCATACAGGTTTGGTGGTCCAATTTTACAATATATGAAAACCCCTAATATTGAAGCTTTGAAACCCTAATATCCTTCAATGGCGGATTTTGATACAAGCAGTTTTAGAACAATTAAACGTTACCAAAATCTTCAGGGAGATGTTAGTAGCATAAATCAATAATCAAAACACATGAATGATGCATAGAAATTAGAATTCGATTATGGAAATATTTGTGAAAAACGTGACTCTGTTCTACCGTTTCTTTGAGTATGAGAGCCTGTTCTTGGTTGCAATAGCTTCCTTGTAACTCAGGCAAGATGATGGAATTCTTTTTAGGCGTGGAAAGGCACTGCAAGTATGGTTTCAGTTTTCAAGTTTCTCTTGAAAATTTGCAAAGTGAGTATGTTGTTGCAGCAGCTTTTTCCGTGTATTTCTGAATAGGGTTCACTTATGCCTTTGTATGTGAAGCAAATTAGGTCAAAATAAAGCCCATGAATCCATGAATTGATGACTTAAATCTTTGATTGCTAATCATATCTTTTTTCAATATTTTTCCATGGAAACTTTGCCAATTATGGAAGATCTTGTCTTGTTGATTGATGCACGAAATCCTTAGCATGGGTGGAGTATATTTGCTGCATAAAAAGATTTGACAACCATTATTTGATATTTTTCTACAATTAAAACTAATTAAATGAATTAATAAGAATAAAAATTCAATTAATTAATTAAAAATAAGAAAATAAATCCTTTTAAGCTCAATGGGTCGTTCATAGGCTTTGGGTAATGATTCAAGGAAGAATTTGAAGCCCATTAGCAAATTTGAAGTGTTTTAGGCAAAGTTGACTTTTGAAAGTTCCCAAAAATTTCCCAACTTCTCCAATGCATATCTTGCTTAATTTTGAAGCTATGATCATGTTCTTGGACATTTTGGAAAGGTCTTGAAGTACTCTAACCAATGCCTTTGGTCCCATGTCATTTTGATTTACCAATCTCAAGTTATGGTCTTTGACTTAAAGTGCCTTTTTGTTGACTTTTGAAAATGACCTATAATGTTGAAATTGATAACTTTTTGTGAGAGCATTTCTTGGACTTGGAGTGTGAAGATGAGTTGTAGGAAATGTCATTCTCTTCAAAATTAGCATTGGATGGAATTTTTCTGATAAACCATGAGGAAGTTATGCCTTGGTCAATTTGCAGTTGACTTTTCAGCTGTCCAAAAATAGAAACTTTTGCATCTTGAGACTTTTTGAGCCATGCTTGTGGAGTCATGATCAAGAATTGATCAAATGATGATTGTGGCTTCAAAATAAGATGTTGACCAAAAATTTTGGCTTTTGACTGTCAAATGACCATTTTGCCCCTACAGTTGACTGTGCAGCAATTAGGGTTTTTTGACTGTGCAACTTGATGTTGTGAGTCTTGAAACTTGACATATGGATGCTTGACAATGTATATAGGCATATGGGACTTGATTGGACCCTTGGAAACCTCAATTTCTTTGCAAGAACCAAAACCCTAATTTTGATTGTGTTAGGAGGCAATTGGACTGTGCAACCCTTGAGAGATTTTGAAGCTTGATCTTGACACATCTTGAAGAATATGGGAGGGAAAATTTTGGGGTACAACAGTTGCCCCTGTTCAATCTTCTTAGACCTGAGGATGTAGATTGGCTGGCGTGCCTTTCGTGATCCGAAGGTGGAAGATGATTGAACACTAGAGTGCCCAGAAATTTGCGCTCACATAGAGTGTGTTAGCAGTGTGATGGCGGGAATGGGCTTACAGATGCCTTTTGGAAAGATGATGGATAGGGGGATGGGCTTATAGATGCCATCTGGAGATGTGATAGAACCTTGTCGGGAATGGGCTTATAGATGCCATTTGGGACTGTAACGGTAGTTGTGGAGATGGGCTTATAGATGCCATCGGGAAGTTGTCGATCGCGTAAGAGATTCCTTAATGAGAAATTGCGTACCTGAGAAAGAAAGATAATTACCTGGCCTGTTACAAGGGTTGATCTTCAAACTCTTTATGTAGATGTGCCCTGGCTGGATACAGGAATCGAATCTTCAAACTCTTCAGACGTGCCCTGGCAGGATACAGGAATCGAGTCTGGAATATAGTCGTCAACAGATATACCCTGGCAAGATACAGGAATCAGATCTTCAAACTCTTCAGACGTGCCCTGGCAGGATACAGGAATCGAGCTGGAATATAGTCGTCAACAGATACACCCTGGCAAGATACAAGAATCGGATCTTCGAACTCTTCAGACGTGCCCTGGCAGGATACAGGAATCGAGTCTGGAATTAGTCGTCAACAAATACGCCCTGGAAAGATACAGGAATCGGATCTTCAAACTCTTCAGACGTGCCCTGGCAGGATACAGGAATCGAGTCTGGAATATAGTCGTCAACAGATACACCCTGGCAAGATACAGGAATCGGATCTTCAAACTCTTCAGACGTGCCCTGGCAGGATACAAGAATCGATTCTGGAATATAGTCGTCAACAGATACACCCTGGCAAGATACATGAATCGGATCTTCAAACTCTTCAGACGTGCCCTTGCAGGATACAGGAATCGAGTCTGGAATTAGTCGTCAACAGATACACCCTGGCAAGATACAGGAATCGGATCTTCAAACTCTTCAGACGTGCCCTGGCAAGATACCGGAATCGAGTCTGGAATTGCGACAGTTGATAGTAATCATCTTTGTACTGATCTTTGTCCTGAAAAGGGTAAAACATCAGTTGTATGCAATGTCATGATGTATGACATGCGTGACGTTCTCAGAATAAATGAGATTGTATGTTCATGATGCGTATGGCGCATGCTATAATGTATGAAGATGTGATGTTCATGAATGTATTTTTGTCTAGGAAAATAAATCCTTGACGGATGCCGGGAAGTTGAATCCTGGGCTGATGTTGAGGAGTAGAGTTCCTTGTTTCCGCTAAGGGAGATGGTTGCAAGAATATCGGTAGGAGAAGATGACTCCATTGGGGAATAAACTTGGCGAATAGATTACTTTGCAGGGAGTTACTCTGTGGGGAAGGGATGTACTTTGCTGAGGTTGATGATGACTCCGCTGGGGATACCATTGATATGTTGTATTGGAAGATTTGATGAACTCCGCTGGGGATAGGAAGACTTCGCCGGGGACGATCATTCCGTGGCAAATGGCTGAGGATAACCCAGTTATATCCTGGTGGGGAAATAACCTTTGAATAAAGCCGGGGGAGCGTCCGTGCTCTGCAGGGGATAAGCTTCCAGAACCTACTGGGGGTAAGCTTCCAGAAATCTACTGGGGAGATTGATTGAACTCTCCTGGGGAGACTTTTCAGATTGGACTGGGGAATGGTTCCACTGGGGTTCGGTATTCCGCCGGGGAACAATCTTAGATCAAGATTGCCGGGGATGCTTGTTAGGAATGTTTGTATACTCCGTTGGGGAATATTGAGGTTCTTATGGGGATACCCAACTTCCTTGAGGCTGACAGTAGGCTAACTCTGCTTGGGGAGACTGTCGCTGACTTGCTGGAGGTACTGTGCCTTATCAGGGCTGACGGGAGACCAACTGCTTGGGAGAGAATTGTTGAATCTTGTCTTACTCGGCGGGGAGTGAAGGTATCTGGGTTACATTCTTCAGCCGAACTTACCTTGGTACCTTGGTGGACGGAGCAATTAGATCGCTTAGACAACTCATTATTGCCCCTGTTTCTGATGTTACCTGTAATTAATCCTTTGTTTCGCATGCAAATATTTATGAGTTAGAAATTAGTGTCAAATGCATATATCACAATTGAACATTGGACGTTCTTCACAAAACAAAACAGAAAAAAGAAAAACAATTGGCAATTGATCTGAAAAGTGAGTTTGAATTGATTTTTGAATTTTCCTGTAAATAGGCGTTTATGTACAAGAGGCTGACGTCCTAGTAAGAGAACGCCGCCGAACAAAAGACTTTATACAATTTGTGCAAAGAAAACCAAACAGCTGTGTGAAAAGAATAATCCCACTGGGTTCCAACTCTGCTATCGCCTTTATATCTTCGAGCGTCTCATCACTTGGCTGCTCGGTTGAAGATGAAGCTGATTGATCGATGCCGTCTGAACCTGACGGTTGATACTGGATTCTGGATGCAAAGTGATTCAATGCGACATAGTATTACGCTTATCCCTAACTTTTGCCAGGACCGCCCTTTCGGGTTTTCAGTCCACCGGGATACCCATTTTTGCCCAAGCCGCCTTTTCAGGTTTTCAACTTGCCGGGTGTACAGATTTTTTTTCAGCTCATCCCTTATTTTTGCCCGAACCCTTTTGGTTCGCCGGGAAGCCCTTATTTTTGCCTAGGTATGTCAACCTAGCGGGTCTTTTATCATGCGTAGTATCTTTTTACTATGTCTGCATTGGCGGGGTGAGGAAGGTCGTCACCATCCATGGTGGTTAGAATCATGGCTCCTCCTGAGAACACATGTTTAACCACAAATGGCCCTTCGTATGTGGGGGTCCATTTGCCCCTAAGATCACTTTGAGGAAGAATGATGCGCTTGATTACCAGGTCCCCAACTTGATACTCTTGTGGTCTGACTTTCTTGTTAAATGCCCTGATCATCCGTTTTTGGTACTGTGATACGATGGGAGAACTGACTTGAGGTTTTGCGTTTGTTTTCGCAAATGTTTCGGTTGAGCAAGAGTCGCCACCGACTTTTTATTTTATCCTAAGGAAAGGTTAAAAAGCACAGCAAAAACCTTTGAGATGTTTTCTTGGGTTCGGGGAGTAGATTATAGAAAGGGAAGGTATTAGCACCCTTTCTATCCATGGTTATCCATAGGCTCTTAGTTACTTGCTTAGATCAACTTGCCTTGGTTTTCAATTGTTTGAAATGGTGCTTTGTGTGTGTGTTTTGAAAATGTTTTGAAAAGAGGCCAATGTGGTGGCAACCTTTGTAATGATCCATGTTGGGATGTATACAAATGTGTATGTCTTTTGAAAAGGTTTTCAATGTTTTTTGAAAGTTGTTTTGAAAGTGTAGTGATGTGTGGTTTGAAAAAATAGGCAAGTGTTTTGTTTTGCAAGGGGGGGCAAGTAACCAAGAGCTATCTACCCTAAATTTCTCAAAGATTTCTTCTATGTTTTAACCCTTTTAACAATTTTGTTCCACCATTGTACTTAGTGGGCAATCTTGCGTTTAGGATGTGAGCGGGACGGGCGCGGGTCATCGTATAGACCATGATAGCAATGTTGCAAAGTATCTTAGTTTTTCTTTTGAGGGACTAAGATCATCATTTTTTTTGTAAGGCAACTTTCGAAAGCGTCGTCGAGGGACTATGATCTTTTGATTTCGTTTGTTCTGAAAGAGCCTTCAGACTTCCTTGCTTCTTTTGCATTCTTTTAGCAAATTCTGGCTGAGCTTGCGTAACTGCTGAAAGAGTCATGTTCTGTGTGAAGCTTACATATTGAACCACGTTTACAACTTCTGATTGAGCTGATGTAGCTGCTGAAGAGCCAACTTCTGACTGCACTGAGCCAAGCTTGCAACTTCTGACCGTTTCTTATCTGGAATTGGTCCAGAAGTTCTGAAACGCTGATTTTTTCTTAAACACTCGTTTTTTTAGAGAAAAATTCCAAGTACTTAGAATTTAATTTTTCTCAAGCTAAAAGCATTGTCTTTAGAGCTTGTGTGATCATCTTGTTGTTGTAAGTGGTTTGCTTGGGCAAAAATGACAGTTCTGGACTTGGATTTGTTTCAGAGGGACCTTGAAAATCCAAGATGATTTCCTGAAGAAAGAGAGGGCAAATTTTGGGGTACAACAGTTGCCCCTGTTCAATCTTCTTGAACCTGAAGAGTTAGATTGGCAAGTTTGCCTTTTGCGACTCGAAGGTAAAAGGAGATTGGACACTAGAGTGCCCAGAAATTTGCACTCACATAGTAGAGTATCAGCAATGTGATGGTGGGAATGGGCTTATAGATGCCATTTGGAGAGATGGTGGATAGGGGGATGGGCTTATAGATGCCATTTGGAAGTGTTGATCGCATAAGAGATTCCTTAGCGAGAAACTTGTGCACTTTGAGAAAGACAGATGTTTTCTTGGCTTGTTACAGGTGTTGATCTTCAATCTCTTCATGCAGATATGCCCTGGCTAGATGCAGGTGTCGAGTCTACAATCGATTGCTCACAGATATGCCCTGGCTGGATACAAGTATCGAATCTGGAATTAGTTGTCAACAGATATGCCCTGGCTGGATACAGGAATCGAATCTGGAATTAGACGGTTGATAGATATGCCCTGGCTGGATACAGGAATCGAATCTTCAAACTCCTCAGATGTGCCCTGGCTGGATACAGGAATCGAATCTGGAATTGTGACAGTTGATAGATATGCCCTGGCTGGATACAGGAATCGAATCTTCAAACTCCTCAGATGTGCCCTGGCTGGATACAGGAATTGAATCTGGAATTGTCGTCTACAGATATGCCCTGGCTGGATACAGGTATTGAATCTGGAATTGTCGTCTACAGATATGCCCTGGCTGGATACAGGAATCGAATCTTCAAACTCTTCAGATGTGTCCTGGCTAAATACAGGAATCGAATCTGGAAACTGATCACTCACAGATGTGCCCTGGCTAGATACAGGAATCGAATCTGGAATTGTGACAGTTGAAGGTAGTTGCCTTTTGGGTTGTCTTTTTCCCTGAAAAGGCAAAACATCAGTTGTATGCAATGTCATGATGTATGAAATGCATGATGTCATGATGTTCAAAATGAGATAGTTTTGTATGCACTTTATCATGTATGTAAGCAAGATGTATGAAATGTGAAATGTTTATGAATGTATTTTCGTCTAGGAAAATAAATCCTTGACGATCGGCTGGAGAATTAAATCCCGGGCTAATGTTGAAGAGTAAAGTTCTTCGCTTCCGCTAGGGATGATGGTTGCAAGAATACACCGGTAGGAGAAGAAGACTCCGTTGGGGAATAAACTTGTTGGAGAGATTACCCTGAGGGGAATTATTCTGTGGGAAGAGATACTTCGCTGAAGTTTGACGGGAGCTCCGCTGAGGATTTCAATGATGGACTCCGCTGGGGATAACAATGATTAACTCCGCTGGGGATTCTGTTGATGAGTTATATTGGGGAACTTTGATGAACTCCGCTGGGGATAGGAAGAACTTCGCCGAGGATGGTCTTCCGTGGCAATTAGCTGAGGATAACCCAGTTATAAGCCCTTGTGAGGAATAACTTTGAATAAAACTCGGGAGAAACGTCTGTACTCTACAGGGGATGAGCTTCCAGAATCTACTGGGGATAAGCTTCAAGACCTGCTGGGGATATGGATTCCAATTTTCCTGGGGAGACTTTCAGACTGTACTGAAAAATGGTTCCACTGGGGTGTCTGTATTCCGCCGGGGAACAATCTTAGATTAAGACTGCCGGGGATGTTTGCTGATGAATGCCTATACTCTGCTGGGGAATGTTGATATCTTCTGGGGATACCCAACTTCCTTTAGGTTGGCCGTAGACTAACTCTGCTGGAGGAGAGTATTGCTGACTTGCTAGGGGAATAGGGTGCCTTATAAGGGATGATGATAGACTAACTCTTCCTGGGGAGAGTATTGCTGAATCTTGTCCTACTCTGTGGGGAGTTGAGGCAACTTGGTCATATTCTTCAGTCGAACCTACCTTGGTACCTTGGCGGACAAAGCAACTAGACTGCCTAGACAATTCTACATTTCCCCTATTTCTAATGTCACCTGTAATCAGTCTTTTGTTTCGTATGCAAACATTTATGAATTAGCAATTTAATGCCAAATGCATATATCAAAAATGAACATTGGACGTTCTTCGCAAGACAAAACAGAAAAAGGAAAAAAAACAATTGACAATTTGTTTGGAAGAGTGAACTTGTATTGACTTTGAAATTTGCCTGTAAATAGGCGTTTTTTGTACAAGAGGCTGATGCCCTAGTAAGAGAACGCCGCCAAATAACATAAAGTTTATACAATTTTGAAAAGGAAACAAAACAGCTATGTGAACAAAATCCCCACTGGGTTCCAACTCTGTTATCGCCTTTATGTCTTCAAGCGTCTCATCACTTTGCTGCTTAGTTGAAGATGAAGCTGATTGATCAATGCCGAAGGCTGAGCCCGATAGTTGATGCCAAATTCAAGATGCAAGGTGATCCAATGAGACATAGTGTTACGCTTTATCCCTAACTTTTGCCTGGACCGCCCTTTCGGGTTTCCAGTCCACCGGGATACCCATTTTTGCCCAAGCCGCCTTTTCAGGTTTTCGACTTGCCGGGTGTACAGATTCTTTTCATTTTGTGATCGGTGGATCTGGAACTGACTGTTTAACGCTGGTTCGCGAAATGTCGCGGAAGCAAGAGTCGCCACCGTCTTTTATTTTCTCCAAATGGAAAGGACAAAAGCACAGAAAAATTCCTTATAGAGATTGCTCTCGGTTCGGGAGGTAGGTTATAGAAAGGGAAGGTGTTAGCACCCTTTCTATCCATGGTTATCCATGGGCTCTTAGATACTTGCTCAATGTGTTTTCAAATTGTTTTGCGTGCTTTTCAATGTGGGTTTAAAAAAAGTTTCTTTGAAAAGATTCAGATCGACTCATACGTCAGAGTGTTTGAAAAATTTGCTTTGAAAGCTTTTGAAAAGTGCCAGTGTGAAAAGTCTTTTGAGTTTGTTTTGAGATTAGAGCAAGTATCCTTGAGAACCTACCTACCCTAAGAAATTCGTCTGTGTAAATGTCCTTAAAAGTAGTGCCATCCCACCATTGAGAGGTAGGTAGCACCACCGTTGGAGGTGTTCGGGTCAATTCGAGGTTCGGGACATGGTGATCACCGGAGCAATGGGAAGACACCTTAGAAGCTACCCTCATGCCAGGTTCCCGGATCATGAGGACTTACTAAGACGTTTTCTACTCGACGACCACCTTTCGAAAGGCAACAGTGAGGCGTACCCTAGGGATGGTGTGTGCGAATTGTGTGTCATGTTTCAGTTTATTTGTCTTGTCATGTTTGTCGTGTTCTACGCTTGATTTTAATTATTGCCATACATTCTTTCATGCTTGATTAACAGTTAATATTTTGCGAGGAAATAAATCTAAGATTATTACAAAGGCGCGGGTCCACATCGCCAAAATTAACCAGGACCCGATTTAGCGGAAAATAAATAAAGCGAAGTAAAATGAAAGTGCAAGAAATAAATTACAAGGCTTCGGGGTAGTTACAAAATTATAATAGGCAATAAAATAAACGCGCGAAATTAAATGATTAAAATAATGGGCGTTGGACCCTTTTGCAAAATATTAAAAATTAATGAGAATTAAAAGTTAAATGATTAAATGCTTTTTTTTGGTATTTTATATTTTTTTAGATTTAATATGAAAAGGAATTAATTTGAAATTAAATTAAAGGGGGCAAACCCTAATTCTAATATTTTTTATTTATTATGAAAATTAAAATAAGATCTAAATTAACCTAAAATTTATGTACAATTTAAATAGGAAAATAAATAATAAATAAATAGTATTGTGAGAAATCAAAATTAAAAAAGACATTAAAACTATTAATTAACCTAATTCTACATGTTTTGGATTTTTTATTAAAAAAGAATTAAAATTTAAATCTAATTAGACTAAATATTGACATATATTAATTTATGAAAAATAATTACAATAAAATAAAGATTATATCTTTTGTGTTTTCCTGATTTTTTTTTATAATGTTTTGTTTAGATTTTTTTGTAAAAAATAATTAATTAAAACAAATAATTAAAATAAACAATCAATTAAAATAAATGAAATAACAAAAAGCAATCAAACCAGAGTGGGGGTGCTGTCCCCAATTTAGGAGGTTCAAATTTAATAGGCCTGGCCCAATAAGCTTGCAGCGTGTTGACTTTCTTGGATCACATGCCAGCGCTTTGACCTTGTGCACGGTGTTCTTTGAATCTTAGCCTTTAATCTGATCATGTGGGACGCGTGGCCAATGAATGAGAGTGGAATATGGTAGTCTTTCATGTTAACGCTGCATAGAATGACATATTGAAAAATAATATTGCAAAGATGCAAGACCTGGGACTTGAACCCAGGTCATGAGAGTCATATGCCCAACGTATTACCACTGCACCAAACGCTCTTCATTTAATATATAATATAACGTAAATAATATAAAAGAAACGTAAAGTTAGTGGAGGCTTTTGGCGCGAAATTTAAAAGGACCATTCACGCCTTGCCAACTCAGCTTCTTCTTCTTCACTCGTTCTTCCCTGAAAAAATAAAAGAAAGTTAACGGGGGTTTTAAACCCCCTCAATATATGCTTGTTTTGAAAATAGCGATTAGCACGCTTTAGTTCATAAATTTGGCGCGAGCATCTCATCTCCTTCGTCCCAGCTTCCTGATCATGATCATGGTATTATCGTGTTTCAATTTTACAGGATAAGAGAATCCCCAATTTCAGAAACCTGTAACCCTAATATTTGATAATGGCGAAATCGCGTATGGTCATCAAAAAAGCAATCAAACACCAAGGTTAGCTTAGAAACATTATTATGATCATGAATACATAAATAAAAATGAAAAACAATGCTTGAATCATGCTATGCGATACAGAATTTTTCTTGATACAGGGTGAGTTCAAACTACCAATTCCTGGAGCTTGAGTTGTTGTTTATGATTGGAATGTGTTCTATGATTGTCACTGAAGCTTTTGGAATAGATTTTGGAGTCTGAATCGCCCTTGAACTCTGAATTCAGTTTTGGAATTCTTGGAAAATTTTCAAGTTTGTGTATTGTGTATGAGCGCAGCTTTTCCAGTCTTTTTTGCACTAGGGTTGTGTTGTAGTATATGTATGGAGCATTTTAGGTCAAGAAAATTGTATAAAATCTTATGCATTGATGATTTCATATATTTGATTTTGGCAAATCTTCTTCATATCTTTTTTTCATGTTCTTTGTGTCAATTAGGTCCAAATCAATCCAAAACTTTCCTAAATGGGATATGCACGAAATATTGGGTCCAAACATGTATAAAAAGATTTTTTAGGTTAAGGTTTATATTTTTCATGAATTAAAATCATTTAAATGAATATAAATTAATATTAATTCAAATAAATAATTAAAAAATATGAGAATACTTCCCTTTGGGCCTAGTGGTCGTGCATAGGCTTGGCATGAAGAAATTTGGAAGAAAATTGGGCCCATTTGCATTTTTAGGCCTTTTGCATCAATGTTGACTTTCAAAAATTTCCAAAAATTTCCCAACTTCTACAAGGCATAACTTGGTCAATTTTTAAGCTTTTCACATGTTCTTGGACATTTTGGAAAGGTCTTTGAGTCCTTTAACCAATGCCTTTGGTCCCATGTCATTTTGATTTACCAATCTCAAGTTATGGCCTTTGACTTAAAGTCACTTTTTGTTGACTTTTGAAAATGACCTATAATGTTGAAATTGATAACTTTTTGTGAGAGCATTTCTTGGACTTGGAACATGAAGATGAATTGTAGGAAATGTCTTTCTCTTCAAAATGAGCTTTGGATGGAATTTTTCTGATAATCCATGTGAAAGTTATGCCCTGGTCAATTTTTGTTGACTTTTTCAGCTGTCCAAATATAGCAACTTTTGCATCTTTGATGATTTCTGAGCCAAATTTTGAGAATCATGATCAAGCATTGATCAAATGATGTTTGTGGCTTCAAAATGATGTGTTGACCAAAAATTTGAACTTTTGACTGCCAAATGACCATTTTGCCCCTACAGTTGACTGTAGTGCAATCTAGGGTTTTGACTGTGCAATTTTGAGCTGAATGCCTTGAAACTTGATATGAGGGTACTTGACCACCTTTGTAGGCATATGAGACTTGATTAGGCCTTTGAGAAGTTCATTTGCTTGACCAGAACTCAAACCCTAGTTTTGACTGTCTAGGAGACAATTGAGCTGTACAACCCTTGGGGCATTTTGTGACCTTGGCTTTGACAATTCTTGATGGATATGGGAGGGCAAATTTTGGGGTACAACAGTTGCCCCTGTTCCATCTTCTTAGACCTGAGGATGCAGATTGGCTGACGTGCCTTTCGTAATCCGAGGGTAGAAGATGATTGAACACTAAAGTGCCCAGAAATTTGCGCTCACATAGTGACAGTGATGGGGAATGGGCTTATAGATGCCATTTAGAGATTGCTTGGATAGGATGATGGGCTTATAGATGCCATCTGGATGCTGACTGCGTAAGAGATTCCTTCGCTAGAACCTGCATACCTGCAAAAGAGAAAATGAGTACCTGACACATTGCAGGAGCTGATTTTAGATGCTTGGTATAGATGTGTCCTGACTGGTTGCAGGAGCTGAGTCTGGAGCTTCAAACGCTGATGAATGAACCAGGGATGGTTACTGCCTTAGCACGAAGGGTAAGAGAATCCTGAATGATCTCAACAACGCTCGTTGAGAAAATCTTGGCGGGAATTACCATCTTCGTAGTGTCAGGAAGGGAACCAAAGGATATTACAATCTCAAAGGGAGTTACCTCACTCACGTTGGAGAGGGAACTATAGGAAATTATAATCTGAAAGGAGATATCACCTCACGCTCATGCCGGAGAGGGAAACATCTGAAGAAGGAATTACCACCTCACGCGCCGTTGGAGAGGGGACCATAAGAGAATATTACCTCACGCTCATGCCGGAGAGGAAAACATCTTGAAAAAGGAATTACCACCTCACGCTCACCGTCGGAGAGGGGACCATAAGAGAATATTACCTCACGCTCATGCCGGAGAGGAAAACATCTTGAAAAAGGAATTACCACCTCACGCTCACCGTCGGAGAGGGGACCATAAGAGAATATTACCTCACGCTCATGCCGGAGAGGAAAACATCTGAAAAAGGAATTACCACCTCACGCTCACCGTCGGAGAGGGGACCACAAAAGCACTTCTACTGAGTCTTTATCAGAAAAATCTGTTTGGGGTCGATTTAACTGGACCAGAGAAATCCTTGAAATATGTTTGAGAGTTTCAACTGCATCCTTCCTGAAAGGTAAAGGTCAGTTACATGCAATGCATGATATGGATCAAGCAATGATGTTATCAATATAAATGAGACTTGTATGATGCAATACGTTATGCATGCTATAATGATGTATGTGATGATTCATGTATGTTTTTGTCTAGGAAAATAAATCCTTGACGGGTGCCGGGAAGTCATATCCTGGGCTGATGTGGAGGAATAGCTTTTGCTTCCGCTAGGGATGATTGTTGCAAGAATACCGGTAGGAGGAGATAACTCCGTTGAGGAATGAACTTGGCAAATGAAATAATTCTGCGGGAGAAAAGATACTCTAGCGACCATGCTGGGGAGTGTTACTTTGTGGGGATAGCGATGCTTTGCTGAGTTGATGAAGATAACTCCGCTGGGGATATCCTTGTTGTCGGAAGTGTTGATAGACTTCGCTGGGGATATCCTTGTTGTCGGAAGTGTTGATAGACTTCGCTGGGGGTAGGAAGATACTTTGCCGAGGACGCTCTTTCCGTGGCTTTTGGCTGAGGATAACCCAGTTATATCCTGTTACGGAAATAACTCTTTAAATTAAGCCGGGACGACGCGTTCGTGCTCTGCGAGGGGTAAGCTTCCAGAATCTACTGGGGATAAGCTTACTGCTTGGGGAGATATGAATTCCAACTTTCCGGGGGAAACTGGGTTGGACTCTCCTGGGGGAGGTTTGAACTGCAGGGAGGTGATTCCTTTGAATAGTGGTATACCGCCGGGGAACAATCTTCAGGCCAAGACTGCCGGGGATACTTGTTAAGAACATATATATATTGCTGCTGGGGAAGTATTGAGATCTACGGTGGGATACTCAATTTCCTTTGGACTTGATAATTTGCTTGGAGGAGAATGTATTGTTTCGTTGAACCACTCTCTGGGAATTAAGATACACTTGGCCGTGTTCTGTAGCTGAACCTACCCTGGTACCTTAGAGGATAGAACAATTAGACTGCTCAGACAACTCTCTTATTGCCCCTGTTTCTAGTGTCACCTGCAATGAATTCCTTCGTTTCGTATGCAAATATTTATGAGTTAGCAAATTATTGTCAATGCATACATCACAAATTGAACCTTGGACGTTCTTCGCAAAACAAAAAAGAAAAACACTTGGGCACGTTTAACTGAAAATATATTTTTATTGATTTTTGAATGGCCTGAAAATAGGCGTTTTGTGTACAAGAGGCTGACGTCCTAGTAAGAGGTACGTCGCCGATCAAAAGAGTCTATACAAGTTTTGTACAAAAGAAAAATAAAACAGCTGTGTGAAAGATGAATGATCCACTGGGTTTCAACTCTGCTATTGTCTTCATAACTTCGAGCGTCTCATCACTTGATGACCTTGGTTGAAGATGAAGCTGACTGATCGATGCCGTTTGAACTTGATGCTGATACCGGATTCTGGATGCAAAGTGATCAATGAGACATAGTTTTACGCTTTATCCCTAATTTTTGCCTGGACCGCCCTTTCGGGTTTTCAGTCCACCGGGATACCCATTTTTGCCCAAGCCGCCCTTTCAGGTTTTCGACTTGCCGGGTGTACAGATTTTTTCATTTTCATCCCTACATTTTGCCCGAACCCTTTTGGTTCGACGGGAAGCCCTAACTTTTGCCTAGGCATGTCAGCCTAGCGGGTCTTTTTCATGCGTAGTATTTTTTAACTATGTCTGCATTGGCGGGGTGAGGAAGGTCGTCACCATCCATGTTGGTCAAGATCATTGCTCCTCCTGAGAACACATGCTTAACCACAAATGGCCCTTCGTATGTAGGGGTCCATTTGCCCCTTGGATCACTCTGAGGAAGGATGATTCTTTTGATAACCAGATCCCCGACTTGATATTCCTGTGGCCTGACCTTCTTGTTAAATGCCCTGATCATTCGTTTCTGATACGTCTGACCATGACAGATAGCAGCAAGTCTCTTTTCGTCAATGAGATTGAGTTGGTCAAGTCGTGTCTGGATCCAATCATCTTCGTTCAGATTTGCATCCTTCATTATCCGGAGAGAGGGAATTTGCACTTCGATCGGCAAGACTGCCTCCATGCCATAAACCAGAGAGAAAGGAGTTGCCCCGGTTGACGTCCTTGCTGAGGTACGGTACCCATGCAGAGCGAACGGTAACATCTCGTGCCAATCTTTGTAAGTTACTGTCATTTTTTGCACGATCTTCTTGATGTTCTTGTTAGCTGCTTCTACAGCCCCATTCATCTTCGGTCTGTAAGGAGAAGAATTGTGGTGCTGTATCTTGAACTGTTCGCAAAGCTCAGCAATCATCTTATTGTTCAGATTGGTACCGTTGTCTGTAATTATCCGTTCAGGGACGCCGTATCGACAGATCAGGTTGTGTCGAATAAACCGTGCCACAACAGTCTTGGTTACTGTAGCATAGGATGCTGCTTCAACCCACTTCGTAAAATAGTCAATCGCCACTAGGATGAAGCGATGTCCGTTGGATGCCGTAGGTCTTATCTCGCCGATCATGTCTATGCCCCACATTGCAAACGGCCAAGGCGCAGTCAGAACGTTCAGGGGAACCGGAGGAACATGCACCTTATCTGCATAGATCTGGCACTTGTGGCATGTCCTGGAATGTTGGTAGCAGTCAGCTTCCATTGTGGACCAGTAGTATCCTGCCCGTAGGATTTTCTTAGCCATAGTATGCCCACTGGAATGCGTACCAAAGGTCCCGTCATGTAGCTCTTCCATGATTCTTTCCGCTTCAGCCTTGTCCACACAACGCAGTAAGGTTGAATCATGGTTTCGCTTGTACAAGATGCCGTTGCTTAGGAAGAACTTGGCTGCAAACCTCCTCAGGAATTTCTTATCGTTGATGGATGCACCTTCAGGGTATTCCTGAGCTTCCAGATATCTCTTCACTTCGTGGTACCAAGGCTTCTCAGTTACCAATTCAGTTTCGAGATCACAACAGTATGCCGGTTCGTCCAGTTTCTCGATGGTAATCTGGGGAGCTTCATTATCCCATTTAACCTTGAACATTGAAGACATAGTAGCTAACGCGTCCGCTAACTGATTCTCTTCTCTTGGAAAGTGCTCAAAGGTTATCTCTGTGAAGTGGGGAATCATGGTCAACACACATTCTTTGTAAGGAATCAAGTTTGGATGTTTCGTATCCCACTCTCCGTTGATCTGATTGATCACAAGGGCGGAATCTCCGAAAACACTGAGGAACTTGATTCGTAGGTCGATAGCAGCTTGAAGACCCATGATACACGCCTCATACTCCGCCATGTTGTTGGTACAGTTGAAACATAGCCGGGCAGTGAGTGGAGTATGAGTACCTTGTGGAGATATGATGATGGCGCCGATACCATTTCCCAAAGCATTGGAAGCTCCGTCAAAGTGCATAGACCATCGGGATCCTGGTTCAGGTCCTTCATCCGGTCCAGGTACTTCACAATCAGTCACAATCATGATGCTTTCGTCTGGAAACTCGAAGTTCATTGATTGGTAGTCATCTACAGCTTGATGAGCTAAGTGGTCTGCCAATACACTCTCTTTGATGGCTTTCTGGGTGGTGTACTGAATGTCGTATTCCGTCAAGATCATTTGCCATCTTGCAATTCTCCCAGACAGAGCAGGCTTTTCAAATATATACTTTATTGGATCCATTTTTGAGATCAACAAGGTAGTGTGAGTCAGCATATACTGTCTCAGCCGGCGAGCAGCCCATACCAAAGCGCAGCAAGTTTTCTCAAGCAGTGAGTATCGGGTCTCACAGTCGGTAAACTTTTTGCTAAGGTAATAAATGGCATGCTCTTTTCGGCCAGACTCGTCATGCTGCCCCAGCACACACCCCATTGAGTTGTCTAGCACTGTCAGATATAGGATCAGAGGTCTCCCTTCAACCGGTGGCATAAGGATAGGTGGTTCTTGGAGATACTCTTTGATTTTGTCGAAAGCAGCCTGACATTCATCGTTCCAACGTACTACCTGATCTTTCTTCAGTAGCTTGAAGATTGGCTCACAGGTAGCAGTCAAATGAGATATGAATCGAGCGATGTAATTCAGGCGTCCTAAAAAGCCTCTGACTTCCTTCTCTGTCTTAGGGACTGGCATCTCTTGGATAGCTTTGACCTTAGCAGGGTCCACTTGAATACCTTTATCACTGACCACGAAGCCTAGCAACTTCCCAGATCTTACCCCGAAGGTGCACTTGTTCGGGTTCAATCTCAGCTTGTACAATTTCAACCGGTCAAACAACTTCTGCAGGTGATCTAGATGCTCTTCCTCAGTCTGGGACCTAGCAATCATGTCGTCCACATACACTTCGATCTCATGATGGATCATATCATGAAATAAGGCAACCATGGCACGTTGGTAGGTTGCCCCAGCATTCTTTAACCCGAACGGCATGACCTTGTAACAGAAGGTGCCCCACTGAGTAACAAATGTAGTCTTCTCCATGTCTTCAGGTGCCATCTTGATCTGATTGTAGCCTGAAAAACCATCCATGAAAGAGAATACTTTGTGTTGAGCTGTATTATCAACAAGGACATCAATATGAGGTAAGGGGAAGTCATCCTTGGGGCTGGCCCTGTTCAGATCCCTGTAATCAACACACATTCTGACCTTGCCGTCCTTTTTAGGTACCGGCACCACGTTAGCAACCCACTGAGGGTAAGAAGTCACTGCAAGGAACCCGGCATCAAACTGTTTCATCACCTCGGCCTTAATCTTCTCGGACATCTCTGGACGCATCCGACGGACCTTTTGTTTAACTGGAGGGCAGTCTTCTCTAGTCGGCAAATGATGGACAACAATATCGGTATCCAACCCTGGCATGTCTTCGTAGGACCAGGCAAAGATCTCCATATAGTCATGCAGCATCTTGGTTAACCGTTGCTTCACGCTGAGCTCTAGGTTAGCACCAATCTTTACCTCTTTTCTGTCTGCCTCAGTACCTAGGTTTATAGTTTCCACTGGCTCTTCATGGGGTTGAATCGCCCTCTCTTCCTGAAGCAACAGTCTTGCAAGCTCGCCAGGCACTTCGCAATCATCTTCACCTTCGTCTTCGGCTAAGTTGATCGGATTTTCGAAGTCATAATTGGCATTAGCAGAGCTGTTATCAGTGAGATCCAGAGTGGATTGGAACCTGTATGAGTGAGTGTGTGTGTAAATACAGCTGTTTTTGAAAATTATGTAAAGGAAAAGAGAGATAGAAAAGGAACACAATATTTGTAATGCGAAAATAGTCCAAGATTTTCATTCATGATGTATAAAATGACAGTTTGTATGCCCTCACAAATAGAACCACGGTGCCTCGGGTACGACACCGGGCCATAGAGTTTATCATAGTTTATTACAAAATGAAACAAAGAAATTTATTACTTAGTGACCAAAGAAACATGGAGGTTGTCCTTTGCGCTCCAATTGTTGAGTCCACCATCAGCAGCCGGGTAGATCCAGCTATCAAACTCAGCTTCATCAACTTCCTCTTCATCACCAATAGCATTAACTCCATGAGCAGGCAGGGGAGCTGTCACCACATTAGGTTTGTCAGACGCCTCGAACTGTACCTCCTTAGCGTCAATGAGGTCCTGCAGCTTGTTCCTTAGTGCCCAACAGTCGTCAGTGGCATGCCCCGGGCTATCTGAATGGTAAGCACAACGGGCATTCGGGTTGTACTTAGGAGAGGTAGTGTTAGGGAACTTTGGTGCCTCCTTGACAGATACCAAATTGGTTGCGAGCAGCTGTGGCAGAATCTGCGATAGAGTCATGCTTAAACGGGTAAACTCTCTCCGGGGTCTATCAACCCTTTGAGGATTATTTGGCCGGGGAGCGGCAGCAGGCTTAGCGATCATTACCGCGCTGACAGATTGGCGGTGGTCAGGTCTTTCTGATTTTCTGGAGCCATACACAGCACTAGACTCCTTTTTAAATGGTTTCTTGTCCGACCCAGATGATGATGCAGCCTTTGCAATCTTCCCAGACTTCAACCCAGCTTCAATTCTCTCTCCAGTTAAGATCAAATCAGTGAAACCAGCAGAAGAATTCCCAATGAGATGATTAAAGAACGGCCCAGATAGGGTCCCCAAGAACATATCCACTAACTCTCGATCAGTCAAAGGTGGCTGCACCCTGCCAGCCAGATCTCTCCACTTCTGCGCGTACTCTTTAAAACCTTCGCTTACGCCCAACGACATACCCTGGAGTTGGGTACGCGTGGGGGCAAGGTCGGCATTATACTGATACTGCTTGTAGAAAGCAGTAGCCAGCTCCTCCCAGTTACGAATTTTGGTCCCATCCAGCTGATAGAACCATTCGAGGTGAGTCCCTGAAAGACTCTCCTGGAAGAAGTGGATCCATAGATTCTTGTCCGCAGAGTACGGCTGAATCTTTCGAACATAAGACCTCAAATGCAGCTTGGGACAAGATGCCCCGTCATACTTGGAGAAGGTTGGAGCTTTGAACTTGTGCGGGATAATTATACCAGTCGTCAAACCCAGATCTCCGAAGTCCAGCCCAGGTGTCTGTTGCACCTCCATAGCTTTCAGCCTGTCCTCCAGTTGTTTATACTTGTTGTCTTCAGGAGGGTACTGCTCTTCATCAAAATCTGTCTCGTTGTCGGAGACCACCGGACTAGGAACCCTTGCTTCTGCCTGAGAAGGACTTTTGCCAACAGAAGAAACAACCTCTTCTTGGTGCAGAGTATTACCCAACCTTCGGCCCGAGTTGAATAGAACAGTCCTTCTTTTCTTCTTCTTCTCCTTCTTCAGGAGCATGGCCTTCAGCTCTTCTTGGCCTTTAGCTAGACCCATGATCATTTCTTGAAACTGCGCATTCTGCGCCTGGAGAGCCTTGATTGAAGTCTCAGTTGATTCAGATCCGGAATTCATGATGCTGAAATAAACAGCGAAGAACTGTAAGCAACCTGAAAAAAGGGAAAAACCTGCTATGCACATGATGTATGAAATGCGTATGCAATGCATTCAAGGGTTCGAAAGTTCAAATTCGTTGTAGACAAGAAAAGAACACACGTTATCATTAATGAAATCATTGTTTAATACATCAAGGCCTCATGGGCAAAAGAAATACAAAAGTCAAGTCAATCCCAAAATACACTGCGCATCCTCTTCGGAGCTATGTAGGTGTTGAGATTCCTCTCCTCGTGCAGCAGGCGGGTGAGCTCCAAGACTTTCTTTTCACTGGCATGCAGACTAGTCTCAAGAGAATTCCTTTCCTCCTTAAGCTGGATCCAGCTCTTCTGCATCTCTTCCCAGGATGTGGGCATATCAGGGTGCTGAATAACATGAGGCACTTCCCCTTCCAAGACAGGTTCTTTAATTACTGGAAGCATGTGAGGATAAGGCATGACTAGCTTCTGAGAACGGGCCCGTACCCACTTGAGATAGGGTTCCAAAGGGATGGAATTCCTGTGCCCCAGTGTCTTGCTGTTTATCCTACTGGGCATCCTCCAGGCTCTGATAAATTTCTGACGAAGTCCTTGAGTATCACTGTCGAAGTCAAAAACTATGTCGGGAATTAACATGTCATGAGGACCATCCCTCCGAGCATAACCAAACTGTCTCCAAGCCAAGCATGGGCTATAAGTAATACCTCCTCTGATTCCAAGTAAAGGAACATTAGGGTACTCCCCACAACGATCGATGATAGTGACATCTCCTCTGGATCTAGGGCACCAATGTATATCTGTATGTGTAAGAGTCATCAACCGTTGTGACCATCTCAAACCCCGCTCATTTTTCAGGACTGGTTGGGGAAGGTGCGAAATAAACCACCTTCCCAGGAGAGGAGTGCAACACATAAGGACACCTCTTTTTCTCATGGTTCGAGTGTAACATGAGTGAAGGATGTCCCCCAGCAATGTAGGTATGGGATTTCTGGACATAAAGATCTGGACGGCACTGATGTCAATAAGCTGATCTGGATTAGGGAATAGTACCAAACCATAAACAAGGAGGGCTACCACTTCTTCAAAAGCTTGCAAATCAAGAGAGTTCCAACATTCAAGGGCTTTCTCAAACAGAAACTTGGCTAAGAACCCTTTGACGCCACTTCTAACTTCCCAATGTCCCTTGAGGTCAGATGACTGTAGGTGCAAGGCTTTAGCAATCTCTTCCAGCTTAGGTTCCCTTTCTGTGCCGTTGAAAGGCAGCTGATCAAGGATAGGGATCTTCAGGAGCCGGGAGAACTCCTCCAGTGTAGGTACCAACTGATAGTCCAAGAAGGTAAAGCAGTGATGCAGAGGGTCAAAGAACTGGAACAAGACCTTTATCATATCTTCCTCAATGTTGGTGTTGACCAAGCTGATGAGGCTTCCATGTCTGTCACTGAATGAAGAGTTCTCGGGAATCCTGGATATAAGCTCCTTAAGCTGAGGAGGGATCCTTACAAGATTGACCTGAATTGTCTTTCTACGAGCAGTTTCCATGTCCTACAAAACAAGAACAAAGATGAAAATTCGAACCCCTGAAATGGTTAGTCAATGCATATGATGCTGGATGATGTCATGATGCTATGATTAAACACACCACAGATATTTACAAAGACAAACATGTAGGGCAAACAAGGCACACAAGACAAGCCCTTAAGGTTTAAGGCCAGCATGGGGTCTGGGTAATACCCTCTTGAGTTGGTGGGTTCATACCTGTCCTAATCAAAGTAACCGGGTTCTAAGGTTCCCAATATCACGGGGTTGCTTTCATTGTTCATCGTTTCGATTTAGCCACTGAACTGGCGACCGAAATATTCCAGGAAAGCAACCCTCAATTGAGCGTAGTATCGAGTATCCACCAACCTCGGACTGCACCAAAGTCAGTGATCTCACTACCCTAAAGAGGCCAAGATAGTTCAATTAAGGTTCCTAAGGTCTGTTGATGCTTCACGACACCACGCGGAGGCCCCGTACTCTCCTTGACTGAACTCAAGGGTTACCGGTACACACCAAAGTGCCACATCAACGTAGCAGACTGTTTCAACCGTGTCGGTATACCCCGCACAGTTCCCTCACAGCCTTGTTGCTACTTTCTAAGAAAGGTATCCCCCAGATCCGGGTGTAGGACCTATAGAACTCCCAAGCAACCCACAATTTAAAGCACACAAGGAAGACAATTGAAAACATAGTTATAAGCTAGCCCTAAGGTACACCTCACTTTAAAAGTCTCCCCAGCAGAGTCGCCAGTTCTGTGATCGGTGGATCTGGAACTGACTGTTTAACGCTGGTTCGCGAAATGTCGCGGAAGCAAGAGTCGCCACCGTCTTTTATTTTCTCCAAATGGAAAGGACAAAAGCACAGAAAAATTCCTTATAGAGATTGCTCTCGGTTCGGGAGGTAGGTTATAGAAAGGGAAGGTGTTAGCACCCTTTCTATCCATGGTTATCCATGGGCTCTTAGATACTTGCTCAATGTGTTTTCAAATTGTTTTGCGTGCTTTTCAATGTGGGTTTAAAAAAAGTTTCTTTGAAAAGATTCAGATCGACTCATACGTCAGAGTGTTTGAAAAATTTGCTTTGAAAGCTTTTGAAAAGTGCCAGTGTGAAAAGTCTTTTGAGTTTGTTTTGAGATTAGAGCAAGTATCCTTGAGAACCTACCTACCCTAAGAAATTCGTCTGTGTAAATGTCCTTAAAAGTAGTGCCATCCCACCATTGAGAGGTAGGTAGCACCACCGTTGGAGGTGTTCGGGTCAATTCGAGGTTCGGGACATGGTGATCACCGGAGCAATGGGAAGACACCTTAGAAGCTACCCTCATGCCAGGTTCCCGGATCATGAGGACTTACTAAGACGTTTTCTACTCGACGACCACCTTTCGAAAGGCAACAGTGAGGCGTACCCTAGGGATGGTGTGTGCGAATTGTGTGTCATGTTTCAGTTTATTTGTCTTGTCATGTTTGTCGTGTTCTACGCTTGATTTTAATTATTGCCATACATTCTTTCATGCTTGATTAACAGTTAATATTTTGCGAGGAAATAAATCTAAGATTATTACAAAGGCGCGGGTCCACATCGCCAAAATTAACCAGGACCCGATTTAGCGGAAAATAAATAAAGCGAAGTAAAATGAAAGTGCAAGAAATAAATTACAAGGCTTCGGGGTAGTTACAAAATTATAATAGGCAATAAAATAAACGCGCGAAATTAAATGATTAAAATAATGGGCGTTGGACCCTTTTGCAAAATATTAAAAATTAATGAGAATTAAAAGTTAAATGATTAAATGCTTTTTTTTGGTATTTTATATTTTTTTAGATTTAATATGAAAAGGAATTAATTTGAAATTAAATTAAAGGGGGCAAACCCTAATTCTAATATTTTTTATTTATTATGAAAATTAAAATAAGATCTAAATTAACCTAAAATTTATGTACAATTTAAATAGGAAAATAAATAATAAATAAATAGTATTGTGAGAAATCAAAATTAAAAAAGACATTAAAACTATTAATTAACCTAATTCTACATGTTTTGGATTTTTTATTAAAAAAGAATTAAAATTTAAATCTAATTAGACTAAATATTGACATATATTAATTTATGAAAAATAATTACAATAAAATAAAGATTATATCTTTTGTGTTTTCCTGATTTTTTTTTATAATGTTTTGTTTAGATTTTTTTGTAAAAAATAATTAATTAAAACAAATAATTAAAATAAACAATCAATTAAAATAAATGAAATAACAAAAAGCAATCAAACCAGAGTGGGGGTGCTGTCCCCAATTTAGGAGGTTCAAATTTAATAGGCCTGGCCCAATAAGCTTGCAGCGTGTTGACTTTCTTGGATCACATGCCAGCGCTTTGACCTTGTGCACGGTGTTCTTTGAATCTTAGCCTTTAATCTGATCATGTGGGACGCGTGGCCAATGAATGAGAGTGGAATATGGTAGTCTTTCATGTTAACGCTGCATAGAATGACATATTGAAAAATAATATTGCAAAGATGCAAGACCTGGGACTTGAACCCAGGTCATGAGAGTCATATGCCCAACGTATTACCACTGCACCAAACGCTTTTCATTTAATATATAATATAACGTAAATAATATAAAAGAAACGTAAAGTTAGTGGAGGCTTTTGGCGCGAAATTTAAAAGGACCATTCACGCCTTGCCAACTCAGCTTCTTCTTCTTCACTCGTTCTTCCCTGAAAAAATAAAAGAAAGTTAACGGGGGTTTTAAACCCCCTCAATATATGCTTGTTTTGAAAATAGCGATTAGCACGCTTTAGTTCATAAATTTGGCGCGAGCATCTCATCTCCTTCGTCCCAGCTTCCTGATCATGATCATGGTATTATCGTGTTTCAATTTTACAGGATAAGAGAATCCCCAATTTCAGAAACCTGTAACCCTAATATTTGATAATGGCGAAATCGCGTATGGTCATCAAAAAAGCAATCAAACACCAAGGTTAGCTTAGAAACATTATTATGATCATGAATACATAAATAAAAATGAAAAACAATGCTTGAATCATGCTATGCGATACAGAATTTTTCTTGATACAGGGTGAGTTCAAACTACCAATTCCTGGAGCTTGAGTTGTTGTTTATGATTGGAATGTGTTCTATGATTGTCACTGAAGCTTTTGGAATAGATTTTGGAGTCTGAATCGCCCTTGAACTCTGAATTCAGTTTTGGAATTCTTGGAAAATTTTCAAGTTTGTGTATTGTGTATGAGCGCAGCTTTTCCAGTCTTTTTTGCACTAGGGTTGTGTTGTAGTATATGTATGGAGCATTTTAGGTCAAGAAAATTGTATAAAATCTTATGCATTGATGATTTCATATATTTGATTTTGGCAAATCTTCTTCATATCTTTTTTTCATGTTCTTTGTGTCAATTAGGTCCAAATCAATCCAAAACTTTCCTAAATGGGATATGCACGAAATATTGGGTCCAAACATGTATAAAAAGATTTTTTAGGTTAAGGTTTATATTTTTCATGAATTAAAATCATTTAAATGAATATAAATTAATATTAATTCAAATAAATAATTAAAAAATATGAGAATACTTCCCTTTGGGCCTAGTGGTCGTGCATAGGCTTGGCATGAAGAAATTTGGAAGAAAATTGGGCCCATTTGCATTTTTAGGCCTTTTGCATCAATGTTGACTTTCAAAAATTTCCAAAAATTTCCCAACTTCTACAAGGCATAACTTGGTCAATTTTTAAGCTTTTCACATGTTCTTGGACATTTTGGAAAGGTCTTTGAGTCCTTTAACCAATGCCTTTGGTCCCATGTCATTTTGATTTACCAATCTCAAGTTATGGCCTTTGACTTAAAGTCACTTTTTGTTGACTTTTGAAAATGACCTATAATGTTGAAATTGATAACTTTTTGTGAGAGCATTTCTTGGACTTGGAACATGAAGATGAATTGTAGGAAATGTCTTTCTCTTCAAAATGAGCTTTGGATGGAATTTTTCTGATAATCCATGTGAAAGTTATGCCCTGGTCAATTTTTGTTGACTTTTTCAGCTGTCCAAATATAGCAACTTTTGCATCTTTGATGATTTCTGAGCCAAATTTTGAGAATCATGATCAAGCATTGATCAAATGATGTTTGTGGCTTCAAAATGATGTGTTGACCAAAAATTTGAACTTTTGACTGCCAAATGACCATTTTGCCCCTACAGTTGACTGTAGTGCAATCTAGGGTTTTGACTGTGCAATTTTGAGCTGAATGCCTTGAAACTTGATATGAGGGTACTTGACCACCTTTGTAGGCATATGAGACTTGATTAGGCCTTTGAGAAGTTCATTTGCTTGACCAGAACTCAAACCCTAGTTTTGACTGTCTAGGAGACAATTGAGCTGTACAACCCTTGGGGCATTTTGTGACCTTGGCTTTGACAATTCTTGATGGATATGGGAGGGCAAATTTTGGGGTACAACACATTTCATCCCTTATTTTTGCCCGAACCTTTTTGGTTCGCCGGGAAGCCCTTATTTTGCCTAGGTATGTCAACCTAGCGGGTCTTTTATTCATGTGTAGTATCTTTTTACTATGTCTGCATTGGCGGGGTGAGGAAGGTCGTCACCATCCATGGTGGTTAGGATCATGGCTCCTCCTGAGAACACATGTTTAACCACAAATGTCCCTTCGTACGTAGGGGCCCATTTGCCCCTGGGATCACTTTGAGGAAGGATGATGCGTTTGATTACCAGGTCCCCAACTTGATACTCTTGTGGTCTGACTTTCTTGTTAAATGCCCTGATCATCCGTTTTTGGTACGTCTGACCATGGCAAATAGCAGTGAGTCTCTTTTCGTCAATTAGGTTTAATTGATCAAGTCGAGTCTGGATCCAGTCATCTTCACTCAAGTCTGCATCCTTCATTATCCGGAGAGAGGGTATTTGGACTTCAATCGGCAAGACTGCCTCCATGCCATAGACCAAGGAAAAGGGTGTTGCCCCGGTTGACGTCCGTGCTGAGGTACGATATCCATGGAGAGCAAATGGTAACATTTCGTGCCAATCTTTATAGGTCACTGTCATCTTCTGCACAATCTTTTTGATATTCTTATTTGCTGCTTCTACAGTCCCATTCATCTTCGGCCGGTAAGGAGAAGAGTTGTGGTGTTGTATCTTGAATTGCTCGCAGAGCTCAGTGATCATCTTGTTGTTGAGATTGGTACCATTGTCCGTAATGATTCTTTCCGGGACGCTGTACCGACAGATCAAGTTATGCCGAATGAAATGTGCCACGACGCTCTTGGTTACAGTGGCGTAGGAAGCTGCTTCCACCCACTTCATTAAGTAATCAATCGCTACCAAGATGAAGCGATGCCCGTTGGATGTCGTCGGTCGGATTTCGCCGATCATATCAATGCCCCACATTGCAAAAGGCCAAGGTGTCGTCAGGACATTCAGAGGAACCGGAGGGATGTGCACCTTATCAGTATAGATCTGGCATTTATGACAAGTTCGAGAATGTTGGTAACAGTCGGCTTCCATTGTGGACCAGAAATATCCTGCCCGAAGGATTTTCTTTGCCATGGTATGTCCACTGGAATAAGTTCCGAATGTACCTTCATGTAGTTCCATCATGATCTTCTCTGCTTCAGTTTTATCCACACAACACAGTAAAGTTGAATCATGATTTCGTTTGTAGAGAATGTCGTTGCTGAGGAAGAATTTTGCCGCAAACCTTCTCATGAACTTCTTGTCATTGACCGAAGCGCCTTCGGGGTATTCTTGAGCTTCCAAATATCTCTTCACCTCATGATACCAGGTTTTTCGGTCACCTCTTCGGCCTCAAGATCGCAGCAGTATGCAGGTTTGTCCAACTTCCAGATAAGGATCCGGGGAGCCTCATTGTCCCATTTGACTTTGAACATTGAAGACATTGTAGCTAGTGCGTCCGCTAACTGATTCTCCTCTCTTGGGAAGTGTTCAAAAGTTATCTCTTCAAAGTGGGGAAGCAAAGTCAACACATACTCCTTGTAAGGAATAAGATTTGGGTGTTTCATATCCCACTCGCCTTTGATCTGATTGATCACGAGAGCGGAATCTCCGAAGACACTCAGAAACTTGATCCTTAAGTCAATTGCAGCTTGAAGACCCATAATACATGCCTCATATTCTGCCATGTTATTGGTGCAGTTGAAACATAGTCGGGTGGTGAGTGGAGTATGAGTACCTTTAGGGGATATTATCACAGCGCCGATGCCGTTACCCAAAGCGTTCGAGGCTCCGTCAAAATGCATAGACCATCGGGATCCTTCCTCAGGTCCTTCATCCGGTCCAGGTACTTCACAATCAGTTACTACCATGATATCTTCGTCTGGAAATTCAAAGTTCAATGATTGGTAATCGTCCACAGGTTGGTGTGCCAAATGGTCTGCCAATACACTTCCCTTGATTGCTTTTTGAGTTGTGTATTGGATGTCATATTCCGTCAAGATCATTTGCCATCTTGCTATTCTTCTAGACAGAGCAGGCTTTTCGAATATGTACTTGATTGGATCCATTTTTGAAATCAACAGAGTAGTGTGAGTCAACATATACTGTCTCAGCCGGCGAGCAGCCCATACCAGAGCGCAGCAAGTTTTCTCGAGCAGTGAGTACCGAGTCTCACAGTCGGTAAACTTTTTGCTCAGGTAATAAATGGCGTGCTCTTTTCGGCCAGACTCGTCATGCTGCCCCAGCACACACCCCATTGAGTTGTCAAGTACTGTCAAGTATAGTATTAGAGGTCTCCCTTCCACTGGTGGCATAAGAATGGGTGGTTCTTGGAGATATTCCTTTATCTTTTCGAGAGCGGCCTGACATTCATCGTTCCAACGTACTACTTGATCTTTCTTCAGCAATTTGAAGATTGGCTCACAGGTAGCAGTTAGATGTGAGATGAATCGGGCAATGTAATTCAGTCGTCCTAGAAAGCCTCTGACTTCTTTCTCTGTTTTGGGAGTCGGCATCTCTTGTATGGCTTTCACCTTGGCAGGGTCCACTTGAATACCTTTGTCGCTTACAATGAAACCTAACAATTTTCCATACCTCACCCAAAGGTGCATTTGTTTGGGTTCAACCTTAGCTTATACAATTTCAGTCGGTCAAACAGCTTCCGCAGATGGTCAAGGTGTTCCTCCTCAGTTTGGGACCTTGCAATCATATCATCGACGTACACTTCAATCTCATGATGGATCATATCATGAAATAAAGCAACCATGGCACGTTGGTAGGTTGCCCCAGCATTTTTCAACCCGAATGGCATGACCTTGTAGCAGAAGGTGCCCCACTGAGTAACAAAGGTAGTCTTTTCCATATCTTCAGGAGCCATCTTGATCTGATTATACCCTGAAAAACCATCCATGAAGGAGAACATCTTGTGTTGAGCAGTATTGTCAACAAGAACGTCGATGTGAGGCAGAGGGAAATCATCTTTAGGGTTGGCCTTGTTCAAATCCCTGTAGTCAACACACATTCTGACTTTACCATCTTTCTTTGGCACTGGAACCACGTTGGCCACCCATTGAGGATAAGAAGTCACTGCTAGAAACCCGACATCAAATTGTTTCATAACCTCAGCCTTGATTTTCTCAGACATCTCTGGGCGTATGCGGTGGACCTTCTGCTTTACCGGAGGGCAGTCTTCTTTGGTAGGCAGGTGATGAACCACAATGTCGGCCTCCAAACCAGGAATGTCTTCGTAAGACCAAGCAAAGATTTCCATGTAATCATGTAGCATCTGAATCAATCGTTGTTTCACGCAGAGCTCTAGATTGGTACCAATCTTGACTTCTTTTCTATCTGTCTCAGTACCCAGGTTTATCGTCTCCACTGGCTCTTCATGCGGCTGAATGGCCCTCTCTTCCTGGAGTAGCAGTCTTGCGAGTTCACCAGGCACTTCGCAATCATCTTCACCTTCGTCTTCGACCAAGTTGATCGGATTTTCAAAGTCATAACTGGCGGTAGCAGAGCCGTTACCAGTGAGATCCAGAGTGGATTGGAACCTGTATAAGTGAGTGTGTGTAAATATAGCTGTTTTGCAATATATAACACAGAAAGAAAAAAAGAGCACAAGATTTGAAATGCAACAACGTCCAATGTTTTGATTAATGATATATGGAAATGTCATACAAAAAGCCCTCACAAATGGGGCCATGGTGCCCCGGGTAGGACACCGAGCCAATAAAAGTTTCAACATATTGTTTGTTACAAATTGAAAACAAAAGAGTTAATTACTGCGTGACAAATGTAATAGGTGTAAAATCTTTTTCCATCCAGTTGCTTGGTCCGTTGTCGATTGTTGGATAGATCCAACTGTCAAATTCTGCTTCCTCTACGTCCTCCTCGATAGCATTCACTCTTGGGTTGGTGATGAACACCGGAGGCTTTCTGATCCTTTCCTTGCGAACAGCCCTCTGAGCCTCTGCAGTGAAGCCCGGCCCAAACTTGTCGGTATTTTGAGTGAAGTCAGGAAGCTGACCCCAGTTTGCACACTTGCCTTTCTCGGTTACAGTCCAGGCATCCTTTAAGGAAGCCATCTTCAAAGGAAAGTCTTCTTCAACCACTGTCTCAGCTGACGCCAATGTTGGAGGTACCTCCTCAAAATGTTGAAAGGGGGTTTCAATAAACTCCCCATCCATTTCAATATATCGGAATGAATTCAAGTGACTAACCATGTATTCCTCCTCACCCTGCACAGTAACAATCTTCCCCCTTTGACAGGGTATTTGAGCTTTTGGTGTAGAGTGGATGTTACGGCCCCAGCCTTGTGGATCCAAGGTCGACCCAGCAAACAGGAATAAGATGGACGAATATCCATCACGTAGAACGTTGAGTCAAAGACTTGGGAACCCACACGAATAGGAATGTCTACCTCACCATGCACCATCCTCTTAGAACCGTCGAAGGCTCTAACAATGATGTTACTAGGTTTCAATTCCAGGCCCTCACAATCCAACCGATCTAAGGCCTTCTTGGGCAATACATTCAGGGAAGAACCGGTGTCCACCAACACGTGTGCGAGAGTAGTGCCCCTGCATTCTATAGAGACATGCAGGGCATCATTGTGGTTTTTTCCCTTGGCGGTCAGGTCGGCATCCGAGAAACCCAAACCATTGTCAGCGGTCAAATTAGCCACACAGTCAGTGAATTGATCTGCAGATGTCTCTTGTGGCACATGGGCCATTTTCAGAAATGAAATCAGGGCCTTGGCGTGGGCCTCTGAGCACAGCAGCAATGATAGCATAGAGATTTTGGAGGGGGTATGCCCCAGTTGTTCAACGACATTGAAGTCACTCTTTTTAATGATTTTAAGGATTTCCTCCATCTCTTGCTGGGAGGCTTCAACAGCGGTCTTTTTTGGTGCCTCCGTCTGGGCAGGCAAATCGGTAGCAACTTCTTTGCCCCGAGCATCAGAGGACTCGGCGGCAGTAGTAGACACATGAACTTGATTTGAAACATGCACACTTGCGGGTGTGATGATAAGAGGTTTTCGAATAACTGGTGGTGCAATGTCAGGCGAGAAGAGCCTGCCACTGCGAGTAATCTTGGCGGGACCAGTGATGTTACTGATACTGGTACCGGTGTTGAACTCCTGCTTCACTCCAAGCACATACACGTCTGCCCCATAGTGCCATGGGACAGCCTTGTCAGATTCATAGGGGAGGGGCCCCGGAACAGTAATGGTAATGGGTGCAACAGACATAATTTGGACTGGCTTCCTCGGGAGAGCCTTGGTAGGATTGTTGAAAATTGTGACGACAGATACTTCTTCAGCGGAAACAAATGGAACATCGGTTTTCTTGAACAGAATTTCTTTGCTATCCATCAGGCTTTGGATGCCTGATTTCAGCAGCGGACAACCGGTAGGGGTAACAGCACACAGGAGGCAACCCTTGCTACAACCCGGAAATAAACCGGCTAGCAGTAGGTTCCTCTTAATAGTCAATAGAGGGGTAGCAACATCATTCACCGAAACAGCATACAAATCTTCCTCGACGACATTTACTCTATGCTGGGGCATAGAAGCAGTTACAACATTTGGCCTCTCAGGCGCCTCAAACTGAATTTCCTTCGCATCGATAAGGTCTTGAACCTTATTTCTCAGGGCCTAACAATCATCAGTAGTATGCCCGGGGCTATCAGAATGATAAGCACAACGGGCACTTGGGTTATATTTAGGAGATGCAGTATTCACGACCTTCGGAGCTTCTCTGGTGGTCACCAAGCTGGTTGACAGCAGTTGCGGTAAGATTTGTGACAAGGTCATGCTCAGCCGAGTGTATTGCCTTTTGGGCCTCTCACCCCTTTGTTGATTGTACTGCTGAGGAGCAGCAACAGGTTTTGAAATGACCAAGGCATTGACGGCTTGGCGGCGTTCGGGCTTAACTTGTCTTCTAGGACCATAGACGGCACTAGCTTCCTTCTTGAAAGGCTTTTTCTCATTACTTGCGGAAGCACTTTTCTGTATCTTTCCTGACCTGATGCCAGCATCTATCCTTTCACCTGTCAGGATTAAATCCGTAAACCCAGCGGAGGAATTACCAACCAGATGATTGAAGAATGGACCAGACAAGGTCCCTAGAAACATGTCAACCAGTTCACGGTCAGTCAAAGGAGGCTGCACCCTGCCAGCCAAATCCCTCCATTTTTGCGCATATTCTTTGAATCCTTCGCCCGTTCCCAGCGACATACCCTGAAGTTGGGTACGCGTAGGAGCGAGGTTAGAATTGTATTGATATTGTCTATAAAATGCGGTAGCCAAATCTTCCCAATGTCGGATACTGGTTCCATCTAGCTGATAGAACCACTCAAGCTGTGACCCCGAAAGGCTATCTTGGAAGAAGTGGATCCAAAGGTTTTTGTCTGCCGTGTAAGGTTTGATCTTCCTTACGTACGATCTGAGATGCAGCTTTGGACAGGAAGCCTCGTCGTATTTTGCAAAGGCAGGCGCCTTGAACTTGTGTGGGATTACCACCCCAGAAGATAACCCTAAATCTCCGAAATCCAGCCCCGACACATTTTGAATCTCCATGGCACTCAAGCGGTCCTCTAATTGCTTGTACCTGTCAGCAGCAGGAGGGTATTGTTCGTCATTGTAATCCGTCTCGTTGTTAGAGACTGCAGGACTAGGAGCTCCTCCCCCTTGGGGACTGTCTTTCTCTGCAGAGGAAGTAGTTGGATCAGCCTCGTTATGGAGTGTGTTCCCAAACCTGCATCCAGTGTCGAACAACGCAGTCCTCCTCTTCTTCTTCTTCTTTAGGAGTAAAGCCTTCAACTCTTGTTGACCTTGGGCCAAGCTCATGACCATCTCTTGAAACTGGGCGTTCTGGGCCTGGAGGGCCTTGATAGCTTGCTCACTGGATGATTCTGGATTCATGATGACTGGCCAAGATAAACAGCGAAGAAGATTAAGCAACCTGTAGAAAAAGGGGTATCTGCTATGCACATGATGCATGAGATGCTATCTATGCAATGCATTCAAGGATTTTAGAAATTCACAATTGTTGCAGACAAAAAGAACGCACGTCATATTAAGAAGAAATCTGTTAGTACATAAGTGCCCCATGGGCCAAATATTACAAAAACAACTTCTCAAGGTAAAAAGACGTTGCGCATCCTCTTTGGTGCGATGTAGGTGTTGAGGGCCTCTTGCTCATGGAGTCGGCGGGTGAGCTCTAGAGCCTTCTTCTCGCTGGCATAGAAGCTGGCTTCAAAAGTGTTTCGTTCCTCCTTGAGTTGGATCCAACTCTTCTGCATCTCCTCCCACGATGTAGGCATGTCAGGATGTAGGATGGTGTAGGGAACCTCTCCTTCCTTAACGGGCTCTTTAATCACAGGGAGAACATGAGGATAAGGCATCATTAGACTCTGGGCTCGGGCTCGTACCCACTTGAGATAAGGCTCAAGAGGGATGGAGTTCTTGTGCCCCAGTGTCTTGCTATCAACCTTGTTGGGCATCCTCCAAGCTCTGATGGATCTTTGGCGAAGTCCTTGCACATCGTTGTCAAAGTCAAAAACTAGGTCAGGAATCAACATGTCGTGAGGACCATCTCTTCGTGCGTATCCAAATTGCCTCAAAGCTAGACAAGGGTTGTAGGTAATGCCCCCTCTGATGCCAAGTAATGGAACATTAGGGAACTCTCCACAACGATCGACGATGATGACATTTTCTCTGGACCGAGAACACCAATGTACATCAGAGTGAGTAAGAGTCATCAACCGTTGGGACCACCTTGAGCCTTGGTCATTCTTCAAGACAGATTGTGGGAGGTGCGAAATAAACCACCTTGCAAGGAGAGGAGTACAGCACATGAGAACACCCCTCTTTCTCATTGTTCGTGTGTAAAATGAGTGAAGGATGTCCCCAAGTAATGTTGGTATTGGATTTCTGGATAAGAAGATTTTGACGGCGTTGATCTCTACAAGCTGGTCAGGATTTGGGAACAGGACCAACCCATAGATAAGGAGTGCCACAATTTCTTCAAAGGCTTGTAGGTCCAATGAATTCCAACATTCTTGTGCCTTCTCAAACAAGAACTTTGCTAAGAAACCTTTGACGCCGCTTCTAGTTTCCCTATGCCCCTTGATGTCAGATGGCTGTAGATGTAGTGCTCGAGCAACATCTTCAGGCTTTGGTTCCTTTTCCATACCGTTGAAAGGTAGTTGATTTAGGATGGGAATTCTCAGGAGTTGAGAAAATTCCTCCAAAGTGGGTACCAACTGGTAGTCAGGGAAAGTGAAACAGTGGTGAAGAGGGTCAAAGAACTGGAATAGCACTTTCATCATGTCCTCTTCAATGTTGGTGTTGACTAAGCTGAGCAGTCTACCATGTCTTTCACTGAAGGATGAGCTTTCCGGAATTCTTGATGTGAGCTCTTTGAGTTGAGGAGGGATTCTCACAAGATTGACTTGGATGGTTTTTCTGCGAGGAATTTCCATGACCTACAAAACAAGAACAAAGATGAAGATCTAAACCCTTGAAGTGGTTAGTAAATGCATATGATGCTTTATGATGTTCATGATGTATGCACAAACATATGTACAAGCAATTCACACCAAACCCTAGTTTCAGGCTTGCATGGGGTTTCATAGGTAAGTACCCTCTTGAGTGTAGTTGGCTTAAAAACCTGTCCTATAAATAGTAACTGGGTTCTAAGGAGCTCAATATCATTGGATCGTTTTCATTGTTCATTGTTTTGGTTTAGCCACTTAACTAGCAACCAAAATATTCCAAGAAAACAACCCTCAATGAGTGTAGTATCGAGTATCTACCAACTTCGGACTGCACCAAAGCTGGTCATCTCACTACCCCTAATGAAAGGCCAAGATGGTCAAGTAAGGTTCTAGGTCATTAGTGCTTAGTGACATCACTCAGAGGCTCCGTACTCTCCTTGATTGAACTCAAGGGTTACCGGTACTCACATATATGTCGCACTAATATAGCTATTGCTTCGACCGTGTCGGTATACCCCGCACAGTTTCCACAATGTATTGCTATCTATGAATGTTTCCCAAAATCCAGGTGCAGGATTGCAAACCCAAACAAGAGAGCCAAAATATAAAGCAATCAAATCAAATAATTAGTCATGCAAGAGGGTGATCTAATCCCTAAGGTTACTCCACTTTTAAAATAGTCCCCAGCAGAGTCGCCAGTTCTGTGATACGGTGGGAGAACTGACTTGAGGTTTTGCGTTTGTTTTCGCAAATGTTTCGGTTGAGCAAGAGTCTCCACCGACTTTTTATTTTATCCTAAGGAAAGGTTAAAAAGCACAGCAAAAACCTTTGAGATGTTTTCTTGGGTTCGGGGAGTAGATTATAGAAAGGGGAGGTATTAGCACCCTTTCTATCCATGGTTATCCATGGGCTCTTAGTTACTTGCTTAGATCAACTTGCCTTGGTTTTCAATTGTTTGAAATGGTGCTTTGTGTGTGTGTTTTGAAAATGTTTTGAAAAGAGGCCAATGTGGTGGCAACCTTTGTAATGATCCATGTTGGGATGTATACAAAGGTGTATGTCTTTTGAAAAGGTTTTCAATGTTTTTTGAAAGTTGTTTTGAAAGTGTAGTGATGTGCGGTTTGAAAAAATAGGCAAGTGTTTTATTTTGCAAGGGGGGGGAAAGTAACCAAGAGTTATCTACCCTAAATTTCTCAAAGATTTCTTCTATGTTTTAACCCTTTTAACAATTTTGTTCCACCATTGTACTTAGTGGGCAATCTTGCGTTTAGGATGTGAACGGGACGGGCGCGGGTCATCGTATAGACCATGATAGCAATGTTGCAAAGTATCTTAGTTTTTCTTTTGAGGGACTAAGATCATCATTTTTTTTGTAAGGCAACTTTCGAAAGCGTCATCGAGGGACTATGATCTTTTGATTTCGTTTGTTCTGAAAGAGCCTTCAGACTTCCTTGCTTCTTTTGCATTCCTTTAGCAAATTCTGGCTGAGCTTGTGTAACTGCTGAAAGAGTCATGTTCTGTCTGAGGCTTACATATTGAACCACGTTTACAACTTCTGATTGAGCTGATGTAGCTGCTGAAGAGCCAACTTCTGACTGCACTGAGCCAAGCTTGCAACTTCTGACCGTTTCTTATCTGGAATTGGTCCAGAAGTTCTGAAACGCTGATTTTTTCTTAAACACTCATTTTTTTAGAGAAAAATTCCAAGTACTTAGAATTTAATTTTTCTCAAGCTAAAAGCGTTGTCTTTAGAGCTTTTGTGATCATCTTGTTGTTGTAAGTGGTTTGCTTGGGCAAAAATGACAGTTCTGGACTTGGATTTGTTTCAGAGGGACCTTGAAAATCCAAGATGATTTCCTGAAGAAAGAGAGGGCAAATTTTGGGGTACAACAGGTACGTTTGACCATGACATATAGCGGTGAGTCTCTTTTTGTCAATTAGGTTTAATTGATCAAGTCGAGTCTGGATCCAATCATCTTCGCTCAAATCTGCATCCTTCATTATCCTGAGAGAGGGTATCTGGACTTCAATAGGCAAGACTGCCTCCATGCCATAGACTAAGGAAAAGGGAGTTGCCCCGGTTGACGTCCGTGCTGAGGTACGGTACCCATGAAGAGCAAACGGTAACATTTCGTGCCAATCTTTGTAGGTCACTGTCATCTTCTGCACAATCTTCTTGATATTCTTATTTGCCGCTTCTACAGCCCCATTCATCTTTGGCCGGTATTGAGAAGAGTTATGGTGCTGTATCTTGAATTGCTCGCAGAGCTCAGTGATCATCTTGTTATTAAGATTGGTACCATTGTCCGTAATAATCCTTTCCGGGACACCGTATCGACAGATCAGGTTGTGCCGAATAAACCGTGCCACGACATTCTTGGTTACAGTAGCATAAGAAGCTGCTTCAACCCACTTTGTAAAGTAATCGATCGCCACCAGGATGAAGCGATGCCTATTGGATGCCGTAGGTTTAAACTCGCCGATCATATCAATGCCCCACATTGCAAAAGGCCAAGGTGCAGTCAAGACGTTCATAGGTACTGGAGGAACGTGAACCTTATCTGCATAAATCTGGCATTTATGACATGTCCGAGACTGTTGGTAATAGTCGGCTTCCATTATGGACCATAAATATCCTGCCCGAAGGATTTTCTTTGCCATGGTATGTCCACTGGAGTGTGTTCCGAAGGTACCTTCATGTAGCTCTGCCATGATCCTTTCTGCTTCAGCCTTATCCACACAACGCAGTAAAGTTGAATCATGGTTTCTCTTGTATAGAATGCCATTGTTGAGGAAGAACTTTGCCGTGAACCTTCTCAGAAACTTTTTGTCATTGATGGATGCACCTTCAGGGTATTCTTGAGCTTCCAGGTACCTCTTTACTTCATGATACCAAGGTTTTTCAGTTACCTCCTCAGCCTCAAGATCACAGCAATATGCAGGTTCGTCCAGTTTCCAGATAATGATTCGGGGAGCCTCGTTATCCCATTTGACTCTGAACATAGAAGACATCGTAGCTAATGCGTCCGCCAACTAATTCTCCTCTCTTGGGAAGTGTTCAAAAGTTATCTCTGTGAAGTGGGGGATCAAGGTCAACACACACTCTTTGTAAGGAATAAGGTTTGGATGTTTCGTATCCCACTCGCCTTTGATCTGATTGATCACGAGAGCGGAATCTACGAAGACACTCAGAAACTTGATCCTTAAGTCAATTGCAGCTTGAAGACCCATGATACACGCTTCATACTCCACCATGTTGTTGGTGCAGTTGAAACATAGTCGGGCAGTGAGTGGAGTATGAGCGCCTTTAGGGGATATGATCATAGCGCCGATGCCATTACCCAAAGCGTTGGAGGCTCCGTCAAAGTGCATAGACCATCGGGATCCTTCCTCAGGTCCTTCATCCGGTCCAGGTACTTCACAATCAGTCACTACCATGATGCTCTCGTCAGGAAACTCAAAGTTCATTGGTTGGTAGTCGTCTACTGCCTGGTGTGCCAAATGGTCTGCCAACACACTTCCCTTGATTGCTTTCTGAGTCGTGTACTGGATGTCGTATTCCGTCAAGATCATTTGCCATCTTCCTATTCTTCCAGACAGGGCAGGCTTTTCGAATATGTACTTTATTGGATCCATTTTAGAAATCAACAGAGTAGTGTGAGTCAGCATATACTGTCTCAGCCGGCGAGCAGCCCATACCAAAGCGCAGCAAGTTTTCTCAAGCAGTGAATATCGGGTCTCACAGTCGGTAAACTTTTTACTAAGGTAATAAATGGCGTGCTCTTTTCGGCCAGACTCGTCATGCTGCCCCAGCACACACCCCATTGAGCTGTCAAGTACTGTCAAGTATAGTATTAGAGGTCTCCCTTCAACCGGTGGCATAAGAATGGGTGGTTCTTGGAGATACTCTTTGATTCTGTCGAAAGCGGCCTGACATTCATCATTCCAACGTACTACTTGATCTTTCTTCAGCAGCTTGAAGATTGGTTCACAGGTAGCAGTTAGGTGCGAGATGAATCGGGCAATGTAATTCAGACGTCCTAGAAAGCCTCTGACTTCTTTCTCTGTCTTGGGAACTGGCATCTCTTGTATGGCTTTAACCTTGGCAGGGTCCACTTGAATACCTTTGTCGCTTACGACGAAGCCTAGCAACTTTCCAGATCTTACCCCAAATATGCACTTGTTTGGGTTCAACCTCAGCTTGTACAACTTCAGACGGTCAAATAGCTTCTGTAGATGGTCAAGGTGTTCCTCCTTAGTTTGGGACCTTGCAATCATATCATCGACGTACACTTCAATCTCATGATGGATCATGTCATGAAATAAAGCAACCATGGCACGTTGGTAGGTTGCCCCATCATTTTTCAGTCCAAAAGGCATGACTTTGTAGCAGAAGGTGCCCCACTGAGTAACGAAGGTAGTCTTTTCCATATCTTCAGGATCCATCTTGATTTGATTATATCCTGAAAAACCATCCATGAAGGAGAACACCTTATGCTGGGCAGTATTGTCAACCAGAACATCAATGTGAGGTAGGGGAAGTCATCCTTGGGGCTGGCCCTGTTCAGATCCCTGTAATCGACACATATTCTGACCTTACCATCTTTCTTTGGCACCGGAACCACGTTGGCAACCCATTGAGGGTAAGAAGTCACTGCTAGAAACCCGGCATCAAACTGTTTCATGACCTCAGCTTTGATCTTCTTGGACATCTCTGGACGCATACGGCAGACCTTTTGTTTAACCGGAGGGCAATCTTCCTTGGTAGGCAGGTGATGAACCACAATGTCAGTATCCAACCCAGGCATGTCTTCGTAGGACCAGGCAAAGATTTCCACATAGTCATGCAGCATATGGGTCAACCGTTGTTTCACACTGAGCTCTAGATTAGCACCAATCTTAACTTCCTTTTTATCTGTCTCAGTACCCAGATTTACCGTTTCCACTGGCTCTTCATGTGGCTGAATGGCCCTCTCTTCCTGGAGTAGCAGTCTTGCAAGCTCACCAGGCACTTCGCAATCATCTTCACCTTCGTCTTCGGCTAAGTTGATCGGATTTTCGAAGTCATAACTGGCAGTAGTAGAGTCGTTACCAGTGAGATCCAGAGTGGATTGAAACCTGTATAGGTGAGTGTGTGTAAATATAGCTATTTTGCAATATATAAAGAAAGAAAGAAAGGGAGCACAAGATTTGAAATGCGAAAAACGTCCAATGTTTTTATTCATGATATATGGAAATGACAAGTAATAAGCCCTCACAAATGAAGCCACGGTGCCCCGGGTAAGACACCGGGCCAGAAAGTTTCACATCATTGTTCATTACAAATTTAAAAAAACAAAGGAATTCATTACTGAGTAACAAAAGTAACAGGTGTGTGGTCCTTTGCAGTCCAATTGTTCAGTCCACCATCGGTCGTCGGGTAGATCCAGCTATCAAACTCAGATTCCTCTGCATCGCCTTCAATAGCATTCACTCTCGGGTTGGTGATGAACACGGGAGGTCTTCCGATCCTTGCTTTGCGTACAGCCCTCTGAGCCTCTGCAGTAAAACCCAGCCCAAACTTGTCAGTTTTAGGAGTAAAATCAGGGATCCTGCCCCAGTTAGCACATTCACCTTTCTCAATTACAGCCCGGGCGTCCTTCAAGGAAGCCATCTTCAAAGGAAAGTCTTCTTCAATTATTGTCTCTGCTGACGCCAATGTTGGAGGCACCTCTTCAAAATGTTGAAAGGGGGTTTCAATAAACTCCCCGTCCATCTCTATATACCGGAACGAGTTCAGATGACTAACCATGTATTCTTCCTCCCCCTGCACTGTGACAATCTTCCCTCTGACAGGGTACTTGAGCTTTTGGTGTAGAGTGGAGGTCACAGCCCCAGCCTTGTGAATCCAAGGTCGACCCAGCAAACAGGAATAAGATGGACGAATGTCCATCACATAGAATGTTGAATCAAAGACTTGAGAACCAACATGAATCGGAATATCCACTTCACCATGTACCATCCTCTTCGACCCGTCAAAGGCTCGGACCACGATGTTACTAGGCTTCAACTCCAGACCCTCACAATCCAACCTGTCTAAGGCCTTCTTGGGCAATACATTCAGTGACGAACCGGTGTCTACCAACACATGTGCAAGAGTAGTGCCCCTGCATTCAATGGAGACATGCATGGCATCATTGTGGTTCTTTCCCTTAGCGGTCAGATCAGCATCCGAGAAACCCAAACCATTGTCAGTGGTCAAATTGGCCACACAGTCAGTGAATTGATCAGCAGACGTCTCTTGTGGCACATGAGCCGTCTTCAGAAATGAAATCAGGGCCTTGGCATGGGCCTCTGAGCACAACAACAATGATAGCATAGAGATCTTGGAGGGGGTATGCCCCAGCTGCTCAACGACGTTGAAATCTCTCTTCTTAATGATCTTAAGGATTTCCTCCATCTCTTGCTGTGACGCTTCAACATTGACAGTCTTCGGTGCCTCCATCCGGGCAGGCACATCAGCAATCCCTTTTCCCCGAGTGTCAGATGACTCGGCAGCAGGGGTAGAAACTTTATCAAGAGGGGAAACAGGCGCACTTGTAGGCGTGATTATAAGAGGTCTTCGGATAACTGGTGGCGCAATGTCAGGCAAGAAGAGCCTGCCACTGCGAGTAACTTTAGCGGGACCGGTGATGTTACTGATACCGGTACTAGTGTTGAACTTCTGCTTTACTCCGAGTACATACACATCTGCCCCATAGTGCCATGGGACAGCCTTGTCAGATTTATAGGGGAGAGGCCCCAGAACAGTAATGATAATAGGTGCAACAGACATGATTTTGACTGGCTTCCTCGGGGGAGCCTTGGTAGGATTGTTGAAGATGGTGACAATAGATACTTCTTCAGTAGGAACAAAAGGAACAGCGGTTTTCTTGAACAAGATTTCTTTGCTATCCATCAGGCTTTGGACGCCTGATTTCAGCAACGGACAACTAGCAGGGGAAACAGCACACAGAAGGCAACCCTTGCTACAACCCGAAAATAAACCAGCTAGCAACAGGTTCCTCCTGACAATCAATAAAGGGGTAGCCACATCATCCATCGAAACGGCATATAGGTCTTCCTCAATAGCATTTACTCCATGCTGGGGCATAGGAGCAGTCACAACATTGGGCCTTTCGGGTGCCTCAAACTGTATTTCCTTGGCATCGATAAGGTCCTGAACCTTATTTCTTAGGGCCCAACAATCATCAGTAGAATGCCCCAGGCTATCAGAGTGATAAGCACAGCGGTCGTTTGGATTATACTTCGGAGATGTTGTGTTTACCACCTTCGGAGCTTCTCTGACGGTTGCCAAGTTGGTCGATAGCAGTTGCAGCAAGATCTGTGACAAGGTCATATTAAGCCAAGTATATTCTCTTCTGGGTCTCTCACCCCTTGGTTGGTTAGGTTACCGAGGAGCGGCAGCAGGCTTTGCAATTACCACCGCGTTGACAGCTTGGCGGCGTTCTGGTTTATTTTGCCTTCTAGGCCCATACACAGCACTGGCCTCCTTTTTGAAAGGCTTCTTCTCAGAACTTGAGGACGCACCTTTCTGTATTTTCCCTGATTTCATACCAGCTTCTATCCTTTCCCCAGTCAGAATGAGATCTGTAAACCCTGCAGACGAATTGCCAATGAGATGATTGAAGAATGGCCCGGATAGGGTCCCTAAGAACATGTCCACTAGTTCACGGTCGGTTAATGGTGGTTGCACCCTGCCAGCCAGGTCCCTCCACTTTTGCGCATACTCTTTGAAACCTTCTCCCGATCCTAGCGACATACCCTGGAGTTGGGTACGTGTAGGAGCGAGGTCGGCATTATACTGATACTGCTTGTAAAAAGCAGTAGCCAAGTCCTCCTAGTTACGAACCTTGGTTCCATCCAGCTGATAGAACCATTCGAGATGAGTCCCTGAAAGACTCTCCTGGAAGAAATGGATCCATAAGTTCTTGTCCACAGTATATGGTTGGATCTTCTGCACATAAGATCTGAGATGTAGCTTAGGGCAGGACGCCCCGTCATACTTTGCGAAAGATGGTGCTTTGAACTTATGTGGGATTACCACCCCAGAAGATAAACCCAAGTCTCCGAAATCCAAACCAGGCACTTGTTGGATTTCCATGGCATTCAGGCGATCCTCTAACTGCTTGTACTTGTCTTCAGCTGGAGGATACTGCTCCTCATTGAAATCAGTCTCGTTGTCAGAGACCACCAGACTAGGAACCCTTCCCCCTTGGGGACTGCCTTTCCTTACAGAAGAACCAGCTTGATCAACCTCATTCTGCAGTGTGTTGCCAAACCTCCGGCCAGTGTTGAATAGTACAGTTCTCTTATTCTTCTTCTTGACCAGCAGAGCCTTCAATTCCTCTTGACCTTGGGCTAAACTCATGATCAGCTCTTGGAACTGGGCGTTCTGAGCCTGGAGGACCTTGATGGATTGCTCAGTAGATGATTCAGGATTCATGATGGCGAGCTGAAATAAACAGCGAAGAAGATTAAACCACCTGTAAAGAAAGAGTACTTGCTATGCACATTATGCATGATATGCTGTTTATGCAATGCATTCAAGGGTTCGAAAGTTCAAATTTGTTGTAGACAAAAAGGAACACACGTTATCATTAAGAAATAATTGTTCAGTACATCAAAGCCTCACGGGCAAAAATTACAAAGTAAATTAATCCCAAAAGACACTGCGCATCCTCTTAGGAGCTATGTAAGTGTTGAGAGTCTTTTCCTCGTGCAGTAGGCGGGTGAGCTCCAAGACCTTCTTCTCACTAGCATGTAGACTGGACTCAAGAGAATTCCGTTCTTCCTTAAGCTGGATCCAGCTCTTCTGCATTTCTTCCCAGGATGTAGGCATATCAGGATGTTGAACGGTGTAGGACACCTCTCCTTCCAAAAATGGCTCTTTGATCACAGGGAGAACATGAGGATATGGCATCACTAACTTCTGGGAGCAGGCTCGTACCCACTTGAGATAAGACTCCAACGGGATGGAGTTCATGTGCCCCAGTGTCTTGCTGTCTACCTTGTTGGGCATCCTCCAAGCTCTGATAAATCTCTGGCGAAGTCCTTGTGCATCGTTGTCGAAGTCAAAAACTATGTCAGGAATTAACATGTCATGAGGGCCGTCCCTCCGAGCATAACCAAACTGTCTCAAAGCCAAGCACGGGTTGTAAGTAATACCTCCTCTGATTCCAAGTAAAGGAACATTAGGAAACTCCCGCAACGATCAATGATAGTGACGTCTTCTCTGGACCGAGAACACCAATGTATATCAGCATGTGTAAGAGTCATTAATCGTTGTGACCATCTCAAACCCCGCTCATTCTTCAAAACTGATTGTGGAAGGTGCGAAATAAACCACCTTCCCAGGAGGGGAGTGCAACACATAAGAACACCTCTTTTTCTCATGGTTCGAGTGTAACATGAGTGAAGGATGTCCCCAAGCAACGTAGGTATAGGATTCCTGGACATGAAGATCTTGACAACATTGATATCTATAAGCTGGTCGGGATTCGGGAACAACACCAACCCATAGACAAGGAGGGCCACAACTTCTTAAAAGGCTTGTAAGTCAAGGGAATTCCAACATTCTTGGGCCTTCTCAAACAGGAATCTGGCCAAGAACCCTTTGATACCACTTCTAACTTCCCAATGTCCCTTGATGTCAGATGATTGTAGGCGTAATGCTTTAGCAATCTCTTCAAGTTTGGGTTCCTTTTCCGTACCGTTGTAGGGTAGTTGACTAAGGATAGGGATCTTCAGAAGCCGGGAGAACTCTTCCAAGGTAGGCACCAGTTGATAATCCAGGAAAGTAAAGCAGTGGTGCAGAGGGTCAAAGAACTGGAAGAGGACCTTTATCATATCTTCCTCAATGTTGGTGTTGACCAAGCTGATGAGTCTTCCATGTTTCTCACTGAAAGAAGAGCTCTCGGGAATCCTGGATATAAGTTCCTTAAGCTGAGGAGGGATCCTTACAAGGCTGATCTGAATTGTCTTTCTGCGGATAGTTTCCATGTCCTACAAAACAAGAACAAAGATGAAGATTCGAACCCCTGAAGTGGTTAGTGGGTGCATATGATGCGGTATGATGTTATGATATTATGATAAAAACACACCACAAGTATCCACAAAAAGCAAACATGGTAAGGCACACAAGTCACACAAGACAGCCCTTAGAGTTTAGGCCAGCATGGGGTCTAGGTATTACCCTCTTGAGGTTGGTGGGCTCAAAACCTGTCCTATCAGAAGTAACCAGGTTCTAAGGATCTCAATATCATTGGATTATTTTCTGTGTTCATCGTTTCGATTTAGCCACTGAACTGGCGATCGAAATATTCCAAGAAAACAACCCTCAACTGAGTGTAGTATCGAGTATCAACCAACTTCGGACTGCACCAAAGTCAGTTATCTCACTACCCTAAAGAGGCCAAGATGGTTCAATTAAGGTTCCTAAGGTCAGTTGATGCTTCACGACACCACGCGGTGGCCCCGTACTCTCCTTGACTTAACTCAAGGGTTACCGGTACTCACCAAAGTGCCACATCAACGTAGCAGACTGCTTCAACCGTGTCGGTATACCCCGCACAGTTCCCTCACAGTCTTGTTGCTACTTTCTAAGAAGGTATCCCCCAGATCCGGGTTAGGATCTATAGAACTCCCAAGACAGTGCCCACAATAATAAAGCAAACAAAACACAGCAATTGAAAACACAAGTATGAGCTATCCTAAGGTACACCTCACTTTAAGTTTCCCCAGCAGAGTCGCCAGTTCTGTGGTCGGTGGATTTAGAACTGACTGTTTAAAGCTGGTTCGCGAAATGTCGTGGAAGCAAGAGTCGCCACCGTCTTTTATTTTCTCCAACATGGACAGGACAAAAGCACGGCAAAATTCCTTATGAGATAGTTTCTCGGTTCGGGAGGTAGATTTATAGAAAGGGAAGGTGTTAGCACCCTTTCTATCCATGGTTATCCATGGGATCTTAGATACTTGCTCTTATGTCTTCAAAATGATGTTTGCTTTTCAAAATGTGAGTGGGTTTGAAAAAGTTTCATTGAAAGATTTCTGAATAACTCTTGTATCTGTCCTCAAGAGTGTTTGAAAAATTGTTTTGAAAGTTTTTGAAAGTGTCGGTGTGAAAAGTTTTTGATTTGTTTTTGAAGAGAGCAAGTATCCATGAGTCATCTACCTACCCTAAGGAATTAAGCTGTGTAGAAGTCCTTAAGGTAGTTCCATCCCACCATTGAGAGGTAGGTAGCACCACCGTTGGAGGTGTTCGGGTCAATTCGATTTGAGGGAGAGTGTGGTCACCGAAGCAACAATAGGACACCTTAGAAGCTACCCTTATGTCCTTGATCCTTTTTTAATCCGAGGCAGCCATTTCGAGGCAACTGTTTCGAGGCAACTGTTTCGAGGCAACTGGATCATGGACATAAGGACCGCTAAAACGTCCTATACTTGACGACCACGTTTCGAAGGAAACAAGTGAGGCGTACCCTAGAAGTGGTGTGTGTATTTGTGTGTTGTTTTCATGTTAACAGTTATCTTTGATCAGGGCATTGTGAGCTACGCGTTGTTTTTAGTTAACATACATTCTTTCATGCAATTTAGAATTTAGGAGTGCGGAAAATTAAAAGACGGAAAGATAAAAGCTACGCTATTACAAGGCGCGGGTCTATACATCGCCAAAATACAAAGACCCGTTTTTGATAAAAGATGCAGAAAGTAAAAAATGCGGTAAACTTAATTACTATTACATCCGGAAGGCAGTTACATAATAATCCATAAGAAAAATAATGCGCAAAATAGAAATTAAATTGGACGTCCGAGGGTTTTGACCCTTTGCTTGAAATTAAATTAAATTAAAGCCTAATTAATTATTTAATTAAAGAGAAGAAGGTGTTTTTATGTTTTTTTTGTTTTCTTAATGAAATAAAGAAAAAGAATTAAAAGGAAACCCTAAATCTAGATTATTTTAATTATTAAAGAAAATGTCAAAATTAGACTAATTAACTAAATTATTTAATTTACATGTTTATTTACAAAAATAATAGTAATTAATAATAAAAATAATTAACTAAGAAAAAAGATAAAAATGTCAAAAACCTAATTCTATGTATTTTTTATTTATTAAGAAAAGATTGAAATTTAAAACCTAAATTAAACTAAATTAATTGTTAGTTATTTATTTACAAAAAATATGTTAATGGTGAAAAAAATAATAAGTAAATGTATTTTACAATTTTGATTCTTCTGTTTTTTATTATGAAAAATTATTATATGGTGAAAAAACAATTAAAACAATTAAAAAGAATTAGAAAAGAAAAGAAAATAAAATTAAAAAAAGATGCAAACCAAAGCGGGGTTTCAGGCCCAAATGGGAGGTTAACTGAAGCAATTCTGGCCCAAGAGACAAGGCCTTTGTTTGACTTTCCAGATTGAGTGCACGTGGTTGACTGGGGTATACCCTGGATCTCATTCAGTGGCCCTTGGATTGATCATCATGAGCGCGTGGCAGTCTTAAGCGTGAGTGCGTATGGTAGGGCATTTGATGGAAGCTGCACTAGAACACTTTAAGACAAAAATCAAGAATTATATGGGGGGACCTGGGAATCGAACCCAGGTCCCAGCACTCACCAAGCGTGTCATCCACCAACTGAGCTGCCAAACGCTTTTGTTAAATATTTACATAACAAATATTATATAGAAAAACAAATATTAATGGTATGAAACAAAAAAAACGCGCTAAAGTTTAAATGCTCCAGTCACAATATGCCACGCATGCTTCTTCTTCGTTCTTCCTGCAAAATATAAAACAAGTAGCGGGGGTTTTAAACCCCCACAAACTGAAAGTCCTGAAAATAGCGATTAGAAGAGGAGGAAATATAAAAAGGGCGCGATAGGCTTAATGGTTTCGTCTTGTTGCAACGATTTTGTCCATACAGGTTTGGTGGTCCAATTTTACAATATATGAAAACCCCCAATATTGAAGCTCTGAAACCCTAATATCCTTCAATGGTGGATTTTGGTACAAGCAGTTTTAGAACAATTAAACGTTACCAAAAGCTTCAGGGAGATGTTAGTAGCATAAATCAATAATCAAAACACATGAATGATGCATAGAAATTAGAATTCGATTATGGAAATATTTGTGAAAAACGTGACTCTGTTCTACCGTTTCTTTGAGTATGAGAGTATGTTCTTGGTTGCAATAGCTTCCTGGTAACTCAGGCAAGATGATGGAATTCTTTTTAGGTGTGGAAAGGCACTGCAAGTATGGTTTCAGTTTTCAAGTTTCTCTTGAAAATTTGCAAAGTGAGTATGTTGTTGCAGCAACTTTTTTCGTGTATTTCTGAATAGTGTTCACTTATGCCTTTGTATGTGAAGCAAATTAGGTCAAAATAAAGCCCATGAATCCATGAATTGATGACTTGAATCTTTGATTGCTAATCATATCTTTTTTCAATCTTTTTCCATGGAAACTTTGCCAATTATGGAAGATCTTGTCTTGTTGATTGATGCACGGAATCCTTAGCATGTGTGGAGTATATTTGCTGCATAAAAAGATTTGACAACCATTATTTGATATTTTTCTACAATTAAAACTAATTAAATGAATTAATAAGAATAAAAATTCAATTAATTAATTAAAAATAAGAAAATAAATCCTTTTAAGCTCAATGGGTCGTGCATAGGCTTTGGGTAATGATTCAAGGAAGAATTTGAGGCCCATTAGCAAATTTGAAGTGTTTTAGGCAAAGTTGACTTTTGAAAGTTCCCAAAAATTTTCCCAACTTCTCCAATGCATATCTTGCTCAATTTTGAAGCTATGATCATGTTCTTGGACATTTTGGAAAGGTCTTGAAGTCCTATAACCAATGCCTTTGGTCCCATGTCATTTTGATTTACCAATCTCAAGTTATGGTCTTTGACTTAAAGTGCCTTTTTGTTGACTTTTGAAAATGACCTATAATGTTGAAATTGATAACTTTTTTTGAGAGAATTTCTTGGACTTGGAGTGTGAAGATGAGTTGTAGTAAATGTCATTCTCTTCAAAATGAGCATTGGATGGAATTTTTCTGATAAACCATGAGGAAGTTATGCCTTGGTCAATTTGCAGTTGACTTTTCAGTTGTCCAAAAATAGAAACTTTTGCATCTTGAGACTTTTTTAGCCATGCTTGTGGAATCATGATCAAGAATTGATCAAATGATGATTGTGACTTAAAAATAATATGTTGACCAAAAATTTTGACTTTTGACTGTCAAATGACCATTTTGCCCCTACAGTTGATTGTGCAGCAATTAGGGTTTTTTGACTGTGCAACTTGATGCTGTGAGTCTTGAAACTTGACATATGGATGATTGACAATGTATATAGGCATATGGGGCTTGATTGGACCCTTGGAAACCTCAATTTCTTTGCAAGAACCAAAACCCTAATTTTGACTGTGTTAGGAGGCAATTGGACTGTGCAACCCTTGAGAGATTTTGAAGCTTGATCTTGACACATCTTGAAGAATATGGGAGGGCAAATTTTAGGGTACAACACCAGGGAAGAGTGCTTCCCCTCAAAATCATTTAATGCTGCAGAGTAAGTGGGACACATGGTGATCTTTGGAGAAATCGTGCAGGTGAATGATGGGAACATTTGCCATGCTTTCCTAGGTTATAAGGATAATGGTCATCATGGCAGCATGTAACAGCTGACTGATAGTGACATTTTGGAAAAGTGTAATGATTACTCTGATGTCAGCAATAGCTGGTAGAAGATGAAAAGTTCAGTATGAACTTGTGTAACCAAAAGATAGATAGGTGTCGAATAGAAATCTCAAAGAATGTATATTTCTCCTTGTGTCGAAACTGACATTCTAGGGGGGAAATTTGTTAGCTCCTAATTTGACACCCACATGAATTGGCCTTATTGGCTAAAAATAGATTGAAGAAATCTAAAGTCGAAGACACTTCGACCAGGAGAACCTATGAAAGGGGTTGTGTCGAAGTCTTCCTCGTTAAGAAAGAGAACACACTTAGAGAATTCTAGAAGTTAAAGTTATTCTTCGACCAAGAGGTTCTTGTGGTCTTCGACCAAGAGTTTCTTATGGTCTTCGACCAAGAGGTTCTTATATCAGCAAGCAAGTGTATTTGAATTCGAAGAAAGGAGGGAAAGGAAGTTCACTTGGCAGTTAGAAAAAGCAATGTGGCATGAAGATAGGGATCGAAGAACATGTGGAGGACACTTGTCCTCATCCTGGGTCGAAGCAACCGTTCGACGGTTATTTACTACTAGTATAAATATAGGAAGTTTGTGTAAAATTCTGGGTGTTCAACTTATTAGTACAAGTCACTCAAATTTATTCAAGTACCCGATGTGTGAGAAAGAATTTTGAGAATGTACGTTTGAATCACCATATTTTAATTACAGTCAAACCATTACATTTATTTATAATCCTTGCCATTTAACATTCTGCAAACCTTACCATTACATCCTTTTCAAATTACTGCAACTTTACTTTATCTTTCACTTTACTTGTAATTTTACTTGCAATTTTATCAATTTTATCAAGCCTTTAATGCGATTTTACCAAGTCCTATCTTCATCCTACCTTTCACTCTTAGTATTCTGTAAAACCTTTTCATTTAAAACCTATCCAAACTCAAGAAACACTTAGCGTATATCCTAGGATCAAACTGATCGATCCTGCAAGTAACCAAAATAACCCTTTTTGGAAGATTAACTGTTGTTTACCGATTTTCACGGTAAACAGTGACCCTGCCCAATTAGCATCAGAGTATCCAACTATTTAAGTATGTCATTTATCTTTATACACTAAACCTTTTTTTGTAGCACATTTGATATATCTCAGAATCCGGATAATAACATCCATGTGTTCTCGACAAGGGGAATTTAAGAACTGGCTTACCACACTGTCTGCAAAATAAATGTCTGGACGAGTGATAATGAGATAATTAAACTTTCCAACCAATCTCCGATACCTTCCTGAGTCTGATAGAGACTCCCCTGATTGGGTAGTAGTTTAACACTTGGATCCATAGGAGTATCAGCTAGTTTAGCATTCAACAAACATGTTTCTTCCAAAATATACAATCATATTTTTGATGAGAAATTACCAAACCATCTTTAGGTTGGGCTACCTTAATACCCAAGAAATAATGGAGTTTACCAAGATATTTTTTCTGAAATTGATTCAAGAGATGTTGTTTCAATTAGAGTATTCCTTGTTGATCACTACCATTTATGACATTATCATCTACATACACAATAAGATAAATATACCAATGGACTGAGTGACGATAAAAGAAAAAATGGTCAGCTTCACTACAGACTGTTGCAACTAGTTTTAAATTTGAGAGTCGCCACCCTTAACTTTTATCCTAAGGAAGGGAATATAAAGGATAACCCTAAAGAAGTTAGATATTCTATATTTTTTGGACTCGGTTTTAGACGAAGGGAAGGTGTTAGGCACCCCTCATCAACCTTGTTCACAAGGGTACTAGGGTTTAGAAGCGCGATTTAGGAAATAGGGTTTTAATATTTTATTAGGGGAACTTGCTGCAATTTTAGTCCTATGCCTACGTATCCTCTTAGGAGGAATCAGAGTCCCAAGTTGTAGTTCGCAGGGCTTGTGTTTTTTTATGGATTACGCAAATATTTTAATTTCCCCGTACTTAGCACGAGTGTGTGAAATAGCAGAGATTTTGGACCAAGTGTGTAGTTAATTAAAATATGCTTTGTACTCCTTTTCTAAAATTAATTGTTGAATTAATTTAATTACGAAAAATATTTGGTGTTTGATTGGATATTTTTTAAGTATTAATTGCAAAAAGTATCTTGTTTAAAATGCATGATTAAAAGATAATTTAATGCAAATAAAATAAAAAATACATTTGAATGCATTTTTAGGAAAAATATTATGATTTATAAAAATAATAGGTAATATAATATTATAATTTATAAGTATATAAAAATAGAAAATATAAAAATAATAAATATAATAAAAGAATATGAAAATAATTTAAAGACGTCGGGGTGTAGATCATGCTAAGGTAGTAAAAATGGGGGTGCTAACAGCATGGGCCTCAATCCAGATATTGAATTCAGGCCCAAAAGGCAAGGGGGTATGCTTTAGGACTAGGAAGTAAAATTGGGGGGGTGTAAGGAGTATGGGTCAAAGTCCAGATCTTGGACTTGGCCCATTGGCATTAGGGGGTACAAAATTACACGTATTAGTAAAACAAAATTTGAAAGAGGGTGTAGATAGTTGGGCTTGGCCCAAAGGTTTAGGAATCTGTATGGATGGACATACGATAATGCAGTAGATACACATTTTTTGACCGCCTGATGATGATCGATTGGTTGAGGCTGGGAGTGCACGGCAAGGCGTGCTATACCGGACCTCTAGGCATAATATAATTTGTTTTTAGTTAAACATATTTGACTTTTCTTCTCTTCTTCTCTCTCTTCGCTCTAACCATCTCCTCTCTTCTCACAAAGCTGAAACCCTCTCCTCTCTTCTCACAAACCAAAACCTTAACCCTTTTTGTCCCCAACCCACGACAGTGTTATCCCTCTCTCTCTGTCTCTGTCTCTGTCTCCCATCTCTCTTATTCTCTTAACACCACAACATAAACAAGCCAACCCTAAACCCAATCCCGGCAGAGCAACCTTCACCCCATTCTGAAACACATCAACAAATATATTGATCAGAGCGAAAAAGAAATCAAGCTAAGTGTTTACCTCCAATCATGGTTATTCTTCAAGCGTCTTTCTCGCGGTTCTCCTTATGATTTCTTTTTGCTTGTGTTTGACATATATGGTGATGAAGGGTGCAGATGGAGGTAGTAACGGTGGCGGTTGAACAGATTTAGGGTTTCAGATTTCGAAACCCAAATCTCAGACGAGAATGTGGCAAGGCACCAGGGTATCTCCCTCTCCAGTTTTTTCTTCCCTCTTTCTTTCCTCTGTACTATTTTTTCTTCTGTAAACTTCCTCCCTTCTCTGATTTTGATTTTAGGCTTTTATAGAAATCTAGGGTTAGTTGATTTAGGAAATAGTATTATGATCATTATTATGTTTGATTAAGGAATTAGGAATTTTAGGAAAGAAAAACGATTTTATTTGTAGATTTGGTACCATCTTAATTTGTTTCTGTTTTGGTTTTGAAATGTTTCTGTATTAGGCTTGATCCTGTTCTGGAAAATTAAACATGGAGATTATTGTCCCTGTAAATCGCGAATGATTTAAATGAAAAGATCCATTTTGTATTCCTGATTTGAGTAGTGATTGTTTCGGTAGTACATATGCGTTATTTTTTTCAATCAATTTGCACAGTGTGTGTTAATACATAAAAAACATGTGTTTCCTATTTTTTTTAATTGGTACAGTATGTTTGTTTGATTTGGTTTTTTGGGCTTGGACTGTAATAAAGCATTTTGGGCCTTGACAATGGACCGTGCTCTTGGACTGTGTAAAAAGTCTTGAATTAAGTTAATGTTTCTTTTTTCCAAATAAAAAACTACTATAATTTTTAAATAAAAACAATGACTTTAATAATAATTAGTAATAATAATTGATAATAATTATAATTAAAACAAAACAATTCAAAATAAAACAAAACTGAACGGGCCTCATCAATTCAGTTTATTGGGCCTTAACAAGAAAATGAATTGCTTTATACATCCTCTTTCCAATATTTGAAATGGACTAAAAAGTTACATGGGACCTTTCTGATTGAGAAAGGCCCGTGATTTCTTTACAAGATAAACCTCTCTTTATAAACTCTAAACTCCCATATCTTTATGAATAAAATTTTATAAAAAATAATTTGTAGAAATGAAAAAACCTATCAGGAACTAGTAGGGCAAATTTTAGGTATGACAGCTGCCCCTATTTAATTGTTTTTCGATTGAATGGTGTGAGAATATAAAGGTCTCGCATGTTCTGATCGGAAATTTATTAAATATTGAAAGACCTCATAATTTTTCCAAAAGATTATAAGGATACGATGTACAGTGTTCCCATGAGTGTGAAGAATAGGCATAGATGATGATGTATCAACTTACCAGCATTTGAACCAAAGTTGATATGACTTAGATATGGCGACGCAAATAACCCGTCAGTTTATAAGAAGATGTTGTTTGCATATTTACCATGGCCTAGGAGGTAAAATAATACAAGTTTTGCAAAGTTGGATTACTAATGCTTGGAGACTAATATAGTAAGTTTGTGATGCAGATTTTGTATATTCATCGCAACCTGGGGGATGAATAACATAAAGCTTGGTAATACATTGCTGCTTAGAGACCTACCATAGCCTAGAGTATAGATAATACGAGTGTTGCACCCCAAAATTTTCCCTCCCATTTTATTCAGGGCATGCTCATTAAGGTCCCCAATTTCTCAAGGTTGACCAAGAATTGATCAGATAAACTCTCCTCCTAAGCAGTGGCCTTTTAACTAATTGCACTTTTCACCAAGATGTGAGTCCCAAGGCTTCAAATGACTTTCATGGCACCCTGCATGCCTTAGCATAATGGCATACCTGAAAGAAAGAAAAGAAGTCTGCATGACAAAGTGTAGGTTGAAGGCTGAAAATATGCCTAAAGGCTTTTGGATCAAAGGCAGGCTAATTCGAAATGTCCAACGAAGGCTGGATCGAAAGAAAGTGCATGAGGAGGCTTTTTCTAAAGTTTTCGATTGCAAGAGCTAGTAAAGGCATCGAAGGGTGTTGTATTCAAATCATGGAAACATAAGTTGTTCGAAACACTACAAGAAAAGACCTTTCGATTGACACGTGGTTTGAATAGGAACTTTGAAAAGAAGAATATTTTGGAATCAAAAAGGGCTTTTATTTTATCCAAAGAAGATAGGTGGAAAGCTCATGATTCGAAGGACATGCCATCTTCAGGCATGGCATGGTCGAAAGATAGTTAAGAGCTTTTGGCATGCACCTGAACAAGTGTGGGATGTTTGAAGAGAAGTTATGTTGCTCTTAGGTTACCCTTCGATTGGTGCAATACAAGCTGTATTCACCAATCGAAGGTGGACTAATGCGTAACAAAGTTGTTTCTTGCAGGAAAGCAAAGACATAAGAAAAGGGTGGGAGTTAGAATTGAAGGGCCACCTGCACAATTACATTCGAAGGAAATAACAAAATGAAGCTTTGATGTGCCAGAAGGAAGTGTTCGATTGGGCAAGTTGGATATTTTCAAATCAAGTAACTAAGGCAGATACTGGCTCAATCGAAGAAGCCACAATGATGAGCCCAGAGCCATCGAAAGGAGTAATTCAGAGTCAATCGAAGAACAAGGCTTGAGGGCATTCGAAGGAGTCAAGATGAGAAACCTGTCCAGGTTCATTCAAAACCCAAAAGGGTAGAAAATCATCAAAAATGGCAACTCTTTTAAGGCTTTCGATTCTGCCTTCAAAGCCTGGTTAATGGTTTATCCTTCCCATTTCCATTCACCACTGCTCTCCTATAAATGCAGAGCTAAAGACACATTGCTGGGGACAGAAACATTTTGCCTAGACACACACACATTGCACTCACACAAAAAAAAACCACCTCAACGAGCCACGCAAAAAATTATAAAAATACATCAAAGTTGCCAAATTCGAAAAGCTTCGCAAGCTCCCTCAGTCCAAACAAATACCAGACTCGTTCTCCTGAGACTTCCAGGAAGCCGTCCCACGCCCAGAACTACAGATCGAAGCGCCTCCATTTGGTAAAAAAAATTCTAATTTTCAAACACATTCGATCTTTGATTCAAACTCATTTTGATGGCATACTCATGTCATTATTGTTCTTTGTGAATGATTTAACATAATACATGTAAGTTGTAGTGTCCAAATGACAGGATCCCATTATTGTGGCCTTCGAAGCTGATTACTTTCGAAACTCATGATATAGGCTGTTTCAAGCCAAAACAACCCAGATTCGGACTCAGGAAGTTCGAACTCAAGGGAGGGTTCGAATCAAAAGGGAGAGACCTTGGTTCGATACCCAGGTCATGCTTTTTTTTTCATTTTTCTAACATGTCATTTACAGATCTAGTGCTGGCAGATCCCATGCGTGCATCATGAACCATCACTCTAAGCCATCAGATCACTGCTGATCTAGATCCAATGTATCCAAACGCGCAGGCCACCATGCGCCTTCTAAAGCTTCCCTCATTGAATCACAAAGCAAACCTGGGCTCCTCAGACTTGGGCCTAGCATTCTTTAAACTTGCACCCCCCATTTTTCATTTTACTACTCAGGCCCATTTATATTTTTATTTTATTTTTTATTTATTTTCCAATTTGTTTAATCAGCAAAAATAAATAAAAATCACAAAAATATAGTTTTTTAAGGCTTTTTTTATTGAGTTAATTTTAATAATTAATTATTAATCATTTTAACTTCTTTTCTTAATTAAAATTGATTAGACCTAGGATTTAATTCATTTTAATTTCTTTCTTTTCATAATATTAAAAAACAAAGAAAAAGATTTCATTTCTTAGGATTTAGACGTCCTTTCAATTCACGTGCGTTTTCACCTTTCGCATTTTTATTTTCATATTTTCCGTAACTTCCTACTTGGATGTAATAAATTAAAACTAGGACATTTATTGCTTTTATATTCCCCAAATTTTGGACATGTAAATAATTCCCCCTCCCTGAAGCCATGTAATAGCGTAGGATTTAATTTCCGCACTTTATATTTCCTGTATATATATTAACTATTTAGATGTATGCTAATAGAATTGTATGGCAATTAAATAAACAAAACACTAGCAAATTTAACTCAAGACAAAAATAACTGAACACAACACACTCGCACATGCGCACCTCTAGGGTATTCCCACTTCGGTTGCCTTCAGAAAATAGTCACAACTCTCGAAACGTGAGAGACTTTAGTGGCTACCCTCCGGTTTATAGATCATAAGTCCCTCGATGACCCTCTCGACGTTGCCTCGGTAAAAATGATCATAAAACCCTAGGGTAGTTACTAAAATATCTTGCCCAGTTGCCTTTGTGACTATAAACGTCCCTTCGAATGTGCCTCATACATTCAACGACTAGGGCTACCTACTCACTAATAGTAGGATAGAACTGTATAAAGGAAAAGAGGAAAAGTACGACCCTTTCGAGTAAAAGTAGATAGCTATTAGATGCTTGCTCAAAAACAAATTTTACACATACACAAAACACTTTCAAAAACATTTTCAAAATGCTTTATCAACGCTCTTGAGGACTGACACAAGAGTTATTGTAACACCCCATTTCTACCGGGAGAATAATAAGAAAATAAGAGTTCAACATAAATAGGATGCTACATTTTCAACTAAAAATCAATCGTCATTTAATTCTGATTTATTCTTCAAAATCAAACAACTTTTTATTGATAAGCAACAAAATATACATACTCAACTTCAATTCACTTAACATCTTTTATTCAACTAAAACAACCTCAAGACAACAATTATTTCATGTGATCAACTTAAAAATTCAGCAACTAAAATAATAATCAACAACTAAACATCAATCGTTCATCCCCCTGAGTGCTACGTATCAGAGCGGCAACACCGACTTGAACTAACAAGGTAATAACTATCCTTCTTGATTATCTGCACGTTACCAACAGAGGGCAACATTCAAACAGAAGGAGTGAGATATCAAACTATATAATTAGTCATATGATAAATAATATATTAAATCAGATCATATAAAATCACCACTTCACAACTTACAAACAACTTTAATCACAATAAAACATTAACACGACATAACTACTAAATTCGCAGCTTTTAGATAATACTTGTCACAACAAGTCAACAACATAAAGCAACAACAAATTTATCTTCACCACAACTCAAGATGCAACATCAAATGCGACTCAATCACAATGCACATGCATGTGGTACCATCGTAGTAGAACTCCCAACTTAAAAATTGCCAATTAATAGAGGCATCAACAAGGCATAAGCCTTCTTCGCAGTTTGCCAATACAGGCCTTCAAAAAATCCCCCAATACAGGCCATCACAGAGTATGCAAATGTATGTGACTCAATGAATGCACCTTCACATACTAACAACAATCATCATTCATCGCATTGCATAAGCCCACATTACCATTATTATCAGTAAATAGAGATAATTCATCATCATCTAAAATCTCTGCAACTTCACATTATCAACAAGAATTCACAGAGACAATCACAGCAACACAACATCTCAACATTGGCCATAGGCCTACAATATAATATTGCCCATAAATAGAGGCAATTCAACCAAATTCATCATCACCTGTAATTTCATATTTTTCAGCAAGGTATACAACACGATTCCATAAACCGGAACCATTCAACTTAATTCGACTTCACCTGCAAATCAACTTTATTCTACATAATTATAACAAAGCAAACCAACTAAAAATACCCATATGTATATACGACTCACTCCGACAATTTCAACTAATTCCGGTTAACTACTTTTACCGCCTAAATCTACAAATTCGGCTAATCGGTACTGTTTTATATATTGTTATTACTACTATTTATTTATACTAATACTAATCAATTTATTCTACTAAATTATGCTACCTCTGTTATTTAGCTTACTGCTATTATTGGTCTCCGCCAAAACTACTTGTTTGCTATCTACAACTTCTATTACTACAACTTCCTGCCAGTGACAAATATTAGTTATAAACCAAAACCAATTTCAACTTATACCTCCTTTTACTGAAATTCTCCGTTATACTTTCTGTATGATAATTTGCAATTTCTACATCTCCTGATACTTCCTAACAATGCTCAGGTAAATTAGTCCATAAACTATTATTTCTGCTACTCTTACATATACATCTTGTTATTCATTTGACTAATGCATTACAATTTATTCCTACAACTTCTTTAATCCAATCTGATACTAAATTATTTTACTAATTATATTAACTTATTAATAATATAAGATATTACATAGTCTTTCTACCATGCCTATATGTTCTTTCGAGTCTCATCTCAGGACAACAACTCAATAATAGCCATAACAACATCATAACAAAAATACTATTTAAATAAATTGCAGAGCAACTTCATCAACATATTATGAACATTCACTGACAACTAAAATTGCAGGACTGATAATCTTCACAGAAGCACAATATAACCGAATCGACAATAATTCATGGCCAAAATTTATACAACTCAACTCCACATATTATTTATCATATACCCAATTATAGAGATTGAACCCCACCCTTACCTGGTTTGGGTTACAGGTAACTCTAAGGGTCTCTGATTGAATCTCCTCTTGGCCGCTTAGTGTAACTTCCACGTATCCCTCTTCTTCTCCTCAAAACTCTTATTTTTCTCTTCTCTACAACTTCTCTTGTACCAAAACCTTCCAAGATTTTTTTCTCTCTAGATCAGAATCAAAGCTGAAATTATTTCCAAATATGCAACTACAGTGCGTTGATGATATCTCCCAACTCATACCTTATTTCGAAGATCCCAACAGTCAAAAGTTAGATGTTGGTGTTTCGAACCTACCCTAAATATTTGAGCATGATCCAACGGTTAACGAATCGGGGATTACCGATTTAGTGAGACTGCTGTAATAAAAACGGGAATGAGTTTCTCCCAACTATTCTCTCACTTTTTCTCAATTAACGTAATTACTTTTATATCCACTTAATCTTATAATTCTAGTAATTCTTATTGGGCCAATGTCCACACTCTCATATTTACTACATGACATCACTTAAATAAGTCCAACAATTAATCTTATAATGCTCCAACATATTTAATATTATTAAACCACCATTTAATCAAATAACGTCACAGAGCAACTTAACAATAATTCACAACATTGCTCAACTCCAACTAATAATTTTAATTAAATTATCGGGGCGTTACAACTCTCCCCCACTTAGGATATTTTCGTCCTCGAAAATATACTCGATACTTCTATCCTTAACACGAACCTCGTATCCAACTCTCTAATCCTCAAACTCCATGTTTACCACCACTCCGGCCACTACTTTTTGACATAGTAACAACTCAGTCATGGTGTAAATCTACTACACGCATGCTAATCACTCAACACCCTCACGACATACCCGTCAATAACTTACCAACCTTTTCAGTAAGACTCTGACATAACAACTCCCACGGTAGAAATGTAACAACCATAACCCACTTATACTTGGATATACCACGTCACCTCTTAACAAATTTCCCAACACCAAAGCGCGTATACAACTTTATTCTCATACGTATATGTATGTCAACTATCAACAAAATATCAACAACTCTATTCACCATTATACTGACATCAACATAGTCAACAAAATTAACTTCGTCATATTATAGGATATTATTCATCACTTATGGTAACCAACAATAACATCTCAACAATGATAACAAAATCATTACAATATCAACTTAACTGTATAACTCAGCAAGCATACCCATAGCTCACCATCAACCAACAATCCACAACAATCTTCTTATAAAATCCGCAAATATTTACTAGCAAACATAGTGCCCTGGCACAACATTTCTATATCAACCATCCGCCAAATCAAGCATGTAAATTAAGACACACCATTCCCATAGGCTTCTGATGTTTTAATCCTTCACTTCTAACGAGTCGTACACGCATAGCAATTGCGCCATATCACGCTTCAGCTGCGCAACTCTGATCATCCATCTTAAGTCAGTCTCCTCATTAAATTTTCCGTTGATTATATGGTTTACAAGTTTCAATCTAATCCCAAACTTTATTTAACATCTGTCATAAAATCTTTGTTCACTTGATATTCTCAATCTTTCACTTTACGATGTTAACTCGCATACAAACCCACTACTCCGAATTGTTCATTATGTTTCAACTCTCACTCAACGACTCCTCTACTAATTTCACACAAACTGGTGAGCGATTATTCTCGCGATATAACATCCATACTTTTTCACACCATTAAGATAGCAAGACAAATCTATAACATCCAACATAATCTCATATACTATTAACAATGGATTGAGGGTGATCAGTTCCTCAATTTGTCAATTAGTATTCGACAACCACAAGGGAGTATAAATCTTCGTACCAAACTATAATAGTGTTTCCTTAAAACTCGTATTCAAGTTTTCTAAAACACAACATGTCTAGTCCTCATTCACGCACCATCCCATGATGATCAATCATTTTCTAACTCGAGATCTATTGGAATATCAATACATTACAAATCCTTCCACTCTAGTTTGAGTCTTTATCTACATAAAGGATTCTAACAACATTCTTAAACTCTTAATCCTCTTCTAAATTTCACAACATCAAAAATACATGTATCTCCACCTCTCAAACTTGTTACAATCATACTCTCAACATCATCATCTTATCTAACAACATTTCATATATATCTACACCTCAAACAATTACGATAGTAATCATCTAAGCTCAACAAGCTATTAACCTCTATAACAGACTTCGTCGTTCTCCAACTTAGAACTGCATCCACCTTGAATGGATCTACATACACTTTCACTTTGAAATAAAATTACTCAAGGGAACTCTTCTCCCAAAACTATAACATACATCCTGACAACTTAGCATAAATCTTCCTCATTTTCGACACTGTAAATTCCACACAACTTCGCACTACCGTCTTTCGTTCTAATTAATAACACCAAAGATTACCAAATGATACCTTTGATTTCACAAATTACTTGAAATAAATCTTCCAATTTCTCCTTTAATTCACCCAACTCGGACGCTGACGTCCCGTACAACACTGAAGAACAAGTCTAGTCCCAAAGACAAGCTTAACAACAAACTGCACTTACTTCCAATATCATCACGTGATAAATGAATCTATTACAGCTACTGGAACCATTTTTAAAATGAAGCTCATTTCGTTATCTTTTCAACGCTTCAAGCGGAACTCAAATTGGATGCCCGGAACTCTAGTTATAAATTTTCGAAGTCCCACAATAATTTTGCAGTTTCCTGCGATTCGCTTACGGAAATTCCACTCCGAAACTCATTTGTCTTCAACTTAGATATATTCCAAACAACTCTTAATATATCTCGTGCTCCAAAACTTCTTATAACTCGAGAGATGCATTCCTTTTCCAAAGTTCAGGTTCCAAAACACCAGGGAAATAATTCTTTTCGCAACGCTACTCACTTCTTCAAGTTTCGACTTAGACTCACAATTCACAACTACTTCTGACAATCACTTATGTGATCCCATCACAAAATTTGCAGCAACTTTATTACTCCATCATTGTTCAAACATCGACATCTTACACTTGCTTCATAAATCAACAAATATTACATCGCTCTTCATTCTTCGAGAAGTAAGCACCAACAATGTCTGATCAATTTCTCTCAAGGCGCTCTAACTCGACTAACAACAAGACCTTGAATCCAAACCTTCAAATTCGGGAACAACAAGACTCCAACAATTCTTGCATTGTCGTCGTTGACAGCACACCGAACCAACACCTTTCAATTGAACATATCCGAGAAGCAAAGCTTCTCCCCCATTTATCTTCAACCAACTTCCTACAATTAAGGCAAACAAGTACCGACAGTGTTTCACACACTTGTCGCGCACTAAGGAACAAACAACATTAGACAAATTGGTCGGACGGACCGAACTGCTCTGATACCACTAATGTAACAACCCCATTTCTACCCGGTGGATAATAAGAAATCAGAGATCAACATAAATAGGATGCTACATTTTCAAATAAAAATCAATCTTCATTTAATCGCATACAAACAGATAGATAACACTTAACTCGGATGAACCAATAACAATCTGATTTATTCTTCAAAATCAAACAACTTTTTATTGGTAAGCAACAGAATATACATACTCAACTTCAATTCACTTAACATCTTTTATTCAACTAAAACAACCTCAAGACAACAATTATTTCATGTAATAAACTTAAAAATTCAGCAACTGAAATAATAATCAACAACTAAACATCAAACGTTCATCCCCCTGAGTGCTACGTATCAGAGTGACAACACTGACTCGAACTAATGAGGTAATAACTATCCTTCTTGATTACATGCACGTTATCAACAGATGGCAACATTCAAACAGAAGAGGTGAGATATCAAACTATATAATTAGTCATATGATAAATAATATATTAAATCAGATCATATAAAATCACCACTTCCCAACTTACAAATAAATTTAATCACAATAAAATATCAACACGACATAACTACTAAATTCACAACTTTTAGATTATACTTGTCACAACAAGTCAACAACATAAATCAACAACAAATCTATCTTCACCACAACTCAAGATGCAACATCAAATGCGACTCAATTATAATGCACATGCATGTGGTACCATCGGAGCAGAACTCTCAACTTAAAAATTTCCAATTAATAGAGGCGTTAACAAGGCATAAGCCTTCTTCGCAGTTTGTCAACACAGGCCTTCACAAAATCCGCCAATACATCACAGAGTATGCAAATGTATGTGACTCAATGAATGCACCAGCACATACTAATAACAATCATCATTCATCACAAGGCATAAGCCCACATCACCATTATTACGAGTAAATAGAGGTAATTCATCATCATCTAAAATCTCTGCAGCTTCACATTATCAACAAGAATTCAGAGACAATCACAACAACACAACATCTCAACATTGGCCATAGGCCTACAATATAATATTGCCCATAAATAGAGGCAATTCAACCAAATTCATCATCACCCGTAATTTCATATTTTTCAGCAAGGTATACAACACAATTCCATAAACCATTCAACTTAATTCGACTTCACCTGATATCAACTTTATTCTACATAATTCTAACAAAGAAAACCAACTAAAAATACCCATATGTATATACGACTCACTCCGAAAATTTTAACTAATTCTGGTTAACTACTTTTACCGCCTAAATTTACAAATTCGGCTAATCGATATTGTTTTATATACTGTTATTGTACCCCAAAATTTTCCCTCTCATGTTTTTCCAAGATTTCCTCTTGCAGAGGCAGTTACAAACTTTTGCCTAAAGACAAGGATATTTTTCAAATGATGGTTAAGTATCCTTCGATTGGCACCTACAAAATGCCCTTCGATTGGCATCTTCAAAGTGCCTTTCGATTGACATCTCCAAAGTTCCTTTCGATTGGCATCTCCAAAACGCCTTTCCATTGTCATCTCCAAAATGATTTTTGATTGACATCTACATAGAGCTCTTCAATTGACATCTACAAAAGGTCCTTCAATTGACATCTACAAAAAGCCTTTCGATTGGCCTCATGACAAGCCTTTCAATGGGAATTGTGTCAAAGCCTTTCGATTGGCATGGCAAGGGATCCTTCGATTTAGCATTGTGTCAAAGCAGCTTCGAAACGCATGTTGTTGTACCCCAAAATTTTCCCTCCCATATTTCTCAAAACATTTCAAGAAAAATCCTCAAGTTGCTCAAGGAAGCCCAAGGGTTGACCAGACAAGCTCTCTCCTAAGGCAGTCTACCCCAAATTAGGGTTTCATGTTGCATCAAGATACTTGAGTCCAAGTGGTCCCAAATTCTCAAAATTGTCCTAATATGTTCTCAAGACCATCCATGTCAAGTTTCAATCCTTGCAGAGGAAGTTTGCTCAGTCAATTGCTAAAAGGTCCAAAAGTCGACTCTGCTAGGGCAAAAGTCAACTGTGGCCCACATACAAACAAACTTCAAGATTTTTGGTCAACATCCTCACATTGAAGTATATTTCATCATTTTATCAATGGTTGATCATGATTCATCAAGGATTGCTCATAATTCATCAAGACTCAAAAGTTGTTAAATTAGGGTTTTGCAGGAAAAGTCTACTCAACTTTGACCAAGCATAAATTTCTCATACTTTATGAGAAATGACCCATCCAAAGCTAATTTTGAATAGTATGCAATTCCCTACAAACTATATTCATCCCCCAAGTTCAAAATATGCACTCACAAGAAGTTATGAATTTGGACATTATAGGTCATTTTGAAAAGTCAACAAAAACACCTTTTTTGTCAAAGCTTCATACATGAGAATTGAATATCAAAATGAGATGAGACAAAAAGGTTTGATTAGAGGACATCTCAAGATTTCTAAAAAGTCCAATAACACCTCCAAAGAGTCAAAATTGAGGAAGTTATGCATTGTTGAAGTTGACCCTTTTTGCAAAATTGCCAAAAGTAAACTATCCCCAAAACATCATATTTTGCCAAATGGTACCAATCTTTTTCACTTGTTTTGAGTTGGCAACATATCCCACGAGCTCTAGCCTTTGCCACTTGTTCATATATTATTTTTATTATTTATTTGGATTTTTTATTTGAATTAATTCAATTTAAATCAAAATAAATCAAATAAAATCCAAAAAATTGATAATAAGAGATTTTGTGATTATTTCAGGTTCCAATTATAGCTAGCAAAGCATTCAAACTCGTGTAAAGGCTTGTGTGCACAAAAAGTTTGAAAAAAGCCATGTTTGGAAAGATCTTAAAAGTGAATCAAATCAAATCAAAAATCATTAAAGAAGAAAGATTTGGACCAGTTTTGCAACCCTAATCCCTTCACTAATACATATAGAACGAGGCCAGACCTAAAAAGAGGCTAGAAACAGGCGTGAGAGCAAGAACCAAATTTGAAAAAATCAAGGAAAAGTGTGAGACCGAATTGGCACTTAGAGGCATCCTCAAGGCTCGTTACCTATCCCAATCGCTTCCTGGGACTCTCTAGAAGCTAAAGCAATCAAGAACCAGTCCATTCCAGTCCAAAAACGCATTGTAAGTCGTTCACAACTTGGCCCTGTTCTTGAATTCAAATCTCATATTTTAAGCATTGTTAGGTTGAATTGATTATACATTCTTGATCACAATCATGTTGCAAGCTCTCTGTATTCTTTAATTGCATTTTTATGGCCTGTACAGGACATCACCATTGTTAGGTTTTAGAGCTTTGTTTTAGGGTTTTTGATTACAGGAACAATTGGCCTTCATAAGTGGTACCATTGTGATCAGGAGGATGAAACGACCTCAACCATGGCCTTAGATATTATTTCCATGGCATGTGGAGGATTTTGGGAACGTACAAGCCTGTAGCAACGGACGTTGTCCGTAGGTATAAGGTCTCAAGCTTTTAGCCACGGTGCAGGGAAGAAGACACATATGTGGCCAGCCATCATTTGTTCATTTGAATTTCGCGCGGAATTTCCCATTATTTTATTTGTTTGATATATTATTATTGTTTTGTAATATGATAACAGTGAAAACAAAGTTGCATAGTGGTGGCCACGTAAGCGCATAAGGCTTTAGAGGCTGGAGGTCAGGGGTTCGATCCCTGCCTCCAGCATTTGCTATTTTCATATTTTCTTTCAGGTGATTCAATACACGCGCAAGCCAGGAGATCTACCATATGCCCTCATCATCAAACGTGCCAGATGGCCAGATGGCCAAATCTGATGGCCACCACTGAAAGTACATCATAAGCCATAGTCAACGCGTATGCACTGGATCACAAAGGTCAAACGAACTCCAGCACTAATGGGCCTAGAAATTTCTATTGGCACCCCCATTCTCAGGCCCAATTCTCTATCCTTCTATTTTTTTTATATATTTCATTTAATTTTATTTATTTATTTACTAACCACTAAATTAATTTTCTTTTTATCAAAAATCACCAAAAATATTTTTATGTCCAATTAAAATTAGAATATTATTTTTAGCAATAAATTAATTAATTAAATTAGGTTTGATTAATTAGACAATTTTAATTTCCTTTTGTAAATAATTAAAATCAAATAGAATAAATAGGATTTATACTAACTTAATTACATTATCTTTTTTTTCTAAAATAACCAAAAAACCAAAAATATGTCATTTAATTATTTTCATTAATTAATTTGATAACCATTTAATTTTGTATTTATTTTTTAAAAAACCTAGTTTCTTTCCTTTAAAAAATATTAAAAACAACAAAAAAACAATTTTCTCTTTAAATTAGGATAGAAGGGTCAAAACCCTAGTTTCGCATTCGATCTAATTTGTCATCGCGCGCTTTATTATTATTTTGCCCAATTATTGTATCTGCTCACAGTTTGTAATAGTTTTAATTAGGACTTTTACATTTATCGCTTTTACTTTTCAAAGGGTTTGTTTTTGGCTATGTAAATACCCGAAGCCTTGTAATAGCGTAGTTTAATTTCTGCACTTTAAAATTCTGCAAATTATGGACTGTTAGATGTATGAATAACTAGGGTTTGCATGACAAGAATGTATGCTAAATTTAAAATAGTTAGATCACCCTAAATGTGCAAAGATAAAAATAATCTGAAACAGAATCATTCGCACATGTGCACTCCTAGGGTACACTCCCACTTGGTTGCCTTCGGTAAACGGTCATTGAGTATAGGATATTTTAGTGGTCGTCCTTTTGTCCAAAGATCATAGTTGCCTCGGAATGGTTGCCTCGGATATTGTTGCCTCGGATAAATGATCTAAGACATTAGGGTTATTACTAAGACGTCCTAGCATTGCTTTAGTGACCGTATGTCCCTTTCGAATTGACCCTTAAAACTCCAACGACGGTGCTACCTACTCACTAATAGTGGGATAGCGTTGTCTAAAGGAAACAAATACAGAACGATTCTTTTTTCGAGTAGGTAGATTAGTTCTTAAGTACTTGCTCATTCCAAACAAATTTTTCACACTTACTCTCTTTTACAAACAAAGTTTTCAAAAACACTTCATTACACTCTTGAAGACAGAAGCAATAGTTAAATTTAAGTTAAAACAAAAACTTTTCAAAGCCCACAAACACAAAGAAAACAATTTTGAAAATGATGAGCAAGTACCTAAGAGCCCGTAGATAACTACGGATAGAAAGGGTGTTAATACCTTCCCTTTCTATAAATCTACCCCCCGTACTCAGAAATATCTCGAAAAAGGAATTTTTCTATGCTTTTTTCCTTTCCTTGTTGGATAAAATAAAAGTCGGTGGCGACTCTTGCTTACCGCGACATTTTTCAAACACAAACGCAAAACGCAAACCAGCAAAATTTCCTTAACGAAATAGGGAAACCACGTCCCGGTTCTGGCCACAGTATCACACATGTTAACCGTGTCCTTCAATTGGCCTTATGACAAGCCTTTCAATTGGCGTAGAAAAGGAATCTTCGATTGACATTCCAATAAATACCCTTCGATTGGTATTTAGACAAGGGCCATTCAAAGAACTCCTTCCAGACCATTCGAAAGAGGCCATCAAGACGGCACTCGGAAAATATGTCTAGGCCAGATTCTTGCCTTGTTTGTTCACAATTCCACAAGAGCTTATTCGACCAGGGAATTCTCTTCACAAGGACATGAAATTGAAGCAAAGGGTGGTCCAATCGAAGGAGCCCTAGTACTGAAGCTGGCACAATTCAAAGTCAGAACCATCAAGGAAAACAAGGTTCTAATAAGGAAAGTCTTGATTGGCTCGAATTGGAGTTTAAGGCTGGCAAGGAAGGCAAATTCGAAGGAATGAAGATGGGATTTGTTCCAAAACAAGCTAGAGAAATCAAATAATTGAAAGAAGATTTTCTCATCAAGTGGAGAGTAAAATAGGCTGGCAAATCAAAGAAAACGCGTTGGAATAAAAATAGCAAGATTTGGCCTATCATAGAAACAAAAGATACAAGACAAATCAAATATTTTTTCACTCAATCTTCAAGATTCAGTTCAATTTTGTTAACCTAATTCATTCTACTATATATGCATAACAAACCCTGATCATAAAGGAAAGGATTGGTCGTGTAGAACACCCACAAGACTGCTCAAAATTTTGACAAAAAATGGTGATCGAGTTTTGCTCTAAAGGGAGATTCAAGGAGTTTCAAAGACTGCAATCCATTCCTAGGCATATTTGGAAGCTATCTGGACCACTCTCACTCGTCAGCACATTCAGAAACAGCATATACAGGTATCACGGTTTTCTCTTGTTCTTGGAAATTGGTTTAGACTATACACTCATGATAAATGAATTCTAAATATATATTCATGTTTATATAATCATCTAGAACATATCTGCATAATTAATTATGTGTTTTGATGCATATTTGATTGAATGTCATTGTTAGGGTTTCAAGGTTCTTTTTAGGGTCTTTCGTTTCAGGAAAAATCAGGGCAAAAGATGAGTACCATTGTACTCACGAGATCAAACCCAGTTGATCTGTATAATTAGATTTAATTTATATTTCCTGGTGTTAATTTTTTAGAATTGCAGGTTTTTAGCAACGGACATGTCTGTGGGTAAAAACCCTTAAGCTAAAATGGCAGTCCCAATGATGAAGACGATGGCATGTCCAAACCTGAGTGGCCCATTTTAACTTTGCGCGGTTTTATTACAGCTACTAACCATCATTACATATAATATATATTGTTCGTTTGTATTAACGATTGCACAGTTAGCTCAGTGGCAAAGGGAAAGGTTTTCAAAGCGCGCGTGTGTAGAAGGTCACGGGTTTGATTCCTACCTCCTACATGTTATTTTTCTTAACAATCCCTTGCAGATCCCATGCTATCCTTCCAAGCGCGCACACCATAGGCCTCCAGATCCACATCCTTGGATTAATCAGCACCCAGATCTAACGCTTCCAATGAAGCTACCTATGGTGGATACTCTTGGCACGATCACACTGGATCTCACGTTGCCTTGGGCCAACAAGATTGGGCTCGGGCATAATTTCAGCAACACAACCCCCAGTTTAGGCTCACACCCCCTCAGGCTTATTCTATTTCCCTTTTAATTTTGTTATTTTTATTTTATTTAAATTAGTTTATTTATTTTGTTTAAATAAATTTTTTCCCATAAAATCATAAAATCAACATCACAAAAAATAGGATTTAGCTTTTTTCAATAAATTAATTTTTTTAAATTAATTAATTTCATCAACTTTAATTTGTTTCATTAATTAAAATTGATTAGAAAAATTAGGTCAAACTTCAAATATTTTTTCACAAAAAATCCCAAAAAACATTTTTCAATGATCAAATTAGGGTTTTTTTTAGGGTTTCAAACTTATTTTAATTTTTATTCTCACGCGTAATTATTTTTGCCGTACGATTAATTTTTACTATTGATGTAACTGCGCTCGGTTTGTAATAGCTTAATTAGGGTTTTATTTCCGAATTTTACTTTCAGTCAATTCCTTATGTATCTACACCAAAGCCTTGTAATAGCGTAGGACCTTTATTTCTCGCTTTTATATTTTATATGTCTGTATATAAATTGCTAGCAACTTAGGCCTGTATGATTAGTCAATCAATCAATAGATCATTAATATCAAAGATAAAAATACCTGAAATAGCACACTATTGCACACTTGCACCCCTAGGATACTTCCCACTTTGGTTGCCTTCGAAAGTGATCATGTCCCTCGAACGTAGGGATACTCTTAACAAAGACCCTCAATTTAAAGATCATAGTCCCTAAATGTCCCTCGAGTTGCCTACGAGAAATGATCTTATGATGATAGTCCCTTCGAAATGCTAAGGTATCCTTACATGTTACCTTCAATGACCATTACGCCTCTTTCGATAGTCCCTCAACATCCAACGACCAGGGTTACCTACTCACTAATAGTAGGATAACACAGTCTAAAGGATTGGAGGAAAAGAACAGTCTTTTTTCGAGTAGGTAGATAACTGTTAGGTACTTGCTCAAACAAATTTTCACACCACACTTTCAAACATTTTTTCAAACAAAGTTTTCAAAACGCTTTATCACACTCTTGAGGACTGATACAAGAGTTACCATAAAGTGGATCGCCGCACTAAGGCATTTTCAAAACTTTTCCATACAAACACGAAAGCAATTTTAACAAATGAGCAATTACCTAAGAGCCCGTGGAAAACCATGGATGGAAAGGATGCTAACACATTCCCTCTCCATAATCTACCCCCTTACTCAGAAATCTCGAAAAAAGGTCTTTTTCTGTTCTTTTCACCCTTTCCTTTTGTTGGATAAAAGAAAAGTCGGTGGAGACTCTTTCTTACCGCGACATTTGCGAATGAAAAATGCAAACCAGTACTAACAGTCGGTTCTACCACCGTATCACAGAACTGGCGACTCTACTGGGGACTATTTTATAAAGTGGGGTTTACCTTAGGGTCTAGATCATTTTAAAATTTCTTTCTCTGTTTGCTTTGACTGCTTTATCTTTGAGGGTTTATTGGGGTATTCTTATAAAGATCATATACCCGGATCTGGGGCACCTTATTAGGTAAGTAGCAATAAATCATGGAGGTTGTACGGTGTAGACCGATACAGACAAAGTGGTGGCTATGTTAACGCGATACTTTGGATTGTACTAATGTTCCTTGAGTAAGTTAAGGATAACATTAGGCTTCCTCATAGTGTCACTAAGCGCTAACTGGCCTTTATAACCTTTAATTGACTCATCCTAGAAATTACAAAGTAGTGAGATAACCAGATTTGGTTCCGACCAAAGATTGGTTGATACTCGATACTACACTCATTGAGGCTGGACTTTCAGGATTTTTTGGCCGCAATACTTCGGTGCGGAGCTGAAACAATATCTGAAGGGAAGGTCGGTGATATTGAGGCTCCTTAGAACCTGGTTACTATTAATAGGATAGGTTGAGCCAATTGAATGTTCAAGAGGGTACATACCTTAAAAACTCATGCAAGCCTTTGAACCTAAAGTCTATCGTGTGATTTGCTTGTGTTTATCTGTGATTTTTAGCATAATCATCACATCATAAACATTATGACATTCATACATACTAATCATTTCAAGGGCTTGTTGGATTTACCTCTTGCCTGTTTTGTAGGATATGAATTCAGGTTGCAGAAAAACCATCCGGATTCACTTCATAGAAGTTCCTCCTAAGCTCAAGGAATTAGTCTTGAAAGTCCCCGAGGACTCATCATTCCACAAAAGACACGGTCACTTGCTCAGCTTGGTTACCACCGGGTTTGAAGAAGGTTTGATGAGTGTCTTATTCCAGTTCTTCGACCCTAAGCACCATTGCTTCACATTCCCTGATTATCAACTGGTGCCTACACTGGAAGAATTCTCTAAGTTACTTGGTTTACCTATATTGGAGCAAGTACCTTTCACTAGTTTAGAACAAGACCTAGCTTCTGAAAATGTGGTCGTAGCTTTGCACTTGAAACCATCTGACATTGAGTCCAATTGGGAAAAAAGAAGTGGAGTTAAGGGTCTCCTTGCAAATTTCCTGATGAAGAAAGCTCAGATTTTCCTGGATGTTATGCGTTATCACGCCTTCGAAGATGTATTAGCCCTCTTGATCTATGGGTTGGTCTTGTTTCCTAATTTAGATCAACTTATAGATGTGAATGCCATCAACATCTTTCTTGCTCACAACCTAGTTCCTACGTTGCTCGGGGATATCCTACATTCTCTCCATACTCGTACTCTGAAGAAGCGAGGAACTCTTATGTGTTTCACCCCTCTGATATACAGGTGGTTTATTTCTCACCTTCCTCGGTCAACAATGCAAAATGAATTAGGCTTAAGGTGGAGTCAAAGACTAATGTCTCTGTCTCACTCTGACATCCATTGGTGTCCTTGCTCTCAAGAGGACATTTCTTTTATTAATCGTTGCGGAGAATTTCCTAATGTGCCACTCTTGGGCATTAGGGGAGGCATCACCTACAATCCTTCTTTAGAACTACATCAGTTTGGCTATGCACAGAGAGATGGTCCACCGAATATGCTCACCCAGGGTATTGTGTTCAACTACTCAGATGATTTGCATAGTTATCTTCAGAGGTTTATCCGCTCTTGGGGCATTGTTAAGAAGACTGATAGTAGGACTTTGGGGTGTAAGAACTCCATCCCTTTGGAACCTTACCTCAAATGGGTGAGAGCTCGAGCCCAAAGTCTTATGATTCCATACGATTCCATCTTACCGGTGATCTTAGAACCTATTGTTCAAGGGGGCGAGTCCCGTATTATTCTCCATCCTGATATGCCAACCAACTTTGAAGAGTTGCAAAAGTCTTGGATCCAGCTCAAGGAAGAACGGGATAATTTTGAGGCTCAATTATATGCAAGTGAGAAGAAGGTGCTAGAATTAACAAAACAACTTCATTAAGAGAGGAACCTCAACACCTACCTCCACACCAAGAGGAAGCGCCCATGGGAGACTTAGGAACTTCTTTTTAATGTTTATCCTTGTGTAATATTTTGTTTCTTTAAAAACTTGCTAATAAAAGGTTTTGCTTTTTGTTTTGTTTAAAAAGAGCTTAAATCCAATAAGGTCCTTGAAATCATTGCATACACATATCATACATATCATTGCATAAACAGGTGTCAAAGCAGGTTTCTCATCCTCTTCGCTGTTTATTTCATCCATGGCTCTAGAACAAACTGTGAAGGACTTATAGACTCAGAATGCACAATTCCAATAGATGATCATGGCTCTAGCCAAAGGGAAAGAGGAACTGAAAGCCCTGATTTTTAAATACAAGACTAAGAAGCCAAGGAGGACAGCTGGTGTGGTAAATCTGGGAAGAAGATTCAAGGGACCCCTAAAGCAAGTGGTTGATCTGACATCTTCATCCAAAGAAGGAGATAACCAAGAGGGTGAGACAAGAGAGGAAGACCCTAGTCTGGGGGAATCTGATAATGAGACTGATTACAATGAAGAGCAGTATCCTCTGGCCGACGAAAAGTACAAACAGCTGGAAGAGCGTCTGAGTGCAATGGAGATTCAGAAAGTGTCTGGGCTGGACTTTGAAGAGCTGGGTTTGGTGTCTAGGATTGTCATTCCGCCAAAGTTCAAGGTGCCAGTGTTTGCCAAGTACGATGGGGTTTCATGTCCCAAGATGCACCTCCGATCTTATGTGAGAAAGATACAACCTCACACTGCTGACAGAGACTTATGGGTCCACTTCTTTCAGGATAGTCTATCCGGAACTCAGTTAGATTGGTTCTATCAGCTGGAGAGGACCAACATCCATAATTGGGAAGACCTGGCCGCTGCTTTCTATAAGCAGTATCAGTACAACACATACCTTGCTCCCACCCGTACTCAACTCCAAAGTATGGCTATGGGTTTGAGTGAGGGCTTCAAAGACTACGCTCATAAGTGGAGGGACTTAGCAGGAAGAGTCCAGCCTCCCCTGTCTGATAGGGAGCTAGTGGATATGTTTCTGGGTACCCTGTCTGGTCCATTCTTTAATCACCTAATTGGAAGTTCCTTGGTCGGATTTACTGAATTAATCTTGACAGGAGAAAGGGTGGAAGCTGGAATTAAGAGTGGTAAGATCCAAAAGGAAGCATCCTCTAGTGCCGTAAGGAAGCCATTTACTGGGAAGAAAGAGGTTAGTGTTGTGTATAATCAAAGGAGTCAGGACAAAACCGAACGCCATCCAACGGTAGGAGCTGTCATGATCCCTAAGCCGACACCCACTTAACAGAGGAATAATCAATAGAGAACAGAAAGGCCGGTAAGACAGTTCACCAGGATAAATGTGACTTTATCCCAAGTTTTGCCTCATTTGTTGAAATCTAATCTGGTAACCCTGCAGGAAGCGCCAAGGAATTCCAACACTACCTCTCCCCGCTACAATCCAAATGCCCGCTGTGCTTATCATTCAGAAAGTACAGGTCATGATACAAACGACTGTTGGGCTTTGAAAAACAAGGTACAAGACCTTATCGAGGCGAAGGAAATTGAGTTTGACGCCCCTGAAATTCCAAATGTTATCACTGCTCCTATGCCCAAGCACGATTGTGGTGTTAACGCTATTGAAGATGATATGTTTGTTACTACCATTGAAGAGCTTGTTACTCTTCTTATAACCGTTAAGTGGAATTTATTGAAGGCCGGTTTATTTTCAGGCTGTAGCGAAGGTTGCCACTTCTGTTTATCTCTACCAACTGGTCTTAATTTGTTGAAGGCAGGTGTTCAGCGCCTGATGGATGATAGAGATATTTTGATTGAGAAGAATCCAGTCCCGACTATTTCTTGTAGAGATGTTTCAGTAATAACCATTTTCGCCAATCCTCCCAGGGTCTCCACCAAAAGACCCATCAGGATTACATTTTTTCTGAAGGTTACTCCGCGGATAATTACTGTGCCTGGGCCAATCCCATACTCCTCATATAAAACTGTTCCTTGGAACTATGGGGGTGACGTCTACTACCATGGCGTCAAGCAAGATTGGTTGGCTGATGAAGAGCAGGTTTCTGAGAAGGCTGACCCCGACATTGGCAACATTGCGGGAACCATTAAAATAACCAGAAGTGGAAGAGTGTTCTCCCCTGATATTTCTCCTTCAAAAGCAGTTACTGGTCCTGTGATCATTCCTACTTTCATTCTTGCTGATACTACTACTACAATCCTTGTGATTACCCCTTCTGACACCCCTATCACCGAGTCGACCGAGACTCGAGGCAAAGACATATTGGTTGAGCTTGTCCAAACGAAGGCACATTCGGTATCTACCCCAGAGGCTTCCAAGCAAGAAATGGAAGAAATTTTGAAAATTATCAAGAAAAGCGACTACAACATGGTCGAACAGCTGGGGCAGACCCCTTCAAAGATCTCTATGCTAGCCTTGCTATTGTACTCCGAAGCTCATGCAAAGGCTCTAGTAAAGTTCCTGAAAACTTCCCATGTGCCCCAGGAAACCTCTGCTAACCAATTTAAATATTGTGTGGCCACCTTGACGGTCGATAACGGTTTTGGATTTTCTGATGCGGATTTGACTCATAGAGGGGGAAGCATAATGATGCGTTGCATATCTCTGTCGAATGAAAAGGCACTACTTTGGCCCATATCCTAGTAGATATTAGTTCATCATTAAATGTGCTGCCTAAGAATGATCTGGATAGACTAGACTGTAAAGGTTTGGCCTTGAAGCCCAGTAATATTTTAGTGAGGGCTTTTGACGGTTCAAAGAGAATGGTGCACGGGGAGGTGGACGTCCCTATCAAGGTTGGTTCTCATACTTTAGAATCTACCTTCTGTGTGATAGATATCAGGCCATCTTATTCTTGTTTGTTAGGCCGCCCTTGGATACATGGGGCTGGAGTTGTTACGTCCACTCTACATCAGATGATGAAATACCCAGTCAAAGGGAAAATTGTCACTATACACAGTGAAGAAGAATACATGGTCAGTCACCTGAATTCCTTCAGATATATGGAAATGGATGGTGAGTTCATCGAGACTCCGTGGCAGAATTTTGAAGAGGTACCTCAGACTCTGGCTGCAACTAAAACTGTTACCAATATGCCAAAGCTCACCAAACCTCCCTTGAAGATGGCTTCTCTCAAGGATGCAAAAGCGGTCATCGAAGAAGGTGGGTCTACCATATGGGGTCAGCTCCATGATATTTTGTACAAGTTTGATAAATTTGGTTTGGGTTTCTCTTCAGGGGCTCAAAGGGCTGTTCGACGTGCTCGTGTTGGAAGACCTCCCCTATGCATCAGCAATCATGGGGTCAACGCTTTAGAAGACGAAGACGGTGACAATGACATGGATAGCTAGATCTTCCCTACTACCAACGGTAGACCCAGTAACTGGACAGAAAAGGATTTTATACCGATTACTTTTGTTCAGAAGTAATTGTCTTTCTTGTTTTTTGGATATGTAATGAACAATATAACTTTATGGCCATGTGTCTTACCCGGGGCACATAGGTTTATTTGTGAGGGTTATCATGTTTCACTTTCATATGGAATTAATAAAGCATTGGACGTTTATGCATACAAATTTTGCGCTCTCTATTTTTTCTTTTCTACTTTTACTTTGTCTATACAGCTATGCTCTTGCACACACTCACGTATCAAATTGCAGATCCATGTTCACTCTGGATCCCATTGATAATAGTTCTGCTACTGCCAGTTATGGTTTGAAAATCTGATCAACCGAGTCGGGGACGAAGGTGAGGAAGATTGTGAGGTACCTGGAGAACTTGCTAGGCTATTACAGCAGGAAGTGAGGGCTATACAGCCTCATGAAGAGCCAGTTGAGACAATAAACTTAGGCACAAAGGTAGATAGAAAAGAAGTTAAGATTGGCGCAAATCAGGGGCTTAATGTCAAACAGCGGTTGATACAAATGTTGCATGACTATGTCGATATCTTTTCCTGGTCATATGAAGACATGCCAGGACTGGATACGGATATTATGGTTCAACGTCTGCCAACTAAAGAAGACTGCCCTCCGATAAAGCAGAAGGTCTGTCGCATGCGCCCTGAAATGTCAGAGAAGATCAAAGTAGAGGTTATGAAACAGTTCAACGTTGGTTTCTTAGTCGTCACCTGCTGTCCCCAATGGGTGGCCAACGTAGTGCTGGTGCCTAAAAAAGACGGCAAGGTACGGATGTGTGTGGACTATAGAGATTTGAACAGGGCGAGCCCCAAAGATGACTTTCCGCTCCCCCACATTGAAGTTCTGGTTGACAACACCATGCAACACAAGATCTTTTCCTGCATGGATGGTTTCTCTGGTTATAATCAGATCAAGATGGCACCCGAAGATATAGAGAAGATAACCTTCGTCGTGCGATGGGGAATTTTCTGCTACAAAGTGATGTTGTTTGGATTAAAAAGTTCTTAGGCAACCTATCAGCGAGCCATGGTCGCCTTGTTTTATGACATGATTCACCCTGAGATAGAGGTCTATGTGGATGATATGATAGCCAGGTCTCAAACTGAGGAAGAACACCTTGATCATTTGCAAAAGCTGTTTGATAGGTTGAAGACGTACAAGCTGAGGTTGAATCCAAACAAGTGCACCTTCGGGGTAAGGTCTGGTAGACTTCTAAGTTTCATTGTCAGTGACAAGGGCATTCAGGTCGACCCTGAAAATATAAAGGCTATACAAGAGATGTCGTCTCCTTGCACTGAGAAGGAGGTCAAAGGCTTTTTGGGACGAATAAATTACATTGCCAGGTTCATTTCCCACTTAACTGCTACTTGTGAGCCAATCTTCAAGCTCCTGAAGAAAGATCAAGTGGTAAAATGGAATGATGAATGCCAGACTGCCATCGAAAGAATCAAGGAATACCTTCAAGAACCACCAATTATGATGCCTCCAATTGAAGTAAGACCTCTGATAATGTACTTAACATTGTTAGATAATTCAATGTGGTGTGTGTTGGGGAAGTATGATGAGTCAGGTCGAAAAGAGCATGCAATATACTACCTTAGCAAAAAGTTTACTGACTGTGAAACAAGATACTCACTGCTCGATAAAACTTGCTGCACTTTGGCATGGGCTACTAGCCGACTGAGACAGTATATGTTGACCCACACTACTTTGTTGATATCTAAGATGGATCAGATCCAGTACATCTTCGAGAAGCCCGCCCTCTCCATAAGAATAGCAAGATGGAAAATGATCTTGACCGAATATGATATCCAATACACAACCCAGAAAGAAATCAAGGGAAGTGTACTAGTTGATCATTTGGCTCATCAGGCCGTGGATGACTACTAGTCCATGAATTTTGAGTTTCCGGACGAGAATATTATGCTAGTGACTGACTATGAAGAACCTGGACCGGATGAAGGACCTAAAGAAGGATCCTGATGGATTATAGTTTTTGACAGAGCCTCGAACGCACTTGGAAATAGCATTAGTGTTGTAGTTATATCTCCCGAAGGCTGCCATACTCCTTTCACCGCCAGATTATGTTTCAACTGTACCCAACAACATGGCGGAGTATGGAGTATACATCACGGGTCTCAAAGCTGCTATTGACCTGAGGATCAAGTTCTTGAGCATTTTCAGGGAATCAACCTTGGTAATAAGTCAGATCAAAGGAAAGTGGGATACGAAGCACCCGAATCTCATCACGTACAAAGAGCACGTGCTGAAATTGCTTCCACACTTTGAGGAGGTCACCTTTGAACATTTTCCACGAAGAGAATCAGTTAGCAGAAGCGCTAGCTACCATGTCATATATCTTCAAGATCAAGTGGGGCAATGAGGCTCCTCGAATTACCATTAAGAGGTTGGATGAACCAGCATACTGCTACGAGCTCGAAACTGAAGGAGTAGCAGACAAACCTTGGTTTCATGAAGTGAAAAGGTATCTCGAGGTTCAAGAATATCCCGAGGGGGCATCTGTCAATGATAAGAAGTTTCTGAGAAGGTTTGCTGTAAATTTCTTCCTCAGTAATGGAATCCTCTACAAGCGCAACCATGACTCTACTTTACTTTGGTGCGTAGACAAGAGAGAAGCGAAGAGAATTATGGCAGATCTACACGAAGGTACCTTTGGAACCTATTCCAATGGACATACCATGGCTAAAAAGATCCTACGGAAAGGATACTATTGGTCCACTATGGAAGCAGACTGCTATCAGCATTCCCAAACTTGTCACAAATGCCAGATCTATGCCGATAAGGTGCATGTACCTCCGGTTCCTTTGAACATCTTGACGGCTCCTTGGCCCTTTGCAATGTGGTGCATTGACATGATCGGAGAGGTTAGACCTACCGCTTCCAACGGGAATCTCTTCATCCTGGTGGCCATTGATTACTTCACGAAGTGGGTTGAAGCTGCCTCTTTTGCTACTATTACCAAGAACGTTGTGGCGCGGTTTATCAAGCATAACCTGATTTTTTAGTACAGTGTGCCAGAGAGAATCATCACTGACAATAGTACAAATCTCAACAACACGATGATCACCAAACTCTGTAAACAGTTCAAGATCCAGCATCATAATTCTTCCCCTTACCGACCAAAGATGAATGGCGATGTGGAGGCTGCTAACGAGAACATTAAGAAAATCATACAGAAGATGACGGTGACATACAAATACGGGCATGAGATGTTAACATTTTCTCTTCATGAGTACCGCACCTCCGCACGAACGTCGACAGGGGAAATACCCTACTCTCTAGTATATGGTATGGAGGTTATCCTGCCTATTGAGGTACAGATCCCTTCTCTGAGAATCATGAAGGATGCGGGTTTGAATGAAGATGATTGGATCCAAACTCGACTTAATCAACTGAATTTGATTGATGAGAAAAGGCTTACTGGTGTTTGTTACGGTCAAATGTATCAAAAACTGATGATCAAGGCTTTCAACAAAAAAAGTCAAACACCAAGTATATCAAGTCGGGGATCTAGTGATTAAACACATCATACTGCCGCAAGGTGATCCCAGGGGAAAATGGACTCCCATATATGAAGGGCCATTTGTGATCAAAAGCATATTTTCCTGGTGGAGCCATGATTCTGACCACCATGGATGGTGACGACCTTCCTCACCCTGTTAATGCAGACATAGTGAAACGATACTACGCATGAATAAAGACCCTCTAGGTTGATTGGCCTAGGCAAAAATGAGGGCATCCCGACGAACCAAAAGGGTTCGGGAATAAATTAGGGATGAAAACAAAAAATATATGTACACCCGACAAGTCGAAAACCTGAAAAGGCGACTTGGGTAAAAAAGGGTATCCCGGTGGACTGAAAACCCGAAAGGACGGTCCAGGCAAAAGTTAAGGATTTGAAGCGTATCGCTATGTCCCATTGGATCACCTTGCGACCAGACTTCAGTATCAACTATCAAGCTCAAACGGCACCGATCAATCAATCCAGCTTCGGACAAGTAGCAAAGTGATGAGATGCTCGAAGACATAGGGGCAATAGCATAATTAAAACTCAATGGGATTATTACATATAGATGTTTTCTTCTCTTTATATACTACTTTGTATAGTCTTCACACTCACGGAGGTGTTCCTCTTCTAGAACATCAGCCTCTTTGTACAAAACGCCTGTCATAGGCAAACTTCAGAAATCAATACAAATCGTTTCTTTGGAAGTACAAAACTGTTTGCTTTTATTTTTTCTTCCTTTTTCTATTTTGTTTTGCAAAAAACGTCCAATAACTTATTCATGACATATGCATTTTAATATGATTGCTATTCACAAATATTTGCATATGAAACAAAAAGACAGTTGCTCATGACTTAAGGAACAGGGCAAGGTCTATAAAACCATTTCAAGTTACTCCTTCCAGCAGGTATGGGGGCATACACAATTTTGAGATGAGTCATCATTACATATGACCCCGTGACATCTACACTCCCCACTGAGTAGAGGCAACCAAAATTTTTGATCTCAACTTCCCCAAACAGGAGTTACTTTCCCCAGCAAAGTTCCTTCAGTGAGCCGATATCTTATAAGTGAGGTGTACATTAGGATTAGATCACTTGTGTTTTAAATTGTATGCTTTGTATGCTTTAAATTTTGTGGGCTTGTATCGGAGTTCTATAGATCCTAACCCGGATCTGGGGATACCCTTTAGGTAAGTAGCAATAAACTGTGAGTGATCTGTCTGGCATAGACCGACACGGATGAAGCAGTAGCTACGTTGGTGTGGCACCTTAGTCTGTACCGATATCCCTTGTGTTGGAACGAGGAGAATATGGGTCTTCTAAGGAGTCATTAAGCACCAACTGACCTTAGAACCTTAAATTGACCAACTTGGCCATAGAACACTAGCAGTATGCTACACTCATTGAGACTAAACTCTCGCGATGATTCCGGCTGCAAGAAAAGGTTGCTAAACTGGAATTATGACCGATTGAGGGTAGTCAGTGATATTGAGATCCTCTAGAACCCGGTTACTATTTTTTAGGACAGGTCTTAACCAACTGAAACTGAAAGAGGGTAATACATAAACTCCATGCCAGCCTGAAATCTAAGGGCTCTTTTGTGTGACTTGTGTGCCTTCAAACTTGAACTACTTGCACATTCTTGTTATCTGACAACATGAGTTCCTTGCAGGTTTTGTTTACAGTCCTTATCCGATAATTTGGATTTATTGCAGGGTTTACTTACATCACTTCATACTTTTGCTTAAACGCATAGCATACACATCATAACATCATGCCTTAACATTTCCTTAACCATTTCAAGGATCTCAAGGGTTTGTGATGCAGGTTATGGTAAATCAAATGTCTAGCAAGGGGCAAGGGGATTTATTTTCCTCTAGCCAATGTTGTCTAGAGATCAAAACATGATAACTTGAGTCAGGGGCTATGACCCACTCGATATGGTGAGCTTGACTCTTAAAGAAGGACTCTTAACGACACGAAGTTTCTTCTATCAAATTCTAACAAGTTTCTTGTTTACCCCGCGAGATCCTTGAAAACATTGCATACATATATCATACATATCATTGCATAACAAGTCATCCAGTACATGTCTCTCATGTTCTCGCTGTTTATTTCAGCAATGGCTTTCCAACCAGACAATCAAGATCTTCAAACTCGAGAGACTCAGTTCAGGGAAATCTTCCTAAACCTATCCAAGGGTCAGGAAGAGTTGGAAACACTCCTCGTTGGGGACTTGGTCAAGAAAAGTCCTGAAGACAATAAGGACGAACGGTTGGAACAACTGCAAGCTGAGTTCAGTACCATGAAAACTCAGATGCTGGGGAAGATGGCTCTTATCCAAGGCTTAGCTCGGGAACAAGAAGAGTTGAGAACCATGATCAACCAGCTTCATCAAGACAGATACAACAACATGAAGCAAACAGTCAAGGCCGAGGACCAAGTCATTAATCAACTTCTGAGAAGTCAAAGGTTTGGTTTGATGAAGAATAGACCTCTCCAAGTTGCTACTACCTCACAGGTCCAACAACAACCTCACCAAAAACAACGGGTTAATCAGAGGTAGTTTACCAAGCTCAACATGCCGATGTCCCAAGCTTTGCAACACCTATTGAGATTGAATCTGGTGACGTTGGTAGGACCTCATCTGAATCCTAAGACTTCTTCACCTAACTACAATCCTGAGGTAAGGTGTGCATACCATTCTAACAGCCCGGGGCATGATACTAATGATTGTTGGAAGTTGAAGTACAAAATTCAAAACCTGATTGATGAAGGAGCATTAGAATTCACACAAGATGGTCAGGCTGAGTTCTTCTACCATCCCTCCAAGGCTCACCATTTGAAGTGACAAGACCAAACGAGAAGACTTTTGTTCATTAAAAATTTCAATTTGTAATTTTCTTTTGATTGTTCAAACATTTATTCATGTCAAACTTTGTTACTTTATCAATACATCGCATATGTCTGTTTTGAATCAATCCATTCGTATTCACTATATTCAAATTTCTTTCATTTTTATGATGATCAACTCTTGATTAAAAAAATTCTAAGCCTTTAGAGGGAGGATGACGAAAACGATACCACGATCTTTACAATATGCTTTTGAATAGACCCCGCTGATGAGGTACATGCATTGTTTCAAATCCTAAACAGTGGAGTTATAAGGAAGATAATCCCTAGTCAACCCCTTTGAGCCAAAGAAGTTGGAGTTTTTCTTTTCACAAATTAAAACCCTTAATTATAACCTGGGGCAGGGTAGTTTTCTCAGTTAAGTCAGGTGCACAATGAATGGCATCAAAGAAGTCCTTCCAAAACAAAAGACGGTGATGGTTCCATATAATCATAAGGACAGACAGTCATTACCTTTCGAAATAAAAGCCCACTAAGTCAAAACCTATGAAGGAGACTTACACAAAAACTGGGACATCCCGCTGACTGTAATCACAAGAAAGAAACAGTTTAGGAAAAAAGACAGGGATAACGAAATAAAAAAAGAAAGAGGTCCTACAAACTCTCAACAAAATGACTTCCTATTCAAAATAATCTGTCCGTATCCGAACCATCACCGAAATATCAGAGCAAAGACTCAAACGGGATCTAAATGCACGGTTAGCTGAGTTTAGGATCGAAGAACATCACGAAGAACGGGTGGGTACAAATAAAATTTGAGCCTTTATCCTTTGTTTCTTAAACCGTAAACCAGGCCACGTTATAACCCTTAAAAAGTCCTAGCTGAAGCATGGGTTAGTTCGAAAGCATACTGTTACAAAAGGTATCCTGACTCCTGTAGGGCTTGCTGTAAATCCTCAGTTGACATCACATTTTACAAAATTTGTCTGTTTTACTGAAAAAATGCATTTTCAAAAACTTCAAGACAGACATAAGCTTTGCATTCTTAAAATAACATTGTTTGCATATGACTATTTGTTCAACAGCAGAGAAATTCGCACGACGAATATCTAGTGAACAAAAAACCTTCTCAATAAAAAGGATCACCTCAAGTGGAAAAAAACTTCCAATCAAGGGGCACGGCATGATCATTGTCCATCATCTGGGGAGGTCAAGTTAAGATTCAAGGAATCTCTCAAAATGCCAAATAGTCAGGGGAAAATATCCATCTGAATCAATTGGGGCATTGGACATGAATTCCAGCAATGAATCTTGCATGATCAAACACCTTCTGGTAGTATGGCAACACGACACTACTGACAATGGCAACTCTCTACACTCTGAGAGCATGGACATAGTCAAAAATTACTACGCATAATCAAAGACCCGCTAGGTTGACTGGCCTAGGCAAAAATAAGGGCTTCCTGGCAAACCAAAAGGGTTCGGGCAAAAATAAGGGATGAAAATGAAAATCTATACACCCGGCAAGTCGAAAACCTGAAAAGGCGACTTGGGCAAAAAAAGGTATCCCGATGGACTGAAAACCCGAAAGGGCGGTCCAGGCAAAAATTAGGGATCAGAGCGTACGACTATGTCTCGTCATCTCGTCACTTACCTACCAGAAGAAGACTTGTCATTTCAATCGAAAGAGATCAAGCACCTCATAGGTTGGGATAATACTCGATCCACAAGGCCTTCGCAGGCACCTTCTCCCACAAAAACAGGGGCAAATAAGAATTGTCCGAACTGTACAAGTTGCTCTGTCCACCAGGTACCAAGGTATATATTCAGCTGAAGAATATGGCTAAGATACTTTCACTCCCCGCAGAGTAAGACAATAATGATAGATCTCTCAGCTGAGACTTGCAACTATGAACGAATCAGCAATACTCTCCCCAAGCTGATTTGGTCTACCATCAGCCCTAAAAAGGTTGGGTATCCCTAGAAGGTCTTAATATTACCCAACGGAGTATAAGGATATTCCCTAGCAAGCATAAGAGTATCCCTGGCAGTCTTAATATTCCTCAACGGAATATAAGAATGTTCCCCGGCAGAATGCAAGATACCTCCAGTGGAGCCATTTCCCCAGCGCAGTCTAAAAAAGTTTCCCCAACAGAGTTGAATCATCTTCCCCAGCAGATTCTGGAAGCTTATCCCCTGCAGAGAGCAAATAAATCTCCCCATCCAAATTCAGAAGGTTATCTTCACAAGAACCTAACTGGGTTATCCTCAGCAAGTTGCAACGGAAAGATTATCCCCAGCAAAGTTCTTTCTTTCCCCCCAGCAGGACTTCTATCCTCAACGGGTTCAATATCACCAGCAACGGTAATCTATCCCCAGTGGAGTTTATCATCAAAATCCCCAACAGAGCTTATCAATGGAATCCCCAGCAGAGTTTATCGATAAAATCCTCAGCAGAACATCTCTTCCCCACAGAGTAATTCCCCTCAGAGTAATCTCTTCATCAAGTTTATTCCCCTAACGGAGTTCTTTTCTCCTGCAGGTTTATTCTCACAATCATCTTCGTTCATCATCCCCAGCAGAAACGAAGAACTCAACTCTATTCTCCAGCAGCTCCGGGATTTATTTTCCCCAGCTAAAACATCACATTCCTATACATCATGATACATGCATATACGCATCATACAAATACAATCTCATTTATTTTGATAACACCATTGCCTGATCCATATCATGCATTGCATATGGCTGACCTTTACCTTTCAGGAAAGATACAGTTAAAGTTCTCAATTACGTCGAAGACCCAACTGGTTCTTAAATCTCAATTGAATTATCCTCGGTTGAATTTCAGATAAGGTTCTCAATATCGACGGTTTCCCTACGTCATAGTGTGGACAAGTACTATAACCTCAACGGTATACTACATTGAGCACGAGTCAGTTCCTAGATCTTGATGTTCTCCTCCGTCATAGTGTGGACAAGTTCTATAACCTCAGCGGTATACTCCCGATGGGCACGAGACAGTTCCTAGATCTTGATGAAGATGTTTCCCTACGTCATAGTGTGGACGAGTACTATAACCTCAACGGTATACTCCATTGAGCACGAGTCAGTTCCTAGATCTTGATGTTCTCCTCCGTCATAGTGTGGACAAGTTCTATAACCTCAGCGGTATACTCCCGGTGGGCACGAGTAAGTTCCTAGATCTTGATGAAGATGTTTCCCTACGTCATAGTGTGGACGAGTATTATAACCTCAACGGTATACTCCATTGAGCACGAGTCAGTTCCTAGATCTTGATGTTCTCCTCCGTCATAGTGTGGACAAGTTCTATAACCTCAACGGTATACTCCCGGTGTGCACGAGACAGTTCCTAGATCTTGATGAAGATGTTTCCCTACGTCATAGTATGGACGAGTACTATAACCTCAACGGTATACTCCATTGAGCATGAGTCAGTTCCTAGATCTTGATGTTCTCCTCCATCATAGTGTGGACAAGTTCTATAACCTCAACGGTATACTCCCGATGGGCACGAGACAGTTCCTAGATCTTGATGAAGATGTTTCCCTACGTCATAGTGTGGACGAGTACTATAACCTCAACGGTATACTCCATTGAGCACGATTCAGTTCTTAGATCTTGATGTTCTCCTCCGTCATAGTGTGGACAACTTCTATAACCTCAACGATATACTCCCGGTGAGCACGAGACAGTTCCTAGATCTTGATGAATATGTTTCCCTATGTCATAGTGTGGACGAGCACTATAACCTCAACGGTATACTCCATTAGGCACGAGTCAGTTCCTAGATCTTGATGTTCTCCTCCGTCATAGTGTGGACAAGTTCTATAACCTCAGTGGTATACTCCAGGTGGGCACGAGACAGTTCCTAGATCTTGATGAAGATGTTTCCCTACGTCATAGTGTGGACGAGTACTATAAACTCAATGGTATACTCCATTGAGCACGAGTCAGTTCCTAGATCTTGATGTTCTCCTCTGTCATAGTGTGGACAAGTTCTATAACCTCAGCGGTATACTCCATTGAGCACGAGACAGTTCCTAGATCTTGATGAAGATGTTTCCCTACCTCATAGTGTGGACGAGTACTATAACCTCAACAGTATACTCCATTGAGCACGAGTCAGTTCCTAGATCTTGATGTTCTCCTCCGTCATAGTGTGGACAAGTTCTATAACCTCAACGGTATACTCCCGGTGAGCACGAGACAGTTCCTAGATCTTGATGAAGATGTTTCCCTATGTCATAGTCTGGACGAGTACTATAACCTCAACGGTATACTCCATTGAGCATGAGTCAGTTCCTAGATCTTGATGTTTTCCTCCGTCATAGTGTGGGCAAGTTCTATAATATCAGCAGTTTACTCCCGGTGGGCACGAGATAGTTCCTAGATCTTGATGAAGATGTTTCCCTACGTCATAGTTTGGACGAGTACTATAACCTCAATGGTATACTCCATTGAGCACGAGTCAGTTCCTAGATCTTCATGTTTTCCTCCGTCATAGTGTGGCCAAGTTCTATAACCTCGGTTGTATACTCCCGGTGGGCACGAGACAGTTCCTAGATCTTGATGAAGATGTTTCCCTACGTCATAGTTTGGACGAGTACTATAACCTCAACGGTATACTCCATTGAGCACTAGTTAGTTCCTAGATCTTGATGTTCTCCTCCGTCATAGTATGGACAAGTTCTATAACCTCAGCGGTATACTCCATTGAGCACGAGACAGTTCCTAGATCTTGATGAAGATGTTTCCCTACGTCATAGTGTGGACGAGTACTATAACCTCAACGGTATACTCCATTGAGCACGAGTCAGTTCCTAGATCTTGATGTTTTCCTCCGTCATAGTGTGGACAAGTTCTATAACCTCAGCGGTATACTCCATTGAGCACGAGACAGTTCCTAGATCTTGATAAAGATGTTTCCCTACGTCATAGTGTGGACGAGTACTATAACCTCAATGGTATACTCCATTGAGCACGAGTCAGTTCCTAGATCTTGATGTTCTCCTCCATCATAGTGTGGACAAGTTCTATAACCTCAGCGGTATACTCCCGGTGGGCACGAGACAGTTCCTAGATCTTGATGAAGATGTTTCCCTACGTCATAGTGTGGACGAGTACTATAACCTCAACGGTATACTCCATTGAGCACGAGTCAGTTCCTAGATCTTGATGTTCTCCTCCGTCATAGTGTGGACAAGTTCTATAACCTCAACGGTATACTCCATTGAGCACGAGACAGTTCCTAGATCTTGATGAAGATGTTTCCCTACGTCATAATATGGACGAGTACTATAACCTCAACGGTATACTCCATTGAGCATGATTCAGCTCCTAGACCTTGATGTTTTCCTCCGTCATAGTGTGGACAAGTTCTATAACCTCAACGGTATACTCCATTGAGCACGAGACAGTTCCCAGATCTTGATGAAGATGTTTCCCCCCAATTGAATTATGAACAGGTTCTTAAAACTCAGCTGAAGCATTCTCTCAGTTGAAGTACAGGCAGGTTCCTAAATCTCAACAAAGTTATACTTCCCCAGCGGAATCTTCTACAACAAGCAAGTTCTCGCTAAGGAATCTCTTATGCGATCGACACTCCTGCAGGTGGCATCTATCAGCCCATCCTCCTACCAACAATCTCCAAATGGCATCTGTAAGCCCAATCCCAACGTCACAATGCTGATACTATACCATGTGAGTGCAAATTTCTGGGCACTCTAGTGTTCAATTATCTTCCACCTTCGGATCGCGAAAGGCTCGAAAGCCAATCTATATCCTCAGGTTTAAGAAAATTGAACAGGGGCAACTGTTGTACCCCAAAATTTGCCCTCTCATGTTTTCAAAGGTCTTCCCTTACATGGTTGGTCACAAACCCTTGCCTAAGGAAAATAAAGTTTTTTGAAGATGAACAAAGTGTCTTTCGATTGGCATCTGGGAAAAGTCTTCGATTGGGTATCCAAAATCCTTCGATACAGGCTTGACTCACCAGTTTTCGATTGGGCATTTGGCACTCTTCGATCAGGATTTGATTAGTAAGCTTCGATTAGGTGTTTGGAACCCTTCGATCAAGCTTTGGTGTGCAAATCTTCGATTGAGCGCTGGACCCCTTCGATCAAGTCAATTTCACAATGCTTCGACTAGTACTTCAGAGGGTCCTTCGACTGGAACTTCATACTTTACCTCAATCAGAACATCAGAATGAAATGACCTTCGAATGGCATTTCAGTGCAGAGTTTCTCTTAATCTAAGATGCTCTGATGAAGGAAGTTCTTGACACTTCGAATCAGAACTTAGACTCATCACAAGGCCAAGGGCTGGTCGAAGTTGTCTAATAAGGAATGTTCTAAATAGATTCGAATTGGACTTTGAAGCTGGCAAAGAAGGCAGATTCGAAGGAATAAAGTAGGCTGGCATGACTAAGCAAAAACACATATCCTAACCTGTCCAGGTTCACCCAAAGTTCACAATGGCATGTTTTCCTTGCAAATATGGAAAGAATTCAGTTGATTGTGGATTCAATTCCTGAGTTAAAGGCCAGATTCTTGCCTTTTCTGTTCCTAACTCCACAAGAGCTGATTCGACCAGAGTGATTCTTTTCAAATCAAGCAGTCAAAGCATTCAGAAGGCTCATTCGAAGGGCACATAAGAAGTCCATTCGAAGGAGGCAACTCAAGACCAATCGAAGAGCATGGCCTGGAGGCATTCGAAAATCAAAGGTGTCCAGGTTCATTCAAGATTCCAAAGAGACATGAATATTTCAAAAAAGGAAATCTTTTAATATGTCTGATTCTTGTCTCATGGCTTTAAAGGCCTATTTAATTGGTTGTCTCTTGCCGTTACTAGACCATCATACTCCTATAAATATAAGGGCAAGCATACAAAACACAGGACGGGGAAAGACACACAAAAACTCTGCAGAAACGGAAAAACCCACGAAGACGGCCACACATACCTTGCCTCGCAAAAGCACCAGCCTGCCCCACGAAAGTCTAGACTCCATTGCAGGCACCTTCCGTCCAAATCCAAGCACCTCCAGTGGTATAATGTTCAATCTCACTTAATCTTAAAATTACTCATAATTGCATATTCATAGTTTTTTTTTATTATTACTTGTGAGCAATTTAACAAAGCGTGTATAAGCTGCAGTGTTCATACGTTTGAACCCCCCATGGATAAAGCTTCTTTCAAAGCAGGTTACATTTGAAATCCATGATCTTGGCTGTGACAAATCGAAACCAACCCAGATCTGGGTTCAGGAATTGATTTCGAATGAGACGTTTCCCTATGTTGTTTAGTTCCGAATTGACTAATTTGCAGGGCCAAAAGCAGGAGTCGTGCCTTTTGAATGAGCAAGCAGCTTAGGGGTGAAAGGGAATTCGTTCAATCGAAGGGACTAGGATCCAATATCACAGGCCTTATATTTTCAATTTCTAACAAACTTCCTTGCAGGTCCAACATCCCAGGTCCCCCTTTGGTTTATTCTTTTTTTCCATGTTTCTTTTATTTAATTTGTTTTATTTTTTTTTTGTTAATTAACCAACCAATAATTTTTCTCATAAAATCAGAAAACACAAAAAATAATATTTATTAATTTCACTATTTTATTTTTGTAAATAAACCATTAATTTATTTATTTAGCTTAAATTAGGTTTAATGATAATATATTTTGCAATAAATTAAAATTGATTTAGAATTAGGTTTTAATATTTTTACCTTTCTAATTTTATTTCCTTAATTAAAATAAAACTCAAAAAATATTTTCTTTTAATTAATTAATTAATTAATTATTAGTTAGACTTAATTCTTAAATCAAAAATAACAAAAATATGCTTTATTCAATAAAAGGGTCAAAACCCTAAAGGACATTCCGATTCAATTTTCTCGCACGTATTGTTTTGATTCATATATTGTAATTGCTCCGAGGATGTAATAGTTTTAACTTAGGACTTTTTATTTATCGCTTTTATTTACTTTTCGCAATTTTAATTTTAAGGGTTTGTCTTTGGCGATGTAAATACCCGACGCCTTGTAATAGCTTAGTTTTATTTTCCGCAATTTATTTTCCGCAACCATTAACTGCTAGATGTTTGAATAATAGGCTATGCATGACAAGATTAACCTTTAATTTAAAATCAACTGTAGCTCACCATAACATGTACAAAGATAATATAAACTGAAAATTGACACACTCACACATGCCACTCCTAGGGTACGCCTCACTTGGTTGCCTCGAACGTGGTCATTGAGTATAGGATGTTTTAGAGGTCGCCCTCTTGTCCAAAGATCATAAGTTGCTTCGAAACGGTTGCCTCGGAAAAATGATCTAAGACATTAGGGTTACCGCTAAGGCGTCCTAACATTGCTTTAGTGACCACATGTCCCTTAAATCGAATTGACCCGAAAACTCCAACGACGATGCTACCTACTCCTCAATAGTGGGATAACATTGTCTAAAGGACATTTGCACAGTTTAATTCCTTTTTGAGTAGGTAGAGGTTCTTAAGTACTTGCTCCTTTTAAAACAAAACAAAACTTTTCGCACCTACACTTTCTTCAAAACAAAAACTCTTTTCAAACCCACAAACACAAAGAAAAGCAAATTTTTGAAAACATAGTGAGCAAGTACCTAAGAGCTCGTGGATAACCACGGATAGAAAGGGTGCTAACACCTTCCCTTTCTATAATCTACCTCCCGAACCCGAGAAACATCTCGAAAAGGAATTTTTCTGTGCTTTTGTCCTTTCCTTGTTGGATAAAATAAAAGACGGTGGCGACTCTTGCTTACCGCGACATTTTGCGAAAACAAACGCAAACGCGAACCAGCATTCCAAAACAGTCAGTTCTCATTCCCACCGATCACACAACTCTTTAATCCTCAAACTCCGCGTTTACCAACACTTAGGCCACTACTTTTTGACATAGTAACAACTCAATCATGATGTAAATCTACTACACACATGCTAATCACTCAACACCCTCATGACATATCCGTCAATAACTTACCAACCTTCTCGGCAACATTCTGACATAACAACTCCCACAGTAGAAATGTAACAACCATAACTCACTTATACTTGGATATACCACGTCACCTATTAACAACTTTCCCAACACCAAAGCGCGTATACAACTTTATTCTCATACATATATGTATGTCAACTATCAACAAAATATCAACAACTCTATTCACCATTATAGTGATATCAACATAGTCAACAAAATTAACTTCGTCATATTATAGGATATTATTCATCACTTACGGTAACCTAAAATAACATCTCAACAATGATAACAAAATCATTACAACATCAACTTAACTGTATAACTCAGCAAGCATACCCATAGCTCACCATCAACCAACATCCACAACAATCTTCTTATAAAATCCAAAAATATTTACTAGCAAACATAGTGCCCTGGCACAACATTTCTATATCAACCATCCGCAAAATCAAACATGTAAATTAAGACACACCATTTCCATAGGCTTCTGATGTTTTAATCCTTCACTTCTAACGAGTCGTATACGCATAGAAATTGCATCACATCATGCTTCAGCTGCGCAACTCTGATCATCCATCTTAAGTCATCATCCTCATTAAATATTTCGTCGATTATATGGTTTACAAGTTTCAATCTAATCCCAGACTTTCTTTAACATATGTCATAAAATCTTTGTTCACTTGATATTCTCAATCTTTCACTTTACAATGTTAACTCGCATACAAACCCACTACTCTGAATTGTTCATTACGTCTCAACTCTCACTCAACGACTCCTCTACTAATTTCACACAAACTGGTGAGCGATTATTCTCGCGATATAACATCCATACTTTTTCACACCATTAAGATAGCAAGACAAATCTATAACATCTAACATAATCTCATCTACTATTAACAATGGATTGAGGGTGATCAGTTCCTCAATTTGTCAATTAGTATTCGACAACCACAAGGGAGTATAATTCGTCGTACCAAACTATAATAGTGTTTCCTTAAAACTCGTATTCAAGTTTTCTAAAACACAACATGTCTAGTCCTCATTCACCCACGATCCCACGATGATCAATTATTTTCTAACTCGAGATTTGTTGGCATATCAATACATTACAAATCCTTCCACTCTAGTCTGAGTCTTTATCTATATAAAGGATTCTAACAATATTCTTAAACTCCTAATCCTCTTCCTAATTTCACAACATCAAAAATACATGTATCTCCACCTCTCAAACTCATTCCAATCACACTCTCAACATTATCATCTTATCTAACAACATTTCATATATATCTACATCTCAAACAACTACGATAATAATCATCTAAGCTCAACAAGCTACTAACCTCTATAACAGACTTCGTCGTTCTCCAACTTAGAAATCCATCCACCTTGAATGAATCTACATACACTTTCATTTGGAAATAAAATTACTCAAGAGAACTCTTCTCCCAAAATTATAACATACATCTTGACAACTTAGCATAAATCTTCCTCCTTTTCGACACCGTAAATTCCACACAACTCCGCACTATCGTCTTTCGCTCTAATTAATAACACCAAAGTTTTCCAAATGATACCTTTGATTTCACAAATTACTTTAAATAAATCTTCTAATTTCTCCTTTAATTCACCCAACTCGGACGCTGACGTCCCGTACAAGACTGAAGAACAAGTATAGTCCCAAACACAAGCTTAACAACAAACTGCACTTACTTCCAATATCATCACGTGATAAATGAATCTATTATAGCTACTGGAACCATTTTTAAAATGAAGCTCATTCTGTTATCTTTCTAACGCTTCAAGCGGAACTCAAATTGGATGCTCGGAACTCTAATTATGAATTTTTGAAGTCCCACAATAATTCTGCAGTTTCCTGCGATTCGCTTACAGAAATTCCACTTTGAAACTCATTTGTCTTCAACTTAGACATATTCCAAACAACTCTTAACATATCTCGTGCTCCCAAACTTCTTATAACTCTAGAGATGCATTCCTTCGCCAAAGTTTTGGTTCTAAAACACCAGGGCAACAATTCTTTTGGCAACGCTACTCACTTCTTCAAGTTTCGACTCAGACTCGCGATTCACAACTACTTATCAACGTCAACTACTTCCGACAATCACTTATGTGATCCCAACACAAAAGTTGCAGAAAATTTATTACTCCATCATTGTTCAAATATCGATATCTGACACTTACTTCGTAAATCAACAAATATTATATCGCTCTTCATTCTTCGAGAAGTAAGCACCAACAATGTTTGATCCATTTCTCTCAAGGCGCTCTAACTCGACTAATAACAAGACCTTGAATCCAAGTCACCTTCAAATTCGAGAACCACAAGACTCCAACAATTCTTGCATTGTCGTTGTTGGCAGTACACCGAACCAACACCTTTCAATTGAACATATCCGAGAAGTAAAGCTTCTCCCCCCACTTATCTTCAACCAACTTCCTGCAATTAAGGAAAACAAGTACCGACAGTGTTTCACACACTTGTCGCGCACTAAGGAACAAACAACATTAGACAACTTGGTCGAATGGACCGACTTTCTCTGATACCACTAATGTAACACCCCATTTCTACCCAGCGGATAATAAGAAAATCAGAGTTCAACATAAATAGGATGCTACATTTTCAACTAAAAATCAATCTTCATTTAATCTCATACAAACAGATACATAACACTTAACTCGGATGAACCGATAATAATCTGATTTATTCTTCAAAATCAAACAACTTTTATTGATAAGCAACGAAATATACATACTCAACTTCAATTCACTTAACATCTTTTATTCAACTAAAACAATCTCAAGACAACAATTATTTCATGTAATCAACTTAAAAATTCAGCAACTGAAATAATAATCAACAACTAAACATCAAGCGTTCATCCCCCTGAGTGCTACGTATCAGAGTAACAACACCGACTCGAACTAACGAGGTAATAACTATCCTTCTTGATTACCTGCACGTTACCAACAGAGAGAATTATTCAAACAGAAGGGGTGAGATATAAAACTATATAATTAGTCATATGATAAATAATATATTAAATCAGATCATATAAAATCACCATTTCACACCTTACAAACAACTTTAATCACAATAAAACATTAACACGACATAACTACTAAATTCACGGCTTTTAGATAATACTTGTCACAGCTTTTGGGATACTTTGGACTTACAAGCCTTTGAAGAGGTGTTGGCCCTTCTCATCTATGAGATGGTATTTTTCCCTAATCTAGACCAACTCATAGACGTGAATGCGGTCAAAGTTTTTATGTCTCGTAACCCGGTGCCTACTTTACTTGGAGACATTTTGCACTCTTTTCACACTCGCACCGTAAAGAGAAGAGGGACCCTTATGTGTTGCACTCCTCTATTGGCTAGGTGGTTTATTTCGTACCTACCTCGATCTGTATTAAAGAATGAGCAATGCATGAGGTGGTCTAATAGGTTAATGTCCCTCATGCATTCAGATATTCACTGGTGCCCTTGATCTTTGGAAGATGTTACCATCATTAATTGCTGTGGGGAATTCCCTAATGTCCCTCTCCTAGGAATTAGGGGAGGAATTACTTATAACCCGTGTTTGGTGTTGCGGTAGTTTGGGTATGCTGGGAGGGATGGTCCTCATGATGCACTAGTTCAAGGAATTGCATTCGACTATGAGAACGATGTCCAAGGGTACCATCAGAGGTTCATTCGAGCTTGGGGCATGGTGAACAAAGTGGATAGCAAGACATTGGGGCATACAAACTCCATCCCTTTGAAGCCTTATCTTAAGTGGGTGCGAGCACGCGCTTAAAATCTCATGATGCCTTACCCCGCCATCCTACCTATCATCATGGAACCTATTGCCGAGAGAGATGTACCTCATACTATTCTCCATCCTGACATGCCGACTACTCTCGAGGAGTTGCAAAGATCTTGGATTCAACTCAAAGAGGAACGAGACACCTTTGAAACCCAGTTATACGCAAGAGAGAAGAAGGTTTTGGATCTTACAAGAAAACTACATGAAGAACAGAGTTTGAATGCCTACATTGCACCAAAGAGGATGCGCTCATGGGAAGCCTGAGTTCTGTTTGATTTAGGAGTTTTGTTTTATCTTTGTTTCTTCCATTGTAAGCCCAAGAGGTATCGTTCTAACCATTTAAACTTATGAATGCAATTAATGTTTGTTCTCTCTTCGTCTAAGCAAATTTAAATCTTAAAAGTCCTTGAAAACATTGCATAAACATTATCATGCATATCATTACATTAAGCAGGTATTTCCAGACATGTTTCTTATCTTTTCGCTATTTATTTCAGCAAAAAGAAATGTCTCTTGAACAAACAGTTAAGGATCTTCAAGCACAAAATGCTCAATTCCAACAAATGTTCCTGGCTCTGGCTAAGGGGAAAGAAGATCTGAAAGCTCTCATCACCAAAGAGAAGAAGAAGAAGGAAAAGAAACCAACTGGTGTCTTGAATATAGGAAGAAGGTTTAGAGGACCAGCTAAGCGAGCTCTAGATTTCGCAACCCCGTCAAATGAGGGGGACAATCAAGAAGATAAGCCAATGGAAGAAAACAACAACCCCGAGACTGATGAGGAAGAAGTTGAGTACTCTAAGGAACAATATCCTCCTGTTGATGATAAATACAAACAGTTGGAGGATTGTCTCAATGCTATGGAGATTCAGAGGGTACCCGGACTGGATTTTGAAGAGCTGGGACTGGTCTCAGGGGTGGTCATCTCGCAGAAGTTCAAAGTCCTCACATTTGCTAAGTATGACGGTGTCTCATGTCCTAAGCTGCACTTAAGGTCATATATCAGGAAGATTTAACCCCACACTGCTGATAGGAATCTGTGGGTACATTTCTTCCAGGAAAGTTTGTTAGGGACACCGTTGGAATGGTTCTATCAGCTGCAAGGGACCAACGTTCGCAATTAGGAAGATTTGGCTGCTGCTTTTTATAGGCAGTACCAATATAATAATGACCTTGCTCCAACCCGTACACAACTTCAAAGTATGTGTATGGGTTCCGACGAGGGTTTCAAAGATTACACCCAGAAATGGAGTGATCTTGCGGGAAGAGTCCAACCTCCTCTGTCTGATAGAGATCTGGTAGACATGTTCTTGGGCACTTTGTCTGGTCCATTTTTCAACCATCGGGTTGGAAGCTCTTCAACTGGGTTTACTGAGTTGATATTTATCGGGGAACGAGTAGAAGCGGGTATCAAGAGTGGTAAGATTATGAGGGACGCATCCTCAAGGACAATGAAGAAACCCTTCACTGGAAAGAAAGAGGTCAGTGTTGCTTATGGCCAGAGGAATCAAAGCAATACTAAACGCCGTCCAACGGTAGGAGCTGTTATGATCTCCAATCCTGCATCAAACCAACAATGAAACAATCAGCACAGACCGGATGCGACCAGAAGATAGTTCACCCGGATTAACATGTCTTTATCTCAGGTTTTACCACACCTGTTAAAGTCTAATCTGGTTACTCTAAAGGAGGCTCCTAAAAATCCCAATACTTCATCTCCCCGCTACAACCCAAATGCTCGATGTACCTATCATTCTGAAAGTCCAGGGCATGATATAAACGATTGTTGGGCTCTGAAAAATAAGGTACAGGATCTAATCGAGGCGAAGGAGATTAAGTTTGACCCACCGGAGACCCCTAATGTAATAACTGCACCCATGCCCTAACATGGCCAGGGTGTCAATGTCGTTGATGACAACCTGTTTGTTTCTTCTGTTGATGAATTAGTTACTCCTCTTCTGATTGTTAAAAAGAATTTGTTGCGGGCCTGTTTATTTCTGGGTTATGGTGAAGGTTGTCACTTGTGTATGTCTCTACCCAATAGTTGCTTGTTGTTAAATATGGGTATTCAGCGCCTGATGATTAACAAAGAAATTTTGTTTGAGAAAGTTCCCCCTGCAAGGAATTTGTGTGAAGATATATCCATAATTAGCATTTCCGAAAATCCTCCCAGGGTCTCCTCCAAAAGACCCGTCAAGATTACATCTGTTCCTAAGTTTGCTCCCTTGATTATCACTCTTCTTGGGCCAATACCATATTCCTCTGATAAAGTTGTTCCTTGGAATTATGGGGCTGACGTCTACTACCATGGTGTCAAGCAAGACCTATTGGCTGTTAAAGATAAAGTTACTAAATATACTGATCCTTATGTTGACAACATTGTTGGGACCAGTAAAATTACCAGAAGCGGAAGGATTTTCTCTCTTGAAATCTCTTCGAAGACTGTTGCTACCCCTTTGGTTATTCATGTTTCCACTTCTACTGCTACTCGTGTTATTACTCCCGTTGCTACTCCTACTGTCATCCATGTTGTTATCCCCGCTACTGAGTCAGCTGAGACTCGGGGAAAAGAGGTACTGGTTGAGCCTGTCTGGACGAAGGCACATAAATAAGTCATTCCTGAGGCTTCTAAAAAAGAAATGGAATAAATACTAAAGATCATAAATAAAAGTGATTACAACGTTATGGAGAAGTTGGGGAAGACCCCTTCAACAATCTCAATGTTGGCCCTACTGTTATACTCTGAAGCCCATGCTAAGGCTTTGGTAAAATTCCTGAAGTCTTCCCATGTGCCTCAAGAGACCTTTGTCGATCAATTCGAGAACTGTGTTGCTAGTTTGTTAGCTGATAATATACTTGGTTTCTCTGATGCCGATTTAACATCCAAGGGAAGACAGCATAATGATGCTCTGCATGTCTCCATTGAGTGCAGGGGAACTACCTTAGCTCATGTTCTGGTGGATACAGGTTCGTTGCTGAATGGCTTACCCAAGAATGCTTTGGACAGATTGGATTATGAAGGACTCACACTGAAGCCTAGTAATATTATGGTGAAGGCCTTTAATGGTTCCAAAAGAATGGTGCATGGGGAGGTGGACATCCCTATTAAAGTTGGTACTTAGACTTTTGATTCCACTTTCTACGTGATGGATATCTGCCCTTCTTACTCTTGCTTATTGGGTCACCCTTGGATCCATGGGGTCGGTGCTGTTACTTCTACTCTGCATCAAATGTTGAAGTACCCAGTTAACGGAAAGATTATCACAATCCATGGCGAGGAAGAATACATGGTGAGCCACCTGAACTCTTTCAGGTATGTTGAGATGGACGGCGAGTTCATTGAGACCCCTTGTCAGAACTTTGAGGAGGTTCCACAGACAGTTGCTGCAGCCAAGATTGCTACTAGTGTTCCGAAGATTACCAGACCTCCATTGAAGATAGCTTCTCTGAAGGATGCCAAAGCAGTATTCAAGGAAGGTGGGTGTACCATTTTGGGTCAACTCCCTGATATCCCTTACAAATCTGACAAATTTGGTTTAGGTTTTACTTCAGGGGCCCAAAGAGTTGTTCGTCGTGCTCGCACCGGGGGACCAGCACTACGTATCAGCAACCATGGAGTCAATGCTCTGGAAGATAGTGATAACGACTGTGACATGGACAAGTAGATCTTCCCAACTATCAGTGGTGGACTCAATAATTGGAAGGCCAAGGATTTTGTTCCCATTACTTTTATTCAGGAGTAATTGTTGTTTGTTTTTGAGATATGTAATATTTGAACAATTGAAACTCTAAAGCCTTGTGTCTTACCCGAGGCATAATGGTCTATTTGTGAAGATTATTACTTCATCTTCATATGCCATGTTGTTTCAAAGGGGTGCTATGAACATATAAATACTGAAATTTCAAAATAAAAAATAATCTCTTTCAATCAATATTTTTCTAAATTTTGAAATATTCAACTCAAGCTTTTTCACTTTCATTCAAAAAGTTTTCTGTATATTTTCATATCTTGTATAACATAAAATTTTGAGCAATCTAAGTCTTGAGTAATTGTATATTATTGTTATTGGAAGAGAAGGTCAAGTTATTGATAAAATCACTCAAAGTGATTATTGCTCTACAAACTCACTCGATCAAAATATTCATGTACACTTTCTTATTTTTTAGGATTGTTGAAAATAAGATTAGTGGTTTTTGTACTCTTATTTTCCAGGATTGTTGGAAACAAGTAAGGTCATCTTGAGAGGATTGTTCTCACTGTTGACATAGTGAAAATCCAAGAGGATTGTTCTTAGTTTTGGTAGTTCTTGTTTAAGTTTGACAACTATAAGGAAATCTCTTTTATGTTGAAAGGGGACTGGAGTACTCTTGGACTGTGAGAGGAACCAGGATATCTCGCTTGTGTCTATTTATTTTTCTGCACTTTATTCTTTCATAAACTCACCATAAACCAGAAAAATAATATCCATCATCACTAAAACCAGAAAAAATTTAAAGTACCTAATTTACCCCCCCCCCCCCCCCCCCCCCCTCCCCTCCCTCCTTCTTAGGCGCACTTCATACTTACAATTTATGTAGTATCGATATTGATTGTACTTCTGTATTTTTCTGCATTGGTCTTAGTTTCTGGGCTTTTGTCTTCAGAATATCTGTCTCCAGTACCTGTAATTTGAACTTCTATATCTGTAAAATTTTCAACTTTCTTTGACTTTTAAGAGCTAAGCTTATCATCAAATATGACATTAATGGATTCTTCCATAATTCGTGTTTCTGTATTATATACTCTATAGTCTTTTGAGCATTCAGTGTCCTAACATGAAGCACTTTTGTGCCTTAGAATCAAACTTGTTCAGATGTTCTTTGGTGTTCAAAATATAACAGGTACATCCAAAATGATGGAAGTAAGAAATGTTGCGCTTTTTGTTCTTCTACAATTCATATGGAGTCTTTTCCATAATAGGTCTTATGGAGATTCTATTCTGAATGTAGCACGTTGTGTTAACTTCCTTTGTCCAGAAGTGTTTAACAATGTTAGTCTTATTGATCATGGTTCTGGCTATTTCTTGTAGAGTTCTATTATTTTGTTCTACAACTCTGTTTTGTTGGGGAGTTCTAGGACAAGAGAAATCATGAGAAGTGTCATTTTCATTAAAAAACTTTTCAAAACTTTTATTATCGAATTCTCTACCATGATCACTTCTGACTTTTATAATTCTAAACTCTTTTTCATTCTGAACTTGGTTACAGAAGGTAGAGAACACAATGTGCGACTCGTCCTTGTGTCATAAGAACTTTACCCATGTCCATCTTCTATAGTCATCTACGATCACTAATCCATACTTATTGCCACTAATGGATGCAGTTTTCACTGGTCCAAATAGATATATGTGCAGAAGTTCTAATGGTCTAGAGGTAGAGACAACATTTTTATATTTAAAAGAAGGTTTTGCAAACTTGCCCTTTTGACATGCTTCACACAGAGCATCTGAGTTGAACTTCAGGTTTCGAAGTCCTCTGACCAGATTGAGTTTGTTAATCTGAGATATTCTTTTCATATTAACATGCCTCAATCTTCTATTCCAGACCCATTGCTCATCGTTAACAGACATAAGGCATTTTACATTCTGACTTTTCAGTTCAGAAAGTTTAATCTTATAAATATTGTACTTTCTCTTACCATTAAATAGGATTGATCCATCTTTCTGACTAACAGCTTTGCAAGACTTTTGATTGAAGATTATATCATAACCGTTGTCACTTAATTAACTTATGGACAATACATTATACATTAATACATCTACTAAAAGAACATTAGTTATAGAGGGAAGTGTATTGTTACCAACAATCCAGAGCCAATGATTTTTCCTTTCTAATTGTCTCTGAAACCTACATATGCTCCAGATTTAAGTTACAGGCTTGGAACATATACTTTCTTCCCGTCATGTGTCGATAGCATCCAGAGTTCAGGTACCAAGACTGGTGTTTCAACTTTGTTGCTAAATATATCTCTTTTGTGCCTGAGTCTGATTTAGGTTCTGATGAATCTGTGTCATCTGATACGTTGGCCATTAATGTTATATTGGCTCGTTCATCTTCTGATTCAGATTCCACTTCAAAAGATTCTGAGTCATCCCATATTGCCATAAGACTTTTCTTCTTTTCTTTGAAAAATTTCCTTTTCGACTTTTCTTTCTAAAGTTTAGGGCAGTCACTTTTGTAGTGGCGTGGATCTTTGCAATCGTAATAGACAACATCTTTGTTGCTTGACATTCTGTATCCAGAGGATGATTCAGAGTAATTACCTGATCTTTTAGGATTTTTGAATTTCCTTTGTCTGTGCTTCCATAGCTGATGGACTCTTCTAGAGAGAAGAGATAGTTCGTCTTCTTCTGATGAGGATCCACTAGAGATTTATTCTTCTGCCTGAAAAACTTTAGTTTCATATTTTTTATTAGATTTAAGAGCAAGAGACTTACTTTTCTTCAACGGCTCATCTTCTTCTAGTATATTCCGTGACTTCTCAAGGAGCGGATTAGTTCCTCAAGTGATATAATGTTCAGATTTTTGGCTAGTTTTAAGGTTATGACCATAAGTCTCCACTTCTTGGGTAAACTTATGATGATTTTCTTTACATGATCTGCTGTAGAGTACCCTTTGTCTAGAACTTTCAATCCAGCAACCAGAATTTGAAACCTTGAGAATATTGTCTCAATTGTTTCATCTTCTTCTATCTTGAAAGCCTCGTACTTCTGAATGAGTGCAAGAGCTTTGGTCTCTTTGACTTGTGTGTTACCTTCATGCGTCATTTTTAGAGATTCAAACATGTTTTGAGTCATATCTCTGTTTGTGATCTTCTCATACTCAGTGTATGAGATGATACTCAAAAGGATTGTTCTAGCCTTGTGATGATTTTTGAACTCTTTCTTTTGTTGATCTGTCATCTTCTTCCTATTGATCTTCGACTGCTTGCATCGACTGGATGAATGTAGCCATCATTTACCATGTTCCACAGATCAGCGTCATGAGCTAGAAAGAAACTTTCAATTTTGAATTTCCAGTAACCGTCACCATCAAATATTGGAGGTCTGTGTTGATTCTGTCTATCTCATCATGGTTGTCGTCGTTGTTGTTTTGAACTAGTTCCACCATAGTGTTTTTCTTGCTAGGATAATTTTCTGACACGGTTAAGTGTAGCACCTAAAACTAAGTGCTCTGATGCCAATTGAAGGATAGAAAAACACAAAAAAGGAGGTTTGAATTGGGGTTTTCAAAAATTAAAACAATATAACACATTGGTTATCCTAGTTTGCTTGAACTCAAAGCTACTCCAGTCCATCCGTCAAGGTGATTTCGCCTCTCTAAATCGAGGTCTTAATCCACTAATAAAAAATGATTACAAAATCACGAAGACAACTGTCAACGTCTTCTTGATATCAAACAACAACTCGGTTTCTCAAGGAAATACAATCTTAAACAAATATGCAATGTGTTTATAATTGCTTCTAACAAGCTATATCACAACTGTGATATTTACATAAATTATAGCACTAAGAATAACTTAAGAGATAAAAGATATGAGAGTGTTTGGAGCGCTCTTGTTCGTATGCGTGAGTGTGTGTTTGATCCATCTTCATAGTCCCCTTTATAGAGAAAAGATTCAGATCCGTTGGAGACATATAAACTTATTTTTGGAAGGTTGATGATTTGAGGTTTTAATATTCTTTCCAAAACTACAGATTTTGTTCCCAGTCATAACGTTCCAGTCGTTACTTTCTTGATTTTGTATTGATTGTCATGAATGTGATGTTGGATCAACAGATCTTCAGAACTTTGAGTGATTGGTCTCAGAACTTCAATGTGGTGTATACGTTGAGACTTCTTTGTTCTTTCAGAACTTTCCCATCAGAGTATAACTGACAGTTTGGTGCTTCGGAAGTTTGTCTTACGCATCCGAATTTCTTTTACTAGTGTGTCACTCTTAGTTTCGCTTCTGATCTTCTTATAAGCAAGTTCTCTTCAGAGCTTCATATTTGTTCATTCACGTCATTATCCTCTTAGCTTTCATCAGAACTTCTATGCACATTCAATCAAACAATTAGAGTACATAATTGTTCTTCATGATAATTATGTATTTATTATCATCAAAACTATGAGTTAGATGTAGAACCAAATTATGTTCTAACAACAACTCCTTGCACAAAAGATCTTTTCTTGCATATTACTTGTCTCTTCAATGGACTATAAATCTAGCTAATCTCACATTCATTCCACATTCAATTTGTAAGAGAATGACTTCCACATTCTATATATGCTCGTTATTAGTTTTACAAATAATAGAAGAGACTGCAGTTCACATGTTTATGGGGCTGAATTGCAGGACTAAAAAGAGTTTAGAAGTTAAGCCCATCAAATGTTTCTAACCACTTGGTTTTACATTTTGAGGAAAATTTCAATACCGATAATAATTGCTCTTGATTGAGGAAACCATTCCTAGCTTTGTTGATGGACCGAACAATGCTTTCTAGTATTTCCAATAAAGAGGAGGTGAGGAATGTCATTTTTATCATGAACATTGATGGAGCTCCAAGTTCAGATGGGTTTGGTGCTTATTGAAGGAAAGAATGTCACTAATGGCATTTGTCTTGCTTTTGAGGCTGTTGATATGCTTTATCCTGGATCTTTTGGAGGAAATATTTTCATAAAAGTTGACACTAGATTGGCAAGTGTTACTATTGATCGGGGATTCTTAATTCAAGTTTTGCAGTTTTTTGAATTTTGCTTCAAATTATATAATTGGATTAAAGTGATCCATAAATAAAACTTCATGTTTCTTTTCTTGCTTGAGGTATTAGTAGAGCAAATACTAATCTAGATGAAATTCATACATTATGTGCTAGGTTTACAATACATCTAAGTAACTATATATAAAATTGAAATTCATCTCAAATTCATATAAATATTTGACAAGGATTTAAGACAAAATTTCCAAAAAATAAAATAAAATAAAATAAATAACTTGTGTATTTTGTGAAAACTCATTTTAAAGACTCTTCATAATTGAAATTTGTTTCAAATCCGCCTAAATATTTCACACAAATTTAAGACAGAATTTTAAAAAATAATATTAAAACTAATAACAATTTTATATTATGTCTAAATTTAATCTCTTCAATTTTATACTAAAGGCTCTTCATATTTAGTCCAATTGTTTTGTCTTTAACAATGTTATCTTTATATATTATATTTAACTTTTATTAGCCTATTTGTTTAGTAAATTTATTTTATTTTTTGTTGTATTTTTATTTTTATTTTTTTAATTTTTATTTTAATATTGAAGTTATATATATTTTATTTTAACATATTTATTTTAGTGTTGAAATTTACATTTTTATTTTTGAAAATTATCATCTTAATAAATTGCATTCCAATAAATAAAATGTAAATGTTTGTGTCACAATTTTTGCGGATTTATAGTTCTAGTTATGTTTTATTATATTTTACAATATTTTATTATAACTTAAATGTTATATATATATATATATATATATATATATATATATATATATATATATATATATATATATATATATATATATATATATATATATATATATATATATATATATATATATATAAATTTTAGTTTATCATAGCGGTCATCTCAAAAAATTTGTTCTGACTCCGCCACTGATTATTGGTATGGTGTAATTGGTGAAAAGTTTCATCTAAAGTATGTTTATCTATAGCTTTACTATTTATATTTGGTTAGTTTCTCTTCTGAAACAAGTTAACCAGTGGATTAGAAATTTCATTTGGACTGAGAACATCAATAAGAGAAGGTAGTCTTCGTGGCTTGGAAGAAAGTATGCATTTCTTTAAAATAAGGCACCCCCAATCTTATATCCTTGAGGAAAACTAATGAAGTCGCCTCTCTTAAGTTGACTTGGGATTTGGTGACATTTGATCATCATTAGGCCACCTTATTCAAGGTTAAGGATCTCAGGTTTCGTGTGGTCTTAAGATGATTATGGTTTAGCTAAAGGAAAATGGTTTTTGACATATTAGCAAAAGTGATAAGGTGAATTTATTTTGTGATTATTGGAAAGAGGACTCCTTGGTTGCTAAGTTACATATCCATTTAATTCGCAGTCACTATTTTACTACTAAGGTTAGTGGTTTTATTCAAATGACAAATGGATTATTCTTCACACTATCCACCATGAGGTAGTTGACTTTAATCACCTTGGAGTATGATCCCACGCCAAAGGTTATCCCTAGGGTTACGTGGCCCCTCGCTTGCACCTGTTCGCCTGACATTCCTACTAACAAACCCTGGAATAGTTGGGTGTTGTTAGGATCTAGCTAGAGTTTTTGGAAAGTGCTCAAGAATAGGAAGTCAGCTAAGCTTATGGGATCTATTAAGACTCACTTGATATCTCAGTTGACGTGTTGCACATTGATGATCATGGGGTCATTATTGTGAGGGAGGATTTCGACGATGTTACTGCTAGAAAAAATGATGTTAGCCCCTGGTTCTCTCTAGTGGGTATTAGAGAATCATCCGTCAGCACCTGCCTGGCATATTTTCTCTAAGAGGAGTTGAAGCTTCCTTCGCAGATGAAACCTCTAGCTATGATGTTAACCATGGATCATGAGACTTTGTTGGAAACCTTCAAAGGACGGTGGTGAAAATGGTGATGATGAAGGTATGACCCAAGTTAGTTTTATCAGTGCCTCATGATGGGCGTTATTGTACTTGTCAAGTAGTACATATTGTATGGTATCCCTATGCAGGTAGAGATGACCAGAGGTCTTAGTATTTTTTGGTGGTGTAGGGCTTGCTCATGGTGGAGAGTAATCCTGTTAAATGGTGTTTTTGGCTATGTAGAGAGTGGGCTCACGTGAGGTGAAAAACTTTGTGTTTATGGAATATTTTGAGTATGTTATGATTTGTCTTTCCTGTGTTATGGGTGAGGTATTGATAAGCTCTGAGGCCTGGCGTTAGGGTTTCCTTGGGAACGATAAATGTCTGCTCAGTCAATGGTGGACCGTTAAATCCCTATTTACTAGGGAGATATGGATTAACTTGTTAACCCCGACTTCTCTCTGAAAAATGAACTTTTCCCATCTTTCTTACGACTTGGCAGGTAGTGGGATTTTAAGGCGAGATAATCCCTAGTTGTGGGCGGTAGGTGGGAGCCGCCTCTCATGGATGGTTGCAATCCTCCCGTTATTACTAATCCTTTTACAAATATATCACTACAAAGACAATGCGGAAAAAGGGATTGCATAATTAAGTTCATTCATGCCTTCATCAAATCAACTAGAAGATATTTTTACAAAACCTCTTCTTAAAGATAATTTATTTTTCCTAAGAATTGAGTTAGGAATATTGAACTATTCATGCATGGATTAAATATGCTAATTATGTCTTTTCCTTCTTTTTCTTCTCTTTCTCAAAATGACTTATGTAATCTGTGTTCTTTGTGCTTTACCTGCCTTTTTGATAATGCAAAAGAGAGATAATTATACTCTGACAGGGATTAGATTATACTCTCTTTATCAAATCTCACCGGTTAGAAAAGACAATTTCCAACTAAAGTGAAAATACATGTTAAATCAACCAAGGGAGCTTGAAGCTCCAAAGTTGTGAAAGAGAGGAAGTGGGAAAGCTCACTTGGTTTTATGCTTAGCGCGTGCTAAGTAACTATTTTAATGTAAAAGGTATAATAGCAATTCTTGAGATACTAAGGCACCTCATACACACACACACATAAAGTATTTTCAAAGCCTCTCTTGTTTTATAAAACTCTTAAAAATATTTTTATATGCATCCTTACACTAGTTAACCAATTAAGGGGTCTTTCTACACTAGTTAACCGTTCACCAGATTAAGGCTACTCGATTAATTCATTTTAATGCCTTCAATTTATTAGAGAAGATTTTAATCAGTTAATGACAGTGGAGTTTAAAAGTTTCCATGTTTATCTTATCTAATTGATTACCAACTAGGGTTAATCGATTAAAACATTAAAATACTCATAAATTATTTCTTTTTTGAATTAAATATTTTCCTATACAAAGAAGGTTTCTTCTCATTTTCCTTTTGCACCGTAATACAAATTTGAATTCTTTCTTTCTCAAATTCTACTTTCTTCTTCTACATTTCTATACTTTCACTAAAATTGCCTTAGTACCAAGAAAGTGAAAAATACTTGTGAGAATTTTTGGTTGTATTGGTGTTGTGTTGATTTTTTCTTATTTAAAAGTGAGATTCTCTTGATCAATATCTCGATTTGGTTCAAATCTTAACCTATTAAAAGCTCTATTTGGTTTGGAGACTAGTCTCTGTAAAATCTCTTGTTTGTTGTAAGAAGGTTTAGTGAAACTCTCAAGAGGAAACTCTTGAGAACAAAAGTAGGCCAAATGGTAGGCCTAACATGTATAAATATCTAGTGCAATCTCTCTAACTTTATCTCCTTATTTTCGTGCCATTTATTTTTTCTCCTATCTAATTATTTCTTCTAACTTCTTTACTGCTTTATCTTTGTTGGACTAATATAAAATAATTTCTGAATAAAATATTTAAAAATATTTTTTATTTCTGAATATCACAATTCATTTCCTATTGTATTTGAAGTCACTTGATCAACATTCATTATTCATTTCTAAGCATTTGACTTCTATGGTGTTAGCATTTTTCACACTTCCGAACATTGATAACAAAGAGAAACAAAACAATGTTTCACTTTTGCAAAGTCTGTGTTTGATTTTTATTTATAAGGTTTCGTTAATTATTGATAGACTTGTTTATTTAAGGAATGATTCATGAAATAATATAAGGTTTAGATTGAACAGAGACAAGTGTTATATAAGTATATAAGAAATAGATTATCATGAGTCTGTTGTAATCTAGTTGGTCAGGATACTCGGCTCTCACCCGAAAGACTCGGGTTCAAGTCCTGGGATAAATGACCAACATGGTTAAAATATGATCTACCAATTTTATTGAGTTTCCAATATACTTTATGTAAATAAAAATGTTATAATGTTGAACAAAATTCCTAACCCTAACCCTAAATGCTCCACTTAGTTTGTGCACAGTTTCCGCAATCCCAAACATTTCTTCTTTCCTAATCTCTCTCTCTCTGATGAAACCAACACAACTTGAGTTCCGCACAATTCATCATATATCCTCTCGAACTCTTCCAACACTTCCCCAATTATTCCCATCTTCTTCTTCTTCGTCAACATCTTCACCAACCCAACCACATGCCGCTCAAAATTCCCCTGCTCCACTACCTTTCTCACTGTTGAACCATCGATAATACCATCATCTGATTCAAGTTTCAATAGTCGTTGAACATCCCTTTGAACTGAGTGAAGTGTATTGGTGATTTGAGCTACATCTATAATTGCACCAGCATATCCAGTAACAGGCTTGTCATGGAATATTGGAGAGGGTTGTTTGAGTTTGAGAGATGTGGTGTTTGGAGAAGAGAATTGCATAGAATAATTGTTGTGTGAGAAATTTATGATTATTTGGGGTTTTTGATTATGGAAGATGATTAGGGATTGGATGAGGAGTTCTTGTGAAGTGATGGAATTCATGATTTGGTGTTGGTGCTGGTAGAGGGAGTGATGAGATTTTGAGATTTGAAACTGATAAAGTTTCTGTTAGAACATAGTTTGATTCTACAACCCTTGGTTAGAGTTTTGATGATAACAAATATAAAGAATAAATAGATACAAATAATATATATACAAAGAACAATGCTCCTTAAAAATATGTTTTGTATATGTAGAAGTTCTGATCAGATCAGCATCAGAAGATAAGCCATAAAGTATTATACGCTGAAGATTGGTGACCAGAACCTGCGCTTAATTACAACAAACTCTGATTCTGAAAAAAGACATATCAACCAAGTCATCAATATTCTGAAGCGTCATCAGCAGTTAAGGAAAGAAGACTCTGGAGCGTTACTGAACATTCAAGACAGAATTAATTCTAACGGATTTCTTCAGACAAGATCTTCTCCAAAAGGAAAGTGTGTTAATAACATTAAACTTGCTTTATGGACAACGTCATTATTTTGTCTACATAAACAAGTCAGCTTGCAAAAAGAAGCACGTACGTACACACAGTAATTTTCTAAAATCACCAACCACGCATACTCAAGCTCTAGCAAATTCATTCTTTATTCTAAGCTTAACCTGTGTAATTTATCACAGTTGTGATAAACTGTTTTGTTAGAAAACAACAACACATTTTGTTTTAATCACATTGTAAAATATTTCCTTGAGATTAACCGGATTGTGGTTGTACTCAAGAAGACTTTAACAATTGTTAAAGTAGCTTTGTAATCTTGTTGATATTAGTGGATTAATACCTCGTTGGAGAGAGGCGAAATCACCTTGACGGGTGGACTGGAGTAGTTTGAGATCAAACGAACCAGGATAAAAATACTGTGTCATTAAGCTGTTTTTGATCCAAGTTTTCAATTCAACCCCCCTTCTTGTGTTTTTCACATCTTCAACTGGCATCAGAGCGCCTGGTTCTGAGCTTAAACACTTAACCGTGTTAGTACAAGATCCAAGCATCAGAAAAACACTATGGTGGGATCAAGCTAAAACATCAGCAATGACAACAATGAAGACAAAGACAGATTCAGTGGTAAACCTCCAGTCTTTGATGGAGAAAACTTTGACTACTGGAAAGACAGAATTGGGAGTTTCTTTCTGGCCCATGATGCTGATCTATGGGACATGGTAACTGATGGATACACGCATCCAGTGGATGGAAGTGGTCAGAAGATAGACAGGAAAATGATGTCTGGTCAGCAAAAGCGTGAATTCAGAAACCACCACAAGGCCAGAACAATTCTCCTCAGCGCCATCTCATATTCAGAATATGAGAAAATATCAAATAGAGAAACTGCCAAGAATATGTTTGACTCTCTTAGAATGACGCATGAAGGCAACATTCAAGTCAAAGAAACCAAGGCCCTTGCGCTCATTCAGAAGTATGAGGCATTCAAGATGGAAGATAGTGAATCAATAGAAACTATGTTTTCAAGATTTCAAATTCTTGTTGCTGGACTAAAAGTTCTTGACAAAGGGTATTCTACTGCTGATCACGTTAAGAAGATCATCAGAAGCTTGCCCAAGCAATGGAGGCCAATGGTCACAGCACTTAATCTAGCCAAAGATCTCAACAAAATCTCTCTGGAGGAACTTGTTAGCTCCCTCGTAAGTCATGAAATAGAGCTAGAAGAAGATGAACCTCAAAAGCAAGGTAAGCCACTAGCTTTAAAATCTAACAGAAAATCTGACTCTAAAGTTTTGCAGGCTGTGGAGGAAACCTGTGATGGATCCTCATCAGAAGAAGATGAATTGTCTCTCCTCTCCAGAAGGGTGAACCAACTATGGAAGCAGAGACAAAGGAAGTTCAGAAATCCCAAAAGATCAGAAAATCAGAATGAATCCTCATCCAGATATAGAAGGTCAGAATCCTCTTCTGGACACAGAAGATCTGAAGGTTCTTCAGGATACAGAAAGCCAAACAACAAAGACATCATCTGCTATGAATGTAACGAGCAAGGGCACTACAAAAGTGACTGCCCAAAGCTTCATAAGGAGAAGCCCAAAAAGAAGTTTATCAAGGAAAAGAAGAAAAGTCTCATGGCTACATGGGATAATTCTGACACATCTGAAGCTGACTCAGAATCAGATGATGAAAGAGAAAACATAGCTCTCATGGCAAACGTATTAGAAGACAGTGAAGCTTCTGGTTCAGAATCAGAATCAGACACTAAAGAGGTATTCCCTGAATTTACTATAAACTTTACTAAGGATGAACTTGCTGAAAGCCTAAATGAAATTCTGGAAAGGTATCAGCAGATTAGAGTCAAATTCAGAAACCTGAAAAGGAATCTTGCTTCTGACTCTGATAAGACTGAGAGTCTCAGATTAGAGAATTCTGAGTTAAGAGAAAAAGTTTCAAAATTAGAAAACCAATTGCAAAACTCTCAGAAGGAAACAATCCCTGAAACTCCTAGCAATGCTGATGAGATCATCAAAGAGTATGATCACAACTTTCAGAAGTTTCTAGCTAAAAACATAGACAAAAGCAAAATGGCTTCAATAATCTATGGAGTTAGCAGAAATGGCAGGAAAGGGATAGGATATCAAGGTAAGGTACCTACACCAAAAAATGCCATGGACTTAGTTATAAAATGTACGCCACTCAATTCACATTTCATATATGGGCACACACATGTCATAAAATACACAAGTAGTGATTATTTTGTCAAACCAAAATTCAACCAGAATTTTGGTAAAACTAACAAATCAGGACCCAAGAAAATGTGGGTACCTAAGGATAAAATCATACATATGGCAGATATCTTTAGCAGCAAAGCAAAGACACCAATCATGGTACCTGGACTCTGGCTACTCACGACACATGACGGGAAGAAGGCATATGTTCCAAATCCTAGAACTTAAGCCTGGAGGCCACGTGGGCTATGGAGGCAATCAGAGAGGAAAGATCATTGGCTCTAGAACAGTAGGTAATGGAAATATTCCCTCTATAAGTAATGTTTTATTAGTTGATGGATTAATGCATAACCTGTTATCCATAAGTCAATTAAGTGATAATGGTTATGATATAATCTTCAATCAAAATTCATGCAAAGCTGTTAGTCAGAAAGATGGGACTATCCTATTTAATGGAAAGAGGAAAAACAACATTTATAAAATCAAACTTTTTGAACTAAAAAGTCAGAATGTAAAATGTCTACTGTCTGTTAACAATGAGCAATGGATCTGACACAGAATATTGGGACATGTTAGTATGAGAAGAATATCTCAGATTAACAAACTCAATCTGGTCAGAGGACTTCCTAACTTGAAGTTCAATTCAAATGCTCTGTGTGAAGCATGTCAGAAAGGCAAGTTTGCAAAACCTGCTTTCAAATCCAAAAATGTTGTTTCCACCTCTAAGCCATTAGAACTTATGCACATTGTGATCGGTGGATCTGGAACTGACTGTTTAAAGCTGGTTTCGCGAAATGTCGCGGTAAGCAAGAGTCGCCACCGTCTTTTATTTTCTCCAAATGGAAAGGACAAAAGCACAGAAAAATTCCTTAAAGAGATTGCTCTCGGTTCGGGAGGTAGATTATAGAAAGGGAAGGTGTTAGCACCCTTTCTATCCATGGTTATCCATGGGCTCTTAGATACTTGCTCATTTGTGTTTTCAAAAATGTTTTGTTTGCTTTTCAATTGTGGGTTTTAAAAAAGTTTCTTTGAAAATTCCAGTTCGACTCTTGTATCAGTCCTCAAGAGTGTTTGAAAAATTGCTTTCGAAAGCTTTTTTGAAAATGTGTTGGTGTGAAAAGTATTTTGTTTTGTTTTGAAATTTAGAGCAAGTATCTAGAGTCGTCTACCTACCCTAAGGAATTCGTCTGTGTAAATGTCCTTTAAAGTAGTGCCATCCCACCATTGAGAGGTAGGTAGCACCACCGTTGGAGGTGTTCGGGTCAATTCGAGGTTCGGGATATGGTGATCACCAGAGCAATGGGAAGACACCTTAGAAGCTACCCTCATGCCAGGTTCCTGGATCATGAGGACTTACTAAGACATCCTCTACTCGACGATCACCTTTCGAGGCAAGGCAACAGTGAGGCGTACCCTAGGGGTGGTGTGTGATTTGTGTGTCATTTTCAGTTTATTATTTGTCTTGTCATGCATTGGTGATCTACGTTTTGATTTTATTATTTTTTTTGGGCATTCATTCTTTCATGTGATTGTTTAACAGTTAAAGGTGCGGGAATTTAAAGTGCGGAAAAGATAAAGGTCCTACGCTATTACAAAGGCGCGGGTCTACATCGCCAAATTAATACAAAACCCGATTTAAAATAAAATGCAGAAAATAAATGCCTAATTAACTATTACAGGGCTTTGGGGCAAATACATTACATTCACAAAAAAGAAATAAAATGAAATGCGCGAAAAGAAAATATAATCGAACGTGAGGGCGTTGGACCCTTTAAAGAAGTTAAAATGAATTTATTAATTAATTAAGTTAAATAAAGGAAATGACTTATTTTTTATGTTTTTTGGATTTGTGGATTTAAAGAAAATTAAAAAAAAGTCAAATAATTCTAGTTCTAATTGTTTTTTAATTTATTAAAGAAAAATTACCTAAGTTAAAACTAATTTAAACATAATTGATTAATTACAAGTATTTATGAAATTAATTAATGGTTAAAAATAATTATAATAAGAAAATAAAATATTTATTTAAAAAGATGAAAATGTGCTAAAGACTTATTTTTTTTATATTTTTTAGTTATTAAAAAAAAGCATTAAAGTTAATAACCTAAAATCAAAACTAAATTAATTATTGAATTTTATTTACAAAAATGGAACTATTAATTGATTAAATAAAATATTTTTATACCTCTTTTATGATTTCCTGATTTTTTGGTTTTTTATATTAAGAAATAAAACTAATTAAATTAGTATTTAGAATCTAATTAAGTCTAATCAATTTTAATATTGCAAAATAATTTAGAGTTTCCTAGAATAAAAAAACCTAATTAATTAATTAAATTTAGAAAAAAAGAAAAATCTAAAATTTATTTGGGTAAGAATATTTGTGATTTTTTGAAATAAAAAGAAAAATTAATTTTGTTAATAAAAAAGCAAATTAAATAAATCAAAATAAAATAGAAAAGAAAATAAATTCAAGGGAAAAAGGAAATGGGCCTGTTTTCATCAAAACGCAACTCCACATAATCTGAACCCTAGCCATGGAGGTTCACGTTTTGGCCACGAAAAATCCCAAGCGATAGCCCAGACTTGCTCTAAACATCCACTGGAACTCAAAGGTATGGTTAGTAGGGATTAAATCAAGCTATAATCAAAAATACGATCCATGGAAATTCTGCAAAATGGATGTTCATGTAGCTACAGTTTCAGCATGCATGGTTATATGAAAAGAGTGTGTTTATACCTTATTTTTCCTGTAGATCACGATAGGATGGGTGGGAGGTCTTGTGGATGGCTGAATCCTTGAGTTCGATCTTAGTGCAATTCTTTGGAATTTTTGAAAAGAAATTTCTCTTGGCTGCCTCTCTCTCACCTTTTTTTCTTATGCCTTGTGATAGTTTTCTCTAGGTTATGTAGGTGATTCTGATCAACATTAAGGCTCGTCATACCATGCATTCAAGCTTGAGATTTTAACATAAACTCCCTTAACAAACTTTCCTTTTTGAACCAATTTTTGAAATGTTGCTCCATTTGGCCTTGAAACGAAATTGGGAAGTTGCATAATGATGAGTCAAAGTTAGTTAAGACCAAATATTCCTTTTAATTAAACTTTTTGATTTTCCTTTAATTTTAAAAGATTTAAAGTTAATTAAATCCAATAAAATCAATTAAAAATGAAAAAATTAAATTAAAATTTTGAAATAAAAGGTGGGACACGTGGGAAGCATGGCCAAGTTAATTCAAGTGGAAAAAGTGGGCCCCTTTTGTCAAAAAATGAAATTTCAAGGATAAATGATTTTGGCCATTTCACAAAAATTTCCCAACTTCTCCAATGCATATCTTGCTCAATTTTTAAGCTTTGATCATGTTCTTGGACATTTTAGAAAGGTCTTGAAGTCCTCTAAACAATTTCCTTGGTACCATGTCATTTTGATTTACCAATCTCAAGTTATGGCCTTTGACTTAAAGTCCCTTTTTGTTGACTTTTGAAAATGACCTATAATGTTGAAATTGATAACTTTTTGTGAGAGCATTTCTTGGACTTGAAGTATGAAGAGGAGTTGTAGGAAATGTCTTTCTCTTAAAAATGAGCTTTGGATGGAATTTTTCTGATAATCCATGTGAAAGTTATGCCCTGGTCAATTTACAGTTGACTTTTTCAGCTGTTCAAATAAGGAAACTTTTGCATCTTGATGATTTTTGAGCCAAGCTTTGAGAATCATGATCAAGTATTGATCAAATGATGTTTGTGGCTTCAAAATGAGATGTTGACCAAAAATTTGAACTTTTGACTGTCAAATGACCATTTTGCCCCTATAGTTGACTGTAGTGCAATTAGGGTTTTTGACTGTGCAATTTTGTGCTGAAAGTCTTGAAACTTGGTATGAGGATGCTTGACCATGTTTATAGGCATGTGAGACTTGATTGGACCCTTGGAAACTCCATTTTCTTGATCAGAACCAAAACCCTAATTTGACTGGCCTTAGGAGAGTGGTTGACTGTGTGGCCCTTGAGTAGACCTTGAAGCATTTGAAGAGGATGTTTGGCAAAACTTTGAAGATTATGGGAGGGCAAATTTTGGGGTACAACACACATTGACTTATTTGGACCAGTAAAAACTGCTTCAGTCAGTGGCAAGAAGTATGGGTTAGTAATCGTAGATGACTATAGCAGATGGACATGGGTAAAGTTCTTAAGACACAAGGACGAGTCACACTCTGTGTTTGTTACCTTCTGTAACCAAGTTCAGAATGAAAAGGATCTTAGAATCGTCAAAGTCAGAAGTGATCATGGTGGAGAATTTGAAAATAAAGATTTTGAATTATTCTTTAATGAAAAAGGCATTCTGCATGATTTCTCTTGTCCTAGAACTCCCCAGCAAAAGGGAGTTGTAGAACGAAAGAACAGAACATTGCAAGAAATGGCCAAAACCATGATCAACAAGACTAACGTTGCTAAGATCTTCTGGGCAGAGGCAATAAACACAGCGTGTTACATTCATAATAGAATATCCATAAGACCTATTCTGGAAAAGACTCCATATGAATTGTGGAAGAACAGAAAGCCCAACATTTCTTATTTTCACCCATTTGGATGCACATGTTTTATTCTGAATACAAAAAATTATTTGAACAAGTTTGACTCTAAAGCTCAAAAGTATATTATGTTAGGATACTCTGAACGCTCAAGAGGGTACAGAGTATACAATACAGAAACACAGATTATTGAAGAGTCAATCAGTGTTAGGTTTGATGATAAGCTTGACTCTCAAAAGTCAAAACAGAATGAACTCCTTGCAGGTATGGAAGTTGAACTTACAGGTACTGAAGACAACTCATCAGAGGCTCTCAACAGAGACACTCCCTCAACAGCAGAAAGAGTTACTACAAGCAATCCAGCACCTTCTGTTGATCAACTCCAGAAAAGACTATCCAGAAGCAGCATTGATCATCCAGAAGATACAATATTGGGAAAGAAGGAAGATCCAATCAGAACAAGATCAACTTTCAGAAACTCTGAAGAATCCCTCATGGGACTGGTTTCTCTGATTGAACAAACAACTATTGATGAAGCACTTATGGATAATGACTGGATTCTGGCAATGCAAGAGGAGCTGAATCAATTCACCAGAAATGATGTATGGGATCTGGTTCCCAAACCAAAAGGGTTCAACGTCATTGGTACAAAATGGGTGTTTAGAAACAAACTGAACGGACAAGGTGAAGTCATCAGAAACAAAGCACGACTGGTAGCACAAGGTTATAGTCAACAAGAGGGGATAGACTATACAGAAACCTTTGCTCCAGTCGCCAGGTTAGATCTATCAGACTTTTAATATCATTTGATATTAATAAAGGCATCACTCTATATCAAATGGATGTCAAAAGTGCATTCTTAAATGGCTATATAGATGAAGAGGTATATGTGCACCAACCCCCTGGTTTTGAGAGTTCTAAAAATCCAGAATATGTTTTCAAACTAAAGAAGTCACTCTATGGTCTAAAACAAGCTCCCAGAGCTTGGTATGAAAGACTAAGTAACTTCCTGTTAGAAAAGGAATTCACCAGAGGGAAAATGGACACAACCTTGTTCTGTAAGACAGTTAAGAATGACATGTTAGTATGTCAGATTTATGTTGATGACATCATATTTGGATCCACTAAACCCTCTTTGGGAAGAGAGTTTGCTAAATGTATGTAGGCAGAGTTTGAGATGAGCCTAATGGGAGAACTAAAATTCTTTCTGGGCATTCAGATTAATCAAACTCCAGAAGGAACTTACATTCATCAGAGCAAATATGTCAGAGAACTTCTGAAGAAATTTGATCTCTCAGAATGTAAGCCCTCAAGGATTCCAATGCATCCCACGTGCATTCTGGAAAAAGAAGAGGTAAGTAAAAAGGTAGAACAGAAGGTCTACAGAGGTATGATTGGTTCTCTTCTCTATCTGACGGCTTCAAGGCCTGACATTCTATTCAGTGTTTTCATTTGTGCTAGATTCCAATCAGATCCTAGAGAATCTCACTTAACAACAGTTAAGCGAATTTTCAAGTATCTGAAAGGTACTGTTAATTTGGGTTTGTTTTATAGAAAATCAAGTGATTACAGCTTAGTAGGATACTGTGATACTGACTTTGCTGGAGACAAAGTAGAACGTAAAAGCACTTCTGGAAGCTGCCAGTTTCTGGGAGAAAATCTGATCTCATGGTCCAATAAAAGACAATCCACAATAACACTATCAACAGCAGAAGCTGAATACATAGCAGCAGCTGAATGCAGTACGCAAATGCTCTGGATGAAAAGTCAACTTGAGGACTTCAATATATTTGAGAGTAACATCCCTATCCTCTGTGACAATACTTCTGCTATTTGTCTCAGTAAAAATCCTATTTTGCATTCTAGGGCTAAGCATATAGAAATAAAACATCATTTTATTAGGGACTATATTCAGAAAGGGATTCTTAACTTAAAATTCATTAACACAGACCATCAATGGGCTGATGTCTTTACAAAAACCTCTTTCTGAAGATAGGTTTAACTTCATTCTGAAACATCTCAGCATGAAGCTTTTCCCAGAATAAATTGTTTTATTTTCATATCTTAACCTTCAGAATTTTAGTTATTTTCTGTGAACTACTGATCAACCTGCCTTCAGATTTTTAGAAGTACAGATTGTATCAGAATCTATCCATGAAGATCTTAGCGTTTCATTTCAAGGATAGAAGTGTGTTGTTCACGTAAGCAAACAGTTTCCATCCATTCATCAGCTACCTTCTGAGGCTGAACACGCGTTCACTTTTCAGAAAGGTCAAAAGCGCTGATTGGGTGCATTAAGACACATGTCATGGGTAACTGTTCCAATATCTTTCTGAATCCCCTAAAATCAGTTGTCATTAATGCTTATAATCATTACTAATTGTTTCTCTCTCTTACAGTTTATGTTTTCAAAAATCTATTTAAACTCAAGTTTCACTCTTTACACTCTTTCAATTTTACTCTCTCAATACATTCTAATTGTTTTCAGTTCGTACTTTCAAAAACCCTTTCATCTTTCTCAAATTTCTTGTGTGAACATGGCTTCTTCAAGCGTCTAAAACACCAGTACTCAGGGAACTGATTCTATGGAAAAGTACAAAGAACCATACAGAACTCTACTCACGCCCATTGACAACCTGGAAGTTCTTTCAGAACTAATTGTGGATTTTGAAAGTCTTCAAGAAAATGGTTTCAATCTCTCTAAAGAGGTCAATGCTCAAGGATGGAACATATATTTTGACCGTCTTCTAGGGCCAACGTTTCCAATTCTTGTAAAAGATTTATGGATTCATGCTTCCTCCTCAAACCATCAAGTTACTTCGTATGTCATGGGGAAGAAGATAGTCATTACTGAAGACCTAATTTCAAGACTGATAGGTTACAATGGTGGAGGCGTCAGGTGTATAGACATGGTTGAAAGATGTTCTGATGTTGCTTTAATTGCAAGGGAAATATTCACTCTGGGTCTTCCCTCCAGCAAGATTAGGGATCTGAAGGATCATCACAGAATCTGGGCTAAGATAATTCTGGGATGCATCAACCACAGGAAGCCAACCAGCTCTCTTGATTACATAAACATTGATCAGCAGTTTCTGATCTACTTTATCTCCAAGAAGACCAAGGTAAATCTCCCTCACTTACTATTTTATCATCTGAGGACCAGTGTAAAAGAGACAAGAGAAGATGAGCGTACCAAAAGGGACTGGATACCCCTAGGAAGACTCATATCAGATATTCTGACAGAGAATAGGCTGATAGAGCATCTAACTGAAGCACAGGAAATCAGCTCTCTAGAGGCAACTACTGGGAAGCCTCTGAATGCAAAGAATCTGAAAAAGATGAAAATTAGTGAGAACATCAAAAAGGAACCCAATGTTACTTCTTTTGCAACCATCACTTCCAGAAGAATTCCTCTGGATGATTTTCCTCTTTTCTCTGAGATTGACTCCAAACCTGAGATAATTGTCAGATATTTGGATGCGTGTAAGGCTGATGGCACTGCACCATGGTTAAATATCCAGGACTTGCAACAGGTGGCTCCAGAAGTTGTTTTGAAGAAGAACAAGAAAAGAAAGGCAACAGCAGAAGGATCATCCCAAAGGACTCCAAAAGCTGCTAAAAAGAAAGGTAATCCTTCTTCTGTTACTGTTTTAGAATCAATAACTATATCAACATCTGAACCCTTAACTACCCAATCAGAAATTCCAACCCAACAAACTTTTGATGACTTTGACATAGGGTTTGATCCCTCAAAAACTCTAAGTCTAAGAGAAACTCACTCCCTTCCTATCAATCTAAACTCTGAACAAACTCAACCAGAACTTGCCAAAGTTCTGTCTGACATTGACTCTTTTGACCAAGATATTTCAGCTCCCACACCACAAAATCCAAATCCTCTAATCCCTGATAATCCAAACTCCGAAACTACAACAGAAGTTCCACAACCAGATATTCCACTACCTCTCTCTCCACAACAAGATATTCCTCAGCCACCATCTCCTCAACTTGAACAATCACAACCAGAAGCTCAAACTTCTGAGAACTAACCATCTGAGACCTATGAACCAGAACTTCACAATCCTTCATCCAACCAATCTGAAGAACCTACTTCAGATTCAGATACAATCCCTATTCCAGGAATCACTGAACCACTTTCCATCCGTATGCCCCTCACCATCCCGGACATTCCATCAATTCCTTCTTCTCTCGAATCCACACCACCAAATTCCCCAACCAGTTCAATCATTATACCAGACTCTCCCACTCCCTCACCCAAGAGCAATCCAACTGACAACGTAAGACTTGTCATTGATCCAACATTATGTGCACGTTTAGCTACTATATCTCACAAAACCAAAACTGCCATTCCAAAACCAACACCAACTGAAACCACACCAGATGTTGGTACTAGTTTGTTGATGTTTGAAACAGAAATGCAGAAATGGATAACCTCCTTGAAGCAAGCTAGTCTATAGATGACTAACCCTGCTGCTTCAGATTATCTATGGACAAGTTTCAGAAAATGGCTAAGTTCTGAAACATGTAAGCTGCAAGAACAGAGCTATGAACAGGTTCAATAAAATTTCAGTGATCTGCTAAAGGTTTTTGAAGATCAAGTTCTGAACCAACTGCTCAAGGAAGAGATTCTCCCTCTAGATAATGCTCCCTGGTCAGAACATCGTCCCTCAGACAAAGTTCAACCAGAATCAGAAGATCTCACTCTGACTGCTGCTCCAAGTGAGATGATCTCAGCAGAAGAATTGGTTCAAAGTGATCAAGTTGCAGAATGCTCTGAGAAGCGTCCAGATATTGAAGAATCTCCAGCTCCTTCCTGTGAAAGGAAAACTCTGGAAGAATTGAAGAGAGAAAATGTTGTTATCCAGGAAAGGTTGGATAAGCAGGATGACACAAACAAAGAAATCAAGAGCAATTTAAGCAAATAAGAGGAAACCAACACCCAGATCAAGGGCTTGCTGGAAGCTTTGTTCACACGCCTTCCTCCTCCCTCTTAGATTCTCTTCTGTTTTAAATATGTTTATCTGTAATATTTATTTTACATTGTTTCTGTTCTGAACTACTTATCATTGCTTCTTGTTTATTAATATAAATCATTGTTTTTGCTCTGATTATATTGCTTTTTGATAACTGACAAAAAGGGGGAGAAAGTAAGATATTTTCAATAACGGTTTACTGAGACAGAAGTCTCAAACATTCTGAACTACTTAACCTCTATTTTTTGAAAAGCTTGAACAGGTACAAAACTCTGATAAAAGACGCAGTTAAACTCTGATGCTCAAAGACTCAAAGAACTTAAGGGAAGTAAACAACTCAGGGGGAGTTTTTCTTCTCTATTCTAAACTTTTTATTCTTTATTTTCTAATTGAAAAATCTGGTTTTTGTCATCATAAAAAAGGAGGAGATTGTTAGAACATAGTTTGATTCTACAACCCTTGGTTAGAGTTTTGATGATAACAAATACAAAGAATAAATAAATACAAAGAATATATATACAAAGAACAAATACGCTCCTTAAAAATATGTTTTGTATATGCAGAAGTTCTAATCAGATCAGCATCAGAAGATAAGCCATAAAGTATTATACGCTGAAGATTGGTGACCAGAACCTGCGCTTAATTACAACAAACTCTGATTCTGAACAAAGACATATCAACCAAGTCATCAATATTCTGAAGCGTCATCAGCAGTTAAGGAAAGAAGACTCTGAAGCGTTACTGAACATTCAAGACATAATTAATTCTAACGGCTTTCTTCAGACAAGATCTTCTCCAAAAGGAAAGTGTGTTAATAACATTAAACTTGCTTTATGGACAACGTCATTATTTTGTCTACATAAACAAGTCAGCTTGCAAAAAGAAGCACGTACATACACACAGTAATTTGCTAAAATCACCAACCACGCATACTCAAGCTCTAGCAAATTCATTCTTTATTCTAAGCTTAACCTGTGTAATTTATCACAGTTGTGATAAACTGTTTTGTTAGAAAACAACAACGCATTTTGTTTTAATCATATTGTAAAAGATTTTCTTGAGATTAACCGGATTGTGGTTGTACTCAAGAAGACTTTAACAGTTGTTAAAGTAGCTTTGTAATCTTGTTGAGATTAGTGGATTAAGACCTCATTGGAGAGAGGCGAAATCACCTTGACGGGTGGACTGAAGTAGTTTGAGATCAAACGAAACAGGATAAAAATACTGTGTCATTAAGCTGTTTTCGATCCAAGTTTTCAATTCAACTCCCCCTTCTTGTGTTTTTCACATCTTCAATTTCCATGGAACAAGAAGAAGCTCTTAGGTGAAGAACCTAATCAGAGGATAAGGTTAAGACCACTTGGTCTTCAAACTAACCCTTTGATTTTTATACACATGATGATGAGATAACTGTGACGATCATAATTTTCTTTATATAATTCTTGCCAGTAATAGTACATACCGTTCATTCCAAATTATCATATTTTATTTAAATTAAAGAACAATTATAAATGGAAGTAGGAGAATAGTAAAAGTTTATAAAAAATAATTCTTATTAAATATCGATAAATATTATTTAAAACTGAGGCAAATAATACTATTGGTACCACAGAATTGGAAAAAAAAAATATTACTTTCAACAAACTGATCCATTACTTTTTTTTATGACAAAATTAACGGAATTAAAAATTACTCCATCCATTTTAAAATAAATATTATTTTAAAAAAAATTATTTCAAAATAAATGTTATTCTCACTTTTTTAATATAATAATAATAATTATTTTTCTAATTGTATCTTATAATTATTATTTTATATATTACTTTTTTCATTTAAATAAATATTTAACTACATATATATTTAAAATAATATGTTTAATATTATTATTCACTTACATATATGTTTAAAATAATATGTTTAATATGTTTATATAAATATACTTAATATTATTATTCACTTACATATATTTTTAAAATAATATGTTTAATATTATTCATTTACATAATATATAATTATAATTATTTGAAATATTAGATATGTTTATTATATATTAATAATATTAAACATATAAAATATGCTATTTATTTGAAATATATAATTAAATTAATATATTATTATTCACTTATATAATATGTAATTATAATTATTTCATAATATTATATAATTATAATAAAATGTTTATTTGAAGAATAATAATACATAATTTATATTTAAAAAATTTAATTTATATCATTTTATATAAAATAGTATTTATATAAATTATTTATATAATTTTAATATATATTAAACAATGTAAACAACTCCTCATCAACGTTCTTCTATATATACAACCAGAGGATAAGGTTACAACCAGAGGATAAGGTTAAGGCCACTTGGTCTTCAAACTAATTTTTTGTTTTTTATACACATAATGATGAGACAAGTGTGACGATAATATTTTTATATAATTCTTGCAAATAACAATACATATCGTTCATTTCAAATGATTGCATTTCATACAAATTAAGGAACAATTATAAATATTCCTTTTAACAAACTAAGCCATTACATTTTTTTTAATATACTGATCGAAGAATTCGGCCTATTATGAGCGAATCAAGTACATCGATGTGAGGCTATATTTTGTTAGAGGGGTAATCGAACATGGAGAAATCCAAGTGCTGAAGGTTTCGATAGATCACAATACTGCTTATACGATCACCAAAATATTGTCAAGTTGTAAGTTTTTTCACTGTATGCACTTGATAAAGTTGTATGAAGAAACTACTTTGTTCTTTGATGTAATAATAGAGTTTGTTCCAAGGTGGAGATTTGTGAGATACTGGATCGAACTCTATTGGGTCTAAGGGTAGCTTCGTGGTTCAAAAATTTCGACAGAGGTCAGCATGCAGTCGAATGTCGCTCACATGCTGGTGTCGATGTAGTGTATGATGTAGTCGAAGGATGGTCAAGCATGCCATTTTCGAAAATACTAGGGTTGTTAGCATGTCGAATTGGACCCGTTTGTTATGCACAATTGTTTAAGTTAGCTTGTAATGGGTATTTGTTTAAAAAAAAACTATTAGTTTAGTATATTAGGTTTAGGGTATTTGTAAATCTTAATTTAGAGTGAGAGAGGTTATTTGATATTCTTGTAACACTTGTAATCTTGTTTAAAGAGAAAGTAAAGAGCAGTTATAACCAATCCTTGTTGTTCTTCGTATTCCTCATTCTTTTCTACCCTTGTGTGTTTCTTGATCATAAAGAAACATTTTATACTTTGTTACCAAGACATTGTTTTCATAACAAAAATATTTTCAATTTTCTAGAAAAATTTTCAGTTTGGTCTTCAGATTCCTTTTCATCGTCTTTGTATCCTTATACAACTGTTTCAAATATCCCATAACTTCCATAACTTTCAAGTTTGGGTTCAAAATGCTCCCATCTTCATTCTCAATATTTTTTCGAATGTCTTCATCCCATATTGAACAAATCACACGTCTCATCACTCTTCCAAAAGGGACATCTCCAAAACAGTATTTCCTTTATTTGGTCACTTCTTGCATTGGTATGAAAGCATACAACTTGGCATCCAAATAAATGTCCAACTCAAAATTTTACAGAAGAATTAGAAAATGAAACGCCTTTGGTTGAGCTTGTCTTCGAAGGAGCCATTGAAACGAGTTGGGTTTGTCGTTGTTGAAAGGACTTAGGTTTTTGAAAAAACGATGAAGGCGCGATGAAAGAGATGAGAAAATGTTAGGTTATGGTAAAATTGGGGGAAATACAACATATTTATCCACGTATTTTAAAAGTCAATAAATTATAATTTTTTAAACAAATTAAAATAAAAAACAATTAATATTTTATTCACGTGAACTATAACATGAGACTCTGTTAGTCTCAATTAATGTCAGAAATCAACTATATGGATGCAAAAAAATTCTAGAGACGATTCTTTGAAGGAAATTTTGTGAGAGACTAAAAAATAAAATCAGTAACAAGGTCAGCAAGAATACACCTTTCTCCAAATAGAGGAAGAAAACTCATAAACTTCGAATAGATGCGCTTTAGATTCAATCTCCGATAAACAAAAATTGCAAGAAGAAGAATCACTACTGACCGATAATATCCCCAGTATAATAAGTTGATCTTTAGTTGGTATTCTGTCAAGAATGAATCTCCACGCAAAAATCAAAATTTTCGATGGGACCTTTACTTCTCACATACCGTTTAAAACTCTCAACACCCTTGCGGGCTCCACTTCTTCACCTGTGAACAAGCAGAAAAATTTAAAACCCAACTTGACCGAAAATAGTCCGCTATCTCCTTTAACCAAACAAAAGTATCACAAGAATTCTTCTCCAAGACAACTAATTGAAATAACTCAACAAACTCCTCCCAAATGCTAGGAACGACCTCTTCTAAATTAACCATAATTTCATTGTAATTCCAAGTTCAAAGTACACCTGACCAGTTCACAACGTCCGCGACACTGCAGTTTCTGCTAGCTGCTTCAACGAAAAGTTCCGAAAACGCCATCTTCAAAAAGAATTGTCAAAACGAAATTGTTCTTCCGTCATTCGCTCTGCATAAAACTGCATCAGAAAAATTATAACAAAAAGGATAATCACGGACTGCTGTACCAGAACTAGGAAGCTCTGCATTTCTTCCCCTTCCTGCTAAAGTCGAGGCTGGACTGGCTGCAATTCTTGCTGAAACTGAAGCAGGAAAAACAGTGACAGCAGCATTGTTATGATTTATAGCCGAGTCTGGAGGAATTTTGGACAGAATAAGATCCCTCCACCAAATTGAATCACCTTCAGCGCGCTTTTATCTCCAATCATGACTTTAATCTCCAGATTCAAATATCTAATCCTAAGGATATTATTCCAAATCGCGTTATTCTCCTTCAAAATCCTCCATTTCCACTTACTAACTAATAAGAGCCTAATTCAAGACTTCAACATCTTTGGTATCAAAACCACCTAAAGTACGAGACTTGCACACTGCTTTTCAACTAACCCAATGAACAATTCTTTTTTCCTTGCAACCTCGCCACAAAAAATTACTTTGAATATGTTTTATCTCTAACAAAACTTTTGAAGGAGCTTTGAAGAAAAATAGCGAGTAAACCAGAATGGAATTAAGAACCACATTTATTAACATGACGCGACCTGCTATCGAGAGATAACAAAGAGAAACAAAAAATGTTTCACTTTTGCAACGTCTGTGTTGATTTTATTTATACGGTTTCATTAATTATTGAGTTAGACTTGTTTATTTAAGGAATGATTCACGGAATGATATAAGGTTTAGATTGAACAGTATTATATAAGTATATTAGAAACAGAATATCGTGAATCCGTTGTAGTCTAGTTGGTCAGTATTATAATATAAGATGGAATTTTTTTTTTGAATTTTTGAAAGCTGTATCATGTGTATTTGGATTGAATTGAAAGTTTGATAAATGAACAGCATGGATAAAAGATGAGAAAAAGAGGCAAAATCCTGCAATTTTATTTGATGGATCAAATGAGGGTAACAACATGCTCTACCAATTTTATTGAGTTTCCAATATATTTTGTGCAATTCTAATGTTGAACAAAATTCTTAACCCTAACCCTAAATGCTCCACTTAGTTTGTGCACAGTTTTCGCAATCCCAAACATTTCTTCTTTTCCAATCTCTCTTTCTGATGAAACCAACACAACTTGAGTTCCGCACAATTCATCATATATTCTCTCGAACTCTTCCAACACTTCCCCAACTATTCCCATCTTCTTCTTCTTCGTCAACATCTTCACCAACCCAACCACATGCCGCTCAAAATTCCCCTGCTCCACCATCTTCCTCACCGCTGAACCATCGATAATACCACCATCTGATTTAAGTTTCAATAGTCGCTGAACATCCCTATGGACTGAGTGAAGTGTATTGGTGGTTTGAGCTACATCTATGATTGCAGCAGCATATCCAGTAGCAGGCTTGTCATGGAATATTGGAGAGGGTTGTTTGAGTTTGAGAGATGTGGTGTTTGGAGAAGAGAATTGCAGAGAATGATTGTTGTGTGAGAAATTTATGATTTTTTGGGGTTTTGGTTGTGGAAGACGATTAGGGATTGGATGAGGAGTTCTTGTGAAGTGATGGAATTCATGATTTGTTGTTGGTGCTGGTGGAGGGAGTGATGAGATTTTGAGATTTGAAACTGATAAAGTTTCCATGGAACAAGAAGAAGCTCTTAGGTGAAGAACCTAACCAGAAGATAAGGTTAAGGCCACTTGATCTTCAAACTAACCCTTTGATTCTTTTATAAACATGATGATGAGATAACTGTGACCATCATTTTTTATTTATTTATATAATTCTTGCCAGTAATACCGTTCATTCCGAATTATCGCATTTCATTTAAATTAAGGAACAATTATAAATGGAAGTAGGAGAATAGTAAAAGTTTTATAAAAAATAATTCTTATTAAATATCGGTAAATATTATTTAAAACTGAGGCAAATAATACTATTGATATCACAGAATTGGAAAAAAAATATTACTTTCAACAAATTGACCCGTTACTTTTTTTATGACAAAATTAATGAAATTTTACTCCATCCATCCATTTCAAAATAAATATTATTTTAAAAAAAAATTGTTTTAAAGTAAATGTTTTTCTCATTTTTCAATGTAGTAATGATAATTATTTTTCTAATTATGTCTTATAATTATTATTTTATATACTACTTTTTCATTTAAATAAATATATAATTACATATATATTTAAAATAATATGTTTAATATTATTATTCACTTACATATATGTTTAAAATAATATGTTTAATATGTTTATATAAATATCCTTAATATTATTATTTACTTACAGATATTTTTAAAATAATATGTTTAATATTATTCACTTACATAATATATAATTATAATTATTTGAAATATTAAATATATTTATTATATATTAATAATATTAAATCAGAGAATAATTATATTTATAACCAGAGGATAAGGTTAAGGCCACTTGGTCTTCAAACTAACTTTTTGATTTTTATATACATAATGATGAGATAAGTGTGACGATAATTTATTTATATAACTCTTGCCGGTAACAATACATACCGTTCATTTCAAATGATAGCATTTCATATAAAGGAACAATTATAAATAATACTTTCAACAAACTGAGCTATTACATTTTTTATGGCAAAATTAATCAAATTAAAAATTATTCTCTCTATTTTAAAATAAATATCGTTTTAAAGTAATTTATTTTAAAATAAATGTCATTCTTACTTTTTAATATAGTAATGATAATTATTTTTTCAATTGTCTTCTCTAATTATTATTCCACACTACTTTCAATAAATTAATAAGACTGATTTAATAAAAGTACAACGTCTCATGACAATATAATTATATTCTTTAATCTGTGTGTAAAAACTTAAAACGACACTCATTTTAAGACAGATGGAGTACAATTTTAGGTCTAAGAGATATAACGTTGTCATTCATAAGATTTTGGACTTCTTGTAAGAGATCAACTACTTTTGTCTTCTAGTGTCAGAAAACCAAAATTATCAAGACACATTTTCTCATGTTTGACCACTTTACTTGAAGTAGCTTTGACGGTTGTCCGTTTCACAATAAAACCACCAATTCTGAGTCCTTTTAGTGGAGAAACTTCAGTCAAGTCGACACAATCATGTTTTCCTCCTACCTTCCCATACACCAGAACATATGTTTGGCCTAAGTGTTGATCTCCCCTCATGTAGGTCAGTCAAGATATTCACAAGCGCCTATTTCTTCACAAATACTCTGAACTGCCAAACTATTATTATTATATTAAAAATTATAAATGTCATTTGTAAACCATATTTTTATATTTGTTGAAGTGTGACTTAAAACCTTAAGTGATGAAGAGAAAGAAAATATATCTAATGATTGCAAAAATCAAAAGCCCTAAATTTCATAAGTCGTCAGAAATGATTGTTATTTGTGAGAGTTTTTAGCAAAACTCGGAGATGACACTACCGAAACCACGACGATCGACGGCGACCGTGGTACAACAGTGGCGGGTCGCAGGTCAAACGACGGCATTGGAGTGCGGCCGCAACGGAGGTCGCGGGTGGGATGGTGGTTGTTTGTACAACGGTGATGACTGTCATAATCGATTTGTATGTTATCCAGTTTTTTGGTCATCCAGCTAGTTTTCTCGGTTCACATGTTTTAAGACTTTTTGGTTTGGTTCACTGATCCATTTGCTAATAGGTTATGTTTCGGGCTTTGTTATAGATCTATTGGATTTTGGAAATTATAAATATGTATCTCATCTGTTATTGTAAGTCTGACAATTTTAGGATTTTTGAGCAAAAGGAAGAAATAAGGATTTAGGGTTTAAGGAAACCTTTAGAGTTATCTAGAAGATTCAGACAATACTTCCAAACACCTTGGATTTGTGTGATTACTATATTGAGAGTTAAAGAGATTGAGAAACAAGTGGGAAGAAAATGGGGTTTGTTATTGAGAACTTTGAAGTCTATTATATTGTAACTCTTTTGTAATATCTTGTAACAACTTTATGAGTATAGTGAATTGGAGAGCTACTCTCTCCCCCAATATGTAGATCATTTGATCGAACTGGATAAACAAATCTTTTGTGTTTCTCATCTTCTTTTATCTTCTTCTATCAAGTTAATCCATTGTCTTATTGGTTATTATTGCTGAAAGCCATTTATTTTGGTTGTCATTGTTCTTTGTCCCCGCACATAAAATTACTTGGTGTGAATTGAACCTTATATTTTCATAATAAATAGCATCCACCGTGGGGCGAAGGGGTATTATTTACAAAGTGAGAACCATGGATAAATGGGAGATCGAGACATTTTTCGAAGATAACGATTTTGGGTTGTGGAAAGTGAAGATGCAAACAATTTTAACTCAAGAGAAGTGTATTGAAGCTTTGAAGATGAGGCATCAATGCATGCACGGCTAACTATAGAGAAGACTGCAACTTCGATGTGGGAAAAACTTAAATTATCGTATATGACCAAGTCTTTGGGTCACATGTTGTGTCTGAAAAAACAACTATATTCATTCCAAAAGGTGGAAAACCAATCCATAGTGGAGCAGTTGATAAAATTTCAAAAAATTATTGATGATCTTGAGAATATTGAGGTGAAGATTGATGATGAGGACAATACTCTACTCTTGTTGAGCTCATTAGCCAAATTATTTAATCACTTTAAAGATTCCCTTCTTTATGGTAAGGAAAGTACTATTACTTTGGATGAAGTCTAGACGGGTGAGAGATCCTAAGAATTTTCAAAGGTGAAAGATTTGAAGATTGATGATAGTGGTGAAGGCTTGAGTATCTCAAAAGGAGCAAGTGAGCGTAGAGGGATCTCTAAATCAAAGAGGTTTGACAAGTCGAAGGTAAAAATATTTTAATTGTCAGAAAATCAGTCACTTCAAAAGGGATTTCCTGAGAGAAAGTAAAATGATGATTTTGTTCAAGTTGTGGTATCCTTAGATGAGTATGGTTATAAGAGTCTTGGTGCACTAGTGGTATGAAGTTTGGAGAGTGAAGATAGTTGAGTCTTAGACTCAGGGTTCTCTTATCACATGTGTCTAAGAATATAATACTTTGAGACTTTGAAGTTGTAGCAAGGTAGAGTAGTTCTCCTAGGTGACAACAAGGCTTGTAAGGTTTATGGTATTGGTACAGTCAGATTTAAAATGTTCGATGATCGTGAGTTTCTTTTTCATAAAGTGAGGTATGTTCCAGAACTCAAGTGAAATTTATTGTCCATAAGCATGTCTGATGATCTAGGCTATTGCACTAGAGTTGAACGTAGAGTGTTGAAAATTTTGCATAATGAAGTGATTATAGCTAAATAGTCTAAAATATATGGTGTATATATTTTGGAAGGTTCAAATGTCGTTGTTCATTCATTATCAGCTAGTGAAGACTTTCATGACAAGAATAAGCCATGGGATTTGAGGTTAATGCATGATGATTACTAGGAAGTTATTTTAGAACAATTTAATGAGTTTTGTAGAAGACAATGTATAAAAACGCATGAGACTACTGAGTTATCAATGAGTTATGGGGTAAAGTTGGTGTCAAAACAGTTTACTTGGTTGACGGAGAGTTATGTCATGTGAAGAAGAGTAAAAGCCAAGGGAGGGAGCGCTTAGAAACTATGACAGAGAAAACTCAATTTAAGGCGGAGTTTCCTACTATAGATACTAGTAGTAGTGTGGGAACGGTTACAAATTCCTCTAATTTTAATTTAACTCTTGATAAGGTAAGGAGGGAGATTGTAGCATCTCAAAGGGACTATTATTATACTTTTGAGTATTATGCTTTGAATGTGGCTGAAGGGTTGGAAAATACAGAGACAGGGACCTTCAAGGATGCATTCAAAGACATCTGGAGTCAATAGTGGTTGAAATACCACTCTCGTGGGCTTGTTTAATTACCTAGGCAGAAATGGATAATTGAAAACAAGTGGATACAAATTGCTAGATCAACGTTTAAGAATTTATTGAACTTGATCAAGGTTTTTGAATATGGTTTCAATATGGTAGAGAGCACCATGTAGTTGATGGTTAAATTTGCATCACCATGGTTTAAAGTCAATGTGGAGATTGTTAAAGTATGCCTTAAAACCTTAAGTGATGAAGAGAAAAAAATATTTAATGATTGCATAAACAAAAACCCTTAAATTCCAAAAAGTTTACCGAAGGGATTGTTATTTATGAAAGAGTTTTAGCAGAAATCGGGCAAAAATTGAAGACGATAATGCAGGGGGAGCGACAACGGTGCCAATTGGCAGAACTCTGACGATCAGCGATGGCGGCTGGGGCACGGTGACGAAGGGTCATAAGGGAGGCAGTCGAAATTTGGAGTGTGGTGGCAGCGGAAGACCGTAGGTCGGACGACATCGACCAAAGTGCGGCAATAGTGAAAGTCGCGGGTCGAACGGTGGCGGTGGGTGTTTGTACAACAATGACGGCATAACGAATCTCTACGGGTTTTTGCTATGGTGGCACGGTTGTCGAAATTGATCTTTGAGTTTTTTTGGTCATCCAGTCATATAGAGAACTTTGAAAAACACTCATGTAAAAAAATTGGATTATCCGATTATCCCCTACCATATAGAGAACTTTGAAAAACACTCATGAAAAAAAATTGGATTCTCCTTTTAACTTATGAAGATTCTGTTATTTTAATTCCTCATGAGATTGACCAATCATCAGACGAAACTACATCCTAGTAAGTATTATCCACCTTACTTGCTTCATGAAAGACAAAGGTGGTTCCTATAACATGCTTTTCCACCCAGAGGCATTGATTTGCATCAATATGAAGCTTTAGGTCGCGTTGTCCCTCTAGACCATCTCCCCTCACTGTTAACAATGAAAAATCACTAATGTGAATTCTGGAATGTGCCCAAGATTCAAGATACCACGTAACCTCATCATCACTAGGTTCCTGGCCATTCAAACCCTTAAAAGCTTTATAAAAGTATGGGTCCTCAAATCGTTCTGATATTCCCTATACTGTCTTCGGGTTTACTATGGGTATTTTTGGGAATCCAAAACCAAAACCAACTCTAATTTCTAAACTAAACGAGTTTTCTCCCCCAATCTTCCTACATAAGCCCTCAAGGTTCTCCTCATCTCGTGGGCCCCTAGGCCCATCATCGTCACCTCTATAGGTTTCCCATAATCAAACATGTCATTAATCTCTATAAAGTTGACAGAAGGAATTCTCATCAATAAAGGGCGCCGCCCAATATTTTAGGATTAACCACTCTAGTACACAGAGAAGCATCCCTTATATCGTCCCCGCCAGATAAATTCACAAATGCCATATTTGAGTTCTCTATGTTTTCCATAATTAAGCATTATATGGGAGCAATATTAATGACAAAAGTAAAAATATATTACCTTGAGAAAATTACAAAGTAGAAGACAAACGAGGCGAGGAATGGTTCCCAGAGTCATAGAAACACTGCTCATAAACACTTAAGTAATCAAGATAAGGAAGATGTTTGGTCTCAAGGCTGGCATAGAAGCTACAGCTTAATCCTAGCTTGTTGCGGCGGTAAAAGCGGAAAACAAAAAATAAATTATTATTTTATCGAGTGATATAGATTATATCTTATCGTATTTATAGAGATTAGTTATTGATTTGCCGCTGACAAATCTCTCGTTCATGAGTTTGGGGATTAATGAGTTTGGTTTGTATAGAAAGGAAAATAAGTGAACATAAAAATTATACACAAGAAAATTTTCATCATTCAAATAGGATAAAACTCTCGAGTTTGACGCCTGTTAATTTTATTAATTATTTAATTACATTATTTTTTGAATTATTTGTTGCAGTTGTGAGATGATGAGAATTGGTATAAGTTGTTAGATTATTATTAATTAATTAATTAGTTGATTAGTAATAATAATAATGTTGGAATTAATGAAATAATGTAAGATTAAGTTGTTTGGTCTATTTTATATGGTGGTATGTAGTACTGAGAGGGTGTGAATTAAGCCCAATAGAAATACTATTATTATTAAGTTTGGTTATAATAATAGAAATTAGATTGACAACAAGAAAAAATAGGTTTTGTCAAGTAGGAGAGGAATAATGGTTGGAAGAGAGAAAGAGAACGTGGAAGTTGCAGAGAAGAAGGAAAAGAGACAAAGCGGGATTCGATCAGAAAATTGTAGAGCAGCCTTCAATCTAAGGTAATGGTGGGGTTCTGACTCTATAATTGCGTTTATGATGCATGTTACATGGGAATTGGGTTGTGTGAAATTGTTACTGTATGTGATGGTTGTATGAATAAATTGTTGTTTGATATTTGTGATAATTGTGCTAACATTGCAGTGATTCAATAGATGAATCGTGTGTTGAAAATTATCATATATTGATGTGAGTATAATTGTTGTGTTGGCCTCAGATTTGGGCAGAGAAGGAATTACTGATCGCGGGAAAATTTGGACGAAGTTGCAGAACTGTAACTAGAATTATGGACTTTTGCCGAGTGGCACAAGTGTGATGGTGATGGGGTGCCGACCGACACCATGTTTCTGTGCTGAGGGGCACAGTTCACATGCCGAGGGGCACAAATCCATTTACTGCATCTTCTTTTAATTGTTTTGTGCCTTGCGTGTCTGTTACTTAGTAGTTGTTACAGAAAAAGGTTGAATGCAGTAGCAGAGTTATCAATTCAATTTATTTAGCAAAGTAGGTGCACATGTAGCAGGGGTAATTGGTTGGTTACAGAGTTAACAATAATGAGTAACATGCTAGTAAATGTTAGCAGCAAATTAGTAATTAGAAGACAGTGTAATGAAAAATTGTTGGTAGTAGTGATTTATGGAAGTAATAGCAGTAGATATTTAGCAAGGATAATTAATAAATTGCAAAATTAATAACTAGTATAGTTTTAGTTGCAGAACTAGTAGTGAATAGCAGTAGTATTAGTACCCAAAACATATTAGCAGTAGAGATGACTTAAGTGGCAGAAAAATAATGGTTTCACTAATTTAGCAGAAAATTATTAATGAGGCTTATGGCAGAATAATTTAGTAGAAGTATTTTAGTAGGATCGTGTTAATAATATTATTGGCATGTGTAAGTTGTTGTATTGTTGTTATTAATTGTTGAAGTTGCAGGTAGTGGTGAGTTATGTTGTATTGCATCTATAATTGGCAATTATTAAGTTGTAGGTCTATGGCCAGTGTTGAATTATTATTAAGTTGTTGTTGAATTGTTGTTAAGTTGTAGTTGAATTGTTGTTATTGTGTAGTTGTTGTTGTTGTCGCATGCATAGCATAAAAAGTTGGTCTGGATTGGAAAAAAGTTGAAGTTGAAGGCTTATGCCTTGTTGATGCCTCTATTAATTGGTAATTTTTAAGTTGGGAGTTCTGCTCCATTTTTAAGTTTGAAGTTCTGCTCCGCTGGTACCACATGCATGTGCATAAAAATAAGTTGCATTCCATGTTGCATTATCAAGTTGTTGTGTTGATAAATCATTTATTATATTTCGTTGATGTTTTGTTGCGATTGATGTTGTTTAATGTTGTGAAGTGGTGATTTTGCATAGACTGATTCTAATGTAATATTATCATACATCTAATTATATTGTTCGATATCTCACCCCTTCTATTTGAATATTATCCCGATATTGGTAACGTGCCGGTAATCTAGAGTGAAGGAGGTTTACCTTCAGTAGTTCGAGTCGGTGTCATCGTTCTGATACGTAATACTCGGGGGGGTGAACGCTTGTTGTTTTATTGTTATTAATTCAGTTGATTGAAATTTAAGTTGTTGTTCGTTAAATATTTTTTATTTGAAGTTGTTTTAGTTGGATAAAGATGTTATATTCTTTTAAGTTGAATATTTGATTCCGCTGCGTAGTTATGAAAGTTGTTGGTTAAAGGATTAAAATTATGTTATTGTTGTTCATTCCAGTTTAATGTGTTATGTATCTGTAATGAATTACGTTGTTTTAAGTTGAAATTGTAGCATCCTAATTTGGTTGTTGAATTTTTATAACCCTGATTTCATAATAATTGTCGCGTAGAATTGGGGTGTTACAAGTTGGTATCAGAGCAGGTCGGTCCATCCGATCAAGTTGTCTAATGTTGTTTGTTCCTTAGTATGCAACAAGTGCGTGAGACACTGTCGGTGCTTGCTTGCTTTTCTAATCGCTTGTATGCAGAAGTTGGTTTGAAGATAAGTGGGGGAGAAGCTTTGTTTCTCGGATATGTTTCAGTTGTAAGATGTTGGTTTGGTATGGCGACAATGCAAGTATTGTTGAAGTTTTGTCGTTTCCCGAATCCGAAGGTGACATGGATTAAAGATTTTGTTTGTTAATCAAGTTGAGACGTCTTGAAGGAGGATGATCAGCCATTGTTGATGTTTATGTCTCGAAGGATGAAGAGAAATGTAACGGTTGTTGATATACGAGTAGAGTATAAGTTCATGATGTTTCTAAAGGTGATTGTTAAGTAACAAGGATAATATTTAGAAGATGGAATTTATAAAGTTGCGATGTTTCAGTGTTGCTGTTGGATTTGTAAAGTTGTCGGTTTGAGTAGCCTGGCATAAGATATCAACGTCTGAACGATGATAGAGTGACAGATTATGGTAGACCTTGTCGTGGGATCCTTGTGAGTGATTGTAAAAGTTGTTGAAGTGGTTGGAATGTTTTGAATCGCGAGTCAGAGTCAGAAATGCAAGGAGATGGGTACGATTTCAAGGATGGTAAGTGTTGGTACTGGTACAAAGAAATTATGTTATGATGTTATCATAAGATGTGTAATAGTATGTCGCTGCATGATGTTGGTGTTAGCATTTTTGGATAACTTTAGAAATTCATATTTTGTGTTATGAGTATCAGATTGGTGTTCAGTTTGAACCTACGAGGAGATATAAATATATTATATCATATGAAAGTGTTTTCAAATATGGTTGATGCATTCCCATATGGAGGAACTCTGAAGTCGTTTATGAAACTAGAGGCTTTTTGGGCATAAATGATTATTATCTCAATTGTTTGAGACGAGGTCAAGCATATTATGTTGTTGGCGAATAAGTTGAGGAATGGGATGTTCTACATTAAAAAGGATAGTCGTTCATCATTACAATTATGGGATATTGCATGTGAAGAAAGTTTTTATAGAACTAAAGAAAAGATTGACGACTTCTCTGGTATTGGTTTTGCCTAATCCGAGTGAGTCATTTGTAGTGTATTATGAATGCGCCTAAGATGGGACTTAGTGGTGTGCTAATTCTACATGGACAATTTGTTGCTTGTGCTTCTAGACGACTCATAGTTCATGAGAGGAATCATCCTACACGTGGCTTAGAATTAGCAGCGGTGGAGTATGTTGAAGATTTGGAGACATTATCTTTTTGATTCTAGATTTGAAGTATTTAGCGACCATAAGAATTTAAAGTATTTATTTGATAAGAAGGAATTGAATATGAGATAATGAAGATGGTTGGAGTTGTTGAAAGATTATGATTTCAATTTGAAATATCATCCAGGTAAAGCTAATGTCGTGGTTGATGCTTTAAGTCTAAAAACTTTACATATGTCGGTAATGATGGTTAAAGAATTGGAGTTAATTGAACAGTTCAAAGATATGAGCTTAGTTTGCAAAGTGACACTGAAGAGTGTTATGTTAGGGATGTTGAAGATTAAGAATGATTTTCTGAACAATATCAAAGAAGCTCATAAGTTATATGTGGAATTGGTAGATTTGGTGGTTGGACTCGATCAGTCTGAGAATGATGATTTCGAGTTAGATGCGTAGGGTGTGTTGAGATTCAGTAATCGAATTTGTATTCCTGATGATACGGAGATGAAGAAAGTAATTCTTGAGTTGGAGGATACTTAACCTTCGTGTGAGGCTAAGTGAGTGTAATATAGACCGTGTAATATATTGAGCGTTGGTGTCTCATCGACAAAATCAAATGGGAGGGAAATTGTGGAAGTATTTGTCAACCTCATTGGAAATTATTGGATTATGGTGCTTTATGTGACTTGAGTACAAGTTCTAAAGGAATACAATTGTAGTTTGGTAATGATGGTTTATAATCCACTATGGTTGTCGGCTATCTATTGACAAATTAAGGAACTGATCACCCTTAATCTCTTGTTGATGGTAGACGAGATTGTGTTGGATGGTATAGATTTGTCCTGCTATCTTAATGGTGTTTAAAGTGATTGATGTTATATCGTGCAAATAGTGGCTCACCAATTTGTGTGAATTAATAGAGGAGTGGCTAGGAAAGAATTGAGACGTATTGAACAAGTTGGAGTAGCGAGTTATATGCGAACTATTGTCACAAAGTGAAAGATTAAGAATATCAAGTGAACAACGATTTTTTTTGTGGATGTCAAAGAAAGTCTGAAACTAGATTGAAACTTGTAAATCATATAGTTGATGGAAATTTTAATGAGGACGATGACTTAAGATGGATGATCAGAGTTGCGCAGCTGAAGCGTGATGTGGCGTAGTTGGTATGCGTGTACGACTCGTTAGAAGAGAAGGACTACATATCAGGAGCCTATGAGAATGATATGTCATGATCTACATGTTTGAATTGGAGGATTGTTGATATAAAGATGATGTGCCAGAGTACTGTGTTTTTTCGTAAGTATTTGCTGATTTTATAAGGATATTGTTTGGTTGTTGGTTGATGGTGAGTTGTGTGTATAATTGTTGAGTTATACTGTTAAGTTTATGTTATAATGATTTTGTTCCTGTTGTTGTGATGTTGTTATTGGTTACCGTAAAGGATGAATAATACTCCATAATATGACGAAGTTGATTATGTTGGCTATGTTGATGTCACTATAAGGGTGATACGACGATACGAATAAAGTTGTTGATAATTGACATATATATATATATATATATATATATATATATATATATATATATATATATATATATATATATATATATATATATATATATATATATATATATATATGTATATATATATAGGAATGAAAATGTGTATGTGTTTTGGTGTTGGAAATATTGTTAAGATGATAATGTGATGTTGTATATCCAAGTATAAGTGTGTTACTACTTTAAAATATTGATATGTCAAGATATTGTTAAAGTGGTTGATAAGTTGTTAACGATTATGTCACAGAGGTGTTGAATGATTAACATGTGTGTATTTGATTTAAATCGTGTTGAGTTATTGTTATGTCAAGAAAGTAGTGGTCTAAATGTTGCCAGACGCGACTTGGGGATCAGAAAGGGTGATTCCAAATTCGCATTAAGTGTGGTAGTATCGAGTAGATTTTCGAGGACGAAAATATTCTAAGTCAGAGAGAGTTGTAACGCCTGTTAATTTAATTAATCATTTAATTAAATTATTTTCTGGATTATTTGTTGAAGTTGTGAGCTGATGAGAATTGTTGGTATAAGTTGTTAGATTATTAATTAATTAATTAGTTGATTAATAATAATAATAATGTTGGAATTAATGGAATAATATAAGATTAAGTTGTTGGGCCTATTTTATATGGTGGTATATAGTACTAAGGGGGTGTGAGAATTAAGCCCAATAAAAATACTATTATTATTAAGTTTGATTATAATAATTGAAATTAGATTGACACTAAGAAAAAATAGGTTTTGTCAAGTAGGAGAGAAATAAGGGTTGGAAGAGAGAAAGAGAACGTGGAAGTTGTAGAGAAGAAGGAAAAGAGGCAAAGCGGGATTCGATCAGAAAATTGTAGAGCGGCCTTCAATCCAAGGTAAGTGTGGGGTTCTGACTCTATAATTGGGTTTATGATGCATGTTACATGGGAATTGGGTTGTGTGAAATTGTTACTATATGTGATGGTTGTATGAATAAATTATTGTTTGTCATTTGTGATAATTGTGCTAACATTGCAGTGATTCAATCGATGAATCGAGTGTTGGAAATTACCATATATTGATGTGGGTATAATTTTTGTGTTGGCCTGAGATTTAGGCAGAGAAGGAGTTACTGATCGCGGGAAAATTTGGACGAAGTTGCAGAACTGTAATTGGAATTATGGACTTGTGTCGAGCGGTACCATGTTTCTGTGCCGAGGGGCACAGTTCATATGCCGAGGGGCACAAATCCATTTAATACATCTTTTTTTAATTGTTCTGTGCCTTCCGTGTATGTTACTTAGTAGTTGTTACAGAAAAAGGTTGATTACAGTAGCAGAGTTATCAATTCAATTTATTTAGCAAAGTAGGTGCACATGTAGCAGAGGTAATTGGTTCGTTACAGAGTTAACAATAATGAGTAACATGCTAGTAAATGTTAGCAGAAAATTAGTAATTAGAAGACAGTGTAATGAAAATTGTTGGTAGCAGTGATTTATGGAAGTAATAGCAGTATATATTTAGCAAGGATAATTAATAAATTGTAGAATTAATAACTAGTATAGTTTTAGTTGCAGAACTAGCAGTAAATAGCAGTAGTATTAGTACCCAAAATATATTAGCAGTAGAGATGACTTAAGTGGCAGGAAAATAATGGTTTCACTAATTTAGCAGAAAATTATTAATGAGGCTTATGGCAGAATAATTTAGTAGAAGTATTTTAGTAGGATCGTGTTGATAATATTATTGTCACGTGTAAGTTGTTGTATTGTTGTTGTTAATTATTGAAGTTGCAGGTAGTGGTGAGTTATGTTGTATTGCATCTATAATTGGCAATTATTAAGTTGTAGGCCTATGACCAGTGTTGAATTATTATTAAGTTGTTGTTGAATTGTTGTTAAGTTGTAGTTGAATTGTTGTTGTTGTGTAGTTGTTGTTGTCGCATGCATAGCATAACAAGTTGGTATGGATTGGAAAAAAGTTGAAGTTGAAGGCTTATGCCTTGTTGATGCCTTTATTAATTGTAAATTTCTAAGTTGGGAGTTCTGCTCTGTTTCTAAATTGGGAGTTCTGCTCCATTTTTAAGTTCGAAGTTCTGCTCCGCTGGTACCATATACATGTGCATAAAAACAAGCCGCATTCCATGTTGCACTATCGAGTTGTTGTGTTGATAAATCATTTATTATATTTAGTTGATGTTTTGTTGTTGTGATACAGTGGGAGAACTGACTTGGGTGTTTTGTGTTTGATCGCAAATGTTGCGGTTAGTAAGAGTCGCCAACGACTTTTCTTTTATTCAAAAGGAAAGGTGAAAAAGCACAGGAAAGACCTTTGAGATCATTTCTTGAGTTCGGGGGATAGATTATGAAAAGAGAAGGTATTAGGACCCTTTTCATCCATGGTTTTCCATGGGCTCTTAGTTACTTGCTAGATCACTTGCTTTTGTTTGAAATTGTGTTTTGTGTGGTTTTTGAAAGTATTTTGTAAAGAGGCCACTGTTTAGGCAATTTTCTAATGATTCTTGTTTGTAAGAATGTATACAAAGATTTTGATATTTTGAAAATGTTTGTAAGATGTTTGAAAGTGTGTGTGTTTGTTTTGAAAATAGCAAGTATGTTTGTTTTGAAATGGAGCAAGTAATTAGGAGCAATCTACCTACTCAAATGTCTTTCTTGTTCATTTTCTTTTCCTTTGACATTGTTGTCTTACCATTGATTTGGTAAGCAACCCTATCTTTGGATGTAAACGGGACGGGCGTGGATCATCGTATAACCTTGATTAGCAATACTTGTTAACGAACAAAAATATGCGTAATCTTCGCTGAATCTCTACAGTATCCGTTAGTGCACCATGTCTTTACTGATTGAAGCAATAACCGCTTTTAATTCCATTTGGGCTTTGTTATTGATTCCAAACAAAATTGTAAAGACATTTGGGCCTTCTACTGTAAAACATTTTGTAATAACAACCCCCCTTTTTTTTTGCAAAACGCATTTCTTTTAAGCCAGACTGGGCCCGGTATTGGGCCCCTTTGTTTTTATAAAACAGGTCTTCAAATGTTCTAACTAAGTGATTCTAAAAAAACAAATATTTAATAAAACAAAAATGTTTGCATAATAACAGTAAAAACGTCAAAAGGGCTGGCTAAAAACCTTAATGGGCCTACTATCTCCAAATCCTTGCTTATTAAAAAATGAAATGGGCCTTATGAATTTTAATGGGCTTGTAATTTATACTTACCCCACCCTTTGTTTATTTGGATAACGAAAATGGAAATGGGCCAACGAAAATGGACTAGTATATTGCAATCTCACTTCTAACAACAACCTAAATGGGCTTTAATACTAAAACCTAATAATTTTTCGAATAGTCTTTTATTTTTGAATCGCATGGGCCTTTGGATGTTCACGGACACACGAGTCTTTCTAATTTAGAAAGCCCCATTTTCCTGAATTTAAGGTATCTCCTAGTCAGCTTAAATTTAAGAACGGGCCATCAAATATTGCTTAACCATTCCTAATTAAACTATCTTTATTATTTTAATCTTAAAAAATAAAATCATTTGGGTAGGAAAAATTTGGGGTACGACAGCTGCCCCTATTCAATTATCTTCCAATCGAATAGCGTGAGAATATGCGAGTCTACGCATTCTGATTGGGAATGTATTGAATACTTGGAATACCCTAAAATTTGTCCCACAAACATAAGGTTACACTGATATAGCATACCCTTACGAGTCTCAAGGAAGTAGTTAAAGCTGATGATGTATCGCTTACGAGGGTTTGATAACGAGGCAGATGGTTATGAACTTAAGAGCACAATTTCATATGTCTTGGTTTGGTTTTGATCATTCACCTATTTCGAGGATGAATACAACAATAAGTGATAATGCATGGCTGCTTGAAGACTGAGGCCATGGGTTAGATGAGGAGAGCATATTGAGGCTTATAGGAAATGTACCGAGTTTGGCGAATACATCGTGGCTTAGAGGTGGTGTATTGAGTTTTGCGAATACATTGCGGCTTAGAGGCAATGTTCTGAGTTTGCGAATACATTGCGGCTTAGAAGAAATGTTCCGAGTTTGCGAATACATTGAGGCTTAGAGGCAATGTACTGATTTTGTGAATACATTGCGGCTTAGAGGAAATGTACTGTGTTTGCAAATACATTGTGGCTTAGAGGAAATGTTCTGAGTTTTGAGAATACATTGCGGCTTAGAGGCAATGTGTTGAGTTTTGAGAATACATTGCGGCTTAGAGGCAATGTGTTGAGTTTGGAGAATACATTGTGGCTTAGAGGCAATGTGTTGAATTTTGAGAATACATTGCGGCTTAGAGGCAATGTGTTTAGTTTTGAGAATACATTGCGGCTTAGAGGCAATGTGTTGAATTTTGAGAATACATTGCGGCTTAGAGGCAATGTGTTGATTTTTGAGAATACATTGCGGCTTAGAGGAAATGTGTTGAGTTTTGAGAATACATTGTGGCTTAGAGGCAATGTGTTGAGTTTTGAGAATACATTGCGGCTTAGAGGCAATGTGTTGAGTTTTGATAATACATTGCGGCTTAGAGGCAATGTGTTGAGTTTTGAGAATACATTGCGGCTTAGAGGCAATGTGTTGAGTTTTGAGAATACATTGCGGCTTAGAGGCAATGTGTTGAGTTTTGAGAATACATTGTGGCTTAGAGGCAATGTGTTGATTTTTGAGAATACATTGCGGCTTAGAGGAAATGTGTTGAGTTTTGAGAATACATTGCGGCTAAGAGGCAATGTGTTGAGTTTTGAGAATACATTGCGGCTTGGAGGCAACGTATTGAGTTTTGGTAATACATTGCGGCTTAGAGGCAATGTACCGAGTGTTGTTCATTACTGCATGAAGACTTAGGTGATGGAATACTTTGTAAAGAACTCATCACTGCATGGAGACTTAGGTGACGGGTTGAATTGCAGGAGAAGTGTTTTATTGATTGACCCTTAGATGATTGACTCGAGGGTAGGATTGTTCGTTTGTTGTGTGATACAGGTGTATGATGTTTGATACGGGATGTAACCTTGAGCGTATGTGTATTGAATTGTATGTATGTATGTATGTAATGTGTCTGATGTTTGATATGGATATGCCAGGTGTGATACGGTGGCAGAACTGACTATTTTTAGTTACTACTGGTTTTTGCATTTTTTGTTTGCAAATGTCGCGGTAAGCAAGAGTCACCACCGTCTTTTATTTTATCCAACAAAGGAAAAGGGAAAAAGAACAGAAAAAACCTTTTTCGAGATGTTTGAGTACGGGGGTAGATTATAGAAAGGGAAGGTGTTAGCACCCTTTCTATCCATGGTTTTCCATGCGCTCTTAGGTACTTGCTCATTTTGAAATTGCTTTTGTGTGTGTTTTGAAAAGCTTTGAAAATGCCTTAGTGCAACGTTTCACTTTATGGTAACCCTTGTATCAGTCCTCAAGAGTGTGATAAAGTGTTTTTTTGAAAACTTCAGTTGAAAAGAGTGTGAAAGTGTAAGTGTGAAAAATTGATTGTTTTGAGCAAGTACTTAAAAGTTTCTACCCACTCGAAAAAGACTATTCGTTTTCTTATTTCCTTTAGACAGCGATATGCTACTATTAAGAAGTGGGTAGCACCATCGTTGGAGTTTGAGGGACAATCGAAAGGGACGATTACTGTCACATAAGGCAACATGGCAATATCTCTTAGTAACTGCCCTAAAGTTCTAAGATCGCATTTTATTTTACCGAGGCAACTTTCGAAAGGGACTTGCGATCTCTGAATTAGAGGACAATCACTAAGAATTCTCACATTCGAGAATAGTGACCGTATTTTTCCGAAGGCAACCGAAGTGGGGAAAAACCCTAGGAGTGAGCATGTGCAAGTGTTTGTTTTTCAGTCAATTATCTTTGCACAATTAGGGTTTTCTACTGCTTTAAACATTGATTTATCTTTCACATACAATCCTATTATCAATCATCTAACAGTTTAATTAATAGCAGAAAATAAAGAGCGAGAAATTTAGAGTCTAAATATTACAAGGCTTTGGGGAGGGGGTTACATAACCAAACTTGGGGGAAAAGCGGTAAATAAAGCAGTAATAAACCTAGGTTAAAATCTATTACAAACTCAAAACAGATACAATAATCGGAAAAAATAAATAAATAAACGCGCGCGAGAATAAATTAAATATCCTAAAGAATCTACTTAAATAGAGAAAATATTTTTGATTTTTATTGAGAAAACTAAATATTTGTGAATTAAACCTAATTTTTCTAATTAACTTTACTTAATGAAAACAAATCAATTCAATATCATTAAATTAATTAATTTCCAAAAAAAACTAATTTTAATAAAAAAAAACTAATTCTATATTTTTTGCGATTTTATTGATTTTATGATTCAATATTAAAAAATGATTTTTAAAACTATAAAACAAATAACACAAAATAATGAAATAAAAAAGAAAAAAACAAGAATGAGCCTGATGCTGTAAGTGATTTTGGGGGTGCAGCGCCTGGAAATGTTGGGCCCATAATGCATAAGTCCAACACACTGAGTGATCCAGTGGGAAGGTCCACCATGGGGATTGGTTGATTGGACGCTGGATCTGATCTTGGGAAGATCCAATGGTTAGATCTTGAGGACACAAGGTATAGGCGCTGGATGTCACGCACTGGAACCTGCAAGCAATATTGGGAAAATGCAAAATTGCTAGTTTTTGGGATCGAACCCAGGTCTTTGGTTTCACATGCTTGCTCCTTTGCCATCTGGGCTGTTAACTCATTCATGTATATAATAAAAATATTATAATATAATGAAAAAAAACAATCCAAATGTCAAACATTCAAAACGTGCCCAATCAACTTTGACATGTACCAATGATGTGATGACAAACAGGCCAACGGAATTCAAACCAGTTAACGGTGCAGGAGCTCAGCTCCGGTCACCTTCTCCGGTAGCCTCAAAATGCCAAAACCTGCCAAACATGATGGATCAAAGTGCAAATGATACCCTACCCCCTATTTCAAGGGCTGCGATCTTGATGATGGCCTCCATTTGATGTAAAAATTCCTGTAAACACAGATACGAGAAACAAAAACCTTCGTGCCCTAACAATGGCACCTTGTTGTTTCTGCATGCATGCTTGCAGCTAATGATTCAAAACACCTTAGAATGACATTATGAACATATGCTAATGCAAAGATTCGATTTATATCACCTGAATCATAAGTTTGAGTTTGAGAATCTTACCAAATCGTGTGGATCGGGCTAGGGTGATTCTGGGTGTTTTAACCTTCAAAGATGGATTAGATGAGATGTTGGGAGTCCCAGGATGATGATAGAATGCATGGCTTTGACTGAAACTCGCCGGATCGTGGGTTACAAGATTGCACCTCTCTTAAATTTTTTGAAAAAAACTTTGGATGACTCCTTTAGGCAGGTTGCGCGTTCTGTGTATCCTTCGGGTTGGAATTGCTTGGCATATATATATATATGTGAATCACATTAGGTCAACTAGTATGGAAAGAATCCACAGATACCAATGCCTTCCAATTTTGCTTCAAATCTTTCCAATTTTGAATATCCTTGCCCATTCATAGCTTGCACGATTTCTTTGGCTATTGACAGCACATGAGATCTCCATTCAATGCAAAAATCATTCTTAAAACAAATCATGTGATTTATTTGGATTTATTTGATTTTATTTGAGTTTTAAATGAATAAAAATCAAAATAAATTAAATAAATAAATAAATAAGGCATGGAGGGTCCCATAGGTCGTGGACCATGCTAGGATTGAGATTCAATCTTGAAAAGATGGGCCCATGTGGAAAAGAAATGCAATTTTGGGCATTGTTAACTTTGTGCAAATTTCCAAAAATGGCCAAATTTTACAATGCATATCTCTCAATTTTGACCCTAAGAGGGTGTTCTTGGACTTTTTAGAAATATTAGGATGTCCTCTAAACAAACCTTTTAGTTTCATCTCCATTGGGTCTTCCATGTTCAGGTAAGAAGCTTTGACCCAAAATGTGTTTTTGTTGACTTTTGAAAAGGACCTATAATGTGTGAGTCTATATCTTTTCATGAGTGCATTTCTTGAACTTGAGGGCTGAAGATGAGTTATAGAGAATTGGATTCTCTTCAAAATGAACCTTAGATGAGAAATTTCTGATAAAGTATGAGAAAGTTATGCCTGGTCAAAGTTTGGTTGACTTTTTCTATAGGAACCCTAATTTAGCAACTTTTGAGTTTTGATGAATTAGGAGCATTCCTTGAGGAATCATGATCAAACCTTGATCAAATGATGGATATCACTTAAAAATGTTTATGTTGACCAAAAATCTTGAAGTTTGACTGAATTTGGGCCACAATTGACTTTTGCCCTAGTATAGTTGATTTTCAGGCATTTGAGCAGTTGACTGAACAAACTTGTTGTGCAAGGCATGAAACTTGGCATGGATGATATAGAGGACATATTAGGACAATTGAGACCATTTGGGACCCTTGGAAATCAACCATCTTGATGAGGAGTGAAACCCTAGTTTGAGGCTCATTGTCTTAGGAGGAGGATTTGTCTGGTCAATCCTTAGTCAACTTGAGCAATTGATGACCTCTAGGAGTATGTCTTGTGTGAAAATGGAGGAAACTTTTGGGGTACAATAGCTTCAATCTTATTATACCTGAGGATTTAGATTGGCTTGTCTGCCTTTCGTGATCTGAGGGTGGAAGATGATTGAACACTAGAGTGCCTAGAAATTTGCACTCGCATGAAGTAATATTGATGGTTGATGACGTCGGGAATGAGATTACAGATGCCATTTGGAGAAGATGACTGAAATTCATCAGAGATGAGCTTAAAGAAGCCATCCTGAGAATGTGACGGAGGGTCGTCGGAGATGGGCTTAAAGATGCCATCCAGAATAATGATGATTTCGTGAGATATTCCTTTGTGGGAATTCCTGTTCCTGTTGTTAGGGAGGACTTCGACGAGGAATGTTGGTCTCTATCTTGGGGAATAGAGTCTAGGGGCTTCAGTTGTCCGTTATTCTACTGGGGAGTCATCTCTTGATTGATGAGACAAAAGTCAGCTATTATCTGGTTGATTCCAGGTTTCACAACGACTCACTGGGGAATATGAAATCGATTGTATCTGGTCGGGTCCAGGTTTTACACTATTGTAAGCTGTTGTCCGGAGATAAAAGAGAAGGAACCTATATAGGGCTTTCTCGGGATAAGTCCATGCAAAACTGCATCAGATAATTCATGAAAAGGGGCCTGGATAGTATGGCTATGAGAAGGAACCTGGGTAGTAGGGTTACTTCGAAATAAAGCCTTGGTAGTAGGGCTGCCTCATTTGATCACGTAGATTAGTTGACTCGTTTGGTTTCGGGAACTGATTTTCCATTAGTTGTCTGCGGATATGACATGTATAGCTTCATGGATTTAATCTTGAACTGTTGGAATTGTTGATGATAACCATCTTTCTTGAAAAGCTACAAGATTAATTATATGCGATGCATGAAATGCATTGTGTGATGATGTTCTCAAAATAAATGAGATTATGCTATATGAAATATGTATGTGCACATCATGATGTATGAACATGAAATGCGGTTGTGACATATCTGAGTGGGAAAATAAATCCCTGACTGCTGCTGGAGAGTACTGGAAATTGAATTCCTGACCGTTGTAGAAAAAGTGGTTCTTCGACTTCCGCTGGGGATGGTGAACGGAGATGACTATGCTGTGGATTTACTCCTTTCTATTTGTAAATATTCTATCGGGGAGAGACTCTGCTTGAGAATAACTCTACGGGCGAATAACTCTGTTTGAGAGAGGAGATGCTTTGTTGGAAGATTTTGCCGATTCAGAGAAATAAAATCCGATGGGGGATGAACTTCCGTAGCTGGAGGAATAAACTCTGTTGGGGATTGAGATTCTATATTCATAGAAATAAACTCTGCTTGGGAGAAAACTTTATGAACCGCTTGTGATTATAAAATTTGGCTGAGGAATATAGATGTCGGCTCTCTGAAGGAAATTTACTGGGGAAAGTAGCTCATGTTTGGGGAAGCCGATGTCGAAGCTTTGGTTGTGTGATACGGTGGCCAGAACTGGGACTTGTTTCCCTCTTTTTAGGAATTTGCTGGTTTGCATTTTGCGTTTTGTGTTTGCAAAATGTCGCGGTAAGAAAGAGTCGCCACCGACTTTTATTTTATCCAACAAGGAAAGGAAAAAAGCACAGAAAAATTCCTTTTTCGAGATATTTCTGAGTACGGGGGGTAGATTATAGAAAGGGAAGGTATTAGCACCCTTTTTATCCGTAGTTATCTACGGGCTCTTAGGTACTTCCTCATCATTTTCAAAATTGTTTTCTTTGTGTTTGTGCGATTTGAAAAGATTTTGTTTTGACTTCAATTTAACTCTCGCTTCTGTCTTCAAGAGTGTAATGAAGTGTTTTTGAAAACTTTGTTTGTAAAGGAGTGTAAGTGTGAGAAAAGTTTGTTTGGATTGAGCAAGTACTTAAGAACTAATCTACCTACTCGAAAAAAGAATCGTTCTGTATTCATTTCCTTTAGACAGCGCTATCCCACTATTAGTGAGTAGGTAGCACCATCATTGGAGTTTTGATGGTTAATTCGAAAGGGACGTACGGTCACTAAAGCAATGTTAGGACGTCTTAGTAATAACCCTAATGTCTTAGATCAATTATTCGAGGCAACAATTCCGAGGCAACCATTCCGAGGCAACTTTTTCGAATCGGGACTTTGATCTTTGCTTAGACAAAAGGACGACCACTAAAGCATCCTATACTCAATGACCATTTACCGAAGGCAACCAAGTGGGAGTGTACCCTATGAGTGCGCATGTGCGAGTGATTCAATTTCAGATTATTTATCTTTGCACATTTTAGGGTTATCTAACTGTTTTAAAATTAATCATGCATTCTTGTCATGCATCCCTAATATCATACATCTAACAGTTAATATTTTGCAGAAATTAAACTACGCTATTACAAGGCTTCAGGTATTTACATAGCCAAAAACAAACCCTTTGAAAATAAAGCGATAAATGAAAGTAAAGACCTAATTAAGCTATTATAACTTGTGAGCAGATACAATAATTGGGTAAAAATAATAAAATAAAGCGCGCGGAAATTAGAACAAGGGCGAACTAGGGTTTTGACCCTTCTAACCTAATCAAAGGAAAAATTGTTTTTTGTTGTTTAATATTTTTTAAAGAAAAGAATTTAGGTTTTAAAATTAAATATACAAATTAACTAGTAATTAAATTAATTAATGAAAATAATTACATGACCTATTTTTGTTATGTTTTGATTATTTTAAGAAAAAGAAAAATATAATTAAGTTAGAAGTAAAAACCTAATTGTTTTAATTAATTTTAATTTATTTATAAAAGAATTAAAGTTATCTAATATTAACAACCTAATTTAATTAATTAATTTTTTTGATAAAAAATAAAATCTAAACCTAATTTATGAAAAGTATTATTTTTATGATTTTTTTTGATAAAAGAAAATAATTGATTGGTTAGTAAACAAAAATAAATAAATTAATTTAAATAAAATATAAAAAGAAAAGGAATAGAAACTTGGGCCTGAAAGTAGTTTGGAGGGGGAGCAGATAGCATTTCTGGGCCCAAGAGGATGAGGTCCACGTTGACTCTCAGGATCTGGTGTTACACGTTGACTGTGCCTCATGATGCTCCCTCATTGCTGGCCTTTGGATTGGGATCTCAGGACATTTGGCTGATGGGATAGTGAGGTCATATGGTGGACCTTTATCTTGTACACGCATCTGATTACTGAAAATAAAATAATATGAAATGAATGGGGGACCTGGGATTCGAACCCAGACCCCAATGTACTTTTCCACGCTCCACTTACCAACTGAGCCAGCTGCTTATGTTGTTATAATAATACAAAACAATAATTATATTATAAACAAGCGCAATATAGAAAAACTCGCGCGGAAATTCAAATGGGCGAATGGTTATTTGCCACGTTGGTTGTCTTCTTCCTTGGATCTGTTGGTAAAAGTTCCAAACTTTTACCTACGGACATTTGGTCGTAGCTACAGCTTGCGTTCTCTCAAAATCCACCATGAGCAAGATAAATGACTTCTGATGCCATGGTTGGATTCGTCTGAACCTGTTGAACCTCATGATGACCTTTTTATGGGCCAATTTTGCCTGCACATAAAACTCCTAATTCGAAGCTACAAACCCTAGCCATGGTGAAATTTTATACAAGCCATATAAATGCAATTAAACAATACAGGAAGCTTGCAAATGTTCCATGGATTAAGAATATATGGTTAATTCGTGCTAACAATGTCCATATCATGAAATTTGAATTCAAAAAAGAAGCGTTGTTGTGATGGACTTACAGCGAGATATGGGGCCTGGAAATGCTTGATTTTGATTACTTTTGCTTGTTGGGGATCCCAGGAAGTGATTGGGATGGTCCAAGGATCTTGAAACTGCCTCTAAGTAGGAATTCGTGTTTGCACTTTTTCTTGTTTTTTCAAGTTTTGTTTCTGGTTCATACGCCTCCTTCTCCAGCCTCTTTTGGTCTGCATATGTTCTATATGTACTGTGGAGTGAATTAGGGTTAAAAGAATGTGCTCAATCTTCCCCCATCAATGAGTTTAATTTTGATTTGATACACCTTGAATATCTTTCCAAAAATGGCCTTATTCAATCTTTTTGTGCACCTCATGCTTTTACACGAATTTGATTTAATGCTAGCTGGATATTAAGACCTGAATCATGTAGAAAAATCTTTGAATTTCAATGTTTTGGATTTTATATGATTTGTTTTGATTTAAAATGATTTAATTCAAATAAAAATCAAAATAAATAATATAAATAAGATAATGACAAGTGGCAAAGGCTAGGGCTCGTGGACCATGTTCCAACTTAAAACAAGTGAAAAAGATTGGGCCCATTTGGAAAAATTTGAAGTTTTAGGCATAGTTGATTTTTGGCAATTTTGCAAAAAGGGTCAACTTCACCAATGCATAACTTCCTCAATTTTGACTCTTTGAAGGTGTTCTTGGACTTTTTAGAAAGCTTGAGATGTCCTCTAAGCAACACGTTTTGTCTCATCTCAATTTGATATTCCATGCTCATGTATGAAGCTTTGACAAAAAAGGTGTTTTTGTTGACTTTTCAAAATGACCTATAATGTCCAAATTCATAACTTCTTATGAGTGCATATTTTGAACTTGGGAGCTGAAGATGGATTGTAGAGAATGGAATCCTATTAAAAATGAGCTTTTGATGGGTCATTTATCATAAAGTATGAGAAAGTTATGCTTGGTCAAATTTGAGTTGACTTTTCCTACAAAACCCTAATTTAGCAACTTTTGAGTCTTTATGAATTATGAACAATCCTTGATGAATCATGATAAACCCTTTATCAAATGATAAAATATACTTCAAAATGAGGATGTTGACCAAAAATCTTGAAGTTTGACTGTATGTGGGCCACAGTTGACTTTTGCCCTAACATAGTCGATTTTCAGGCCTTTGAGCAATTGACTGAGCAAATTTCCTCTGTAGAGCTTGAAACTTGACATGGATGATCTTGAGAATATATTAGGACATTGTTGAGCATTTTGGATCCCTTGGACTCAAGTGTCTTGATGCAACATGAAACCCTAATTTGAGGTAGACTGCCTTAGGAGAGAACTTGTCTGGTCAACCCTTGGACTTCCTTGAGCAACATGAGGATCTTTCTTGAAATGTTTTGAGAAATATGGGAGGGAAAATTTTGGGTTACAACAGCTGCCCATGTTCAATCTTCTTAAACCTGAGGATGTAGATTGGCTTTCGTGCCTTTCGTGATCCGAAGGTGGAAGATGATTGAACACTAGAGTGCCCAGAAATTTGCACTCGCATGAAGTGGTGTCCGTCTTGCGATATTTAGAATGGGCTTATAGATGCCATTTGGAAATTTATGAAGGGGATGGGCTTAAAGATTCCATCCGAAAGAGTGTCGATCGCATAAGAGATTCCTTAGCGAGAGCTTGAATACCTGTTGTTGAGGAAGATTCTGCCGGGGAATACTGATCTCTGTCTTAAGAGAAATAGAATTTTAGGAGCTTCAGTCGTCCGTTATTCTACTGGGGTATAATTTCTATTTTGAGAAAGGTTGAATTTTAGGAACTTTGGTCGTCCATTATTCTACTGAGGAATCATCTCTGTTGAAATTTAGGAACTTCGGTCGTCTGTTATTCTACTGAGGAACCATATCTGTTGAAATTTAGGAACTTCGGTCGTCCGTTATTCTACTGAGGAACCATCTCTCTTGAAATTTAGGAACTTCGGTCGTCCGTTATTCTACTGAGGAATCATCTCTGTTGAAATTTAGGAACTTCGGTCGTCCGTTATTCTACTGAGGAACCATCTCTGTTGAAATTTAGGAACTTTGGTCGTCTGTTATTCTACCGAGGAATCATCTCTGTTGAAATTTAGGAACTTCGGTCGTCCGTTATTCTACTGATGAATCATCTCTGTTGAAATTTAGGAACTTCGGTCATCCGTTATTCTACTGAGGAATCATCTCTGTTGAAATTTAGGAACTTCGGTCGTCCGTTATTCTACTGAGGAACCACCTCTATTGAAATTTAGGAACTTCGGTCGTCCGTTATTCTTTTGAGGAACTGTGATACGGTGGGAAGAACTGACTGTTTTTTGGAATGCTGGTTTGCGTTTTGCGTTTGTGTTTGCAAAATGTCGCGGTAAGCAAGAGTCGCCACCGACTTTTATTTTATCCAACAAGGAAAGGAAAAAAGCACAGAAAAATTCCTTTTTCGAGATATTTCTCGGGTTCGGGGGGTAGATTATAGAAAGGGAAGGTGTTAGCACCCTTTCTATCTGTGGTTATCCACGGGCTCTTAGGTACTTGCTCAATTGTTTTCAAAATTGTTTTCTTTGTGCTTGTGGGTTTGAAAAAGTTTTTATTTTGAAACTTCGATTTAACTCTTGCTTCTGTCTTCAAGAGTGTAATGAAGTGATTTTGAAAACTTTGTTCGAAAAGTGTAAGTGTGAAGAGTTTTTGTTTTTTGAAAGAGCAAGTATCTAAGAACCATCTGCCTACTCGAAAAAGGAATCGTTCTATGCTAATGTACTTTAGACAATGCTATCCCACTATTAATGAGTAGGCAGCATCGCCGTTGGAATTTAAGGGTCAATTCGAATAGGGACACGCGGTCACTAAAGCAATGTTAGGACGCCTTAGCGGTAACCCTAATGTCTTAGATCTTTTTTTTAGGCGACAATATCTGAGGCAACCATTTCGAGGCGACTATGATCTTTTAGTCAAGAGGACGGCCTCTAAAGTGACCTATACTCAATGACGGCGTACAAAGGCAACCAAGTGGGGTGTACCCTAAGAGTGCGCATGTGCGAGTGTGTCGTTTTTCAGTTATATTTTTATCTTTGTACATGTTAAAGGTGATCTAATTTGATTTTAAGATTAGCATTCAGTCTTGTCATGCAACCCTATTATCAAACATCTAACAGTTATAATTTGCAGAAATAAAATGCGGAATTTAAATTACAAGGCGTCGGGTATTTACATCGCCAAAGACAAACCCTTTGAAAAATAAAATAAAGCGGATAAAAACAATTAAATATCCTATTTAACTATTACAATCTAGAAGCAGGTACGTTATTGGATAAGGAAAAGTAAATCGCGGCGAAAAATTAAATCGGACGCATGATTAGGGTTTTGACCCTTTTGGTTAAAGAAGAAATCTTTTTTAGGTTTTTGTTGTTTTTATTTAAGGAAAAGAAATTAGACCTAAATTAAAGAACTAAATTAAATTAATAAATGAATTAAATAATAAAGAAAAATAAATTATTTTTGGAGTTTTTTGATTATTTAGGAAAGAAATTAAAAATGATTAAATTAGTGGTTAATGTCTAATTAAATCTAATTAATTAAAATTATTTACAAAGATAAATTAGAGTTTTCTAATTAAAAACCTAGTTAATTAATAAATTTATTAAGAAAAATAAAAGTTAAGAATTTGATTGAAATAAAAAATATTTTTTTGTGATTTTATTTAATAAAACAGAATTTTGTGATTGGTTAAAAAATCAACAAAATAAAATAAAGTAAATAAAATAACTAAATAAAATAAAGGGAATGAGGAATTGGGCCTGTTTTTGTGGTGTGAGTAGCAATTTCTTAAGCCCAAAAACGCTGGCCTTTTTGACTTTCTGGGATCCAGTATGCACACATGGACTTGGCTCATGGTGGACCTCCAACTTTTTGACCACTAGATCTGGACTTTGGCCATCTTGTGCTTGAGTGGATGAAGGACTATGGTGGAGGGCAAACCAACGTATGCACACGATAACCTGAAAAGAAACAAGAAAATACAAAGTGCTGGAGGCAGGGATCGAACCCCTGACCTCCAGCCCCTAACGCCTTGGAAACTGACTTGTTGACCACTGGGACACGCTGCTTCATTTGTTATATTAATATAAATGATGTATATTATATAAAAACAAAACTATTGCCAGAAAATAATAAAAAAATGCGCGCTTGGTTTGAATGGCCCAATGATGGGATGCCATGCATTCATCCCTGTCCTCAACCCTGTAAAATAATACCTGCAGATTTGGATCCGCAGCTAAAAGCGCAGGCCTATCCTAAAATTCTCTCCAGGCCATATAAATCCATTCCAAGAGCATGGTTTGATTCGTCATGGCCTCTTGATCAAAGCCATGGTCTTCTTGAGTCTCAATTTTACCTGAAACAGAAAACCCTAAAAACAAAATGAAGAACCCTAGCTATGGTGGTTCTCCATTCAGGCCAGATAAACGCAATTGAATAATACCAATCACTTGCAAATGTTTTGTAGATTCAAAATATGGTATTAGTTCATGAAAAAGATGCCTAATTTCAGAATTGTGAAATCAAGAACAGGGGTGACTATCGTGCGACTTACAATGCGTTAGGGCGTCTGAAAATGCTTGGTTTTGATTGGGATGGCTTGTGTGAATGTCCAGGAAGCGATTGGAACAAGTCTTGACCTCTGAAAATGCCTCTAACCTGGATTTCAACTTCTCACTTTTTTGTGATTTTTTCACTTTTTGTTCTGCCTCTCTCCACAGTTTCCAACCCTTGTTTTTGTGTCTTTGCCTTCCTTATGTAATGCTCAGTGCATTAGGTCAACAAAATTGATCCAAATCTTGCCTTATCAATGCTTGCATATTTGATTTTATCTCCCATTACAAACTTGCCAATTTTGCCTAATTCCAATCTTTTTGCACATGATTTGGTTTGATTCGAATTTGATGATATTAATGATTGTAATCAAAGCCTGAAATAGCCAAAAGATCTTGTGTTATCAAAGTGTTGGATTTTATATGATTTTATTTGATTTAAAATGAATAAATTCAATTAAAAATCAAATTAAATAATAAAAATGAAATATGGGCTCATGGCTGAATCTAGGACATGTGGGCAACTATGCAAGCTCAAATCAAGTGGAAAAGAATGGGCCCATTTGACAAAATTTGAAGTTTTGGGGATAGTTGACTTTTGGCAATTTTGCAAAAAAGTACAACTTCAACAATGCATAACTTCTTCAATTTTGAACTTTTGGAAGTTTTCTTGGACTTTTTAGAAAGCTTGAGATGTCCTATAACCAATCCTTTTTGTCTCATCTCAATTTGATATTCCATTCTCAAGTTATAAGCTTTGGAAAAAAAGGTGTTTTTGTTGACTTTCAAAAATGACCTATAATGTCCAAATTCATAACTTCGAATTTTTTATATTAATAACCATGTATTAAAAAAATATTTCACAAATAACCGGGTTTTGGAAAAAATTACGCAAATAACCATGTTTCAGATGGCTCCACAAAGGAGGAGCCATCTCAATTGGCGCATGCACCTAGGGTTTTGCCCTAGGCGCCACCTCACTTGGCGCCTCCCTTGGCTTTTAGCCAAGTGAGATGGCGCATGATCCTTAAAAATGAGAGGAGGCGCCATCTCACTTGGCGCCTAGGGCAAAACTAGGGCAAAATGCTGTTTTATAAATATTTCGTCCGTTTCTTCGAAATTTCTCACACTTTCTCGCACTGTATTTTTATTTTTTACTCCGTTATTTGCATAATGACGTCGCCTATGATTTTTAGCAGAGATGGTTACGTTATATTCTCCGCCACGAAACCTGCGATGAAAATGAAATTCTGGCACATTCACTCCATGGAGCGTCTGAAGCGGGAGTTGATGCGGTGGCTAGATGGAGACATCGCGGAGGGGGAAAAAATTCGAAGGATCCAGCGAAAACGAACAACAACCTCGCATGCGACAGGAAGACCTAATGTGTGGTTGGAGGAAGTCAAAACAGACAGTGATGTAATGCTGATGATGCATGGGTCCGATGAAATTGTGTTAACAGTTGTAATTTCCTAGATTGAATATCGTTAATCATTGTTGTACGCGAAAACCCTAATGTAATTTCCTAGATTGAATTTCCTAAATTGTGTTAACAGTTTTATTAACGGAAAACCCTAATGTTTACAACACAAATATTGAAAAGATTTATTGTATTACAATATTTATGTGGTCGAGCCAGACGCCCGATTCAGACAGTTTTTGTGATTGTGTCCGACCTGACGGCATAAACCAAACTTTCTTTCCAACCTGTCAAGATCGTCCATTTCTGTTGTGATGCGCCTACTTTTGGGACGACCCTACTTGTTCCTTCGCATTTGGTCATTGTGCCAAACTATATCACCGTTGTATTCAGGCCAATAATCCGGTTTTGCCACCAAAGGAAAGTTGTTGTTGTAAACAGTGAGCAACGTTTCAGATTTGTAAACATTTGAGAGCAGTTGAAGCGCATCTTGATGGGTATGAGCACAAGCGGCAATGACATGAGAGCAAGGCATACGAAATGCTTGAAACCTGCCACAATCGCACCATTGAGAAGGTAAAATGACCCTGTATTCTTGTCTTGGCAGGCCTTCATTGTGGTCGATTGTCTCTTTCACAATGAAGTTGTGGCTGTGTCGGTCAAACCGTGTAACCATGTGAGTGTTGGCTTTAGCACTTTCAACCTTAATGTATTTCATGCAGCTTTCACTCCATAGTTGTCCTGATTGCAACACCGCATACCACATTTCACCTCTTTTGGCAAATAACGCAGCCATCCTAAAATACGTGGATTTTACAAAGGCAGTGATTGGGAGGTTTCGTATGCCCTTGAATACCCCATTCATTGATTCAATAAGATTCGTTGTCATATGCCCCCATCTTTGGCCATTGTCGTATGACCTAGTCCACTTTTCGACCAAAATATTGTCAATCCATGTACCGGCTTCTGGATTAGACAAACGGATCTCGTTGCGGTAATATTTGAATGTGGGTTGTGTCAATGCATATCCCGTATTCATAACTGCTTTCCTCAATGTTTTGTCCTTGACCTCCCTCGAGAAATTCTGGACGATATGCATGACGCAATAGACATGCGTAGAAGGAGGGTCATGCCAACCATTTGCTGGATTATTGTAGGCACTTTCAATGGATGCATGTCTGTCCGAGATCAAATAGAGATCTGGTTGAGGAGCCACGTGTGTCCGAAGATTTTTCAGGAAAAAGCTCCAAGCACCACCGGTCTCCCCCTCGACAAGGTCAAACGCAACGGGGAAAATGTTGTTGTTGCCATCTTGTGCAACTGCCATCAATAGCGTGCCTTTGTACTTCCCATACAACCAAGTCCCGTCAATTTGTAGAATTGGTTTGCATGATGCAAAACATGTGATGCATGGTTGAAATGCCCAAAACACGCGACTGAATATTCCGTTGCCATGCAGTAGACTACCATCTTGGGCGTACGCTGGCAATGTTTCCAGAACATAAACACTACCTGGAGAATATGTCTTGAGTGCATTCAGGTAGCGGGGAAGTTCTCGGTATGACTCCTCCCAGTTTCCGTACACCCTTTCAATCGCCTTAGTCTTTGCTAACCACGCCTTACGGTAAGACGGAGTGTAGTTAAAAACCGTGGTGATGTGGGAGATGATTGATTTCACCTTCAAAGATGGGTCGTTGCTGACCAGGGGTAGGATTTCTTGACAGATTAGATCATGGTTGAGTTTTCGGTGGTCCTATGATTGAGTGGAACTTACACAAGTGTGGGTAGTCATGGAACCTATGACCCAGCAGTCACCCCTTAATCTGTATGATGCGGTCAGCTTGAACATACAGTCAGGGTGGACACACTTGATCTTGTACCTTTCCGGGTTGACACGATCCACCTTAAAATCAACCGAGTTGAGCATGTGAAATTTTTTAATGGCCCTGATGCATTCCTCTCTGTTACGAAACTTGTCCTTCTCTTTTAAATTTTCATCCGACTGCATATACGATTTGAAAAACAAGTCAGTAGAAGGTTCATCTCCGCCCATGTTGAAGTTTGTCATGTGCGGAGGTGGTGTGTAGATTTTGTCTGTAGGAATACTTGGGATGCCATCATTGTCAGAATCATCGTTCACCATTTCATCAAACTCTAACTCGTTATCTTCTTCTTCATCATCAACTGCATCTACCTCATCTTGTTCATTCTCCAAAGGATCAACCTCCTGTGTCACCGGAGGCTCTACCTCCTGTGTCACCGGAGGCTCTTGAAGTAAAACGTACAACTCAATAGAGTCGTATCCAGAATAGACATGGCTGGAAATCATGTTCTGGAGATCCTCGTCATCTTGAACTTCAACCTTATAAAAAATTACTTGGTTGTTTCCAAAAAAAACTGGATTCTGATAAAATATCTGGGATACCGGGCCTCGTTCAAGTTTGGCCTCCAATCTTTTCTTGAAGTACGAGAAATTGGCTTTCCCGTTTAAGAGAAATCGAACGTTGTCGGTGTTTCTAAACAAAAACCCAACTGTGGGACAAATGTATGTCTCACCGTTGAAATGTGCTTTGACAACAAATTGTGGTGAAGAGGCCATTGCGTAGAATTGTTTTAAGGTTTGAAGGTTGGAATGTTTGAGGTTTATTGATTGTATGAAGGTATGAATGCTGGAATGTTTGAAGGTTTGATGACTGATTCGAAGGTTGGAAGATTTGACAGATTATGTGAATCAATGTTATGTTAAGCGTAAGGCTAAAAATTTCAATTAAGTAAGGGATGCAACCCCCCAAGGCTGCCAATAATATTACATGCAATAATGAAACCCCATAGGCTGCCACCTATCCTGGCCCTATTCTGCACACATACATGTTTTGTGTAAGACTCCACCCATCAACTCCAATGGCCTTGCATGCAATAAAGAAAGGAATCCCAAAGGCTGTCACGTAGCCTGAGCCTATGCTGTAACAAATGACACCTCTTATTCGCCAAATGGGGTGGCGACACCATTCATTTTTGTACTCTTTCGCCAAGTCCAATTGCGCCTCCCTTACTGTCCAATCGTGATACATGCATGGGCTTATGAAACCCCATAGGTTGCCACCTATGCTGGCCCTATTCTGCACATATACAAGTTTTTTGTAAGACTCCACCCATCAACTCCAATGGCCTTGCATGCAATAAAGAAAGGAATCCAAAAGGCTGTCACGTAGCCTGAGCCTATGCTGTAATAAATGACACCTCTTATTCGCCAAATGGGGTGGCAAAACCATTCATTTTTGTACTCTTTCGCCAAGTCCAATGGTGCCTCCCTTACTGTCCAATCGTGATACATGCATGGGCTTATGAAACCCCATAGGCTGCCACCTATCCTGGCCCTATTCTGCACATATACAAGTTTTTTGTAAGACTCCACCCATCAACTCCAATGGCCTTGCATGCAATAAAGAAAGGAATCCCAAAGGCTGTCACGTAGCCTGAGCCTATGTTGTAATAAATGACACCTCTTATTCGCCAAATGGGGTGGCGACACCATTCATTTTTGTACTCTTTCGCCAAGTCCAATGGCGCCTCCCTTACTGTCCAATCGTGATACATGCATGGGCTGCCACCTTGCCCGCAAGAGTGACACCTTACATTTTTTGTAAATGCATGCATGCATATGTGTAACCCCCTACGCATGCAAATGTGACACTTCGCAGGCATGCAAGTACAAGCAACCACTACATCAAACTTATTTGCCTATAAATACATACCTTATGAAACATCTCTCACACCCACACAATCACCACCAAACTACCAATACCCGGATATGCCTCAAACCCAACCATAATACCAACCCCAATACCAGCACACCCACATACTCCAGACACAATTTCAGTCTTCCACATATCCCAATATGGCGCCCTCAACATCCAGCCTTAGCCCTGATAGGGGAATGTCGGAAGATTATGACCAAGCCGACCAAACCTACCATCAACCACCATATCACCAAACAACCAAACATCCACAATAACAAACACCCAAAGATCCATTTCCTTTCTACCCCCATACTCAGACGACCAATGCTACCGACCAACCATGGAACCCCACCCACCGCCAACACGACCAAACTTTGAGGGTATGGGTAACCGACTGTACCAGAGCGGATCTTCGAGATATGGAGATCTTACTGATTTTATGGATTTGGACCGCATTGACTTCGCTGGGCCATCGACCTTGCTGCAGCAGGAAACGCGACGGCACCCAGCAAGAGAAAGGCGAGGACGGGGATGCGGAACCGGGGGTCATTACCGGGTTCCGGGGGATCACTGATGTATCTTTTTTTTCCCATTATTTTTTGTATCCATTTTTTTTACTGTTCTTTTAATGTAATGCAGTTGAATGTAATTATTTTTTTTTAATAAAAAGTCCATTTTGTTGATCTCTGTCCAATAGACAACGCACAGGAAAAAAAATAAAAAAAAAAATTTTTTGCCCTAAATTTATACTTAGGCGCCACCTCACTTGGCTTAGGGCATGCCCTAAGCACTTAGGCGCCAAGTGAGATGGCGCCTCCCTTAAAAAAGGAGGTGCATGCGCCAATTGAAATGGCTCCTCCTTTGTGGAGCCATCTCAAACATGGTTATTTGCGTAATTTTTTCCGAAACCCGGTTATTTGCGAAATATTTTTTTAATACATGGTTATTAATAAAAAAAATTCCATAACTTCTTGTGAGTGCATTTTTAGAACTTGGGGTGTGAATATGGATTATAGGTAATTGCATACTCTTAAAAATGAGCTTTTGATGGGTCATTTATCATAAAGTATGAGAAAGTTATGCTTGGTCAAAGTTGAGTTGACTTTTCCTACAAAACCCTAATTTAGCAACTTTTGAGTCTTGATGAATTTTGAGCAATCCTTGATGAATCATGATAAAACCTTGATCAAATGATTAAATATCCTTCAAAATGAGAATGTTGACAAAAAATCTTGAAGTTTGACTGTTTATAGGTCAAAGTTGACTTTTGCCCTAACATAGTCGATTTTTGGATCTTTTGAGCAATTGACTGAGCAAACTTCCTCCGCAAGGCTTGAAACTTGACATGGATGATCTTGAGAACATATTTTGACATTGGGGAGAACTTGAGGTCATTTGGACTAAAGGATCTTGATGCAACACAAAACCCTAATTTGGGGTTGACTGCCTTAGGAGATAGCTTGTCTGACCAACTCTTGAGCAACCTTGAGCAACTTGGAGATCTTTCTTGCAATGTTTTGATAAATATGGGAGGGCAAATTTTAGGGTACAACAGCTTCCCCTGTTCAATCTTCTTAAACCTGAGGATGTAGATCGGCTTTCACGCCTTTCGTGATCCGAAGGTGGAAGATGATTGAACACTAGAGTGCCCAGAAATTTGCACTCGCATGAAGTGGTATCAGCCTTGTGATGTCGGGAATGGGCTTACAGATGCCATTTGGAGGTTGCTGGCGGGAAGATGGGCTTAAAGATGCCATCTGAAGGAGTGTCGATCGCATAAGGGATTCCTTAGCGAGAGCTCGCATACTTGTTGTTGTGGAAGATTCCACTGGGGAAGTCTGATCTTGTTGAGATTTAGGAACTTGCCTGTAATTCAACTGAGAGAACATCTATGCCGAGTTTTAAGAACTTGCCCGTAATTCAACTGAGGGGGAAACATCTTCGTCAAGATTTAAGAACTTGCCCGTAATTCAACTGAGAAACTCTGCTGAGATTTAGGAACTCGTCTGTAATTCGACGGAGGAACTTTGTCGAGATTTAGAACCTTATCTGTAATTCAACTGAGGATAATTATGTTGAGATTTAAGAACCGGTCAGTACTTCGACTGAGGGAAACATCTTAATCGAGATTTAGGACTTGTCTGTAATTCAACCGAGGATAATTCTGTTGAGATTTAAGAGTTGTCAGTAATTCGACGGAGGAACTTTGTTGAGATTTAGAACCTTATCTGTAATTCAACTGAGGATAATTCGGTTTAGATTTAAGAACTGGTCAGTAATTCGACTGAGGGAAACATCTTCATCGAGATTTAAGAACTTGCCCGTAATTCAACTGAGAAACTCTGATGAGATTTAGGAACTCGTCTGTAATTCGACGGGGGAACTTTGTCGAGATTTAGAACCTTATCTGTAATTCAAATGAGGATAATTCTGTTGAGATTTAAGAACCAGTCAGTACTTCGACTGAGGGAAACATCTTCATCGAGATTTAGGACTTGTCTGTAATTCAATCGAGGATAATTATGTTGAGATTTAAGAGCTGTCAATAATTCGACAGAGGAACTTTGTCGAGATTTAGAACCTTATCTGTAATTCAACTGAGGATAATTCGGTTGAGATTTAAGAACCGGTCAGTAATTCGACTGAGGGAAACATCTTCATCGAGATTTAGGACTTGTCTGTAATTCAACGAAGGATAATTCTGTTGAGATTTAAGAACTGTCAGTAATTCGACGGAGGAACTTTGTCGAGATTTAAAACCTTATCTGTAATTCAACTGAGGATAATTTGGTTGAGATTTAAGAACCGGTCAGTAATTCGACTGAGGGAAACATCTACATCGAGATTTAGGACTTGTCTGTAATTCAACGGAGGATAATTCTGTTGAGATTTAAGAACTGTCAGTAATTCGACGGAGGAAATTTGTTGATATTTAGAACCTTATCTGTAATTCAACTGAGGATAATTCGGTTAAGATTTAAGAACCGTTCAGTATTTCAACTTGGGTAAAAGCTTCATAGCTTTTGATTTTTCATGAGAATCTAGCCGCATGCTTCCTGAAAAGTAAAGGTTAGCTGTATGTAATGCATGATATGTATCAAACAATGATGTTCTCAAAATAAATGAGATTGTGTTGTATGATGCGTATATGCATGTGTCATGATGTATGGAAATGTAATGCTTTTAGCTGGGGAAAATAAATCCCGAATAGCTGCTGAAGAAAAGAGTTGACTTTTTCATTTCTGTTGGGGATAGAGAATGAAGATGATTGTGAGAATAAACCTGTAGGAGAGGATAACTCCATTGGGGGATAAACTGATGAGGAGACTAACTCTATGGGGAAGAGATGCTCTACTGAGGATTCCACCGATAAATTCCGCTGGGGATGAATTACCGTTGCTGGTGATACTGAATCCTATTGGGGATTGAATTCTTGTTTGTGAAAGGAAAGAACTCCGATGGGGATAATCTTTCAGAGTCTACTGGGGATGATTCTCCAAAATCCACTGGGGAAGCTTCTTCAGACTGCACTGGGGAGAATTTTCAAACTCCACTGGGGATATCTTGTACTATGCCGGGGAATATTCTTATACTCCATTGGGGAATATTAAGACCTTTCAGTGCTGATGGTAGATAAACTCTGCTTGGGGAGAGTATTACCGATTCATTCACAGTTGCAAGTCTCAGCTGGGGAGAGCTATCATTACTGTCTTTTCTTACTCTGCGGGGAGTGAAAGCACCTTGGCTATATTCTTCAGCTGAATCCACCTTTGTACGTGGTGGATAGAGCAACTGTATAGCTTGGACAAATCTTATTTGCCCCTGTTTCTGATATTACCAGTAACCGTATTTTGTTTTGCATGTCCATATTCATGAGCAGCAATTAATGTCAAATGCATATATCAAAAATGAACATTGGACGTTCTTTGCAAAACAAAACAGATAAAGGAAAAACAGTTTGAAATTTGTTTGAAGATGAATTGTATTGATTTTGAAGTTTGGCCTGTAAATAGGCATTTTCGTACAAGGGGCTGACGTCCTAGTAAGAGAACGCCGCTGAACAATAGAATTTATACAATTTATGAAAAACTAAACAAAACAGCTATGTGAATAATCCCACTGGGTTCCAACTCTGCTATTGCCTTTATGTCCTCGAGCATCTCATCACTTTGCTACTGGTTGAAGGTAGATCAGATTGATTAGTGCCGTCCGAGCTTGATAGTCGATACCGAAGTCTGGTTGCAAGGTGATCCAATGAGACATAGTGTTACGCTTTGATCCCTAATTTTTGCCTGGATCGCCCTTTCGGGTTTTCAGTCCACCGGGATACCCTTTTTTGCCCAAGCCGCCTTTTCAGGTTTTCGACTTGCCGGGTGTACAGTTTTTTTTCTCATTTTCATCCCTTATTTTTGCCTGAACCCTTTTGGTTCGCCGGGAAGCCCTTATTTTTGCCTAGGCCAGTCGACCTAGCGGGTCGTTAATTATATGTAGTATCTTTTCACTATGTCTTCATTGACGGGGTGAGGAAGGTCGTCACCATCCATGGTGGTTAGAATCATAGCTCCTCCTGAGAAAATGTTCTTAACCACAAATGGCCCTTCATAAGTAGGGGTCCATTTGCCCCGAGGATCACCTTGTGGCAGTATGATGCGCTTGAACACCAGATCCCCAACTTGATACTCTTGTCGTCTAACTTTCTTGTTAAATGCCTTGATCATTCGTTTTTGATACGCCTGACCATGAAAAATAACAGTAAGTATCTTTTCGTCGATTAAATTCAACTGATCAAGATGGGTCTGAATCCAGCCATCTTCGCTCAAACCTGCATCCTTCATAATCCGAAGAGAGGGTATCTGAACTTAAATGGGCATGACTTCCTCCATGCCATATACCAAGGAATAGGGGGTTGCCCTTGTTGACGTCTGCGCTGAGGTACGGTACCCATAAAGAGCGAATGGTAACATCTCATGCCAGTTTTTGTATGTCACTGTCATCTACTGCATGATCTTCTTAATGTTCTTATTAGCCGCTTCAACAACCCCATTCATCTTCGGCCGGTAAGGAGAAGAGTTATGATGTTGTATCTTGAACTGTTTGCAGAGTTCGGTGATCATCTTATTGTTGAGATTTGTACCATTGTCTGTTATGATCCTCTTTGGTACACCGTATCGACAAATCAGGTTGTGCCGAATGAACCGTGCCACGAAATTATTGGTTACAGTAGAAAATGAAGCTGCTTCGACCCACTTCGTAAAGTAATCAATAGCTACCAGGATGAAACGATGCCCGCTGGATGCTGTAGGTCTGATCTTGCCGATCATATCAATACCCCACATTGCAAAAGGCCACAGAGCTGTCAAGAAGTTCAGAGGAACTGAAGGTATGTGCACTTTATCAACATAGACTTGACACTTGTGACAGGTCCGAGAATGCTGATAACAGTCGGCTTCCATTGTAGACCAACAATATCCTACCCGAAGGATTTTCTTTGCCATGGTGTGTCCACTGGAATGAGTTCTGAAAGTACCTTCATGTAAATCTACCATGATCCTTTTTGCTTCATTCTTATCCACACAACGCAGTAAGGTCGAATCATGGTTACGCTTGTAAAGGATACTATTGCTGATGAATAACTTCGCCGCGAACTTCCTCAGAAACTTCTTGTCATTAACAGATGCACCCTCGGGGTACTCCTGAGCCTCGAGATACCTCTTTACCTCGTGAAACCATAGCTTTTCTGTTACCTCTTCAGTCTCAATGTCACAGTAATGTGCAGGTTCGTCCAACCTCTCAATGGTAATTCGGGGAGCCTCGTTGTCCCAATTGACTTTGAACATAGAAGACATCGTAGCCAGCGCGTCCGCCAACTGATTCTCCTCTCTAGGGAAGTGTTCAAAGGTTATCTCTTCGAAATGTGGAAGCAATGTCAATACATACTCCTTGTAAGGAATAAGATTTGGGTGTTTAGTATCCCACTCGCCTTTGATCTGACTGATCACGAGAGCGGAATCTCCGAAAACACTTAAAAACTTAATCCTTAGGTCAATTGCTGCTCGAAGACCCATGATGCACGCTTCATACTCCGCCATATTGTTGGTGCAGTTGAAACATAGTCGGGCGGTAAACGGAGTATGAGAGCCTTTAGGAGATATGATTACGGTGCCAATGCCATTACCCAAAGCGTTCGAAGCGCCATCAAAGTTCATAGACCATCGGGATCCTTCCTCAGGTCCTTTATCCGGTCCAGGTTCTTCACAGTCGGTTACCAACATGATATTCTCATCCGGGAATTCAAAGTTCATAGACTGGTAATCATCCACTGCCTGATGTGCCAAATGGTCTGCCAACACACTTCCTTTGATTGCCTTTTGGGTCGTGTATTGGATGTCATACTCAGTCAAGATCATCTGCCATCTTGCTATTCTTCCGGACAAGGTAGGCTTTTCGAAGATATACTTGATTGGATCCATCTTTGATATCAATAGGGTAGTGTGAGTCAGAATATACTGTCTCTGCCGGCAAGAAGCCCATGCCAAAGCACAGCAAGTTTTCTTGAGCAACGAGTATCGGGTCTCGCAGTCGGTAAACTTTTTGCTAAGGTAATAAATAGCATGCTCTTTTTGGCCAGACTCATCATGCTGCCCCAGCACGCACCCCATTGATTTGTCGAGTACTGTCAAGTATAAGATCAAAGGTCTCCTTTCAACTGGAGGCATCAGAATAGGTGGCTCTTGGAGATATTCTTTGATCCTTTTGAAAGCGGTCTGACATTCATCGTTCCATCTTACCACTTGATCTTTCTTCAGTAGCTTGAAGATTGGCTCACAAGTAGCAGTCAGGTGCGAGATGAATCGGGCAATATAGTTCAAACGCCCCAGAAAGCCTCTGACTTCTTTTTCTGTTCGGGGAGCTGGCATTTCCTGTATAGCCTTCACCTTTCCAGGATCCACTTGAATACCTTTATCACTTACGACGAAACCCAACAGCTTACCAGATCTCACCCCGAAGGTGCACTTGTTCGGGTTTAACCTCAGCTTGTACAACTTCAACCTGTCAAATAACTTCTGAAGGTGGTCAAGATGTTCTTCCTCAGTCTGAGATCTTGCAATCATGTCGTCGACGTATACCTCAATCTCATGATGGATCATGTCATGGAACAAAGCGACTATGGCGTGCTGATACGTTGCCCCAACATTCTTCAATCCAAAAGGCATGACTTTGTAGCAAAAGGTACCCCATTGAGTGACAAAAGTTGTCTTCTCCATGTCTTCGGGAGCCATTTTAATCTGATTATAACCGGAGAAACCATCCATAAAGGAGAAGACCTTATGCTGTGCGGTGTTGTCAACCAGAACATCGATATGAGGTAGAGGGAAATCATCTTTGGGGCTTGCCCTGTTCAGATCCCTATAGTCAACACACATTCGAACCTTACCATCCTTCTTCGGCACCGGAACCACGTTGGCCACCCACTGTGGGTAAGAAGTAACTGCTAGGAAACCGGCGTCAAACTGCTTAATCACTTCAGCCTTGATTTTCTCAGACATCTCCGGGCGCATTCGGAGGACCTTCTGTTTCACTGGAGGACAGTCTTCCTTGGTAGGAAGGCGGTGAACCACAATATCAGTATCCAACCCAGGCATATCTTCACAAGACCAGGCAAAGATCTCAACATAGTCACGCAGCATCTGAATCAACCGTTGCTTGACACTAAGCTCCAGATTTGCACCGATCTTGACCTCTTTCTTGTCTACCTCTGTACCCAGATTTAATGATTCCACTGACTCTTCATGCGGCTGTATGGCCCTCTCTTCCTGAAGTAGCAGTCTAGCAAGTTCACCAGGAACTTCGCAATCATCTTCACCTTCGTCTTCGGCTAAGTTGATCGGACTTTCGAAGTCATAACTGGCAGTAGCAGAGTCGTTACTAGTGAGATCCAGAGTGGATGTAGACCTGTATATGTGAGTGTGTGTAAAATAGCTGTTTTCCAACATATAATAAAAGAAAAACAAGGAGCGCAAAATTTGAAATGTGAGAAACGTCCAATGCTTTTATTAATGATATATGTAGATGACATACATAAAGCCCTCACAAATGAAACCACGGTGCCCCGGGTAAGACACTGGGCCTTAAAGTTTAAAACATTGTCTGTTACAAATTCAAAAACAAAAAGTCTCATTACTGGGTAATAAAAGAAATTGGGACGAAGTCCTTTGCTGTCCAATTGCTCAGGCCACCATTAGTAGTAGGATAGATCCAACTGTCGAACTCAGGTTCTTCAACATCGTCTTCAATGACATTTACTCCTGAATTGCTGATAAACAGGGGAGGTCTTCCGATCCGTGCACTCCGAACGGCCCTTTGAGCTTCTGCAGTGAAACCCAAACCAAACTTGTTAGTCTTATGTGCAAAATCAGGGAGTTGGCCCCAATTTTCACACCCACCTTTCTCAACAACAGCCCGGGCATCCTTGAAGGAAGCCATCTTCATTGGAGGATCTTCAACAATAGTTTCAATTGATGCCAGCGTTTGGGGAACCTCTTCAAAATGCTGAAATATGGTCTCAATGAACTCCCCATCCATCTCTACATATCGGAAAGAGTTGAGGTGGCTCACCATGTACTCCTCTTCTCCTTGTACTGTCATAATTTTCCCTTTCACCGGATACTTTAGTTTCTGGTGGAGTGTTGAGGTTACTGCCCCAAATTTGTGGATCCATGGGCGACCCAGCAAACAAGAATAAGACGGCCGAATTTCCATCACATAGAATGTAGATGCGAAAACCTGAGAACCAACTGTGATACGGTGGGAGAACTGACTTGGGTGTTTTGCGTTTGTATTCGCAAATGTTTCGGTTTAGCAAGAGTCGCCACCGACTTTTTATTTTATCCAAAGGAAAGGTCAAAAAGCACAGGAAAGACCTTTGAGATGTTTTCTTGGGTTCGGGGAGTAGATTATGAAAAAGGAAGGTGCAAGCACCATTTTCATCCATGGTTATCCATGGGCTCTTAGTTACTTGTTTAGATCACTTGCTTTTGCTTTTCAATTGTTTGAAATGGTGCTTTGTGTGTGATTTTGAAAATGTTTTGAAAAGAGGCCATCATTGTGGCAACCTTTGTAATGATTCTTATTTGAATGTATACAAAGGTGTATTGTCTTTTGAAAAGATTTCAATGTTTGAAAGTTTGATTTGAGAAATGTTTTGAAATTGTATTGTGAGGTATGTTTGAAAATAGCAAGGATGTTTTGCAAGTTTTGATCAAGTAACTAAGAGTTATCTACCCTATTTTACTCAAAGATCTTTCCTATATGTTTTTAACCCTTTTGACAGTGTTGTTTTACCATTGCATTTGGTAAACAACCTTGTCTTAAGATGTTAAACGGGACAGGCGCAGGTCATCGTATAGACCATGATATCAATTGTGTTAAGTATCTTTAGCAAATTTTTGAGGGACTTGATCATTTTGTTTAGGCAACCAAGATAGCGTCATCGAGGGAATATGGTCTTTTGTTTTTGTTTTTGTTTTGCGAAAGTACTCAACATGCATAACATGGCCCATTTTTAAGGCAACAAGTGGATGTAACCCTAGGGGTGCAAGTGTGCATTGTATATTAATTTTCATGCATTTTTTGTCTTTGTATTAGGTCAAGCTACTTGTTGATTTTGGATTTTTGCATACAAACTCTAATCTCTAATCATGGCATAATTGAAAGCGTAAATGCGTAAAATAAATCTACCACTATTACAATATGATTATGGGGAGGGGATACAATTTTTGAATGAGGATTATTTGACAAGAAATTAAAACCCTAATTTTACTATTACATCCCAATTGAATCAAATGGCATAAATAACAAATAAATAATATTTAAAGAAATTAAATAAATATACAAAATAATATGAATATGCAAAAAAGGTTTTGTTTATTTTTATGCATGTAAAAATATTTAATGTAAAAGAAAAGAATAATAAAAAAAGGATTATTATTATATTATTAAGGGTAAACCCTAATTTTTAAGAATATAAATATATTGACTATATTATTTATATACAATAAAATAAAATAGTGTATATACAAAAAATAAAATATGTTTAGAAAAAAAGTATTATTTAAGTATAAATAATAACAAAAGTATAGTATTTTTATGTTTTTATTCCAAAGTATTTATTAAATAAAATAAAAGTATGTATATATAATATTAATCATATTAAATATGTACAATAAAAAATAAAAATATATACAAGAAATAAAAATATATTTAGAACAATATTTTTTAGTGTGAATAAAATAAAGAATAAAATAAAATAAAAGTATAATTTATATATCATTTTTAAGTTTTTAATAAATAACATATATACTAATTAAATTGTTTTCATGCTAAAAAATAAAAATAAAATACAAAATAAATGTAAAAATTTATAAAAAAATATTTTTGGATATTTTTGTATTTAGAAAATATAAAATAGAAATCAGAAAATGAAAATAAATAAAAAAATATCAAAGTATAAAGAAATTGGGCCAGGGGGTGCATTCAGCAAAAGAAGGGTGCAAATAGTGAGAGAACCAAAGCCCAACCCAAGCCACTTCATCTTCAACCTCCGTTCTTCAAATTTCGCGCGCCTATGTACAAACATGAACAACCTGCATACGAGCTATATCGCAAAAACACATAACATCAAAGTTGTAGAGCTTTTCAAGACGAATCCAACCATATAAAAAACTTGTCCTAACTCTCAAAGACCAGAGAGAATTTCTCTGGCCCTAAAATCTAACCTAATTTTTTCAGGATGTTCATGGACCAAATTCTCTTAGCACGCTTAATTAAAATGAAAACTGAGCATATGTACAACTTCATGGCTATGAATACTACCTTTCTTATTCACAAACCTAAGTCTAAATGTTCCTAAATAGAGAGATAGGAAGTTGATAAAAACCTGTTTCAGCTGGGATCGAGTATGGCAATGTGGAGCTTTTCAACAAGGCCTGAGATGTTTGGGAGCTTGCTTGAACTTCACTTGACCTTCTCCAATGTCTAGCTTGCCTTGAATGTACTTGAACAAGCCTACAAAACTCAACCTGTACAAGCTCAAATCAAAAATGGCAAACCCTGTTAATGGAGTTACAGTCAGTGTTTAAGGGTTGAGATAGTTTGGATGGGTTATGTGGAAGATGTTTGAACCAATTTGGGACAAAACGCACGAGCAATTTGTGTTGTGGAACTCAAACTGCAGGGAGTGCCCTGTTTTGCCAAGTGAAGATGATTTTGTGCTATGGGAGGTTTGAGGGCTCAAGGGGTCGTGTTTCTGGTTCAAGGGGATGTGAGAAAGTTGTTTCAAAAGCTTGCACCAGTTAGTTTTTGCTGATGTTCCAGTTCTAGTGTTTTTGACCAATTTCTTGGTTATGAAGCAAAATATGAGAAGTGATGTGAAGAAGGCCTGTACAGGATCTCCATCAGCTTGCACACTTTTCCCTTGGCCCCTCAAGTTTTTGGATCTGATTTGCTGCACAAGATTTGGCTCTATGCTCAAGGATTGTGATTTTGACATAAAGCAAACTATGGCAAAAATGGTAATGTACCTTTTACCATTTAGGGATTAATCTTGTATGCAATACCCTAATGACCAAAACAATGCCTTAGACAAATGGATTTGCATTTAATTATTGAGTGTGAAATGGTTTTGAGGCTTGTAATCTAGTGCAAAGCAAGCTGATTTGAATTGGTAACTTGTATCAACATGAATATGCCATGGATGAAAAGTGAGTTTTTTCCAACTTCAAGCCTTCGATTCTCCCTAACCAGAAATGTGTTTGGAGAGTTCTTAGACATTTTGGAAAGATTGAAACATGCTCTACAATCCATATTTGAAATGAAATTTGAGATTCCAAGTGGAACTATGTGAAAAATGGCCATGGAGATAGGTCAAAATCCTGCCTAAACTAGGGCAAAATTTCACCAAGTAAAAAGTTTTAGGGACCCTTGTTCCAAAAATCATAACTTGAGATCCAAGCTTCTTTTGGGAAAACTTTGTGAATCAAAGTTATAGACTTTGTGTAGGAATACAACTTTCATGTTGGAAGTTTTGTTTGAATTCAATTTCATCATGGTGGAAATGTTGGGCAAAGTTAGGAAAAATTAAGAAAATTTCATAACTTAGAAAAATTCTAAGTTATGAAAATTTTCAACTTTAAACCCTATTTTGCAAAAATGGGTTTCTTGATGAACAAGTTTCATATTTTGACACATCTTGATGAAAAATGTCCCTTGGCACTTAATTTTGACCAAAAAGTCAAAGTTTGACTTTTCAGTGTACAGTCAAATTTTAATCAGTTGATTGAAAAATTCATCTGCCAATCCAATGCAATTGAGATCTTTTGAACTTGTTGAATAGGTAAAGGTGATGCCATTGAGTTTTTGAATCTATGTTTGAGCCCAATTTTCCATTGGCTAGGTTAAAATTCAGAAATTTCCCTTATACAGTCAAAACCCTAAAAATGACCATTTTGCCCTTTTGGTGATCTGATTAAATTTCTTGTGGAGTTGTGGTCCAAACTTGATCAAATGGTTCATATGAGTTCATAATGTTGATGTGGGTCAAAAATCACGAGGTTTGACTGTAAATTGGCCATAGTTGACTTTTCCCCCAATACAGTTGCTTTCTAGGTCAATTGTCCAATTGACTGGGCAAAAATTTGATTCAAAGCTTGAAACTTGGTATGGACAAACTTATGAGTCCAACATGAAGTATGAAAGTCACTTTTAGTTTTAAAAGTCCAATAATCTCTGTGCAAACTCAAACCCTAATTTAGGTCATCAATGCAAGGAGATGTTTGGAGCAGAGCAAAACCCTAATCCTGTCTGGAGTTCAAGGAGCCTTGTGAGGGGAAATCTTGATAAAAGGAGAGGGAAAATTTTGGGGTACAACAGCTTCCCCTGTTCAATCTTCTTGAACCTGAAGAGTTAGATTGGCGAGCTTGCCTTTCGTGACTCGAAGGTAAAAGAGGATTGGACACTAGAGTGCCCGTAAATTTGCACTCGTCAAAATGTAGCTGAGGGAATGGGCTTAAAGATGCCATTTGGAGATGGTAGAATCTTGCTGGAGATGGGCTTAGAGATTCCATCCAAGACTGTTTTTTGAAAATCAGGAGAATGAACCCCAGAATGGTATTCGTATCTGGAACGTATCTGAGTTGTATCCGGAGATTGGATTCGTATGAGCAAAGGAATGGCGTCCGTGTCTAGAGCGTATCCGAGCTGTAATTGTATTTGATTCACGAATGAATAACATAATGATTGTCATATTTGGAGTGTATCTGTATTGTATCTGAATTCTGAATGGGTGACAAAAAAATATCCGTGTATGGAGCATCTCTGGGCTGGGGATAACTTCCGAATGAGTGACAGAATGGCTACCGTGTCTGGAGCGTCTCTGGACTGTATCTGAAGTTGAGACATGTATGAGTAGCAGAATGACTTCCGTGTCTGGAGTGTATCTGTACTATAATTGGGATCTGAATAAGTGACAGAATGACTTCCTTATCAGGAGTGTATCTGAACTTTGAAATTGATAGTTGAATCTGAATGAGAAATAGAATGGCTTCCGTGTCTGGAGCGTATCTAGTATGTATCTGATTGCTGAAGTATGAATGAGTGACAGAATGGCATCCGCGTCTGGAACGTATCTGGACTGTATCTTGACTTGAAATTCTGAATGAATAATAGAATGACCGCCGTGCCTGGGGTGTATCCATACTGTATTTGAGATTTTTGAATATTTGTTAAAGATAGCTTTTAATTTTATCCTGAAAAAGGTAAAATGTTAGCTAAAAACACACAAAGTTATGTTGCATGATATGTATGATGCAATAAAATGTATTCTATCGGTGATTACGATATATGAATGTAATGGATGCGCATTTAAGCTAAGTAGCCGTCTTGCTTAGGAAAATAAATCCTTGATAGCTGGAGATAATGAAATCTTTGACTGCTGTCGGGGAAAATAAACCCTGGACTGCTTCTGGAGATTCAAAACCTTTAATTGTCGAGACTGAGAAATCCTTTGGACTACTGTTGGGGATTGAAAATACTTGGTGACTTGTGGGATTTAACAAGAGCTTTGACAACCTCTGCGGGGAAATTAGAATATTTCATGACCTTCCTGGGGAAATAAGGACAACTCTAACGATCTCTACTGGGGAATTAAAACCTGGGAGGCTTCAACTGGAGAAATGAGAACAAGAATCTTCGTTCTGCTGGGAAATAACTCTGTGGGGAGAATGCTTATCTTGTTGGAGAATTTTCGAAAGCTTGGGTTGTATGCCAATCTACTGGGGAATCGGAGGAAGTTGGATAGTACTCCACCGGGGTTTAAAGGTTGAAGTTTTGGACTCCATTGAGGAAGAAAGTTTTATCTTCGCTGGGGATTTGTAGTTCAAAGTTTTCTAGCTCCGCTGGGGATTGGGAGTTTAGAAACTTAGCTCTGATGTAATGGATTTTGAAACTTAACTCCGCTGGGGATGGTGCATTTCAAGGTTTTAGCTCTGCTGAGGATCTGAATGACATACTGTAGGGGATTTCCTCTGGAATAGCCTAAAGACATTCTCCTATACTTTCAACCTATCATCAATTATTCTTTCTCATTTCATTTTATTTGCAAGCAGTGATTATATTCAAATGCATATGCTCATTTAATAAATCATTGGACATTTTCAAATAAAACACAAGTGTAAAAAGAAAGAAAAGGAAAACAAATTTCTGCACTTTGAAGTATCTTTATATTAACTTTGTGTAAATATTTTGTACAAAGGAGACAGACATCCTAGTAAGAGAATGTTGTCATAAAAATGAGAAAAATTTATACAAAGAAAGATGGCTATGTGTAACAATTCCATGGGGTTCCCATTCTGCTATAGCCTTCACGACTCTGAGTATCTTGTCCATTCGTTGCTTCGTCCGCAGATGATTGGATTGATCAGAACTTGGAGCTTGTCTGTGAAGAGATTGTCCTTAAAGCGATCCGACGAGACATAGTCATACGCTTTAATTCCATAACTTTTGCCTGGACTTCCCTTTCGGGTTTTCGATCCACCGGGAAACCCTTTTTTGCCCAAGTTGCCCTTTCGGGTTTTCAACTTGCCGGGTGTACAAATTTTTTATTTATCCCTGATTTTTTCCTGAACCGCCCTTTCGGGTTTTCGATTCATCGGGATACCCATTTTTGCCCAAGTCTCCCTTTCGGGTTTTCAACTTGTCGGGTCGTTTTATGTGTAATATCTTTTGACTATGTCTGCGTTCGCAGGGTGCGGCAGGTCATCGCCGTCCATGGTGGTCAGGATCACTGCTCCACCAAAAAAGATGTTTTTGATCACAAACGGTCCTTCGTAAGTAGGAGTCCATTTTCCCCTGGGATCACTTTGCGGCAAGATGATTCGCTTGATTACAAGGTCTCCGACTTGATATACTTGTCTCTTGACTTTCTTGTTAAAGGCCTTGATCATACGTTTCTGATACGCCTGACCGTGGCAAACAGCAGCAAGTCGCTTCTTGTCAATTAAGTTAAGTTGATCAAGCCGGGTCTGAATCCAATCGTCTTTGCTCAAACCAACATCCTTCATGATTCTCAGGGAAGGAATCTGAACCTCCATAGGTAAAACAGCCTCCATGCCATATACCAAAGAAAAGGGTGTTGCCCCAGTTGAAGTGCGTTCTGTGGTACGGTACCCGTGCAGAGCAAATGGTAACATCTCATGCCAGTCCTTGTAGGTGACTGTCATCTTTTGAATGATTTTCTTGATATTTTTGTTCGCGGCTTCAACAACACCGTTCATCTTAGGCCGATAGGGAGATGAATTGTGATGTTGAATCTTGAACTGCTCACACAGAGCGGTAATCATAATATTGTTCAAATTTGTACCGTTGTCCGTAATGATCCTGTCGGGGATACCATACCGGCATATGAGGTTCTGCTTGATGAAGCGGGCCACCACATTCTTTGTAACGGAGGCAAAGGAAGCTGCTTCGACCCACTTAGTAAAGTAATCAATGACCACCAGGATGAAACGGTGTCCATTGGATGTTGTAGGCTTGATCTCTCCAATCATGTCGATTCCCCACATCGCGAATGGCTAAGTAGCTGTTAAGACATTGAGAGGAACTGGGGGAACATGTACCTTGTCAGCATAGATTTGGCATTTATGACAAGTACGGGAGTGTTGATGACAATCAGCTTCCATGGTAGACCAGTAGTAGCCTGCCCGTAGAATCTTCTTAGCCATCGTATGGCCGCTAGAGTGGGTGCCAAAGGTGCCATTATGCAGTTCAGCCATGATCTGCTCAGCTTCAATCTTGTCCACACAACGGAGTAGGACACAATCAAGATTACGCTTGTATAGGATACCATTGCTCAGAAAGAACTTGACAGCGAACCTCCTTAAGAACTTTTTGTCATTGACTGAAGCTCCTTCAGGATACTCTTGTGCTTTGAGATACCTTTTGACGTCATGAAACCAAGGTCGGTCCACTACTTCTTCGGTATTAATCTCGTGATAATGTGTTGGTTCGTCCATTCGTTCAATGGTGATTTGAGGTGCCTCATTATCCCAATTAAGTTTAAACACGGATGACATTGTAGCTAACGTATCCGCTAGCTGATTCTCTTCTCGCAGGAAGTGCTCGAAGGTGATCTGCTTGAAATATGGTAACAATGTCAAGACATGTTCTTTGTAAGGGATGAGGTTGGGGTGCTTAGTATCCCACTCTCCTTTGATTTGACTGATAACCAAAGCTGAGTCCCCAAATACAATCAAAGATTTGATTCCCAATTCAATGGCAGCCTTAAGACCAAAGATATAAGCTTCATACTCGGCCATGTTGTTGGTGCAGCTGAAGCAGAGTCTAGCAGTGAAAGGTGTATGGAAACCTTCTGGAGAGATAAGTATCGCGCCGATACCATTCCCAAGTGCATTTGAAGCACCATCAAAGTACAGGGTCCATCAGGATCCTTGTTCAGGTCCGTCATACGGTCCGTTACCTTCAATGTTGTCTAATGTCATAATATCCTCGTCAGGGAAGTCAAACCTCATAGATTGGTAATCTTCGACGGCTTGATGATCTAGATGGTCAACTAGTACACTCCCCTTTATAGGTTTATAGGTTGTGTACTGGATATCATACTTTGTCAGGATCATCTTCCATCTAGCGATTCTTTCGGATAAAGTAGGCTTCTCGAAGATGTACTTGATCAGATCCATTTTAGAAATCAACAGAGTGGTATGTGTCAACATATACTGCCTTAGCCGGAGAGCAGCCCATACCAAAGCACAAAAAGTTTTCTCGAGCAGTGAGTAGCGAGTCTCACAGTTGGTAAACTTTTTGCTAAGGTGATAAACGACATGCTCTTTTCGGCCAGACTCGTCATGTTGGCCCAATACGCACCCTATTGAGTTATCCAAAACAGTCAGGTACATGATTAAAGGCCTTCCTTCGACGGGTGGCATCAAGATAGGAGGTTCCAGCAAATACTCCTTAATTTTATCGAAAGCAACTTGACAATCATTGTTCCATTCAACCACCTGATCTTTCTTCAACAGCTTGAAGATTGGCTCACATGTAGATGTTAGGTGAGAGATGAACCTTGCAATAAAATTTAGGCGTCCCAAGAAACCTCTAATCTCCTTCTCAGTGCGGGGGGCAGGAATTTCTTGTATAGCTTTGACTTTGGCAGGATCAACCTCGATGCCTTTGTTACTGACGATAAATCCCAAAAGTTTGCCGGACTTGACTCCGAAAGTGCACTTCCTAGGGTTCAGTCTGAGCTTATATTCCTTTAACCTGACAAACAGCTTTTGCAGATGGTCGAGGTGTTCTTCTTCTGTCTGTGAACGGGCTATCATGTCGTCTACGTAGACTTCAATTTCATGATGTATCATGTCATGAAACAAAGCTACCATGGCTCGCTGATAGGTTGCCCCGACATTCTTCAGTCCGAATGGCATCACTTTATAGCAGAAGGTACCCCACTGTGTAACAAAAGTAGTCTTCTCCATGTATTCGGGGGCCATTTTGATCTGGTTGTACCCTGAAAATCCGTCTATGAAAGAGAATACCTTGTGTTGAGCTGTGTTGTCAACCAAGATGTCAATATGTGGCAGTGGAAAATCATCTTTAGGGCTAGCCCTGTTTAAATCTCTATAGTCCACACACATTCTGACTTTGCCGTCCTTCTTAGGCACGGGCACAATGTTAGCAACCCATTGTGGATAGGAAGTAATAGCCAGAAATCCAACATTGAACTGTTTCATTACTTCAGCTTTGATCTTTTCAGACATATCGGGTCTCATTCGGCGGACTTTCTGTTTGATCGATGGACAGTCCTCTCTTGTAGGGAGACGGTGAACCACAATATCTGTATCCAGTCCCGACATATCTTCATAGGACCCGGCGAAGATCTCAACATATTCATTCAACAGCTGAACTAAGCGCTCTTTGACACTTGGCTCTAGGTTGGCACCCACTTTAACCTCTTTTCTGCCTTCAGCAGTACCCAAATTGATAGTCTCTAACAACTCTTCATGAGGCAGAATAGGCCTTTCTTCTTGTTGCAAAAGTCTAGCGAACTCTCCAGGTACTTCACAGTCTTCATCACCTTCGTATTCGGTATGATTGACCAGATCTTCAGAGTCACTGAAGGCCATAGCAGAATTGTTACCCATGGAATCCGGAATGGATGGGTACCTGCATTTTGTGAGGGTGTGTGTGTGTAAGGGATAGCCACCTTTAAAAAAAATGAAATGTAAAAAAGAAAGAAAATGAACACAAAAGTTTATAGATGAAAACGTCCATGATTCATTAAAAATGGCATATGAAAATGAAGAATCAAAACCCTTACAGATGGACCTATATGCCCCGGGTAAGGCATAAGGCAAAAAGTGTACGAATTGTTTAAAAGTTATTACAGACTAAACATGAAATGTTCAAAAGATAAATTACTGATTGATGAAAGTAATGGGAACGAAGTCTTTCGCCTCCCAGTTGTTCAGTCCTCCTTCAGTGATTGGAAAGATCCAGTCTTCGAAATTGCTTCCTTCTTCATCATCCTCTAAAGCATGAACTCCGTTGTGATACAGTGGGATAACTGACTTGGGATTTGCGTTTGTGTTCGCAAATGTTCGGTTTAGCAAGAGTCGCCACCGACTTTTTATTTTATCCTAAGGAAAGGTCAAAAAGCACAGGAAAGACCTTTGAGATGTTTTCGTGGGTTCGGGGGGTAGATTATGAAAAGGGAAGGTGCTAGCACCCTTTTCATCCATGGTTATCCATGGGCTCTTAGTTACTTGTTTTAGATCACTTGCCTTGCTTTTGAAATGGTGCTTTTGTGTGTGTGGTTTTGAAAATGTTTTGAAAAAAAGATGCCTTGTCTAGGCAACCTTTGTAACAATTCTTGTTTGAATATTTTACAAAGGTGTTTGTCTTTTTGAAAAGATGTTTCAATGTTTTTGAAAGTTTGTTTTGAAATTGTGTTGTGATGTGTGTTTGAAAAATGGCAAGGATGTTTTTGCAAGATTTTTGATCAAGTAACTAGGAGCTATCTACCCTATTTTACTCAAAGATCTTTCTTATGTTTTTAACCCCTTTTAACAGTGTTGTTTCACCATTGTATTTGGTGAACAACCTTGTGTTAGGATGTGAACGGGACAGGCGCGGGACGTTTGTATAGTCATAGAAGGCAACATATGGGACATTTTAGCAATGACGTTTAGGGACTAGATCGTTTACCGAAGGCAACATCAAGGGTCATCGAGGGACTACGATCTTTTATCGAGGGTCTTTGCTAAAACGCCCATGCTCGAGGGACATGACTATTTTCCGATAGGCAACAAGTGAGATTACCCTAAGGGTGCATGTGTGCAAAGTGTTTTTATTTACATGCATTTATCTTTGATTTTTAGGTTGTCTACTTGTTGGTTTTATCTTTCCATACACACCTATTTACTAGCATTTGTACAAGGTAAATAAAGAGTGCAAAAAATAAATTCTACACTATTACAACCATATTGAAAGGCATAAAAAAATATGAAGGAAAAAATAAGATAAAAAAAAAGTGTATTTCGACCCAGGCAGTAGCATCTTTCGATTGGGATTCTACTGGCCTCCTTCGATTGGGGCTGGCAACAACATAGCCGTGTCTTTCGATTGGGCCTTGGCAGGGGCGAAGTCCTGTCCTTCGATTAGGCGAAGGCAGCAGCAAGTTGTATCCTTCGACTGGGAAAAGGCAGCAACAAGTTGTATCCTTCGACTGGGGACCTTTCTGCCTTGTTGCCTTCTTCGATTGGGAAAAATGAAGTCAGTGTGAGCGTGTCTCTGGCTGGGCCTGGAAGTCAGTGTGGAAACCAAAGGTTTCGTTTCATACTCCTGTCTCCTGTTTCTTTCATTTCAAGCATTAAATGGCAACATGGCCTAAGGCCATGCTAGTATTTATCTTTCAAACAGTTTAATAATTAAAACTAGTTCAGGTAAACAGAAAGAAAAACTAAACATGTTAACAGGGTGGAAACGAAAGGAATAGCAGTATGTACATGATTGGAAAGAACAAGAATATTTACATGTCATGCCATGAAATGAAAAGCTCAAAGGTAAGAATAACTTACCTTGCTTCAGGCTGGAACGTGTGCTGGGCCTTTAAGTGGTCTCCTTGAATGCTTCTGGATTCGGAGGGAGAAACCAGGGGTTATGTCATTGATACTGGATTCAACAGAGAAGAACAAGTGTGAGGTTCTTCCTACTGGATTCGAAGGGTAACAAGGTGTATGGATGTTTCAGGTTCTAAGGAAACAAGTGTTTGGATTCTGGATATTTTTTATTTCTCAAGTGTTGATGAACTTGAGATTTTTTTGTTGTGTTTGAGAACAATTTTCTGCAGATTCGTTCCTCTGGCTCGAAAGTCCTCCTTTAGCTTTGCATAAATTCTTCAATTTATAGAGAAAAAGAATGGATATCTTTGAAAACAGCCAGCCTTGCAAAATAATAAAATACTGTAACGTGACAGTAGAAGTGGGGGGGCCTGTTGGCAGCAGCAGCAGTGAGGTGCAGAAGATGTGACTCAGGCCTCTGACGTTGCTTGTGCTCAGACTGAATTCAGATGGAAAGCTGTTTTTGTGATAAAGGTACTTTCTGTGAAGAGAAAGAGTAAGTAGCCTTTAACCAAGAATAGCAGTATCCAACAGACAAAGTTTAAAACCTTTGTACAAGCTTCTGACTATGTAAAGATTTGGATGTAACACAGCCTGGAAAATGAAACTTGGTCTTGAGTTGAATGCAAGAGTGACGTCGAAGCGCATTTGTTTGAAGGAAGCGTTTTCCTCAGTCGAAGCTTGTGGTCGAAACAAGCTAATACGCAGGAAGCTATTGCCCAGTCGAAAGTTCATGCTCGAAGGAAGCATACTTTCCAATCGAAAGTCTGTGTTCAAAGGAAGAAATGTTGCCCAATCGAAGCATGTTTGTAGGCAGTAAACTTGTCCAAATCGAAGCAGGCTTGCAGGCAGCTACTTGTCCCAATCGAAACAGGCTTGCAGGCAGCACGCTTGGTGAATCAAAAGGGGTTTCCTTGCAGGGGCATGTGTGGCCAGTAGGTCATGGCCTTTGATTGCAACCATGCAGGCAGCATGCTTGTCCAATCGAAAGGTTGAATCGAAGGATGTTTCCAATCCAAATGAAGGATGTACCCAAGTTGCATTCGAAAGAGGCATACAGGAGGCCAAATGTCCAGGTTCAAAAGAGGCACGCTAGTAGCCATTTTGAGCAATCGAAAGAGGCCAAGAGTCAATCGAAGTATGCTGAATCGAAGGAGACATGTTTTCCACCAAATTTGTCAAAATGTTATTTTTATCTGTTTTCTCCATTTTTGACAGTTTCCTTTTAATTTTGGTACTGGAAAATCCCAATGCACTTGTGTAAGCTTGAACCTTTAGAATCCTTGTAAGAAAAACCTTGAGAATTGAGAGGGAAATTTTGGGGTACAACAGTTGCCCCTGTTCAATTTTCTTAAACCTGAGGATATAGATTGGCTTTCGAGCCTTTCGTGATCCGAAGGTGGAAGATAATTGAACACTAGAGTGCCCAAAAATTTGCACTCGCATGGTGTAGTATCAGCATTGTGATGTCAGGAATGGGCTTACAGATGCCATTTGGAGATGTGACAGAAACTTGTTGGAGATGGGCTTAAAGATGCCATCCAAGAATGTGACAGAATCTTGTTGGAGATGGGCTTAAAGATGCCATCCAAGAATGTTTGTTGTAAGTGCAATGTTGTACGTCAGAAGAATGAGCATCAAAATGGTATTCGTGTCTGGAATTCCATTGAACTGTATCTGGAGACTGAGTCTGTATGAGCAAAAGAAATGGCATCCGTGTCTGGAGCGTATCTGAAATGTATTTTACTGAGTGACAGAATGACATCCGAATCTGGATCTTATCTGGACTGTATTTTGAATGAGTGACAGAATGACATCTGAATCTGGATCGTATCTGGACTGTATTTTGAATGAGTGACAAAATGACATCTGAATCTGGATCGTATCTGGACTGTATTTTGAATGAATCTAGAATAAGTATCAGAATGTCAGCCATATCTGGATCGCATCTGAACTGTCTCTAGAAGGAGTTTGGAATAAGTATCAGAATGTCAGCCATATCTGGATCGCATCTGAACTGTCTCTAGAAGGAATCTGGAATAAGTATCAGAATGTCAGCCATATCTGGATTGCATCTGAACTGTCTCTAGAAGGAATTTAGAATAAGTATCAGAATGTCAGCCATATCTGGATCGCATCTGAACTGTCTCTAGAAGGAATTTAGAATAAGTATCAGAATGTCATCCATATCTGGATCGCATCTGAACTGTATCTAGAAGGAATCTGGAATAAGTATCAGAATGTCAGCCATATCTGGATCGCATGTGAACTGTCTCTAGAAGGAATAAGTATCAGAATGTCAGCCATATCTGGATCGCATCTGAACTGTCTCTAGAAGGAATCTGGAATAAGTATCAGAATGTCAGCCATATCTGGATCGCATCTGAACTGTCTCTAGAAGGAATCTGGAATAAGTATCAAAATGTCAGCCATATCTGGATCGCATCTGAACTGTCTCTAGAAGGAATCTGGAATAAGTATCAGAATGTCAGCCATATCTGGATCGCATCTGAACTGTCTCTAGAAGGAAATCTGGAATAAGTATCAGAATGTCAGCCATATCTGCATCGCATCTAAACTGTCTCTAGAAGGAATCTCAGAAGATGATGATCTTTGCCTGTTGATTGATCTTTCCCGAAAAGGTAAAGAGTTAGTTGTATGCAATGTCATGATGTATGCATTGTGTAATGATGTTCTCAAAATAAAATGAGACTTGTGTCATATGTATTTTGTATGCATATGTTATGAATGTTGTTGAAGTGTAATTTTGACTGGGAAAATAAATCCTTGACAAAAGCTGGGGAGTCATTAAATCCTGGACTGTTGTTGAAGAGTATGTGTGTCTTCAAACTTTGCTTAGAATATTTCCGATGGATTCCTGTTTTGTTGTTTGAGGAGAACTCCGCTGGGGGAAATTGAAAACTCTGTGGGGAGTATGTTTGTTGCTGCTTGGGAAAAGAGTTTAGGAGTCTTAGTCGTCCGTTGCTCTACTGGGAAGTCGAAGTTGAACTGATATCTGGTCGGGTCCAGATTTCGCAGTAACTTGTTGGGGATTGTAGAGTAGTCTACTGGGGAAGAGGAGTTGTGGTCCTTTGATTTGTAGTAGTCGGAGAGGCAAACTCAAGTTGGGGAATCCTGGTGTTGTTGGGGAAATAAACCCTGTCGTCAGTCCGCTTAGAGAGGTGACATCTTCGTTGGGGGAAGTCCTCGAGGATTCTTGAGGTTGATTCAGCTGGGGAAAGGTTTTCAGAGATTAAACCCTTGCTGGGAGTCATCCTACGAGAAGGAAATTGGGGAGACTTGTCATTGCCCCTAGTTGCGAGTGTTTGTGGCACTGCCTGGAAATGTTTGAGTGTATGTAACCCTTTGTCGGGATTGACGTTCAATGCCCCCAGTGTCGGAGATGGAGACCTGCCCTTGGTTACTCTGCACTTCTTCAGAGATTTCTTGAAATCTTGACTGGACTGCCCCAGGTATGCTGGATAGTGACATGTCATGCCCCCTTGCTGATAGGAGTTTTGTCGATGGAAGTGTCATCCTTCTTGAAGTGATTTTGTTCACTGGGAGAGCTTTCGTTCATCGGATATTCGTTGTGTGAATTTCTCCGCTGTCAAACAAATAGCCAAATGCAAACAGTGATATTCAAGTGATGCAAAGTTTATGTTTGTCTTGAAGTTTTGAAAAATGCGTTTTTTAGCAGAAAATTTTTTATAAGACAAATTCAACACAAGATTTAGGGCTAAGCCTTAGAGGAGTCAGGATACCTTTTGTAACAGTATGCTTTCGAACTAACCCATGCTTCAGTTAGGACTTTTGAAGGGTTGTAACGTGGCTTGGTTCACGGTTTAAGAAACAAAGGATAAAGGCTCAAAGTATATTTGTACCTACCCACTCTTCATGATGTTCTTCAATCCTAAGCTCAGTTAATTGTGCATTTGAACTCCAAATGAGTCTGGAACGACGTTTTTGGTGATGGTTCACACAAGTTGAATTTATTGGAAGGCAGTCACTTTTGCAACATTTTTTCATGTTGTTGAAGATTTGTAGCGACCTCGTTCTTTTGATCTGTTATCCCTAACTTTTTCCTGACTGTTCCTGTTTTCGAGATTATAGTCAGCGGGATGCCCCAGTTTTCTCCTTTGTAGGTTTTGACTTAGTGGGCTTTTCTCTTTTGAGAGATTGACTGCCTATGAGATAAGGAACCACCACTGTCTTTTGATTCCAGAGGGATGTTTTTGATGTCGTTCGTTGTATTATGAACTGAGAGTTTGCGACTTCAATGCGCATCTTTTTTTGAATTAACTGAGAGACTACCCTGCCCCAGGTTTAAATTAAAGGTTTCAATTTATGTTTAAAACAGAAAACTCCTACTTCTTTGGCTCGAAGGGGTTGACTAGGGATTATCTTCCTTATAACTCCAATGTTTAGGATTTGAAAGAAACGCTTGTACATCGTTAGCAAGGTCTCTTCAAAAGCATATTGTATGAGATTACGATATTGTTTCGTCATCCTCCCTCTAAAGACTTGTAGCTTTTTATCAAGAGTTAAATATCAAAAGTAGAAAGCATAATTATAATGAAAACGAATGGATGAATTCAAGACAAACATATGCAATGCATTAATGAAACAGAGTTTGACATTAAGAGATAATTGTTTGAATAACAAAGAGATTACAACTTGAAAATTCAAATGAATAAAAGCTTTTAATGATTCGTCATAGGAGTAGTGATTATGTTTGGAGTCTCCGGAGGGTCAAACTTGATCTCCTTGGCATCAATCATGTCTTGGACCTTGTTCTTCAGAGCCCAACAGTTGTTTGTGTCATGTCCCGGACTGTCAGAGTGGTATGCACACCTTTCATTGGGATGATAGGTAGGAGCGGAAGTATTTGGGTTCCGGAGAGGAGCCTTTAATGTAATCAGCTCTGCCTCCAACATGCGTTGTAGCGCTTGACTCAGTGACATGTTGATCTTAGTGAAATGTCTTTTAGGCGCGACCTCCTTACGCTGATGCCCTTGTCTTTGTTGAGCAGGCGTAGGATTAGAGATCAAGATTTCTCCCACGTGTTGGTCATGACGACTCTTTTGACCATACGCAGCATTGGACTCTTTCTTCCCATTGTAGAGCTTTTTCTGAGCATCAAATGGTGTTTCTTCTTGAATCTTTCCACTTTTTATGCCAGCTTCGACCCTTTCGCCGGTCAGTATTAGCTCGGTGAATCCGGCTGAAGAGCTGCCGATCAAGTGTTTGAAGAAAGGCCCTATCAAAGTTCCCATGAAGATGTCAATCAGCTCTCTGTCAGTTAAAGGGGGTTGCACCCTACCATCCAGATCTCTCCACTTTTGGGCGTATCCTTTGAAACTCTCGTGGGAACCCATGGTCATGTTCTGCAATTGCACACGAGATGGTGCAAGATCAGCATTGTACTAATACTGCTTATAGAAAGCAGCAGCTAAATCCTCCCAGGTGTGGATGCGAGAACTCTCTAATTGATAAAACCATTCGAGTTGAGTCCCTACCAGGCTTTCTTGGAAGAAATGGATCCAAAGCTTTGGATCAGTTGTGTATGGTTGAATCTTGCGGACATAAGACTTTAAGTGCATCTTAGGGCAAGAGACTCCATCGTATAGGGCAAACGTAGGGACTTTGAACTTTGGAGGGATGACTAATCCAGAAACTAAACCCATGTCTCCTAAATCCAAGCCAGGTACTTGTTGAATCTCCATAGCACTGAGGCGATCCTCCAACTGTTTGTATTTGTCATCAACGGGAGGATATTGTTCCTCGGAGTAGTCAGCTTCAACTTCATCAATCTCCAAATTGTGGTCTTCTTCAAGACTATCCCCTATGTTGGATGGAGTTGAAAGAGATGGGGTTTTAGGTCTTCTTCTCAAGTTCAGGACGCTCGCTGCCTTCTTGGACTTCTTCTTCTTGTCTTTGAGAAGGAGAGCTTTCAGGTCCTCTTTCCCCTTAGCCATAGCCAGAAACAATTGTTGGAATTGAGCGTTTTGAGCTTGGAGATCTTTCACCGTTTGTTCCATATCCATCTTACTGAAATAAATAGTAGGAAGATAAGGAGACCTGTATGGGAGAAACCTATCATGATATGATGCATGATATGTGGATGCATGTTTTCAAGGATCTCACGGGGTAAACACAAGAAAATGTTAGAGGTTGAACTTTGATCAACATCTTTGATTGGAGAACTTTGTAACGGTGGATGTCTTTCCACAAGAATCAAGCTCACCATGTCAAGTGGGTCATAGCCCCTGATTTGCACTTGATCTTTGACGGCGTTTGTTTAGAGGGGAACCCTCTTGCTCTTTGGTAGACGTCTGGTTCAACGTGCCCCTGTATCAAAAGACCCTCGAGATCCTTGAAATGGTTATTGAAAATGCTATGGTATGATGTTATGATGTTATGTACATGTCTGCAAAAGTAAGCAAGTGTATATACAGACAGTCATATTCACACAGAGCAAACAAGTCCTTAGGTTTAGGCTTGCATGGAGTTTAGGCATTACCCTCTTTCAGTTTAGTTGGTTTAAACCTGTCCTAAAAATAGTAATCGGGTTCTAGAGGATCTCAATATCACTGACTACCCTCAATCGGTCATAATTCCAGTTTAGCAACCTTTTCTTGCGGCCAGAACCATCGCGAGAGTTTAGTCTTAATGAGTGTAGCATACTGCTACTGTTCTATGGCCAAGTTGGTCAATTTAAGGTTCTAAGGTCAGTTGGTGCTTAATGACTCCTTAGAAGACCCATATTCTCCTCATTCCAACACAAGGGATATCGGTACAGACCAAGGTGTCACACCAACGTAGCTACTGCTTCATCTGTGTCGGTCTACGTCGGACAGATCCCTCACAGTTTATTGCTACTTACCTAAAAAAGGTTCCCCAAATCCGGGTGTAGGATTTACAACAAACCCAAACAAGTAACCCAAAAAGTAAAGCAATCAAAGCAATCAAAGCAAGCATGTAAAGGTGATCTAAAACCCTAAGGTAACCCCACTTTTAGAATATTCCCCAGCAGAGTCGCCAGTTCTGTGATACGGTGGGAGAACTGACTTGGGATTTGCGTTTGTGTTCGCAAATGTTCAGTTTAGCAAGAGTCGCCACCGACTTTTTATTTTATCCTAAGGAAAGGTCAAAAAGCACAGGAAAGACCTTTGAGATGTTTTCGTGGGTTCGGGGGATAGATTATGAAAAGGGAAGGTGCTAGCACCCTTTTCATCCATGGTTATCCATGGGCTCTTAGTTACTTGTTTTAGATCACTTGCCTTGCTTTTGAAATGGTGCTTTTGTGTGTGTGGTTTTGAAAATGTTTTGAAAAAAAGATGCCTTGTCTAGGCAACCTTTGTAACAATTCTTGTTTGAATGTTTTACAAAGGTGTTTGTCTTTTTGAAAAGATGTTTCAATGTTTTTGAAAGTTTGTTTTGAAATTGTGTTGTGATGTGTGTTTGAAAAATGACAAGGATGTTTTTGCAAGATTTTTGATCAAGTAACTATGAGCTATCTACCCTATTTTACTCAAAGATCTTTCTTATGTTTTAACCCCTTTTAACAGTGTTGTTTCACCATTGTATTTGGTGAACAACCTTGTGTTAGGATGTGAATGGGACAGGCGCGGGACGTTTGTATAGTCATAGAAGGCAACATATGGGACGTTTTAGCAATGTCGTTTAGGGACTAGATCGTTTACCGAAGGCAACATCAAGGGTCATCGAGGGACTACGATCTTTTATCGAGGGTCTTTGCTAAAACGCCCATGCTCGAGGGACATGACTATTTTTCGATAGGCAACAAGTGAGATTACCCTAAGGGTGCATGTGTGCAAAGTGTTTTTATTTACATGCATTTATCTTTGATTTTTAGGTTGTCTAGTTGTTGGTTTTATCTTTCCATACACATTTATTTACTAGCATTTGTACAAGGTAAATAAAGAGTGCAAAAAATAAATCCTACACTATTACAACCATATTGAAAGGCATAACAAAATATGAAGGAAAAAATGAGATAAAAAAAGAGTGTATTTCGACCCAGGCAGTAGCATCCTTCGATTGGGATTCTACTGACCTCCTTCGATTGGGGCTGGCAACATCGTAGTCACGTCTTTCGATTGGGCCTTGGCAGGGGCGAAGTCCTGTCCTTTGATTGGGCGAAGGCAGCAGCAAGTTGTATCCTTCGACTGGGCGAAGGCAGCAGCAAGTTGTATCCTTCGACTGGGGACCTTTCTGCCTTGTTGCCTTCTTCGATTGGGCAAAATAAAGTCAGTGTGAGCGTGTCTCTGGCTGGGCCTGGAAGTCAGTGTGGAAACCAAAGGTTTCGTTTCATACTCCTGTCTCCTGTTTTTTTCATTTCAAGCATTAAATGGCAACATGGCCTAAGGCCATGCTAGTATTTATCTTTCAAACAATTTAATAATTAAAACTAGTTCAGGTAAACAGAAAGCAAAATGAAACATGTTAACAGGGTGGAAACGAAAGGAACAGCAGTATGTACATGCTTGGAACGAACAAGAATATTTACATGTCATGCCATGAAACGAAAAGCTCAAAGGTAAGAATAACTTACCTTGCTTCAGGATGGAACGTGTGCTGGGACTTTAAGTGGTCTCCTTGAATGCTTCTGGATTCGGAGGCAGAAACCAGGGGTTATGTCCTTGATACTGGATTCAACAGAGAAGAACAAGTGTGAGGTTCTTCCTACTGGATTCGAAGGGTAACAATATGTATGGATGTTTCAGGTTCTAAGGAAACAAGTGTTTGGATTCTGGATATTTTTTATTTCTCAAGTGTTGATGAACTTGAGATTTTTTTGTTGTGTTTGAGAACAATTTTCTGTAGATTCGTTCCTCTGGCTCGAAAGTCCTCCTTTATCTTTGCATAAATTCTTCTATTTATAGAGAAAAAGAATGGATATCTTTGAAAACAGCCAGCCTTGCAAAATAATAAAATACTGTAACGTGACAGTAGAAGTGGGAGGGCCTGTTGGCAGCATCAGTAGTGGGGTGCAGAAGATGTGACTCAGGCCTCTGACGTTGCTTGTGCTCAGACTGAATTCAGATGGAAAGCTGTTTTTGTGATAAAGGTACTTTCTGTGAAGAGAAAGAGTAAGTAGCCTTTAACCAAGAATAGCAGTATCCAACAGACAAAGTTTAAAACCTTTGTACAAGCTTCTGACTATGTAAAGATTTGGACGTAACACAGCCTGGCAAATGAAACTTGGTCTTGAGTTGAATGCAAGAGTGAGGTCGAAGCGCATCTGTTTGAAGGAAGCGTTTGCCTCAGTCGAAGCTTGTGGTCGAAACAAGCTAATGCGCAGGAAGCTATTGCCCAGTCGAAAGTTCATGCTCGAAGGAAGCATACTTTCCAATCGAAAGTCCGTGTTTGAAGGAAGCAATGTTGCCCAATCGAAGCATGTTTGTAGGCAGTAAACTTGTCCAAATTGAAGCAGGCTTGCAGGCAGCTACTTGTCCCAATCAAAACAGGCTTGCAGGCAGCACACTTGGTGAATCGAAAAGGGTTTCCTTGCAGGGGCATGTGTGGCCAGTAGGTCATGGCCTTCGATTGCAACCATGCAGGCAGCACGCTTGTCCAATCTAAAGGTTGAATCGAAGGATGTTTCCAATCCAAACGAAGGATGTACCCAAGTTGCATTCGAAAGAGGAATACATGAGGCCAAATGTCCAGGTTCGAAAGAGGCACGCTAGTAGCCATTTTGAGCAATCGAAAGAGGCCAAGAGTCAATCGAAGTATGCTGAATCGAAGGAGACATGTTTTCCACCAAATTTGTCAAAATGTTATTTTTATCTGTTTTCTCCATTTTTGACAGTTTCCTTTTAATTTTGGTACTGGAAAATCCCAATGCACTTGTGCAAGCTTGAACCTTGAGAATCCTTGTAAGAAAAACCTTGAGAATTGAGAGGGAAAATTTTGGGGTACAACATCCGTGATGAGTGATTTTCAGTGGCGGTCCTCCAGCCCGGGAGCGACGCACAGCTTTCTGGCTAGCAGCAGTGAAACCCAATCCGAACTTATCTGTATTGTAAGGAAAATCTGGTAGTTGACCCCATACTGTGCTTCCTCCTTCCTTGATCACAGCCTCTGCATCTTTAAGGGATGACATCCGGGACACGGGCTTGGTAATGACGGGCATATCAATCATTGTCTTGGCTACCGCAACTTCAGGAGAAACCTCTTCAAAGTGTTGGAAAGGTGTTTCTATGAATTCACCGTCTAACTCCACCTAGCGGAAAGAGTTAAGGTGACTTATCATATACTCCTCCTCACCGTGAACTGTTATGATTTTACCCTGGATTGGATATTTTAGCATTTGGTGTAGAGAAGAAGTGACTACGCCAGCGTTGTGGATCCATGGCCTTCCCAACAAGCATGAATATGAAGGACGGATGTCCATCACATAAAAAGTAGAGTTGCAAATTTTTGTTCCCACCTTAATTGGGATGTCCACTTCTCCTTGAACCATCCGCTTAGAACCGTTGAAGGCTCTAACAATGATATTATTGGGCTTTAGGGTCAAACCTTCACAGTCTAATATGTCCAATGCTTTCTTTGGTAGAACATTTAAAGATGAACCGGTATCAACCAGAACATGAGCAAGTGTAGTTCCTCTGCACTCTACCGAGACATGCAGCGCATCATTATGCTTTCTTCCCTTAGGGGTTAGATCGACATCAGAAAAACCAAGACCATTATCGGCTGTAAGGCTAGCCACGCACTCTTGAAACTGGTCCGCAGAAGTTTCTTGAGGCACGTGTGCCGTCTTCAGAAATTTGATCAAGGCTTTGGCATGAGCCTCGGAGCAGAGCAATAGAGCCAGCATAGAGATTTTTGAAGGGGTTTTCCCCAGCTTCTCTACAACATCATAGTCTCTCTTCTTAATTATCTTTAAAATCTCCTCCATCTCCTTTTGGGTGGTCTCGGGGATAACCAAAGTATGAGCCCTCGTCCTGACGAGCGCTTCTTGGATCCCTTTACCTTTATCAGCAGTAACAACAGAGGGTACAACTTCAGGAGTAACAATTTCTTCAATCACTGGACTTTGCACGGATATCTTGACAGGCACAGGAGCACTTGAGGATCCGAAGACTGCCCGTGGAGGAGCAATCTCCAGAGAGAAGATTCTTCCGCTACGAGTGATCTTACTTGTTCCCACAATATTCCCCACATCAGGAGTCTCTTCATCGGAATTTTCTTCAACTGATTCAATCTGTTTTACACCGTGGTAGAAGATCTCTCCTCCATAATTCCATGGTATTGTCTTATTGGACTTATATGAGATAGGCCCCGGCATGGTAATCTTCAGCGGTACAAACTTTGGATCTGGTGTAATCTTAACAGGCCTTTTGCAGGTCTTGGAAAGATTGTCGGAAATGGTGATTATAGCAACATCATTGATTGGAGTAACAGGAGTAACATGAGTGATAGTAGCAACAAGAGTTTTCTGAAAGAGGATCTCTTGAGTATCCATCAAGCGTTGAATGTCTGACTTCAACAGCGGACAGTCGGATTTCAAGGTTGAACATAAGTAACAATCTTTTTCACATCCCAGGAAAATCCCGGCTTTCAACGTATTCATCTTGATTATTGGCAACGGAGTCATTAAGTCATCAACAGTGGTAACATGAAGATCTTCCATAATATCATGGACATTATGACCATGTTTTGGCATAGGAGCGGATATCACATTAGGTTTTTCGGGGGCATCAAACTCTACCTCCTTGGCATCTATCAAATCTTGGATCTTGTTTTTAAGGGCCCAACAGTTGTTGGTGTCGTGCCCCACACTGTCCGAATGATATGCACATTTTGCATTTGAATGATAATAGGGAGAAGAGGTATTTGTGTTTTTCGGCGCTTCTTTCAAATTGGTAAGGTTTAACTTTAACAGATGAGCGAGGACCTGAGCCGATGTCATATTGATCCGAGTGAATTGCCGTTGTGGCCTTTCCACCCTATTTTGGTTAGCTCTGGGTTGACTGCTTCGAGATTGATCGGTTGAGGAGTTCTGGATCATCACAGCCTCTGCCGCTGGTCGGCACTCCCTTCTTCCTTGATTTTTGAGTATAAACAGTAGAAACTTCCTTCTTGGCTGGGAAGGTCTTCTTGATAGCAGTGGAAGCGGAGGCATCCTTCTGAATTTTACCACTCTTAATGCCAGCTTCAACCCTTTCACCGGTCAGAATTAATTCGGTGAACCCTGCAGATGATCTCCCAATCAAGCGATTGAAGAATGGACCTGACAGGGTCCCCAAAAACATGTCAACCAGCTCTCTATCTAACAATGGTGGCTGCACCCTTCCAGCCAAATCCCGCCACTTCTGGGCATACTCCTTAAATCCCTCATTAGAGGCTATACCCATACTCTGTAGTTGAGTACGAGTAGGCGCTAAATCTGCATTATATTGGTATTATCGGTAGAAAGCAGCAGCCAAATCCTCCCAGTTATGAACATCAGATCTCTCAAGTTGATAGAACCAGTCCAATTGCATACCCGACAAACTATCTTGAAAAAAGTGGACCCATAGATCCTTATCAGAAGAGTGAGGTTGGATCTTTCTGACGTAGGACCGCAAATGCATCTTCGGACAGGACAAAACCGTCATATTTAGCAAATGTAGGTACTTTTAACTTATGGGGAATGACGATCCCAGCAACCATCCCTAGTTCTTCGAAATCTAGCCCAGGTACCCTTTGTACCTCCATGGCTGCCAGCCGGTCTTCAAGATTCTTATACTTATCATCCACCGAAGGGTACTGCTGTTCAGAGTAATCTTCATCCTCTTCTTCTTCTTCCTCTTCAGCTTCAGACTTGGAAGGTACCGCAACTCCTTTTCCTTTACCAACTCCTTCGTCAGACGTCGAGGGGAAATCCAGAACTCTCCTAGCCTGATTCTCAAACCTTCTTCCCATAGTGGCCACACCAATTCTTTTATTTTTCTTCTTTTACTTTTCCTTCTCTTTCTCTAACAGTGCTTTAAGGTCCTCTTGACCCTTTGCCAAGGTCACGAGGAGTTGCTAGAATTGCAAATTCTGTGCTTGCAGATCTTTGACCGTCTGCTCTATATCCATCTTGCTGAAATAAACAGCAGAAAGATAAGGAAACCTGGTGTGAAGACCTGTTTATGCATGTGATGAATGATATGTTATTCATGTAATGCATTCAAGGATTCAGAAATTCAAATTTGTTACAAATAAAAAGAACACACGTCATATTAATAAGAAGAAATTTGTTAGTACATAAATACCCCATGGGCAAAATATTACAAAGCTTCTTAATGTAAAAAGACGTTGCGCATCCTTTTTGGTGCGATGTAAGTGTTAAGAGTCTCCTCTTCGTGAAGTCGGCGGGTAAGTTCCAAAAACTTCTTCTCACTTGCATAGAAGCTGGATTCAAAAGTATTTCGTTATTCCTTGAGTTGTATCCAACTCTTTTGCAATTCTTCCAATGATGTTGCCATGTCTGGATATAGGAGGGTGTATGGAACCTCTCCTTCCATAACAGGCTCTTTGATCACGAGGAGAATGTGAGGGTATGGCATCATAAGATTCTAGGTCCGGGTTCGTACCCACTTGAGATAAGGCTCAAGGGGGATGGAACTCTTGTGCCCCAATGTCTTACTATCCACTTTGTTGGGCATCCTCCAAGCTCGGATAAACCTTTGTCGAAGTCCTTGAGCGTCGTTGTCGAAGTCAAAAACCAAGTCAAGAATTTGCATATCATGAGGGCCATCCCTTCGAGCATATCCAAACTGTCTCAGAGCTAAACAGGGGTTGTAGGTAATGCCTCCCCTAATGCCAAGTAGTGGGACATTAGGGAATTCTCCACAACGATCAATGATAATGACATTTTCTCTGGACCGAGAACACCAATGAACATCAGAATGTGTGAGGGTCATCAACCGTTGTGACCACCTTAAACCCTGATCATTCTTTAAAACTGACTAGGGAAGGTGAGAAATAAACCACCTTGCTAGAAGAGGAGTACAACACATGAGAACACCTCTTTTCCTCATTGTTCGTGTGTGAAATGAGTGTAGGATGTCCCCAAGCAATGTAGGCACGAGATTCTGAGATATGAAAATCTTGACAGCATTCACATCTATAAGCTGATCAGGATTTGGGAACAAGACCAACCCATAGATGAGAAGCGCTACAATCTCCTCAAAAGCTTGCAGATCTAGAGAATTCCAGCAGTCTTGTTCTTTCTCAAACAGAAACTTTGCCAAGAAACCCTTGACACCACTTCTGGTTTCCCAATGACCTTTGATATCAGATGGTTGCAAGTGTAAGGCTTGAGCAACATCTTCAGGCTTTGGTTCTCTTTCCGTACCGTTGTAGGGTAGTTGATAAAGAATAGGAATCCTCAGGAGTTGAGAAAATTCCACCAAAGTAGGTACTAGTTGGTAATCAGGAAATGTAAAGCAATGGTGTAGGGGGTCAAAGAACTGGAAGAGAACTTTCACCATGTCTTCTTAAATGTTGGAGTTGACCAAGCTGAGAAGTCTACCATGTCTTTCACTGAAGGGAGAATTATATGGAATCTTGGAAGCAAGCTCCTTGAGTTGAGGAGGGATCCTCACAAGGTTAACCTGAATTTTTTTTCTGCGGAGTGATTCCATGACCTACAAAACAGGAACAAAGATGAAGATCCAAACCCTTGAAATGGTTAGTGGATGCATATGATGCTTTATGATATTCATGATGTATGCACAAGTATATGTACAAACAAATCACACAAGATCCTAGTTTCAGGCTTGCATGGGGTTTCATAGGTAAGTACCCTCTTGAAGTTAGTTGGCTCAACCTGTCCTATAAATAGTAACCGGGTTCTAAGGAGCTCAATATCACTGGATTATTTTCTGTGTTCATTGTTTCAGTTTAGCCACTTAACCGGCGACCGAAATATTCCAAGAAATCAACCCTCAATGAGTGTAGTATCGAGTATCTACCAACTTTGGACTGCACCAAAGCTGGTCATCTCACTACCCCTAATAAGGCCAAGATGGTCAAGTAAGGTTCTAAGAGTTCATTAGTGCTTCATGACATTACTCAGCGGCCCCGTATTCTCTTTGATTGACTCAAAGGCTACCGGTACCCACAAATATGTCAAACTAATATAGCTACTGTTTTGTACCCCAAAATTTTCCGTCCCATATTTCTCAAGACATTTCAAGAAGAATCTCCAAGTGGCTCAAGATTGCTCAAGAGTTGGACAGTCAAATCATCTCCTAAGGCAGTCAATCTCAAATTAGTGTTTTGTGTTGCATCAAGGTCCCTGCATCCAAATGACCTCAAGTGCTCCCCAATGTCCTAATAGGTTCTCAAGATCATCCATGTCAAATTTCAAGCCTTGCAGATAAAGTTTGGTAAGTCAATTGCTCAAGAAGTCCAAAAATCGACTGTGCTAGGGCAAAAGTCAACTGTGACCTATGGACAGTCAAACCTCAAGATTTTTTGTCAACATTCTAATTTTGAAGGATAATTCATCATTTGATCAAGGGTTGATCATGATTCATCAAGGATTTCTCAAGATTCATCAAGATTCAAAAGTTGCTAAATTAGGGTTTTGTAGGAAAAGTCAACTCAACCTTGACCAAGCATAACTTTCTCATACTTTATGAGAAATGACCCATCCAAAGCTAATTTTTAAGAGGATGCAATTTCCTACAATCCATCTTCACACCCCAAGATCAAGAAATGCACTCACAAGAAGTTACAAATTTGGATATTATAGGTCATTTTTGAAAGTCAACAAAAATACCTTTTTTGCCAAAGCTTATAACTTGAGCATGGAATATCAAAATGAGATGAGACCAAAAGGGTTCGTTAGAGTACATCTCAAGGTTTCTAAAAAGTCGGAGAACACTTACAAAAGTTCAAAATTGAAGAAGTTATGCATTGTTGAAGTTGGGCATTTTCCCAAAATTGCCAAAAGTCAACTATCTCCAAAACTCCAAATTTTGACAAAAGGGCCCACTTTTTTCCACTTGATTTGATCTTTTCACACTACACACGTGTCCTATCTTCATTTTTGTGTCCAATTATTAATTTTTCCATTTTTATTTGATTTTTATTGAATTAATTCATTTTTAATCAATTTAAATCCAAATAAAATCCAAATCTTAATCAATTGGAATCTTTTTGATTGATACAGGTCTTTAATATCATTATGGACATGATCAAATTCGAATCAAGGCATATCATGCACAAAATATTGGATTTGGGACATTTTTGGAAGCTTTGTAATGGAGGATCATATCATATCTTCAATCATCAATTCACAAAGATTCAAAGCCCAAACTTTGACCTAATGCATTGCTGGATACATATACAAACCAAGGGCACACGATTTGAGACCCGGGTGGCTGCTAATTCACAAGAACAAAAACTTGGAAAAAGCTTGAAAAGTTGGAAACTGAAATCACACCAAGAGGTGTTTTCAACACAAAGTCTCAATGTGGTTCTCTTTCTAGACATCCACTGAGTCTATTGCAATCAAAATCAAGCCCTCTCATCCCTTGAATCGCACTGTAAGCTTCCTTGAACACCGCCCTGTACATGAAAATGCAATCTCTCATTCTTGCATCTTTTGACAAACCATGGACATATTCTTGATCCTTGCATGATTTCTAAACATTCTGCAATATTCAATTGATTTTTCATGGCCTATAATGCAATACCCGAATCTAGGGTTTTCGTTTCTTGTTTTTAGGCGTTTTTGTTTCAGGCAAAATCAGAGCAATTGATGGATATAGATGTGATCACGAGACCCAGACGAATCAAACCATGGTCTTGGAATTAATTTCTATGGCCTATGATAGATTTTAGAAGGCAGCTACGAATTTAGCTGCGGATGAAAATCTGCAGGTAAATAACCAGGTTCTCATGAGGAAGATGAAGACGTGGCTTGTGCCAATTGGACCATTCAAACCAATCTCGCGCGTTTTTATAATTTCTGGCATATTAATTGTTTTCTACATATATTAATTATTGTTTAGTATAATTACAAAAGAAGCATAGTGGCTTAGTGGCTAGGGCGTTTGTTCATTAGCTAACAGGACCTGGGTTCGAATCCCAGGTCCCCCATATTGCCTATTATTATTTTTCTTCAGGAGATCCAACGCGCCTCAGCAATCATGGTACATGATACATCATCACTTAATCACTTTCCAGATGGCCTCCTGGCCAAATCTGATGGCCAAAGGGTGATGTCCACCATACACCCAAGTCAACACACGCGTGGAGAAGCAGGAAAGTCAAAACGCAGACTTGCATAATTGGGCTTGGAGAATTGCTCTTCTCACCATCAATCTGGGCCCAAACCCCCCATTGGGTTATTTCTATTCTTTTTATATTTCTTTTATTTTATTGTTTTGCATTATTATTTTTATTATTTAAACTAACCAATTAAATTATTTTCCTCATAAAATCAAAAAACATAAAAATATATTTTAATTTATTAAAATTAAATTTACACTTTATTTTTGTAAATAAATATAATTTAATCAATTTAGCATTAATTAGGTTTAACTTTTAATATTTTTTGCAATAATTAAAATTAATGTAGAAAATTTGGTTTTTACTAACTTTGGCCAAATTAATTTATTTCTTTAAATACTCAAAAAATCCAAAAAATATTATTTTTATTAATTACTTAATTATCTCATTTAACTTAATAATTAATTTAGATCTAGTTTCTTTTTTAATTCAAAATAACAAAAAATGCTTTCTTTCAAAAAAGGGTCAAAACCCTAAAAATGCGCTTGATTTAATTTTCTCGCACGCGATCCATATTTTCATATTATTGCACTTGCTTCTGGAATGTAATAGCTTTAAATAGGATTTTATTTTATCGCATTATTTTACTTTCCGTAATTTAAATTCAAGGGTTTGTTTTTGGCGATGTAAACATCCGACGCCTTGTAATAGTTTAGATTTAATTTCCGTAATTTAAATTCCGCAACTATACACTGTTAGATGTTTGATAATAGGGAATTCATGATAAGATCGAATGTATGGACTTAAAATCAACATAGCTCACCCATGACATGTACAAAGACAAATTAACTGAAAACAACACACTCGCACATGCGCACTCTTAGGGTACACCTCACTTGGTTGCCTTCGAACGTGGTCATTGAGTATAGGAAGTTTTAGAGGTCGCCCTCTTGTCCAAAGATCATAGTTGCCTCAAAACGGTTTCCTCGGATAAAATGATTTAAGACATTAAGGTTACCACTAAGGCGTCCTAACATTGCTTTAGTGACCACACGTCCCTTAATCGAATTGACCCTTAAAACTCCAACGACGATGCTACGTACTCATCAATAGTGGGATAGCGTTGTCTAAAGGAAATTTGTACAGATTAATTCCTTTTTCGAGTAGGTAGATGGTTCTTAAGTACTTGCTCTTTCTCAAAACAAAATAAAACTTTTCGCACTGACACCTTTCAAACAAAAACTTCTTTCAAACCCACAAGCACAAAGAAAAGCAAATTTTGAAAACACTTTGAGCAAGTACCTAAGAGCCCGTGGATAACCACAGATAGAAAGGGTGCTAACACCTTCCCTTTCTATAATCTACCCCCGGACCCGAGAAACATCTCGAAAGAGGAATTTTTCTGTGCTTTTTTCCTTTCCTTGTTGGATAAAATAAAAGACGGTGGCGACTCTTGCTTACCGCGACATTTTGCCAAAACAAACGCAAAACGCGAACCAACATTCCAAAACAGCCAGTTCTCTTCCCACCGATCACATAACTGGCGACTCTGTTGGGGATATTTATAAGTGGGGTGTACCTTAGGATTAGATCATTGTGTTTTCAATTGTATGCTTTGTATGATTTATATTTGTGGGCTTGTATCGGAGTTTCTATAGATCCTAACTCGGATCTGGGGATACCCTTTAGGTAAGTAGAAATAAACTGTGAGGGAACTGTACAACATAGACCGATACGGTTGAAGCAGTAGCTACGTTGGCGTGGCACTTTAGATTGTACCGATATCCCTTATGTTGGAACGAGGAGAATATGGGTCATCTAAGGGGTCATTAAGCACCAACTGACCTTAGAACCTTTAAATTGACCAACTTGGCCATAGAACAGTAGCAGTATGCTACACTCATTGAGACTAAACTCTCGCGATGATTCCGGCCGCAAGAAAAGGTTGCTAAACTGGAATTATGACCGATCGAGGGTAGTCAGTGATATTGAGATCCTCTAGAACCCGGTTACTATTTTTAGGACAGGTTTAAACCAACTGAACTGAAAGAGGGTAGTACCTAAGCTCCTTGCCAGCCTGAAATCTAAGGGCTCTCTGTGTGACTTGTGTGCCTTTACCATGTTCGCTCTTTGTGGATACTTGTGATGTGCTTTCTATCATGACATCATGACATCAAAACATTGCATACATCTTGCATTGGACTAACCTATTTCAAAGTTAGGAGGGATTCATCTTTGTTCTGTTTTGTAGGTCACCATGATGCCCATGCGTAGGAATACCATTCGGATCAACTTTGTCCAAGTTCCCACCTTGCTTAAAGATTTGATTGCAAAGATGCCTGATACTACGTCCTTCCTCAGAAGACATGGTCATCTTCCCAGTCTGGTCACCTCTAAATTGGACGAACAGATGATGAGTGTTCTGGTCCAATTCTATGATCCATTATACCATTGTTTTACTTTCCAGGACTACCAGCTGGTTCCCACCCTAGAAGAGTTCTCTGAGCTGCTCGGTATCTCTGTTCTGGAGCAGACCCCGTTTACTGGTTGGGAGAAGGTTCTTAGGCCCGAAGAGATTGTTGCAGCCCTTCATTTGACCAAAGATGAGGTGATGGCTAATTGGGAGACTAGAAGTGGAGCAAAGGGCTTTCTGACTAAGTTTTTGGTTGGTAAGGCTAACTATTTATGGGATAGCCTAGACTTCAAGGCATTCGAGGATATTCTGGCTCTTCTGATATATGGCTTGGTATTGTTTCTGAACTCTGACTCCTTTGTTGATGTAAATGCGGTGAAAATCTTCATCTCTCGCAATCCTGTACCCACTCTCTTGGGTGACATCCTTCATCAACTCTATGCTCGTACTGCCCGAAAGCGGGGAACCTTGATGTACTGTGCTCCGTTATTAGCAAGGTGGTTTATTTCGCACCTTCCCAAATCTGTGCTGAAGAATAAAGAAGGCATGGGCTGGGCTTATAGGGTTATGTCTCTTTCTCATAATGACATTATCTGGACTCTCAAGGGTATGGACGAGGTGACTGTTATTGATCGATGTGGGGAGTACCCTAATGTTCCACTGTTAGGAACCCATGGAGGAATTTCTTACAACCCATGCTTAGCTCTACGTCAGTTCGGGCGTGCCCGAAGAGAAGGACCTTATGAGATGCTAATGCCTAGTATCATCTTTGATTTTCAAGGGGATAACGACGAACAACGTCGCAGATTCATAAGGGCTTGGGATAGAGTTCACCAATCTGATCCACATGAGCTGGGCCCAAAGACTTCACTTCCGATGGAGCCATATCTCAGATGGGTCAGTATCCGTGCCCAGAAGTTAGGTATGCCATATGAAGTTGTCCGGCCTGTCACTCTTGAAGTTGCTAATGAAGAAGGGGTTCTTCCAACCATCCTCCATCCTCATATGCCCACTGACATTGGGGCACTGAAGAGATCTTGGATGCAACTGAGGGAAGAACGGGATTCTTACCGAGAGAAGTTCAACGAGCAAGAGCAGAAGATCCAGAGGTTGACGAGACAGTTGGAGAACGAGGGGATTCTCAATGATTATGTCCGCACTGATAAGAAGAGACCATGGGAGCATTGATTGACCTTTGATGATTTCCTTTCCAGTTTTTATTTACTTTTCAGTACTTCCATTCTTGTATATTTTGAAGTTTATCTAATAAAGTGTGTTTCCTTTCTTGTTTACAAATTTGAATCTCCCAATTGTCTTTGAAATCATAAATCATACGCATTTCATCTCATGCACTTCATAAATAGGTACCTATTACAGGGCTCTTATCTTCTTCGCTGTTTATTTCAGCACTCATCATGTCTGCTGAACCTTCAACTGAGCAAGCCATCAAGGCCCTCCAGGCCCAGAATGCCCAGTTCCAAGAGTTGTTCATGAATCTAGCTAAGGGTCAGCAAGACCTGAAGACCTTAATTCTGAAAGAGAAGAAGAAGAGGACAATTCTGTTTAACACAGGGCACAGGTTTGGAAACAGGTTACAGAATGAAGTTGATCTGACCACCTCATTTGGAGGGAAAGGTAGTCAAGAGGAAGGGAGGGCTCCTAGCCCTGTGGTCTCCGACAACGAGACAGACTACAATGAAGAACAGTATCCTCCTACCGAGGATAGATACAAACAACTGGAAGACCGGTTGAATGCTATGGAAATTCAGAAAGTGCCTGGTATGGACTTTGGTGATCTAGGTCTATCATCTGGGGTGGTGATTCCCCACAAATTCAAGGCACTAGCCTTTGCTAAGTATGACGGAGTCTCTTGTCCGAAGCTGCACCTCCGGTCATATGTGAGGAAGATTCATCCGTACACCGCTGATAAAAACCTGGATCCATTTCTTTCAAGACAGTCTCTCAGGGACTCAGCTTGAGTGGTTCTATCAGTTGGACGGAGCCAGTATCCGCAGTTGGGAAGATTTGGCTACTGCTTTCTACAGGCAGTACCAATACAACTCCGATCTTGCTCCCACGCGTACCCAACTCTAGGGTATGTCAATGGGAACGGGTGAAGGATTCAAAGATTATGCTCAGAAGTGGAGGGACCTCGCCGGAAGAGTACAACCACCTTTGGCTGATCGGGAGCTTGTGGATATGTTTCTGGGGACCTTGTCTGGACCATTTTTCAACCATCTGATTGGAAGCTCTTCATCTGGGTTTACAGAGCTTATTATGACCGGCGAGAGGATTGAGGCTGGTATTAAGGCTGGGAAGATACAGAAGGGTGCCTCATCAAGCACCGAGAAGAAGCCCTTTAAGAAAGAGTCCAGTGTTGTCTACAGTGCGAGAAGACAGAATAGACATGAACACCGCCAAGCTATTAATGCGGTTGTTATTTCAAAACCTTCTAGTGCTCCTCAATACAACAATCAACAAAAGGACGAGAGACCTCGAAAGCAATTCACCCGTCTCAATATGACTTTGTCTCAGATTCTGCCACAGTTGCTGGGGACCAATCTGTTAATTCTAAAGGAAGCCCCGAAGAATCCAAATACAACATCCCCGAAGTACAATCCTAATGCTCGTTGTGCTTTTCACTCTGATAGCCCGGGGCATAATACAGATGATTGTTGGGTTATGAAGAACAAGGTACAAGACTTGATCGATGCGAAGGAGATTGAGTTCGGAGCACCAGAGAAGTCCAAACAAGATGCAGGGGTGAATGCTATCAGGGATGATGATGATGAAGAGTTTGATATCGACAGTTGGATCTACCCGACTGCCAATGGTGGATTAAGCAACTGGACAGTGAAGGATTTTATGCCCGTTTCAGTTATCACCCAATAATGAAACTTTTTGTTTTGAATTTGTAATAGACAATGTTTTAAACTTTATGGCCCGGTGTCTTACTCGGGGCACCGTGGCTTCATTTGTGAGGGCTTTATTTGTGTCATTTTCATATATCATTAATAAAAGCATTGGACGTTCTTGCATTTCAAATTTTGCGCTCCTTGTTTTTCTTTATTATATATTGCAAAATAGCTATTTTACACACACTCACATATACAGGTCCACATCCACTCTGGATCTCACTGGGAACGACTCTGCTACTGCCAGTTATGCCTTCGAAAATCCGATCAACTTAGCCAAAGACGAAGGTGAAGATGATTGTGAAGTGCCTGGTGAACTTGCAAGACTGTTACTCCAGGAAGAGAGGGTTATTCAGCCACATGAAGAGCCGGTGGAATCAGTGAATCTGGGTACTGAGATAGACAAGAAGGAAGTTAAGATCGGTGTCAATCTGGAAGCTAGTGTGAAGCAACGGTTGACTCAGATGCTGTGTGACTATGTTGAGATATTTGCCTGGTCTTACGAAGATATGCCTGGTTTGGATACTGATATCGTGGTTCATCGCCTGCCTACCAAGGAAGACTGTCCTCCAGTAAAACAAAAGGTCTGTCGAATGCGCCCAGAGATGTCTGAGAAAATCAAGGATGAGTGTGATCGGTGGATCTGGAACTGACTGTTTAACGCTGGTTCGCGAAATGTCGCGGAAGCAAGAGTCGCCACCGTCTTTTATTTTCTCCAACATGGAAAGGACAAAAGCACAGAAAAATTCCTTATTGAGATTAGTTCTCAGTTCGGGAGGTAGATTTATAGAAAGGGAAGGTGTTAGCACCCTTTCTATCCATGGTTATCCATGGGCTCTTAGATAGTTGCTCATTTGTGTTTTCAAAGTGTTTGTTTGCTTTTCAAGTGTGAGTGGGTTTGTAAAAGTTCCGTTTAAAATTTCAGTTCGACTCTTGTATCAGTCCTCAAGAGTGTTTGAAAAGTTGTTTTGAAAGCTTTTTGAAAAGTGTCGGTGTGAAAAGTATTTTTGTTTGTTTTTGAAAAGATCAAGTATCTATGAGTTATCTACCTACCCTAAGGAATTAGTCTGTGTAAATGTCCTTAAGGTAGTGCCATCCCACCATTGAGAGGTAGGTGGCACCACCGTTGGAGGTGTTCGGGTCAATTCGAGGGTTCGGGACATTGTGGTCACCAGAGCAATAGGAAGACACCTTAGAAGCTACCCTCATGCCATGTTCATGGACATGAGGACTTACTAAAACATCCTCTACTCGACGACCACGTTTCGAGGGGCAAGGCAACAGTGAGACGTACCCTAGGGGTGGTGTGTGAATTGTGTGTCATTTTCAGATATATTTGTCTTATCATGCATTGAGTGTTCTACGCTTTGATTTTATTTTTGGCCATTCATTCTTTCATGCAAATTATTAGCAGTTAAAAGATGCGGGAAGATAAAAGTCCTACGCTATTACAAAGGCGCGGGTCTACATCGCCAAATTAAACCAAGACCCGATTTGAAATAAACAAAATGCGGAAAGTAAATATCCTAATTATCTATTACAAAGCTTTGGGGCAATTACATGAAATTTACAAAGAAAAATAAAATAAATGCGCGAAGAGAAAATTATATTCGAAGGTGCGAGGGCGTTGGACCCTTTTAAAGAAATTAAATCGAAATCATAAATTAATTAAATTAAATAAAGGAAAGGACTTATTTTTTTATGTTTTTTGTATTTATGAAATTAGAGAAAATTAAATGGAATTAAAACCCTAATTCTAAACATTTTTAATTATTAAGGAAATAAATTCAAGTTTGACCTAATTTACATTAATTATTTACATGGCATATTTATTTACAAAAATAATTAATATTTAATAATGGTAAAAAAAGGAAAAAAAGAATAAAAGTATTAAAACCCTAATTTCTACATTTTTTAGTTTATTAAAAAAACATTAAAATTAAACCTAAAATTAAAACTAAATTAGTTAACAAAATTTATTTACAAAACTATTTATGAATTAAATATTAAAACATATTTTTATTTTGACTTTTCTGATTTTTTGTGTCTTATGAAAATTATTTGAAATAAATTAAATAAAAGTGGTCAAAAGAATAAAATAAAAAAAGAAAAAAAGAAGACAAGAAATTAAAAGAATATGCAAACATTGGGGGTGTTGACCCAAATTGAGGAGGTTGATCTGCAGTAATTTGGCCCAATAGAAGCTTGGCATGTTTGACTTTTAGTGTTCCCGTGTGCATGGTTGACTAGCGGGTATGGTGATCTGCGTGATCTGGCCATTAGATTGAGCTTCAGGGACATGTGGCAGGCACTGATGTGAAGGTGTATTGTGGAACCTGGATAGCACGCTGCATGGAAGTGTATTGGAAAAAATATCATTGAAGAAAGAGGGGGACCTGGGAATCGAACCCAGGTCCCAAGGCTTGCAAACATCACTTTCCACCAACTGAGCTATTTAGCAACTTTGTTATTATAATGGAAAACAATTAATATAATAAAAAATAAGGGTTAGTGATATGAAGACAAAAAACGCGCCAGCTTTTTGAACCGGCCAACCATATGATGACAACCAGCCTTCTTCTTCGTTTGTTCGTTTTTGCCTGAGAAATATAAAATGGATAACGGGGGTTTTAAACCCCCACTAACTTCAACCTGCCAAAATAACGATTAGGCCATACGCAAACATAAAAATGGCGCGACTAGTGGGATTGAATCGTCCAGATGCCCTGAGTTCAATGGTCCTGGTCTCGTTGCCTAATTTTTCCTTATGAAAGAAACCCCCTTTTAAAGTTCCTGAAACCCTAAAAGACGTTCATGGTAACTTTCTATTCAGACAGCCATTCTCCAATTGAATCACGCCATTAGCTTTAGAATCATCACATTAGTATGAATCAAACATTAAAATGCATGGAAAATGTGTATAAATTCAAATACGAATATGCAATTTTTAGAAGAAAGTCAAGCTTCTATCTACCAATTCTTTGAGTATGGAAGCGTGATTCTGATTGGAATAGATTCCTGGTAACCTTGGCAAGCTTGTGGGATGGTTCTTTGGCTTGGAATTACGCTGCAATACAGTTTTCAGTTTTGAAATTTTTGGTGAAAAATGAAAAGTTTGTTTTTGATTGTGAGCGCAACTTCTGAGTCCTCTTGATTAGGTTTAGGTTTGTGTATGTATATGGAATGAATTAGGGTAGAAATCCAAGTCCATAAACCTTTGCAATCAATGTTTCAATATTTGATTTTTAATGGTATCTTTTTCAATCTTTTTCATGTGAAGAACATGCCAATCATTGCCAATCACCTTGATTCTTTCCTTATTGAATAGTGCACGAAATCTTGAGTGAATTCTATGCACAAAAAGATTTGAAAAGCATGGATTAGTATTTTTCTTATAATTGATTTTAATTTAATGAATTAAATAGATTAAATATTCAATTAATTAATTAAAAATAGGAAAATAACTCCCCTTTGGGTCAATGGGTCGTGCATAGCTTTTGGGTGATGATTCTTGGAAGAAATTGAGGCCCATTAGCAATTTTGAGGCCTTTGAAGCAAAGTTGACTTTTCAAAATTCCCAAAAATTTCCCAACTTCCATAAGGCATATCTTGCTCAATTTTTAATCTTTGATCATGTTCTTGGACATTTTGGAAAGGTCTTGAAGTCCTCTAACCAATTCCTTTGGTCCCATGTCATTTTGATTTACCAATCTCAAGTTATGGTCTTTGACTTAAAGTGCCTTTTTGTTGACTTTTGAAAATGACCTATAATGTTGAGATTGATAACTTTTTGTGATAGAATTTCTTGGACTTGAAGTGTGAAGAGGAGTTGTAGAGAATGTCATTCTCTTCAAAATGAGCTTTGGATGAAATTTTTCTGATAAACCATGTGGAAGTTATGCCTTGGTCAAGTTACAGTTGACTTTTTCAACTGTCCAAATATGGAAACTTTTGCATCTTGAGACTTTTTGAGCCATGCCTTGAGAATCATGATCAAGAATTGATCAAATGATGTTTGTGGCTTCAAAATAAGATGTTGACCAAAAATTTGGACTTTTGACTGTCAAATGACCATTTTGCCCCTGCAGTTGACTGTGGAGCAATTAGGGTTTTTGACAGTGCAACTTGGTGCTGTGAGTCTTGAAACCTTGCATATGGATGCTTGACTATGTTTATAGGCATGTGGGACTTGATTGGACCCTTGGAAACTTCAATTTCTTTGCCAGAACCAAAACCCTAATTTTGACTGTTAGGAGGCCATTGGACTGTGCAACCCTTGGGATATTTTGAAGCATGCTCTTTGCAAATCTTGAAGAATATGGGAGGGCAAATTTTGGGGTACAACAGTTGCCCCTGTTAAATCTTCTTAGACCTGAGGATGTATATTGGCTGACGTGCCTTTCGTAGTCCGAAGGTGGAAGATGATTGAACACTAGAGTGCCCAGAAATTTGCGCTCACATGGTAGTGTGATGATGGGAATGGGCTTACAGATGCCATTCGGAGATTGATGGATAGGAAGATGGGCTTACAGATGCCATGTTGAGAGATGATGGATAGGTGGATGGGCTTATAGATGCCATCTGGGTGTCGATCGCGTAAGAGATTCCTTAGCGAGAACTTGCGTACCTGAAAAAGAAAATGATTACCTGGCCTGTTACAGGAGCTGGTCTTCAAACTCTTTGTGTAGATGTGCCCTGACTGGTTACAGGAATTGAATCTGGAGCTTCAAAAGGTGATGAATGAACCAGGGATGGTTACTACCTCAACGGGATGATGAGAGAACCTTGGGTGATTACTACCTCAACAGGAACGATGTGAGAATCTGGGGAGATTACTACCTCAACAGCAACGCTGAGAGAATCTTGGAGAGATTACTACCTCAACAGGAACACTGAGAGAACCTTGGGCGATTACTACCTCAACAGGAACACTGAGAGAATCTTGGATGTCTTCTACTGGGATAAGAATCAGGGAGATCTTAGGGTCGATCTGACTGAACCGGAGAAGGCCTTTGACTGGATAAGAATCAGGAAAATCTTAGGGTCGATTTAACTGAACTGGGCAAGGTCTTGGAATATCTTCAACTGGATAAGAATCAGGGAGATCTTAGGGTCGATCTGACTGAACCAGAGAAGGCCTTTGACTGGATAAGAATCAGAAAAATCTTTAGGAGTCGATTTAACTGAACCGGCCAAGGTCTTGGAATATCTTCAATTGGATAAGAATCAGGGAGATCTTAGGGTCGATCTGACTGAACCAGAGAAGGCCTTTGACTGGATAAGAATCAGAAAAATCTTTAGGTGTCGATTTAACTGAACCGGCCAAGGTCTTGGAATATCTTCAACTGGATAAGAATCAGGGAGATCTTAGGGTCGATCTGACTGAACCAGAGAAGGCCTTTGACTGGATAAGAATCAGAAAAATCTTTAGGAGTCGATTTAACTGAACCGGCCAAGGTCTTGGAATATCTTCAACTGGATAAGAATCAGGGAGATCTTAGGGTCGATCTGACTGAACCAGAGAAGGCCTTTAACTGGATAAGAATAAGGAAAATCTTAGGGTCGATTTAACTGAACCAGGCCAAGGTCTTGGAATATCTTCAACTGGATAAGAATCAGGGAGATCTTAGGGTCGATCTGACTGAACCAGAGAAGGCCTTTAACTGGATAAGAATCAGGAAAATCTTAGGGTCGATTTAACTGAACCAGGCTAAAGTCTTGGAATATAGCTGAGAACTTAACTGGATCTTTCCTGAAAGGTAAAGGTCAGTCATATGCAATGCATGATATGGATCAAGCAATGATGTTCTCAACATAAATGAGATTGTAAGGATGATGCGTTTATGCATGTATCATGATGTATGTGATGTTTTTGAATGTATGTTTTCGTCTTAGGAAAATAAATCCTTGACGGGTGCCAGGAAGTTAATGGTTGCAAGAATACCGGTAGGAGAAGATAACTCCGTTGGGGAATAAACTTGGCGAATGGATTACTCTGCGGGGAGAAAATTATTCTAGCGATCTTGCTGGGAAAAATGCTCTGTGGGAAGAGAGGTACTTGTTGGGATGTTGATGATAACTTCGCTGGGGATACCATTGTTATGTTGGAAGTGTTAATGGACTCCGCTGGGGATAAGAAGACTTCGTCGAGGACGATCTTTCCGTGGATTTTGGCTGAGGATAACCCAGTTATATCCTGGTAGGGAAATAACCTTTGAATAAAGCCGGGGGACACGTTCATGCTCTGCGAGGGATAAGCTTCCAGAATCTACTGGGGATAAGCTTCCTGTTGGGGAGATGGATTCAAACCTTCCTGGGGAAATCTTGATTGGACTCTCCTGGGGAAATTTTGAACTATATTGGGGAAGTGACTCCATTGAATGCTTGATATACCGCCGGGGAACAAACTTTAGGTCAAGACTGACGGGGATGCTTGTTTAAGAATATCTGTATATCGTGCTGGGGAATGTTGAGATCTGCGGGGGTACCCAACTTCCTTAAGGCTGATAATAGCTTTACTTGGGGAGAGTGCACTGAATTGCTGGCTCACTCTCTAGGGGGTTAAGATATATTGGTTGTGTTCTTCAGCTGAACCTACCTTGATACCTTGATGGACAGAGCAATTAGATCGCTTAGACAACTCATTATTGCCCATGTTTCTAATGTTACCTGTAATTAATCCTTTGTTTCGTATGCAAATATTTATGAGTTAGCAATTAGTGTCAAATGCATATATCACAAATTGAACCTTGGACGTTCTTCGCAAAACAAAACAGAAAAGGAAAACAATTGGCAAATTGACTGAAAAGTGAATTTATATTGATTTTGAATTTGCCTGTAAATAGGCGTTTTATGTACAAGAGGCCGACGTCCTAGTAAGAGAACGCCGCCGAACAAAAGAGTTTATACAATTTGTACAAAGGGAAAACAAAACAGCTGTGTGAACAGAATAATCCTACTGGGTTCCAACTCTGCTATCGCCTTTATATCTTTGAGCGTCTCATCACTTGATGACCTAGCTGAAGATGAAGCTGATTGATCGATGTCGTCTGAACTTAATGCTGATACCGGATTCTGGATGCGAAGTGATCCAATGAGACATAGTATTACGCTTTATCCCTAATTTTTGCCTGGACGGCCCTTTCGGGTTTTCAGTCCACCGGGATACCCATTTTTGCCCAAGCCGCCTTTTCAGGTTTTCGACTTGCCGGGTGCACAGATTTTTTCATATTCGTCCCTTCATTTTGCCCGAACCCTTTTGGTTCGCCAGGAAGCCCTAATTTTTGCCTAGGTATGTCAACCTAGCGGGTCTTTTTTCATGCGTAGTATCTTTTAACTATGTCTGCATTGGAGGGGTGAGGAAGGTCGTCACCATCCATGGTGGTTAGGATCATGGCTCCTCCTGAGAACACATGTTTAACCACAAATGGCCCTTCGTACGTAGGGGTCCATTTGCCCCTTGGATCACTCTGAGGAAGGATGATACGCTTGATTACCAGATCCCCAACTTGATATTCTTGTGGTCTGACATTTTTGTTAAATGCCCTGATCATTCGTTTTTGGTATGTCTGACCATGACAAATAGCAGCAAGTCTCTTTTCGTCAATTAGATTTAGCTGATCAAGTCGTGTCTGGATCCAATCATCTTCGTTCAGATCTGCATCTTTCATTATCCGGAGAGAGGGTATTTGCACTTCAATTGGTAAGACTGCCTCCATACCGTAGACCAAGGAGAAAGGAGTTGCCCCGGTTGACGTCCTTGCTGAGGTACGGTACCCATGAAGAGCGAACGGTAACATCTCGTGCCAATCTTTATAAGTCACTGTCATCTTCTGCACAATTTTCTTAATATTTTTATTTGCTGCTTCTACAGCCCCATTCATCTTCGGCCGGTAAGGAGAAGAGTTGTGGTGCTGTATTTTAAACTGCTCGCAGAGCTCAGTGATCATCTTGTTATTGAGATTGGTACCGTTATCTATAATGATCCTTTCTGGGATGCCATATCGACAGATCAGATTGTGCCGAATGAACCGTGCCACAACATTCTTGGTTACCGTAGCATAGGAAGCTGCTTCAACCCACTTCGTGAAGTAATCGATCGCTACCAGGATGAAGCGATGCCCATTGGATGCCGTAGGTTTAATCTCACCGATCATATCTATGCCCCACATTGCAAAAGGCCAAGGTGCAGTCAGGACATTCAGAGGGACTGGAGGAATATGCACCTTGTCTGCGTATACCTGGCATTTATGGCATGTCTGAGAGTGTTGGTAACAGTCGGCTTCCATTGTGGACCAGAAATACCCTGCCCAAAGGATTTTCTTTGCCATAGTGTGTCCACTGGAATGCGTTCCGAAAGTACCTTCGTGCAGCTCCGCCATGATCCTTTCTGCTTCAGTCTTATCCACACAATGCAGTAAGGTCAAATCATGGTTTCGCTTATACAGGATGTCGTTACTAAGGAAGAACTTTGCTGCGAACCTTCTCAGAAACTTCTTATCATTGACAGATGCACCTTCAGGGTATTCCTGAGCTTCCAAATATCTCTTCACCTCATGGTACCAAGGCTTCTCAGTCACCAATTCAGTCTCGAGGTCACAACAGTATGCCGGTTCTTCCAGTTTCCAGATAATGATCCGGGGAGCCTCATTGTCCCATTTGACTTTGAACATAGAAGACATCGTAGCCAACGCGTCCGCCAGCTGATTCTCCTCTCTCGGAAAGTGTTCAAAGGTTATCTCTGTGAAGTGGGGGATCAAGGTCAACACACATTCTCTGTAAGGAATAAGATTCAGATGTTTCGTATCCCACTCTCCTTTGATCTGATTGATCACGAGAGCGGAATCTCCGAAGACACTCAGAAACTTGATCCTTAGGTCGATCGTAGCTTGAAGGCCCATGATGCATGCCTCATACTCCGCCATGTTGTTGGTGCAGTTGAAGCATAGTCGGGCGGTGAGTGGAGTATGAGTGCCTTGAGGGGATATGATCACAGCGCCGATGCCGTTACCCAAAGCGTTGGAGGCTCCATCGAAGTGCATAGACCATCGGGATCCTTCCTCAGGTCCTTCATCCGGTCCAGGTACTTCGCAATCAGTCACTATCATGATACTCTCGTCTGGAAACTTGAAGTTCATCGACTGATAGTCGTCTACTGCCTGATGTGCCAAGTGGTCTGCCAATACACTTCCCTTGATGGCTTTCTGGGTTGTGTACTGGATGTCGTATTCTGTCAAGATCATCTGCCATCTTGCTATTCTCCCAGACAGGGCAGGCTTTTCAAATATATACTTTATAGGATCCATCTTTGAGATCAACAAGATAGAGTGAGTCAGCATATACTGTCTCAGCCGGCGAGCAGCCCATACCAAAGCGCAATGAGTCTTCTCGAGCAGTGAGTATCGGGTCTCACAGTCGGTAAACTTTTTGCTAAGGTAATAAATGGCATGCTCTTTTCGGCCAGACTCGTCATGCTGCCCCAGCACACACCCCATTGAGTTGTCAAGTACTGTCAGGTATAATATCAGAGGTCTCCCTTCAACCGGTGGCATAAGAATGGGTGGTTCTTGGAGATACTCTTTGATTCTGTCGAAAGCGGCCTGACATTCATCATTCCAACGTACTACCTGATCTTTCTTCAGCAGCTTGAAGATTGGTTCACAGGTAGCGGTTAGGTGCGAGATGAATCGAGCAATGTAATTCAGGCGTCCTAAAAAGCCTCTGACTTCTTTCTCTGTCTTAGTAACTCGCATTTCTTGAATAGCTTTAACCTTGGAAGGGTCCACTTGAATACCCTTATCGCTTACGACGAAGCCTAGCAACTTTCCAGATCTAACCCCGAAGGTGCACTTGTTCGGGTTCAACCTCAGCTTGTACAACTTCAGACGGTCAAACAATTTCTGCAGATGATCAAGGTGTTCTTCCTCAGTTTGGGACCTTGCGATCATGTCGTCAACATACACTTCTATCTCATGATGGATCATGTCATGAAATAAAGCAACCATGGCACGTTGGTAGGTTGCCCCAGCATTTTTCAGTCCAAAAGGCATGACCTTGTAGCAGAAGGTGCCCCACGAGTAACAAAGGTAGTTTTTTCCAAGTCTTCAGGTGCCATCTTGATCTGATTATAGCCTGAAAAACCATCCATGAAAGAGAACACCTTATGCTGAGCGGTATTGTCAACCAGGACATCAATGTGAGGTAGGGGAAGTCATCTTTGGGGCTGGCCCTGTTCAGATCCCTGTAGTCAACGCACATTCTGACCTTACCGTCTTTCTTTGGTACCGGCACCACATTAGCAACCCACTGAGGATAAGAAGTCACTGCAAGAAAACCGACATCAAACTGCTTCATAACCTCAGCTTTGATCTTCTCAGACATCTTTGGACGCATACGATGGACCTTTTGCTTAACCGGAGGGCAGTCTTCCTTGGTAGGCAAATGATGGACCACAATGTCGGTATCTAACCCAGGCATGTCTTCGTAGGACCAGGCAAAGATCTCCACATAATCATGTAACATCTGAGTCAACCGTTGCTTCACGCTAAGCTCTAGGTTGGTACCAATCTTGACTTTCTTCCTCTCTGTATCAGTACCCAGATTTATTGTTTCCACTGGCTCTTCATGTGGTTGAATTACCCTCTCTTCCTGGAGTAACAGTCTTGCAAGCTCGCCAGGCACTTCGCAATCATCTTCACCTTCGTCTTCGGCTAAGTTGATCGGATTTTCGAAATCATAACTGGCAGTAGCAGAGTCGTTACCAGTGAGATCCAGAGTGGACGGAAACCTGTATGAGTGAGTGTGTGTAAATACAACTGTTTTGCAATATATAAAGAAAGGAAAGAAAGAAAAGGAGCATAAGATTTGAAATGCGAGAAAACGTCCAAGGTTTTTATTCATGATATATGAAATGACAATTAATATGCCCTCACAAATGAAGCCACGGTGCCCCGGGTAAGACACCGGGCCATAGAGTTTTAATTCATTGTTTATTACAAATAACAAAAACAAAGGAGTTTATTACTGCGTAACAAAAGTAACAGGTAGGTTGTCCTTTGCAGTCCAATTGCTAGGTCCACTGTCGGCCGTCGGATAAATCCAGCTGTCGAACTCAGATTCTTCCACTTCGTCTTCATCCACAATAGCATTCACCCATGAGCAGGAAGGGGAGCTGTCACTACATTGGGCTTCTCAGGTGCCTCAAACTGTACCTTCTTGGCATCAATAAGGTCCTGCACCTTGTTCCTTAAGGCCCAACAGTCATCAGTGGAATTCCCCGGGCTATCTGAGTGATAAGCACAGCGGGCATTTGGATTATACTTCGGAGAGGCAGTATTCACAACCTTCGGGGCCTCCCTGATAGTCACCAAGTTGGTGGATAGCAACTGTGGCAAGATTTGTGATAGGGTCATACTCAGCCGGGTAAACTCTCTTCTGGGTCTTTCAGCCCTGGGTGGATTGGTTTGCCGAGGAGCGGCAGCAGGCTTTGCAATCATCACCGCGTTGGCAGATTGGCGGCGTTCTGGTTTATCATGTCTCCTAGGCCCATATATAGCACTGGCCTCCTTTTTAAAGGGTTTCTTCTCAGAACTTGAAGATGCACCCTTCTGAATTTTACCGGACTTCATTCCAGCCTCTATCCTCTCCCCAGTCAGAATAAGATCAGTGAACCCTGCAGATGAATTACCGATAAGATGATTGAAAAATGGCCCAGATAGGGTCCCCAAGAACATATCCACCAGCTCACGGTCTGTTAACGGAGGCTGTACCCTGCCAGCCAGATCCCTCCATTTCTGTGCATACTCTTTAAAACCTTCGCTTGATCCTAGCGACATACCCTGGAGTTGGGTACGTGTAGGAGCAAGGTCGGCATTATATTGATACTGCTTGTAAAAATCAGTAGCCAACTCCTCCCAGTTACGAACTTTGGTCCCATCCAGCTGATAGAACCATTCGAGATGAGTCCCTGAAAGACTCTCCTGGAAGAAGTGGATCCACAAGTTCTTGTCCACTGTGTACGGTTGAATCTTCCGCACATAAGATCTGAGGTGTAGCTTGGGACAAGATGCCCCGTCATACTTGGTGAAAGATGGTGCCTTGAACTTGTGAGGGATGATCACACCAGTAGATAAGCCCAAGTCTCCAAAATCCAGCCCAGGCACTTGTTGGATCTCCATGGCGTTCAGTCTGTCTTCCAACTGCTTGTATCTGTCTTCAGCCGGAGGATACCGTTCCTCATTAAAGTCAGTCTCGTTGTCAGAGACTACCGGACTAGGACCTTTTCCCCCTTGGGGACTGCTCTTGCCTACAGAAGAACCAACTTCCTCATTCTGCAGAGTGTTGCCAAACCTTCGGCCCGTGTTAAAAAGAACAGTTCTCTTCTTCTTCTTCTTCTCCTTCTTCAGGAGTAAAGCCTTCAGCTCTTCTTGGCCTTGAGCCAAACCCATGATCAGCTCCTGAAATTTCGCATTCTGCGCCTTAAGGGCCTTGATAGACATCTCGGTTGATGATGAGTCAGGGTTCATAATGCTGAAATAAACAGCGAAGAACAGTAAGCAACCTGAAAAGAAGAATACCTGCTATGCACATGATAAATGGAATGCGTATGATTTATGTTTTCAAAGACAATCGGGAATCAACTTTGTAAACAAAAAGGAACACACTTCATTAGATTCAACTTTGAAACTTAAATTGTTCAACAGGTTGCCCTTAGGCGTTACATAAAATGGAAATACTGAAAAGGGAAATAAAACTGTAAAAGAAACATCCAGAGCTCCTCCTTGATCCCAGGGTCTCCTCTTCTCAGTACGGATGTAGTCATTCAGAGCTCGCTCATTCTCCAACTGCTTTGTCAGCTTCTGGATCTTCAATTCCTGCTCGTTGAACTTTTCCCGGTAAGAATCCCGTTCTTCTCGCAGTTGCGACCAAGACCTCTTTAATGTCTCATAATCAGTGGGTATCTGAGGATGGAGGACAGTTGGGGGAATCCCATCTTTGTCAGGATACTCAAGAATGACGGGTCTGACAGCTTCGTATGGCATACCTAACTTCTGAGCACGGATGCGAACCCATTTGTAGTAGGCTTCCATAGGTAAAGAAGTATTTGGCCCCAACTCTTGTGGGTCAGCTTTGTGAACTCTGTCCCAAGCCTTGATGAACCTACGACGCAGCTCGTCACTATCCACCTGAAACTCAAAACTGATGTGAGGCACCAACATCTCATGAGGCCCTGCTCTTCTGGCTCTTCCAAACTGACGGAGTGCTAGACATGGATTGTAAGAGATTCCTCCTTGAGTACCAATCAAAGGAACATTAGGGTATTCTCCGCAACGATCAATAACAGCTATCTCATCCAAACCTCTGAAAGTCCAAATGATGTCTTTATCAGTGAGAGACGTTAACCTATGAGCCCAACCTCTTCCTTCTTGGTTCTTTAGCACGGACTTAGGGAGGTGCAAAATAAACCACCTCACCAACAAAGGGATACAACACCACAGAGTTCCTCGTCTTCGGGCAGTACGAGCATAAAGTTGTTACAGGATGTCACCCAAGAGAGTGGGCATAGGATTCTGAGACATGAAGATCCTTATGGCAGTGACGTTGATGAAGTTGTCAGGATTAGGAAACAAGACTAGCCCATAGATTAAGAGAGCCAAGATGTCTTCATATGCCCTAAAGTCCAAGTCATTCCAGAAACTGTTAGCTTTACCAACCAGAAACTTGGCCAAGAAACCCTTAACCCCGCTTCTAGTCACCCAGTTGTCCATTACTTCTTGATGGGTCAAAGGAAGAGCTGCAACAACCTCCTCAAGCCTGAGGGTCTTTTCCCAACCAGTAAAGGGAGTCTGATCCAAGATAGGGATGCCAAGCAAATCAGAGAACTCTTCCAGGGTAGGGACCAGCTGGAAGTCTTGAAAGGTGAAGCACTGGTACAGAGGGTCATAGAACTGGGTCAGGACACTCATCAACTGTTGATCCCGCTTTGCAGTGACTAAACTGAGAAGAGAACCATGCCTCTGGATGAAGGATGTAGTGTTTGGAATTCTACTACCCAACTCTTCACGTAACTCAGGTGGGTGAACAAAGTTGAACCGGATAGTATTCCTTCGCATAGGCATCATGATGTCCTACAAAACAGAGCAAAGGTGAAACCCTCTTGTCTTTGAAATGGTCAGTCCTGATGCAGGATGCATGCAATGCTCATGATGTTATGATGTTATGATAAAGCACACCACAAATATTTACAAAAGCAAACATGGTAAGGCACACAAGTCACACCAGACAAGCCCTTAAAGTTTAGGCCAGCATGAGGTCTAGCTATTACCCTCTTTCAGTTTGTTGGTTCATACCTGTCCTATCAAAAGTAATCGGGTTCTTAGAGGATCCCAATATCATTGACTACCCTCAATCCGTCATAACTCCAGCATCGCAATCTTTTCTTGCGACCAGAACCATCACGAGAGTTTAGCCTCAATGGGCGTAGCATACTGCTACTGTTCTAATGGCCAAGTTGTGTCATTTAAGGTTCTAAGGTCTGTTGGTGCTTAATGACTCCTCAGAAGACCCATATTCTCCTCGTTGCAACACAAGGGATATCGGTACAGACCAAGGCGCCACACCAACGTAGCCACTGCTTCACCCATGTCGGTCTACGCCGGACAGGTCCCTCACAGCTTATGCTACCTAAACAGGGTATCCCCAGATCCGGGTTAGGATCTATGTAACTCCCAAGACAGTCCCACAATGATAAAGCAAACAAGTCAAAGCAATTGAAAACACAAGTGATCTTAGTCCTAAGGTACACCTCACTTTATAAGAGTCCCCAGCAGAGTCGCCAGTTCTGTGATCGGTGGATCTGGAACTGACTGTTTAACGCTGGTTCGCGAAATGTCGCGGAAGCAAGAGTCGCCACCGTCTTTTATTTTCTCCAACATGGAAAGGACAAAAGCACAGAAAAATTCCTTATTGAGATTAGTTCTCGATTCGGGAGGCAGATTTATAGAAAGGGAAGGTGTTAGCACCCTTTCTATCCATGGTTATCCATGGGCTCTTAGATAGTTGCTCATTTGTGTTTTCAAAGTGTTTGTTTGCTTTTCAAGTGTGAGTGGGTTTGTAAAAGTTCCGTTTAAAATTTCAGTTCGACTCTTGTATCAGTCCTCAAGAGTGTTTGAAAAGTTGTTTTGAAAGCTTTTTGAAAAGTGTCGGTGTGAAAAGTATTTTTGTTTGTTTTTGAAAAGAGCAAGTATCTATGAGTTATCTACCTACCCTAAGGAATTAGTCTGTGTAAATGTCCTTAAGGTAGTGCCATCCCACCATTGAGAGGTAGGTGGCACCACCGTTGGAGGTGTTCGGGTCAATTCGAGGGTTCGGGACATTGTGGTCACCAGAGCAATAGGAAGACACCTTAGAAGCTACCCTCATGCCATGTTCATGGACATGAGGACTTACTAAAACATCCTCTACTCGACGACCACGTTTCGAGGGGCAAGGCAACAGTGAGACGTACCCTAGGGGTGGTGTGTGAATTGTGTGTCATTTTCAGATATATTTGTCTTATCATGCATTGAGTGTTCTACGCTTTGATTTTATTTTTGGCCATTCATTCTTTCATGCAAATTATTAGCAGTTAAAAGATGCGGGAAGATAAAAGTCCTACGCTATTACAAAGGCGCGGGTCTACATCGCCAAATTAAACCAAGACCCGATTTGAAATAAACAAAATGCGGAAAGTAAATATCCTAATTATCTATTACAAAGCTTTGGGGAAATTACATGAAATTTACAAAGAAAAATAAAATAAACACGCGAAGAGAAAATTATATTCGAAGGTGCGAGGGCGTTGGACCCTTTTAAAGAAATTAAATCGAAATCATAAATTAATTAAATTAAATAAAGGAAAGGACTTATTTTTTTATGTTTTTTGTATTTATGAAATTAGAGAAAATTAAATGGAATTAAAACCCTAATTCTAAACATTTTTAATTATTAAGGAAATAAATTCAAGTTTGACCTAATTTACATTAATTATTTACATGGCATATTTATTTACAAAAATAATTAATATTTAATAATGGTAAAAAAAGGAAAAAAAGAATAAAAGTATTAAAACCCTAATTTCTACATTTTTTAGTTTATTAAAAAAACATTAAAATTAAACCTAAAATTAAAACTAAATTAGTTAACAAAATTTATTTACAAAACTATTTATGAATTAAATATTAAAACATATTTTTATTTTGACTTTTCTGATTTTTTGTGTCTTATCAAAATTATTTGAAATAAATTAAATAAAAGTGGTCAAAAGAATAAAATAAAAAAAGAAAAAAAGAAGACAAGAAATTAAAAGAATATGCAAACATTGGGGGTGTTGACCCAAATTGAGGAGGTTGATCTGCAGTAATTTGGCCCAATAGAAGCTTGGCCTGTTTGACTTTCAGCGTTCCCGTGTGCATGGTTGACTAGTGGGTATGGTGATCTGCGTGATCTGGCCATTAGATTGAGCTTCAGGGACATGTGGCAGGCACTGATGTGAAGGTGTATTGTGGAACCTGGATAGCACGCTGCATGGAAGTGTATTGGAAAAAATATCATTGAAGAAAGAGGGGGACCTGGGAATCGAACCCATGTCCCAAGGCTTGCAAACATCACTTTCCACCAACTGAGCTATTTAGCAACTTTGTTATTATAATGGAAAACAATTAATATAATAAAAAATAAGGGTTAGTGATATGAAGACAAAAAACGCACCAACTTTTTGAACCGGCCAACCATATGATAACAACCAGCCTTCTTCTTCGTTTGTTCGTTTTTGCCTGAGAAATATAAAATGGATAGCGGGGGTTTTAAACCCCCACTAACTTCAACCTGCCAAAATAACGATTAGGCCATACGCAAACATAAAAAGGGCGCGACTAGTGGGATTGAATCGTCCAGATGCCCTGAGTTCAATGGTCCTGGTCTCGTTGCCTAATTTTTCCTTATGAAAGAAACCCCCTTTTAAAGTTGCTGAAACCCTAAAATACGTTCATGGTAACTTTCTATTCAGACATCCATTCTCCAATTGAATCACGCCATTAGCTTTAGAATCATCACATTAGTATGAATCAAACATTAAAATGCATGGAAAATGTGTATAAATTCAAATACGAATATGCAATTTTTAGAAGAAAGTCAAGCTTCTATCTACCAATTCTTTGAGTATGGAAGCGTGATTCTGATTGGAATAGATTCCTGGTAACCTTGGCAAGCTTGTGGGATGGTTCTTTGGCTTGGAATTACGCTGCAATACAGTTTTCAGTTTTGAAATTTTTGGTGAAAAATGCAAAGTTTGTTTTTGATTCTGAGCGCAGCTTCTGAGTCCTCTTGATTAGGTTTAGGTTTGTGTATGTATATGGAATGAATTAGGGTAGAAATCCAAGTCCATAAACCTTTGCAATCAATGTTTCAATATTTGATTTTTAATGGTATCTTTTTCAATCTTTTTCATGTGAAGAACATGCCAATCATTGCCAATCACCTTGATTCTTTCCTTATTGAATAGTGCACGAAATCTTGAGTGAATTCTATGCACAAAAAGATTTGAAAAGCATGGATTAGTATTTTTCTTATAATTGATTTTAATTTAATGAATTAAATAGATTAAATATTCAATTAATTAATTAAAAATAGGAAAATAACTCCCCTTTGGGTCAATGGGTCGTGCATAGCTTTTGGGTGATGATTCTTGGAAGAAATTGAGGCCCATTAGCAATTTTGAGGCCTTTGAAGCAAAGTTGACTTTTCAAAATTCCCAAAAATTTCCCAACTTCCATAAGGCATATCTTGCTCAATTTTTAATCTTTGATCATGTTCTTGGACATTTTGGAAAGGTCTTGAAGTCCTCTAACCAATTCCTTTGGTCCCATGTCATTTTGATTTACCAATCTCAAGTTATGGTCTTTGACTTAAAGTGCCTTTTTGTTGACTTTTGAAAATGACCTATAATGTTGAGATTGATAACTTTTTGTGAGAGCATTTCTTGGACTTGAAGTGTGAAGAGGAGTTGTAGAGAATGTCATTCTCTTCAAAATGAGATTTGGATGGAATTTTTCTGATAAACCATGTGGAAGTTATGCCTTGGTCAAGTTACAGTTGACTTTTTCAACTGTCCAAATATGGAAACTTTTGCATCTTGAGACTTTTTGAGCCATGCCTTGAGAATCATGATCAAGAATTGATCAAATGATGTTTGTGGCTTCAAAATAAGATGTTGACCAAAAATTTGGACTTTTGACTGTCAAATGACCATTTTGCCCCTACAGTTGACTGTGGAGCAATTGGGGTTTTTGACAGTGCAACTTGGTGCTGTGAGTCTTGAAACCTTGCATATGGATGCTTGACTATGTTTATAGGCATGTGGGACTTGATTGGACCCTTGGAAACTTCAATTTCTTTGCCAGAACCAAAACCCTAATTTTGACTATTAGAAGGCTATTGGACTGTGCAACCCTTGGGATATTTTGAAGCATGCTCTTTGCAAATCTTGAAGATTATGGGAGGGCAAATTTTGGGGTACAACAATGAGGTTATGAAACAGTTCGACCCCAATTTTCTAGCAGTTACTTCTTACCCTCAGTGGGTTGCCAATGTGGTTCCGGTACCGAAGAAGGATGGTAAGGTCCGAATGTGTGTTGATTACAGGGATTTGAACAGGGCAAGCCCCAAGGATGACTTCCCTCTATCTCATATCAACGTTATGGTTGACAACACTTCCCAGCACAAGGTATTCTCCTTTATGGATGGTTTCTCTGTTTATAATCAGATCAAAATGGCTCCCGAAGACATGGAGAAGACGACCTTTGTTACTCAGTGGGGCACCTTTTGTTATAAGGTCATGCCTTTTGGACTGAAGAATGTTGGGGCAACATATCAGCGTGCCATGGTTGCTTTATTTCATGACATGATCCATCATGAGATTGAAGTATACGTCGACGATATGATTGCAAGGTCCCAAACTGAGGAGGAACACCTTGACCATCTCCAAAAGTTGTTTGACAGGTTAAAATTGTATAAGCTGAGGTTGAACCCGAACAAGTGCACCTTCGGGGTGAGATCTGGTAAGCTATTGGGTTTCATCGTGAGCGATAAAGGTATTCAAGTGGATCCTGCCAAAGTGAAGGCTATACAGGAGATGCTCCCAGAACAGAGAAAGAAGTCAGAGGCTTCCTGGGACGACTGAACTACATTGCCCGGTTCATCTCGCACCTGAATGCTACTTGTGAGCCAATCTTAAAGTTGCTGAAGAAAGATCAAGTAGTATATTGGAACGATGAATGCCAGGCTGCTTTCGAAAGGATAAAAGAGTATCTCCAAGAGCCACCTATACTGATGCCTCCAGTTGAAGGGATACCTTTGATCTTATACTTGACAGTACTCGATAATTCAATGGGGGTGTGTGTTGGGTCAACATGACGAGTCTGGCCGAAAAGAGCATGCTATTTATTACCTTAGCAAAAATTTTACCGACTGTGAGACCCGATACTCACTGCTCGAGAAAACTTGTTACGCTTTGGCATGGGCTGCTCGTCGGCTGAGACAGTATATGTTGACTCACACTACTCTGTTGATATCAAAGATGGATCCAATCAAGTATATCTTCGAGAAGTCTACCTTGTCCGGAAGAATAGCAAGATGGAAGATGATATTGACTGAATATGACATCCAGTATACGACCCAAAAGGCAATCAAGGGAAGTGTGCTGGCAGACCATTTGGCACATCAGGCAGTGGATGATTACCAATCTATGAACTTTGAGTTCCCGGACGAGAATATCATGCTAGTAACTGATTGTGAAATACCTGGACCGGATGAAGGACCTAAGGAAGGATCCTGATGGTCTATGTACTTTGACGGAGCTTCGAACGCTTTGGGTAATGGCATTGGCGCCGTGATCATATCTCCCAAAGGCTCTCATACTCTGTTCACCGCCCGACTATGTTTCAACTGCACCAACAACATGGCAGAGTATGAAGCATGCATCATGGGTCTTCGAGCAGCAATTGACCTAAGGATTAAGTTTCTGAGTGTCTTCGGAGATTTCGCTCTCGTGATCAGTCAGATCAAAGGCGAGTGGGATACGAAACACCCAAATCTTATTCCTTACAAGGAGTATGTGTTGACGTTGCTTCCCCATTTCGAGGAGATAACCTTTGAACACTTCCCGAGAGAGGAGAAGCAGTTGGAGGACGCGCTGGCTACGATGTCTTCTATGTTCAAAGTTAATTGGGACAACGAAGCTCCCTGGATCATCATTGAAAGATTGGACGAACCTGCACATTGCTGTGATCTTGAGACCGAAGAGGTGACAGAAAGGCCCTAGTATCATGAGGTAAAGAAGTATCTTGAGGCTCAGGAATACCCCGAGGGTGCATCTGTTAATGACAAGAAGTTTCTAAGGAGGTTCGCGGTGAAGTTCTTCATCAGCAATGGCATTCTTTACAAGCGTAACCATGATTCGACCTTACTGCGTTGTATGGATAAGAATGAAGCAGAAAGGATCATGGAAGATTTACACGAAGGTACTTTCAGGACGCATTCCAGTGGACACACCATGGCAAAGAAAATCCTACGGGCAGGATATTATTGGTCCACAATGGAATCCGACTGTTATCAGCATTCTCGGACATGTCACAAATGCCCAAGTCTATGCTGATAAGGTGCACATACCTCCAGTCCCTCTAAACTTCTTGAAGGCACCTTGGCCTTTTGCAATGTGGGGCATTGATATAATCGGCGAGATCAGATCTACGACATCCAACGGGAATCGTTTCATCCTGGTAGCAATCGATTACTTTATAAAGTGGGTTGAAGCAGCTTCCTTTGCTACTGTAACCAAGAACGGCGTGGCATGGTTCATCCGACACAATCTGATTTGTCGATACGGTGTACCAGAGAGGATCATTACGGATAATGGTACCAATCTCAACAACAAGATGATCACCGAGCTCTGCGAGAAATTCAAGATACAGCATCATAACTCTTCTCCCTACCGGCCGAAGATGAATGGGGCTGTCGAAGTGGCTAATAAGAAAATTAAGAAGATTGTGCAGAAGATGACAGTGACATACAAATATTGGCACGAGATGTTACCTTTTGCTCTTCATGGGTACCGTACCTCAACACGGACGTCAACAGGGGCAACATCCTATTCCTTGGTATATGGTATGGAGGCAGTCTTGCCCATTGAAGTTCAGATACCCTCTCTTCGAATCATGAAGGACACAGGTTTGAGTAAAGATGACTGGATTCAGACCTGACTTGATCAACTGAACCTAATCGACGAAAAGAGACTTACTGCTATTTGTCATGGTCAGACGTACCAAAAACGGATGATCAAGGCATTTAACAAGAAAGTCAGACGACAAGAGTATCAAGTTGGGGACCTGGTAATCAAGCGCATCATTCTACCTCAAGGTGATCCCAGGGGAAAATGGACCCCTACTTGCGAAGGGCCATTTGTGGTTAAGAACATTTTCTCAGGCGGAGCTATGATTCTAACCACCATGGATGGTGACGACCTTCCTCACCCCGTCAATGCAGACATAGTGAAAAGATACTACGCATAATCAAAGACCCGCTAGGTTGACTGGCCTAGGCAAAAATAAGGGCTTCCCAGCGAACCAAAAGGGTTCGGGCAAAAATAAGGGATGAAAATGAAAAAATCTGTACACCCGGCAAGTCGAAAACCTGAAAAGGCGGCTTGGGCAAAAATGGGTATCCCGGTGGACTGAAAACCCAAAAGGGCGGTCCAGGCAAAAGTTAGGGATCAAAGCGTAACACTTTGTCTCATTGGATCACCTTGCATCCAGACTTCGGTATCGACTAGCAAGCTCAGATGGCACTAATCAACCTGATTCATCTTCAACCAGTAGCAAAGTGATGAGATGCTCGAGGACATAAAGGCAATAGCAGAGTTGGAACCCATTGGGATCATTCACATAGCTGTTTTGTTTCTTTTTCCAAATTGTGTAAATTCTATTTGTTCGACGGTGTTCTCTTACTAGGACGCCAGCCTCTTGTACAAGAAACGCCTATTTACAGTCCAAACTTCAAATCAATACAAATTCATTTTCAGACAAATTTCAAACTGTTTTTCCTTTATCTGTTTTGTTTTGTGAAGAACGTCCAGTGTTCATTTTTGATATATGCATTTGACATTAATTGCTGCTCATAAATATTTACATGCGAAACAAAAGACGAATTACTGATAATATCAGAAACAGGGGCAATAAGAAGTGTCCAAGTTGTACAATTGTTCTGTCCACCAGGTACTAAGGTAGTTTCAGTTGAAGAATATGGCTAAGATACCTTCACTCCCTGCAGAGTAAGGAAATAATGGTAGCTCTCCCCAAGCAGAGTTAGTCTACCATCAGCACTAAAAGGGTCTTAATATTCCCCAATAGAGTGTAAGAATATTCCCCAATAGAGTGTAAGAATATTCCCCAACAAGTATAAGAGTATCCCCGACAGTCTTAATATTCCTCAACGGAGTATAAGAATGTTCCCCAGCGGAATATAAGATACCTCTAATGGAGTCAATTTTCCCAGCACGGTCTAAAAAGCTTCCCCAACGGAGTTGAATCATCATCCTCAGTAGACTCTGGAAGCTTATCCCCTGCAGAGCACAAATAAATCTCCCCAGCCAAATTCAGAGGGTTGTCCCCACAAGAGTCTAACAGGTTTATCCCCAGCAAGTTGCAACTGAAAGATCATTCCCCAGCGAAGTTCTTTCCTTTCACAAGCAGGAATTCAATCCTCAACAGATTCAGTATCACCAGCAACGGTAATCCATCCCCAGCGGAGTTTATCAGTGGAATCTTCAGCATAACATCTCTTCCCCACAGAGTAATTCCCCTCGGAGTAATCTCCTCATCAGATTATTCCCCAACGGAATTATCCTCTCCTGCAAGTTTATCATCTTCGTTCATCATCCCCAGCGGAAACGAAGAATCCAACTCTATTCTCCAGCAGCTCCGGGATTTATTTTCCACAGCTAAAACATCACATTTCCATACATCATGATACATGCATAAACTCATCATATAATACAATCTCATTTATGTTGAGAACATCATTTCTTGATCCATATCATGCATTGCGTATGACTGACCTTTACCTTTCAGGAAAGATGCAGTTAAATTCTCAACTATGTCAAAAGAGACAAAACCAGTTAAATCGATTCCTAAAGATTTTTCTAAGGCCAATTCAGTCAATGGAGACAAAATCAGTTAAATCGATTCCTAAAGATTTTTCTGTGGCCAATTCAGTCAATGGAGACAAAATCAGTTAAATCGATTCCTAAAGATTTTTCTGATGCGAACGCAGTCAATGGAGACAAAATTAGTTAAATCGATTCCTAAAGATTTTTCTGATGCGAACGCAGTCAAAGGAGACAAAACCAGTTAAATCGATTCCTAAAGATTTTTCTGAGGCCAATTCAGTCAATGAAGACAAAACCAGTTAAATCGATTCCTAAAAAAATTTCTGAGGCCAATTCAGTCAATGGAGACAAAACCAGTTAAATCGATTCCTAAAGATTTTTCTGAGGCCAATTCAGTCAATGGAGACAAAACCAGTTAAATCGATTCCTAAAGATTTTTCTGAGGCCAATTCAGTCAATGGAGACAAAACCAGTTAAATCGATTCCTAAAGATTTTTCTGAGGCCAATTCAGTCAATGGAGACAAAATCAGTTAAATCAATTCCTAAAGATTTTTCTAAGACCAATTCAGTCAATGGAGACAAAACCAGTTAAATCGATTCCTAAAGATTTTTCTGATGCGAACGCAGTCAAAGGAGACAAAACCAGTTAAATCGATTCCTAAAGATTTTTCTGATACCAATCCAGTCAAAGGAGACAAAACCCCTCTGGTCCAGTTAAATCGATTCCTAAATATTTTTCTGATACCGATCCGGTCGAAGTTCAGACCACCTATCATAAATCTCCAAATGGCATCTGTAAGCCCATTCCCGGCATCACAAGGCTGATACCACTTCATGCGAGTGCAAATTTTTGGGCACTCTAGTGTTCAATCATCTTCCACCTTCGGATCACGAAAGGCCCGAAAGCCAATCTACATCCTCATGTTTAAGAAGATTGAACAGGGGCAACTGTTGTACCCCAAAATTTGCCCTCCCATATTTCTCAAGACATTTCAAGAAGAATCTCCAAGTGGCTCAAGATTGCTCAAGAGTTGGACAGTCAAATCATCTCCTAAGGCAGTCAATCTCAAATTAGGGTTTTGTGTTGCATCAAGGTCCCTGCATCCAAATGACCTCAAGTGCTCCCCAATGTCCTAATAGGTTCTCAAGATCATCCATGTCAAATTTCAAGCCTTGCAGAGAAAGTTTGGTCAGTCAATTACTTAAGAGGTCCAAAAATCGATTGTGCTAGGGCAAAAGTCAACTGTGACCTATGGACAGTCAAACCTCAATATTTTTTGTCAACATTCTAATTTTTAAGGATAATTCATCATTTGATCAAGGGTTGATCATGACTCATCAAGGATTGCTCAGGATTCATCAAGATTCAAAAGTTGCTAAATTAGGGTTTTACAGGAAAAGTCAACTCAACCTTGACCAAGCATAACTTTCTCATACTTTATGAGAAATGACCCATCCAAAGCTCATTTTTAAGAGGATGCAATTTCCTACAATACATCTTCACACCCCAAGATCAAGAAATGCACTCAAAAGAAGTTACAAATTTGGACATTATAGGTCATTTTTGAAAGTCAACAAAAATACATTTTTTTTCCAAAGCTTATAACTTGAGCATGGAATATCAAAATGATATGAGAACAAAAGGTTTGGTTATAGGACATCTCAAGGTTTCTAAAAAGTCAAGGAACACTTACAAAAGTTCAAAATTGAAGAATTTATGCATTGTTGAAGTTGGGCATTTTTCCAAAATTGCCAAAAGTCAACTATTCCCAAAACTCCAAAATTTGACAAAAGGGCCCACTTTTTTCCACTTGATTTGATCTTGTCACACTATACACGTGTCCTATCTTCAGTTTCGTGTCCAATTATTAATTTTTCCATTTTTATTTGATTTTTATTGAATTAATTCATTTTTAATCAATTTAAATCTAAATAAAATCCAAATCTTAATCAATTGGAATCTTTTTGATTGATACAGGTCTTTAATATCATTATGGACATGATCAAATTCGAATCAAGGCATATCATGCAAAAAATATTGGATTTGGGACATTTTTGGAAGCTTTGTAATGGAGGATCATATCATATCTTCAATCATTAATTCACAAAGATTCAAAGCCCAAACTTTGACCTAATGCATTACTGGATACATATACAAACAAGGGCACACGATTTGAGACCCGAGTGGATGCTAATTCACAAGAACAAAAACTTGGAAAATGCTTGAAAAGTTGGAAACTGAAATCACATCAAGAGGTGTTTTCAATACAAAGTCTCAACGTGGTTCTCTTGCTAGACATCCACTGAGTCTATTGCAATCAAAATCAAGCCCTCTCATCCCCTGAATCGCACTATAAGCTTCCTTGAACACCGCCCTGTACATGAAAATGCAATCTCTCATTCTTGCATCTTTTGACAAACCATGGACATATTCTTGATCCTTGCATGATTTCTAAACATTCTGCAATATTCAATTGAGTTTTTATGGCCTATAATGCAATACCCGAATCTAGGGTTTTCGTTTCTTGTTTTTAGGCGTTTTTGTTTCAAGCAAAATCATAGCAATTGATGGATATATATGTGATCACGAGACCCAGACGAATCGAACCATGGTCTTGGAATTAATTTCTATGGCCTAGGATAGATTTTAGAAGGCAGCTACGAATTTAGCTGCGGATGAAAATCCGCAGGTAAATAACCAGGTTCTCATGAGGAAGATGAAGACGTGGCTTGTGCCAATTGGACCATTCAAACCAATCTCACGCGTTTTTATAATTTCTGGCATCTTAATTGTTTTCTACATATATTAATTGTTGTTTATTATAATTACAAAAGAAGCATAGTGGCTTAGTGGCTAAGGCATTTGTTCATTGGCTAACAGGACCTGGGTTCGAATTCCAGGTCCCCCATATTGCCTATTATTGTTTTTCTTCAGGAGATCCAGCGCGCCTCAGCAATCATGGTACATGATACATCATCACTTAATCACTTACCAGATGGCCTCCTGGCCAAATCTGATGGCCAAAGGGTGATGTCCACCATACACCCAAGTCAACACACGCGTGGAGAAGCAGGAAAGTCAAAACGCAGGCTTGCATAATTGGGCTTGGAGAATTGCTCTTCTCACCATCAATCTGGGCCCAAACCCCCCCATTGGGTTACTTCTATTCTTTTTATATTTCTTTTATTTTATTGTTTTGCATTATTATTTTTATTATTTAAACTAACCAATTAAATTATTTTCCTCATAAAATAAAAAAACATAAAAATATATTTTTGTTTATTAAAATTAAATTCACACTTTATTTTTGTAAATAAATATAATTTAATCAATTTAGCATTAATTAGGTTTAACTTTTAATATTTTTTGCAATAATTAAAATTAATGTAGAAAATTAGGTTTTTACTAACTTTGGCCAAATTAATTTATTTCTTCAAATACTCAAAAAATCCAAAAAATATTATTTTTATTAATTAATTAATTAGCTCATTTAACTTAATAATTAATTTAGATCTAGTTTCTTTTTTAATTCAAAATAACAAAAAATGCTTTCTTTCAAAAAAGGGTCAAAACCCTAAAAATGCGCTTGATTTAATTTTCTCGCACGCGATCCATATTTTCATATTATTGTACTTGCTTCTGGAATGTAATAGCTTTAAATAGGACTTTATTTTATCGCTTTATTTTACTTTCTGCAATTTAAATTCAAGGGTTTGTTTTTGGCGATGTAAATACCCGACGCCTTGTAATAGTTTAGATTTAATTTCCGCAATTTAAATTCTGCAACTATACACTGTTAGATGTTTGATAATAGGGAATGCATGACAAGATCGAATGTATGGACTTAAAATCAACATATCTCACCCATGACATGTACAAAGACAAATTAACTGAAAACAACACACTCGCACATGCGCACTCTTAGGGTACACCTCACTTGGTTGCCTTCGAACGTGGTTATTAAGTATAGGAAGTTTTAGAGGTCGCCCTCTTGTCCAAAGATCATAGTTGCCTTGAAACGGTTGCCTCAGATAAAATGATCTAAGACATTAGGGTTACCACTAAGGCGTCCTAACATTGCTTTAGTGACCACACGTCCCTTAATCGAATTGACCCTTAAAACTCCAACGACGATGCTACCTACTCATCAATAGTGGGATAACATTGTCTAAAGGACATTTGTACAGATTAATTCCTTTTTCGAGTAGGTAGATGGTTCTTAAGTACTTGCTCTTTCTCAAAACAAAATAAAAAATTTCGCACTTACAACTTTCAAACAAAAACTTCTTTCAAACCCACAAACACAAAGAAAAGCAAATTTTGAAAACACTTTGAGCAAGTACCTAAGAGCCCGTGGATAACCACAGATAGAAAGGGTGTTAACACCTTCCCTTTCTATAATTTACCCCCCGGACCCGAGAAACATCTCGAAAGAGGAATTTTTCTGTGCTTTTTTCCTTTCCTTGTTGGATAAAATAAAAGACGGTGGCGACTCTTGCTTACCGCGACATTTTGCGAAAACAAACGCAAAATGCAAACCAGCATTCCAAAACAGTCAGTTCTCTTCCCATTGATCACATATTGCTTCAACCATGTCGGTATACCCCGCATAGTTTCCATAACGTATTGCTATTTACCTATGAATGTTTCCCAAATCCGGGTAGAGGATTTCAAACCCAAACAATAGAACCAAATGTAAAGCAATCAAGACAAACAAGATAAGCATGTAAAGGTGATCTAAAACCCTAAGGTAACCCCACTTTTAGAATTGTCCCCAGCAGAGTCGCCAGTTCTGTGATACAGTGGGAGAACTGACTTGGGTGTTTTGCGTTTGTGTTCGCAAATGTTTCGGTTTAGCAAGAGTCGCCACCGACTTTTTATTTTATCCAAAGGAAAGGTCATAAAGCATAGGAAAGACCTTTGAGATGTTATCTTGGGTTCGGGGAGTAGATTATGAAAAGGGAAGGTGAAAGCACCCTTTTCATCCATGGTTATCCATGGGCTCTTAGTTACTTGTTTAGATCACTTGCTTTTGCTTTTCAATTGTTTGAAATGGTGCTTTGTGTGTGGTTTTGAAAATGTTTTGAAAAGAGGCCATCGTTGTGGCAACCTTTGTAATGATTCTTGTTTGAATGTATACAAAGGTGTGTTGTCTTTTTGAAAAGATTTCAATGTTTGAAAGTTTGATTTGAGAAATGTTTTGAAATTATGTTATGAGGTGTGTTTGAAAATAACAAGGATGTTTTGCAAGTTTTGATCAAGTAACTAAGAGTTATCTATCCTATTTTACTCAAAGATCTTTCCTATATGTTTTTAACCCTTTTGACAGTGTTGTTTTACCATTGCATTTGGTAAACAACCTTATCTTAGGATGTTAAACGGGACAGGCGCGGGTCATCGTATAGACCATGATAGCAATTGTGTTAAGTATCTTTAGCAAATTCTTGAGGGACTTGATCATTTTGTTTAGGCAACCAAGATAGCGTCATCGAGGGACTATGATCTTTTGTTTTTGTTTTTGTTTTGCCAAAGTACTCAACATGCATAACATGGCCCATTTTTAAGGCAACAAGTGGATGTAACCCTAGGGGTGTAAGTGTGCATTGTATATTGATTTTCATGCATTTTTTGTCTTTGTATTAGGTCAAGCTACTTGTTGATTTTGGATTTTTGCATACAAACCCTAATCTCTAATCATGGCATAATTGAAAGCGTAAATGCGTAAAATAAATCTACCACTATTACAATATGATTATGGGGAGGGGGATACAATTTTTGAATGGGGATTATTTGACAAGAAATTAAAACCCTAATTTTACTATTACATCTCAATTGAATCAAATGGCATAAATAACAAATGAATAATATTTAAAGAAATTAAATAAATATACAAAATAATATGAATATGCAAAAAAGGTTTTGTTTATTTTTATGTATGTAAAAATATTTAATGTAAAAGAAAAGAATAATAAAAAAGGATTATTATTATATTTCTAAGGGTAAACCCTAATTTTTAAGAATATAAATATATTGACTATATTATTTATATACAATAAAATAAAATAGTGTATATACAAAAAATAAAATATGTTTAGAAAAAAAGTATTATTTAAGTATAAATAATAACAAAAGTATAGTATTTTTATGTTTTTATTCCAAAGTATTTATTAAATAAAATAAAAGTATGTATATATAATATTAATCATATTAAATATGTACAATAAAAAATAAAAATATATACAAGAAATAAAAATATATTTAGAACAATATTTTTTAGTGTGAATAAAATAAAGAATAAAATAAAATAAAAGTATAATTTATATATCATTTTTAAGTTTTCAATAAATAACATATATACTAATTAAATTGTTTTCATGCTAAAAAATAAAAATAAAATACAAAATAAATGTAAAAATTTATAAAAAAATATTTTTGGATATTTTTGTATTTAGAAAATATAAAATAGAAATCAGAAAATGAAAATAAATAAAAAAAATATCAAAGTATAAAGAAATTGGGCCATGGGGTGCATTCAGCAAAAGAAGGGTGCAAATAGTGAGAGGACCAAAGCCCAACCCAAGCCACTTCATCTTCAACCTCTGTTCTTCAAATTTCGCGTGCCTATGTACAAACATGAACAACCTGCATACGAGCTCTATTGCAAAAACACATAACATCAAAGTTGTAGAGCTTTTCAAGACGAATCCAACCATATAAAAACTTGTGCTAACTCTCAAAGACCAGAGAGAATTTCTCTGGCCCTAAAATCTAACCTAATTTTTTCAGGATGTTCATGGACCAAATTCTCTTAGCACGCTTAATTAAAATGAAAATTGAGCATATGTACAGCTTCATGGCTATGAATACTACCTTTCTTATTCACAAACCTAAGTCTAAATGTTCCTAAATAGAGAGATAGGAAGTTGATAAAAACCTGTTTCGGTTGGGATCGAGTATGGCAATGTGGAGCTTTTCAACAAGGCCTGAGATGTTTGGGAGCTTGCTTGAACTTCACTTGACCTTCTCCAATGTCTAGCTTGCCTTGAATGTACTTGAACAAGCCTACAGAACTCAACCTGCACAAGCTCAAATCAAAAATGGCAAACCCTGTTAATGGAGTTACAGTCAGTGTTTAAGGGTTGAGATAGTTTGGATGGGTTATGTGGAAGATGTTTGAACCAATTTGGGACAAAACGCACGAGCAATTTGTGTTGTGGAACTCAAAATGCAGGGAGTACCCTGTTTTGCCAAGTGAAGATGATTTTATGCTAAGGGAGGTTTGAGGGCTCAAGGGGCCGTGTTTCTGGTTCAAGGGGATATGAGAAAGTTGTTTCAAAAGGTTTCACCAGTTAGTTTTTGTTGATGTTCCAGTTCTAGTGTTTTTGACCAATTTCTTGGTTATGAAGCAAAGTATGAGAAGTGATGTGAAGCAGGCCTGTACAGGCTCTCCATCCGCTTGCACACTTTTCCCTTGGCCCCTCAAGTTTTTGGATCTGATTTGCTGCACAAGATTTGGCTCTATGCTCAAGGATTGTGGTTTTTACATAAAGCAAACTTTGGCAAAAATGGTAATGTACCTTTTACCATTTAGGGATTAATCTTGTATGCAATGCCCTAATGACCAAAACAATGCCTTAGACCAATGGATTTGCATTTAATTATTGAGTGTGAAATGGTTTTGAGGCCTGTAATCTAGTGCAAAGCAAGCTGATTTGAATTGGTAACTTGTATCAACATGAATATGCCATGGATGAAAAGTGAGTTTTTGCCAACTTCAAGCCTTCGATTCTCCCTAACCACAAATGTGTTTAGAGAGTTCTTGGACATTTTGGAAAGCTTGCAAAATGCTCTACAATCCATCTTTGAAATTAAATTTGATATTCCAAGTGGAACTATTTGAAAAATAGCCATGAAGATAGGTCAAAATCCTGCCTAAACTAGGGCAAAATTTCACTAAGTAAAAAGTTTTAGGGACCCTTGTTCCAAAAATCATAACTTGAGATCCAAGCTTCTTTTGGGAAAACTTTATGAATCAAAGTTGTATACTTTATGGAGGACTACAACTTTAATTTTGGAAGTTTTGTTTGAATTCAATTTCATCAAGGTGGAAATGTTGGGCAAAGTTAGGAAAAATTAAGAAAATTTCATAACTTAGAAAAATTCTAAGTTATGAAAATTTTCAACTTTAAACCCTAATTTGCAAAAATGGGTTTCTTGATGAACAAATTTCATATTTTGACACATCTTGATGAAAAATGACCCTTGGCACTTGATTTTGACCAAAAATTGAAAGTTTGACTTTTCAGTGTACAGTCAAATTTTGATCAATTGACTGAAAAATTCATCTATCAATCCAATGCAATTGAGATCTTTTGAACTTGTTGCATAGGTAAAGATGATGCCATTGAGTTTTTGAATCCATGTTTGAGCCCAACTTTCCACTGGCTAAGTTAAAATTCAGAAATTGCCCTTATACAGTCAAAACCCTAAAAATGACCATTTTGCCCTTTTGGTGATCTGATCAAATTTCTTGTGGAGTTGTGGTCCAAACTTGATCAAATGGTTCATATGAGTTCATAATGTTGATGTGGGTCAAAAATCATGAGGTTTGACTATAAATTGGCCACAATTGACTTTTTCCCCAATACAGTTGATTTCAAGGCAACTGTCCAATTGACTGGGCAAAAATTTGATTCAAAGCTTGAAACTTGGTATGGACAAACATATGAGTCCAACATGAAGTATGAAAGTCACTTTGAGTGTTGAAAGTCCAAAAATATTTGCGCAAACTCAAACCCTAATTTAGGTCATCAGTGCAAGGAGATTTCTGGAGCAGAGCAAAACCCTAATCCTGTCTGGAGTTCAAGGAGCCTTGTGAGGGGAAATCTTGATAAAATGAAAGGGAAAATTTTGGGGTACAACACCAACCTTAATCGGAATATCCACTTCTCCGTGTACCATCCTCTTGGACCCGTCAAAGGCCCTGACCACAATGTTACTCGGCTTCAGCTCTAACCCTTCACAGTCTAACCGGTCTAGAGCTTTCTTAGGTAACACATTCAACGAAGATCCAGTATCTACCAATACGTGAGCAAGAGTAGTGCCCCTGCATTCAATGGAGACATGCAGGGCTTCATTGTGATTCTTCCCCTTAGCGGTCAAGTCGGCGTCGGAGAAACCCAACCCATTATCAGCAGTCAGACTAGCCACGCAATCTTTAAACTGATCAGCTGATGTTTCTTGTGGTACGTGTGCAGTCTTCAGGAAAGCAATCGGAGCCTTGGCATGGGCTTATGGGCATAGCAACAGAGACAACATAGATATTTTAGACGGGGTTTGCCCCAGCTGTTCGACTATATTATAGTCGCTCTTTTTGATGATCTTCAAAATTTCTTTCATCTCTTGTCTAGAGGCTTCAACAGTAATCCTCTTCGGTGCCTCCGTCTGGGCAGGCTCACCAATAGTCCCTTTGCCCCGAGTGTCAGATGACTCGGCGACAGGGGTAAGAATTGGAACTTGAACAGGGACAGTAACAGGTGTACTGACAGGTGTAATAACAACAGGCTTCCAAACGGTTGGTGGAGAGATCTCAGGGGAGAAAAGTCTTCCGCTGCGGGTGACTTTGGCAGGTCCAATAATATTGCCGACGTCAGTATCAACCTCTTCAGCACTTAAGTCTTGCTTAAGTCCGTGATAATATACGTCAGCCCCATAATGCCACGAGACAGCTTTATTGGATGTATAGGGGATAAGCCCAGAAACAGTGATGATCAATGGTGCGATTCTTGGAACAGATGTAATTATAACATGCTTTCTCGAGGAAGCCTTGGAAGAATTTTCGAAAATGGTGATTATAGCAACTTCTTCAGTAGGAACCAAAGGAACAAAAGTCTTCTCAAATAGAATTTCTTTATTATCCATCAGGTGTTGGACACCTGACTTCAAAATATGACAACCGGTAAGTAGGACGGCACACATACGACAACCTTCGTCACAGCCCGAAAATAAACCGGCTAACAGAAGGTTCTTCTTTACAGTCATTAAGGGAGTAACAATGTCTTTCACAGAAACCACAAACGAGTCTTCATCTATAGCATTCACTCCATACTTGGGCATAGGAGCACTCACAACATTAGGTCTTTCAGGTGCTTCGAACTCAATCTCCTTAGCATCAATCAAGTCCTGTACCTTATTCTTCAAAACCCAACAATCATTTGTATCGTGCCCCGGGATATCGGAGTGAAAAGCACAGTGGGCGTTTGGATTATACATCGGTGATGTTGTGTTGGTATTTTTCGGGGCCTCCCTCGGAATCACCAAGTTGGTCTTCAATAACTGCGGCAGAATTCGAGATAAATTCATGTTAAGCTGAGTGAACTGTCTTCACGGCCTCTCGGCCCTTGGCTGATTGTTGTGCTGAGGAGCAACAGCAGGTCTTGATATAACAACTATGTTAACAGCTTGGCGACGCTCAGGTCTATTATGGCTCTTTGAACTGTAAACAGCACTGGACTCCTTCTTAAAAGGCTTCTTCTCGGTGCCTGACGAAGCACCCTTCTGTATTTTGCTAGATTTGATACCGGCCTCAAATCTTTCCCCGGTCATAATCAGCTCTGTAAACCCGGACGATGAACTTCCAATCAGATGGTTGAAATACGGACCAGACAAGGTCCACAGAAACATATCCACTAGTTCCCTATCAGCCAAGGGAGGTTGCACTCTTCCAGCAAGGTCCCTCAACTTCTGAGCATAATCTTTGAAACCTTCGCCCACACTCATAGACATACCCTGGAGTTGGGTACGCGGGGGAGCGAGGTCGGCATTGTATTGGTACTGCTTGTAGAAAGCAGCAGCCAATTCCTCCCAATTACGGATACTAGCTCCTTCCAGCTGGTAAAACCACTCAAGTTGAGTCCCTGAGAGACTGTCTTGGAAGAAGTGGATCCAGAGATTCTTGTCAGCGGTGTATGGCTGAATCTTTCTAACATACGAACGGAGGTGCAGTTTTGGGCAAGAAACCCCGTCGTACTTAGCAAAGGCCAGTGCTTTGAACTTGTGGGAAATTACCACCCTAGATGACAAACCCAAGTCTCCAAAGTCCAATCCAAGGACTTTCTGGATCTCCATCGCACTTAACCGGTCTTCAAGCTGTTTATATCTATCCTCAGCCGGAGGATACTGGTCTTCGTCAAAGTCAGTCTCGTTGTCGGAAACCACAGGGCTAGGAGCCCTTCTTTCCTCCTGATTATCTCCCCCTCTAGATGAGTGGGTAAAATCAACCTTTTCTCGCAAATCATTTCTGAATCTGCGACCCATATTAAATAGAACCGTCTTCTTCTTCTTCTTCTTCTTCTTCTTCTTCTTCTTCTTCTCTTTCAAGATAAGGGCCTTCAGATCTTGCTGACCCTTAGCCAGGTTCATGAACAATTCCTGGAACTGGGCATTTTGGGCTTGCAGAGCCTTGATTGCTTGTTCAGTTGATGTTTCAGAAGACATGATGCTGAAATAAACAACGAAGAAGATAAGAGACCTGTAATGGGTACCTGTGATGAGGTGCATGGAATGAAATGCGTATGATATGATTTCAAAGATGTCGAGAGATTCAAATTCGTAAACCAAAATGAAACACACTTTTATTAGATAAACTTTGAATTAAATTGTTTAGCAAATGCCTTTAAGGAGTTACAAAAAGGAAATACTGAAAAGTAAAGCAAAACTAGAAATAATCAAAAAGATGATCAGTGCTCCCATGGTCGTTTCCTGTCGGTGCGGACATAGTCATTGAGGATCTTCTCATTCTCCAATTGCCTTGTCAACTTTTGAATCTTCTGCTCTTGCTTGTGATACTTTTCTCTGTAAGTATCCCGCTCTTCTCTCAACTGCATCCACGATCTCTTTAATGCCCCTATGTTAGTAGGCATGTATGGATGGAGGATGGTAGGAGGAACCCCTTCTTCATCAATAACTTCAACAATTATAGGCAAGACGGATTCGAACCCATCGGAGATATGGCTCCATCAGAAGAGAAGTCTTTGCACCTAGCTCGTGCGGATCAGACCTGTGTACCCTATCCCAGGATCGTATGAACCTGCGGCGTTGCTCGTCACTATCCCTTTGGAAGTAAAAGACAATGCTCGACATCAGTAACTCATGAGGTCCTTCCCTCCTAGCTCGCCCAAATTGACGTAAGGCCAAACATGGATTATAGGTGATTCCTCCATGGGTTCCTAGCAGTGGAACATTGGGGTATTCCCCATAACGATCAATAATAGCCACGTCTTCCATGCCCTTGATAGTCCAAATGATGTCATTATGAGAGAGAGACATAATCCTATAGGCCCAACCCATGCCTTCCTTGTTCTTCAACACTGATTTGGGGAGGTGAGAAATAAACCACCTCGCCAGCAATGGCACACAACACATAAGGGTTCCCCGCTTCCGAGCAGTACGAGTGTAAAGAGAGTGCAAAATGTCACCCAAGAGAGTGGGCACAGGATTACCGGATATGAAAATCTTCACTGCGTTTACATCGACGAAAGCATCTGATTTTGGAAACAGAACCAGACCATAAATAAGGAGAGCCAGGATGTCCTCGAACGCCTAAAAGTCTAAACTGTCCCATAAATGATTAGCTTTACCAACCAATAACTTAGTCAAAAATCCTTTTGTCCCACTTCTAGTCTCCCAATTAGACATTACCTCAGCCTTTGTCAGATGGAGGGCTGAAGCAATCTCTTCCGGCCTAAGGACTTTCTCCCAACCTGTGAACGGGGTCTGCTCCAGAATAGAGATACCAAGTAAATCCGAGAACTCTTCCAAGGTGGAGACCAACTAGTAGTCCGGAAAAGTAAAGCAGTGGTACAGTGGATCAAAGAACTGGACTAAGACACTTATCATCTGTTCATCCATCTTGGAGGTGACCAAACCAAGGAGGTGCCCATGTCTTCTGATAAAGGAGGTAGTATCTGAAACCTTTGGAACCAATTCCTTAAGCTGAGTGGGAACCTGGACAAAGTTGATCTGAATAGTGTTTCTACGGATGGGTGCCATGACCTACAAAACAGAACAAAGATGAATCCCTCCTATCTTTGAAATAGGTTAGTCCAATGCAAGATGCATGCAATGTCATGATGTCATGATGTCATGATAGAAAACACACCACAAGTATCCACAAATAGTAAACATGGTAAGGGCACACAAGTCACACAGATAGCCCTTAGATTTCTGGCTGGCAAGGAGTTTAGGTACTACCCTCTTTCAGTTCAGTTGGTTCAAACCTATCCTAGAAATAGTAACCGGGTTCTAGAGGATCTCAATATCACTGACCATCCTCAATCGGTCATAATTCCAGTTTAGCAACCTTTTCTTGCAGCCGGAATCATCGCGAGAGTTTAGTCTCAATGAGTGTAGCATACTGCTATTGTTCTATGCCGTACATACCCCTTAGAAGATCCATATTCTCCTCGTTGCGCCACAAGGGATATCGGTACAGACTAAAGTGCCACACCAATGTAGCTACTATTTCAACCGTATCAGTCTATGCCGTACAATTCCCTCACAGTTTATTGCTACTTACCTAAAGGGTATCCCCTAGATCCGGGTTAGGATCTATAGTAACTCCGATACAAGCCCACAAATATAAAGCATACAAGTCAAGCAATTGAAAACAATATGAACTATTCCTAAGGTACACCTAACTTATTAAGTGTCCCCAGCAGAGTCGTCAGTTCTGTGATACAGTGGGAAGAACTGACTGTTTTTTGGAATGCTGGTTTGCGTTTTGCGTTTGTGTTTGCAAAATGTCGCGGTAAGCAAGAGTCGCCACCGACTTTTATTTTATCCAACAAGGAAAGGAAAAAAGCACAGAAAAATTCCTTTTTCGAGATATTTCTCGGGTTCGGAGGGTAAATTATAGAAAGGGAAGGTGTTAGCACCCTTTCTATCCGTGGTTATCCACGGGCTCTTAGGTACTTGCTCAATTGTTTTCAAAATTGTTTTCTTTGTGCTTGTGGGTTTGAAAAAGTTTTTATTTTGAAACTTCGATTTAACTCTTGCTTCTGTCTTCAATAGTGTAATGAAGTGCTTTTGAAAACTTTGTTCGAAAAGTGTAAGTGTGAAGAGTTTTTGTTTTTTGAAAGAGCAAGTATCTAAGAACCATCTACCTACTCTAAAAAGGAATCGTTCTATGCTAATGTCCTTTAGACAATGCTATCCCACTATTAATGAGTAGGCAGCATCGCCGTTGGAACTTAAGGGTCAATTCGAATAGGGACACGCGGTCACTAAAGCAATGTTAGGACGCCTTAGCGGTAACCCTAATGTCTTAGATCATTTGTTTCAGGCGACAATATCCGAGGCAACAATTTCGAGGCGACTATGATCTTTTAGACAAGAGGATGGCCTCTAAAGTGACCTATACTCAATGACCGCGTACGAAGGCAACCAATTGGGGTGTACCCTAAGAGTGCGCATGTGTGAGTGTGTCGTTTTTCAGTTATTTTTTATCTTTGTACATGTTAAAGGTGATCTAATTTGATTTTAAGATTAGCATTCAGTCTTGTCATGCAACCCTATTATCAAACATCTAACAGTTATAATTTGCGGAAATAAAATGCAGAATTTAAATTACAAGGTGTCGGGTATTTACATCGCCAAAGACAAACCCTTTAAAAAATAAAATAAAGCGGATAAAAACAATTAAATGTCGTATTTAACTATTACAATCTGGAAGCAGGTACATTATTGGATAAGGAAAAGTAAATCGCGGCGTAAAATTAAATCGGACGCATGATTAGGGTTTTCACCCTTTTGGTTAAGGAAGAAATCTTTTTTAGGTTTTTGTTGTTTTTATTTAAGGAAAAGAAATTAGACCTAAATTAAAGAACTAAATTAAATTAATAAATTAATTAAATAATAAAGAAAAATAAATTATTTTTGGAGTTTTTTGATTATTTAGGAAAGAAATTAAAAATGATTAAATGAGTGGTTAATGTCTAATTAATTAAAATTATTTACAAAGATAAATTAGAGTTTTCTAATTAAAAACCTAGTTAATTAATAAATTTATTAAGAAAAATAAAAGTTAAGAATTTGCTTGAAATAAAAAATATTTTTTTTGTGATTTTATTTAATAAAATAGAATTTTGTGATTGGTTCAAAAATCAATAAAATAAAATAAAGTAAATAAAATAACTAAATAAAATATAAAGGGAATGAGGAATTGGGCCTATTTTTGTGGTGTGAGTAGTAATTTCTTAAGCCTAAAAACGCTGGCCTTTTTGACTTTCTGGGATCCAGTATGTATGCATGTACTTGGCTCATGGTGGACCTTCAGCTTTTTGACCACTAGATCTGGCCTTTGGCCATCTGGCGCTTGAGTGGATGAAGGACTATGGTGGAGGGCAAACCAACGTATGCACAGGATAACTTGAAAAGAAACAAGAAAATACAAAGTGCTGGAGGCAGGGATCGAACCCCTGACCTCCAGCCCCTAACGCCTTGGAAACTGACTTGTTGACCACTGTGACACGTTGCTTCATTTGTTATATTAATATAAATGATGTATATTATATAAAAACAAAACTATTGCCAGAAAATAAAAAAAAATGTGCGCTTGGTTTGAATGGCCCAATGATGGGATGCCACGCATTCATCCCTGTCCTCAACCCTGTAAAATAATACATGCGGATTTGAATCCGCAGCTAAAAGCGCATGCCTATCCTAAAATTCTCTCCAGGCCATATAAATCCATTCCAAGAGCATGGTTTGATTCGTCATGGCCTCCTGATCAAAGCCATGTTCTTCTTGAGTCTCAATTTTACCTGAAACAGAAAACCCTAAAAACAAAACGAAGAACCCTAACTATGGTGGTTCTCCATTCAGGCCAGATAAATGCAATTGAATAATACCAATCGCTTGCAAATGTTTTGTAGATTCAAAATATGGTATTAGTTCATGAAAAAGATGCCTGATTTCAGAATTGCGAAATCAAGAACAGGGGTGACTATCGTGCGACTTACAGTGCGTTAGGGCGTCTGAAAATGCTTGGTTTTGATTGGGATGGCTTGTGTGAATGTCCAGGAAGCGATTGGAACAAGTCTTGGCCTCTGAAAATGCCTCTAACCTGGATTTCGAGTTCTCACTTTTTTGTGATTTTTTCACTTTTTGTTCTGCCTCTCTCCACAGTTTCCAACCCTTGTTTTCGTGTCTTTGCCTTCCTTATGTAATGCTCAGTGCATTAGGTCAACAAAATTGATCCAAATCTTGCCTTATCAATGCTTGCATATTTGATTTTATCTCCCTTTACAAACTTGCCAATTTTGCCTAATTCCAATCTTTTTGCACATGATTTGGTTTGATTCGAATCTGATGATGATAATGATTGTAATCAAAGCCTGAAATAGCCAAAAGATCTTGTGTTATCAAAGTGTTGGACTTTATATGATTTTATTTGATTTAAAATGAACAAATTCAATTAAAAATCAAATTAAATAATAAAAATGAAATATGGGCTCATGGATGAAGCTATGACACGTGGGCAACTATGCAAGCTCAAATCAAGTGGAAAAGAATGGGCCCATTTGACAAAATTTGAAGTTTTGGGGATAGTTGACTTTTGGCAATTTTGCAAAAAAGTCCAACTTCAACAATGCATAATTTCTTCAATTTTGAACTTTTGGAAGTGTTATTGGACTTTTTAGAAAGCTTGAGATGTCCTCTAACCAATCCCTTTGGTCTCATATCAATTTGATATTCCATTATCAAGTTATAAGCTTTGGGAAAAAAGGTGTTTTTGTTGACTTTCAAAAATGACCTATAATGTCCAAATTCATAACTTCTTGTGAGTTCATTTTTTGAACTTGGGGTGTGAATATGGATTTTATGGAATTGAATCCTATTAAAAATGAGCTTTGGATGGGTCATTTCTAATAAAGTATGAGAAAGTTATGCTTGGTTAAAGTTGAGTTGACTTTTCCTACAAAACCCTAATTTAGCAACTTTTGAGTCTTGATGAATTTTGAGCAATCCTTGATGAATCATGATAAACCATTGATAAAATGATGAAATATCCTTCAAAATGAGAATGTTGACAAAAAATCTTGAAGTTTGACTGTTTATAGGTCACAATTGACTTTTGCCCTAGCACAGTCGATTTTTGGATCTTTTGAGCAATTGAGTGAGCAAACTTCCTCTGCAAGGGTTGAAACTTGACATGGATGATATTGAGAACATATTATGACATTGGGGAGCACTTGAGGTCATTTGGACTCAATGATCTTGATGCAACATAAAACCCTAATTTGGGGTTGACTGCCTTAGGAGATAACTTGTCTGACCAACTCTTGAGCAACCTTGAGCAACTTGGAGACCTTTCTTGCAATGTTTTGATAAATATGGGAGGGAAAATTTTAGGGTACAACAGGAACCATCTTTGTTGAAATTTAGGAACTTTGGTCGTCCGTTATTCTACTGAGGAATCATCTCTGTTGAAATTTAGGAACTTTCGTCGTCCGTTATTCTACTGAGGAATCATCTTTGTTGAAATTTAGGAACTTCGGTCGTCCGTTATTCTACTGAGGAATCATCTCTATTGAAGAATAAAGTTGATAATAAACTACTATCTGGTCGTGGTCCAGGCTTCATAGTGATAAGACTGACTGCTATCTGGTCATAATCCAAGCTTTACAATAACTGGCTGAACTGTTATTCGGTCGTAATACGGGCTTCACGGCTTGCTGGGGATTAAACTAGTATCCAGTCGTTCTCCGTGCTCATAGCTTAAAGATAAACCATTATCTAGTCGAATCCAGGCTTTGCAGTGTTTGATACTGCTATCCGGTCGAATCCGGGCTTCATAATATGCTGTAGAGATCAAGATACTATCCGGTCGTACTCGGGCTTTATAGCTTGAATTTTGCGAGAATTTGATTGTATCTTTCCTGAAAGGTAAAGGTTAATTGTATGTAATGCATGATATGTATCTAGCAATGATGTTCTCAAAATAAATGAGACCGTGTTGTATGATGCGTATGTGTATGTCATGATGTATGGACATGTAATGTTTTTATGATATCCGCTAGTTGGGGAAAATAAATCCCGGATTGCTGCTGGAGAAAAGAGTTGAATTCTTCGTTTCCGCTGGGGATAGTGAATGAAGATGACTGTGAGCATAAACCTGTAGGAGAGAATAACTCCGCTGGGGAATAAATTGACAAGGAAATGACTTTGTGGGGAGGACAAACTCTGCTAGATACACTCGGCTAGGAATTGAGTTTCTGTTTGTGAAAGGAATGAACTCCGCTGGGGATGATTTTCCAGTTGCGACTTCATTGGGGATAATCTTTTAGACTCTACTAGGGACAATCCTCCATACTCTACTGGGGATAATTCTCCAAACTCCACTAGGGGTAATTTTCTAGTGCTGATGATAGATAAACTCTGTTTGGGGAGAATATTGTCGATTCATTCGCGATTGTGAACCTTAGCTGGGGAGAGTGATGTCCTGTTCGGGACCTCTAATGTCACTGTCTTTTTCTTACTCTGCGGGGAGTGAATGTACTTTCAATCATTTCCTCCAACTAGGTCTATCCCTATACTTGGTGAATAGAGAAACTGTATGGTTCAGACATTTCTTATTTGCCCCTGTTTCTGATATTACGAGTAATCGTCTTTGTTTCGTATGTAGATATTTATGAGCAGCAACTATTGTCAAATGCATATATCAAAAATGAAACATTGGACGTTCTTGCAAAACAAAACAGAAAAAGAAAACAATTTGAAATTTCTTTGTGAAAATGAATTGTATTGATTTTTGAAGTTAGCCTATAAATAGGCGTTTTTGTACAAGAGGCTGACGTCCCAGTAAGCGAACGCCGCCGAACAATAGAGTTTATGAAAAACAAAGAAAAATAGCTATGTGAACAATCCCACTGGGTTCCAACTCTGCTATTGCCTTTATATCCTCGAGCATCTCATCAGATTGATTAGTGTCGTCCGAGCTTGTTAGTCGATACCGAAGTTTGGTTGCAAGGTGATCCAATGAGACATGGTGTTACACTTTGATCCCTAATTTTTGTCTGGATCGCCCTTTCGGGTTTTCAGCCCACCGGGATACCCTTTTTTGCCCAAGCCGCCTTTTCAGGTTTTCAACTTGCCGGGTGTACAGTTTTTTTTTCATTTTCATCCCTTATTTTTGCCCGAACCCTTTTGGTTCGCCGGGAAGCCCTTTTTTTTTGCCTAGGCCAGTCAATCTAGCGGGTCTTTTGATTATGTGTAATATTTTTTCACTATGTCTGCATTGACGGGTGAGGAAGGTCGTCACCATCCATGGTGGTTAGAATCATAGCTCCTCCTGAGAAAATGTTCTTAACCACAAATGGCCCTTCGTACGTAGGGGTCCATTTTCCCCTAGGATCACCTTGAGGTAATATGATGCGCTTAATTACCAGATCTCCAACTTGATACTCTTTTCGTCTAACTTTCTTGTTAAATGCCTTGATCATCCGCTTTTGATACATTTGACCATGACAAATAGCAGTAAGTCTCTTTTCGTCGATTAAGTTCAGCTGATTAAGTCGGGTCTGAATCCAGTCGTTCTCACTCAAACCTGCATCCTTCATAATCTGAAGAGAGGGTATCTGGACTTCAATGGGCAAGACTGCTTCCATGCCATACACCAAAGAGTAGGGTGTTGCCCCTGTTGAAGTTCGTACTGAAGTTCGATAACCATGAAGAGCAAACAGTAACATCTCGTGCCAATCTTTGTATGTCACCGTCATCTTCTGCACAATCTTCTTGATGTTCTTATTAGCCGCTTCGACAACCCCATTCATCTTCGGCCGGTAAGGAGAAGAGTTGTGATGCTGTATCTTGAACTGCTTGCAGAGCTCGGTGATCATTGTATTGTTGAGATTTTTACCATTGTCCGTAATGATCCTCTCGGGCACACCACATCGACAGATCAAATTGTGCCGAATAAACCGTGCCACAACGTTCTTGGTCACTGTAGAAAATGAAGCTACCTCAACCCACTTCGTAAAGTAATCAATTGCTACCAGGATGAAACGATGCCCGTTGGACGCAGTAGGTCTGATCTCGCCAATCATATTGATGCCCCACATTGCAAAGGGCCAAGGAGCTGTCAAGACGTTCAGAGGAACTGGAGGTATGTGCACCTTATCAGCATAGACTTGGTGTGATCGGTGGATCTGGAACTGACTGTTTAACGCTGGTTCGCGAAATGTCGCGGAAGCAAGAGTCGCCACCGTCTTTTATTTTCTCCAAATGGAAAGGACAAAAGCACAGAAAAATTCCTTAAAGAGATTGCTCTCGGTTCGGGAGGTAGGTTATAGAAAGGGAAGGTATTAGCACCCTTTCTATCCATGGTTATCCATGGGCTCTTAGATACTTGCTCAATGTGTTTTCAAAATGTTTGCTTGCTTTTCAATTGTGGGTTTTAAAAAAGTTTCTTTGAAAAATTTCAGTTCGACTCGTACGTCAGAGTGTTTGAAAAATTTGCTTTGAAAGCTCTTGAAAATGTGTTGGTGTGAAAAGTATTTTTTGTTTGAAATTAGAGCAAGTATCCTTGAGAACCTACCTACCCTAAGGAATTCGTCTGTGTAAAAGTCCTTTAAAGTAGTGCCATCCCACCATTGAGAGGTAGGTAGCACCACCGTTGGAGGTGTTCGGGTCAATTCGAGTTTATAGGGACATGGTGATCACCAGAGCAATGGGAAGACACCTTAGAAGCTACCCTCATGCCAGGTTCCCGGATCATGAGGACTTACTAAGACATCCTCTACTCGACAATCACCTTTCGAAAGGCAACAGGTGAGGCGTACCCTAGGGGTGGTGTGTGCGAATTGTGCGTCATGTTTCAGTTATTTGTCTTGTCATGTTTATTTGTGTTCTACGCTTGATTTTAATTAAGACATTCATTCTTGCATGCTTTTTAACAGTTATATATTTGCGGGAAAATAAATCTAAACTATTACAAATGGCGCGGGTCCACATCGCCAAAATTAAACCGGACCCGATTTGGACTGAAAAATAAATAAAGCGAATAAAAGTGCAAGAAATAAAATTATTACAAGGCTTTGGGACATGTACATAATTATAATAAGCGACAAAGTAAAATGCGCGAAACAAAATAATTAAAGCGACGGGCGTTGGACCCTTTTGCAAAATATCAAATTAATGAGGAATTAAAATGAAAGTTAAAAATTAAATGTTTTTTTGGTATTTTTGTGTTTTTTAAGATTTAAAAGAAAAAGAACTTTTTAGAATGAAATTTGAAATGCAAATCCTAATTCTAATGTTTTTTAGTTATTGTGAAAATGTTATATTAATCTAAATTAAACCCTAATTTTTACTTATGTACATTTAATTATAAAAATAAAATAAATAAATAAATAATATTGTGATAAAAAAAAGGAAAATTTAAAAGGTATAAAAAGTCATTAAACCTAATGCTATATTTTTGGATTTTTAGTTATTAAGAAAGTAGTAAAATCTAACCTAAATGCAACCCTAATTAGTTTACAAGTTTAATTATGAAAATTACTAATATTATGGCAAAAAACAAGGAAAGTTAAAAGGACTAAAAAAAAGTCATTAACCTAATGCTATATTTTTGGATTTTTTTATGGAAGAAAGAATTAAGGTTAAAACCTATTTTACTAAATTTATTTACATGTTAATTATTTACAAGAAAATAAATAAAATAAATATTTTTTTATATTTTTATCCTTTTTCTGATTTTATGATGTTTTTGTGTTTTTGTTAAAAAAATAATTAATTAAATTAGAAAAGAAAATAACAATTAAAAATAAAATAGAATAAAAAAAACAAACCAGGGGGGGTAGCCCCAAATTAGAGGTGCAGGCCTTAGGATGCTGGCCCAATTAGCTTTGAACTTGTTGACTTTTCTGGATCATGTATGATGCTTTGACTGGGGTTTATTGTGTTCCTTGATCCTACGCCTTTGATCTGAATGGGATGGACGCGTGGACGATCAGGCTTTGAGGCGTATGGTATGTCCTGGATGTTAGCGTTGCACATGATTTTGTATTGAAAAATAATATGAGGAATTGCACAGACCTGGGACTTGAACCCAGGTCTTGGAGATTAATAGTCCCTTCACTTGCCAACTGAGCTACATCACGCGTGTTAACATAATATGGCAAATAAATAATAAAAAGAAAAAGCAGATACGTTAGTGGAGGGCGCGCGAAATTCAAATGCCACCAATCCCTGCATGCCACGAGTCCTTCTTCTTCGTTCTCTCTTTTATTTTCTGAAACATAAAAACAGAAAGCAACGGTTTTAACCCGTTGCCGTAGAGGCCCTATCAAAAAATAGCGAATAGGAATCTATTGATCATAAATTCATCGCGAATACACCATTCTCATCGTCCAGACGCGTTGAGCTTAGTGGTCTTAGTCCTAGCCTCTAATTTTTCTTGATTGCAAAAACCCCAATTTCAAAACCTGCAAACCCTAATATCCAAACATGGCATAATCTCGTATGGTTAATAAAAACGCAATTAAAGGTAATGATTAGCTTGGAAACTCCAATATGAACAAGAATTCATCAATCAAAATGCAAAAAGATGTATGATTTGAGATATGCGATTTCAAAAGTTTCGAGGTACAGTCTGAGTTCTTGATACCGATTCAGGGCGTTTTGGTTCTTGTTTGTGATTGGAATCTGATCAGGAGAGTTTGAGGAAGCTATTGGAATCAGTCTTAGGGCTTAAAACTACCTGCAACCTTGATTTCAGATTTGAGTTATATGGCCAATTTTTCAAGTTGTCAATAAGCTTTTGAGCGCAGCCTTTTGTGTGTTATGGTTAGGGTTTGACTTAGCACTTATGAGGGAAGAGAATTAGCTTGCTAGCTGACCTAGATTCATGCTCATGAGAGAACTAGTCCTAGGGTTTTCACCATTAACCAATTTTTCCTTCTTTTAAGCCAAGACCAAGACTTAGTGTGCAATTTAACCCTAGCCTGAGTTTTGAGTTGGCCCATGATACATGGAAGTTGTCCAAATTCAAATGACACTATTCCATTGGTTTTTGAATTTTATTTGAATTTTTAAAGATTTAAAATGAATTAAATTATCAAAAATTAAATAAAATAGAAAAATCAATATTTGGTCTTGAAATTAATCATGGGACACGTGTGTGGCATGACAAGGATGAATCAAATGGAAGAAAGTGGGCCCTTTTGTCAAAAATTGGAGTTTCAAGGATAGTTGACTTTTGCCATTTCACAAAAATTTCCCAACTTCTACAAGGCATAACTTGCTCAATTTTTAAGCTTTTCACATGTTCTTGGACATTTTGGAAAGGTCTTTGAGTCCTCTAACCAATGCCTTTGGTCCCATGTCATTTTGATTTTCCAATCTCAAGTTATGGCCTTTGACTTAAAGTCCCTTTTTGTTGACTTTTGAAAATGACCTATAATGTTGAAATTGATAACTTTTTGTGAGAGCATTTCTTGGACTTGAAGTATGAAGATGAGTTGTAGGAAATGTCTTTCTCTTCAAAATGAGCTTTGGATGGAATTTTTCTGATAATCCATGTGAAAGTTATGCCCTGGTCAATTTCAGTTGACTTTTTCAGCTGTCCAAATATAGCAACTTTTGCATCTTTGATGATTTCTGAGCCAAATTTTGAGAATCATGATCAAGCATTGATCAAATGATGTTTGTGGCTTCAAAATGATATGTTGACCAAAAATTTGAACTTTTGACTGTCAAATGACCATTTTGCCCCTACAGTTGACTGTAGTGCAATTTAGGGTTTTGACTGTGCAATTTTGAGCTGAATGCCTTGAAACTTGATATGAGGATGCTTGACCATGTTTGTAAGCATATGAGACTTGATTGGGCCTTTGAACACTTCTTTTTCTTGATCAGACTCAAAACCCTAATTTTGACTGTATGGGAGACTGTTGCACTGCACAACCCTTGGGGAATTTTGTAGCTTGGCTTGGCAATTTCTTGAGGAATATGGGAGGGCAAATTTTGGGGTATAACAGTTGCCCCTGTTCAATCTTCTTAGACCTGAGGATGCAGATTGGCTGACGTGCCTTTCGTAATCCGAGGGTAAAAGATGATTGGACACTAGAGTGCCCAGAAATTTGCGCTCACATAGTGGCAGTGATGGTGGAATGGGCTCATAGATGCCATCTGGATATTTGATTGCGTAAGAGATTCCTTAGCGAGAACCTGCATACCTGCAAAACAGAAAATGAGTACCTGACACGTTGCAGGAGCTGATTTTTTAGATGCCTGGTATAGATGTGTCCTGACTGGTTACAGGAGCTGAGTCTGGAGCTTCAAACAGCGATGAAAGAACCAGGGACGGTTACTACCTTAGCATGAATGGTAAGAGAACCTTGGGCGACTTTAACTTCAACGACGCTTGTTGAGAAAAGTCTGGAGTGTATTTAACTTCAACAACGCTTATTGAGAAAAATCTTGGGGATTTTAACTTCAACAACGCTCGTTGAGAAAAATCTGGGTGATTTTAACTTTAACAACGCTTATTGAGAAAAATCTGGGGTGTCTTCTACTGGGATAAGAATCAGGGAGATCCTAGGGTCGATCTGACTGAACCAGAGAGGCCTTTGACTGGGTAAGCATCAGGAAAATCTTAGGGTCGATTTAACTGAACCGGACAAGGTCTTGAAATGTCTTCAACTGGATAAGCATCAGGGAGATCTTAGGGTCGATCTGACTGAACCAGAGAGGCCTTTGACTGGGTAAGAATCAGAAAAATCTTAGGGTCGATTTAACTGAACCGGACAAGGTCTTGAAATGTCTTCAACTGGATAAGCATCAGGGAGATCTTAGGGTCGATCTGACTGAACCAGAGAAGGCCTTTGACTGGATAAGCATCAGGAAAATCTTGGGGTCGATTTAACTGAACCGGTCTAGGTCTTGAAATGTCTTCAACTGGATAAGCATCAGGGAGATCTTAGGGTCGATCTGACTGAACCAGAGAGGCCTTTGACTGGATAAGCATCAGGAAAATCTTGGGGTCGATTTAACTGAACCGGTCTAGGTCTTGAAATGTCTTCAACTGGATAAGCATCAGGGAGATCTTAGGGTCGATCTGACTGAACCAGAGAGGCCTTTGACTGGGTAAGAATCAGGAAAATCTTAGGGTCGATTTAACTGAACCGGTCTAGGTCTTGAAATGTCTTCAACTGGATAGGCATCAGGGAGATCTTAGGGTCGATCTGACTGAACCAGAGAAGGCCTTTGACTGGATAAGCATCAGGAAAATCTTGGGGTCGATTTAACTGAACCGGTCTAGGTCTTGAAATGTCTTCAACTGGATAAGCATCAGGGAGATCTTAGGGTCGATCTGACTGAACCAGAGAAGGCCTTTGACTGGATAAGCATCAGGAAAATCTTAGGACGATTTAACTGAACCGGTCTAGGTCTTGAAATGTAGCTTGAGAACTTAACTGGATCTTTCCTGAAAGGTAAAAGTCAGTTATATGCAATGCATGATATGGATCAAGCAATGATGTTCTCAACATAAATGAGATTTGTAAGATATGATGTGTACATGCATGCTATAATGATGTATGTGATGTTTTATGTATGTTTTTGTCTAGGAAAGTGAATCCTTGGCGGGTGCCGGGAAGTCGTATCCTGGGCTGATGTCGAAGAATAGATTTTGCTTCCGCTGGGGATGATAACTGCAAGGATACCGGTAGGAGAAGATGACTCCGTTGCGGAATAAACTTGGCGAATGGAAGATTCTGCGGGGAGAAAAGATATTCTAGCGATCATGCTGGGAAGCAATACTCTGTGGGGATAGAGATGCTTTGCTGAGTGTTGATAGCAGTAATTTGCTGAGGATGTCTTTGTTGTTGGAAGTGTTAATGGACTTCGCTGGGGGATAGGAAAGAACTATGTTGACGATGACCTTTCCGTGGCTTTTGGCTGAGGATAACCCAGTTATATCCTGTTAAGGAAATAACTCTTTGAATAAAGCCGGACGACGCGTTCGTGCTCTGCGAGGGGATAAGCTTCCAGAATCTACTGGGGATAAGCTTACTGCTTGGAGAGATGAATTCCAATTTTCCTGGGGAAACTGGATTGGACTCTTCTGGGGAGTTTTGGAATGTAATTTTATAAGTTGAAAGGGGGAACCTATGTAGGGTTGCATGCTGATGTAAGTTCATGTAAAACTTCTTGATGAACCGGGGTGAGGTTATCTTGAGCTAAATCCATGTAAGACTTCTGGGGGGAACCAGGGTTAGGTTGCGCAGGATAAGTTCGTGTAAAACTTCTTGACGAACCGAGGTAAGGTCATCTTGAGATAGGTCCATGTGAGACTCTTGGAGGAACCGGGGTTAGGTTACGGCAGGATAAGTTTGTGTAAAACTTCTTGATGAACCGGGGTTAGGTCATCTTGAGATAGGTCCATGTGAGACTCTTGGAGGAACCGGGGTTAGGTTACGGCAGGATAAGTTTGTGTAAAACTTCTTGATGAACCGGGGTTAGGTCATCTTGAGATAGGTCCATGTAAGACTTCTGGAGGAACCGGGGTTAGGTCACTTCGGGATAAGTTCGTGTAAAACTTCTTGACGAACCGGGGTAAGGTTACTTGTGATAAATCCATGTAAGATTTCTGGAGGAACCGGGGTAAGGTTACTTGGATAAGTTTGTGTAAAAACTTCTGGAGGAACCGGGGTAAGGTTACTTGGATAAGTTTGTGTAAAAACTTCCGGAGGAACCGGGGTAAGGTTGCTTCGGGATAAGTTTGTGTAAAACTTCTTGATGAACCGGGGTTAGGTCATCTTATGGAGGAGGAGTCTGTGTATGACTTTGTCTGAAGGTTGAGCAGAAACCGGTGTTGGGTTGCATGATTTTGATTAAGTGGATAATTGTCCTGTTTGGTCTCGGACGTTAGCCCACGATCTGGAATTTGTAAAGGTAGATGGTAATCATTTTTATGTTGATCTGTCCTTTGTAATTTGGTTGACAGAGCAATTGGATCGCCTGGATAGCTCATTATTGCCCCTGCTTCGGAGGTGAGGGAAGAGGATACCTGTGCGGGTGATCGACAAATCTTCGGGTAGGCAAATGACGAGATACCGGAACATAGTCGTACGCTTCGATCCCTAACTTTTGCCTGGACCGCCCTTTCGGGTTTTCAATCCACCGGGATACCCATTTTTGCCCAAGCCGCCTTTTCAGGTTTTCGACTTGCCGGGTGTACATGTTTTTCGTTTCACCCCTTCATTTTGCCCGAACCCTTTTAGTTCGCCGGGAAGCCCTTATTTTTGCCTAGGTATGTCAACCTAGCGGGTCTTTGATTATGCGCAGTATTCTTTCGACTATGTCCACGCTCTCAGAATGTAGGGAGTTGCCCCTGTAGGAAGTATTTTGCCATGCCCCAGATAATGAGCAATGTGCCCCTTGATTGGAGGTTCTTCTGTTCACAAGGTGTTCATCGTGCGAATTTCCCTGCTTGTTCAAACAAGTAGTCATATGCAAACAAGGTTATTTTAAGAATGCAAAAGTCTATGTCTGTCTTGAATTTTGAAAATGCATTTTTTGTAATACAGTGCGATGTCAACTCAATATTTTACAGCAAACCTTCAGGAGTCAGGATACCTTCGTAACAGTATGCTTTCGAACTAACCCATGCTTCAGCTAGGACTTTTAAGAATTATATCGTGGCCTGGTTCACGGTTTAAGAAACAAAGGATAAAGGCTCAAATTATTTGTACCCACCCGCTCTTCGTGATGTTCTCCAAACCTAAACTCAGTTGATCGTGCGTTAGACCTTGTTTGAGTCTTTGCTCTGATTTTCCGGTGATGATTCGGATATTGAACGTTTATTTGAATAGGCAATCATCCCCTTTTTTGCTGAGGGTTTGTGAAACCTCTTTTTTTTTTTGATTTAGTTATCCCTTTCTTTTTTTTTTGCCTGAACTGTTTCCTTTTTGGGATTACAGTCAGCGGGATGCCCCAGTTTGGTAAGTCTTCTTTATTGGTTTTGACTTTTTGGGCTTTTCATTCATGAATTTTTTTTTGATAATGACTGCCTGTCCTTATGATTGTTCGGAACCATCACTGTCTTTTGTTTTTGAAAAACTCATTTAGTGACATTCATTGTGCACTTGGATCGACTGAGAGAACTACCCTGCCCCAGGTTATGATTAAGGGTTTTGATTTTCGAAAATACAAACTCCTACTTCTTTGGCTCTGATGGGTTGACGAGGGATTATCATCCTTATAACTCCAGTGTTTAGGAATTGAAACAATGCCTGTACCTCATCAGCGGGGTCTGTTCAAAAGCATACTGTAAATTGTGGTATTGTTTTCGTCATCCTCCCTCAAGAGGTTTAGAATTTTCAATTAAGAATTGACCATCGCAAAAAATATGAAAGCAGTTTTAAGCATAGTAAACATAATTAATTCAAGACAGACATGTGTAATGCATTCATGAAATAAAAGAGTTTAACACAATAATTGTTTATCTGAACAAGAAAAGGAAAAATACAACTTGAAATCAAATGAACAAAAATTTAGCCATGCTTTGGCAATGGAGCGGTGATCACGTTGGGAGTCTCCGCAGGCTCGAATTCGATCTCTTTGGCATCGATCATGTTCTGAATTTTGTACTTCAGTGCCCAACAGTCCTCAGTATCGTGCCCCGGGCTATCAGAATGATAGGCACACCTTGCTTCTGGATTGTAGCTAGGAGAGGAGGTCTTAGGATTGGCAGGAGGGTTGATTACTGCAATCAGGTTCATCTTCACCATATGCTGCAATGCTTCTGACCAAGGCATGTTAATGTTGGTGAATTGCCTTTTAGGCCCTTCCGGCCTTTGCTGGTTTCCCCTTTGTGGTTGACGGCGTGGTGCAGAACCAGAGATCATGACTGCCCCTGCATGTTGATCACGGCGACTCTTTTGACTGTATACAGCATTGGATTCCTTCTTTCCCGTGTAAGGTTTTTTATGAATATCAGAAGGTGTGGCCTCTTGAATCTTCCCCGACTTGATACCAGCTTCAATTCTTTCGCCAGTCAGGATGAGGTCGGTAAATCCAGCAGATGAGTTACCAATGAGGTGATTGAAGAATGGCCCGGATAGGGTCCCCAAGAACATATCAACGAGTTCCCGGTCAGTTAACGGAGGTTGCACCCTTCCAGCAAGGTCTCTCCATCTTTGTGCGTACTCCTTGAAACCTTCACTTGACCCCAACGACATACCCTGGAGTTGGGTACGTGTGGGAGCAAGGTCGGCATTGTACTGGTACTGCTTATAGAAAGCAGTCGCCAACTCCTCCCAGTTACGAACTTTGGTCCCATCCAGTTGATAGAACCATTCGAGGTGAGTCCCTGAAAGACTTTCCTGGAAGAAGTGGATCCACAAGTTCTTGTCTGCTGAGTATGGTTGGATTTTCCGAACATAAGGCCTGAGATGCAACTTGGGACAAGACGCCCCGTCATACTTGGTAAAGGATGGTGCCTTGAACTTCCGAGGAATAATCACACCAGTTGACAAACCCAGATCTCCAAAATCCAGCCCAGGTACCTGTTGGATCTCCATAGCATTCAGCCTATCCTCCAACTGTTTGTACTTGTCCTCAGCCGGAGGGTACTGTTCGTCGTTGAAATCTGTCTCGCTGTCGGAGACCACTGGACTAGGCACCTCTCTCTCATGGTGACTGCTTTCCCTCACAGATGGGGTTGTCCCCTCAGTTTCCTCCTGCGGTGTATTCCCAGATCTGCGTCTAGGGCTGAACAGAACAATCCTCTTCTTCTTCTTGTCCTTCTTCAAAAACAAAGCCTTCAGATCTTGTTGACCCTGAGCCAAGCCTTTGATCAGCTCCTGAAATTGGGCGTTCTGCGCCTGAAATTGGGCGTTCTGCGCCTGAAGAGCCTTGATAGATGCCTCGGTTGATGATTCAGGATTCATGACGAGACTGCTGAAATAAACAGCGAAGAAGGTAAGCAACCTGCAGAGGAAGGGTACCTGTTATGTAATGATATGTATGATATGCATGCAATGATTTCAAGGACCTCGTGGGGTAAACATAGAAACTTGTTAGAGTTGGAAACTGGCAACTTGATTGAAAGTACTTCATGTTGTTGAGAGTCCTTCATCACGGGTCAAAGGCTCACCATATCCAGTGGGTCATAGCCCCTGACTTTAGTCATCATGTCTGGTTTTGATTTCCAAACAACCTTGGTTAGGGAACCTTCTTCAGGAGTCAGAGCTCACCATATCAAGTGGGTCATAGCCTCTGACAACATTGGCTAGAGGAAAATAAATCCTCTTTGCCCCTTGCTAGATGTTTGATTTATATGACCTGTATCACAAGCCCTTGAGATCCTTGAAATGGGTTAGGAGGTATGCAATGGTATGATGTCATGATATGCATGGGGTAATGCGAGTAACCCTGTTATGAGTCCCAATTAAGGACTATAAACAGACCCTGCAAGAAATTCAGTATACTTTGTTATGAGTCCCAATTAAGGACTATAAACAAAACCTGCAAGAAATTTGGTAAACCTTGTCATGAGTCCTAGTTAAGGACTATAAACAAAACCTGTAAGTAGTTCATGTGTCAGCTAACAAGCATGCAAGTAGGCAAGTACAAAGGCACACAAGTCACACAAGAGAAACCCTTAGGGTTTAGGCCAGCATGGGGTCTGGGTAGTACCCTCTTGAAGTTGGTGGGCTCAACCTGTCCTAATCAAAGTAACCGGGTTCTAAGGTTCCCAATATCACGGGATTGCTTTCATTGTTCATCGTTTCGATTTAGCCACTGAACTGGCGACCGAAATATTCCAGGAAAGCAACCCTCAATTGAGTGTAGTATCGAGTATCAACCAACCTCGGACTGCACCAAAGTCAGTTATCTCACTACCCTAAAGAGGCCAAGATAGTTCAATTAAGGTTCCTAAGGTCTGTTGATGCTTCACGACACCACGCGGAGGCCCCGTACTCTCCTTGACTGAACTCAAGGGTTACCGGTACACACCAAAGTGCCACATCAACGTAGCAGACTGCTTCAACCATGTCGGTATACCCCGCACAGTTCCCTCACAGCCTTGTTGCTACTTTCTAAAAAGGTATCCCCCAGATCCGGGTTAGGATCTATAGAACTCCCAAGACAGTCCCACAATTTAAAGCAAACAAAGCAATACAATTGAAAACACAGTTATGAACTAACCCTAAGGTACACCTCACTTTAAGTTTGATGTCCCCAGCAGAGTCGCCAGTTCTGTGATCGGTGGATCTGGAACTGACTGTTTAACGCTGGTTCGCGAAATGTCGCGGAAGCAAGAGTCGCCACCGTCTTTTATTTTCTCCAAATGGAAAGGACAAAAGCACAGAAAAATTCCTTAAAGAGATTGCTCTCGGTTCGGGAGGTAGGTTATAGAAAGGGAAGGTATTAGCACCCTTTCTATCCATGGTTATCCATGGGCTCTTAGATACTTGCTCAATGTGTTTTCAAAATGTTTGCTTGCTTTTCAATTGTGGGTTTTAAAAAAGTTTCTTTGAAAAATTTCAGTTCGACTCGTACGTCAGAGTGTTTGAAAAATTTGCTTTGAAAGCTCTTGAAAATGTGTTGGTGTGAAAAGTATTTTTTGTTTGAAATTAGAGCAAGTATCCTTGAGAACCTACCTACCCTAAGGAATTCGTCTGTGTAAAAGTCCTTTAAAGTAGTGTCATCCCACCATTGAGAGGTAGGTAGCACCACCGTTGGAGGTGTTCGGGTCAATTCGAGTTTATAGGGACATGGTGATCACCAGAGCAATGGGAAGACACCTTAGAAGCTACCCTCATGCCAGGTTCCCGGATCATGAGGACTTACTAAGACATCCTCTACTCGACAATCACCTTTCGAAAGGCAACAGGTGAGGCGTACCCTAGGGGTGGTGTGTGCGAATTGTGCGTCATGTTTCAGTTATTTGTCTTGTCATGTTTATTTGTGTTCTACGCTTGATTTTAATTAAGACATTCATTCTTGCATGCTTTTTAACAGTTATATATTTGCGGGAAAATAAATCTAAACTATTACAAATGGCGCGGGTCCACATCGCCAAAATTAAACCGGACCCGATTTGGACTGAAAAATAAATAAAGCGAATAAAAGTGCAAGAAATAAAATTATTACAAGGCTTTGGGACATGTACATAATTATAATAAGCGACAAAGTAAAATGCGCGAAACAAAATAATTAAAGCGACGGGCGTTGGACCCTTTTGCAAAATATCAAATTAATGAGGAATTAAAATGAAAGTTAAAAATTAAATGTTTTTTTGGTATTTTTGTGTTTTTTAAGATTTAAAAGAAAAAGAACTTTTTAGAATGAAATTTGAAATGCAAATCCTAATTCTAATGTTTTTTAGTTATTGTGAAAATGTTATATTAATCTAAATTAAACCCTAATTTTTACTTATGTACATTTAATTATAAAAATAAAATAAATAAATAAATAATATTGTGATAAAAAAAAGGAAAATTTAAAAGGTATAAAAAGTCATTAAACCTAATGCTATATTTTTGGATTTTTAGTTATTAAGAAAGTAGTAAAATCTAACCTAAATGCAACCCTAATTAGTTTACAAGTTTAATTATGAAAATTACTAATATTATGGCAAAAAACAAGGAAAGTTAAAAGGACTAAAAAAAAGTCATTAACCTAATGCTATATTTTTGGATTTTTTTATGGAAGAAAGAATTAAGGTTAAAACCTATTTTACTAAATTTATTTACATGTTAATTATTTACAAGAAAATAAATAAAATAAATATTTTTTTATATTTTTATCCTTTTTCTGATTTTATGATGTTTTTGTGTTTTTGTTAAAAAAATAATTAATTAAATTAGAAAAGAAAATAACAATTAAAAATAAAATAGAATAAAAAAAACAAACCAGGGGGGGTAGCCCCAAATTAGAGGTGCAGGCCTTAGGATGCTGGCCCAATTAGCTTTGAACTTGTTGACTTTTCTGGATCATGTATGATGCTTTGACTGGGGTTTATTGTGTTCCTTGATCCTACGCCTTTGATCTGAATGGGATGGACGCGTGGACGATCAGGCTTTGAGGCGTATGGTATGTCCTGGATGTTAGCGTTGCACATGATTTTGTATTGAAAAATAATATGAGGAATTGCACAGACCTGGGACTTGAACCCAGGTCTTGGAGATTAATAGTCCCTTCACTTGCCAACTGAGCTACATCACGCGTGTTAACATAATATGGCAAATAAATAATAAAAAGAAAAAGCAGATACGTTAGTGGAGGGCGCGCGAAATTCAAATGCCACCAATCCCTGCATGCCACGAGTCCTTCTTCTTCGTTCTCTCTTTTATTTTCTGAAACATAAAAACAGAAAGCAACGGTTTTAACCCGTTGCCGTAGAGGCCCTATCAAAAAATAGCGAATAGGAATCTATTGATCATAAATTCATCGCGAATACACCATTCTCATCGTCCAGACGCGTTGAGCTTAGTGGTCTTAGTCCTAGCCTCTAATTTTTCTTGATTGCAAAAACCCCAATTTCAAAACCTGCAAACCCTAATATCCAAACATGGCATAATCTCGTATGGTTAATAAAAACGCAATTAAAGGTAATGATTAGCTTGGAAACTCCAATATGAACAAGAATTCATCAATCAAAATGCAAAAAGATGTATGATTTGAGATATGCGATTTCAAAAGTTTCGAGGTACAGTCTGAGTTCTTGATACCGATTCAGGGCGTTTTGGTTCTTGTTTGTGATTGGAATCTGATCAGGAGAGTTTGAGGAAGCTATTGGAATCAGTCTTAGGGCTTAAAACTACCTGCAACCTTGATTTCAGATTTGAGTTATATGGCCAATTTTTCAAGTTGTCAATAAGCTTTTGAGCGCAGCCTTTTGTGTGTTATGGTTAGGGTTTGACTTAGCACTTATGAGGGAAGAGAATTAGCTTGCTAGCTGACCTAGATTCATGCTCATGAGAGAACTAGTCCTAGGGTTTTCACCATTAACCAATTTTTCCTTCTTTTAAGCCAAGACCAAGACTTAGTGTGCAATTTAACCCTAGCCTGAGTTTTGAGTTGGCCCATGATACATGGAAGTTGTCCAAATTCAAATGACACTATTCCATTGGTTTTTGAATTTTATTTGAATTTTTAAAGATTTAAAATGAATTAAATTATCAAAAATTAAATAAAATAGAAAAATCAATATTTGGTCTTGAAATTAATCATGGGACACGTGTGTGGCATGACAAGGATGAATCAAATGGAAGAAAGTGGGCCCTTTTGTCAAAAATTGGAGTTTCAAGGATAGTTGACTTTTGCCATTTCACAAAAATTTCCCAACTTCTACAAGGCATAACTTGCTCAATTTTTAAGCTTTTCACATGTTCTTGGACATTTTGGAAAGGTCTTTGAGTCCTCTAACCAATGCCTTTGGTCCCATGTCATTTTGATTTTCCAATCTCAAGTTATGGCCTTTGACTTAAAGTCCCTTTTTGTTGACTTTTGAAAATGACCTATAATGTTGAAATTGATAACTTTTTGTGAGAGCATTTCTTGGACTTGAAGTATGAAGATGAGTTGTAGGAAATGTCTTTCTCTTCAAAATGAGCTTTGGATGGAATTTTTCTGATAATCCATGTGAAAGTTATGCCCTGGTCAATTTCAGTTGACTTTTTCAGCTGTCCAAATATAGCAACTTTTGCATCTTTGATGATTTCTGAGCCAAATTTTGAGAATCATGATCAAGCATTGATCAAATGATGTTTGTGGCTTCAAAATGATATGTTGACCAAAAATTTGAACTTTTGACTGTCAAATGACCATTTTGCCCCTACAGTTGACTGTAGTGCAATTTAGGGTTTTGACTGTGCAATTTTGAGCTGAATGCCTTGAAACTTGATATGAGGATGCTTGACCATGTTTGTAAGCATATGAGACTTGATTGGGCCTTTGAACACTTCTTTTTCTTGATCAGACTCAAAACCCTAATTTTGACTGTATGGGAGACTGTTGCACTGCACAACCCTTGGGGAATTTTGTAGCTTGGCTTGGCAATTTCTTGAGGAATATGGGAGGGAAAATTTTGGGGTATAACACTTGGCACTTATGATAGGTCCGAGAATGCTGATAACAGTCGGCTTCCATAGTAGACCAATAATATCCGGCCTGTAGGATTTTCTTCGCCATGGTATGTCCACTGGAATGAGTTCCGAAAGTACCTTCATGTAACTCTACCATGATCTTTTCTGCCTTGTTCTTATCCACACATCGTAGTAAGGTTTAATCATGGTTACACTTGTAAAGGGTACCATTGCTGATGAAGAACTTCGCCGTGAACCTCCTCAGAAACTTCTTATCATTACCAGATGCACCCTCGGGGTACTCCTGAGCCTCAAGATACCTCTTTACTTCATGAAACCAAGGTTTATCTGCTACCTCTTCAGTCTCAATATCACAGCAATGTGCAGGTTCGTCCAACCTATCAATGGTAATCTGGGGAGCCTCATTGTCCCACATGACCTTGAACATAGAAGACATAGTAGCTAGCGCGTACGCTAACTAATTCTCTTCTCTGGGGAAGTGTTCAAAGGTTATCTCTTTAAAATATGGGAGCAGCATCAATACATACTCTTTGTAAGGAATGAGGTTTGGGTGTTTCGTATCCCACTCGCCTTTGATCTGACTGATCACGAGAGCGGAATCTCCGAACACACTCAGAAACTTAATCCTTAGGTTAATAGCTGCTCGAAGGCCCATAATGCATGCTTCATACTCCGCCATATTGTTAGTGCAGTTAAAACATAATCGGGCGGTGAACGGAGTATGACAACCTTCAGGAGATATGATCACAGAGCCAATGCCATTACCCAAAGAGTTTGAAGCTCCATCAAAATACATAGACCATCGGGATCCGTCCTCAGGTCCTTCATCCGGTCCAGGTGTTTCACAGTCAGTCACTAACATGATGCTCTCCTCCGGAAACTCAAAGTTCATAGACTGGTAATCATCCACGGCCTGATGTGCCAAATGATCTTCCAACACACTCCCCTTGATTGCGTTTTGGGTTGTGTATTGGATGTTATACTCAGTCAAGATCATTTGCCATCTTACTATTCTTCCGGACAAGGCAGGATTTTCGAAGATATACTTAATTGGATCCATCTTTGATATCAATAGAGTAGTGTGAGTCAGCATATACTGTCTCAGTCGGCGAGAAGCCCATGCCAAAGTGCAGTAAGTTTTCTTAAGCAGTGAGTATCGGGTCTCACAGTCGGAAAACTTTTTGCTAAGGTAATAAATAGCATGCTCTTTTCGGCCAGACTCGTCATGCTGCCCCAGCACACACCCCATCGAATTGTCGAGTACTGTCAAGTATAAGATTAAAGGTCTTCCTTCAACTGGAGGCATCCGAATAGGAGGCTCTTGAAGATATTCCTTAATCCTTTTGAAAGCGGCCTGACATTCATCGTTCCATCTTACCACTTGATCTTTCTTCAGTAACTTTAAGATTGGCTCACAAGTAGCAGTCAAGTGTGAGATGAATTGGGCAATATAGTTCAGACGTCCCAAAAAGCCCCTGACTTCTTTTTCAGTTTGGGGAGCTGGAATTTCCCGTATAGCCTTCACCTTTGCAGGATCCACTTGAATACCTTTATCACTAACTATGAAACCCAGTAGCTTACCAGACCTCACCCCGAAGGTGCACTTGTTCGGGTTTAACCTTAGCTTGTACAATTTCAACCTGTCGAATAGCTTCTGGAGGTGGTCAAGATGTTCCTCTTCAGTCTGGGATCTTGCAATCATGTCGTCAACGTATACCTCAATCTCATGATGAATCATGTTGTGGAACAAAGCGACCATGGCGCGCTGATACGTTGCCCCAGCATCCTTCAACCCGAACGACATGACTTTGTAGTAAAAGGTGCCCCACTGCGTAACAAAGGTTGTCTTCTCCATATCCTCGGGAGCCATCTTAATCTGATTGTAACCGGAGAAACCATCCATAAAGGAGAAGACCTTATGTTGTGCGGTGTTGTCGACCAAAACATTGATGTGGGGCAGAGGGAAATCATCCTTGGGACTCGCCCTGATCAGATCCCTATAGTCAACACACATTCGAACCTTACCATCTTTCTTCGGCACTGGAACCACGTTGGCCACCCATTATGGGTAAGAAGTAACTGCTAGAAAACCAGCATCAAACTGTTTCATAACCTTAGCTTTGATTTTCTCAGACATTTCTGGGTGCATTCGGCGAACTTTATGTTTCACTGGAGGACAGTCTTCTTTAGTTGGCAAGCGGTGAACGACAATATCGGTATCCAACCCAGGCATATCTTCATAATACCAGGCGAAGATCTCAACATAATCACGCAGCATCTGTATCAACCGTTTCTTGACGCTAGACTCCAGATTTGCACCGATCTTGACTTCTTTCTTGTCTTCTTCTGTACCCAGATTCACTGATTCTACTGGCTCTTCATGGGGCTGTATGGCCCTCTCTTCCTGTAGTAACAGTCTAGCAAGTTCACCAGGCACTTCACAATCATCCTCACCCTCGTCCTCGGCTTGGTTGATCGGACTTTCAAAGTCATAACTGGAAGTAACAGAGTTGTTATCAGTGGGATCCAGAGTGGATATGGACCTGTATTATGATATATGAGTGTGTGTAAGACAAATAGCTATTTTAATAAAGTGCAAGATAGAAAAACAGGGAGCGCAAAATTTTGTAATGCAAGAGAACATCCAATTCTTTATTGATGACATATGGAAATGACAAATATTAAGCCCTCACAAACAAAGCCACGGTGTCTCGGGTAAGGTACCGGGCCGTAAAATTTCAAATTGTCTGTTACAAATTCAAAACAAAAGTCTATTACTGTGTAATAAAAGAAATGGGCACGAAGTCCTTTGTCGTCCAATTTCTTAAGCCACCTCCAGTAGTCGGGTAAATCCAGCTGTCAATATTTGATTCTTCTTCCTCAACCTCAATTGCATTCACTCCCTGATCATGCTTGGGCATAGGTGCCGTTATGACGTTGGGCTTCTCCGGTGCGTCAAACTCAATATCCTTAGCTTCAATCAGATCTTGCACCTTATTCCTCAAGGCCCAGCAGTTGTTCATATCATGCCCTGGGCTATCGGAGTGATAAGCACAACGGGCGTTTGGATTATACAACGGTGATGTAGTACTGGGATTCTTCGGAGCTTCCCTCAGAGTCACCAAGTTAGTTTTACACAATTGCGGTAGAATTTGAGATAGGGTCATACTGAGCCGAGTATACCGCCTTTACGACCTCTCTACTCTTTGCTGATTATTGCGTTGTGGGGAAACAATTGCTCTTGATATTACTACCGCATTAACTGCTTGGCGGCATTCAGGTCGGTTCTGGCTCCTCGAGCTATATACTGCACTAGCTTCTTTTCTGAAAGGCTTCTTTTCTGTACTTGATGAAGCACCTTTCTGTATTTTGCCACTCTTGATACCAGCTTCAACTCTCTCCTCAGTCATAATCAATTCAGTGAACCCAGACGATGAACTTCCGATCAGATGGTTGAAATATGGACCAGACAAAGTCCCAAGAAACATATCCACCAACTCCCTATCAGACAGAGGGGGTTGTACTCTTCCAGCAAGATCTCACCACTTCTGAGCGTAGTCCTTAAAGCCTTCGCCTGTACCCATAGACATACTCTGAAGTTGAGTACACGTGGGGGCAAGGTCGGCATTATACTAGTATTGCTTGTAAAAAGCAGCAGCAAGGTCCTCCTAGTTGCGGACGTTAGCTCCTTCTAGTTGATAGAACCATTCAAATTGAGTCCCTGACAGACTATCTTGAAAGAAATGAACCCACAGATTCCTATCAGCAGTATATGGTTGAATCTTTCTGACATACAAGCGGAGGTGTAGCTTCGGACAAGATACTCCATCGTACTTAGCAAAGACAGGAGCTTTAAACTTGTGGGGGATCACCACCCCAGATGCCAAACCCAAATCTCCGAAGTCCAACCCAGGTATCTTCTGGATCTCCATTGCACTCAACTGGTCTTCGAGTTGCTTATACCTATTCTCGGCAGGAGGATATTGGTCTTCATCAAAATCAGTGTCATTGTCAGAAACCACGGGGCTAGGACCCTTCCTTTCCTCTTGATTCTCTCCCCTTCCAGATGAATAGGACAGATCAACTTCTTCTCCCAACCTGTTCCCAAATCTGTGACCCATATTCAGCAGGACCACCTTCTTCTTCTTCTTCTTCTTCTTCTTCTTCTTGTCTTTCAAGATAAGAGTCTTCAAATCTTGTTGACTCTTGGCCAAGTTCAAGAACATCTCATGGAACTGGGCATTCTGAGCTTGTAGAGCCTTGATGGCTTGATCAGTAGGTGTTTCAGAAGACATGTTGTGCTGAAATAAACAGCGAAGAAGATGAGAAATCTGTAATGGTACCTGTAATGAGGTGCATGGGAATGGAATGCGTATGAAATGATTTCAAAGACTTTGGGAGATTCAAATTTGTAGACCAAAATAAAACATGCTTTATTAGATTAAAACTTGTAACAATGTTTAACAAATTCCTTTAAGGCATTACAAAAGAAATATTGAAAAGCAAATCTAAACTAGAAACAATAAAAGACATCAGAAGTCACATGGTCGTTTTCCTTTCGTGCTGACATAATCGTTGATTGTCCTTTCATTCTCAAGCTGCGTTGTAAGCTTCAAGGTCTTCCTCTCCTGCTCGTGATACTTCTCTATGTAGGTATCCCTTTCTTCCTTTAACTGGATCCAGGATCTCTTTAATGCCCCAATATCAGTAGGCATGTATGGATGGAGGACCGTATAAGGAACACCTTCTTCATCAGTATGCTCTATGATCACCGGCAAAACAACTTCATATGGCATCCCCAGCTTTTGAGCACGGGCTCGAACCCACTGGAGATATGGTTGCATCGGGAGAGAATCTTCATTCCTAGCTCATGTGGGTCAGACCTGTTCACCGCGCCCCAAGCTCGTATAAACCTGCGGCGATGTCCCTCAACACCCCCCTTGTAATCAAAGACAATGTCTGTAAGCAGCAGCTCATGGGGACCATCTCTCTGAGTGCGTCCAAACTGTCGTAGGGACAAACAAGGATTATAAGTTATACCCCCTCGAATTCCAAGCAACGGAACATTAGGTTATTCCCCACAGCGATCAATGACAGCTACTTTTTCCATATCTTTAGTACTCCAAAGGATGTCCGTATAAGCAAGGGACATGATTCTGTAAGCCCAACCTACACCTTCCTCATTCTTCAATACAGATTTGGGGAGGTGCGAAATAAACCGCCTCGCCAGCAGTGGTGTACAACACAAGAGAGTTCCCCTTCTCCGCACAGTACGGGTATAGAGGGCATGCAGAATATCACCTAAGAGAGTAGGCACTGGGTTACGAGACATGAAAATCTTGACCGCATTTACATCTATGAAGGCATCTGGATTCGGGAACAAAACTAAGCCGTAGATGAGGAGAGCCAGGATGTCTTCAAATGCTTGAAAGTCCAAACTATCCCGAAACTGTTGAGCTTGATCGATCAAAAACTTAGCCAAGAAACCTTTAACCCCACTCCGAGTCTCCCAATTAGATACTACATCAACCATTTTTAGATATAGGGCTGAAGCAATATCCTCTGGCCTAGGAGCTATCTCCAAACCTGTAAAGGGTGTCTGCTCTAGAATAGATATGCCCAGTAAATCAGAAAACTCCTCCAAAGTAGGGACTAGCTGATAGTCCGGGAAGGTAAAACAATGATGCAATGTGTGATCGGTGGGAATAAGAACTGACTGTTTTGGAATGCTGGTTCGCGTTTGCGTTTGTTTTTTGCAAAGTGTCGCGGTAAGCAAGAGTCGCCATCGTCTTTTATTTTATCCAACAAGGAAAGGACAAAAGCACAGAAAAATTCCTTTTCGAGATGTTTCTCGGGTTCGGGAGGTAGATTATAGAAAGGGAAGGTATTAGCACCCTTTCTATCTGTGGTTATCCACGGGCTCTTAGGTACTTGCTCACTATGTTTTCAAAAGTTTGCTTTTCTTTGTGTTTGTGGGTTTTGAAAAGAGTTTTGTTTTTGAAGAGAGTGTAAGTGCGAAAAGTTTTGTTTTGTTTTTTAAAAGGAGCAAGTACTTAAGAACCTCTACCTACTCAAAAAGGAATTAAACTGTGCTAACGTCATTTAGAAAATGTTATCCTACTATTGAGGAGTAGGTAGAGCCGTCGTTGGAGTTTTCGGGTCAATTTGATTAAGGGACGTGTGGTCACTAAAGCAATGTTAGGATGCTTTAGCGGTAACCCTAATGTCTTAGATCATTTTTATCGAGGCAACCGTTTCGAGGCAACTTTGATCTTTGGACAGGAGGGAGACCTCTAAGACTTCCTATACTCAATGACCACGTTCGAGGCAACCAAGTGAGGTATACCCTAAGAGTGGCATGTGCGAGTGTATTGTTTTTCAGTTATATTATCTTTGTATATTTAGGTGTTCTACCATTTGTTTTTAGATCTTGTCATACAATCCTAGTTAGCATACATCTAAACACTTAATATATGTACAGGAATTTAAAGTGCGGGAATTGTAAATCCTACGCTATTACAAGGCTTCGGGGAGGGGGATTATTTACATGTCCAAAATTGAGGGAATAAAGCAGTAAAGTGAAAAAGTCTTAGTTAAGCTATTACAAACCAGTAGGCAGTTACAATAAAATAAACGCGCGCGAATCTGAAAATAACCTCTAAAAATCCTAAGAATAAAATATTTTTGTTGTTTTATTTTATTTTGGGAAAATGATCTAAATCTACTTAATTTTAGTTTTGAGAAAATGTTAAGATAATTAAAAGATTAATTAACAAAGTTAATTTAATAGAAAAAAACTAGCCTAATGTTTTTGTGGTTTTTTGATTTTAATGTTAATTAAAAAGATAAAAAGATGTCAATGAAAACAAAAATAAAATACAAGGGGGATCCTTCGATCCAGGGAAAAAAAGAGCTTAGAGCCAAGGAGGGAATGGAAGCTTCGATCCAGACAGGGTCATGGTTCTTTCGATTGAGCCAGGAAGTGAGCATGAACAACCTTCGATCCAGGGAAGGGGATTTCCCTTCGATCCTGGGAAAAATGCCTTCTTCGATCCGGAGGACTATGGGAAGCTTCGATCTAGAGAAGGTGTCTCCTTCGATCTGGGATGCTATACCTGCAAAAGTATGTTAGCAAAATAAAACTCAGGGCCTGGTATCGAACCCTAGGCCCTCCGATCCTGCGTGCGCTGAGTCTTTTCAGGCTAAATCTGCAGCAAATGTTAGCAAACGAAGAACATGACCTGGGGCCAAACCCAAGCCCTTGAATTCTGTCTAGGATGGCAAATCGAATGGGATAGAAAATATGGAGGTGTTATGCAAAATGAAAAGTTTTTACAATTTACCCTCTCTTACCAGCAGATTGAATCTTTGATTTGGGTACTGGCTGGATGGGAGCACTTTCAATCTGAGGGCTTCTGGGCGTGGGCACCTTCGATCTGAATGACTGCTTTGGCTTGGAAAATTCTGACAACCTTTGATGGATTGTATGGGCAGTGCCTCTCCAATGTTTTTTTGTTCTCCTTTTCTTTTCTGTTCGTGTTTTTTTCTCTGTGTTTTTTTCGTGTCTTCTGGATATGTATGCTGGCCTCTGTATTTATAGGGGTGTGAGGGTGCAGTAATGGAAAGAGACAACCCATTAAACAGGCCTTTAAAGCCATGAGAAAAGAATCAGACACATTAAATAATTTCCTTTTTTTGAAATATTCATGTCTCTTGAATGAACCTGGACACTTTTGAATTTCGAATGCCTTCAGGCCATGCTCTTCGATTGGTCTGGATTTGAACAGAATCACTCTGGTCGAATCAGCTCTTTAGGAACAGAAAAGACAAGAATCTGGCCTTTAACTCAGGAATTGAATCCACAATCAGCATTTAATTATTTCTATATTTGCAAGGAAAACATGCCATTTTCTCATGTTCAGTGTACCTGGACATGTTTGTTTTGAGTGCCCTCTTGATGACCTCCTTCGAATGGCCCTTGTCCAAAGATCAATCGAAGGGTACTAATTAAAATTCCAATCGAAAGGCTTTGTTAACAGGCCAATCGAAAGGTGTTGTTCATGCTACTCAAAAGGCTCCTTCAGAATACCAATCGAAGGGTCTTTCAGGATGCCAATCGAAGGCCTTGACATAATGCCAATCGAAGTGCTTGTCCATAATGCCAATCAAAATGCTCCTTCAGAATACCAATCGAAGGGTCTTTCAGGATGCCAATCGAAGGCCTTGTCATAATGCCAATCGAAGTGCTTGCCCATAATTCCAATCGAAAGGCTCCTTTAGAATACTAATCGAAGGGTCTTTCAGAATGCCAATCGAAGTGCTTGTCCATAATGCCAATCGAAAGGCTCCTTCAGAATACCAATCGAAGGGTCTTTCAGAATGCAAATCGAAGTGCTTGTCCATAATGCCAATCGAAGTGTTCCTTCAAAGTACCAATCGAAGGGCCTTTCAGAATGCCATCGAAAGGTACTTAAAGTACCACTTAAAAAATTTCTTTTTCCTTAGGCAAGAGTTTCTGGTCAACCATGTAGGGGGAAGACTTTGGAAAACATGAGAGGGAAAATTTTGGGGTGCAACAATTACCCCTGTTCAATTTTTCTTAAACCTGAGGATATAGATTGGCTTTCGAGCCTTTCGTGATCCGAAGGTGGAAGATAATTGAACACTAGAGTGCCCAGAAATTTGCACTCGCATGGTGTAGTATCAGCATTGTGATGTCGGGAATGGGCTTACAGATGCCATTTGGATATTGTTGGTAGGTGGTTCTGTCTTTGTTGACGGGTTGTCTCTTTTGACGTGGTGTCTCAGAAAAATCTTTAGGAATCGATTTAACTGATTTTGTCTCTGTTGACTAGCTTCGCCTCAGGAAAATCTTTAGGAATCGATTTAACTGATTTTGTCTCCATTGACTAGCTTCGCCTCAGAAAAATCTTTAGGAATCGATTTAACTAGACCAGACAAGGTCTTGGAATATCTTCAACTGGATCAGCATCAGAAAAATATTTAGGAATCGATTTAACTGGACCAGAGAAGGCCTTTGACTGGATCAACATCAGAAAAATCTTTAGGAATCGATTTAACTGGACCAGACCAGGTCTTGGAATATCTTCAACTGGTTTGGCATCAGAAAAATCTTTAGGAATCGATTTAACTAGACCAGAGAAGGCCTTTGACTGGATCGGCATCAGAAAAATCTTTAGGAATGGATTTAACTGGACCAGACAAGGTCTTGGAATATCTTCAACTGGATCGGCATCAGAAAAATCTTTAGGAATCAATTTAACTGGACCAGAGAAGGCCTTTGACTGGATCGGCATCAGAAAAATCTTTAAGAATTGATTTAACTGGACCAGACAAGGTCTTGGAATATCTTCAACTGGATCGGCATCAGAAAAATCTTTAGGAATCGATTTAACTGGACCAGAGAAGGCCTTTGACTGGATCGGCATCAGAAAAATATTTAGGAATCGATTTAACTGGACCAGACAAGGTCTTGGAATATCTTCAACTAGATCGGCATCAGAAAAATATTTAGGAATCGATTTAATTGGACCAGAGAATGCCTTTGACTGGATCAGCATCAGAAAAATCTTTAGGAATCGATTTAACTGGACCAGACAAGGTCTTGGAATATCTTCAACTGGATCGGCATCATAAAAATCTTTAGGAATCGATTTAACTGGACCAGAGAAGGCCTTTGACTGGATCGGCATCAGAAAAATCTTTAGGAATCGATTTAACTGGACCAGACAAGGTCTTGGAATATCTTCAACTGGATCGGCATCAGAAAAATCTTTAGGAATCGATTTAAATGGACCAGAGAAGGCCTTTGACTGGATCGGCATCAGAAAAATCTTTAGGAATCGATTTAACTGGACCAGACAAGGTCTTGGAATATCTTCAACTGGATCAGCATCAGAAAAATCTTTAGGAATCCATTTAACTGGACCAGAGAAGGCCTTTTGATATGGCTGAGAATTTAACTACATCTTTCCTGAAAGGTAAAGGTCAGTCATATGCAATGCATGATTTGGGTCAAGAAATGATGTTCTCAAAATAAATGAGATTGTATCCATATGATGTGTACATGCATGTATTTATGATTTATGGAAGTGCGATATTTTAGCTGGGGAAAATAAATCCCGGAGCTGCTGGAGAATAGAGTTGAGTCTGGATGATTGTCAGAATTGCGTCTGCATCTGGAGCGTATCTGAAATGTATTTGAATGAGTGACAGAATGACATCCGAATCTGGATCGTATCTGAAATGTAATTTGAATGAGTGACAGAATGACATCCGAATCTGGATCGTATCTGGACTGTAATTTGAATGAGTGACAGAATGACATCCGAATCTGGATCGTATCTAGACTGTAATTTGAATGAGTGACAGAATGACATCCGAATCTGGATCGTATCTGGACTATAATTTGAATGAGTGACAGAATGACATCCGAATCTGGATCATATCTGGACTGTAATTTGAATGAGTGACAGAATGACATCCGAATCTGGATCGTATCTGGACTATAATTTGAATGAGTGACAGAATGACATCCGAATTTGGATCGTATCTGGACTGTAATTTGAATGAGTGACAGAATGACATCCGAATCTGGATCGTATCTGGACTGTAATTTGAATGAGTGACAGAATGACATCCGAATCTGGATCGTATATGGACTGTAATTTGAATGAGTGACAGAATGACATCCGAGTCTGGATCGTATCTGGACTGTAATTTGAATGAGTGACAGAATGACATCCGAATCTGGATCGTATCTGGACTGTAATTTGAATGAGTGACAGAATGACATCCAAATCTGGATCGTATCTGGACTGTAATTTGAATGAGTGATAGAATGACATCCGAATCTGGATCGTATCTGGACTGTAATTTGAATGAGTCACAGAATGACATCTGAATCTGGATCGTATCTGGACTGTATTTTGAATGAGTGACAGAATGACATCCGAATCTAGATCGTATCTGGACTGTATTTTGAATGAGTGAAAGAATGACATCCGAATCTGGATCGTATCTGGACTGTATTTTGAATGAATCTGGAATAAGTATCAGAATGTCAGCCATATCTGGATCGCATCTGAACTGTTTCTAGAAGGAGTCTAGAATAAGTATCAGAATGTCAGCCATATCTGGGTCGCATCTGAACTATCTATAGAAGGAGTCTGGAATAAGTATCAGAATGTCAGCCATATTTGGGTCGCATCTGAACTATCTCTAGAAGAAGTTTGGAATAAGTATCAGAATGTCAGCCATATCTGGATCGCATCTGAACTGTCTCTAGAAGGAGTCTGGAATAAGTATCAGAATGTCAGCCATATCTGGATCGCATCTGAACTGTCTCTAGAAGGAGTCTGGAATAAGTATCAGAATGTCAGCCATATCTGGGTCGCATCTGAACTGTCTCTAGAAGGAGTCTAGAATAAGTATCAGAATGTCAGCCATATCTGGGTCGCATCTGAACTGTCTCTAGAAGGAATCTCAGAAGATGATGATCTTTGCCTGTTGATTGATCTTTCCTGAAAAGGCAAAGAGTTAGTTGTATGCAATGTCATGATGTATGCATTGTCATGATGTATGCATTGTGTAATGATATTCTCAAAATAAAATGAGATTTGTGTCATATGTATTTTGTATGCATATGTTATGAATGTTGTTGAAGTGTAATTTTGTCTTGGACTTTGCTCAACATGTTTCCACCGGGGATCCCTGCTTTGTTGTTTGAGGAGAACTCCGCTGGGGTATATTGAAAACTTTGTGGGGAGTATGTTTATTTCTGCTTGGGAAAAGAGTTTAGGAGTCTTAGTCGTCCTTTGCTCTACTGGGGAGTCGAAGTTGAACTGATATCTGGTCGGGTCCAGGTTTCGCAGTAACTTGCTGGGGATTGTAGAGTAGTCTACTGGGGAAGAGGAGTTGTGGTCCTTTGATTTGTAGTAGTCGGAGAGGCAAACTCAAGCTTGGGAATCATGGTGTTGTTGGGGAAATAAACCTTGTCGTCAGTCCGCTAGAGAGGTGACGTCTTCGTTGGGGGAAGTCCTCGAGGATTCTTGAGGTTGATTCAGTTGGGGAAAGGTTTTCAGAGATTAAACCCTTGCTGGGAGTCATCCTATGAGAAGGATTTTGGGGAGATTTGTCATTTCCCCTAGTAGCAAGTGTTTGTGACATTGCCAGAAAATGTTTAATTGTACGTAACCCTTCATTGAGATTGATGTTCAATGCCCCAAGTGACGGAGATGGAGACTTGCCCCTGGTTACTCTGCACTTCTTCAGAGATTTCTTGAAATCTTGACTGGACTGCCCCAGGTGTGCTGGATAGTGACATGTCGAGTCCCTTTGTTGATAGGAGATTTGTCAATGGAAGTGCCATCCTTTTTGAAGTGATTTTGTTCACTGAGAGGGCTTTCGTTCATCGGATATTCGTTGTGTGAATTTCTCTGCTGTCAAACAAATAGCCAAATGCAAACAATGATATTCAAATAATGCAAAGTTTATGCTTGTCTCGAAGTTTTGAAAAATGCATTTTTTAGCAGAAAACTTTTTATAAGACAAATTCAACACAAGATTTAGGGCAAAGCCTTACAGGAGTCAGGATACCTTTTGTAACAGTATGCTTTTGAACTAACCCATGCTTCAATTAGGACTTTTGAAGGGTTGTAACGTGGCTTGGTTCACGGTTTAAGAAACAAAGGATAAAGGCTCAAAGTATATTTGTACCCACCCGCTCTTCGTGATGTTCTTCAATCCTAAACTCAGTTAATTGTGCGTCGAACTCTATTCGAATTTGGAACGACGTTTTGGTGATGGTTCACACAATTTGGATTTTTGAAGGCAGACATCATTTTTTTTTGCAACATTTTTCATGTTGTCGAGGATTCGTAATGACCTCGTTCTTTTGATTTATTATCCCTAATTTTTGCCTGACTGTTTCTGTTTTCGAGATTACAGTCAGCGGGATGCCCCAGCTTTCTTAAGCCTCCTTTATAGGTTTTGGCTCAATGGGCTTTTCTCTTTTGAGAGATTGACTGCCTATGAGATAAGGAACCACCACTGTCTTTTGATTCCAGAGGAATTCTTTTAATGTCGTTCGTTGTATTATGAACTGAGAGTTTTGCGACTTAAAGCGCACCCTTTTGAATTAACTGAGAGACTACCTTGCCCCAGGTTTAAATTAAAGGTTCCAATTTGTGTTTAAAACAGAAAACTCCTACTTCTTTGGCTCGAAGGGGTTGACTAGGGATTATCTTCCTTATAACTCCAGTGTTTAGGATTTGAAAGAAATGTTTGTACATCGTCAGCAAGGTCTGTCCAAAAGCATATTGTATGAGATTATGGCATTGTTTCGTCATCCTCCCTCTAAAGGCTTGTAACTTTTAGCAAGAGTTGAATTTCATAAAGTGAGTAAAAAGCATGGTTTAAATGTAATTAAAATGATCGGATCAAATCAAGACAAGCATATGCAATGCATTAATGAAAAAAAGTTTGGCATTAATAGATAATTGTTTGAATAACAAAGAGATTACAACTTGAAAATTCAAATGAAACAAAGACATTCTCAATGATTTGGTATAGGAGCAGTGATCACATTTGGGGTCTCCGAAGGGTCAAACTTGATCTCCTTGGCATCAATCATGTATTGGACCTTGTTCTTCAGAGCCCAACAGTTGTTTGTGTCATGCCCTGGGCTACCAAAATGATAAGCACATCTTGCATCCGGGTTGTAGTTAGGAGAAGAAGTCTTAGGGTTCGAATGAGGAGCCTTTAATGTAATCAGCTCTTTCTTCAACATGTGTTGTAGCGCTTGAGCTAGTGACATGTTGAGCTTGGTAAATTTCCTCTTGGGCATATTTGGCTCACTCTGATCAACTCGTTGTTTATGGCAAGGTTGTTGTTGGACCCTTGAGGTAGTAGCAACTTGGAGAGGTCTATTCTTCATCAAACCAAACCTTTGACTTCTCAGAAGTTGATTAATGACTTGGTCCCCGGCCCTGACTGTTTGCTTCATGTTGTTGTATCTGTCTTGATGAAGCTGGTTGATCATGGTTCTCAACTCTTCTTGTTCCCGAGCTAAGCCTTGGATAAGAGCCATCTTCCCCAGCATTCGGGCTTTCATTGCATCTACCTCAGCTTGCAGATGTTTCAGCCGTTCGTCCTTATTGTCTTCAGGACTTTTCTTGACCAAGTTCCCCATGAGGAGTGTTCTCAACTCTTCCTGCCCCTTGGATAGGTTTAGGAAGATTTCCCTGAACTGAGTCTCTTGAGTATGAAGATCCTGGTTGTCTTGTTGGAAAGCCATTGCTGAAATAAACAGCGAGAACATGAGAGACCTGTATTGGGAGACCTGTTATGCAATGATATGTATGATATATGTATGCAATGTTTTCAAGGATCTCGCAGGGTAAACAATAAACTGTTAGAATTTGAATCTGGTAGCTTGATTGAAGGAACTTCATGTTGTTGAGAGTCCTTCTTCAAGAGTCAAGCTCACCATATCGAGTGGGTCATAGCTCCTGACTCAAGTTATCGTGCTTGGATCTCTAAACAACCTTGGCTAGAGGAAAATAAATCCCCATTGTCCCTTGCTAGACAATTGATTTACCATAACCTGCATCACAAGCCCTTGAGATCCTTGAAATGGTTAAGGAAAATGCTATAGTATGATGTTATGATGTTATGTACAGGTATGCAAAAGTAAGCAAGTGTATATACAGGCAGTCATATTCACACAGAGCAAACAAGTCCTTAGGTTTAGGCTTGCATGGGGTTTCATAGGTAAGTACCCTCTTGAGTTTAGTTGGCTCAAAACCTATCCTATAAATAGTAACCGGGTTCTAAGGAGCTCAATATCATTGGATGGTTTTCTATGTTCATCATTTTGGTTTAGCCACTGAACTAGCGACCAAAATATTCCAAGAAAACAATCCTCAATGAGTGTAGTATTGAGTATCTACCAACTTCGGACTGCACCAAAGTCGGTCATCTCACTACCCCTAAAAAAGGCCAAGATGGTCAAGTAAGGTTCTAGGTCATTAGTGCTTAGTGACATCACTCAGCGGCCCCGTATTCTCTTTGATTGACTCAAAGGCTACCGATACTCACAAATATGTCGCACTAATATAGCTATTGCTTCAACCGTGTCGGTATACCCCGCACAGTTTCCATAACGTATTGCTATCTATGAATGTTTCCCAAATCCGGGTTAGGATTTATAGAACTCCAATACAAGCCCACAAAATTAAGAGCATACAAAGCAATACAATTGAAAACACAAGTGATCTAATCCTAAGGTACACCTCACTTATAACTCCCCAGCAGAGTCGCCAGTTCTGTGATCGGTGGGAATAAGAACTGACTGTTTTAGAATGCTGGTTCGCGTTTGCGTTTGTTTTTGCAAAGTGTCGCGGTAAGCAAGAGTCGCCACAGTCTTTTATTTTATCCAACAAGGAAAGGACAAAAGCACAGAAAAATTCCTTTTCTAGATGTTTCTCGGGTTTGGGGGGTAGATTATAGAAAGGGAAGGTATTAGCACCCTTTCTATCTGTGGTTATCCACGGGCTCTTAGGTATTTGCTCACTATGTTTTCAAAAGTTTGCTTTTCTTTGTGTTTGTGGGTTTTAAAAAGAGTTTTGTTTTTGAAGAGAGTGTAAGTGCGAAAAGTTTTGTTTTGTTTTTTAAAAGGAGCAAGTACTTAAGAACCTCTACCTACTCAAAATGGAATTAAACTGTGTTAACGTCCTTTAGACAATGCTATTCTACTATTGAGGAGTAGGTAGCACCGTCGTTGGAGTTTTCGAGTCAATTCGATTAAGGGACGTATGGTCACTAAAGCAATGTTAGGATGCTTTAGCGGTAACCCTAATGTCTTAGATCATTTTTATCGAGGCAACCGTTTCGAGGCAACTTTGATCTTTGGACAGGAGGGCGACCTCTAAGACTTCCTATACTCAATGACCACGTTCGAGGCAACCAAGTGAGGTATACCCTAAGAGTGGTGTTGTACCCCAAAATTTGCCCTCCCATTTCATCAATATTTTCTCACCACAAGACCCTTGGAGCTCAAGATCAAGTTAGGGTTTGCTCTGCTCAAGACTTCTCCTTGCACTGTTGACCCAAATTAGGGTTTGAGTTTGCACAAAGATGTTTTGACCTGAAATGCCCAAAGTAACTTTCATGCTTCATGTTAGACTCACAAGTTTATCCATACCAAGTTTCAAGCTTTGATTCCAATCTTTGCCCAGTCAATTGGACAGTTGACCTAGAAATCAGCTGTATTGGGGGAAAAGTCAACTATGACCAATTGACAGTCAAACCTCATGATTTTTGACCCACATCAACATTATGAACTCATATGAACCACTTGGTCAAGTTTGGATCACAATTCCACAAGAAATTTGATCAGATCACCAAAAGGGCAAAATGGTCATTTTTAGGGTTTTGACTGCACAAAGGCAATTTTTGGATGTTTGACCTAACCAATGGAAATTCAAGCTCACATATGGACTCAAGGACTCAATGGCATTGTCTTGACATGTTCAACAAGTTCAAAAGATCCCAAATGCACAGGATTGACAGATGAATTTTCCAGTCAATTGATCAAAATTTGACTGTATACTGAAAAGTCAAACTTTGACTTTTTGGTCAAAATCAAGTGCCAAGATTCACTTTTCATCAAGACATGTCAAATTATGAAACTTGTTCATCAAGAAATCAAAAATTACAAATTAGGGTTTGAAATGAAGAAATTTCATAACTTAGAAATTTTCTAAGTTATGAAATTTCCTAATTTTTTTCTAACTTTGTCCCATCTTTTCATCAAGATATATTTGGATTCAAACAAAACTCATTACATGAAATTTGTAGTACATTGCAAAATCTACAACTTTTATTCACAAAGTTTTCTCAAAAGAAGCTTGTAGCTCAAGTTATAATTTTTGGAATAGGGGTGCAAAACATTCTTAACTTAGAAATTTTTTTGACCTATTTTAGGCAGGATTTTTTCCCAACTTCATGGCCACTTTTCACATGCTTCCACTTGTAATTTCAACTTGCATTACAAAGATGGATTGTAGTACACATTCCAAGCTTTCCAAATTGTCCAAGAACTTCTCAAACACCCTTGTGGTTAGGGAGAATCGAATTTGTGAAGATGGGCAAAAGTCACTTTGTTCATAAGCCAATTACATGTTCATAACATTGCCATTTTCAAGTCAGCATGTTCCAAGTTAGATTACAGGCCTCTAATCCTTCTCACACTCAATAATTCAATGCTAAACCATTGTGCCAAGATGTTATTTTGTGCATTTGGTCATTACATGAAAGATTAACCTTTAAATGGATAAAGCATTTTTGCCATTTTGGAAAAGGTACACTTTATGTCAAATACAAATCCAAGAAGCATGGACCAATTCTTTGGAGCTAGCATTTTGTACACAAATCACTCTGATCAAGAACAAGAGGTGCAGCATAGTTTAGGGTATTGGACAGGCTGGTTTAGAAACTTGTATTTTCTTACTTATCAAAGAAGCAACTTTGCATTCATGGTCCAACATTGAGTTCCTGTCAACACAAGCCTAAACAAACTTCATGAGCATCTTCCAAACATAAAACCAGACCTAAGGCACGACCTAACGACCTCCAATACATCCTCATTCACAGAAATACTTCTTGCTGCAAAAACAGAGTCTTTTCTGCAACTTGAATCCCACAACATCATTCCATCGTGCGTTTTCATCTAAACCAGCTCAAACACATTCTATAACATCCATATAAACTATCCCAAGCCTTAGATACAGACTGTAACACCTCTAGCAAAGCGTGCCATTTTCACTTTTCTCTCTTGCAGGTTGACTTCCATAGCTTGATTCAGAAGGATTCAAAGCACACCGAGCATAGAGGAAGCATCCCTGGACCTCAAGCAAGCTGTACAAGTCCTCAAAATTCATTGAAAGTGCCTCCATTGTTGTACACTATGATCGGTGGATCTAGAACTGACTGTTTAACGCTGGTTCGCGAAATGTCGCGGAAGCAAGAGTCGCCACCGTCTTTTATTTTCTCCAAAAAGGAAAGGACAAAAGCACAAAAAAATTCCTTATGAGATTAGCTCTCGGTTCGGGAGGTAGATTTATAGAAAGGGAAGGCGTTAGCACCCTTTCTATCCGTGGTTATCCACGGGCTCTTAGATACTTGCTCATTTGTGTTTTCAAAATGTTTGTTTGCTTTTCAAGTGTGAGTGGGTTTGAAAAAGTTTCGTTTAAAGATTTCAGATCGACTCTTGTATCAGTCCTCAAGAGAGTTTGAAAAATTGTTTTGAAAGCTTTTTGAAAAGTGTCGGTGTGAAAAGAGTTTTTGATTTGTTTTGAATTAGAGCAAGTATCTATGAGTCATCCACCTACCCTAAGGAATTAGGCTGTGTAAATGTCCTTAAGATAGTGCCATCCCACTATTGAGAGATAGGTAGCACCACCGTTGGAGGTGTTCGGGTCAATTTGTTTGTAGGGACAGTGTGGTCACCAGAGCAACAGTAGGACACCTTAGAAGCTACCCCTATGCCATAGATCATGGACATAAGGACTTACTAAAACGTCTTATACTCGACGACCACGTTTCAAGGGCAAGGCAACAGTGAGGCGTACCCTAAGAGTGGTGTGTGAATCGGTGTATTGTTTTCATGTTAATATTTGTCTTTGATCAGGCATTGGTGAGCTACGAGTTATTTTTAATTGTCATGCATTCTTTCATACAAGTTAACAGTTAAAGGGGGTGCGGAAAATAAATTGCGGAAACGTAAATCCTACGCTATTACAAGGCGCGGGTCTATACATCGCCAAATTTTTACAAAGACCCGTTTTAAGTAAATAAGTGCGGAAAATAAAAAAAACAGTAAAAGGTCCTATTTACTATTACATATCCGGAGCAATTACATAATAATCGGACAAATTAAATACACATGGATAAAGAAAAGGGAATTAACTTTTTTTTGTCTTTTTTTTGGTAATTAAATGAAATTGAAAACTAATTAATTATTTTAATTACAAGAAAATATTTTTTGACCTTTTTTATGTTTTTATGAAATAAAATAAAAAAAGAATTAAAAATGTCAAAAGAAAAAGCCTAAGTCTAAATTTGTTTTTATTTATTGTGAAAAAAGGTTAAAATTAACTAATTAAACTAATTAATTTGTTAGTATTTTATTTACAAAAAAAATTACTAAAGTGAAATTAATAATAATAATAATAATTACATTTTTTTGTTTTTTTTTTCTGAATTTATGAAAATAATTATTTGTGAACTAACTAAATGATAATAATAATTAATAAAAGGAAAGAAAATAAGAAAACAAATGCTAAACCAAGGAGGTGAAGGCCGGATTTTGGAGGTTTTACTCAAAATCATCCTTAGGCATCAAAAATTCCATCTAAGCCCATGGTTGTGATCGTCCATGTCTCCTGATCACGTCTATGCTTATGGTTTGTCCCAATTTCACCTGTAGACAAAATACCTAAAAACAAAACCAACGAACCCTAGGCACGGGTATTGTTATACGAAGCCAAAAAATGAAATTGAATATAGCAGTTACATTGGAAATTAGGCATGGAGTATGAATATGCTATTATTTTCCAGAAAAAGTGCAAGAATGGAGAAACATGATTTCGTGTACAGGGGTGAGTTTGAGACAACTTACGGCGCTTGGTAGTGGACCTTAGGACGCATTTGTGGTTGCTTTGGCTTCAGGGAGTGGCAAGGAAGAAAGCCATGTGCTTGCTTGGATCTGAAAATGTTTGCAACACCGCTTTAGATCTCTCACTTTTTTGGACAAATTTTGAACTTTTCCTCTGGCCGTTTGTGCACACTCTCCTTTTTTTCTAGGTTCTGAATGAGGCTTGCAAGGCTTGTATATATAGGCTTGGATGAGAATCAGTCACATTAAGGAGCTTTTAAGCCTTGCAATGAAGTTTTGATTTTCTCCATAATCACCATTGAAATAACTTGCCATATTTGATCCAAATTTGATTTTTTTTGCTTGAAATAGGTCTTGAACGAATTTGGTATATGTTTTATGGTGTATCAAAGCTATTCAAACCACAAAATATCCTTCCATTAATTTTCTTGATTTTTATTTGAATTTTAAAGATTTAAAATGAATTAAATCAAATAAAATTAAACAAAAATAGAAAAATTAATTTTTATTCTTGAAATAAAACATGGGACACGTGGGAGGTATGGCAAAGCTGAATCAAGTGGAAAAAGTGGGCCCCTTTTGTCAAAAATGAAGTTTCAAGGATAATTGACTTTGGCCATTTCACAAAAATTTCCCAACTTCTCCAATGCATATCTTGCTCAATTTTTAAGCTTTGATCATGTTCCTTGACATTTTGGAAAGGTCTTGAAGTTCTCTAACCAGTGTCTTTGGTCCCATGTAATTTTGATTTACCAATCTCAAGTTATGGTCTTTGAATTAAAGTCCCTTTTTGTTGACTTTTGAAAATGACCTATAATGTTGAAATTGATAACTTTTTGTGAGGGCATTTCTTGGACTTGGAGTGTGAAAATGAGTTTCAGGAAATGTCTTCCCCTTCAAGATGAGCATTGGATGGAATTTTTCTGATGAACCATGAAAAAGTTATGCCTTGGTCAAGTTACAGTTGACTTTTCAGCTGTCCAAAAATAGAAACTTTTGCATCTTGAGTCCTTTTGAGCCATACTTTTGAGAATCATGATCAAGAATTGATCAAATGATGTTTGTGGCTTCAAAATAATATGTTGACCAAAAATTTTGACTTTTGACTGCCAAATGACCATTTTGCCCCTACAGTTGACTGTTGAGCAATTAGGGTTTTTGACTGTGCAACTTGACCTTGTGAGCCTTGAAACTTGACATGTAGGTGCTTGACAATGTGTATGAGCATAGGAGACTTGATTGAGCCCTTGAAAACTTCAACTTCCTTGCAAGAACCAAAACCCTAGTTTGACTGGCTTAGGAGGATGGTTGACTGTGTAGCCCTTGAGTAGACTTGAGCCATTTGAGGTGATGCTTGGCAAAACTTTGAAGATTATGGGAGGGCAAATTTTGGGGTATAACAGTTGCCCCTGTTCAATCTTCTTAGAACTGAGGATGTAGATTGGCTGGCGTGCCTTTCGTAATCCGAAGGTGGAAGATGATTGAACACTAGAGTGCCCAGAAATTTGCGCTCACATGTAGAGTATGATGGTGGGAATGGGCTTACATATGCCATGTTGGAGATGTGACAGAACCTTGTTGGGAATGGGCTTATAGATGCCATTTGGAACTGTGATGGATAATTGTGGAGATGGGTTTATAGATGCCATCGGGAGGTGTCGATCGCGTAAGAGATTCCTTAGCGAGAACTTGCGTACCTGAGAAAGAAAGAAAATTACCTGGTCTGCTACAGGAGTTGACCTTCAAACTCTTTATGTAGACGTGCCCTGGCTGGATACAGGAATCGAATCTTTAAACTCTTCAGACGTGCCCTGGCGAGATACAGGAATCGAGTCCGGAGAATATAGTCGTCAACAGATACACCCTGGCAAGATACATGAATAAGATCTTTGAACTCTTCAGACGTGCCCTGGCAAGATACAGGAATCGAGTCTGGTAATGTTGGTCGTCAACAGATACACCCTGGCAAGATACAAGAATCGGATCTTCGAACTCTTCAGACGTGCCCTGGCAAGATACAGGAATCGAGTCTGGAGCTTCAAACAGTGATGAATGAATCAGGGATGGTTACTACCTCAACGGGACGATGAGAGAACCTTGGGCGATTACTACCTCAATAGTAACGATGAGAGAACCTTGGGAGATTACTACCTCAACAGTAACGATGAGAGAATCTGGGGCGATTACTACCTCAACAGTAACGATGAGAGAATCTGGGCCGATTACTACCTCAACAGTAACGATGAAAGAATCTGGGCCGATTACTACCTCAACAGTAACGATGAAAGAATTTGGGGCGATTACTACCTCAACAGTAACGATGAGAGAATCTGGGGCGATTACTACCTCAACAGTAACGATGAGAGAATCTGGGGCGATTACTACCTCAACAGTAACGATGAGAGAATCTGGGGCGATTACTACCTCAACAGTAACGATGAGAGAATCTGGGGCGATTACTACCTCAACAGTAACGATGAGAGAATCTGGGGCGATTACTACCTCAACAGTAACTATGAGAGAATCTGGGGCGATTACTACCTCAACAGTAACGATGAGAGAATCATAGGCGACTTCAACCTCAACAGTAACAATGAGAGAATCATAGGCAACTTCAACCTCAACAGTAACGATGAGAGAATCATAGGCGACTTCAACCTCAACAGTAACGATGAGAGAATCATAGGCGACTTCAACCTCAACAGTAACGATGAGAGAATCATAGGCGACTTCAACCTCAACAGTAATGATGAGAGAATCTTGGATGTCTTCTACTGAGTCTTCATTAGGAAAATCTTTAGGAATCGATTTAACTGGACCAGAGAAGGCCTTTGACTGGATAAGAAACAGAAAAATCTTTAGGAGTCGATTTAACTGAACCAGGCAAGGTCTTGGAATCTTCAACTGAGTCTTCATCAGAAAAATCTTTAGGAATCGATTTAACTGGACCAGAGAAGGCCTTTGACTGGATAAGAAACAGAAAAATCTTTAGGAGTCGATTTAACTAAACCAGGCAAGGTCTTGGAATCTTCAACTGAGTCTTCATCAGAAAAATCTTTAGGAATCGATTTTACTGGACCAGAGAAGGCCTTTGACTGGATAAGAAACAGAAAAATCTTTAGGAGTCGATTTAACTGAACCAGGCAAGGTCTTGGAATCTTCAACTGAGTCTTCATCAGAAAAATCTTTAGGAATCGATTTTACTGGACCAGAGAAGGCCTTTGACTGGATAAGAAACAGAAAAATCTTTAGGAGTCGATTTAACTGAACCAGGCAAGGTCTTGGAACCTTCAACTGAGTCTTCATCAGAAAAATCTTTAGGAATCGATTTTACTGGACCAGAGAAGGCCTTTGACTGGATAAGAAACAGAAAAATCTTTAGGAGTCGATTTAACTGAACCAGGCAAGGTCTTGGAATCTTCAACTGAGTCTTCATCAGAAAAATCTTTAGGAATCGATTTAACTGGACCAGAGAAGGCATTTGACTGGATAAGAAACAGAAAAATCTTTAGGAGTCGATTTAACTGAACCAGGCAAGGTCTTGGAATCTTCAACTGAGTCTTCATCAGAAAAATCTTTAGGAATCGATTTAACTGGACCAGAGAAGGCCTTTGACTGGATAAGAAACAGAAAAATCTTTAGGAGTCGATTTAACTGAACCAGGCGAGGTCTTGGAATCTTCAACTGAGTCTTCATCAGAAAAATCTTTAGGAATCGATTTAACTGGACCAGAGAAGGCCTTTGACTGGATAAGAATCAGAAAAATCTTTAGGAGTCGATTTAACTGAACCGGGAAAGGTCTTGGAATTAGATGAGAACTTGACTGGATATTTCCTGAAAGGTAAAAGTCAGTCATATGCAATGCATGATATGGATCAAGCAATGATGTTCTCAACATAAATGAGATTGTATGTTCATGATACATATATGCATGCTATAATGTATGGAAATGCGATGTTTATGAATGTATGTTTTCGTCTAGGAAAGTAAATCCTTGACGGGTGCCGGGAAGTCACATCCTGGGCTGATGTTGGAGAATAGTGCTTTGTTGTTTCCGCTGGGGGTGATAGTCGCAAGAATACCGGTAGGAGAAGATAACTCCGTTGGGGAATAAACTTGATGAATGGATTACTCTGCGGGGAGAAAATTAATCTAGCGATCTTGTTGGGGAACAGTACTCTGTGGGGAGAGGGGTACTTTGCTGGAATGTTGATGGTAACTTTGTTGGGGATACCGTTGATGTTGGAAGTGTTAATAGACTTCGCTGGGGATAAGAAGACTTTACCGAGGACGACCTTTCCGTGGCTTTTGGCTGAGGATAACCCAGTTATATCCTGGTAGGGAAATAACCTTTGAATAGAGCCGGGGGACGCGTTCGTGCTCTGTAGGGGGAAGCTTCCAGAATCTACTGGGGATAAGCTTACTGCTGGGGAGATGATTCAAACTTTCTTGGGGAAATCTTAAACTATGATGGACTCTCCTGGGGAAACTTTGTACTGGGAGTGGCTCCACTGAATGTCTGGCATACCGCCGGGGAACAATCTTAGATCAAGACTGCCGGGGATGCTTGTTAAGAATATTGAGATCTGCTGGAGGATACCCAACTTCCTTAAGGCTGACAGGATAACTCTGCTTGGGGAGAGTGTATTGACTTGCTGGCTCACTCTCTGGGGAGTTTAGATATTTTGGTTATGTTCTTCAGCTGGACATACCTAGTATTTTGTGGACAGAGCAATTAGATCGCTTAGACAATTCAATATTGCCCCTGTTTTTAATGTGGAGAAAAGACCTAGGAGGTGCTTGACGGTTTCCGACTGACAAATCTTCTGATAGGCAAGTGCCGAGATGCCGGGACATAGTCGTACGCTTTTGATCCCTAACTTTTGCCTGGACCTCCCTTTCTGGTTTTCAGTCCATCGGGATACCCATTTTTGCCCAAGCCGCCTTTTCAGGTTCTCGACTTTCCGGGTGTACAAATTTTTTCATTTTCATCCCTTATTTTGCCCGAACCCTTTTGGTTCGCCGGGAAGCCCTTATTTTTGCCTAGGTGTGTCAACCTAACGGGTCTTTGATTAGGCGTAGTATTTTTTCGACTATGTCCGCGTTCTCAGAGAGCAGGGAGTTGTCACTGTTAGTAGTGTCGTGTCGCTGTACCACTAGAAGATGCCTGATCAGGAAAGATTCGTTGTCGGAATGCCCCAGGTGATCCAGATGGAGATTTTCCCCAAGCTGGTTGGCCTTTTGAGAGATTCTCCGAATCTTGACTGGACTTCCCCAGATGATGGACACTGATCATGCCATACCCCTTGATTGGAAGTGTTTCTTCCACTGGAGGTGACTCTTTTGTTGAGAAGATTTTTGTTCATAGGATATTCGTCGTGCGAATTTCTCTGCTGTTCAAATAACTAGTCATATGTAAACAATGTTATTTTAAGAATGCAAAAGCTTATGTCTGTCTTGAAATTTTGAAAAATTTATTTTTTGTAAAAGCAAGTGAGTTTTGTAAAGATATGATGTCAACTCAGTATTTTATAGTAAGCCTTAAGGAGTCAGGATACCTTTCATAACAGTATGCTTTCGAACTAACCCATGCTTCAGCTAGGACTTTTAAGGGTTATAATGTGGCCTGGTTCACGGTTCAAGAAACAAAGGATAAAGGCTCAAATTTATTTGTACCCACCCGCTCTTCGTGATGTTCTTCAAACCTAAACTCAGCTGATCGTGCGTTAGACCTTGTTTGAGTCTTTTCTTTGGTATACCAATGATGGTTCAGATAATGATGATTTATTCTGAATGGGCAGTCATTTCTTTTTGTTGAGGGTTTGTGTGACCTCTTTTTTTTTATTTTATTATCCCTATTTTTTTTGCCTGAACTGTTTCTTTTGTGATTACAGTCAGCGGGATGCCCCAGTTTTGTAAGTCTCCTTCATAGGTTTTGACTTAATGGGTTTTTATTTTTTGAGATATAATGACTGCCTATCTGTATGATTGTTCGGAACCATCACTGTCTTTTGTTTTGTAAGGACCTCTTTGGTGCCATTCGTTATGCACTTGGATCAGCTGAGAGACTACCCTGCCCCAGGTTATGATTAAGGGTTTTAAATTTCGAAAAGAAAAACTCCTACTTCTTTGGCTCAGAGGGGTTGACGAGGGATTATCTTCCTTATAACTCCAGTGTTTAGGGATTGAAACAATGCATGTACCTCATCAGCGGGGTCTGTTCAAAAGCATACTGTAGATTGCGGTATCATTTTCGTCATCCTCCCTCAAGAGGCTTAGAATTATTAATCGAGCATTGAACATCACAAAAAATATGAAAACAGTTTGCATATAGTGAATACAAAATAATTACTTCAAAACATACATGTGTAGTGCATTAATGAAATAACAATGTTTAACATGAATAAATGTTTGAACAATCAAAAGAAAATCACAACTTGAAAAATTCTAATGAACAAAAGTCTTCTAGTCTCAGAGCTTGTTACTTCGACTGGTGCATCTTGTAGGGATGGCAGGAGCATTCAGCCTGGCCCATCTGGGAGAAATCCACAGCTCTTTCATTAATCAGATCTTGGATCTTATTCTTCAGAGCCCAGCAGTCGTCGGTGTCATGTCCTTGACTGTCAGAGTGGTACGCACATCTTTCCTCAGGATTGTATTTTAGGGAGGTTGTGTTGAGATTCGAAGGAGGGTCCCTTAACGTCACCAGATTCAACCTCAACAATTGTTGTAAAGCTTGAGACGGTGACACGTTAAGCTTGGTGAACTGCCTTTTAGGCTTGTCTGGCTTGCTCTGATCAGCCCGTTGTTCTCGGCGAGGTCGTTGTTGGACCTGTGAAGTGGTAGCAGCTTGGAGAGGTCTATTCATTGGACCAGACCTTTGTCCTCTTGGAAGTTGTTCAATGACCTGGTCCCTGACTTGGGCTGGTTGCTTCATATGGTGTCTCTCTTGGTGGAGCTGACTGATCATGGTCCTCAACTCTTCTTGCTCCTGAGCTAGACCTTAGATGAGAGCCCTTTGCCCCAGCATCTAGTTTTTCAATGTGTCTACCTCAGCTTGTAGACGTTTCAGCTGCTCGTCCTTGTCATCTTCGGGACTTTGCTTGGCCGAATTCCCCATAAGGAGTGTCCTCAACTCTTCCTGCCCCTTGGATAGGCTTAAGAAGATCTCCCTGAACTGAGTCTCTTGAGCATGAGGTCCCTGGTTATCTTGCTGGGAAGTCATTGCTGAAATAAACAGCAGAGATGGTAAGTGACCTGTCAAAAGGGTACCTGTTATGCAATGATATGTATGTATATATATGCAATGTTTTCAAGGATCTCGCGGGGTAAACAAGAAAAAATTGTCAGAATTTGAATCTGGTAGCTTGATTAAAGGAACTGCATATTATTGAGAGTCCTTCTTCAAGAGTCAAAGCTCACCATATCTAGTGGGTCATAGCCCCTGACAACCTTGGCTAGAGGAAATTAAATCCCCTTTGCCCCTTGCTAGACATGTTGGTTCATCATGACCTGCATCACAAAACCTTTGAGGTCCTTGAAATGAATTAGTCTTTATGTAGGGTGTATGCAATGGTATGATGGCATGATGTTATGCTATGCGTGGAATAATGTAGGTGAACCCTGTTATGAGTCCATATTAAGGACTATAAACAAAACCTGCAAGAAACTCAAGTGTCAGATAACAAGCATGCAAGTAGTCAAGTATGAAAGCACACAAGTCACACCACAGCCCTTAGAGTTTAGGCCTGCATGGGGTTTGGGTATTACCCTCTTGAAGTTGGTGGGCTCAACCTGTCCTATCAAAGTAACCGGGTTCTAAGGGTCCCAACATCACTGGATTGCCTTCATTGTTCATCGTTTTGATTTAGCCACTGAACTGGCGACCAAAATATTCCAGGAAAGCAACCCTCAATTGAGTGTAGTATCGAGTATCAACCAACCTCGGACTGCACCAAAGTCAGTTATCTCACTACCCTAAAGAGGCCAAGATTGTTCTATTAAGGTTCCTAAGGTCAGTTGATGCTTCACGACACCACATGGAGGCCCCGTACTCTCCTTGACTGAACTCAAGGGTTACCGGTACACACCAAAGTGCCACATCAACGTAGCAGACTGCTTCAACCATGTCGGTATACCCCGCACAGTTCCCTCACAGCCTTGTTGCTACTTTCTAAGAAGGTATCCCCAGATCCGGGTTAGGATCTATAAAACTCCCAAGACAGTCCCACAATTTAAAGCAAACAAGTCAAAGCAATTGAAAACACAGTTATGAACTATCCTAAGGTACACCTCACTTTAAGAGTATCCCCAGCAGAGTCGTCAGTTCTGTGATCGGTGGATCTGAAACTGACTGTTTAACGCTGGTTCGCGAAATGTCGCGGAAGCAAGAGTTGCCACCGTCTTTTATTTTCTCCAAAAAGGAAAGGACAAAAGCACAAAAAAATTCCTTATGAGATTATCTCTCGGTTCGGGAGGTAGATTTATAGAAACGGAAGGTGTTAGCACCCTTTCTATCCGTGGTTATCCACGGGCTCTTAGATACTTGCTCATTTGTGTTTTCAAAATGTTTGTTTGCTTTTCAAGTGTGAGTGGGTTTGAAAAAGTTTCGTTTAAAGATTTCAGATCGACTCTTGTATCATTCCTCAAGAGAGTTTGAAAAATTGTTTTGAAAGCTTTTTGAAAAGTGTCGGTGTGAAAAGAGTTTTTGATTTGTTTTGAATTAGAGCAAGTATCTATGAGTCATCCACCTACCCTAAGGAATTAGGCTGTGTAAATGTCCTTAAGGTAGTGCCATCCCACCATTGAGAGATAGGTAGCACCACCGTTGGAGGTGTTCGGGTCAATTCGTTTGTAGGGACAGTGTGGTCACCAGAGCAACAGTAGGACACCTTAGAAGCTACCCCTATGCCATAGATCATGGACATAAGGACTTACTAAAACGTCCTATACTCGACGACCACGTTTTGAGGGCAAGGCAACAGTGAGGCGTACCCTAAGAGTGGTGTGTGAATCGGTGTGTTGTTTTCATGTTAATATTTGTCTTTGATCAGGCATTGGTGAGCTACGAGTTATTTTTAATTGTCATGCATTCTTTCATACAAGTTAACAGTTAAAGGGGGTGCGGAAAATAAATTGCGGAAACGTAAATCCTACGTTATTACAAGGCGCGGGTCTATACATCGCCAAATTTTTACAAAGACCCGTTTTAAGTAAATAAGTGCGGAAAATAAAAAAAAACAGTAAAAGGTCCTATTTACTATTACATATCCGGAGCAATTACATAATAATCGGACAAATTAAATACACATGAATAAAGAAAAGGGAATTAACTTTTTTTTGTCTTTTTTTTTGGTAATTAAATGAAATTGAAAACTAATTAATTATTTTAATTACAAGAAAATATTTTTTGACCTTTTTTATGTTTTTATGAAATAAAATAAAAAAAAGAATTAAAAATGTCAAAAGAAAAAGCCTAAGTCTAAATTTGTTTTTATTTATTGTGAAAAAAGGTTAAAATTAACTAATTAAACTAATTAATTTGTTAGTATTTTATTTACAAAAATAATTACTAAAGTGAAATTAATAATAATAATAATAATTACATTTTTTTGTTTTTTTTTTCTGAATTTATGAAAATAATTATTTGTGAACTAACTAAATAATAATAATAATTAATAAAAGGAAAGAAAATAAGAAAACAAATGCTAAACCAAGGAGGTGAAGGCCGGATTTTGGAGGTTTTACTCAAAATCATCCTTAGGCATCAAAAATTCCATCTAAGCCCATGGTTGTGATCGTCCATGTCTCCTGATCACGTCTATGCTTATGGTTTATCCCAATTTCACCTGTAGACAAAATACCTAAAAACAAAACCAACGAACCCTAGGCACGGGTATTGTTATACGAAGCCTAAAAATGAAATTGAATATAGCAGTTACATTGGAAATTAGGCATGGAGTATGAATATGCTATTATTTTCCAGAAAAAGTGCAAGAATGGAGAAACATGATTTCGTGTACAGGGGTGAGTTTGAGACAACTTACGGCGCTTGGTAGTGGACCTTAGGACGCATTTGTGGTTGCTTTGGCTTCAGGGAGTGGCAAGGAAGAAAGCCATGTGCTTGCTTGGATCTGAAAATGTTTGCAACACCGCTTTAGATCTCTCACTTTTTTGGACAAATTTTGAACTTTTCCTCTGGCCGTTTGTGCACACTCTCCTTTTTTTCTAGGTTCTGAATGAGGCTTGCAAGGCTTGTATATATAGGCTTGGATGAGAATCAGTCACATTAAGGAGCTTTTAAGCCTTGCAATGAAGTTTTGATTTTCTCCATAATCACCATTGAAATAACTTGCCATATTTGATCCAAATTTGATTTTTTTTGCTTGAAATAGGTCTTGAACGAATTTGGTATATGTTTTATGGTGTATCAAAGCTATTCAAACCACAAAATATCCTTCCATTAATTTTCTTGATTTTTATTTGAATTTTAAAGATTTAAAATGAATTAAATCAAATAAAATTAAACAAAAATAGAAAAATTAATTTTTATTCTTGAAATAAAACATGGGACACGTGGGAGGTATGGAAAAGCTGAATCAAGTGGAAAAAGTGGGCCCCTTTTGTCAAAAATGAAGTTTCAAGGATAATTGACTTTGGCCATTTCACAAAAATTTCCCAACTTCTCCAATGCATATCTTGCTCAATTTTTAAGCTTTGATCATGTTCTTGGACATTTTGGAAAGGTCTTGAAGTTCTATAACCAATGTCTTTGGTCCCATGTCATTTGGATTTACCAATCTCAAGTTATGGTCTTTGAATTAAAGTCCCTTTTTGTTGACTTTTGAAAATGACCTATAATGTTGAAATTGATAACTTTTTGTGAGGGCATTTCTTGGACTTGGAGTGTGAAAATGAGTTGCAGGAAATGTCTTCCCCTTCAAGATGAGCATTGGATGGAATTTTTCTGATGAACCATGAAAAGGTTATGCCTTGGTCAAGTTACAGTTAACTTTTCAGCTGTCCAAAAATAGAAACTTTTGCATCTTGAGTCCTTTTGAGCCATACTTTTGAGAATCATAATCAAGAATTGATAAAATGATGTTTGTGGCTTCAAAATAATATGTTGACCAAAAATTTTGACTTTTGACTGCCAAATGACCATTTTGCCCCTACAGTTGACTGTTGAGCAATTAGGGTTTTTGACTGTGCAACTTGACCTTGTGAGCCTTGAAACTTGACATGTAGGTGCTTGACAATGTGTATGAGCATAGGAGACTTGATTGAGCCCTTGAAAACTTCAACTTCCTTGCAAGAACCAAAACCCTAGTTTGACTGGCTTAGGAGGATGGTTGACTGTGTAGCCCTTGAGTAGACTTGAGCCATTTGAGGTGATGCTTGGCAAAACTTTGAAGATTATGGGAGGGCAAATTTTGGGGTATAACATACACGATTCAAGCTGAACAGGTAAAAGTTTGAACTTCTATCTCTCTATCCAAGCATATCTAGGCTTAGGTTTGTGAACAAAGTATGTCCTATTCATGGCCCTGAAGCTACCCATATCATTACTTTTCATTTATGTTGTGTGTGCTGAGAGAATTTTGAAGCTGAACATTTGAAAAAAGCTAGGTCAGGAATTGGGGGAGGAGAAATTCTCTCTCATTTCTGAGAGTTAGAACAACTTCTTTATATGTCTAGAATCGTGACATGATGCTCTACACTTTTGATGTTGTAAGTTTTTGTTAAAAATCAAGGAATCAGAAGTTAGCAGGTTGAGCAAGGAATGCGCGTTTTGTGTTTCAAACAATGGCTGGAGGTTGAAGAAGCCTCTTTAGGCTGGGCCTGTTTTGTTTTTTTGTTTACACCATATTTTTCCACATACACCCCCTGGCCCATTATGTGATATATTTGTCATTTTTGATTTTTTCTTTTTGATTCTGATTTTATATTTTTGCTCAAACATGAAAAAACACTGAAAATTAATCATACATTCTTGTCATGCATCCCTAATATCATACATCTAACAGTTAATATTTTGCGGAATTTAAAATGCGGAAATTAAACTACGCTATTACAAGGCTTCGGGTATTTACATAGCCAAAAACAAACCCTTTGAAAATAAAGCGATAAATGAAAGTAAAGACCTAATTAAGCTATTACAACTTGTGAGCAGATACAATAATTGGGTAAAAATAATAAAATAAAGCGCGCGATGAAAATTAGAACGAGGGCGAACTAGGGTTTTGATCCTTCTAACCTAATCAAAGGAAACATTGTTTTTTGTTGTTTAATATTTTTTAAAGAAAATAATTTAGGTTTTAAAATTAAATATACAAATTAATTAGTAATTAAATTAATTAATGAAAATAATTACATGACCTATTTTTGTTATTTTTTGGGTCCAAGAGGATGAGGTCCACGTTGACTCTCAGGATCTGGTGTTACACGTTGACTGTGCCTCATGATGCTCCCTCATTGTTGGCCTTTGGATTAGGATCTCAGGACATTTGGCTCCCTTATTGTTGGCCTTTGGATTAGGATCTCAGGACATTTGGCTGATGGGATGGTGACGTCATATGGTGGACCTTTCTCTTGTACTCGCATCTGATTACTGAAAAGAAAATAATATGAAAGGAATGGGGGACCTGGGATTCGAACCCAGGCCCCAATGTACTTTTCCACGCTCCACTTACCAACTGAGCCAGCTGCTTATGTTGTTATAATAATACAAAACAATAATTATATTATAAATAAGCACAATATAGAAAAACTCGCGCAGAAATTCAAATGGGCGAATGGTTATTTGCCACGTTGGTTGTCTTCTTCCTTGGATCTGTTGGTAAAAGTTCCAAACTTTTACCTACGGACATTTGGTCGTAGCTACAACCTGCATTCTCTCAAAATCCACCATGAGCAAGATAAATGACTTCTAATGCCATGGTTGGATTCGTCTAGACCTGCTGAACCTCATGATGACCTTTTTATGGGCCAATTTTGCCTGCACATAAAACTCCTAATTCGAAGCTACAAACCCTAGCCATGGTGAAATTTTATACAAGCCATATAAATGCAATTAAACAATACATGAAGCTTGCAAATGTTCCATGGATCAAGAATATATGGTTAATTCGTGCTAACAATGTCCATATCATGAAATTCGAATTCAAAAAAGAAGCGATGTCGTAATGGACTTACAACGAGATATGGGGCCTGGAAATGCTTGATTTCGATTGCTTTTGCTTGCTGGGGATCCCAGGAAGTGATTGGGATGGTCCAAGGATCTTGAAACTGCCTCTAAGTAGGAATTCGTGTTTGCACTTTTTCTTGTTTTTTCAAGTTTTGTTACTGCTTCATACGCCTCCTTCTCCAGCCTCTTTTGGTCTGCATATGTTCTATATGTACTATGGAGTGAATTAGGGTTAAAAGAATGTGCTCAATCTTCCTCCATCAATGAGTTTGATTTTGATTTGATACACCTTGAATATCTTTTCAAAAATGGCCTAATTCAATATTTTTGTGCACCTCATGCTTTTACACGAATTTGATTTGATGCTAGCTGGATATTAAGACCTGAATCATGTAAAAAAATCTTTGGATTTCAATGTTTTGGATTTTATACGATTTGTTTTGATTTAAAATGATTTAATTCAAATAAAAATTAAAATAAATAATATAAATAAGATAATGACAAGTGGCAAAGGCTAAGGCTCGTGGACCATGTTGGCAACTTAAAACAAGTGAAAAATATTGGGCCCATTTGGCAAAATTTGAAGTTTTAGGCATAGTTAATTTTTGGCAATTTTGCAAAAAGGGTCAACTTCACCAATGCATAACTTCCTCAATTTCGACTCTTTGAAGGTTTTCTTTCACTTTTAGAAATCTTGAGATGTCCTCTAAGCAACCCTTTTGGTCTCATCTCAATTTGATATTCCATTCTCATGTATGAAGCTGTGATAAAAAAGGTGTTTTTGTTGACTTTTCAAAATGACCTATAATGTCCAAATTCATAACTTCTTGTGAGTGCATATTTTGAACTTGGGAGATGAATATGGATTGTAGATCATGGCATCCTCTTAAAAATGAGATTTGTATGGGTCATTTCTCATAAAGTATGAGAAAGTTATGCTTGGTCAAAGTTGAGTTGACTTTTCCTACAAAACCCTAATTTAGCAACTTTTGAGTCTTGATGAATTATGAGCAATCCTTGATGAATCATGATAAACCCTTGATCAAATGATGAAATATACTTCAAAATTAGGATGTTGACCAAAAATCTTGAAGTTTGACTGTATGTGGGCCACAGTTGACTTTTGCCCTAGCATGGTCGATTTTCAGGCCTTTGAGCAATTGACTGAGCAAATTTTCTCTGTAGGGCTTGAAACTTGACATGGATGATCTTGAGAATATATTAGGACATTTTTGAGCATTTGGGATACTTTGGACTCAAGTGTCTTGATGCAACATGAAACCCTAATTTGAGGTAGACTGCCTTAGGAGAGAACTTGTCTGGTTAACCCTTGGACTTCCTTGAGCAACTTGAGGATCTTTCTTGAAATGTTTTGAGAAATATGGGAGGGAAAATTTTGGGGTACAACAGGTTGCCTCTACTCTTTTTGGAGTGTATATGTCACGGGGGCGCATGTAATTGTGACTTCGTTCCAAAGTTGTCCCTGCCCCTGTACCTGCCGAAAGGAGTAACTGTCGGTATTGACATGTTTTTTTAGTTTTTGCCCTGTTTCTTAAGTTATAAGAAACTGTCTTTCTGTTTCTTATGCAAATATCTGCGAATAGAGATCATATTCAAATGCATATGTCAAGAATAAATCATTAGACGTTTTTGCAAAACAAAACAGAAAAACAAAAACAAATGGTTTTGTAAAAGTGACTTGTATTAATTTATAAGTTAGCCTATATCAGGTGTTTTTGTACAAGGAAGCTGACGCTCTAGTAAGAGAATGCCGCTGTGAAAATGAAAGCTATACAATATTATGTACAAAGAGGAGAAAACAACTATGTGTAATAATCCCATTGAGTTTCAATTCTGCTATTGTCGCTATGTCTTCAAGCGTCTCATCACTTTGCTGTTTGTCTGAAGCTAACTAGATTGATTGGTGCCGTTTTGACCTTGATAGATGATGCTGAAGTATGGTCGCAAGGTGATCCAATGGGACATAGTGATACGCTTTAAATACCTAACTTTTTCCTGGACTGCCCTTTCGGGTTTTCAGTCCACCGGGATACCCTTTTTTGCCCAAGCCGCCTTTTCAGGTTTTCGACTTGCCGGGTGTACATATTTTTTTGTTTTCATCCCTAATTTTCCCCCGAAGCCTTTTGGTTCGCCGGGAAGCCCTTATTTTTTCCTAGGCCACTCAACCTAGCAGATCTTTAATCATGCGTAGTATCTTTTCACTGTCTGCATTGAAAGGGTGAGGAAGGTCGTCACCGTCCATGGTTGTCAGAATCATGGCTCCACCAGAAAATATACTTTTTTACCACAAATGGACCTTTGTATGTGGGAGTCCATTTGCCTCTGGGATCACCTTGCGGCAGTATGATACACTTGATCACTAGATCCCCGACTTGATATACTTGGCGTCTGACCTTTTTGTTGAAAGCCTGTATCATCCATTTTTGATACATTTGACCATGACAGACAACAGTAAGTCTCTTCTCATCAATCAAATTCAATTGATCAAGTCGAGTCTGGATCCAATCATCTTCATTCAGACTTGCATCCTTCATGATTCTCAGAGAAGGGATCTGGACCTCAATAGGCAGGATAACCTCCATGCCATATACTAGAGAGTAGGGTGTTTCCCCTGTGGATGTTTGTGGGGAGGTGAGGTACCCATGAAGAGCAAATGGTAACATCTCATGCCAATCTTTGTATGTCACCGTCATCTTCTGTATAATCTTTTTGATGTTCTTGTTAGCAGCCTCCACAATGTCATTCATCTTCGGCCGGTAAGGGGAAGAATTATGGTGCTGGATCTTGAACCACTACACCAAAAGTAAGTTTTAACAGCGCGCCTTAGACAACGCTTTTGTACAAAAGCGCTGCTATAAGTGAATAAAAAAACACAGAAAACGTATAAAATAATTAGTAAAAGCGCTGCTAAACATATGACCTTAGACATCGCTTTTAAAAAGTTCTGCTAAAGGATTGCTTTAGAAAGCGCTTTATCATAAGCGCTGGCAAAGGGCCACTTTAGACATCGCTTTAAGAAAGCGCTGTCTAAAGTCATAAAAAATATAAAAAAAAATAATAGAAAAGCGCTGCTAAAGGTCACTATTAGCCAGCGCTTTTCAAAAGCGCTGTCTAAGGTCCACTTTAGCAGCGCTTTTAGAAAGCGCTGTCTAAACCCTTATAAGTCAGAATTAAAAAACAGAACATTTGTATTCACAATATCACTATCATACGCAAACATAAACCCTTTCCCTCGCGAAACCCATTTCCGTCTCCGTCTCAAATTGTCCTCCACCGTTCGCCGTCGTACCGTCCTCCACCATCTCGCTCTGTTTTCCTCCACCCACACCGACCGGTTCTCAAGGTATGTTCTTTATTGAAAATGTGTTTAACTCCATTGAAAATGTGTTCTTTAGCATTTTTAGCATTTAGCATTTTTAGCATTTTTTGGATATATAACAGCATTTGGTAGGACTTGATATACAACAACATTTAGCATTTTTAGCATTTGATAGGGCTTGATATATAACAGCAACATTTTTAGCACTTAGCATTTTTAGCATTTTTTGGATTCTTGGTTCCATGTTTTGGAATATAAAACATGATATATGATGGTGAAACATGATAGTGAAACATGATATAAAACATGATATCTTGGTTCTATTTTTATGTTTATGTTTATTACAGGTTATTAGAATATATTACATTTTTAGCACTTAGCATTTTTACTATTTTTTGGATTCTTGGTTCTATGTTTTGGAATATAAAACATGATATATGATGGTGAAACATGATAGTGAAACATGATATAAAACATGATATCTTGGTTCTATTTTTATGGTGAAACATGATAGTGAAACATGATATTGAGTTTATGTTTATGTTTATTACAGGTTATTAGATGGCTACTAACGACGATCACCCACGTGATGATTCTGTGCATGATGGAGATAAGGCCATTAATAAAACTGAAATGGAATATAGAAGAGGAATAACAATAATGAAGAGAATAATACGGGATATAGACCAAGGCATAAAGTATGAAGTGTATTGGAGCCAAGAAGGCCAACTCATTGAGCCTAACGGTTCAACATTGACAAGTTATCTCGGTTCCGTGGTAAGAAGAGAAATTCCAATCACATGTGAAGATTGGAGAGCAAGAGTGTTGGACGATGCTAAAGATAAAATATGGAGTGAGATACAGGTACCATATGTGATGTTAATTGTTTTTAATGACGATTATGTCTCAAAATTACTTATACTAACGCACTTTGTTTGATTTTCGTAGAGGTCGTTTATCATTGAGGATACAAGGAGAGATTATATTCTTAAATTGGTCGGGAAACTATATAGAGGCTTTAGAGCTTTCTTGTCAAACAAGTTTCTAAGGGATGCAGATAAAATTTTTGTTGATGCAGAGCTTCCAAGGAAATATGCTGATTTGATTACATCTGAAGAATGGGAAACTTTTAAATCGAAAAGAAGTACCCAAAAATTTGAGAGCTTAAGTGTCGTAAATCGACAACGAGCTTCAAGTCCAGCATATCCATACAGAAAAGACCGTATGGGATATGCACGATTACAAAAATCTATTATAAGTATCTATAAATTGCAAAGTATCTTTAATATATACACGCTTATATTTAATCATATTTTTTGACTTAATGTGTAGCTAACAAAAGAGAATAGTTCTGAAACATCTCTTCCGGAACACATTTTATGGAAGGAAGCACGTGTGTGTAAGGATCGAGCTATTGAAGAAAAAGTTCAACAAATTTTAGAGAGATGTGTAAGTATAACATTATTTATTTAATTACATCATACTTTTATTTATTTAATTACATCATACTTTTATTTATTTAATTACATCATTCTTTTATTAACATATCATTCTTTAACTACAATATTTATATGAATTTCAGGAGAGTCTTTCCCAGTCTATACCTCTAGACGAAGATACTGATTGCAGGAGAATACTCTCACGAGCATTAGATATTCGAGAGTATTCTGGTCGGGTGAGGGGTAAGGGATTCGGGATCACTCCCACATTCTTGAAAAAAAAACAAAGACAAAATCTCCAAGCAATAAAGAATTGCAGGAGAAGTTAGAAAAGTTACAACAAGAAGTTTATGAGTTTAGAAAGGAAAAGGAAATCGATCAAGCTATAGGCTTTAAAGATACTAGTGACAAAGCTAGTATCAATGGTAACTTTGGACAAAATATTCCCGAGGTAATTATATACCATCTTTATAAATTATAAAACCATGTTTATTAACTATATAACCATGTTTATTAATTATATAACTATATTTATTAAATTATAGGGCATTTCCCGGTGTCAACTTTATTTGTCTACACTGACTTATCGGATGGTTGGCAAGGGAAAAGTGTATAATATCTCGGGAGAAATGCTTCACCATAGACCCCTCCCATAGGGATTTTTGAAAGTATCGGTCGACTTCGTTTTAGAGGGGGGGGGGGGGTGTTGTTACCACTACCTGACAATATGGCGGATACAACATTGGTGGTGGATGCAATATGATCGTTTGTTGCATGGCCATCAAGCCTCGTTTGAGTAGATAATGAGGTATGCTTAAAATCGTTTACTATTCAAATTTTTATGGCAATTATACTTACATTTTGTTTACATGGTAATGTTAGACTCCCACTAAATCCATTCCAAAAAATAAGGGGATCAGGCGGGATACCGAGTCAATTGCATCATTTGAGGTAACACAATTATATGACGTTATGCTATGAGAAATGCTAATTTGTGATTTTATACTTTCCCTAACTAATTATATGATAACTAGATTCATGCTAAAGAGACGGCACAACTCAGTAGGGGTAAGGCGCCTGAAATTAGCAATATTTCGGCACAAAAAAAGAATGTTGCTAAGAAGAATGTGGCACACAAAAAAACTACTGCTCAGTTCAGGTCGTGCCTTCGGACATATTTAGGAATTACAAATATTCCGGATGGTGGTACCCGGCTTATATCTATGAGTGCAAATATCTTTGGTTTTGAATATTTTAAAGCAATTGGTAGAGAGGACATGGAGCAAGTTTTTAGGCATTTGGAATTAGGCCTCGGTGTTATCAGTATATACATCAGGTATATTCCGATCAAATTTGTTTAATTAAATGAAAAATTTAATCCCTCATTTCAATGAATATAGTATAATGTTAATCATGTTTTAATTTAAGGTTTATGTATGACAACATTGTGCGCCCGCGTGGATTGGAAGCAAGATTTAGCTTCTTAGCTCCCAACACTGTCAATTCCAAGTTGATTGTAACCAGACCAGATGATGTAATATCATATGTACTAGGTTTATTCGTGCCCAGTAAAGATACCGAGAAGTTGTTCTTTTTGCCATATAATACTGGCAACGGGTTAGAATTTCATCCTAGCTTAATCTATTATAGTTTTCCGTTTTTGTCCATTGTTTAATCTTATAGTGGACACTGGCTATTGGTTGCGATTAATTCTATGAGAGAAATTGTGTATTATCTGGACTCGTTATACAATGATTGGTCAACATATCTAGATTTGAAACAGATGATTGACACGTAAGTGTTTCGCTCCCAAAGAGATATTCAAGTTTATGTTTATGTTTATGTTTATGTTTATGGTCAACATATCTGGATTTGTATTTATGTTTATGATTCTATAGCGTTCTACTTGCTTTTCTCTCCCAACGAGATATTCAAGTACCAAAAAGTAGAGCGAACAACGTTACATGGATCAGAGTGGAGGTATATTTTCACAAAGAGATATTCAGTTTTGCTTACTTTATTGATGATACTTGATAAAAAAATTTAAGGGGTATATCCTGATATATATTCATATTTTCTTTCCATGTGTAGTGTCCTCGCCAGTGTAACGGTATAGATTGTGGCTATTTTATGTTGAGGTTTATGAAAGAAACCATTCTTTTGGATCGATTAGATATTCCATCCACGGTATGGATTTCTAACTTATGAATTACATACTATTTTTAGAATTTGTGTTTCTCATAAAATGACATATTATTTTAACTAAATCACATACTATATTATATTATTATATATGTAGTACTTTGAGGAATTCAATTGTGCATATTACTCAAAAGACCAATTGGATGAACTTATGGAGGAATGGTGTCAATTCATTATCAGGTTGAGAATTTTATAAGCTAAGGTATGTTGTCTTATTTCCTTTGATGAGAATTTTCGAGTTTTGAGTATAAATTAAATTCGAATAAAGTGCAACGTTAATATTATCATGTTATGAATTTCGATCATTTGATTTTTTTTTCCAGGTATATAGGTACATATGTGTAGAAGATAGAGTTAAGATATTCATGTTTTTGTTGTTTCATGAGAATTCTCGAAGATAGAAATATGTATAGATGTAAATTCAATTTTGAATATTTTAGGCATTTTACCTAGTAGACTTTTAACTTGTATCATAAATTTTGTAAATGTTGTTGTCTATATCTTGTATAGAATTTTAACTTGTATCATAACTTGTAAAAAGATGTATAAATGTTGTTGTTGTTGTTGTCTTTATTGGAATGAAGCTACCAAATATGGAGCATAAAAGATAATTATGAAAACCTGGATCAAAATATTAGAATGAAGCTACCAAATATGATAACAATTCTGATTAAAATAGATAATTTATTATAAAAAAATTGGAAACAATAGACAGCGCTTTAGCAAAAAAGCGCTGTAAAAACTTAAAAAAAAAAACGCTTCCTAAAGTTTGAAAGCACTGTCTAAAGTGGGGGAATAGACAACGCTTTCAAAGGAAAGTGCTGTCTAAAGCCTACCTGGAAAGAATTACCAAGTGATGTCTAAAGTGGACATAAGGCAGCGCTTTTACGTTGAAAAAAACCCTGTCTTTTCTTTTAGCAGCGCTGCTTTAGGCAGCGCTTTAAAGCGTTGTTAAAGGCCAAAAAAAGCATTGTCTTTTTCCTTTTTTGTAGTAGTGAACTGTTTACAGAGTTCAATGATCATCGTGTTGTTGAGATTTGTACCATTGTCAGTGATGATTCTCTCTGGCACACCATACCGACATATCAGGTTATGCTTGATAAAACACGCCACAACATTCTTGGTAACAGTAGCAAAAAAGGCAGCTTCAACCCACTTCGTGAAATAATTGATGGCCACCAGGATGAAGCGTTGCACACTAAAAGCGGTAGGTCTAATCTCTCTGATCATGTCAATGACCCACATTGCAAAGGGCCAAGGAGCCGTCAAGACATTCAAAGGAGCCGGAGGTACGTGCACCTTATCAGCATAGATATGGCATTTGTGGCAGGTTCAGGAATGCTGATAGCAGTCTGCTTCCATAGTGGACCAATAGTATCCTGCTCGTAGGATCTTTTTAGCCATGGTATGCCCACTTTAATGGGTTCCGAAGGTACCTTCGTGTAGATCTATCATAATCCTCTCCTCTTCGCTCTTGTCTATGCACCGAAGTAGAGTGGAGTCATGGTTGCGCTTGTAGAGGATTCCATTATTGAGGAAGAATTTCGCAGCGATCCTTCTTAGAAACTTCTTATCATTGACAGATTCCCCCTCGGGATACTCTTGAGTCTCGAGATATCTCTTCACTTCATAGAACCAAGGTTTGTCTGCTACTCCTTCCGTGTCGATCTCGTAGCAGTATGCTGGTTCATCCAATCTCTTGATAATGATCTGAGGAGCCTCGTTATCCCACCTGACCTTGAACATCGAAGACATGGTAGCTAATGCGTCCGTTAAATGATTCTCTTCTTGTGGAAAATGTTCAAAGGTGACTTCCTCAAAGTGTCGAAGCAATGTCAGCATGTGCTCTTTGTACGAGATGAGATCTGGGTGCTTCGTATCCCACTCTCCTTTGATCTAACTTATCACCATAGTTGAATCTTCGAAAATGTTCAAGAACTTGATCCTTAGGTCAATAGAAGCTTTGATACCCATGATGCATGCTTCATACTCCGCCATGTTGTTGGTACATTTGAAGCATAGTCGGGTAGTGAAAGGAGTATGGCATCCCTCGGGAGATAATTACAGTACCAATTCTATTACCGAGTGTGTTCGAGGCTCCATCCAAAACCATGGTCCATCGGGATCCTTCTTCAGGTCCTTCATCTGGTCCAGGTTCTTCATGGTTAGTCACTAGCATAATATTCTCATTCGGGAACTCAAAATTCATGGACTGGTAGTCATCCACGGCCTGGTGAGCCAAATGATCAGCTAATACACTTCCCTTGATTGCTTTCTGGGTCGTGTATTGGATATCGTATTCGGTTAAGATCATCTTCCATCTTGCTATTCTTCCTGAGAGAGCGGGCTTCTCAAAGATGTACTTGATTAGATCCATCTTAGATATCAACAAAGTTGTGTGGGTCAACATATATTTTCTTAGTCGGCGAGCAGCCCATGCCAAAGCGCATCAAGTTTTCTCGAGCAGTGAGTATCTTGTCTCACAGTCGGTAAACTTTTTGCTAAGGTCGTATATAGCATGCTTTTTCCGACCAGACTCGTCATACTGCCCCAACACACACACCCATTGAATTGCCTAACACTGTTAAGTACATTATCAAAGGTCTTCCTTCGATCGGAGGCATCAAAATTGGTGGTTCTTGAAGGTATTCCTTGATTCTTTCGAAAGCAGTCTGACATTCGTCATTCCATTTTATCACTTGACTTTTCCTCATGAGTTTGAAGATTGGCTCACAAGTAGAAGTTAGATGGGAAATGAACTTGGAAATGTAGTTTAGGCGTCCCAAAAAGCCTCTGACCTCCTCCTCGGTACAAGGAGTCGGCATCTATTGTATAGCCTTTACTTTTGCAGGGTCTACCTGAACGCCCTTGTCACTGACAATGAAACCTAGCAGTTTACCAGACCTTACCCCGAAGGTGCACTTGTTCGGATTGAACCTCAGCTTGTATGTCTTCAACCTATCAAACAACTTTTGTAAATGATCAAGGTGCTCTTCCTCAGTTTGAGACCTGGTTATCATGTCATCCACATATACCTCTATCTCATGGTGAATCATGTCATGAAACAAGGTGACCATGGCTCGCTAATAGGTTGCCCCAACGTTCTTTAATCCAAATGACATCACTTTGTAGCAGAAAGTGCCCCATTGAGTGACGAAGGTCGTCTTCTCCATATCTTCAGGTGCCATCTTGATCTGATTGTAACCAGAGAAACCATTCATGAAGGAAAAGATCTTATGATGCACGGTATTATCAACCAGAACCTTGATGTGGGGGAGCGGAAAGTCATATTTAGGGCTTGCCCTGTTCAGATCTCTGTAGTCCACACACATTCGTACCTTACCGTATTTTTTAGGCACCGGCACCACGTTGGCAACCCATTGGGGGTAAGAGGTGATAGCTAAGAACCCAGTGTTGAACTTCTTTATAACCTCTGCTTTGATCTTCTCTGACATTTTAGGGCGCATGCGACGAACCTTCTGCTTTACCAGAGGGCAGTCTTCTTTAGTTGGTAGTAGGTGAACCACGATATTCATATCTAGTCCTGGCATGTCTTCATATGACCAGGAAAAGATCTCGACATAGTCATGCAACATTTGTATCAACCGTTGTTTGACATTAATCCCCAGATTTGCGCCAATCTTGACTTCTTTTCTGTCTTCCTCTGTGCCTAAGTTTATTGTCTCAACTGGATCTTCGTGAGGCTGTATAGCCCTCTCTTCCTGCTATAATAGTCTAGCAAGTTCTCCAGGTACCTCACAATCTTCCTCACCTTCGTCCTCGGCTTGGTTGATCGGTTTTTCAAAGTTATAACTGGCAATAGCAGAACTGTTATCAATGGGATCCAGAGTGGATATGGATCTGCAGTTTGATATGTGAGTGTGTGTAAGAGCATAGCTGTATTGATAAACTAAAAGGCAGAAAAGAAAAACAGAGAGCGTAAAATTTGTATGCAAAAACGTCCAATGTTTTATTGATGACATATGATAATGACATATAATAACCCTCACAAATAAACCATTGTGCCTCGGGTAATTCACAAGGCCATAGAGTTTATATTGTTTATTACAAATCTGAAAAACAAGCAAGATAATTACTGTTGAACAAAAGTAATCGGCATAAAATCTTTGGCCGTCCAGTTACTAGGTCCACCGTTGGTAGTAGGGTAGATCCAGCTGTCAATATCAGAATCCTCATCATCGTCTTCTATAGCATTGACCCCATGATTGCTAATGTGTAGGGGAGGTGTTCCAGCCCGAGCACGTCGAACAACCCTTTGATCTCCTGAAGTAAAGCCCAAACCAAATTTGTCAGTTGTGTAAGGAAAATCAAGGAGCTGTCCCCAAATGGTACACCCACCTTCTTCAACTACTGCTCTGGCGTCCTTGAGAGAAGCCATATTCAAAGGAGGTTCGGTGATCTATGGCGTACTGATAATAGTCTCGGTTGATGCCATAGTCTTGGGAACCTCTTCAAAATTTTAGCAAGGGTCTCTATGAATTCACCGTCCATCTCCACATACTTGAAGAGTTCAGATGGATTACCATGTACTCCTCTTCACCATGCACAGTGACAATCTTTCCCTTCATTGGATACTTCAACATTTGGTGCAACATAGAAGTAACAACTCCAACTTCATGGATCCAAGGACGACCCAACAAACAAGAATAAGATGGCCTGATATCCATCACGTAGAAGGTGCATTCAAAGGTCTGGGAACCCACTTTGACAGGGATGTCCACCTCCCCGTGCACCATTCTTTTTGAACCTTCGAAAGCCCTCACGACAATGTTACTGGGCTTTAAGGTCAAACCTTCACAATCTAGCCTATCAAGAGCCTTCTTGGGCAGAACATTCAGTGACGATCCAATATCCACTAGCACATGGGCCATAATAGTGCCCTTGTATTCAATCGAGACATGCAGAGCATCATTATGCTTTCTCCCCTTTGGTGTCAAATAAGCATATGAAAAACCCAACCCATTATCAACAGTCAAACTTGCCACACAGTCCTCGAATTGGTCAACGAAGTTTTCTTGCGACATATGTGAAGTCTTGAGAAATGTAACCAAAGCCTTTGCATGGGCCTCGGAACACAATAGCAGAGCTAACATTGATATCTTTGAAGGGGTCTTCCCCAGCTGTTCGACCATATTGTAGTCACTCTTCTTGATTATCTTTAAAATTTCCTCTATTTCTTGTTTAGATGGTTCCAAAATAACTTCTCTAGGTGCCTCCGTCCGGGTAGACTCGCCTACAACTTCTTTGCCTCGAGTCCCATATGACTCATCAGCAGGGGTAACAACTGGAGTAAGGATGGGAGTATTAGCAGGAGTACTAGCCGGAACAACAGATGGAATAATAACAGGCCTAGCAACAGTCTTCGGGGAGATCTCGGGAGAAAAACCCTTCCAATTCGAGTAATTTTACTGGTCCCGACAATGTTACTGATATCGGGATCATCCTCTTCAGCTTTTTCGTCTTTAATGGTTAATAAATCCTGCTTGACGCCATGGTAGTAAACGTCAGCACCATAATTCCAAGGAACAACTTTGTCTGAGGAGTATGGTATAGGGCCAGGAAAAGTGATTATTAATGGGGAAATTCTTGGAGCAGATGTAATCCTAACAGGTCTTTTGGAGGAGACCTTGGAAGGATTGGTGGAAATGGTTATGATAGAAACATCTTCATGCAGAACAGTTGGAAACAGAGTCTTTTCGAAAAAAATCTCTTTGTTATCCATCAGACGTTGAACACCTGATTTCAGCAAATAACAACCAGAAGGCAGAGATAAACACATGTGGCAACCTTCACCACAATCCGAAAATAAACTGGCTAGTAACAAATTCCTCTCGACGGTCATGAGAGGAGTAGAAACTTCATCAACAAAAGTAACAAATAGATCAGTATCAATGACATTAACACCACAGTTGTGCTTTGGCATGGGAGCGGTTATGACATTAGGAACCTCAAGAGCATCAAACTCAATCTCCTTTGCTTCGATCACATCTTGTATCTTATTCTTCAGAGCCCAACAGTCGTTTGTATCGTAGCCTGGACTCTCAGAATGGTAAGCACACCGAGCGTTTGGATTGTAACAAGGAGATGTGGTGTTGGGGTTCTTGGGAGCCTCCCATAAGGTTGTCAAATTAGATTTTAACAGATGGGGTAAAACCTCAGACAACGTCATATTGATCCTGGTGAACTGCCTTTGAGGTCTTTCTACCCTTGGCTGATTGTTTCGTTGTTGAGTATCCACGGGCCTAGGTATCATCACAGCCTCTACCATTGGACGGTGCTCGGTTCTATTCTGACTTCTTGGATTGTAAATAGCATTGACCTCATTCTTACCCATGAATGGATTTTTCACTGTACTTGAAGAGGTGTCTTTCTGGATCTTGCCACTTCGGATCCCAGCTTCTACCCTTTCTCCAGTCAATATCATCTCAATAAAACCAGCTGAGGAGATACCAATCAAGTGATTAAAGAACGAACCAGATAGCGTACCGAGAAACATGTCCACCAACTCCCTATCAGACAAAGGGGATTGGACTCTCCCTGCCAAATCTCTCCACTTCTGAGCGTAGTCCTTAAAACCTTCGCTTGCACCCATAGACATACTCTGGAGTTGAGTACGGGTAGGAGCAAGGTCAGTGTTATATTGGTAATGCTTATAAAAGTAGCAGCAAGATCTTCCCAGTTGCGGACATTGATTCCCTCCAGCTGATAGAACCACTCAAGCTGAGTCCCGGACAGACCGTCTTGAAAGAAATGGACCGACAAGTTCCTATCAGCAGTGTGAGGCTGAATCTTCCTCACATAATAACGGAGATGAAACTTGGGACAAGAAACCCCATTATACTTTTCAAATACCGGAACCTTGAACTTCCTTGGGATGACAACCCCAGATACCAAACCCAGTTCTTCAAAATCCAACCCTAGTACTCTTTGGATCTCCATTGCATTCAGATGATCCTCTAACTGTTTGTACTTTTCTTCAGTCGAAGGATACTGCTCTTCGTTGTAATCAGTGTCATTATCAGATTCCCCTGGACTAGGGTCTTCCTCCCTTGTCTCACCCTCTTGATTCTCTCCTTCCTTGGATGAAGAGTTCAAATCAACCATTTGCTTCAACGGTCCCTTGAATCTTCTTCCTAGGTTTACCACACCAGCGATCTTCTTCGCTTTCTTCTTTCTATCTTTCAAAATAAGGGCCTTCAGATCTTTCCGCCCTTTAGCCAAAGCTACAAACATTTGCTGAAATTGGGCATTTTGTGCCTAGAGATCCTTTATACTTTGTTCAGAAGTCATTATTGCTGAAATAAACAGCGAAGAAGATGAGAATCCTACTTTAAAACCTGTTTATGCAATGTCATGGATGATATGCGTATGCGATAATTTCAAGGATTCTTAAAGACTCAAATTTGCTTAGACAAAAGAAACACGCATTACTTGTATTAACAAGTTCGAATTGTTACAAAGGGTGCTCTTTAGGCTTACAATCAAACAAAATAAAATTTAAAGCAAAAAGAAAATTAGGTTTCCCATAAGCGCATCCTCTTTGGTGAAATGTAGGCATTTATATTCCTCTCTTCATGAAGTAGCCTATTTCTTATCTTCAAATCTCTGATGTCTCTGAAGTTGAGATGGCCTAGTCGATAGTGTCATATCCATTCGTCTCTGCTAGCTATAGTTGAAAGGAACTGGTGCTCCATCACATTAAGTTCGATCTTGAAGGTTTTATTATGAGATATAGGAGTCTTCAAGATTAATCTTCCATTTGCATCAGCGAATCTTATCATTTTGTCTTTGATCGGAACTTTGTAATTCTTTTCGACCTAGTGTCCTATGCTGAGCAAGTTGCTCCTCATGCCCGTTATGTATAGCACATTGGAAATTACTGATCTTTTGCCATTTTTCCTCATAATCAGAACATCTCCAATACCTTCAACTGCTAGAGTATTGTCATTTGCAAATTTTACCATGTTCTTCATTGAGGGTTTTAGATTAACAAACCAATTTTTTCTTCCAGACATATGTGATGAGCATTCTGAATCCAAGTACTATTGATCCCTGAATTTTTCTTCATTCCTTGTTGTAACCATCAACAACATATCTTCTTCTTCAAACTTTGCGAACTTCACATGACTTTCTTGATTCTTTCGCTTTTCTGGACAATCACTAGAATAGTGACCATACTTCTGACAATTGTAACATTGAATGTGACTCTTGTCAGGTTTTCGACCACCATCTCTTCCTCTACCTCCAGCACCACTCTTTGGTTGTCTTGGTATTATTTTCTCATATTAGACACGTTTTCTTCGTGTTTTTTTCCTCTACCAGTTGAATTGTTGTAGCCACCTCTACCTTTGTTGTCGAGCCACCTTTCTTTGCCTTTCTTATTTTTTGTTGATTGAGCCTGCAGAGCCACGTCACTCTCTGACTTGCTTGCAGCTCTTTCATCCATTCTTTGTTCATGAGATTTAAGCATCTCTTGAAGCTCTTCCTTCAACAAAGTTGACATGTCCTTCGACTCTTCTATGGAAACTACCACATGATCGGACTTTCGAGTCAAAGATCTCAAGATTTTTAAAACAACAACTCTTATTGTTAACGTCTCTCCACAAACTTTGATTTGATTCACTAGTTTCATAATCCTAGTGAAGAAATCAGATATGTTTTCGCTATCTTCCATCTGAAGAAATTCATACATTCTTTTATGAGTTTGTAACTTCACCTCTTTCACCTTCTCAGCGCCTTTAAATGATTTCTTCAAAATTTCTCAGACTTCATTTGCAGATTCAACATCACTCACCTTTTTGAAATTGTCGCTGACACATTGGTGAATTATAAAGAGAGCTTTATAACTCTTCTTCTTCTTCTTCAATTCTTTGTATTCCGCCTATTCCTTTTCTGAAGCTTCTTCATCAAGTGGTTCTAATCCATATTTCACAAGATCCCAAAGACCTTGAAAACAGAATATAACTTTCATCTGTTTGCACCAATTCTCATAGTTATCACCTTTCAGAATTGGGAGATTCGATGAAAAATTTTCATTCACATAATTCATCGCCATTGATTTTCTTCTTCTTCCCTTGATCGCTCAACCGGAGCTCTGATACCAGATGTTGGAAATCCACCAAAACCTATGATGAATTTCCATCAATCTTGATGAACAAGATTGTTATCATCACACATTTACAATGAAAAGAAAATGAAATTAAAGAAGAAAAGAGATTATGATTTCTAGAGTAACTCTCTATCCAGAAACTGTAAAAAACCTTATCCACCGCATTGGAAAACTTTCCCAACGCCGTACCACCAATGTGTCGTTTTGCAAAGGAACAACATTAATCCCAATAAATATAAGCATGTCCATCTTAAAAGCGTCTAAAACTAAAATATCAATAATATACACAAACAACTGGACAAACAATTTAAACTAATATAAAATCTTTAAATAAAAAGATACAAGGAGAAAGAATTAGGATCTAAAAAAATAGTAAAATTCATTACTGTAATTCAATCAAACTAAAACAAAATAAGTAAGAGCTCTTCAATTCTGAGCCCATTTGAATGATTTTTTTTTTTGTAATATATACTTTTGACACTTGTTTAGATCAACAAGAACATGAAGGCAATTTCTTCATTTCACTAATTTCCAAATCAGAACCTGAAATTATATCAATTTTCTCCCCTTTAAGTGCTGCACCATCAAGATTACCATTTCCCTTAATCCCATTACTACATTCCAAAGACTTTTTAGAAACAACCTTATTAATCTCTTGAAGCAACTTCAAAAAAGCAGAGTTAACATTTTCACCACTAAAAGCAGAAGTTTCTGAGAAAAATAGGCCCTGATCCTCTGCGAACTCCACAGCATCTTCAGTTTGTACAACTCTTTGGTCCACAAGATCACCTTTGTTACCAATTAACATGATGACAATCGAACCGTCAGCGTGTGATCGAAGTTCCTCAACCCATCTAGCAACATGATCAAATGTTTGTCTTTTCGTTATGTCGTAGACTAGCATCGCCCCTAATGCTCCTCTATAATATGCACTTGTCACCGCTCGGTACCTTGTTAAAAATGAATAAATTAAACGTAATCATAAGTATTAGTGCTGAAACAGAGACATCTTTTTTCAGAGAATGTAAGTAAAATAGAAGAAAATGAACCTTTCTTGGCCAGCAGTATCCCAGATCTGAGCTTTGATGAGTTTACCATTAATAGTGACAGTTTTAGTTTGAAACTCAACACCAATGGTCGATTTTGAGTCAAAACAGAACTCATTCTTTGTAAACCTAGACAATATTTGTGTCTTTCCAACTGCAGAATCACCTATAACAACAACCTTAAAAACATAATCTATTTTTTCTTGAAACTTTTCAGCTTCTACTCCATTCATTTCTTGATTCATTTTCTTGCAAGATCAAAAAGAGGTTCAAGAGAGATATATATTAGTAGAAAAGGTAAGTAGGAGAAATAAATAAAGTAAAGGAAAAGGAAAAGGGTTGGAAGAAAACATGAAGTAGACAACAACGGTTGTTGAATACTTGAATTACCAGTGGCAATGGAATTGTCTCCCTTTAATGCTTTTACCAAATTAAGTGTACTGCATCATATTCATATGGTCATATTATTGCATTTATTACATATTTAATCAAACTTTCTAGAGGTTGTGATACTTTTGCAAGGGGATTTGGAAATTGTGAATTATTGGCTGGTTCAAAACTAAGATATTTTTTTAAATTATGCTATAATAACAAAATAATTTTAGGTATTGATTGTGAGGTGTTTTTTTTTTTAAAAGTAAAATTAATTTTATATTCAGAATTAATTATATTTGAAATTAAAAAAAATGATTTTTGAATTTAAATGTGATCTTTATTTTAAAATTTATTATTCAATTTAATTTTACATATACTCACTTTTGATCAAAATAAGTTTTGCATAATTAATTCACAAAAATTTGATTTTTTCACCTAAAATCAAACGCATACAATATTAAAGAATGTTAAATTTTTCTAAATGGATGTTTTATTCTTTGCAACCATTTTTTATATTAAGTTGTGTGGATATCATATTTAATTTATATATTATTTGGTTTTACAATAATAAAAATGATTTTGAATGAATTGATTACGTAAAATTAATTATAATTATAATTGAGTTGAAGGTAAAAAAATTTATTTGTGAATACATTCACATAAAAATGAATCTATAACTAAATTTTAATGTAAAAATTATATTTAAATAACAAAAAAATTAAATTATGTTTAATTTTAAAGATACAATTTATTTCACTTTATAAAAATTAATAATATTATAAACAGTTTTATACATTTAAAATTGATTTTTTATTATTTTAGGATCGACATATTAATTTAATAGATTAATTCTACTGTCCACTTATAAAGATCTCCAACATAAAAGTTATCAATATATTTGAGATTTGAACTAAAACTTAGAAATAAGATATTTCTATTCTTAAGTTTTACTTCCATGACAACATCAAAATTAAGAAACCTAAGTTATTAATTAAATATGTATGTGTATTCTAAATGGTAAAATCCGTTAATAAATTGACGTGAAATGTGTTCAAGAGAGAAACATTTCAATGTAAGATGATAATTTTCTTTATTTTATTTATGGATGGGAAGAGAAAAGACATTGACCAGTGATGATATAATTGTGTAGCATGAGCATGGCCTACCATAAGCATACAATTAAATTGAATCCAGCCACACATGACAGGTCTAAATTAAATTCATTGTCCTATTGTGGTGACCATATGAGCAATACGGCATAGACAAATGCTATAAGAGAACATTCTTCAATTTCAATGTAGCTACGGAGCAGTCCACAATATCACAAATTAGGGTTTTCACTTTTTGCACCGACAAAGATCACATCCTCCACAATTATCACATTTTGTTTGGGATCCCTCGTTTTTTTATTACTATAAAATCCTCAAACATAATTGATGTGTGCTAGTAAAAGTAGTTTTAGTAATAAATTTATCAAAAAAGTGTTATTTATATATATTTTTCTTTACACTTATTTATATAATAAGAAAGAAATATAATTTATATTCTTTACTACTTTTAAAAAATGGTATTTTTATAAGAAAATTATTAATGATATTAAGAATTATTTTGATATTCACAAGTTAGCGGGAAATATCAAACGTTGATGATATTTAATCGAAATTTTAGTGGTCGGTCTTGGTAGGTGAGGGTGTACCTATAAATACTTTGATGGTCAAATTAATGACATTCATAATTCTGAAGTTGTTAGAGTTAAAATAATGTGTGCTTTTGAGAGTTTGTGATGTGAAAGTTCTATAGCTTTTAAAGATATGGTATAGAACTTAAGTCATCCAAAAGTTTAGTCTGAAATAGTTATTCCCCAAGCATTTAGCTAATAGAATGAGGTGATGGCTTGAGTTTGGTGTTCTCTCAGGTCTGTAAATGGATGATTAAGAGTTTATTATTGGGACTATTGTCAACTGAATCTGTCGTATTGAATTAATTGATCTATGACAAAGTTGACTTGTGAACATAGTTAATTTTGACTTTAGAGCCCTTTTACATTCGTGTTACCCTCTTAGACAATTATTTCTCTGCGAAATAATTTCTAGCCTCTTATTAAAGGTTATTTGCAGGATCGACTACAATAATCCTAGACTTAGTGTTTTGAGTGGATTGAGAACTGGTTGATATTAGATGAAAGGGCAAAAGATAAAGACAATTGCAAAGTAGAGAAATTAAAGACAACACTTGTAATTTCAAAATAAAAACTGGAAATTGCTATGAATTTAAAGTTGGAAGCATTCATACATTGTTAAGCCTGAAACTCGTTTCTCTCTTAGATGCGGGTACTTTTAGTGTAATGTGTAACACCCCATTTCTACCCGGCGGATAATAATAAAATCAGAGTTCAACACAAATAGGATGCTAGATTTACAACTTAAATTCAAACTTCATTTAATCAAATATAAAACAGATACATAACACTTAATTTGGATGAACCGATAACAATCTGATTTATTCTTAAAAATCAAACAACTTTTATTAATAAGCAGCAGAATCACATACTCAACTTCAATTCACTTAACATCTTTTATTCAACTAAAACAACTTCAAGACAACAATTATTTCATGTAATCAACTTGAAAATTCAGCAACTGAAATAAATATCAACAACTAAACATCAAGCATTCATCCCCCCGAGTGCTACGTATCAGAGCGACGACACCGATTCGAACTAACAAGGTAACGACTATCCTTCTTGATTACCTGCACGTTACCAACAGAGGGTAACATTCAAACAAAAAGGGTGAGATATAGGACAATATAATAAGTCATATGATAAATAATATATTAAATCAGATCATATAAAATCACCACTTCACAACTTCAAACAACTTTAATCTCGACAAAACATCAACACGACATAATTACTAATTCACAGCTTTTAGATAATACCCATCACAATAAGTCAACAACATAAAGCAATAACAAATATATCATCACCACAACTCAAGATACAACATCAAATGCGACTCAATTACAATGCACATGCATGTGGTACCATTGGAGCAGAATTCCCAACTTAAAAACGGAGCAAAACTCCCATCTTAAAAATTTGCCAATAAATAGAGGCATCAACAAGGCATAAGCCTTCTTCGCAGTTTACCAATCCAGGCCATCACAAAGTATGCAAATGTATGTGACTCAATGAATGCGCTATCACATACTCACAACAATCATCATTCATCGCAAGGCATAAGCTCACATCACCATTATTACCAGTAAATAGAGGTAATTCATCATCATTTAAAATTCTCTGCAACTTCGCATTATGAACAAGAATTTACATCGACAATCACAACAATACAACAACTCGACATAAATCAACATTGGCCATAAGCCTACCACATCAATCAACGATTCAACATCAACTCAACATAATTCAACTTTGGCCATAGGCCTACAACTTGATATTTCAACAACAACAATTAACATAACGTTGGCATAAGCCTACAACTTAGTACGTCACAAAAACAATAATAATTTGACAACAACATCAACAAGAAAACAACATTGGACATAAGCCTAACAATTCAATACCATCTGCAATTCATATTTTTTAGCCAAGTATTCAATACACTGTATCGACAAAAATATACAACAAATATTCCGTATAATTATTCAGACAAATCGACTAAATCCTGCTAATTAATTACCGGTTAAAAGTTCCATTATTTCTACTTTATACATATATCAACTCCATTAAATTAAATTTGTTACTGCTTCTAAGGTATCCAACTAATTGACTCTGTTAAATATCAACTCTGTTAAATATCAACTTTGTTAAATATCAACTCTACTATTTTACTGCTACTAAAGTCTCTATGTTATTAATATATCTCAATTACTAGTATTATTGCTATTTTATCAACACTGCTAAATTAATATTGCTATATAATAATTCTTCTAAAATCAACTTTGTTATTTTAATTAAATTGATAACTCTATCGACAACTCTAACAATTCTATTGACAACTTTAACCGAATTGAAAACAATTAAATTTATTAATTACTTCAACTATTTATCTCTAACTTAAACTCCTAAAAATTATAATACTTAAAAATACTAGATTATTACTATTGTATTATTATTATTATCATATATAATATGAACTATAAACGTGATTACTGGCTTGAAGGCACAAGTATCGCTACAGTAACGTGACGTGATACTGTATGTACATTAGGATTCCAAAATTCACCCTTAATAAAACATATGGCCATTAAGAAAATGTGCCCCCTCAGCATTGACAAGTGTACCACTCGACACACTCCCTCTTCCTGTATGGTGTCGATCGGCACCCCCTTTCTTCCAACCATGCCGAACGACATGTGTCTTGTGCCCCTCGGCATAATTTGCCTCTTACGCAAATTTTACCTTTTTTCAATGCAAAAAATTTCCAGTTTCTTGCAGACACCAATACAGTATCCAAAACACAACAACATACCAACAGTATTCATCATGAACAATTTCTAGAAACAACAATTATCAGTATTGAAACAATCAGGTATGCAAACCAACAAAGATTATGTATATTGCATAACACAAAATCACTGACAGTGACAATTTCATACAACCCAATCCCACATACAATTCATCATATACCCAATTATAGGATCAGAACCCCACCCTTACCTTAGATTAGAGATCGCTCTATAATTTCTGATTGCACCCCGCTGCTGTCATAGCTCCAAACCTTTATTCTTCTTCTTTTCTCTATAGTTTCCATGTACTGCATCCTTTTCTTTTCTCTTTCTCTAAAACCCTTATTTTCTTTACTGCCACTTCTTATTATCTCCTTATTCCCGCCGACCAATATAATAACACTATTACTTTATTATTCTTATCAATACTATTGGGCCTAATATTCACACCACACCTTTTACTACCACCAACTATTAATTAAGCCCATATAATAAATCTAGTATTATTGCAATACCATTTCTACAACTTAATCAACCAAATAATCAAATAACAACATGACAACTTAAATCAACATTTTCAACATTTCCAACAATTAATCCATAATTAATTTAATTAAATAATTAATTAAATTAACGGGCGTTACAACTCTCCCCCGCTTAGAATATTTTCGTCCTCGAAAATCTATTTAATACTACCACTCTTAGTACGAGTTTTGCATCTAACTCGTTGATTTCCAAGTTGCGTTTGGCAACACCTCGACCACTACTTTCCTGATAACTCACTAACTCAACACGATTCAAATCGATTACACATATGCCAATTGTGATCGGTGGATCTGGAACTGACTGTTTAACGCTGGTTCGCGAAATGTCGCGGAAGCAAGAGTCGCCACCGTCTTTTATTTTCTCCAAATGGAAAGGACAAAAGCACAGAAAAATTCCTTATAGAGATTGCTCTCGGTTCGGGAGGTAGATTATAGAAAGGGAAGGTGTTAGCACCCTTTCTATCCATGGTTATCCATGGGCTCTTAGATACTTGCTCACTTGTGTTTTCAAAAATGGTTTGTTTGCTTTTCAACTGTGGGTTTTAAAAAGTTTCTTTGAAAATTTCAGTTCGACTCTTGTATCGGTCCTCAAGAGTGTTTGAAAAATGCTTTCGAAAGCTTTTTTTGAAAATGTGTTGGTGTGAAAAGTATTTTTGATTTGTTTTGAAATTTAGAGCAAGTATCTAGAGTCGTCTACCTACCCTAAGGAATTCGTCTGTGTAAATGTCCTTTAAAGTAGTGCCATCCCACCATTGAGAGGTAGGTAGCACCACCGTTGGAGGTGTTCGGGTCAATTCGAGGTTCGGGACATGGTGATCACCAGAGCAATGGGAAGACACCTTAGAAGCTACCCTCATGCCAGGTTCCCGGATCATGAGGACTTACTAAGACATCCTCTACTCGACGATCACCTTTCGAGGCAAGGCAACAGTGAGGCGTACCCTAGGGGTGGTGTGTGATTTGTGTGTCATGTTCAGTTATCTTGTCTTATTCATGTCAAGGTGATCTATGCGTTTGTTTTTATTTGTTCATTCTTGCATGCATTTATTTAACAGTTAAAAAAGATGCGGAAATTGAAAGTTCTAAACTATTACAAAGGCGCGGGTCCACATCGCCAAAATTAAAATCCAGGACCCGATTTGACGGAAAGTAAATAAAGAAATAAAATAAAGTGCGAGAAATTAAGTTTACAAGGCTTTGGGAGAGTTACATAAATATTTAAAAGAAGGAAATAAATAAAAATGCGTGAATAGGAATTAAAATTGGAAACGAGGGTGTTGGACCCTTTTTAATGAAATTAAATTAAATGATTAAACTAATGAAATTAAAGAGAAAAAAGAATTTTTTTTTTTTTGAGCTTTTGGTATTTATGTTTTTTATGTATTTTTATGAGAAAGATTAAATGAAATTAAAATATTAACCCTAATTCTAATTTTTTTTATTTATTAAGAAAAACATGTTAAAATTAAACCTAAAATTAATCTAATTATTTACATGCAATTTTGATTTATAAAAATAAATAATTAATTATTAGTGAAATTTATTTACAAAAAATATTAATTAAATAAATATATTTTGATTTTTATGACTTTTCTGTTTTTTACTATTTTTTATATTTTATGAAAATAAGTTAAATTAAAGGAATTAATTAAAAAAAGAAATAACTGAAATAAATAAAATAAGGAAAAGAAAGAAAATACAATACCTTGAGGGTTTCTGTCCCCTTTTTGGAGGTGAATTGGAGTGGTTTGGCCATTTGTGTTCTGGCCTCATCATGCATAAGTTGTTCTACTTTGGCCATTTGGCTTTTGGCTTTTGGCCATTTGCGTTTTGGCCTCAACGTTCCTTAATCTTCTCAGGATGTCTGTCTCGCCATGTATTGATGTCATGCATAAGTTTTTCTACTTTGGCCATTTGGCTTTTGGCTTTTGGCCATTTGGCTTTTGGCTTTTGGCCATTTGGCTTTTGGCCTCAACGTTCCTTAATGAACCTGGGATCCTGTCTAAATCTGCAGTTGAATCTCACGAACACATTAAATAAAATCATAAAATGCAAATAAAGCCAATATATGAAGAAATTTAATGTTTAGGCACAATATGGCATGTATGAATGATTATACCTTTTTGATCATGGAGATCAAATCAATCTTACCCTTACTGGAAAATCAGTGACCTGAATGCTTTTATGCCTTACTGGAAAATTAGGATCATGGAGATCAAGCCAGTGTTACCCTTACTGAAGAAGTAGTAAGGTGTTGGTTTGTAACTGTGATGGTTTGTTTGTAGTGAGAGAGGGATTTGTAATAAGGATTTCAAGGTTTTAGGGTTTTTGAAAGAGTTTGATATTCTAACAGTGTTGTGGCAAGGTTTTTTCTCTCTTTTCCTCCTCTCCTCCGGTTTGTGTGAAAAGAAGGTGATTATATAATGGAAATCAGGGTAAAGCAAATGGGCTTTGAATGTGCAATTGGGCCCCCAATATTCACTTGAATTCGTCACTTTCCAGGCTAAATCGCAGGGACTTAAGTGCATTTTTTGAAGTTGAAATGTAGAAACAAAATGTAGCTGACATCGATAACTAACTCCTGTCCGAAAATCGGCTCAATCGGATAAACGGTGAATTAGTTATGAATTTTTGAAGTTTCAGCTCAGACAAACTTATTTTGGGCTCTAGTGTCGACTCTGACATGTTCTTCAATAAAAAACTGGTATTGATCGGTGCATAATTTGGTCTCGACTTTTGAAGCAAAGTTGTAGATCTATGAGTCAGGGACCTTGTGTAAAAATATGAGCCCAATCCGATAAAAATTGACCGAGTTATGAATTTTCGAAGTTTCGGCCCAGATGAAATAATATTCAGCATTCAGGATTTTCAGCGTGTCACGCACTCTGAGCAAAAAACGAAGGCCTTTTGAATACCGTTTGAACTTAATACCTTCTGTGAAAATATAGCCAACTCAATTTGTGAAATTTTGGCGCCAGAACCAGCTCGATACGATGAAAATCGACCAAGTTATGATTTTTTGAACATGACACAAATAAACTTCTGTCACAAATTTTCTGCACGAAAATACTTGATAAATCCACATTTTTGAAGACCTTATGATCGAAATTGGCTTCCAGCCGTGAGAGATGAAAACTTAGATAATGTCAAGACGGAATTTTGGCCACCGGAACGGGTTCAAAACGAGTCACGATCTTCAAGTTATGAATTTTTTAGCGCGTAAAAACTGCACTTTCAGCACACTTTTTCACCATATTTCTTCAAGAAAACTCGCACATTCGGATACCTTCTTTATAGAATTGACTCTTGAGCCGAACCTGAATTTAACAATACGTTATCAGAGATATCTTGGCGAAAGAATACCTGAATATGACGCGCCAGGTTGGACTTGTGAATTTTTCTTGAAATGTTTTGAGAAATATGGGAGGGCAAATTTTGGGGTACAACAGTTGCCCCTGTTCAATCTTCTTAAACCTGAGGATATAGATTGGTTTGCGTGCCTTTCGTGATCCGAAGGTGGAAGATGATTGAACACTAGAGTGCCCAGAAATTTGCACTCGCATAGTAGAGTATCAGCAACGTGATGGCGGGAATGGGCTTATAGATGCCATTTAGAGATTGATGGATAGGATGATGGGCTTATAGATGCCATGCTAAGAGATGATGGGTAGATGGATGGGCTTATAGATGCCATCTGGGTGTCGATCGCGTAAGAGATTCCTTAGCGAGAACTTGCGTACCTGAAAAAGAAAATGATTACCTGGCCTGTTTACAGGAGCTGGTCTTCAAACTCTTTGTATAGATGCGCCCTGACTGGTTACAGGAATCGAATCTGGAGCTTCAAACGGCGATGAATGAACCAGGGATGGTTACTACCTCAACAGGAACGGTGAGAGAACCTTGGACGATTACTACCTCAACAGGAACGCTGAGAGAATCTTGGACGATTACTACCTCAACAGGAACGCTGAGAGAATCTTGGGCGACTTCAACCTCAACAGTAATCATTGAGCGAATCTTGGGCGACTTCAACCTCAATAGCAATCATTGAGAGAATCTTGGATAACTTCAACTTCAACAGCAATCATTGAGCGAATCTTGGGATGATTACTACCTCCGCAGGATCGGGGAGAGAACCATAGGCGACTACAACCTCAATAGCAATCATTGAGAGAATCTTGGATAACTTCAACTTCAACAGCAATCGTTGAGCGAATCTTGGGATGATTACTACCTCCGCAGGATCGGGGAGAGAACCATAGGCGACTACAACCTCAATAGCAATCATTGAGAGAATCTTGGATAACTTCAACTTCAACACCAATCGTTGAGCGAATCTTGGGATGATTACTACCTCCGCAGGATCGGGGAGAGAACCATAGGCGACTACAACCTCAATAGAAATCATTGAGAGAATCTTGGATAACTTCAACTTCAACAGCAATCGTTGAGCGAATCTTGGGATGATTACTACCTCCACAGGATCGGGGAGAGAACCATAGGCGACTACAACCTCAACAGCAATCATTGAGAGAATCTTGGGTATCTTCTACTAAGTCTTTATCAGGAAAATCTGTTAGGGGTCGATTTGACTGGACTAGAGAAGGCCTTGGACTGGATAAGAAACAGAGAAATCTTAGGGTCGATTTAACTGAACCGGTCTAGGTCTTGAAATCTTCAACTGGAATAAGTGTCAGAACGTCGCCATGCCTGGGTCACATCCGAACCATATCTGGAAGGAAATCTGGAAGAAGTATCAGAACGTCGCCATATCTGGTTCACATCTGAACTATATCTAGGAGGAAATCTGGAAGCAGTATCAGAACGTCGCCATATCTGTTTCACATCTGAACTATATCTAGAAAGAAATCTGGAAGAAGTATCAGAACGTCGCCATATCTGGTTCACATCTGAACTATATCTAGAAGGAAATCTGGAAGAAGTATCAGAACGTTGCCATATCTGGTTCACATTTGAACTATATCTAGAAAGAGTTGTGATAGTTGATAGTAATCATCTTTGTATTGACCTTTCCTGAAAAGGTAAAGCATCAGTTGTATGCAAGATCATGATGCATGAACTGCATGATTTCTACATGTCCTCAAAATTAATGAGATTCGTGTAGTATGATGCATATGCATGATATAATGTATGAAGATGTGATGTTTATGAACATATGTTTTCGTTTTAGGAAAATAAATCCTTGACGAGTGCCGGGAAGTCACTCCTGGGTTGCGGTTGAAGAATAGATTTTTGCCTCCGCTGGGGATGATAGTTGCAAGAATACCGGTAGGAGAAGATAACTCCGTCGGGGAATGAACTTGGCGAATGGATTACTCTACGGGGAGAAAAGTACTCTAGTAATCTTGCTGGGGAGCAATACTCTGTGGGAAGAGGGGTACTTTGCTGAAATGTTGATGGTAACTTCACTGGGGATACCATTGTTGTGTTGGAAGTGTTGATAAACTTCGCTGGGGATAAGAAGACTTCGCCGAGGACAATCTCTCCATGGCTTTTGGCTGAGGATAACCCAGTTATATCCTGGTAAGGAAATAACTCTTTGAATAAAGCCGGGGACGCGTTCGTGCCCTGCGAGGATAAGCTTCCAGAATCTACTGGGGATAAGCTTACTGCTTGGGGAGATGGATTCCAACTTTCCTGGGGAACTAGATTGGACTCTCTTGGGGAAGTTTGAACTGTATTGGTTATGTTCTTCAACGGAACCTTACCTTGATACCTTGGAGGACAGAACAATCAGATTGCTTAGACCACCCATTATTGCCCCTGTTTCTATGGGGGAGGCGCATGTGGGATGCTGATAATTGTTGAGGGTCAAACCTTCTTCAGGTAGGCAGGTGACAAGATGACAGGACATAGTCGTACGCTTTGATCCCTAACTTTTGCCTGGACCTCCCTTTCGGGTTTTCAGTCCACCGGGATACCCATTTTTGCCCAAGCCGCCTTTTCAGGTTTTCGACTTGCCGGGTGTACAGATTTTTTCATTTCATCCCTTCATTTTTCCCGAACCCTTTTGGTTCGCCGGAAGCCCTAATTTTTGCCTAGGTATGTCAACCTAGCGGGTCTTTGATTACGCGTAGTATTTTTCGACTATGTCCGTTCTCAGAAAGTAGGGAGTTGCCCCTGTTGGAATGCCCTAAGTGACTCAGGCGGAGATTTGCCCCAGGCTATTTGGCCTTTGAGAGATTCTCCGAATCTTGATTGGACTGCCCCAGATAATAGACCCTGATCATGTCTGCCCCTTGATTGGAAGTGCTTTTGTTCACTAGGTATTCATCGTGCGAATTTCCCTGCTATTCAAACAAAAAGTCATATGCAAACAAAGTTATGTCAAAAATGCAAAGCTTATGTCTGTCTTGAAGATTTTGAAAATGCATTATTTTTCATAAAACAAGTGAATGTTTGTAAAACGTGATGTCAACTCAATATTTTATAGCAAGCCTTAAGGAGTCAGGATACCTTTCGTAACAGTATGCTTTCGAACTAACCCATGCTTCAGCTAGGACTTTTAAGGGTTATAACGTGGCCTGGTTCACGGTTTAAGAAACAAAGGATAAAGGCTCAAATTTTGTTTGTACCCACCTGCTCTTCGTGATGTTCTCCAAACCTAAACTCAGTTAATCATACGTTAGACCTTGTTTGAGTCTTTGCTCTGACTTTCCGGTGATGATTCGGATGTTGATGATTTATTTTGAATAGGCAGTCATTCCTCTTTGTTGCGGGTTTGTAGAACCTCTTTTTCCCTTGATTTTATTATCCCTATAATTTTTTTTGCCTGAACTGTTCTTTTTTTTTTGTTGGAATTACAGTCAGCGGGATGCCCCAGCTTTGTAAGTCTCCTTCATGGGTATTTATTGGGCTTCTTTATTTATTTATTTTTTGAGAAAATGACTGCCTTTCTTTATTGATTATTCGGAACCATCACTGTCTTTCTTTGTTTTGTAAAGACTTCTTTGGTGCCATTTATTATGCACTTGGATCAACTGTGAGACTACCCTGCCCCAGGTTCTGATTAAGGGTTTTAAATTTCGAAAAGAAAAAACTCCTACTTCTTTGGCTCAGAGGGGTTGACGAGGGATTATCATCCTTATAACTCCAGTGTTTAGGGATTGAAACAATGCCTGTACCTCATCAGCAGGATCCGTTCAAAAGCATACTATAGATTATGGTATCGTTTTCGTCATCCTCCCTCAAGAGGCTTAGAATTATTAATTGAGAGTTGATCATCAGAAAAAATATGAGAATAATTTGCATTTAGTGAAGACGAATATATTGTTTCAGAACAGACATATGCGATGCATTAATGAAATAACAATGTTTAACATGAGTAAATGTTTGAACAAAAGAAAATTGCAACTTGAACATTCGAATGAACAAAAATTTCTCAATCCTAGCCATGATTTGGCAAGGGAGCAGTGATTATGTTCGGAGTTTCAGATACTCCAAACTGGATCTCTCCAACGTCGATCATGTCTTGAATCTTGTTTTTGAGAGGCCAGCAGTTGTCCATAGTATGCCCCAGGCTATCAGAATGGTATGCGCACCTATCGTTGGGATGATAGTTAGGAGCAGAAGTGTTTGGATTCCGGAGAGGAGCCCTTAAGGTGATCAGCCCTGCCTTCAACATTTGTTGTAGTGCTTGATCCAGCGACATGTTGATCTTGGTGAACTGCCTTTTAGGCTTGTCTGGCTTGCTCTGATCAGCCCGTTGTTCTGGGCGAGGTCGTTGTTGGACCTGTGAAGTAATAGCAGCTTGGAGAGGCCCAAACCTTTGACTTCTTGGAAGTTGATTAATGACTGGGTCCCTGACTTGGGCTGGTTGCTTCATGTCTTGGTGAAGCTGACTGATCATGACCCTCAGCTCTCCTTGCTCCTGAGCTAAACCTTGAATGAGGGCCCTTTGCCCCAGCATCTGGGTTTTCAATGTGTCTACCTCAACTTGTAGACGTTTCAGCTGTTCGTCCTTGTCATCTTCAGGACTCTTTCCGATCAGATTCCCCATGAGGAGTGTCCTCAACTCTTCCTGCCCCTTGGATAGGCCTAGGAAGATTTCCCTGAACTGAGTCTCTTGAGCGTGAAGGTCCTGGTTATCTTGTTGTGAAGCCATTGCTGAAATAAACAGCGAGAAAGGTAAGTGACCTGCAACAAGGATACCTGTTATGCAATGATGAGTATGACATGCATGTAATGTTTTCAAGGACCTCGCGGGGCAAACAAAGAAACTTGTTAGAATTCGAATCCGGTAGCTTGATCGAAGGCACTTCATGTTGTTGAGAGTCCTTCTTCAAGTGTCAAAGGCTCACCATATCCAGTGGATCATAGCCCCTGACTCAAGTCATCAACCTTATTTTGCTTTCCAAACAACCTTGGCTAGGGGAACCTTCTTCAGGAGTCAAAGCTCACCATATCAAGTGGGTCATAGCCTCTGACAACTTTGGCTAGAGGAAAATAAATCCTCTTTGCCCCTTGCTGGGATAGTTGATTCACCATGACCTGCATCACAGACCCTTGAGATCCTTGAAATTGGTTAGGATGTATGCAATGGTATGATGTTATGGTGTGCATGGGGCAATGTAAGTAACCCTGTTATGAGTCCCCATCAAGGACTATAAACAAAACCTGCAAGAAACTAGTCTGCAAGAAACTCAGTACACTCTGTTATGAGTCCTAATTAAGGACTATAAACAAAACCTGCAAGAAACTTAGTAAGCCTTGTCATGGGTCCCAATTAAGGACTAAAACAAAACCTGCAAGAAACTTAGTAAGCCCTGTCATGGGTCCCAATTAAGGACTAAAACAAAACCTGCAAGTAGTTCAAGTGTCAGACAACAAGCATGCAAATAGTCAAGTACGAAGGCACACAAGTCACACAAGTCACACAAGAGAAGCCCTTAGGGTTTAGGCCAGCATGGGGTCTGGGTATTACCCTCTTGAAGTTGGTGGGCTCAACCTGTCCTATTAGAAGTAACCGGGTTCTAAGGGTCCCAATATCACTGGATTGCTTTCATTGTTCATCGTTTCGATTTAGCCACTGAACTGGCGACCGAAATATTCCAGGAAAGCAACCCTCAATTGAGTGTAGTATCAAGTATCAACCAACCTCGGACTGCACCAAAGTCAGTTATCTCACTACCCTAAAGAGGCCAAGATAGTTCAATTAAGGTTCCTAAGGTCTGTTGATGCTTCATGACACCACGCGGAGGCCCCGTACTCTCCTTGACTGAACTCAAGGGTTACCGGTACACACCAAAGTGCCACATCAACGTAGCAGACTGTTTCAACCATGTCGGTATACCCCGCACAGTTCCCTCACAGTCTTGTTGCTACTTTCTAAGAAGGTATCCCCCAGATCCGGGTTAGGATCTATAGAACTCCCAAGACGGTCCCACAATAATAAAGCAAGCAAGTCAATACAATTGAAAACACAGTGATCTTAGTCCTAAGGTACACCTCACTTTAAAATATCCCCAGCAGAGTCGCCATTTCTGTGATCGGTGGATCTGGAACTGACTGTTTAACGCTGGTTCGCGAAATGTCGCGGAAGCAAGAGTCGCCACCGTCTTTTATTTTCTCCAAATGGAAAGGACAAAAGCACAGAAAAATTCCTTATAGAGATTGCTCTCGGTTCGGGAGGTAGATTATAGAAAGGGAAGGTGTTAGCACCCTTTCTATCCATGGTTATCCATGGGCTCTTAGATACTTGCTCACTTGTGTTTTCAAAAATGGTTTGTTTGCTTTTCAACTGTGGGTTTTAAAAAGTTTCTTTGAAAATTCCAGTTCGACTCTTGTATCGGTCCTCAAGAGTGTTTGAAAAATGCTTTCGAAAGCTTTTTTTGAAAATGTGTTGGTGTGAAAAGTATTTTTGATTTGTTTTGAAATTTAGAGCAAGTATCTAGAGTCGTCTACCTACCCTAAGGAATTCGTCTGTGTAAATGTCCTTTAAAGTAGTGCCATCCCACCATTGAGAGGTAGGTAGCACCACCGTTGGAGGTGTTCGGGTCAATTCGAGGTTCGAGACATGGTGATCACCAGAGCAATGGGAAGACACCTTAGAAGCTACCCTCATGCCAGGTTCCCGGATCATGAGGACTTACTAAGACATCCTCTACTCGACGATCACCTTTCGAGGCAAGGCAACAGTGAGGCGTACCCTAGGGGTGGTGTGTGATTTGTGTGTCATGTTCAGTTATCTTGTCTTATTCATGTCAAGGTGATCTATGCGTTTGTTTTTATTTGTTCATTCTTGCATGCATTTATTTAACAGTTAAAAAAGATGCGGAAATTGAAAGTTCTAAACTATTACAAAGGCACGGGTCCACATCGCCAAAATTAAAATCCAGGACCCGATTTGACGGAAAGTAAATAAAGAAATAAAATAAAGTGCGAGAAATTAAGTTTACAAGGCTTTGGGAGAGTTACATAAATATTTAAAAGAAGGAAATAAATAAAAATGCGCGAATAGGAATTAAAATTGGAAACGAGGGCGTTTGACCCTTTTTAATGAAATTAAATTAAATGATTAAACTAATGAAATTAAAGAGAAAAAAGAATTTTTTTTTTTTTGAGTTTTTGGTATTTATGTTTTTTATGTATTTTTATGAGAAAGATTAAATGAAATTAAAATATTAACCCTAATTCTAATTTTATTTATTTATTAAGAAAAACATGTTAAAATTAAACCTAAAATTAATCTAATTATTTACATGCAATTTTGATTTATAAAAATAAATAATTAATTATTAGTGAAATTTATTTACAAAAAATATTAATTAAATAAATATATTTTGATTTTTATGAATTTTCTGTTTTTTACTATTTTTTATATTTTATGAAAATAAGTTAAATTAAAGGAATTAATTAAAAAAAGAAATAACTGAAATAAATAAAATAAGGAAAAGAAAGAAAATACAATACCTTGAGGGTTTCTGTCCCCTTTTTGGAGGTGAATTGGAGTGGTTTGGCCATTTGTGTTCTGGCCTCATCATGCATAAGTTGTTCTACTTTGGCCATTTGGCTTTTGGCTTTTGGCCATTTGCGTTTTGGCCTCAACGTTCCTTAATCTTCTCAGGATGTCTGTCTCGCCATGTATTGGTGTCATGCATAAGTTTTTCTACTTTGGCCATTTGGCTTTTGACTTTTGGCCATTTGGCTTTTGGCCATTTGGCTTTTGGCTTTTGGCCATTTGGCTTTTGGCCTCAACGTTCCTTAATGAACCTGGGATCCTGTCTAAATCTGCAGTTGAATCTCACGAACACATTAAATAAAATCATAAAATGCAAATAAAGCCAATATATGAAGAAATTTAATGTTTAGGCACAATATGGCATGTATGAATGATTATACCCTTTTGATCATGGAGATCAAATCAATCTTACCCTTACTGGAAAATCAGTGACCTGAATGCTTTTATGCCTTACTGGAAAATTAGGATCATGGAGATCAAGCCAGCCTTACCCTTACTGAAGAAGTAGTGAGGTGTTGGTTTGTAACTGTGATGGCTTGTTTGTAGTGAGAGAGGGATTTGTAATAAGAATTTCAAGGTTTTAGGGTTCTTGAAAGAGTTTGATATTCTAACAGTGTTGTGGCAAGGTTTTTTCTCTCTTTTCCTCCTCTCCTCCGGTTTGTGTGAAAAGAAGGTGATTATATAATGGAAATTAGGGTAAAACAAATGGGCTTTGAATGTGCAATTGGGCCCCCAATATTCACTTGAATTCGTCACTTTCCAGGCTAAATCGCAGGGACTTAAGTGCATTTTTTGAAGTTGAAATGTGAAAACAAAATGTAGCTGACACCGATAACTAACTCCTGTCCGAAAATCGGCTCAATCGGATAAACGGTGAATTAGTTATGAATTTTTGAAGTTTCAGCTCAGACAAACTTATTTTGGGCTCCAGTGTCGACTCTGACACGTTCTTCAATAAAAAACTGGTATTGATCGGTGCATAATTTGGTCTCGAATTTTGAAGCAAAGTTGTAGATATATGAGTCAGGGACCTTGTGTAAAAATATGAGCCCAATCCGATAAAAATTGACCGAGTTATGAATTTTCGAAGTTTCGGCCCAGATGAAATAATATTCAGCATTCAGGATTTTCAGCGTGTCACGCACTCTGAGCAAAAAACGAAGGCCTTTTGAATACCGTTTGAACTCAATACCTTTTGTGAAAATGTAGCCAACTCAATTTGTGAAATTTTGGCGCCAGAACCAGCTCGATACGATGAAAATTGACCAAGTTATGATTTTTTGAACATGACGCAAATAAACTTCTGTCACAAATTTTCTGCACGAAAATACTTGATAAATCCACATTTTTGAAGACCTTCTGATCGAAATTGGCTTCCAGCCGTGAGAGATGAAAACTTAGATAATGTCAAGACGGAATTTTGGCCACTGGAACGGGTTCAAAACGAGTCACGATCTTTAAGTTATGAATTTTTTAGCGCGTAAAAACTGCACTTTCAGCACACTTTTTCACCATATTTATTCAAGAAAACTCGCACATTCGGATACCTTCTTTAAAGAATTGACTCTTGAGCCGAACCTGAATTTGAGAATACGTTATCAGAGATATCTTGGAGAAAGAATACCTGAATATGACGCGCCAGGTTGAACTTGTGAATTTTTCTTGAAATGTTTTGAGAAATATGGGAGGGCAAATTTTGGGGTACAACACCAATCATTTAACACTTTGCGACATGATCGGTAATAGCATCTTAACTACTCCACCATAATCTGACATATCAACATTTAAAGTAGTAACAACTATAACCCACTTATACTTGGATGTACATAATCGTAATATCCTCTTAACAACCTTTTTCAACACCCAAAACACATACACAATTTCATTGCCGTATGTTAATTATCAACAAAATATCAACAACTCTAGTCATATTATCGTATCACTCTTATAGTGATATCCACACAACCAACATAATCAACTTCGTCACGTTTTGGAGTATCATTCTTTACTTACGGAAATCAACAATAACATCTCAATAATGATAAAAAAATCATTACAACATCAACTTAACTGTATAACTCAGCAAGCATACTCATAACTCACAATCAACCAACAATCCACAACAACCTCCTTATAAAATCCACAATTATCCACTAGAAAACATAGTGCCCTGGCACAACATCTCTATATCAACAGTCCACCAAATAAATTATGTAAATTAAGACACACCATTGCCATAGGCTTCTGATATTTTAATCCTTCACTTTTAATGAGTCGTACACACATAGCAATTGCGCCACATCACGCTTCAACTGTGCAACTCTGATAATCCATCTTAAGTCACCATCCTCATTAAAAATTTTCGTCAACTATATGATTTAAAAGTTTCAATCTAGTTTCAGACTTTCTTTAACACCCACCATAAAATCGTTGTTCACTTGATATACTCAATCTTTCACTTTGCGGCGTTAGCTCGCATGAAAACCCGCTACTCCGAATTGTTCAATACGTCTCAATTCTTTCTTAGAAATTCCTCTATTACTTCACACAAACTGGTGAGCGACTATCATCATGATATAACATCAATCACTTCACACACCATTAAGACAATACGACAAATCTATGCGACCCAACACGATCTCGTCTACTATCAACAAGAGATTAAGGGTGATCAGTTCCTCAATTTGTCAATAGATAGCCGACAACCATAATGGAGTATAAACCATCCTTACCAAACTATAATAGTGTTCTTTTAGAACTTGTACTCAAGTCACCTAAAGCACCACAATTCAATAATTTCCAATGAGGTTTACAAATACTCCCACAATTTCCCTTTCATTTGATCTTGTCGATGAGACACCAACGCTCAACATATTACACGGTCTACATTACACTCACTTAGCCTCGCACGAAGGTTAAGTACTTTCCAACTCAAGAATTACTACTATACCAGTACATTACACATTGTCTCGTTCTAGTTGAAATCTCAACAATTCCGTTCCACACTGTTTTGGTGATAGAACATCTCCAATTCTTCTTTTACACATGCCACTACCTTGGCATCATAAACACGACTCTAATTCCTCTTAAAAGCATATTACTTTAAAAGGACATCTTCATTCTAATCATTGTTAATCATCATAAGTTGCATCTCTATGTGCTTCTCCAATACTTTCACATCCTTTCTAATGCCAAACATCTTATTTCTCAACTTATTCGCCAACAACATATTACGCTTGACCTCATATCGAACAACTGCGATAATAACCACTTATGCCCAAAAAGCCTCTAGTTCCATAACCGACTTCAGAGTCCCTCCATATAGGAATGCATCTACCGTATTTGAAAACACTTTCATAGGATAAAAATATATTTTTATCTCCTCATAGGTTCAAACGAAACATCAATTCGATACTCGGAACACAAGATATGAATTTCAAAAGTTATCAGAAAATGCGAACACCGACGTCATGCAACAACATACTATTAAACACCTTATCATAACATCAGAACAAAATTTCTTTGTACTAGTACAGACACTTACCATTCTTGAAATCGTACTCATCTCCTCGCATTTCTGGCTCTGACTCGTGATTCAAAACATTCCAACCATTTCAACAACTTTTATAATCACTCTCAATGACCCCACGGAAAGGTCTATAGGAATATGTCACTCTATCACCGTTTAAACATCGACATCTTATGCAAGGGCTACCATAATCGACAAATTCATAGTCCACTAGCAGCGCTGAAACATTGCAACTTTTTAAATTTCCATCTTCTAAAAATTATCCTTGTTACTTAACAATCACCTTCAGAAACATCATAGATTTACACTCTACTGATATACCAACAATCGTTACATTGATCCTCATACTTCGAGATGTAACATCAACAATGTCTGATCTTCCTCCCTCAAGGCGCTCCAACTTGATTAACAAAAAAAATCTTGAATCCATGTCATCTTCGGATTCGGGAAACAACAAAGTTGCAACAATATTTGCACCGTCGCCAACATCAGCATACTGAACCAACCTCTTACAATCGAAACACATCCGAGAAGCAAAGCTTCTCCCCCACTTATTTTCAACCCAACTTCTGCATACAACTCGATTAGAAAAACAACAAGCACCTACAGTGTTTCACACACTTGTCGCGCACTAAGGAACAAACAACATTAGACAACTTGGTAGGACGGACCGACCTACTCTGATACCAACTTGTAACACCCCATTTCTACCCGGCGGATAATAATAAAATCAGAGTTCAACACAAATAGGATGCTACATTTACAACTTAAATTCAAACTTCATTTAATCGCATATAAAACAGATACATAACACTTAATTCGGATGAATCGATAACAACCTGATTTATTCTTAAAAATCAAACAACTTTTATTAATAAGAAGCGGAATCACATACTCAACTTCAATTCACTTAACATCTTTTCTTCAACTAAAAAAAACTTCAAAACAATAATTATTTCATGTTAACAACTTGAAAATTCAGCAACTGAAATAAATCTCAATAACTAAACATTAAGCGTTCATCCCCCTAAGTGCTACGCATCAGAGCGACGACACCGACTCGAACTAACGAGGTAATAACTATCCTTCTTGATTACCTGCACGTTACCAACAGAGGGTAATATTCAAACAAAAAGGGTGAGATATCGGACAATATAATAAGTCGTATGATAAATAATATATTAAATCAGATCATATAAAATCACCACTTCACAACTTCAAACAACTTTATTCTCGACAAAACATCAACACAACATAACTACTAATTCACAGCTTTTAGATAATACCTGTCACAATAAGTCAACAACATAAAGCAACAACAAATATATCATCACCACAACTCAAGATACAACATCAAATGCGACTCAATTACAATGCACATGCATGTGGTACCCTTGGAGCAGAACTCCCAACTTAAAAACAGAGCAGAACACCCATCTTAAAAATTTGTCAATAAATAGAGGCATCAACAAGGCATAAGCCTTCTTTGCAGTTTGCCAATCCAGGACATCACAGAGTGTGCAAATGGATGTGACTCAATGAATGCACTATCACATACTCACAACAATCATTATTTATCGCAAGGCATAAACCCACATCACCGTTATTACCGGTAAATAGAGGTAATTCATCATCATCTAAAATTCTCTGCAACTTCGCATTATCAATAAGAATTCATGTTTACAATCACAACAACACAACAACTCGACATAAATCAACATTGGCCATAAGCCTACCACATTAATCAACGATTCAACATCAACTCAACATAATTCAACTTTGGCCATAGGCCTACAACTTGATATTTCAACAACAACAATTAACACAATGTTGGCATAAGCCTACAACTTAGTACATCACAACAACAATAGTAATTTGACAATAATATCAACAAGAAAAAAACATTGGCCATAAGCCTAACAATTCAATACCACCTGCAATTCATATTTTTTAGCCAAGTATTCAACACACCGTATCAACAAAAATATACAACAAATATTCCGTATAATTATTCAGACAAATTGACTAAATCCTGCTAATTAATTACCGGCTAAACATTCCATTATTTCTAATTTATACATACATAAACTCCATTAAATTAACTTTGTTACTGCTGCTAAGGTATCCAACTAATTGGCTCTGTTAAATATCAACTATGTTAAATATCAACTTTGTTAAATATCAACTCTACTATTTTACTGCTACTAAAGTGTCTCTATTATTAATATATCTCAATTACTAGTATTATGGCTATTTTATCAACACTGCTAAATTAATACTGCTATATAATAATTCTGCTAAAATCAACTATGTTATTTTAATTAAATTGATAACTCTATTGACAACTCTAACAACTCCATTGACAACTTTAACCGAATGGAAAACAATTAAATTAATCAATTACTTCAACTATTTATCTCTAACATAAACTCCTAAAAATTATAATACTTAATAATACTAGATTATTACTATTGTATTATTATTTTCATATATAATATGAACTAGAAACGTGATTACTAGCTTGAAGGCACAAGTACCTCTATAGTAACGTGATGCTGTATGTACATTAGGATTCCAAAATTCACCCTTAATAAAACATATGTCCATTAAGAAAATGTGCCCCTTAGCATGGACAAGTGTGCCACTCGGCACACTCCCTCTTCCTGTATGGTGCCGATCGGCACCCCCTTGCTTCCAACCATGCCGAACGGCTTGTGTCTTGTGCCCCTCGGCACACTTTTCCTCCTACGCAAATTTTACCTATTTTCAATGCAAAATTTTCCCAGTCTCTTGCAGACACCAATACAGTATTCAAAACACAACAACATACCAACAGTATTCATCATGAACAATTTCTAGAAACAACAATTCTCAGTAGTGTAACAATCAGGTACCTAAACCAACAAAGATTCCGTATATTGCACAACACAAAATCACAGACAGTGGCAATTTCATACAACCCAATCCCACATACAATTCATCATAGACCCAATTATAGGGTCAGAACCCCACCCTTACCTTAGATTAGAGATCGCTCTATAATTTCCGATTGCACCCCACTGCTGCCATAGCTCCAAACCTTTATTATTCTTCTTTTCTCTATAGTTTCCATGTACTGCATCCTTTTCTTTTCTCTTTCTCTAAAACCCTTATTTTCTTTACTGCCACTTCTTATTATCTCCTTATTTCCACCGACCAATATAATAACACTATTACTTTATTATTCTTATCAATACTATTGGGCCTAATATTCACACCACATCTTTTACTACCACCAACTATTAATTAAGCCCATATAATAAATCTAGTATTATTGCAATACTATTTCTACAACTTAATCAACCAAATAATCAACTAACAACATGACAACTTAAATCAACATTTTCAACATTTCCAAAAAATAATCCGTAATTAATTTAGTTAAATAATTAATTAAATTAACGGGCGTTACAACTCTCCCCCACTTAGAATATTTTCGTCCTCGAAAATATATTCAATACTACCACTCTTAGTACGAGTTTCGCATCCAACTCGTAGATTTCCAAGTTGCGTTTGGCAACACTTCGACCACTACTTTCCTGATAACTCACTAACTCAACACGATTCAAATCAATTACACACATGCCAAACATTCAACACTTCGCGGCATAATCGGTACTAGCATCTCAACTACTCCACCATAATCTGACATATCAACATTTAAAGTAGTAACAACTATAACCCACTTATACTTGGATGTACATCATCGCCATATCCTCTTAACAACCTTTTTCAACACCCAAAACATACACAATTTCATTCTCGTATGTCAATTATCAACAAAATATCAACAACTCTACTCATATTGTCGCATCACTCTGCTGGCTCCTAAATTCGACACCCTTGTTTGTTATCAATATAGACCATTAATTATGAGTCAAAAGAGTTTCCTACATAAGAAGGCTTCGACCAGCTGATCCTGTCGAAGGCTCATCGGAGAATGACAAGATACTTAGAGAAATTCCTTTGAGTGGGAATCTTGTTGTCTTCAACGTCGAAGGGACCTCTCGACAAAGGTACCTGATGCCCAAGGTCGAACGGTTTTGAGATTTGAATTGTTGGAGGGAAAACGGTTCCCAGCAGTTACCAAGTGCAACGTGCCGAGAACAGGAGCGTCGAATGCTGTGAGCGTGCCATGTGGCGTCATCTCGAAGCAGCGTAACTGCCCAACGGTTACTTAGGATTTGTTTTAGTATAAATACTAGTTGTTCACGTAGTTTTCGCGTGTGTTCATCATCTTATACAAGTCACTCATTTAGATTCAAGTACCCAACGTGAGCGAAAGAATCGTTGAGAATGTATGTGTGAAACACCATTTAAATTAATCAAAGTCTTTTATATTCAAGCCATTTATCGCTTTTCATTTACTTATCTCCGTCGAAGCCTTTTACTTAATGCTTTTATTTATTCTATCAAGCTTTTCTTCATGCAATTTACTTAAAGTTTCTTTACTTTACCGGCATTAATCACCATTAGGATTAGTCAAACTTCAGAAAATCAACCATGTCTTAGGATCAATATGATCGATCCTGCGAGTCACCAAATAAGTAACCTTTTGGAAGATCAGCGGTTGTTTACCAATTTCCACGGTAAACAAATTGGCACACCTGGTGGGACCTTGTGTTGATTTTTACGATTAACCGTTTTATATAAAATATCCTCCTTTTTTTCGAGAGTATTGCATGTTATTGAGAAGTGGTAGAATATACACCAACGAAACCAATATTAGGAGAAGAAGTGAAGAGATGGAGAATCCGCCAAACAATGGCAAAATCCCACAAACAAACGTGGGAGCAACGGTTATCCCAACCGTAAGTGAAGCAGTAACGGCTGGTTCGACGCCAGTAGTAATGGTTACACAAACGGGGCCATTACCTCCATTTACAGGCCCCAGGATGCCTTTGGGAACTCCCCCACCAAGGGGAAACCAAGGAACTAGGCCATATGTTCCCCCAGGTTTTTCGACAGTCGGTCTAAATCGAGAACCACTCTATGGCATGCCAACATCTGAATTGGCTAGCCTGACGAATGTTGCGTCCACTTTTTCAGACCCTTTAGTGAGCGCTTCTTCGCCACTCCAAGGCTCTGGAGTTGGGATGGCGAACAGGGGTAGGACCCAACTCTTAGGAGGAACGTCCCAAGTAATGCATGGCCTTACGAATGCTTCGACAGCAGTCTTGAGGCAGCAAATGGACGAAAGCAACCATGATATGGTTCAAATGTTGGCATAAACTTTAAGCACAATGCTAAATCCTCTAGTACAAAATACCACCCAGTCGAATCAGCAAATGACAGCGCAAATGGAGCGTCTGGCTGACTTTTTTGGGGTACCCCAACCTATTCAACAGCCCCAAAGGGCACAGATAAGGGGAAACCAAGGTATACTTCTAGAGGAAGAAACCACTATTAACCAAGTCCAGCAGCCTGTCAAAGAAAACCTTAGGGTACGAATGGAACAAGCCGGGGTTGAAGAGCCTAGAGTCATAGCCCCAGAAGTAAGGATGGTTAATAGAAACCAAAATGCTGACGAAGTAGTTCAGCAAATCCAATACCAGAATATTGGTTTGGAAAATAACTTGACAGCCATGATTGAAAGAATCATGATGCAAAATGGGATGAATACGGGCTTCCATAGGCCCAACTTTACATCTCCGCTGTCAGAATACGTGTTACAAACGGACTTGCCTCCTAGATGCAAAGTCCCTAAGTTCACTAAGTTTTCAGGGGACACGACAGAATCCACTGTCGAACATGTGGCAAGATACTTGATCGAAGCAGGAGAGATTTCAAACAATGAGAACCTGAGGATTAAGTATTTCCCAAGTTCCCTAACAAAGAATGCGTTTACTTGGTTCACAACTCTCCCCCCCAATTCGATCCATCATTGGACCCAGTTGGAGAGATTGTTCCATGAGCAATTTTACATGGGACAAACCAAGACAAGCCTGAAAGAGTTGGCCAGTGTAAAGAGGCGATTCACTGAACCTATAGACGAATATCTAAATAGGTTTAGGTTGCTCAAGGCAAGATGCTTTACGCAAGTGCTAGAACATGAGTTAGTCGAAATAGCCGCAGGAGGTCTAGATTACTCCATTAGGAAGAAATTAGACACTCAATACCTGAGAGACATGGCCCAATTGGCCGATAGGGTTCGACAGGTAGAACGCCTTAAAGCTGAAAAAGCCAGGGCGACAAAAACTCATAAAAGAGAAAGGATAGCGTATGTCGAAATGGACGATGAAGATCCAGAAACATTCGACGAACCTATATCCATCGAAGAAAGCGAGGTCGATTTAGCTGAGTTAAAACAAGGGCCACCATACTCTTGCAAACCACTAGTCCCCTCAAGTGGAAAAAACCCCACTGGCCCTGAGAGGGCCAATGATAGGTTCCCTAAAAAGACTTACAGTTTTGATATTACAAAATGTGATGAAATTTTTGACTTACTTGTAAAAGATGGCCAAATGATAATACCCCCAGGGGTAAAAGTGCCTCCTCTTGATCAAAGAAAGAAAAGAGGCTTTTGTAAATATCATAATTTTCTGGGCCATAAAACATCTCAATGTTTTCTTTTCAGGGATCTCGTACAAAATGCTATCGAAGAAGGGAGGTTGAAGTTTGCTGATAAGACCCCTATGATTGTGGACTCTAACCCTTTGCAGGCTGAAGCCCACTATGCTGAACCTTCAGAGGTGAATGTGATCGAGGCTTCCAGGAGTCAGGCGAAGAGGCCAGGAATAAGTATGGTCGAAGTCACCAAAGATCACATCAACATGCCAATCTTTGGCAGTTTTTCTGGGAATCTTTCTAGAAAGACAATCGAAGCAGTCCAAAAAGCTGCTGAAGGCCCAAAACTGGAGACAGGTGGAGCCTCAAAATCTGGAGCTAAACCCAGTTCCTACTTGGCCGCAGTGCAAGGCCATACATAAGACTTGGAGGCCCAGATGAAGCAGATGACTCTTGCTAATAAAGACATCATGAATGTCAACATGGTCGAAATCTCTGAACCAAAAGCTTCAGAGGAGGCCATTAGGCAAGAGCAAGCAAACAAAATGGCTTTCCCCCGGGAAAACAAAAATCTGGCAGATTTCCTGCAAAGATGCCAGAAGAAGAAGTCAGAAGTAATGATGTGTCCTTGATGCAGCTCTATTTTCGACAAGAAAGCTACTGAACACATCCAAGGTGTGAGAGCAGCAAACAAAAGAAGGGAAGGTGTTGATGTTCGACATGACCCCAGAAGAACCTACCAAAAGGGTTCAAATCAAGAAAGGAGGCCACTAACTTTCAGGCCTCCAACCAATGTGCCAGTTGATACGTGGCTCAAAACATCGAGTCGAAAGAGACCGAGCGAAGAAAGGTGGAACTCCTTCGAAGTGCCAAGAGGTTCATCTTTGACACACAAGAAAGAACCTCATGTTGTTGCCTCCAAAATGACCCAGGTATCAATTAACTACAAGGGAAAGAATCCAATGACTCAATCCCAATGGAGAAGATACCAAAGGCGGCGCAAGGCTGAGAGGGAAGTTGTCAACGAACCAAAGCCATAATCAAGTTCAAATGTCCCTCAGCGAAAGCAGAGAAAGCCTCTGGAGAGGCAACCAGTGACCAATAGACTGGTATGGCCTAACCAAGGCGAAGTTAGTAACGAAGATGGCTCTGAGTCTGATGACACCTTAGATATCATGGTGAACATAGTCTCAGTTTTGCCAAGAGAGTTCAACCGCCAGATGGAGGTCGAATTGAACGACTGGGAAGTCGAACAAGAAATGGCCAAGCATAGGCTAGTATGCTACTTCATCATGGATAATGGCTGCACAGAAGAGCAAAATGGTTTCTTCGAACCACCTACTGAGGCGATGAAAAGTCACCTCAAGCCTTTATTCATAAGGGCAAAACTCGAAGAAGCCACCGTAAACAAGATCTTGGTGGACTGTGGGGAAACCATCAACATAATCCCCCACTTCATGCTAAGAAAAATAGGCAAGAGTGATGAAAACATCAAGCCTCATAACATGGTCCTGTCGAATTATGAAGGCGGAATAGGGACCACTATGGGTGTGATCCAACTAGACCTCAAAGTAGGATCCATCCTTCGACCAACTATGTTTATGGTCATATCGGCCAAACCAAATTATAATCTGTTGTTGGGCCGAGAATGGATACATGGTGTTGGAGCAGTACCATCATCAATGCACCAAAGGTTAATACTATGGCGTCCTGATGGAATTGTTGAAAATATAGAAGCGGATCAGAGCTACTACTTGGGCGAAGTAAATCACCTGGGGAGAGCTGACTTCGACAAAAATTTGGCTCACATTGGGCCATGCCCAGCACCTGACTTCGACATGGCGCCAGCGCCAAATGATTTTTGTTCCTTGTACCTGCACCCTGAGCTTGGTTTTCAATGGGATAGAGAAGACTTGTCCCACATTGATTTCAGTGGGCTAACTGACATCCAACCAACTGGTTGGGGAAGTGAATTCAGTGATAATGACTGAGTCACAATCACTACAGCGAATTTCGGCTTACGTAGCCGAAACAAGGATGATAGCGGTTCTCGAAGTCGAAGTAAAATATATGGCCACCCAGGCCAACGATCAAGAGCTACCTTCTGCAGGTCCTGGAAAAGATTTCGACCCAGAGCCACCAGATATAGGTCCTGGAAAAGATTTCGACCCAGAACCTCCTGATATCATGACAGAAGAAATGCAGGAGCAAAGGCTCGACGCCATCTATGACGATGAGCCTTTGGGATTCAAAAAGGACCCCCTGGCGAACAACATCAAAATGTTAGCACAGGATCCTTTAGAAGAAATCAACTTGGGCGAAGGGTTAGAGAAAAGGCCAACTTACATCAGCGCCAAAATAGACCCATAGCTCAGGTTTGAAGTGATCCAATTGTTAAAGGAGTTCAAGGACTGCTTTGCATGGGATTACGACGAGATGCCTGGTCTCGACAGAGGATTGGTAGAACTTCAGTTGCCAATCAAACCTGGAAAGAAGCCAGTTAAGCAAAGTCCAAGACGCTTCGCTCCAGAAATACTATCGAAGATAAAAACGGAAGTCGAAAGACTGCTGAAGTGCAAATTCATACGGGCTACGAGGTATGTCGAATGGATTGCAAACATTGTGCCAGTAATTAAGAAAAATGGTACGTTGAGGGTATGCATAGATTTCAGAGATTTGAATGCTGCAACACCCAAAGATGAATATCCCATGCCTGTGGCAAAAATGCTAGTCGATTCTGCCGCTGGCCATGAGTACCTGAGCATGCTCGATGGTTACTCAGGGTACAATCAAATTTTCATTGCTGAAGAAGATGTGTCGAAAACAGCTTTTCGATGCCCCAAGGCTTTAGGCACTTACGAATGGGTAGTGATGCCTTTTGGCCTAAAAAACGCTGGGGCAACATATCAGCGAGCGATGAATTCTATCTTCCATGATTTTATTAACACTTTATGCAAGTATATATTGATGATATTGTTGTAAAATCTGTTTCCAGGAAGAACCATATAGACCACCTTCGACAATCATTTGAAAGAATGAGAGAACATGGTCTAAAAATGAACCCTTTGAAGTGTGCGTTCTGTGTAAAAGCTGGAGATTTCTTGGGCTTCGTCGTCCACAAGAAAGGAATCGAAATCAACCAGAACAGGACAAAGGCAATCTTGGAAGCGAAATCACCAACGAACAAGAAGGAACTGCAATCTCTGCTGGGCAAGATAAATTTCTTAAGGAGATTCATATCTAACCTAAGTGGAAAAGCTCAAGCCTTCTCACCCTTACTTCGATTGAATAAGGAAGGATTTGAGTGGGGGCAAGAGCAACAAGAAGCCTTCGACAAGATCAAAGGGTACCTCACCAAGCCGCCTATTTTGGTGCCTCCTTGTAGCAATAGGAGTATGAGATTGTACATAGCTGCATCTGACAAAACTTTGGGAAGCATGTTAGCCCAAGAAGATGAAAATGGAGTCGAAAGACCCATTTACTATCTTAGCAGAGTTTTGAACAATGCAGAAACTAGATATAGCGAAGTTGAAAAATTATGTCTATGTCTTTATTTCTCTTGTACAAAGCTCAAACAATATATAAAACCAGTTGATGTGTATGTTTCGTCTCATTTTGATGTTTTCAAATACATGTTGTCGAAACCCATCTTGCACAGCCAAATTGGCAAGTGGGCGCTAGCATTAACTGAGTATTCATTGACCTTTATGCCTCTCAAGGCAGTAAAAGGGCAAGTGGTAGCAGACTTTATAGTCGACCACTCAATTCAGGTTGAAAATATAAATTACGTGGAGATAGAGCCCTGGAAATTCTACTTTGATGGTTCCAGCCATAAAGATGGAACAGGAGTAGGGGTCTTAATTATTTCTCCAGAAAAAATTCCAACAACATTCAAGTACAATATAGAAGGTACTTGTTCGAACAATGAGGCTGAGTACGAAGCTCTAATTACTGGCCTTGAGATATTGTTGGAATTGGGGGCAACTCGAGTCGAAATAATGGGAGGTTCAGAGTTAGTCATTAAGCAAGTCACAAAAGAGTATAAATGCATAAGAGAAAATCTTATCATGTACTTTGTGATAACAAATCATTTTTTGAAAAAATTCGAAGTGGTTAACATTCGACACATATCTAGATTGGAAAATCAAGTAGCCAATGATTTGGCACAGATTACATTTGGGTACAAAATTTCAAAAACGAGATTACAAAGAGCAATCGAAGTTCGAGAAAAAATAAAAGCAACCAGCCTGTCTCCAACAGATTTGGAATCGACAAGACTAGGGTATGCTGATCGAAGGAACTTTGAAATTTCGTTCATAGACAATTTATCAGAGCAAGATTGGAGGAAACCCATTGTAGATTATCTACAAAATCCAGCAGCTTTGACAGAACAAAAAATAAAATATAGGGCGTTGAGTTACGTACTCATGGGTAATGAGCTGTTCAAAAAGACGCCTGAAGGGGTATTGCTAAAGTTCTTAAGAGAAATTGAAGCATACATAGCCCTTTCGACTACGCATGCTGGAGCATGTGGGGCTCACCAAGTAGGCCATAAGATGAAATGGTTGTTGTTTCGACAAGGACTATACTGGCCCACTATCTTGAAATATTGTGTTGAGTTCGCGAAGGGTTGCCAGGAATGTCAAGTCCATACGGGCATCCAACATGTACCAGCAAGCGAACTTCACTCAATAGTGAAACCTTGGCCTTTTAGAGGATGGGCGTTGGATCTTATTGGAGAGATTCGACCAGCATCATCAAAGAGCCAGAAGTATATACTGGTAGGCATTGATTATTTCACTAAATGGATCGAAGCTATCCCTTTAGCCAATGCAGACCAAGAAAATGTCATTGAATTTATTCAAAAGAACATTATCTACAGATTTGGAATCCATGAGACTATAACAACTGATCAAGGGTCAGTGTTTACTAGTCGAAAGATGCAGGAATTCGCTCAAGAAACAGGCTTCAGACTCCTAACATCAACACCTTATTATGCACAGGAAAATGGTCAAGTCGAAGCAGCGAATAAAATAGTGATTGGCCTGATAAAAAAGCATGTGGGAAAGAAGCCAAAAAATTGGCATAAGACGTTGGACCAGATCTTGTGGGCCTGTCGAACTTCCCCAAAAGAAGCCACAGGTACAACACCATATCGGCTAACTTTCGGTCATGACGCAGTACTGCCAGCAGAAATTTGTCTTCAATCAGCGAGGGTTTAGAGACATCAAGATATTCCCTCTGAGGTTTATTGGGATGTGATGTTAGACGAACTAGTAGATTTAGACGAGGAAAGACTACGAGCTCTCAACCTACTGAGAATTCAGAAGAAAAGAGTGGAAGACTCTTACAATAAAAAAGTAAAACCTAAGGCATTCTTGCCTGGAGAATTAGTTCGGAAGGTAATTCTCCCCATGGATCGAAGAGATCGAAGCATGGGAAAATGGTCACCCAAGTGGGAAGGACCGTTCAGAATTATTCAATTTTTTTCTGGTGGAGCTTATGAGGTCGAAGAGTTAAGCGAATATAAAAGACTCTTGAGGGTAAATGGCAAATATTTGAAAAAATATAAACCTATGCTCCAAGAGATCAAAATAAATAACAGTTAATGACTAAGCTAACCATAAAGAGCCAAAATGGAAAATTATATATTGATTAACCAAAATGGCTGCATTGTATTACAAAATTACAGTACATGGTCAATGAGGTGCTGAGAAAATTAGAAAGGGATGGAAGCTTTAAGTCGAAGATATTTGGCTTGCTGCAACTCCAGCCGCTTGTTACACAAGGCAGTCTCCTGAGAAAGTTTGGCAATCTGGTCATCAAGGGCTTGGGCCCTTTCAGCGAACTCTAAGCCTCGAGTAACTTCATCTTGGCTCTCTGCGTCCGAAACAGTCGAAAGGAGTTCCTCTTTGCGCTTAGTGTTAGCATTTAACTTGGCCTCCAACTCCTCGATCTGCGCCCTTATAGAGGCGTTATCTTGATCTATGGCTTCGATTTCCTGCTGCTTGGACGTCTTCTGTTTTGACAATTCTGCAATTCGAGAAGTCGATTCAGCTACTTCGGTCCAAGCAGAAGAACTCTTGCCATGTAGTGTTTCGAGTTGGCTGTTGAACCCCCTTCGACGTCTATAGTTCGCAGAGACTTGGTCAATGATGGAGTATAACTCCAAGATGAAGCTGGAAATTTCTGGAGAAACAACAAGCAAATCAACTGCACCTAGAACAACTCCCAAACAAGACGGGGCAGTAGGATCCCCCTCCAAATCCTTCATTAGATCCTTTTTGAAGAACTGAGCCTTGACCTTCTTCAAAACCTCATCAAGAGGAGAAGTCGAAGTGGACTTCCCTGATGCAGCAGAGGCATCATGGCTAGGGTCAGATGAATTCTCCCTGCTCTCGATGATGGCATTCAGGTAGCCAATTGGATCAGTTTGCTTCAAAAGGGCCAAGTCTTCTTTTGACCTGGGCTTTGTCAAGGTGATCATTTCTACAGCAGTGGTGGCTTGGGGCTGAGTTTGTTCAGCAGCGTCAGCATCAACATAACCCTCTTCATCATGTTGCTCCTCTGTCTCATTGACCACTTGATCTTCCTCCTGGTGTTGTTCCTCTGTTCCAACAAGGACTTCATCATCCACCAGTTCCTCCTCTCGTTGTCAGCTGTGATCAGCAGAGTCTTGTGGCTCTGAAGTTTGATTTACTTCGTTAGCAGAACTGACGAAGGAAGAAGGATGGTGAATGGGTCCTGTGATCGGTGGATCTGGAACTGACTGTTTAACGCTGGTTCGCGAAATTGTCGCGGAAGCAAGAGTCGCCACCGTCTTTTATTTTCTCCAAATGGAAAGGACAAAAGCATAGAAAAATTCCTTAAAGAGATTGCTCTCGGTTCGGGAGGTAGATTATAGAAAGGGAAGGTGTTAGCACCCTTTCTATCCATGGTTATCCATGGGCTCTTAGATACTTGCTCATTGTGTTTTCAAAAAATGGTTTGTTTGCTTTTCAACTGTGGGTTTTAAAAAGTTTCTTTGAAAATTCCAGTTCGACTCTTGTATCGGTCCTCAAGAGTGTTTGAAAAATTGCTTTCGAAAGCTTTTTGAAAAGGTGTCGGTGTGAAAAGTACTTTTGAATTTGTTTTGAAATTAGAGCAAGTATCTAGAGTCGTCTACCTACCCTAAGGAATTCGTCTGTGTAAATGTCCTTTAAAGCAGTGCCATCCCACCATTGAGAGGTAGGTAGCACCACCATTGGAGGTGTTCGGGTCAATTCGAAGGTTCGGGACATGGTGATCACCAGAGCAATGGGAAGACACCTTAGAAGCTACCCTCATGCCAGGTTCCCGGATCATGAGGACATACTAAGACATCCTCTACTCGACGATCACCTTTCGAGGGCAAGGCAACAGTGAAGCGTACCCTAGGGGTGGTGTGTGATTTGTGTATCGTTTTCAGATATTCTGTCTTGTTCATGTCATGGGTGATCTACGCTTTTGTTTTTATTTTAACATTCATTCTTGCATGCATTTTATTAGCAGTTAAAAAATTGCGAGAAATATAAAGTTCCTAAGCTATTACAAAGGCGCGGGTCCACATCGCCAAATTAAATCCAGGACCCGATTTGACATAAAATAAAAATGCGAGAAATATAAATGTTTAATTTACACGGCTTTGGGAGAATTACATAAAAATCATAAGAAAAGAAATAAAATGTGCGAAGAGAATTAAATCGAATGCGAGGGCGTTGGACCCTTTTTAATGAAATTAAATTACAATTTAACGAATTAATTAAATTAAAATAAAAGGAAAGATTTTTTGAGGTTTTTTGTATTTATGGACTTTTATGAGAGTTAAATGAAATTAAAATATTAATTAACCCTAATTCTAGTTATTTTTAATTTATTAAGAAAAGCATTGAAATTTAATCTAAAATTAACCTAATTAATTAATACGATTTTATTAAAAAATAAATAATTAATTATTAATGATGAGAAAAGAAAAGGATAAAAGTCTTTTGAAAACCCTAATTCTACAAATTTTTAGTTTATGAAAAAAATGTTAAATTAACCCTAGAATTTAAAACTAAATTAATGATTTTTATTTACAAAAATACTAAAATAAAATATATTTTTGTTTTTGTCTTTCTGATTTTTATTATTTTTTATGTTATGAAAATATGTTAATTTAAAGAATTAAAAAAAAGAATAATTGAAATAACACAAATAATGAAAAATAAAAAAAGAAAAGAGTTGCAAACCCTTGGGGGGTGCTGACCCCAGTTTGGAGGTCATATTGTGGCAATTAGGCCCAGTGACTTAAGGCCCTTTCTGACTTTTCATGGGAGCATGTGTATGCGTTGACTGCAGCATTCCATAGACCTCAGATCCTGGCCATTGGATGGAGGTTGTGGGACAAGTGGCGTGCTAGAGCATGAAGTATATGATGCACTTCTGGAGTGTGCGCTGCAGGTTAGCATAGAAAGAAAAATAATAGGGAGAAAGTGAGGGGACCTGGGAATCGAACCCAGGTCCCAGAGTTTACCAAGTGCTTCGTCCACCAACTATGCCATTCACGCGCTTTGTATATAATGTAACAAATAAATAATATAATGCAAACTAATGGTCAGCGGTTAATTTTCGCGCAAAAATTCAAATGAGCCAATCCCCTGAACACACCTCACCTTCTTCTCCAAGTGCCCTGCGTTTGCCTGAAAAACATAAACAAGATTGTGGGGGTTTTAAACCCCCACTACATGGTATATAGAAAAATAGCGATTAGCCCGTCTTTGATCAGAAATTGGGCGCGACCTAAGCATTGAATTCGTTGGAAGCTCTTGGTTCTAATGGTACCAGTCTCGTGTCTCAATTTTTCTTTGAACGTAAAGCCCCAAATTTGAACCTCTGCAACCCTAAAACGCTCCAATGGTGGATTCTCATATGATGCATGAAAACTCAATTAAAACATATGGTTAACTTTAGAATGCTTAGATTAGTGTAAATCAGTAAAGAAAACACATGAAAAATGTATGTAATTCAATATGCGATTATGAATATATTTCTGAAAAGCGGGACATGCTTCTACCGTTTCTTGGTGTTAGAGCTTATGATTTTGATTCAGGAAGTTCCCTTGATATCTCAGGAAGGTGATAGAACAATTATTTTGGCTTGAAACCCTTTGTAATCACGTTTTCAGTTTTGGAATTTCTTGATAAAATGCAAACTTGGTTATGGCTTTTGGGCGCGGTATTCAGGTCTTTTCCACTAGGGTTTGCATTAGGCTTATGTATGGAGTGTATTAGGGTTAAATTCAGAGCCAAAGGATCAAAGCATTGATGTAGAGAATATTTGATTTTCATGGCATAATTTTTCAATCTTTTTCATGCATATTTGATACCAACCATGTCCAAATCACATTGATTCTTTCCCTATCTGATTTGCACGAAATCTTGGAGATATTTCATGCATAAAAAGATTTAAAAAGTTTGCTTTGGTATTTTTCACATATTTATTTTATTAAATGAATTAATAGCAATTTAAAAATTCAAATAAATAAATAAAAATGATGAATAACTTCCCTTTGGGCCAAATGGTCGTGCACATGCTTTGGATGATGAATCTTGGAAGAAAATGTGGCCCAATAGCAATTTTAAGGCATTTGAAGCAAAGTTGACTTTTCAAAATACCCAAAAATTTCCCAACTTCCACAAGGCATATCTTGCTCAATTTTTAAGCTTTGATCATGTTCATGGACATTTTGGAAAGGTCTTGAAGTCCTATAACCAATGCCTTTGGTCCCATGTCATTTTGATTTACCAATCTCAAGTTATGGCCTTTCACTTAAAGTCCCTTTTTGTTGACTTTTGAAAATAACCTATAATGTTGAAATTGATAACTTTTTGTGAGAGCATTTATTGGACTTGAAGTGTGAAGAGGAGTTGTAGGAAATGTCTTTCTCTTCAAAATGAGCTTTGGATGGAATTTTTCTGATAATCCATGTGGAAGTTATGCCTTGGTCAAGTTACAGTTGACTTTTTCAACTGTCCAAATATGGAAACTTTTGCATCTTGAGACTTTTTGAGCCATGCCTTGAAAATCATGATCAAGAATTGATCAAATGATGTTTGTGGCTTCAAAATGAAATGTTGACCAAAAATTTGAACTTTTGACTGTCAAATGACCATTTTGCCCTTACAGTTGACTGTAGTGCAATTAGGGTTTTTGACTGTGCAATTTTATGCTGTAAGTCTTGAAACTTGGTATGAGGATACTTGACAATGTTTATAAGCAAGTGGGACTTGATTGGACCCTTGGAATCTTCAATTACTTTGTCAGAACCAAAACCCTAATTTTTGACTAATAGGAGGCCCTTGAACTGTGCAACCCTTGGGGAATTTTGAAGCTTTGACTTGGCAAATCTTGAAGAATATGGGAGGGCAAATTTTGGGGTACAACAATTGCCCCTGTTCAATCTTCTTAGACCTGAGGATGCAGATTGGCTGACGTGCCTTTCGTAATCCGAAGGTGGAAGATGATTGAACACTAGAGTGCCCAGAAATTTGCGCTCACATAGTAGCAGTGTGATGATGGGAATGGGCTTATTGATGCCATTTGGAGATTGATGGATAAGATGATGGGCTTATAGATGCCATACTAAGAGATGATGGAAGGTGGATGGGCTTATAGATGCCATCTGGATGTTGATCGCGTAAGAGATTCCTTAGCGAGAACTTGCGTACCTGCAAAAGAAAATGATTACCTGACCTGTTACAGGAGCTGGTCTTCAGATTCTTTGTATAGATGTGTCCTGACTGGTTACAGGAGCTGGATCTGGATCTTCTAAAGGTGATGAATGAATCAGGGACGGTTACTACCTCAACAGGAACGGTGAGAGAACCTTGGACGATTACTACCTCAACAGTATCGCTGAGAGAATCTCGGGCGACTTCAACCTCAACAGTAACGCTGAGAGAATCTTGGGCGACTTCAACCTCAACAGTAACGCTGAGAGAATCTTGGGCGACTTCAACCTCAACAGTAACGCTGAGAGAATCTTGGATATCTTCTACTGAGTCTTTATCAGGAAAATCTGTTAGGGGTCGATTTAGCTGGACTAGAGAAGGCCTTTGACTGGATAAGAAACAGAAAAATCTTAGGGTCGATTTAACTGAACCAGTCTAGGTCTTGAAATCTTCAACTGGATAAGAAACAGGGAGATCTTAGGGTCGATCTGACTGAACCAGAGAAGGCCTTTAACTGGATAAGAAACAGAAAAATCTTAGGGTCGATTTAACTGAACCGGTCTAGGTCTTGGAATGTCTTCAACTGGATAAGAAACAGGGAGATCTTAGGGTCGATCTGACTGAACCAGAGAAGGCTTTTGACTGGATAAGAAACAGAAAAATCTTAGGGTCGATTTAACTGAACCGGTCTAGGTCTTGGAATGTCTTCAACTGGATAAGAAACAGGGAGATCTTAGGGTTGATCTGACTGAACCAGAGAAGGCCTTTGACTGGATAAGAAACATAAAAATCTTAGGGTCGATTTAACTGAACCGGTCTAGGTCTTGAAATGTCTTCAACTGGATAAGAAACAGGGAGATCTTAGGGTCGATCTGACTGAACCAGAGAAGGCCTTTGACTGGATAAGAAACAGAAAAATCTTAGGGTCGATTTAACTGAACCGGTCTAGGTCTTGAAATGTCTTCAACTGGATAAGAAACAGGGAGATCTTAGGGTCGATCTGACTGAACCAGAGAAGGCCTTTGACTGGATAAGAAACAGTAAAATCTTAGGGTCGATTTAACTGAACTGGTCTAGGTCTTGAAATGTCTTCAACTGGATAAGAAACAGGGAGATCTTAGGGTCGATCTGACTGAGCCAGAGAAGGCCTTTGACTGGATAAGAAACAGAAAAATCTTAGGGTCGATTTAACTGAACCGGTCTAGGTCTTGAAATGTCTTCAACTGGATAAGAAACAGGGAGATCTTAGGGTCGATCTGACTGAACCAGAGAAGGCCTTTGACTGGATAAGAAACAGTAAAATCTTAGGGTCGATTTAACTGAACCGGTCAAGGTCTTGAAATATAGCTGAGAATTTAACTGGATCCTTCCTGAAAGGTAAAGGTTAGTTATATGCAATGCATGATATGGATCAAGCAATGATGTTCTCAACATAAATGAGATTTGTAAGATGTGATGCGTATATGCATGCTATAATGTATGAAAATGTGATGTTTATGAATATATCTTTTCGTTTTTAGGAAAATAAATCCTTGACGGGTGCCGGGAAGTCACTCCTGGGCTGATGTCGGAGAATAGAATATGCTTCCGCTGGGGATAATAGTTGCAAGTATACCGGTAGGAGAAGATAACTCCGTTGGGGAATAAACTTGGCGAATGGAATATTCTGCGGGGAGAAAAGTACTCTAGCGATCTTGCTGGGAAGCAATACTCTGTGGGGAGAGAGGTACTTTGTTGAGTTGTTAATAATAACTTGCTGGGGATACCATTGTTGTGTTGGAAGTGTTAATAGACTTCGCTGGGGATAAGAAGACTTTGTCGAGGACGATCTTTCCGTGGCTTTTGGCTGAGGATAAACCAGTTATATCCTGGTAGGGAAATAACCCTTTGAATAAAGCCGGAAGACGCGTTCGTGTTCTGCGAGGATAAGCTTCCAGAATCTACTGGGGATAAGCTTGCTGCTTGGGGAGATGAATTCCAACTTTCCTGGGGAAACTGGATTGGACTCTCCTGGGGAAGTTTGAGCTGTATCGGGGAAGTGACTCCATTGAATGTTTGATATACCACCGGGGAACAATCTTTAGACCAAGATTGCCGGGGATGCTTGTTAAGAATGCATGCATACTGCTGGGGAATGTTGATATCTGCTGAAGGTTACCCAACTTCCTTAAGGTTGATAATAGCTTTGCTTGGCGAGAGTGCACTGACTTGCTGGCTCACTCTCTGGGGAATTGGGATGTCTGGTTATGTTCTTTAGCTGAACCTACCTTGGTACCTTGGAGGACCGAACAATTAGATTGCTTAGACAACTCTTTTATTGCCCCTGTTTCTAATGTTACCTATGATTAATCCTTTGTTTCGTATGCAAATATTCATGACTTAGCAAGTTATTGTCAATGCATATATCACAAATTGAACCTTGGACGTTCTTCGCAAAACAAAACAGAAAAGGAAAAACAATTGGCAATTTTAACTGAAAAGTATATTTGTATTGATTTTTTTGAATTTGCATGTAAAATAGGTGTTTATGTACAAGAGGCTGCCGTCCTAGTAAGAGAACGCCGCCGAACAAAAGAGTTTATACACATTGTACAAGAAAATAAAACAACTGTGTAAAATGAGTGATCCACTGGGTTTCGACTCTGCTATCGCCCTTATATCTCCGAGCGTCTCATCACTTGATGACCTTAGTTGAAGATGAAGCTGACTGATCGATGCCGTCTGAACTTGATGTAGATACCGGATTCCGGATGCAAAGTGATCAATGAGACATAGTATTACACTTTATCCCTAACTTTTTCCTGGACCGCCCTTTCGGGTTTTCAGTCCACCGGGATACCCATTTTTGCCCAAGCCGCCTTTTCAGGTTTTCGACTTGCCGGGTGTACAGATTTTTTCATTTCATCCCTTCATTTTGCCCGAACCCTTTTGGTTCGCCGGGAAGCCCTAACTTTTGCCTAGGCATGTCAGCCTAGCGGGTCTTTTTTATGCGTAGTATCTTTTTACTATGTCTGCATTGGCGGGGTGAGGAAGGTCGTCACCATCCATGTTGGTTAAAATCATGGCTCCTCCTGAGAACACATGTTTAACCACAAACGGGCCTTCATACGTAGGGGTCCATTTGCCCCTTGGATCACTCTGAGGAAGGATGATTCACTTGATTACCAGATCCCCAACTTGATATTCCTGTGGTCTGACCTTTTTGTTAAATGCCCTGATCATCCGTTTCTGATACGTCTGACCATGACAGATAGCAGCAAGTCTCTTTTCATCAATAAGGTTTAGCTGATCAAGTCGGGTCTGGATCCAATCATCTTCATTCAGATCTGCATCCTTCATTATCCGGAGAGAGGGTATTTGCACTTCGATCGGTAAGACTGCCTCCATACCGTAGACCAAGGAGAAAGGAGTTGCCCCGGTTGACGTCCTGGCTGAGGTACGATACCCATGTAGAGCGAACGGTAACATCTCGTGCCAATCCTTATAAGTCACTGTCATCTTCTGCACGATTTTCTTGATGTTCTTATTTGCTGCTTCTACAGCCCCATTCATCTTCGGTCTGTAAGGAGAAGAGTTGTGGTGCTGTATCTTAAACTGCTCGCAGAGCTCAGTGATCATCTTGTTATTCAGATTGGTACCATTGTCTGTAATAATTCTTTCTGGGACGCCGTATCGATAGATCAGATTATGCCGAATGAACCGTGCCACAACCGTCTTGGTTACCGTAGCGTAAGATGCTGCTTCAACCCACTTCGTAAAGTAATCAATCGCTACCAGGATGAAGCGATGCCCATTGGACGCTGTAGGTTTAATCTCACCGATCATATCTATACCCCACATTGCAAACGGCCAAGGCGCAGTCAGAACATTTAGAGGAACTGGAGGAACATGCACCTTGTCTGCATAAATCTGGCATTTATGGCATGTCCGAGAATGTTGGTAGCAGTCTGCTTCCATTGTGGACCAGAAATACCCTGCTCGAAGGATCTTCTTTGCCATAGTGTGTCCACTGGAATGTGTTCCGAAGGTCCCTTCATGTAGCTCTTCCATAATCCTTTCTACTTCTGTCTTGTCCACACAACGCAGTAAGGTCGAATCATGGTTTCGCTTATACAAGATGCTGTTGCTAAGAAAGAACTTCGCTGCGAACCTCCTCAGAAACTTCTTATCGTTGACAGACGCACCTTCAGGGTATTCCTGAGCTTCCAAATATCTCTTCACTTCATGGTACCAAGGCTTCTCAGTTACCAAATCAGTCTCAAGATCACAACAGTATGCCGGTTCGTCCAGTTTCCAGATGATGATCCGGGGAGCCTCATTGTCCCATTTGACTTTAAACATGGAAGACATCGTAGCTAACGCGTCCTCCAGCTGATTCTCCTCTCTTGGGAAATGTTCAAAGGTTATCTTCGTGAAGTGGGGGATCAATGTCAACACACATTCTCTGTAAGGAATAAGATTCGAATGTTTCATATCCCACTCTCCTTTGATCTGATTGATCACCAGAGCGGAATCTCCGAAGACACTCAAATACTTGATCCTTAAGTCGATCGCATCTTGGAGACCCATGATGCATGCCTCATACTCCGCCATGTTGTTGGTGCAGTTGAAACATAGCCGGGCAGTGAGTGGAGTATGAGTGCCTTGAGGGGATATTATCACAGCGCCGATACCGTTACCCAAAGCGTTGGAGGCTCCGTCAAAGTGCATAGACCATCGGGATCCTTCCTCAGGTCCTTCATCCGGTCCAGGTACTTCACAATCAGTCACTATCATGATGCTCTCGTCAGGAAATTCAAAATTCATTGACTGATAGTGATCTACTGCCTGATGTGCCAAGTGGTCTACCAATACACTTCCCTTGATGGCTTTCTGGGTTGTGTACTGGATGTCGTATTCTGTCAAGATCATCTGCCATCTTGCTATTCTCCCAGACAGAGCAGGCTTTTCAAATATGTACTTTATAGGATCCATCTTTGAGATTAACAAGGTGGTATGAGTCAGCATATACTGTCTCAGCCGGCGAGCAGCCCATACCAAAGCGCAACAAGTTTTATCAAGCAGTGAGTACCGGGTCTCACAGTCGGTAAACTTTTTGCTAAGGTAATAAATGGCATGCTCTTTTCGGCCAGACTCGTCATGCTTCCCCAGCACACACCCCATTGAGTTATCAAGTACTGTCAGGTATAGTATCAGAGGTCTCTCTTCAACCGGTGGCATAAGGATGGGTGGCTCTTGGAGATACTCTTTGATTCTGTCAAAAGCAGCCTGACATTCGTCATTCCAACGTACTACCTGATCTTTCTTCAGCAGCTTGAAGATTGGCTCACAGGTAGCAGTTAGGTGTGAGATGAACCGAGCAATGTAATTCAGGCGTCCTAAAAAGCCTCTGACCTCTTTCTCTGTCTTAGGAACCGGCATCTCTTGAATAGCTTTAACTTTGGCAGGGTCCACTTGAATACCCTTATCACTTACAACAAAGCCTAGCAACTTTCCAGATCTTACCCCGAAGGTGCACTTGTTCGGGTTCAACCTCAGCTTATACAACTTCAGACGGTCAAACAACTTCTGCAGATGATCTAGGTGTTCTTCCTCAGTTTGGGACCTTGCGATCATGTCGTCAACATACACTTCTATCTCATGATGGATCATGTCATGAAATAAAGCAACCATGGCACGTTGGTAGGTTGCCCCAGCGTTCTTCAGTCCAAAAGGCATGACCTTGTAGCAGAAGGTGCCCCACTGAGTAACAAATGTAGTCTTTTCCATGTCTTCAGGAGCCATCTTGATCTGATTATACCCCGAAAAACCATCCATGAAAGAGAACACCTTATGCTGAGCTGTATTGTCAACAAGGACATCAATGTGAGGTAGAGGGAAGTCATCTTTGGGGATGGCCCTGTTCAGATCCCTGTAATCGACACACATTCTGACCTTTCCATCTTTCTTAGGTACCGGCACCACATTAGCAACCCACTGTGGGTAAGAAGTCACTGCGAGAAACCCGGCATCAAACTGTTTCATAACCTCGGCCTTGATCTTCTCAGACATCTCTGGACGCATACGGCGGACCTTTTGCTTGACCGGAGGGCAGTCTTCTTTAGTAGGCAAGTGATGGACCACAATATCGGTATCCAACCCGGGCATGTCTTTATAGGACCAGGCAAAGATCTCCATATAATCATGTAACATCTGAGTCAACCGTTGCTTCACGCTGAGCTCTAGGTTGGCACCAATCTTTACCTCCTTTCTGTCCGTCTCAGTACCCAGATTTATTGTTTCCACTGGCTCTTCATGTGGTTGAATTGCCCTCTCTTCCTGGAGCAACAGTCTTGCAAGCTCGCCAGGCACTTCGCAATCATCTTCACCTTCGTCTTCGGCTAAGTTGATCGGATTTTCGAAGTCATAACTGACAGTAGCAGAGTCGTTACCAGTGAGATCCAGAGTGGATTGAAACCTGTATGAGTGAGTGTGTGTAAATACAGCTGTTTTGCAATATAAAGAAAGGAAAGAAAGAAAAGGAGCATGAGATTTGAAATGCGAGAAAATGTCCAAGATTTTTATTCATGATATATGAAATGAAAATTTATATGCCCTCACAAATGAAGCCACGGTGCCCCAGGTAAGACACCGGGCCATAGAGTTCAATTTATTGTTTATTACAAATGACAAAACAAAGAAGTTTATTACTGCGTAACAAAAGTAACAGGAGTATGGTCCTTAGCAATCCAATTGGTCAATCCGCCATCAGTTGTCGGGTAGATCCAGCTATTGAACTCAGCTTCATCCACTTCATTATCCTCCCCAACAACATTCACTCCTGGGTTGGTAATGAGCACAGGAGGTCTTCTGGTCTTTGCCTTCCGCATAGCTTTCTGTCCCTCTGCAGTAAAACCCAGTCCGAACTTGTCAGTTTTCTGTGTAAAATCAGGGAGCCTTCCCCAGTTAGCACATTCACCTTTATTGACCACAGCCCGGGCATCCTTCAAGGAAGCCATCCGTCCATCTCAATATACCTGAAGGAATTCAAATGGCTTACCATATACTCCTCCTCTCCCTGCAAAGTGACAATCTTCCCTCTGACAGGGTATTTTAGCTTCTGGTGCAAGGTAGAGGTCACTGCCCCATCTTTGTGGATCCAAGGTCGACCCAGTAGACAAGAATAAGATGGACGGATATCCATCACATAGAAGGTAGAGTTGAATACTTGGGAACCCACACGGATAGGAATGTCCACCTCTCCATGGACCATCCTCTTGGAACCGTCGAAGGCTCTGACGATGATATTGCTAGGCTTTAGCTCCAGGCCCTCACAATCCAAACGGTCTAAGGCCTTCTTGGGTAGCACATTCAAGGAAGAACCAGTGTCCACCAACACGTGCGCAAGAGTAGTGCCCCTGCATTCAATAGAGACATGCAGGGCGTCATTATGGTCCCTTCCTTTGGCAGTAAGGTCAGCATCTGAGAAACCCAAGCCATTGTCGGCTGTCAGATTTGCTACACAATCAGTAAACTGGACAGCAGATGTCTCCTGTGGCACATGGGCCGTCTTGAGAAATGAAATTAAGGCCTTAGCATGGGCCTCTGAGCACAGTAGCAAGGAGAGCATGGAGATTTTGGAGGGCGTATGCCCCAGCCGCTCGAAAACATTAAAGTCACTCTTCTTGATTATTTTCAGGATTTCCTCCATCTCTTGTTGGGAGGCCTCAGCATTTACAGGTCTTGGTGCCTCCATCCGGGCAGGCTCATCTTCAATCCCTTTGCCCCGAGCATTATATGACTCGGCAGCAGGGGAAACAACTTGATCAGAAACAGGGACAAGTACACTTGTAGGTGTTATAGTGAGGGGTCTTCGAATAGCGGGCGGTGCAATGTCAGGCGAGAAGAGCCTGCCACTGCGGGTAACCTTTGCTGGACCAGTGATATTGCTGATACTGGTGCCAGTGTTGAACTCTTGCTTGATTCCATTCACATACACATCTGCCCCATAGTGCCAGGGGATAGCCTTATCAGATTCGTAGGGGAGAGGCCCCGGAACAGTAATGACAACAGGTGCGACAGTCATGATTTGAACCGGCTTCCTTGGGAGAGCCTTGATTGGATTATTAAAGATTGTAACCACAGAAACTTCTTCTACCGGAACCAACTAAACAGCGGACTTCTTGAACATAATCTCTTTGCTGTCCATTAGGCTTTGGATGCCCAACTTCAGCAAAGGACAACTAGAGAGGGAAACAGCACAGAAAAGGCAACCTTCACTACAACCCGGAAATAAACCGGCCAACAATAGATTCCTCTTGACAGTCATTAAGGGAGTAGCCACATCATCCACAGAAACGGCGTATACATCTTCATCAATGGCATTCACTCCATGCTGGGGCATAGGAGCAGTTACCACATTTGGCCTCTCAGGCGCTTCAAACTGTATCTCTTTTGCATCAATAAGGTCTTGTACCTTATTCCTCAAGGCCCAACAGTCATCAGTGGAATTCCCCGGGCTATCGGAGTAATAAGCACAGCGGGCATTTAGATTGTATTTGGGAGAGGCAGTGTTCACAACCTTCGGGGCCTCTCTGACAGTCACTAGGTTGGTGGACAGCAACTGCGGCAAGATTTGCGATAAAGTCATACTCAAACGGGTAAACTCCCTTCTAGGTCTTTCAGCCCTTTGAGGATTGGTTTACCGAGGAGCGGCAGCAGGCTTGGCAATCATCACCGCGTTGACAGATGGGCGGCGCTCAGGTTTCTCTTGTCTTCTAGAGCCGTATACAGCACTGGCCTCTTTTTTAAAGGGCTTCTTCTTAGAGCTTGACGATGCACCCTTCTGAATTTTACCAGACTTCATCCCAGCCTCTATTCTCTCTCCAGTTAGAATAAGATCAGTAAACCCTGCAGATGAGTTACCAATGAGATGGTTGAAAAATGGCCCAGATAGGGTCCCCAAGAACATGTCTACCAACTCCCGGTCAGTTAATAGAGGCTGCACCCTTCCAGCCAGATCCCTCCACTTCTGAGCGTACTCTTTAAAACCTTCGCTTGACCCTAGCGACATACCCTGGAGTTGGGTACGTGTAGGGGCAAGGTCGGCATTATATTGATACTGATTATAGAAAGCAGTAGCCAACTCCTCCCAGTTACGAACCTTGGTCCCATCCAGCTGATAGAACCATTCGAGATGAGTCCCTGAAAGACTCTCCTGGAAGAAGTGGATCCACAAGTTCTTGTCCATTGAGTACGGTTGAATCTTCCGCATGTAGGATCTGAGGTGTAACTTGGGACAATACGCCCCGTCATACTTGGTAAAGGATGGTGCTTTGAACTTATGAGGAATGATCACACCAGTAGACAAACCCAAATCTCCAAAATCCAGCCCAGGCACTTGTTGGATCTCCATAGCATTCAGTCTGTCCTCCAACTGCTTGTACCGGTCTTCAGCCGGAGGCTACTGTTCCTCATCAAAATCAGTCTCGTTGTCAGAGACTACCGGACTAGGACCTTTTCCCCCTTGAGGACTACTCTTGCCTATAGAAGAACCAGCCTCCTCGTTCTGCAGAGTGTTGCCAAACCTTCGGCCCGAGTTGAAAAGAACAGTTCTCCTCCTCTTCTTCTTCTCTTTCTTCAGGAGCAGAGCCTTCAGCTCTTCTTGGCCCTGAGCCAAACCCATGATTAGTTCCTGAAATTGCGCATTCTGCGCCTGAAGAGCCTTGATGGACATCTCGGTTGATGATGAGTCAGGATTCATGATGCTGAAATAAACAGCGAAGAACGGTAAGCAACCTGAAAAAGAAGAAAACCTGCTATGCACGTGATGAATGGAATGCGTATGATTTATGTTTTCAAAGACAGTCGGGAATCAACTTTGTAAACAAAAAGGAACACACTTCATTAGATTCAACTTTGAAACTTAAATTGTTCAACAGGTTGCCCTTAGGCGTTACATGAAAGGAAATACTGAAAAGGGAAATAAAACTGTAAAATAACATCCAGAGCTCCTTATTGATCCCATGGTCTCCTCTTCTCAGTACGGATGTAAGCATTCAGAGCTCGCTCATTCTCCAACTGCTTTGTCAACTTCTGGATCTTCAATTCCTGCTCGTTGAACTTTTCCCGGTAAGAATCCCGTTCTTCTCGCAGTTGCGACCAAGACCTCTTTAATGTCTCATAATCAGTAGGTATCTGAGGAGGAAGGACAGTTGGAGGAACCCCATCTTTGTCAGGACACTCGAGAATGACGGGTCTGACAGCTTCATACGACATACCTAACTTCTGAGCACGGATGCGAACCCATTTGTAGTAGGCTTCCATAGGTAAAGAAGTCTTTGGCCCTAACTCCTGTGGGTCAGCTTTATGAACTTTGTCCCAAGCCTTGATGAACCTACGACGTAGCTCATCACTATCCACCTGAAACTCAAAGCTGATGTGAGGCACCAACATCTCGTGGGGTCCTGCTCTTCTGGCCCTTCCAAACTGACGGAGCGCTAGACATGGATTGTAAGAGATTCCTCCTTGGGTACCAATCAGGGGAACATTAGGGTATTCCCCGCATCGATCAATAATAGCTATCTCATCCAAACCTCTGCAAGTCCAAATGATGTCTTTATCGGTGAGAGACATTAACCTATGAGCCCAACCTCTTCCTTCTTGGTTCTGCAGTACGAACTTAGGGAGGTGCGAAATAAACCACCTCACCAACAAAGGGATACAACACCACAGGGTTCCTCGTCTTCGGGCAGTACGAGCATGAAGTTGTTGCAGGATGTCACCCAAGAGAGTGGGTACAGGATTCTGAGACATAAAGATCCTTATGGCAGTGACATTGATGAAGTTGTCAGGATTAGGAAACAAGACTAACCCATAGATTAAGAGAGCCAAGATGTCTTCATATGCCCTAAAGTCCAGGTCGTTCCAGAAGCTGTTAGCTTTACCAATCAGAAACTTGGCCAAGAAACCCTTAATTCCGCTTCTAGTTACCCAGTTGTCCATTACCTCTTGATGTGTCAAGGGAAGAGCTGCAGCAACCTCCTCAAGCCTGAGGGTCTTTTCCCAACCAGTAAAGGGAGTCTGATCCAAGATAGGGATACCAAGCAAATCAGAGAACTCTTCCAGGGTAGGGACCAGCTGGAAGTCTTGAAAGGTGAAGCACTGGTACAGAGGGTCATAGAACTGGGTCAGAACACTCATCAACTGTTGATCCCGCTTTGCAGTGACTAAACTGAGAAGAGAACCATGCCTCTGAATGAAGGAAGTGGTATTTGGAATTCTGCTAACCAACTCTTCAAGCAACTCAGGTGAGTGAACAAAGTTGAACCGGATAGTATTCCTTCGCACAGGCATCATGGTGTCCTACAAAACAGAGCAAAGATGAAACCCTCTTGTCTTTGAAATGTCAGTACTTATGCCGGATGCATGCAATGCTCATGATGTTATGATGTTATGATAAAGCACACCACAAATAGATACAAAGGCAAACATGGTAAGGCACACAAGTCATACAAGACAGACCCTTAAAGTTTAGGCCAACATGAGGTCTAGGTATTACCCTCTTTCAATTTGTTGGTTCATACCTGTCCTATCAAAGTAACCGGGTTCTTAGAGGATCCCAATATCATTGACTACCCTCAATCGGTCATAACTCCAGCATCGCAATCTTTTCTTGCGGCCAGAACCATCACGAGAGTTTAGCCTCAATGGGCATAGCATACTGCTACTGTTCTAATGGCCAAGTTGTGTCATTTAAGGTTCTAAGGTTGTTGGTGCTTAATGACTCCTCAGAAGACCCATATTCTCCTCGTTGCAACACAAGGGATATCGGTACAGACCAAGGTGCCACACCAACGTAGCCACTGTTTCACCCGTGTCGGTCTACGCCGGACAGGTCCCTCACAACTTATGCTACCTAAACAGGGTATCCCCAGATCCGGGTTAGGATCTATGTAACTCCCATGCAACCCACAAATTTAAAGCAGACAAGTCAATATAATTGAAAACACAGTTATGAACTAACCCTAAGGTACACCTCACTTTAAGTTTAAGTCCCCAGCAGAGTCGCCAGTTCTGTGATCGGTGGATCTGGAACTGACTATTTAACGCTGGTTCGCGAAATTGTCGCGGAAGCAAGAGTCGCCACTGTCTTTTATTTTCTCCAAATGGAAAGGACAAAAGCACAGAAAAATTCCTTAAAGAGATTGCTCTCGGTTCGGGAGGTAGATTATAGAAAGGGAAGGTGTTAGCACCCTTTCTATCCATGGTTATCCATGGGCTCTTAGATACTTGCTCATTGTGTTTTCAAAAAATGGTTTGTTTGCTTTTCAACTGTGGGTTTTAAAAAGTTTCTTTGAAAATTCCAGTTCGACTCTTGTATCGGTCCTCAAGAGTGTTTGAAAAATTGCTTTCGAAAGCTTTTTGAAAAGGTGTCGGTGTGAAAAGTACTTTTGAATTTGTTTTGAAATTAGAGCAAGTAACTAGAGTCGTCTACCTACCCTAAGGAATTCGTCTGTGTAAATGTCCTTTAAAGCAGTGCCATCCCACCATTGAGAGGTAGGTAGCACCACCGTTGGAGGTGTTCAGGTCAATTCGAAGGTTCGGGACATGGTGATCACCAGAGCAATGGGAAGACACCTTAGAAGCTACCCTCATGCCAGGTTCCCGGATCATGAGGACATACTAAGACATCCTCTACTCGACGATCACCTTTCGAGGGCAAGGCAACAGTGAAGCGTACCCTAGGGGTGGTGTGTGATTTGTGTATCGTTTTCAGATATTCTGTCTTGTTCATGTCATGGGTGATCTACGCTTTTGTTTTTATTTTAACATTCATTCTTGCATGCATTTTATTAGCAGTTAAAAAATTGCGAGAAATATAAAGTTCCTAAGCTATTACAAAGGCGCGGGTCCACATCGCCAAATTAAATCCAGGACCCGATTTGACATAAAATAAAAATGCGAGAAATATAAATGTTTAATTTACACGGCTTTGGGAGAATTACATAAAAATCATAAGAAAAGAAATAAAATGTGCGAAGAGAATTAAATCGAATGCGAGGGCGTTGGACCCTTTTTAATGAAATTAAATTACAATTTAACGAATTAATTAAATTAAAATAAAAGGAAAGATTTTTTGAGGTTTTTTGTATTTATGGACTTTTATGAGAGTTAAATGAAATTAAAATATTAATTAACCCTAATTCTAGTTATTTTTAATTTATTAAGAAAAGCATTGAAATTTAATCTAAAATTAACCTAATTAATTAATACGATTTTATTAAAAAATAAATAATTAATTATTAATGATGAGAAAAGAAAAGGATAAAAGTCTTTTGAAAACCCTAATTCTACAAATTTTTAGTTTATGAAAAAAATGTTAAATTAACCCTAGAATTTAAAACTAAATTAATGATTTTTATTTACAAAAATACTAAAATAAAATATATTTTTGTTTTTGTCTTTCTGATTTTTATTATTTTTTATGTTATGAAAATATGTTAATTTAAAGAATTAAAAAAAAGAATAATTGAAATAACACAAATAATGAAAAATAAAAAAAGAAAAGAGTTGCAAACCCTTGGGGGGTGCTGACCCCAGTTTGGAGGTCATATTGTGGCAATTAGGCCCAGTGACTTAAGGCCCTTTCTGACTTTTCATGGGAGCATGTGTATGCGTTGACTGCAACATTCCATAGACCTCAGATCCTGGCCATTGGATGGAGGTTGTGGGACAAGTGGCGTGCTAGAGCATGAAGTATATGATGCACTTCTGGAGTGTGCGCTGCAGGTTAGCATAGAAAGAAAAATAATAGGGAGAAAGTGAGGGGACCTGGGAATCGAACCCAGGTCCCAGAGTTTACCAAGTGCTTCGTCCACCAACTATGCCATTCACGCGCTTTGTATATAATGTAACAAATAAATAATATAATGCAAACTAATGGTCAGCGGTTAATTTTCGCGCAAAAATTCAAATGAGCCAATCCCCTGAACACACCTCACCTTCTTCTCCAAGTGCCCTGCGTTTGCCTGAAAAACATAAACAAGATTGTGGGGGTTTTAAACCCCCACTACATGGTATATAGAAAAATAGCGATTAGCCCGTCTTTGATCAGAAATTGGGCGCGACCTAAGCATTGAATTCGTTGGAAGCTCTTGGTTCTAATGGTACCAGTCTCGTGTCTCAATTTTTCTTTGAACGTAAAGCCCCAAATTTGAACCTCTGCAACCCTAAAACGCTCCAATGGTGGATTCTCATATGATGCATGAAAACTCAATTAAAACATATGGTTAACTTTAGAATGCTTAGATTAGTGTAAATCAGTAAAGAAAACACATGAAAAATGTATGTAATTCAATATGCGATTATGAATGTATTTCTGAAAAGCGGGACATGCTTCTACCGTTTCTTGGTGTTAGAGCTTATGATTTTGATTCAGGAAGTTCCCTTGATATCTCAGGAAGGTGATAGAACAATTATTTTGGCTTGAAACCCTTTGTAATCACGTTTTCAGTTTTGGAATTTCTTGATAAAATGCAAACTTGGTTATGGCTTTTGGGCGCAGTATTCAAGTCTTTTCCACTAGGGTTTGCATTAGGCTTATGTATGGAGTGTATTAGGGTTAAATTCAGAGCCAAAGGATCAAAGCATTGATGTAGAGAATATTTGATTTTCATGGCATAATTTTTCAATCTTTTTCATGCATATTTGATACCAACCATGTCCAAATCACATTGATTCTTTCCCTATCTGATTTGCACGAAATCTTGGAGATATTTCATGCATAAAAAGATTTAAAAAGTTTGCTTTGGTATTTTTCACATATTTATTTTATTAAATGAATTAATAGCAATTTAAAAATTCAAATAAATAAATAAAAATGATGAATAACTTCCCTTTGGGCCAAATGGTCGTGCACATGCTTTGGATGATGAATCTTGGAAGAAAATGTGGCCCATTAGCAATTTTAAGGCATTTGAAGCAAAGTTGACTTTTCAAAATACCCAAAAATTTCCCAACTTCCACAAGGCATATCTTGCTCAATTTTTAAGCTTTGATCATGTTCTTGGACATTTTGGAAAGGTCTTGAAGTCCTCTAACCAATGCCTTTGGTCCCATGTCATTTTGATTTACCAATATCAAGTTATGGCCTTTGACTTAAAGTCCCTTTTTGTTGACTTTTGAAAATGACCTATAATGTTGAAATTGATAACTTTTTGTGAGAGCATTTCTTGGACTTGAAGTGTGAAGAGGAGTTGTAGGAAATGTCTTTCTCTTCAAAATGAGCTTTGGATGGAATTTTTCTGATAATCCATGTGGAAGTTATGCCTTGGTCAAGTTACAGTTGACTTTTTCAACTGTCCAAATATGGAAACTTTTGCATCTTGAGACTTTTTGAGCCATGCCTTGAAAATCATGATCAAGAATTGATCAAATGATGTTTGTGGCTTCAAAATGAGATGTTGACCAAAAATTTGAACTTTTGACTGTCAAATGACCATTTTGCCCCTGCAGTTGACTGTAGTGCAATTAGGGTTTTTGACTGTGCAATTTTGTGCTGTAAGTCTTGAAACTTGGTATGAGGATACTTGACAATGTTTATAAGAAAGTGGGGCTTGATTGGACCCTTGGAATCTTCAATTACTTTGTCAGAACCAAAACCCTAATTTTTGACTGTTAGGAGGCCCTTGAACTGTGCAACCCTTGGGGAATTTTGAAGCTTTGACTTGGCAAATCTTGAAGAATATGGGAGGGCAAATTTTGGGGTACAACAGGTCCCCCTGCGCTATTTACAAAGGAACCGGAACCTTCGCCAGGATGCCCAATTGGTGTTGAAGTTCCAGCGGTCTCCTGAAAATAGAAGAAAAAATATATTCTGGTTTAGAGAGATACAAAATCGAATGTGATCGTAGACACCTAAGTTAAAAGTGGTCGAAGGCACTACCTGTAGAGGAACTTCAGCCCCAGGGCTAGAGTTGTCACTCTCAACGGGTTTGTTGAGCAAGACGTTTAGCTCCTCCTTCGTGGGCTCTTCGATGATCACAGGAGGTGGCCTGGGTTTTTTCCCTGGGACCTTGATTCTGATCGTAGGTCGAGGCTCAGGAGCAGGGGCAACCTTCTTCACCTTTCTCCGTTTAAGACGAAGATGGGGAGATTTGTCCTTGTCGCCACTCGCAGATTCGACTGTTAATGCAGGTCGCTTCTTAGGCGCAGGACTCTGAAAGCCCCAAATGGAGTTGGTTTAGAATGCAACATTGAAAACCAGGATGTTTAAAACCAGCAGGAAACAAGAAAAATTTTGTTACCTGTGCTGGAGGTTTTGTAGAGGGACCTCCACCCTGATGGCTGTCTGTGGCTTTCTTTGCCACAAGTTTTCGAAGGGAAAAAAGACATGATCACAAGTTATAATTGACAAGTTATAGGTCGAAATGGAAAGACAAATATAATTTGAAGAGGGAACGTACATTTCTTTATTTTGTCGAGAACCAAGATGAAGGACTTCTAGCGTTCGTCTGCAAAATCCTTTTCGTCGAAGTACTCTTCGGCATAATATCTCTTCCACCAGTCTTCAAAAGATGGTGAACAGAGGAAGTTGAGTTGGTAGTCGAACAATGAAAGTACGGTCCGACCAGCGTACCTAGCAATATGCTTGGTAGCAGCATCCTCAGAGTAGTCATTACAAAAGTACAACACTGATTTCTCCCTAGGGTAAATGGGAGAAGGAAGCGATTGGATAATGCCAAACTGTCGAGAGACAAGATTTGGCTGATAAGCTATCAGGCTCAGATGATTCTTTGAACTCTTGAAGCGCAATGGCATTATCCTGGGAGTGAGAAACGCTTCCCACAGTGTTGTGTGCTCTTCGAGGTGAGGATCCTCTGATGACTTAGGATGGGGCCTGGTGAACCATCCTGGACCAAACTTTCGACTAGCGAAGGGAGCCATGGTCGAGGTAAATTCCTTCCTCCCTGCAAACATCTGAACAAAGTTTGCAAAGGTTTTTTGGAGTTCCAGCCCATCCTCAGTGGGAGTCAATAAGGCAAGCCTGGTGCCTTCGACACGCCTTCTGGCTATCTCAGGAGCCTTTTCGTTTATTTGAGCCTTATGGGGCAGGAAAGACTCAAAAGTGGCGTTTAGCCATAGTTGTAGTAGCCAGATGGGTCCAGCAAGCAGCAAGCTGGCTCTATTTTCTATTATTTTTAATAGAGTTGCCCCACTGCTTATCGACTCATATAGATTCTCCAGTATTAATTCGGCCAAACAGATGTTTTGACCGTGATGAAGCTGAGTAGCAAGAGTGACCATTTTCTTCGTCACCTGTAGGGATTTCGTGCAGAACACGAAGCGTGACAGCCAAAGGGCTAGAAACGCAATGTGCTCCACATCCGTCACCCCAGCTGTCGATTTGTCATGATAGTGGTTAGTGTAGGTGGTATAAGTGGGTTTGGTGGCTGAAAACCCAATCTGGTCTTCAGACATTTCCTCTGGGTCAAAGTAATCCCCAGTTGGTCGAAGACCAGTAATAGCAGCCACATCGAAGAGAGTGGGTGTTACCATTCCACAAGGCAGGTGGAAGGTGAAATGAGTATAGTCCCAAAATAGCAAAGAAGCTACCAGCATTTCAGGACAATAGTTGAGACCAGTCTTTGACAGCATGACTAGGTCATAAATCCCCATGCCCTTACAAATCGAAGCCTGGCATTTCTCCATCTTGTCGAGCCAAGCGTTGTATTCTGGTATAAGGCTAGGGCTAGACCTAAAAGCCCTAACTCCCCTGTTAAAGAAACGAAGATCTATTTTTTCTTTTGCAGGATCTTCGGTATCGTCTGTCGCCTTCTTGGAGCACCCGATGGGCTTGAGTGCCTCATGCATGGGGAAGAAACCCTTGATTTTCGTTGGGTCAGCAATGCATGCAGATAGAGGATCGGACATGGCGAAAACTTGGTTGGAATATCCAACAGGAATCAGCAGTTGGGAAGAGTAAGTCTCACGCTCAGCATCTCCCATGGGTTCGGGAACCCTTCGCATTCCCATGGAGTTAACTATTAGAGCGGTTGAAAATATTTCGGGTTGAGTAGTTTTAGAGGGAGTGCTAGATATGGGGACATTGGAAGAACGAGAACCTGAAGCCATTTTTTGGTTTGAGATGAAGATGGATGAAGAACAAAGGTTTCTGGGTTTGGAGAGGAAGAAGCAAAGGTTTGCTTGCAGGAATTTTTGTTCGACTTAAGGCTTGGATGAAGGAAAGCATAAAGAGTCCAACAAGGGGCACTTAGCGCTATTTATAGTGATTGGAAAATCACAAGACTCGAGGTCATTTAATGTCTCAGACAAGAGTGGGGCACGTGGCGCTCATTTGGTGATGTAGCCGTTCTGCAGAACGGAAACGGTGCAGCGTGCGTCCTCGATTTCGGGAAATAGTCATGATGACAATATGTGAAGGGACATCAGGCGTGCCAAATGCCTTACTGAAGTGACGTCTTGGGAACAGGTGGAATGATGGCTTTTTGGGGATTGTCAGTTGGTTGGTAGGAGACGAAAAGCGCACAAACTAATTTGTGGCTGAGAGTGAAAGACAGGTGTCGAGTGGAATCTCAAAGAATGCCTTTTTCTTTTCAGCATCGAAATAATACATTCTTGGGGGGCAATTTGTTGGCTCCTAAACTCGACACCCTTATTTGTTATCAATATAGACCATTAATTATGAGTCAGAAGAGTTTCCTACATAAGAAGGCTTCGACCAGCTGATCCTGTCGAAGGCTCATCAGAGAATGACAAGATACTTAGAGAAATTCCTTTGAGTGGGAATCTTGTTGTCTTCGACGTCGAAGGGACCTCTCGACAAAGGTACCTGATGCCCAAGGTCGAACGGTTTTGAGATTTGAATTGTTGGAGGGAAAATGGTTCCCAGCAGTTACCAAGTGCAACGTGCCGAGAACAGGAGCGTCAAATGCTGTGAGCGTGCCATGTGGCGTCATCTCGAAGCAACCTAAATTCCCAACGGTTACTTAGGATTTTTTTTAGTATAAATACTAGTTGTTCACGTAGTTTTCGTATGTGTTCATCATCTTATACAAGTCACTCATTTAGATTCAAGTACCCAGCGTGAGCGAAAGAATCGTTGAGAATATATGTGTGAAACACCATTTAAATTAATCAAAGTCTTTTATATTCAAGCCATTTATCGCTTTTCATTTACTTATCTCCGTAGAAGCCTTTTACTTAACGCTTTTATTTATTCTATCAAGCTTTTCTTCATGCAATTTACTTAAAGTGTCTTTACTTTACCGGCATTAATCACCATTAGGATTAGTCAAACTTCAGAAAATCAACCATGTCTTAGGATCAATCTGATCGATCCTGCGAGTCACCAAATAAGTAACCTTTTGGAAGATCAACAGTTGTTTACCAATTTCCACGGTAAACACACTCTTATAGTGACATCCACACAACCAACATAATCAACTTCATCACGTTTTGGAGTATCATTCCTTACTTACAGAAATCAACAATAGCATCTCAATAATGATAGCAAAATCATTACAACATTAACTTAACTATATAACTCAGCAAGCATACTCATAGCTCACCATCAACCAACAATCCACAACAATCTCTTTATAAAATCCACAATTATCCACTAGTAAGCATAGTGCCCTGGCACAACATCTCTATATCAACAATCCACCAAATAAATTATGTAGATTAAGACACACCATTCCCATAGGCTTCTGATGTTTTAAGCCTTCACTTTTAATGAGTCGTACAAACATAGCAATTGTGCCACATTAGACTTCAGCTGCACAACTCTAATAATCCATCTTAAGTCACCGTCTTCATTAAAAATTTGCGTCAACTATATGATTTACAAATTTCAATCTAGTTTCGGACTTTCTTTAACACCCACCATAAAACCGTTGTTCACTTGATATACTCAATCTTTCACTTTGCGACGTTAGCTCGCATAAAAACCCGCTACTCTGAATTGTTCAATACATCTCAATTCTTTCTTAGCAATTCCTCTATTACTTCACACAAACTGGAGTGGTGTTGGGAGTTACCTTCTTCTCTGATTTTCCTTGGCTTCAACCTGTAATCAAAGTTGGCAACAAAAACAAAAACGAAGGAAAGACAAATAATCACACGTTTCTTGGTTGAATCGACATTTTTTGTTTTATTTATTTATGGCTATTGTGGTTCTTGGTTGAATTGAAGTGAAAGTTTATTGTTGGTTTGAAGGAGTGAGTCTAAAAGGTTATTTGAGAATTTAGATTGTGTTTAGGCTGTCCGATGGAAATAGTGATGAAATTGTGTTTTGACTTTATAGCAGTTTTATGATTTTGTTTTTTTAGGAAACAAAATTATGGTTTGATTATGTTGTTTTAGAATTTTAGGAAAACAATAAATTTGTCTGTAAAATTTAATTTGTTTCTGTAAATATCTTGACAAGTTTTTTTTTGAAAGAAAGAGAGAATAATGCGGATTTGTGAAGGAGATGGAGCTTAATTATATCTAAGTTGATTGTTGTAAAAACAAATATTATTCCTTGACTAATTCTTACAGTATTTGTTTTAAACTTGGTCTACGCAACATGAATTTGGGTCGTGAAAAAAAACATTTTTGTTTACAAAATGATGATTTCAATAATAAGACAAACAATCTCCTACCAAAAAAACTTAACAGGCCACACTTAAGCTACTGGACCTTTATTCCCAATCAAACAATCTTTTTAAGCCAGTGCACCTCTCTTTGAATCAAACAAATAAAAATTAATTTCTAATTAAGTTTTTAATATAACACCTCAATTAAAACCAATATTAATGTAATTATTAATAAAAATAATGGTAATGATAATAATAATAATGTTATTACAAAACATTTTTTGAAATAAATCTAAAACTGAAACGGGCCAACTAATTCCGTCATTGGGCCTTGAACAAAAAAATGAATTATTTCTCACCTCGTTGATTAAAACAATACACCTCTCATAATTAGAAATGGACTCCTTCTTTAAAATTTAATGGGCCATCAAATATTGGTGGTCCATTTTGGATCGATACACCCCTCTTTGATTTTAAACACCCTTATAAAAGTGAAAACTAAATAATAAGACTTATTTAAAGAAAACCTAGATATAATATTAGGGTAGGGCAAATTTGAGGTATGACAGCTGGTAAGGAGCCATATTATTGGATGTGAGGGACGGGCGTGGGTCATCGTACAGTCATAGAAGAAAACTTGTAGGACACTTTAGCAATTGTTATAAGGGACTAAGATCATTTACCGAAGGCAACATCGAAGGGTCATCGAGGGACTACAATCTTGTAATCGAGGGTCTTTGCTAGAACATTCCACGTTCGAGGGACATAAGTGTTTTTATCCGAGGCAACAAATATGGTTACCCTAGAGGTTCATGTGTGCAAATTGTGTTGTTTTAAATTATTTTATCTTGAATTAGGGTTGTCTAATGTTGATTTTAAATATTGCCATACAAACCCTAATTACTAGCAATAATATGGGAAGCGGTAAATTGCGGAATTTAAATGTCCTACGCTATTACAATACTTTGGGGGATGGGGGATACAAATTTACAGATGGGGATGACAAGTATAGTAAACCTTAATTACTATTACAAGGCTTTGACAATTACATAATTTGTAATGCGAAATAGTAAAATGCACAAAGAATGTAAATTGAAAGGAAATTATTTTTTATGGTTTTTTTGATGGAAAAGGTTTTGTAGTTAATTTAATTACAAAAGGAGTTAATTAATTGAAAATAAAAACTAAGTCTAATGATTTCAATTATTTTAGAAATATAACTTGAATGTTTTATCTAGAAATTTTTTTTGTATAGTGTTAGGCCTTCTCCAAGCAATGCAATATATCCAAAGTAACCTTAATGATATAAAACTACAGCAAAATCTCAAAATTAGATATTTAAATGCCAGAGCTAACACGGGTCGTGTCACCGGACACGGGAACCTGTGTCAGAATCTACCCAATGCTCCTGGTGCATTTTCTGTCCCATCTAAATTGACACGGGCCGTGTCGTGTGACCAAGCACTCGTGTCAGCTCCTGCCCTGCCTCTTTGCCAAATTTCTGACCCAACTTTGTTGACACGGGCCGTGTCATGTGACACGGGCACCCGTGTCAGCCCCTGCCCTGCATTTTTTGCATGTTTCCTCCCTGACACAACCTGTGTCAGGTGACACGGCCACCCGTGTTAGGCCTTCTAAAGCCTTTTTCTGGGATTTTTAATATTTGCACTTCTATGCCTCGATTTGTCCTATTTTATTCTTTTGAAAAAAATGAAAGAAAAGGATGTATGAATAAGGATATCACAGTTTGAGTTTTTTTACCTATTTGGAGAAAATCCCAAAGCTTCTTCTAGTTGTTTTAGGTGCAATATTATGATTGATGAAACCTCCTTAGGCCTCCTTGAAGTTATTCCAATCCTTACTTTGTGGTGAAAATGTTTGAATCTTCCCAACCAAGTCAACTTGCAAGGCACTGTCTTTGAGTTTGGAAGATGGTAATAATGATGTTACAGAAGTTGCTCTTGGGTTTGGAAAACTTCTATATGATGTATGTGAAATATTTGGTTGATTTGTTTGGACAAAACTTGCAAGGTTTGAGAGGTTCAAAGATTTGGACTTCAAAGCTCAAAAATGGAGGTTTTGTGAACAATTATGGTTTTTTGAGAGTATAATGGGTTTTGAGGGCTTGTGCACTTGTGTTTTCTCTCTCATTCTCTTCTCCTCCTTTTCTCCTCCCCTCTTTTTATCCTCCTTTATCTTGCAAATGCTCCCTCTATTTATAGGCAAGAGCTGATCAGGTTTACAAATTATGGAGTTATGGCTTGGTTGGATTGTAAGTGAGGGTTCATGACATTTCCATAGTTCCAATGTGGGCATGGCCTGATTTTAGGAATGCTTTGCAGGTTGTAGATGTTTTCTTCTTGCTTTGACATTGTGTATGTGCAGAAGAAACCATTGAGAGGCTCAAGGATTTGACATTGTGATTAATGCATGCTTTTCAAGAATTGCAATGGTGTCTTTGTGCCATAAATGGAAAGATCTTTTGGACAATGGCTCAAACACTTGGGTAATGGCTCAAAAGTATGTGTAATCTTCTGATTATGGATAGATTTAAAGGTTTAGAGGCTGCAAAATGGGATTATGCAGCATGGCATGAAGATTTAATCTCATGTTCATCACAAAATGACTTGTATTTCAAGAATGGATGCCCAACTTCATGCCTTTGAATCTCCTAGCTCAAGTATGATAAACTCATTCTCTTGGATGTTTTTGAAAGCTTGAAACATTGTCTACAACTTTAATGTTTACCACTTTGGCTAAATCATCTTGGAACTAGGTGAAAATTGGTTAAGAAGTTAGGTCAAAAATCTGCCTAAACTAGTTGAAAATTTCACGGTGTTTATACAAAAGTGTCATGACTTCATGAGCCTATATCTTCAAATCTAAGCATATTTTGGACATCAACCCTCTATTAAAAAGTTGTAGAATTCATCAATATCTACAACTTTCATGTTAAAAGTTTTCTTTGAATCATCTTGTATCTTGGTGAAAAAATATCATGAAGTAATGAAATTATCAAGTGTAAAAACACTTAGAAAATTTCGAAGTATTTAAAACTTTGACTTTTTGTGGAATTTCTTGACTTTATTGATTCTTGATGATCAAGTTTGATATTTGTGAGTATTTGATGAATCTTGATCTTTGAAATTCAATGTCGGTCAAAAAGTCAAAGTTTGACTTTTGTGTATCAGTTGACTTTTCATCAATTGATCCAAAATTCAACTATCAATCTTTTGATCTTGGGAAATGATTTGAGTCATGAAATCAGGTCAACATGTTGTATTTGAGTCCTTGAGATTATGTTTAAAACCATTATATTATGTATTAGGTCAAAAGTTAATGATCAATCAACTTCAGTCAAAACCCTAATTTGTTGTCTTAGTGCTTAGGAGGTGAGTTTGTCTGATCAAACCCTTGAGAATCCTTGAGCATTTGAGATCTTTGGTGAGAAATGTTTTGAGAAAGGAGAGGGAAAATTTTTGGGTACAACATCTTCCCCTGTTCAATCTTCTTAAACCTGAAGAGTTAGATTGGCTTGTCCGCCATTCGTGACTCGAAGGTGGAAGATGATTGAACACTTAAGTGCCCAGAAATTTGCACTCGTTGTGCATGAAGCAAAACTGTTTGTCGATTATAATGGGAATGGGCTTAAATATGCCATTTGGAAAGGTGATGGAGAGTTTTTTGGAGACGGGCTTAAAGATGCCATCTAGAATAACTGTTGATAGAAATATCAGAACGAGTCCACGGTCGACCCTATATGAGGGGTATCAGAATAAATCTATGCTTGATTTACACTGAGCCAGAAGATGTTTGTGAATCTTTAACTGGGAGAAGCATCATAATAAATCTTTGGTCGATTTAATTTGAACTAGAAATGGGTCTACTGAGAGAAGTATCAGAATAAATCTTTGGTCGATTTAATCTGAGCCAGCAGATGTTTGCGAATCTTTAACTGGGAGAAGTATCAAAATAAATCTTTGGTTGATTTAATATGAACCAGAAAAGGGGTCTACTGAGATAAGTATCAAAATAAATCTTTGGTAGATTTAATCTGAGCCAGAAAAAGGGTCTACTGAGAGAAGTATCAGAATAAATCTTTGGTCGATTTAATCTGAGCCAGCTGAAGGGTCTATTGAGAGAAGTATCAAAGTAAATATTTGGTCGATTTAATCTGAGCCATCAGATGTCTTGAAAATCTTTAACTGAGAGAAGTATCAAAATCAATCTTTGGTCGATTTAATCTGAACCATAAAAAGGGTCTATTGAGAGAAGTATCAAAGTAAATCTTTGGTCGATTTAATCTGAGCCAGCAAATGTTTTTAATTATTTAACTGAGAGAAGTATTAGAATAAATCTTTGGTCGATTTAATCTGAGCCAGAAAAAGGGTCTACTGAGAGAAGTATCAGAATAAATCTTTGGTCAATTTAATCTGAGCAAGCAGAAGGGTCAACTGAGAGAAGTATCAAGGTAAATCTTTGGTCGATTTAATCTGAGCCAACAGATGTCTTGAAAATCTTTAACTGAGAGAAGTATCAGAATAAATCTTTGGTCGATTTAATCTGAGCCATAAAAAAGGTCTACTGAGAGAAGTATCAAAATAACTCTTTGGTCGATTTAATCTGAGCCAATAGATATTTGAAAATCTTTAACTAGGAGAAGTACCATAATAAATCTTTGGTCGATTTAATCTAAACTAGAAAAAGGGTCTACTGAGAGAAGTATCAAAGTAAATCTTTGGTCGATTTAATCTGAGCCAGCAGATGTTTTTAAATATTTAACTGAGAGAAATATCAAAATAAATCTTTGGTTGATTTAATCTGAGCCAGCAAATGTACAAATGGGGTATCCATCTGTTTTCCGTGTTGATCAGTAAACAACCGCTGATCTTCCAAAAAGGGTAATTTTTTGGTTACTCGCAGGATCGATCAGTTTGATCCTAGGACATATTCTAATTATTGACGTAGTTTGGATATAAATGCTAATATAAATAAAGAACACACGTTCGACTGAGAAAGGTTGAGGTTTGAAATGAGTTTGAGTGTAGAAAGTAAATAGAAAAGGGGTTGAGAAGAGTTTAAGTGCAAAAATCTGGTAAAAAGTGCAAGTAAAGTGCAAGGGAAAATAGATTTTTGCAAGCAAGATAAAAAGGCAAGGAATGTAAAGAGGAATATAAAAGACTTTGATTATAAAATGTGGTGTTTCAAACGTACATTTTCAGTATTCTTTCTCACGCAGCGGATACTCGAATAGTATTGAATGACTTGTACAGTTACTTGAACACACAGAAATCTACATAAACTTCCTATATTTATACTAGAACTAGGTAACCGTCGAGGAGTTGCTTTGCTCTAGGATGAGGAAAAATGTCTTCTGCATATGCTTCGACCTCTATCTTTATGCCACATTACTTTCCTCAACTACCAAGTGAACTGCTTTTCTCTCCTTTCTTCAGATTCAAAATCACGTGTTGCTGATACGAGGTTTCCTTTTAGTCGAAGGCCATGGAGCCCTTTCAGTCGAAGGCCGCAAGAACCTTCTGGTCGAAGATTAACTTTAACTTAGAAATTTCTCTAAGTATTTTCCAATCTGTCGAAGTATTTCCAGCTTAGATTTGTTCAATCTATTTTTGGCCCATAAGGCCAATTTGTCGTGGGTGTCGAATTTAGGAGCTAACAAATTGCCCCCCCCCCCCCCCCCCCCCCCCAAGAATGTCAATTTCGACGCAAGAAGAAATGATCATTCTTTGAGATTCCCATTAGACACCTGTCTTCTTTTTGGCCACAAAAGTCAACCGTGAGCTTTTCACCTTCTACCAACCACTGCTGGTATTTAGAGTCATCATTACCTTTTTCCTAATACGTCATTGTCAATCAGCCGTTACTACGCTTCCATGATGGCCATTATCCATACAACCTAGGAAAGTATGGCAAATGTTTCCATTACCTGTACGATAAATGCCTCAATGTTTTCCACGTGCCCACTAACTCTGCAACATTAAATGGTCTTAAGGGAAAACACTATTCACTGAACACTATAAATAGCCACAAATCCTTTTCTTTGGAATTTTTTACAACTCCTAATATTCCTTATTTCCTTGCAAAGAAATATGTTAAGAACTTCATCTTCTTCATTCTTTCACTACCTTCAACCTTGGCTTTCCTTTCAAATGCACCAAACAATCCCAAAACTAAGAATGTTTCTGACTTACAACGACAACCAAAGATCTTTTCCACTAGTCCTTTTCCTGTTTCGACTGGGGAGCGAAGGGTTGTTTCTGAACCCATGACCATATAATGGCGTGAAGCTTATAACTCTCAATTACTTATTCCCATTAAGTATTCTGGGCACATGTACGCCATGTCTGGCCCACTATCTGCATGCTTTGAGAACTCAAAACAAAATAATACCTTCTTCCCAACTCACCCTAGGCTCAAGCCTATAGGTTGCGTGAAGAAACCCAGGAATGACCCTGAGGATGCAACCCCTGCTAACCAGCAACACTCTCAAACGAAGGAAGACATCAACCTTCAGTTTATGAACAAGGGGAACATGATCTTTCGATCTTGCCTTAGTCTTACTTCAGAGCATTCAGAATGGCTAAGTAAGATGGAAAAAGTGCAGGCCCAAATCTGGAAGGATATGGGGATTTATGACTTGGTCATGATGTCGAAGACTAGGTTATCTTATTTCCTTCTCATGTTGGTATCTTTGTTGTATTTCTGGGATAGTACACATTTCACCTTCCATTTACCCTGTGGAATGGTGATCCCAACTCTTTTCAACATAGAAGCCATTACTGGTCTTCGACCAACTGATGACTATTTCGACCCAGAAGATTTATCTGAAGATGCTATCGGGTTTTCATCCACGAAACCCACATACACCATATTCATCAACCACTTTCACGACAAGTCTGGTAGCATTGTCTCTGAAGTGGAACACGTATCTTTGTAAGCTTTGTGGTTATATCGCTTCGTTTTCTGCACTAAGTCACTTCAAGTGACTAAGAAGATGCTCAACCTTGCGACGCAACTTCATCATGGCTATCCCCTTTGTCTGGCTGAATTGATTTTAGCCAACCTGTACGACTCCATCAGCAATGGTGTGACTCCGCTTAAAGTTATTGGAGACAAGGCGAGTTTGCTCCTTTCTGACCCCTTTTGGCTTCTTCAACTTTGGCTCAACGCCACTTTTGAATCTTTTCTTCCTCAGAAGAATAAGATTAATGAGAGGGCCCTAGAAGTCCTAAACAGAAGGGTCGAAGGCACTAGATTAGTACTGTTGACTCCAACTGATAAGGGTCAACAATTCCAGAAAGCATTTATTAGCTTTGTAATAATGTTTGCAAAGCGTAATGAATTTGTTTCGACTATGGCTCCCTTCGCTAGTCGAAAGGTTGGTCTGGAATGGTTTATTCGACCATATCCTTCATCTGATGAAGATGACCATGTGGATGAGTATGCGGCTATCTGGGAGTCATTTCTTTGCCCAAGAATCATGCCACTGAGATTCAAAAGTTCGAAGAATCAACTCAGTTTGATTGCTTATCCACCGAATCGTGTCTCTCGACAATTTTGTATCATCTAGACACTCCATTCGCCAATCTATTCCCGAGAAAAGCTTCTGTTGTTTTATAATGAAGACTATTCAGAGGATGCTGCTACCAAGCATATTGGTAGGTATGTTGGTCGAACCGTACTAAATTTGTTCGACTTAAAACTCAATTTCCTGTGTTCTCCTCTTTTTGAAGACTGGTGGAAGCAGTATTATGACGAAGAATTCTTCGATGAAAAAGACTTCGCTGACCACCTTCAAGAGGCATTTATGTTGGTCTCTGACAAGATCAAAAAGGGTAATCTTTCTTTTCAAGCAAATGTATTATCATCTTCGATTCAATCATTCGACATCTAGCTTATACTTTTTTATTTTCTAGCCATCAAGAGGACCATTACCAAGAAAGTCGCTGAAAGCGCAAAGGGAGGAGACCCTTCTGTAAAACCTTCACCAAAGGTAAACACTTTCTGCTATATCTTTCTTTTCAACATATTAATATTGACGCTGATGCCTTCGACTCCTTTCTTTTTGGGTATTAAAACCACTTCAAAGAAAAGGAAAGTTCAAAAAATTAAAATTTCCAGTGATGAAGAAGAAGAGTCTCCTCCTGTCCCTCTTAAGAGGCACAAGTTAAAGAAACCAGCCCCTATTCCTGAGCTCCATCCAAAAACCAAGGTCAAGGTTATAGCTACCAAGTCGAGACCTCCTCCCGTCATCATTGTTGTACCCCAAAATTTGCCCTCCCATATTCCTCAAGACTGATCCTCAAATTACTCAAGATTACTCAAGGATTGTACAGTCAAACTACCTCCTAAGCCAGCTGAAATTAGGGTTTTGGTTCTTTCAAGAAATTTGAGGTTTTCAATGGTTCAATCAAGTCTCATAGGCCTATATACATTCTCAAGCATCTACATGCCAAGTTTCAAGACTCACAATGCCAATTTGCACAGTCAAAAGCTCCATTTGATCCACAGTCAACTACAAGGGCAAAATGGTCATTTTACAGTCAAAATTCAGATTTTTTGGTCAACATCTTATTTTGAGTTCACAATCATCATTTGATCAAGTCTTGATCATGATTCCACAAGGATGACTCAAAAATCATAAAGATGCAAAAAGTTGTTATTTTTGGATAGCAAAAAAGTCAACTATATCTTGACCAGGGCATAACTTTTTCATGGTTTGTCAGAAAAATTCCATCCAATGCTCATTTTGAAGGGGATGACATTTCCTACAATCCATCTTCACATTCCAAGTCCAAGAAATGCTCTCATAAAAAGTTATCAATTTCTACATTATAGGTCAATTTCAAAAGTCAACAAAAGTACCTTTTGAGTCAAAGGCCATAACTTGAGATTGGTAAATCTAAATGACATGGGACCAAAGGCATTGGTTAGAGGACTTCAAGAAATTTCCAAAATGTCCAAGAACATGTTCATATGATCAAAATTGAGCAAGATATGCATTGGAGAAGTTGGGAAATGTTTATGAATTTGCAAAAGTCAACTTTGTAATTGCAACTTCTCAAGTCATATTTAAAGCATTTGTTTTGATGAAGACAACATGGACATCAACATTAAAAGGATGTGCAAAAAGCTTATCAACATCATATAAAAGTCTTGAAGATTAAAAGAAGAATTATTGAAAAATCATCAAATGTCAAATGGTATAAATAATTCTTAATCTTGAATATAGATGTTCACAAAAATTGCATTTATAATCATATACATATCCAACATGTTTTCATTTAAGAAAAACTTTGTTCAAAATCTTTTTCAAAAACAATTTTTGAAAATAACCTTTTAGGAACCGGTTCCTCCCTAATAGGGAACCGGGTTCCAAACTTATTCAAAAAACATGTCCTTGGATTTTGTACCAGGAACCGGGTTGTACCAATAGGGGAACCGGTTCTTGCGTGATATTTTTGAAATCTGACTTATAACGTTCACTAAGAACCGGGTTCTGTCAGTGTCGGAACCGGTTCCTAGCGAACCAGTGCAACTTTTCTTTTGGTTTTTGAACATATTTCAATTAGTACTCTTTCATGAATGCATTGTAACTTTTCATATGAATTGGCATGAATGAAGAGGTTCTTGTGACTTTATAAAATGCAGATTTTTTTAGATTTTCAAAACAAGAACACAATAACATTTTTATAAAAAAACAATGCTTCAATTTTCAAATTAAAAAATATACTTCTTCAATAAACAATTTTTCATCATTCACATTTGAACTCATACTTTCATATGTTCATAATTTTGTGAAACTTGCCATATACACTTTCATTAAATCATTACAAGTTTCATACATACATTGTGAACATTTATATACATTGTTTGAGAATTGTTTATATCTTGAAGAAGAAGATCAATTGAATATTGATAAAGCTCTCCATCTATTTCATATTAATCATTATATTACAAAAGAAATTATTCCCTTACTATCCAGGATTGTTGGAAGTAAGTGTTGTGATTTTAAGAGGATTGTTCTTCATTCACATTAGTGTTTGATTGATCTTAAAGGTGTTAAGAACCTTTGATCTCCCTATAGGTTAGATAGTAAGCATAGGTTGTACAATCATTCTAACTATAGTGAAATCTCTTTCGTGTTGGAAAGGGGACTGGAGTACTCTCGGATTGTAAGGGGAACCATGATATATCATCATGTTCTTTACTTTTCCGCATTTATCGCTTTCTCACCATAATCAGGAAAAGATAAAGATATAATCAAAACCTTCAAACACTTAACCAAAAATTACTACAAGTATTCTCAGAAAACCGAATAAATTTTTATAGACCTAATTCACCCCCCCCCCTCTTAGGCACTCTGAGACTTACAATTGGCATCAGAGAAAGTTATAGGTAACTTGTTCCTAAAGATCCAGAATGGCTTCCGCAAATCCAAATTAAAATTCGGTTTTCAAAGATGGTGGTAGTAACAACAAGCCTCCATTGTTTTGTGGTGAATACTTTGACTTTTGGAAAATTCGCATGAAGGCTCATCTTGAAGCGCAAGGAGAAGAAATATGGAATGCTGTTGAGAATGGTCCATTTACTCCCGTGCGTGTTGTCAATGGTGTTGGGTCATCAAAGCCTAAAGCATCATGGGATGACGATGACAAGAAAAAAGTTCTCTTTGACAAAAAGGAAATCAATATTCTACAAAGTGCTCTTAGTATAGATGAATTTTTCTGAGTATCGGCATGTACAATGGCAAAGGAAATTTGGGATACTCTTGTAGAAACTCATGAAGGAACCGCCGAAGTAAAAAGGTCTAGATTGAACACCTTGAGTCAAGAATATGAATTATTCAGAATGCTGCCCGGAGAATCCATCCTTGACTTGCAAAAGAGATTCGTTCACTTGACAAACTATTTGAAGGCACTTGGTAAGACTTTAATAAATGATGAATTAAATCTTAAAGTGCTTAGGTCTTTAACGAGGGAATGGCAACCAAAAGTGACGACAATATCCGAAAAGAAAAGCCTATCAACTATGACTTCCGCAACACTTTTCGGAAAATTCAAGAATATGAGACGAAACTTGGAAGACTTGAAAAACATGAGAATCATGAGAAGAAATCCAAAGGCATTGCTTTGAAAGTTGATTCAAAAGAAAGTCAAGATAAAGATGCATCGGAGGAAGATGAAAATCTCTTGCTTCTTGTAAAAAGGTTAGGAAAATATTTTGGTCATAAAAATAATCTTCATAATGCTAACTTTGTCAAAAGAAAGAAATTCTATGAGCATAAAGATAAAGAAGCCTCCACATCAACACAAGATGTCACATGCTCTGAATGTGGAAAGCAAGGTCACATAAAGCCGGATTGTCCAAAACTCTCCAAGAAAAATGGATTCAAAGGCAAAAAGGAGTTCAAGAACAAAAAGGCTTATGTTGCATGGGAAGATAATGAGATAAGTTCTTCATCCGATTCGGAAAGCGACGAATGTGCAAATCTAGCATTGATGGCTTCACATCACTCCGACGATGAAGAAGAGGTTAGTAATGAATTTAATCTTTTTGATGATGATGTTAAAGGTGCTATTGATGAACTCTTGGGAGAATGCAAAAGTTTATACAAAAAGGTGTCAAATCAAGAAAAAGAACTTCTAATTTGTCTAGAAAAAATTGACACCATGACTAAAGATTTTGATCTTCAAAAACAAAATTTTATTAAAGAAAAGGAAAACTTTGCATGCTCCAAGTGTGAATCAAATGTATTTAAAATTGTTCAATTGAAGAGAGTCATTGAACGATATGAAAAAGGACAAATAGGATTGGAAGGATTACTAAGACAACAACGTTATCCAAATGATAAAAGAGGTCTTGGTTATGTGAATACTAAGAAACCAAGTAACAATCCCACTGTTTTTGTAAAGGCTAGTAATAGTTCCAATCCCAAGAAAGTAGAAAAGAAGCAAGTTGTTCATAATCATCAAAAGAAAAAGGCTAATGTATCGAAAAAGAAAACATTTCCTAAGAAGAAATCTTATCCTTCTAGATATAGAAGTAACTTTGAACCTACTTGTTTTTATTGTGGTATTAAAGGCCATACACCTAATGCTTGCTATGTTAGAAACTTTAGTATAACAAGTGGGCATTATGTGTGGGTGAAAAAGGGAACTAACTATGAAGGACCCAAGGCAACTTGGGTACCTAACAAAGAATAATTTGTTTTTGTAGGTAACCTTGAAATCCACATCAAATGTTTGGTATCTTGATAGTGGATGTTCAAAGCATATGACAGGAGATGTACACCAATTTTCATATCTAGTACATAAAGCCAAAGGGTATGTCACCTATGGATACAACACCAAAGGAAAGATTCTTGGCGTTGGAATAGTTGGAACACCTCCATCCATTCAAATTGAGGATGTTCTCTATGTTGAAGGATTAAAGCACAACCTTCTTAGCATAAGTCAACTTTGTGATAGAGGGTTCAAGATCAAATTCAACAAAGAAGAATGTCTTATTATGGATGAGGCAACCAATGAGGTAAAACTCAAAGGTATAAGAACTAACAATATTTTTATGATTACGTTAGATGATTTGTCTATGAAGGTACAATGTCTTATGGTAAACAACAATGGCGCTTGGTTATGGCACAAGAGGATTGCTCACATTCACATGGAGCACTTGAACAAATTGGTTAAGAATGACTTAGTTATTGGTCTACCAAAGATGAAGTTCATCAAAGACAAATTATGTAGCGCTTGCCAAAAGGGCAAACAGACCAAAACAACTTTCAAATCTAAGAATGTGGTGTCTACTACAAGGCCACTACAATTGTTTCACATGGATCTCTTTGGTCCATCAAGAACAAAAAGCTTCGAAAAGAAATTGGTATTTTGGATAAAGGTGATATCTAAATGTTCCTCATAAGGTGCACGTCTTAATTTTTCTTCAACAAATTTTTTTATGTTTTTAGTACACTCTGCTTCTACTCCTTCTTTTATATGTTTTTATTTGATAAAATATGAGTGTATATATTGTTTGTATTTTTTAAATGTATTTGTTTCACTCTTTTTCCCCATCCTTTTTGATGTTAACAAAGGGGGAGAAGAATATGCATATGTGTTGTTTTGTTTTCAAAGAAATTGCAGGCCCAAATAACTATCATACTCACTCCAAAAATTCAAAGAATCATGGACTTAGGGGGAGCATACAATTTAGGGGGAGCCTTGCATTTGCTTAACATGTTTGCTACTAAAAACAACACAAATATTTCAAGAATCGTTTTCAAGACTTGGTTGTCATCATCAAAAAGGGGGAGAATGTAATTGCAACTTCTCAAGTCATATTTAAAGCATTTGTTTTGATGAAGACAACATGGACATCAACATTCAAAGGATGTGCAAAAAGCTTATCAACATCATATAAAAGTCTTGAAGATTAAAAGAAGAACTATTGAAGAATCATCAAATGTCAAATGGTATAAATAATTCTTAATCTTGAATATAGATGTTCACAAAAATTGCATTTATAATCATATACATATCCAACATGTTTTCATTTAAGAAAAACTTTGTTCAAAATCTTTTTCAAAAAGAATTTTTGAAAATAACCTTTTAGGAACCGGTTCCTCCCTAACAGGGAACCAGGTTCCAAACTTATTCAAAAAACATGTCCCTGGATTTTGTACCAGGAACCGGGTTGTACCAATAGGGGAACCGGTTCCTGCGTGATATTTTTGAAATCTGACTTATAACGTTCACTAAGAACCGGGTTCTGTCAGTGTCGGAACCGGTTCCTAGCGAACCAGTGCAACTTTTCTTTTGGTTTTTGAACATATTTCAATTAGTACTCTTTCATGAATGCATTGCAACTTTTCATATGAATTGGCATGAATGAAGAGGTTCTTGTGACTCTATAAAATGCAGATTTTTTAGATTTTCAAAACAAGAACACAATAACATTTTTATAAAAAAACAATGCTTCAATTTTCAAATTAAAAAAATATACTTCTTCAATAAACAATTTTTCATCATTCACATTTGAACTCATACTTTCATATGTTCATAATTTTGTGAAACTTGCCATATACACTTTCATTAAATCATTACAAGTTTCATACATACATTGTGAACATTTATATACATTGTTTGAGAATTGTTTATATCTTGAAGAAGAAGATCAATTGAAGATTGATAAAGCTCTCCATCTATTTCATATTAATAATTGTATTACAAAAGAAATTTTTCCCTTACTATCCAGGATTGTTGGAAGTAAGTGTTGTGATTTGAAGAGGATTGTTCTTCATTCACATTAGTGTTTGATTGATCTTAAAGGTGTTAAGAACCTTTGATCTCCCTATAGGTTAGATAGTAAGCATAGGCTGTACAATCATTCTAACTATAGTGAAATCTCTTTCGTGTTGGAAAGGGGACTGGAGTACTCTCGGATTGTGAGGGGAACCAGGATATATCATCGTGTTCTTTACTTTTCCGCATTTATCGCTTTCTCACCATAATCAGGAAAAGATAAAGATATAATCAAAACCTTCAAACACTTAACCAAAAATTACTACAAGTATTCTCATAAAACCGAATAAATTTTTATAGACCTAATTCACCCCCCCCCCCTCTTAGGCACTCTGAGACTTACAAACTTTGCTCAAAACACCTTATTTTTGCTAATGGGCCTCAAATCTCTTCTTGAAACTTCATCCATGGCCTATGCACGACCCATCAAGCTTAATTGAATTTATTTTCTTATTTTTATTAATTAATTCGATTTTTAATCAATATTAATTCATTTAATTAATTTAAATTGTAGGAAAATACAAAGATTTTGTTTTTCAATCTTTTTGTGAAGCAAACATGGTCAAGATATGCTAGCAATTTCGTGTACAAATCAAATATGCAAGAATCTCCAAAATTGGCAACTTTCTTCAATCATGAAAATGCAAAAAGATTTGATTTTCAATCAAATATTCAATCATCAATTCAATGGATTTTTGTGCAAGATTCTGACCTAATTCCATTCCTCTATAAATATACAAGCTAACCCTAATGCCATACACGTGAGCAAGCTGCAAAAAAGGGGCCATAGCATATTGAAAATTTCCAAGAAAATTGAGATCCTAATTTTGCATTCCAGGACGATTCAAGAACTTTTGTTGATTCTAACACCTTGCAGGGGTTCCCAGGAACATGTAGCAATTGAATTCACACGCTAAAGCTCAAAGAATCACCCTATACAGAGTCACGGTTTGCCACTTTTTTTCATAATCGTAACTCGTGATTCATAAGCATTTAACATGATTTCTTGATCGTTTTGTGTTGCTAGGGACTGTACAAAGCTAATGGTATAGTTTAATTGCATTGAAACGCCGAGAATCCAAAGATGGCATGAACAAGTTTTAGGGTTCATAAGCTTTTAAATTGGGGCTTTCTAAATCCAGTAAAATTGGGACCTGTGAGATGCATCACTGAAATCGCGAGGCGAAAACGGTTGCAACCCACCCCTCGCGAAACATTTATGTTCACCATATTCCTAATCGCTATTTTTCCTCATGGTATATAGTGGGGGTTAAAAACCCCCGCTATCTAATGTTATATTTGCAGGTACAAGGAAGAAGACAAGGACGTGTAAGCGTATGGTTGGATAATTCAAAAAAAGGCGCGCGTTTTATTTGTTTTACAGCTTAGTGGTTTGTTTCTTAATATAATAATTGCCTGTTATTTTACTAACGACTAAGGCAAGTTGGTGGAGTGGTTGGCCAGGCATCCAATAGGCGTTGGGACCTGGGTTCGAATCCCAGGTCCCCCAAAATATTTTTTTCTATTTTTCTTCATGTAATCATATGCAGGGTTCAAGAGGAAGTCCATCATACACTTCCAGCTATCAGCGCGCCAGGTGGCCTCCAACTCAGATCCCATGGCCCAGGTTGAAAGACTAGCATATTCCTTGGTCAACACACGCCTAGCCAATTACCAAAGTCAAAGCAGGCTTGCAGCTTAATGGGCCACAATTTCCAAACGTACCTCCTTAATGGGCCAGCACCCCCCTTGGTTTATTCTTCTTTTAATTTCTTTTCCTTTTTTTATTTTATTTTCTTTTATTAATTATTATTATTATTATTATTTAATTAACATAATTAATTAATTTCATAATAAAATCAGTAAAACTAAAAAATAATATTTTTCTTAATTAAAATTAATTTCACTTTATTATTTTTTTAAATAAACACTAACATAAATTAATTTAGTTTAATTAGGTTTAATTTTAATTTTCTTTTACAATAAATAAAATAAATTAGAATTAGGGTTTTTTTTACTAACTTTTGACTATTTTTTTATTTATTTCATTAAAACATAAAAAACTCAAAAAAATACTTCTTTTTATTAATTAATTAATTAGGTTTAATTTAATTTAATAATCAAATTTCTTTCTTTCTCAAAAAGGGTCAAAACCCTAAGGACTTCTCCGATTCAATTTCTATTCGCGCATATTATTTTTTGATTATATTTATGTAATTGCTCCGGGAATGTAATAGCGTAATTAGGACCTTTTATTGCTTTCTTTAATTTCTCGCAATTTACTTTTCAAGGGTTGTTTTTGGCGATGTAAATACCCGACGCCTTGTAATAGCGTAGATTTACTTTCCGCAATACTTAACTGTTAGATGTATGTTAACTAGGCTATGCATGACAAGACTTATCTCTGAAATTAAAATCAACCCGTAGCTCACCATAACATGTGCAAAGATAATTTAACTGAATCCTGACACACTCGCACATGCCACTCCTAGGGTACGCCTCACTTGGTTGCCTCGACGTGGTCATTGAGTATAGGGTGTTTTAGAGGTCGCCCTCCTGTCTAAAGATCAAAAAGTTGCCTTGAAACGGTTGCCTCGGATAAAAAATATCTAAGACATTAGGGTTACCGCTAAGGCGTTCTACTATTGCTTTGGTGACCACACATGTCCCTATAATCGAATTGACCCGAAAACTCCAACGACGGTGCTACCTACTTCTCAATAGTGGGATAGTACTGTCTAAAGGACATTTACACAACTTAATTTCTTTTGAGTAGGTAGAGGTTCTCAGGTACTTGCTCTTTCAAAACAAAAATACTTTTCGCACTTACACTTTCAAACAAAAGTTTTCAAACAAATACTTCATACACTCTTGAGGACTGATACAAGAGTTAAAGCGAAGTTTTCAAACAAACTTTTTTCAAAACCCACAAACACAAGAAAAGCAAAACATTTTTGAAAACATAGTGAGCAAGTACCTAAGAGCCCGTGGATAACCACGGATAGAAAGGGTGCTAACACCTTCCCTTTCTATAATCTACCTCCCGAACCGAGAAACATCTCGAAAAGGAATTTTGCTGTGCTTTTGTCCTTTCCTTGTTGGAGAAAATAAAAGACGGTGGTGACTCTTGCTTACCGCGACATTATGCGAACCAACATTCCAAAACAGTCAGTTCTATTTCCACCGATCACAGAACTGGCGACTCTGCTGAGGAATTTCTTATAAGTGAGGTGTACCTTAGGATTAGATCATTCTATGTTTTCAATTGTATTGCTTTGCATGCTTTAATATTATGGGCTTGTATTGGAGTTTCATAGATCCTAACCCGGATCCGGGGAATACCCTTTAGGTAAGTAGAAATAAACTGTGAGGTACCTGTCCGGCGTAGACCGACACGGGTGAAGCAGTAGCTACATTGGTGTGACACCTTGGTCTGTACCGATATCCCTTGTGTTGGAACGAGGAGAATATGGGTCTTCTGAGGAGTCATTAAGAACCAACTGACCTTAGAACCTTAAATTGACCAACTTGGCCATAGAACAGTAGCAGTATGCTACACTCATTGAGGCTAAACTCTCGCGATGGTTCCGGCCGCAAGAAAAGGTTGCCAAACTGGAATTATGACCGATCGAGGGTAGTCAGTGATATTGAGATCCTCTAGAACCCGGTTACTATTTTTAGGACAGGTCTTAACCAACTGAAACTGAAAGAGGGTAGTACCTAAACTTCATGCCAGCCTGAAATCTAAGGGCTCTTTCGTGTGACTTGTGTGCCTTTACCATGTTTGCCTTTTGTGAATACTTGTGGTGTGCCTTTATCATAATATCATAACATCATAACATTGCATACATCTTGCATAAGGACTAACCCATTTCAAGGATCTCAAGGGTTCGTGATGCAGGTCAGGATGAACCAAATGTCTAGCAAAGGGCAAAGGGGATTTATTTTCCTCTAGCCAAGGTTGTTTGGAGATCAAAACATGATGACTTGAGTCAGGGGCTATGACTCACTCGATATGGTGAGCCTAACTCTTGAAGAAGGACTCTCAGCAACATGAAGTTCCTTCAATCAAGCTACAAAATTCAAATTCTAACAGTTTCCTGTTTACCCCGCGAGATCCTTAAAAACATAGCATACATATATCATACATATCATTGCATCACAGGTACCATTACAGGTCACTTATCTTCTTCGCTGTTTATTTCAGCAATCATCATGTCTATCGAACCTTCTACTGAACAAGCTATCAATGCCCTCCAGGCCCAGAACGCCCAGTTCCAAGAGTTGGTTATGAGCCTAGCCCAGGGTCAACAGGAGTTGAAGACTCTGATTCCGAAGAAGAAGAAGAGGACTGTCTTGTTCAACACTGGACGCAGATTTGGGAATGCACTACAGAATGAGGTTGAGCAGACTACCTCATCTGTAGGGAAAGACAGCCCACAAGAGAGAAGGGTTCCTAGTCTCGTGGTCTCCGACAACGAGACAGATTATGATGAGGAACAGTATCCTCCTGCTGAGGATAAGTACAAACAGCTGGAAGACCGTTTGAGCGCCATGAAAATACAGAAGGTCCCCGGTCTGGACTTCAGAGATCTAGGTCTATCCTCTAGGGTGGTGATTCCCCATAAATTCAAGGCACCTGCCTTTGCCAAATATGATGAAGCTTCCTGTCTAAAACTCCACCTCCGGTCATATGTGAGGAAGATCCAACCCTATACTGCTGATAGAGATCTCTGGGTTCATTTCTTTCAAGATAGTCTATCAGGGACTCAACTTGAATGGTTCTGTCAATTGGAAGGAGCCAACATCCGCAACTGGGAGGACCTTGCTGCTGCCTTTTACAAGCAATACCAGTATAATTCCGACCTTGCACCCACGCGCACTCAGCTTCAGGGGATGTCTATGGGTACATGCGAAGGCTTTAAGGGCTACGCTCAGAAGTGGAGAGATCTTGCCGGAAGAGTCCAACCCCCTCTGTCTGATAGGGAGTTGGTGGACATGTTTCTTGGGACTTTGTCTGGTTCTTATTTCAAGCACCTGATTGGAAGCTCTTCATCCGGGTTCACCGAGCTAATACTGACCGGCAAAAGGGTCGAAGCTGGCATCAAAAGTGGGAAGATTCAAGAAGAAACACCTTCTGATACTCAGAAAAAGCCCCACAATGGAAAAAAAGAGTCCAATGCTGTGTATGGTAAAAAGAGTCATCGAGATCAACATGTAGGGGCAACCCAGATCTCCGATCCCACGCCTGTTCAAAAAAGATAGAGCAATAGGCGTAGGGTAAGATATCAAGAAAGGCAGTATACTGACATCAACATGCCTTTATCTCAAGCGTTACAACAATTGTTGAAGGTGAAACTGATCACACTAAAGGATCCTCCTCAAAAAAAACACTTCCAATCAAGGGGCACAACATGATCATTGTCCATCATCTGGGGCGGTCAAGTCAAGATTCAAGGAATCTCTCAAAATGCCAAATAGCCAGGGGCAGATCTCCATCTGAATCAATTAGGGCATTGGACATGAATTCCAGCAACGAATCTTGCATGATCAAACGAAGATCTTCTGGTAGTATGGCAACACAACACTACTGACAGTGACAACTCCCGGCACTCTGAGAGCATGGACATAGTCGAAAAATACTATGCATAATCAAAAGACCCGCTAGGTCGACTGGCCTAGGCAAAAATAAGGGCTTCCCGGCGAACCAAAAGGGTTCGGGCAAAAATAAGGGATGAAAATAAAAAAATCTGTACACCCGGCAGGTCGAAAACCTGAAAAGGCGGCTTGGGAAAAAATGGGTATCCCGATGGACTAAAAACCCGAAAGGGCGGTCCAGGAAAAAGTTAGGGATCACAGCGTACGACTATGTCCCGGCATCTCGTCACTTTCCTACAAGAAGAAGATTTGTCAAATCGGCAGTTATCAAGACCTCCACAAGTACCTTCTCCCACAGAAACTAGGGCAATAAGAATTGTCCGAACTGTACAGGTTGCTCTGTCCACCAGGTACAAGGTAGATTCAGCTGAAGAAGATGTAACCAAGATACCTTCACTCCCCGCCGGTTAAGACAGTAATGGTAGCTCTTCCCCACTGAGACTTACAACTATGAACAAATCAGCGATACTCTTTCCCTAGCAGAGTTGGTCTCCCATCAGCCCTAAAAAGGCACAGTATCTCTAGCAAGTCGGTAATACTCTCCCCCAAGCAGAGTTAGTCTATCATCAGTCCTGAGAAAGTTGGGTATCCCCAGAAGATCTTAATATTCCCTAGAAGAATATACAGATATCCTCAGCGAGCATCCCCGACAGTCTTAATATTCCTTGACAGAAATATAAGATTGTTCCCCGGCGGAATCCAAGATACCCCCAGTGGAGCCATTTCCCAGCACAGTCTGAAAAGCTTCCCCAACAGAGTTTGAATTATCTTCCCCAGTACATTCTGGAAGCTTGTCCCCTGCAGAATGCAAATGCATCTCCCCAGCCATATTCAGAGTTATCCCCCACCAGAGTCTAACTGGGTTATCCTCAGCAAGTCGCAACGGAAAGATCATCCTCAGCGAAGTTCTTCCTATCCCCATCGGAGTTCATCATCGAAATCTCCAATAGAGCTTATCAACGGAATCCCCAGTGGAGTTATCGTTAAAATCTCAGCGAAGCATCTCTTCCCACAGAGTAATTCCCCGCAGAATAATCTCTTCGCCATGTTTATTCCCCAACAGAGTCATCTTCTCCTACCAGTTTATTCGTGCAATTAGCTTCGTTCATCATCCCTAGCGGAAACGAAGAATTCAACAACATGCTCCAGCAGCTATCTGGGATTTATTTTCCCCAGCTAAAACATCACATTTTCATACATCATGATACATGCACATACGCATTATATCATACAATCTCATTTTGAGAACATCATGCATCTCATACATCATGACATTGCATACAACTAACTCTTTACCATTTTCAGGAAAGAACGATCGACAGATAAAAGTCATTACCTTTTGGAGTAGAAGTCGTCAAGATTCCTTCATCATCCCGTTGGAGTAGCAGTCTTCCAAGATTCCTTCATCATCCTGCTGAGGTAGTAATCGTCCCAGATTCCTTCAGCATCCCGTTGGAGTAGAAGTCGTCAAGATTCCTTCATCATCCCGTTGAGGTAGAAGTCGTCAAGATTCCTTCATCATCCTGCTGAGGTAGTAGTCGTCCAAGATTCCTTCATCATCCTGCTGAGGTAGTAATCGTCCCAGATTCCTTCATCATCCTGCTGAGGTAGTAGTCGTCCAAGATTCCTTCATCATCCTGCTGAGGTAGTAATCGTCCCAGATTCCTTCATCATCCTGCTGAGGTAGTAATCGTCCCAGATTCCTTCATCATCTATTTGGAGTAGCAATCGTCTCAGATTCCTTCATCACATCATTATAAAAAAAAAGGCCTCTCTTAAGTTCCAGATCAACACCTGTAACTAGCCAGGAAATATCTGTGGACGACGGATTGTAGATTAATACCTGAAACCAGACATGATAACTATCTACTTGACCATCATGAAGCAACCCTACGCCGGTTCCTTCTCTCTTTCAGATGCAGTTTTATACGAACTCATCATCAGTCAACCCTACACAGGTTCCTTCTTTCAACTTACAAAGTTACAATTCTACAAACTACAGGTATGCAAGTTCTCGCTAAGGAATCTCTTACGCGATCGACACTCCTGGATGGCATCTATAAGCCCATCTCCACAACTATCCATTACATTCCCCGATGGCATCTATAAGCCCATCCTCCTATCCATCATATCTCCAAATGGCATCTGTAAGCCCATTCCCGACATCACATTGCTGATACTACACTATGCGAGTGCAAATTTCTGGGCACTTTAGTGTTCAATCATCTTCCACCTTCGGATCACGAAAGGCACGCAAGACAATATACATCCTCAGGTCTAATAAGATTGAACAGGGGCAACTGTTGTACCCCAAAATTTGCCCTCCCATATTCCTCAAGACTGATCCTCAAATTACTCAAGATTACTCAAGGATTGTACAGTCAAACTACCTCCTAAGCCAACTGAAATTAGGGTTTTGGTTCTTTCAAGAAATTTGAGGTTTTCAATGGTTCAATCAAGTCTCATAGGCCTATATACATTCTCAAGCATCTACATGCCAAGTTTCAAGACTCACAATGCCAATTTGCACAGTCAAAAGCTCCATTTGATCCACAGTCAGCTGCAAGGGAAAAATGGTCATTTTACAGTCAAAAGTCATATTTTTTGGTCAACATCTTATTTTGAGTTCACAATCATCATTTGATCAAGTCTTGATCATGATTCCCCAAGGATGACTCAAAAATCATTAAGATGCAAAAAGTTGCTATTTTTGGACAGTAGAAAAGTCAACTGTATCTTGACCAGGGCATAACTTTTTCATGGTTTGTCAAAAAAATTCCATACAATGCTCATTTTGAAGGGGATGACATTTCCTACAATCCATCTTCACATTCCAAGTCCAAGAAATGCTCTCATAAAAAGTTATCAATTTCTACATTATAGGTCAATTTCAAAAGTCAACAAAAGTACCTTTTGAGTCAAAGGCCATAACTTGAGATTGGTAAATCCAAATGACATGGGACCAAAGGCATTGGTTATAGGACTTCAAGACCTTTCTAAAATGTCCAAGAACATGTTCATGTGATCCAAATTGAGCAAGATATGCATTGGAGAAGTTGGGAAATTTTTATGAATTTGCAAAAGTCAACTTTGCTCAAAACACCTTATTTTTGCTAATGGGCCTCAAATATCTTCTTGAAACTTCATCCATGGCCTATGCACGACCCATCAAGCTTAATTGAATTTATTTTCTTATTTTATTAATTAATTGGATTTTTAATCAATATTAATTCATTTAATTAATTTAAATTGTAGGAAAATACAAAGATTTGGTTTTTCAATCTTTTTGTGAAGCAAACATGGTCAAGATATGCTGGCAATTTCGTGTACAAATCAAATATGCAAGAATCTCCAAAATTGGAAACTTTCTTCAATCATGAAAATGCAAAAAGATTTGATTTTCAATCAAATATTCAATCATCAATTCAATGGATTTTTGTGCAAGATTCTGACCTAATTCCATTCCTCTATAAATATACAAGCTAACCCTAATGCCATACACGTGAACAAGCTGCAAAAAAGGGGCCATAGCATATTGAAAATTTCCAAGAAAATTGAGATCCTAATTTTGCATTCCAGGACGATTCAAGAACTTTTGTTGATTCTAACACCTTGCAGGGGTTCCTAGGAACGTGTAGCAATTGAATTCACACGCTAAAGCTCAAAGAATCACCCTATACAGAGTCACGGTTTGCCACTTTTTTTCATAATCGTAACTCGTGATTCATAAGCATTTAACATGATTTCTTGATCGTTTTGTGTTGCTAGGGACTGTACAAAGCTAATGGTATAGTTTAATTGCATTGAAACGCCCAGAATCTAAAGATGCCATGAACAAGTTTTAGGGTTCATAAGCTTTTAAATTGGGGCTTTCTAAATCCAGTAAAATTGGGACTTGTGAGATGCATCACTGAAATCGCGAGGCCAAAATGGTTGCAACCCACCCCTCGCGAAACATTTATGTTCACCATATTCCTAATCGCTATTTTTCCTCATGGTATATAGTGGGGGTTAAAAACCCCCGCTATCTAATGTTATATTTGCAGGTACAAGGAAGAAGACAAGGACGTGTAAGCGTATGGTTGGATAATTCAAAAAAAGGCGCGCGTTTTATTTGTTTTACAGCTTAGTGGTTTGTTTCTTAATATAATAATTGCCTGTTATTTTACTAACGACTAAGGCAAGTTGGTGGAGTGGTTGGCCAGGCATCCAATAGGCGTTGGGACCTGGGTTCGAATTCCAGGTCCCCCAAAATATTTGTTTCTATTTTTCTTCATGTAATCATATGCAGGGTTAAAGAGGAAGTCCATCATACACTTCCAGCTATCAGCGCGCCAGGTGGCCTCCAACTCAGATCCCATGGCCCAGGTTGAAAGACTAGCATATTCCTTGGTTAACACACGCCTAGCCAATTACCAAAGTCAAAGCAGGCTTGCAGCTTAATGGGCCACAATTTCCAAACGTACCTCTTTAATGGGCCAGCACCCCCCTTTGGTTTATTCTTATTTTAATTTATTTTCCTTTTTTATTTTCTTTTATTAATTATTATTATTATTATTTAATTAACATAATTAATTACTTTCATAATAAAATCAGTAAAATTAAAAAATAATATTTTTCTTAATTAAAATTAATTTCACTTTATTATTTTTGTAAATAAACACTAACATAAATTAATTTAGTTTAATTAGGTTTAATTTTAGTTTTCTTTTACAATAAATAAAATAAATTAGAATTAGGGTTTTTTTACTAACTTTTGACTATTTTTTTTATTTATTTCATTAAAACATAAAAAACTCAAAAAAATACTTCTTTTTATTAATTAATTAATTAGGTTTAATTTAATTTAATAATCAAATTTCTTTCTTTCTCAAAAAGGGTCAAAACCCTAAGGACTTCTCCGATTCAATTTCTATTCGGGCATATTACTTTTTGATTATATTTATGTAATTTCTCCGGGAATATAATAGCGTAATTAGGACCTTTTATTGCTTTCTTTAATTTCTCGCAATTTACTTTTCAAGGGTTGTTTTTGGCGATGTAAATACCCGACGCCTTGTAATAGCGTAGATTTACTTTCCGCAATACTTAACTGTTAGATGTATGTTAACTAGGCTATGCATGACAAGACTTATCTCTGAAATTAAAATCAACCCGTAGCTCACCATAACATGTGCAAAGATAATTTAACTGAATCCTGACACACTCGCACATGCCACTCCTAGGGTACGCCTCACTTGGTTGCCTCGACGTGGTCATTGAGTATAGGGTGTTTTAGAGGTCGCCCTCCTGTCTAAAGATCAAAAAGTTGCCTCGAAACGGTTGCCTCGGATAAAAAATATCTAAGACATTAGGGTTACCGCTAAGGCGTCCTACTATTGCTTTGGTGACCACACATGTCCCTATAATCGAATTGACCCGAAAACTCCAACGATGGTGCTACCTACTTCTCAATAGTGGGATAGTACTGTCTAAAGGACATTTACACAGCTTAATTTCTTTTGAGTAGGTAGAGGTTCTCAGGTACTTGCTCTTTCAAAACAAAAATACTTTTCGCACTTACACTTTCAAACAAAAGTTTTCAAACAAAAACTTCATACACTCTTGAGGACTGATACAAGAGTTAAAGCGATGTTTTCAAACAAACTTTTTTCAAAACCCACAAACACAAGAAAAGCAAAACATTTTTGAAAACATAGTGAGCAAGTACCTAAGAGCCCGTGGATAACCACAGATAGAAAGGGTGCTAACACCTTCCCTTTCTATAATCTACCTCCCGAACCGAGAAACATCTCGAAAAGGAATTTTGCTGTGCTTTTGTCCTTTCCTTGTTGGAGAAAATAAAAGACGGTGGAGACTCTTGCTTACCACGACATTACGCGAACCAGCATTCCAAAACAGTCAGTTCTATTTCCACCGATCACAATCATCAAAGAGTAAACGGAACAAGAGATAGCTGTTAGGCTGAATAATCCCAGTGAAAGCGATAATTCAAGTCCTGGTGCTGAAGTTCTGCCTAAGGTAATCACTTCGACCCTTTAAGATTATTTATTGACTTAGCCCCCTTTTTCCTTTTTGCAATAGTTCTAATAACAATCTTATAAACTTCAGGACACTGCTGGTACTTCTAAACAGGCCCTTATACCCGTAGAAGAATCTGTCACTTTAATTAACAGTGAGGGTGATCCCATTTATAGGCCTTCTTCAGCAAAGGGATCCTTTGTGAGCTCATCCAGCGAGGTGAACCAAACCTCTGGGCATCAATATGAAACCATTGGGAAGCTAAATTAAGAAGTTCCTAGTGAGGAACAGGTGAATCTTGGGACTCCACAGGCTATTGATGATGGGAAGAAAGATGAAGAAGAGGAGGTTACTGATGATGTAGTCGAAACATAGAGGGAAGGCACACTAGAGGGAGAGAATCAAACTGAGGATATTCCAGCAATTGATGAAAGAGAAAACTTTACAGAGGGAGCAAGAAACTCTGCGAATGTTGAAGGTGACCCTGTCCAGATACAAGATTTATCTGTCGGAACAAATGTGACTCGTGTTGCAAACGAGAGAGTCACCTTGACCGGGTCCCATACTAAGGAAGATTTGGCATTACTAAAACATCATAATCCTCTTGGCTACTTGACTACCATTCTCGAAGGCAGAGAAAGTTCTTCTGATCAAAGTGCTTCGACTGCGTCTGGAAAATCTACTTCAACATCTCCTCTTGATAAGGCACTTCAAAAGGTTAAGGCGCAACTTTTTAAAAGAGATTTAATGCTGACCTTAGAGGGAGAACCTATTGCTCCTTCCTTTCTGAAGACTACTTTAAGAGTTGTCGACCTTCTTGCTGCTTCACCTGACATTTCCAGCGTTATTTTGGATTTGATTTCAATTATCGATCATGTCTCAACTGACTACAATCGTCGAAGGACTCACAATCACGAAATTGAGGAGGCCAATGGTCATGTGGCTGCTGTCTGGGGTGATGCCGTTGAATCAGCTTCAAAGCTAAAGGAGTTGTCGAAGGCACAAGAGGCCAGGCAGAAAGAAGTTGAAGAAATTGACTAAAACACATCCAGTATGAAGGCTCATATCAGAGAGTTAGAGGCTAAGATTGCTACTAATGATAAAAGAAAGGAAGAACTTCTCGCTATCAGCACTGATTCTGAGAGTCAAGTGGAACTCAACGAAGGATTAGAATATGCTGAACGAGCCCAAGCATTAGATAAGAAAATCGAAACTCTTCATCAGTCAAAGGCTTTGTGCGAAAGACGTTTGGAGTTGCAGAAGATAAAATACCTCCAAATCAAAGCCAACCCCCCATTTTGATTTTGAATTTTTTATTTGTATAATTATGTTTTTTTGTTTTTGTTTTTTTGTAATGACTTTTAGCCATTTTGGATTTTTAATGCATTTTCCATCTTGGCTCTTTAACTCGATTGAGATTAAACATTGGTTATTTTAACATCTTGAAGCACAGGTCTATACTTTTTCAAGTATTTACCATTTACTCTCAAGAGCCTTTGATGTTCATTTAACTCTTAGACCTCATATGCGCCACCAGACAATGTTTGGATAATCTTAAAATGTCCTTCCAATTTAGGAGACCATTTTCCCATATTCCTATCCTTTCGATCCATTAGGAGAATTACATTCCATACCAGGTCCTCAAGCAAGAATGTCTTGGGTTTTACTATTTTATTGTAAGATTTTTCCACTCTTTTCTTTTGTAACCTTAAGAGATCCAAAGCTCTCAGTCTTTCTTCGTCCAAATCAACCTATTCGTCTAACATCATATTTCAGTAAGCTTCAGAAGGGATGTCTTGATGTTTCTGAATTCTTGTTGACTGCAGACAAATTTCTACTGTCAATACTGTGTCATGGCCATAAGTTAGTCGGAAAGGTGTCGTTCTGGTAGCTTCCTTAGGAGAAGTTTGACAAGCCAATAAAATTTGATCTCAAGTCTTATGCCAATTCTTTGGATTCTTTCCCACATGCTTCTTTATTAAGCTAATTATTACCTTATTAGCCACTTTGACTTGGCCATTAGCTTGTGCATAGTAAGACGTAGATGTTAATAGTTTGAACCCTACTTCTGTAGTAAACTCTTGCATTTCTCGACCAGTAAAGACTGACCCTTGATCAGTTGTTATTGTCTCAGGGATCCCAAACCTATATATAATGTGTTTTTGAATGAATTAAATGTCATTTTCTTGGTCTACAATGACTAAAGGAATTGCTTCAATCCATTTAGTAAAATAATCAATGCCCACCAATATGTATTTCTGGATTTTAGATGATACTGGTCGAATCTCTCCAATAAGATCCAAAGCTCATCCCCTAAAAGGCCAAGGTTTCACAATTGAGTGAAGTTCGCTTGCAGGTACGTGCTGGATACCTGTGTGTACTTGACATTCCTGACATCCTTTTGCAAACTCAACATAATATTTCCACATAGTGGGCCAATATAGTCCTTGTTGAAATAATAACCATTTCATTTTATGGCCTAATTGATGTGCTCCACATGCTCCAGCATGTGTAGTTGAAAGGGCTATGTATGCCTCTATTTCACTTAGGCATTTTAATAACACCCCTTAAGGCATCTTTTTAAATAACTCGTTTCCCATTAGAGTATAACTTAGTGCCCTATACTTTATTTTTCGTTCTGTCGAAGCCACTGGATTTTGCAAATAATCCACTATAGGCTTTCTCCAATCTTGTTCTGTTAGATTATCTATGAATGAAATTTCGAAGTTTCTTGGTCAGCGTACGCCAGTTTTGTTGTTTTCAAATCTGTTGGAGACAACTCAGTTAATGTTACTCTTCCTCTAACTTTGATTACTTGCTGTAATTTCTCTTTCAAAATTTTATACCCAGATGCAATCTGCGCTAAGTCATTAGCCACTTGATTTTCCAGTCTTGGTATATGTCGAATGTTGATCTTTTCAAAGTTTTTCAACAAACGATTGACTATTACAAAATGCATGATAAGATTTTCTATTATGCATTTGTATTCTTTTGTAACTTGCTTTATAACTAACTCCGAGTCTCCCATTATTCTGACTCGAGTTTCCCCTAATTCCAACAAGATTTCAAGGCCTACTATTAGAGCTTTATACTCCGCCTCATTGTTCGAACAAGAATCTTCGATCTTATACTTGAATGTTGTTGGAATTTAATTTGGAGAAATAATTAGAACTCCTACTCCAGTTCCATCTTTATGACTAGAACTGTCGAAGTATAACTTCCAGGGTTTAATCTCCAGGTAGTTTATTGATTCTTCATTTATTGAGTGGTCATTATAAAGTCTGCTACCACTTGACCTTTTACAGCCTCTAATGAATAATCTATTAATGCAAGTGCCCATTTGCCAATTCGACTGTGCAAGATGGGTTTGACAACATATATTTGAAAACATCAAAATGAGATGAAACATAAACATCAACTGGTTTAATATATTTCTTGAGTTTTGTACACGAGAAGTAAAGACATAAACATAGTTTTTCAACTTCGCTATATCTAGTTTCTGCATCGTTTAAAACTCTACTGAGGTAATAGATAGGTCTTTTGACACCATTCTCATCCTCTTGAGCTAACATGCTTCCTAAAGTTTTATCAGATGCGGCTATGTACAATCTCATACTCCTATTTCTACAAGGAGGTACCAAAATAGGTGGCTTGGTGAGTTTTCTTTGATCTTGTCGAAGCCTCTTGTTGTTCTTGCCCCCACTCGAATCCTCCTTTGTTGAGTTGAAGTAGTGGTGAGTGAGCTTACGTTTTCCCACTTAAGTTGGATATAAATCTCCTCACGAAATTTATCTTGCCAAGTAGAGATTGCAACTCCTTGCTAGTTGGCGCTTTCGCTTCCAAAATGGCTTTGGTCTTGTTATGGTTTAATTCAATTCCCTTCTTATGGACCACAAAGCCTAAGAAGTCCCATGCTCTTACTCTGAAAGCGCATTTTAGGGGATTCATTTTCAGACCATAGCGTCTCATCCTTTTGAAGGATTGTCGAAGATGGTCCATATGATTCTTCCCTGAAACAAACTTGACAACAATGTCATAAATATAAATATGCATAAAAGTTTCAATAAAATCATGGAAGATAGAATTCATTGCTCTTTGATATGTTTCCCCTGCGTTTTTTAGGCCAAAAGGCATCACTACTCATTCGTAAGTGCCTAAAGCCATAGGGCATCAAAATGATGTTTTCGACACATCTTCTTCAGCAATGAAAATTTGATTATACCCCGAGTATCCATCAAGCATACTCATGTATTCTAAGCCAGCGGTGGAATCAACAAGAATTTCCGCCACAGGCATTGGATATTCATCTTTGGGTGTTGCAACATTTAAATCTCTAAAATCGATGCACACCCTTAAGGTACCATTTTTCTTTATAACAGGTACTATATTTGCAATCCATTCGACATATCTGGTTATTCGGATGTGTAGCGGTGAAAATCGGAGATCAAGCTATTAATTAACTTGACTCTCAAAAGCAAGAGTCGCCACCGCACTTTATTATTTCCAAGGGAAAAGGGAAAAGAGCGAAATAAAACCCTAAAATATGCAATGTAAAGTAATACTTAAAAGTAATGAAAATACAATGCGTTTTTCAAAAGAGATCGAGAGTTCGGGGGTTGGTTATACAATGGGAAGGTATTAACACCCAATGCATCTGTGGTATTCCACAGGAACCTTTTGAAATATATGTTTTTTGGTTAAAATTGTTTGTTTGGTTAAAAATGGGTGTGGACGAGATTTCGAAGATACGACGACCTAGTGTCAAAGTTTTGACTTAAAAGGTGTGAGTTTGAGAATTGAGTTTTTTTAGGAAAATTATCTTAAGTTTAGCAAAATAGTAAACAAACAAAAAATGAATGAGGGTATTCAAACGATCATATTACTTATGGAGTTAACAAAGTATTTCCCTTGGATTAGAAGAAAACAAAGCGAAAATAAGATGAACATCACAATATAAGTAATCAAGAATTCACAAGAAAATAAATTTAAATGAACAAATTAATAACAAGAAAGGCAGTGAAATATTTAATTCAAAAGGACTAAGACGATTAAAAAAAATAAAGAGAAGATAACTAATTATCTAAAGAAGATAAATTACTAAATTAATTCTAAACAAAAATTAAAAACTAAGATCATGAAATTTCTAAAAATTACATCTAAACTAAGTTAAAGTTCTAAGATTTATTAAAATTAAAATTCTAAAAGTTACTAAATTTAATCTAAATTAAATTAATTCTAAATTTACTAAACCATATCTAATATAAGCTAAATTAATATCATTGGGAAATAAGGCTAAAGAGCTAAAAATGAAATAAAAATGTCCCAGCATGGGATTGAACTCACGTCTTTAAAGTTTCTGTACACAGTGCCTAGCCATTCGAACTGTTTCACTTATTCATTAATTATTATGTTTTATTAAAACAAAAGAGAATGAGATTACTGGATTGGGCCAAGGGCCCAAAGGCTGTCCCGATTGGAATAACAAGAGGAGTTGGGAAACCCTAAAGGTAAGAAAGAAGGCGCTGCTATCTACTATCTTGGGAAGGGACATAGCAGATTTATTATTATTCCTATTTACAGTGAAACAATTAAAGGAAAAAATTGAAACAATCCAAAAAAAGCGATTCTATCTCTCCCTCTCTCCACTACACCGATCATCACCATTATCTTATCCTTTTCTTTATAGATTAGTCACCATCATCGAACAACGAAGGCCAACAAACTCCAGATATTCTTCCTTTTTCTTCGCCTCTGCTTCGGACTCTAACTCGACCATGTTCAGAACATCCGATAGCTTCTCCGACTTTGCATTCAGTTTGGAGCTTTGTTTTTGTTGTTGTTTTTCGTTGGATGAAAAAGAGTTTGATATAGTGGTTGAAGAGAAGTCTTTGGTGTCATATTCGTCGAGGCTACTACGGCGGCAGTGGAAACGGGAGCTGGCGAGGTTCGATGGGAGATTGACGCTGAACCGTGGAGATAGCTATGGGAGTTATGGATGAGAAGTTAGCAGGCGGTTAGTATGAGATGGCCATTGTTTTGAGTTTCTCATTTCCTCTGTGTGATGCAGTGGGAGAACTGACTTGAGGTTTTGCGTTTCGTCGCAAATGTCGCGGTTTAGCAAAAGTCGCCACTGACTTTTATTTTATCCAAAAGGAAAGGTAAAAAACCACAGGAAAGACCTTTGATATGTTTTCTTGAGTTCGGGGGGTAGATTATGAAAAGGGAAGGTGTTAGCACCCTTTTCATCCATGGTTTTCCATGCGCTCTTTGTTACTTGCTTAGATCACTTGCTTCGCTTTTGAAATTGTTTGAAATGGTGCTTTGCGTTTGGTGTGATTTTGAAAGTATTTTGAAAAGAGGTCATCGTTTAGGCAATCTTTGTAATGATTCTCGTTCGTAAGAATGTATACAAAGATGTTTGTCTTTTGAAAAATGTTTCAATGTTTTGTAAGTTGTTTGGAAATGTTTTGAAAATGTGTGTGTGTTTGTTTTTGAAAATAGCAAGGATTGTTTTGAAATGGAGCAAGTAACTTAGAAGCTATCTACCTACTCAAATGTCTTTCCTATGCATTTTTATTTCTTTGACATTGTTGATTTACCATTGATTTGGTTAACAATCCTATCTTTGGATGTTAAACGAGATGGGCGTGGGTCATCGTATGACCATAATAGCAATGTTGCCAACTATCTTAGCATGTTTGAGGGACAAGATCATTTTGTTTTAGGCAACCTTTTGATAGCGTCATTGAGGGACTATGATCTTATTTTGTTTTGTTTTGCCAAGATACTTCGCGTGCGTAACATGGCCATTTTTGTTTAGGCAACCAAGTGGGTGAAACCCTAAGGGTGCTTGTGTGCAATGTGTGTCATTTTACATGCACTTGATTTGTCTTGTATTAGGTCATTTCTATTTGTTTTTGTTTTTGGTCTTATCATGCAAAACCCTAATTTACTACACAAATATATAAAGCGATAAATTGCGTAAATGTAAACTAAGCTATTACAACAATTATTATGGGATGGGGGATACAAGTTTTTAAATGGGGATATTGCACAAATATAAACGCTAAAATACTATTACAACCCAATTGAATTATGTGCAAATTAAATTAATATACAAATATTAAAAATGCAATAAAATATATTTATGCAAAAATGTTTTGTATTTGATTTTTTGTATGAGAAAATAAAATTAATTTAAGCCCTAAAAATAAGAGAAAAAATATGACTATTTTTGAAAGGGGTGAAACATTAATTTTCAAATTAAAAGAAAATAATGCTTTATATTAATTGTTTTGTCCATTTTTTGTATAAGAAAATAATACCAAATATTATGTACAAATATTAAAAATCAAAATATGTATGAAAATAAATATTTTATGTATGAAATAATAAAATAAAAATGTATAGTATTTATTAAATGTATTTACAATTTATTTAAGAAAATAAAGTCTATTATCCTAATAAACTATTATTTTTATGCAAAAAATAATAATAAAATAAAAAAAAATTGCAAAAAATAAAGAAATTATTTTTATGATTTTTTAATGTTCAGAAAAAAATATTAAAAGCAATAAACATAAGAATATGAGAAAATATGCAAAAATATGAAATAAGAATCAGGGGGTGCAAATAATGGTCAGGGGGTGTGGAAAGTAAAAACAAAAACAGCCCAGCGCGCCAAAAAGCCCAAGGCCAGTCATCTTCGTCCCTGTCCTTCAGCTCTACGCGCGCATCATGTACAAACATGTATCTTGTTATTGCTTGCATAAAAACAAAAACCCATAACATAAAACATGTAGCTTGTAATCTCACGATTCCAATGATATAAAATTTGTAACCTAACTCTCAAAGATCAGAGAGAATTTAATCAGCCCTAATTCGTGACCTAATTATTTCATGAACTTCAAGCTTTAAATTCTCACAGCATGGTTAATATAAATGGCAAGTATGCATATGTACAACTTCACCATGGTAAGGGCTACATTTTTGCTTCACAAATCGTGGCTTGAGGATGCCTAAATAGAGAGATAGAAATTTGAAAAATACCTCCTTCAGCTGGATTTGGATATGGCAATGTGGAGACTTTGAGTGAGGCCTGAGGATCGTGTGAGCTTCCTTGAAGTTCCTTCAAACTATTCCAATGCTCAACTTGCTTTATGGATGGCTGAAACTCTTTGCACAAGTCAAGCTGCAAGCTTCCAAAGTGAAAATGGTAATGGCTGAAACAGGGGTTACAACAACAATGTAAAGGCTTGGATAACTTTGATATGATGTGGATGAAGTGTTTCAAAGGTTAAAAGGCAAAACGCACGAGCCAAAATGAAGTTGGCAAGGATTTTGCAAAAGCTGGCAGTTTTGGCAGAAAAATGAAGTTTTGGAGTTTTGGAGAGTTTCAGATGTTTAGCATTCATGTCCTGGCTTGTTATAAGTTTGTGAATATGCATATAATGATACAAAGTCCACTCTTTCTCAGCTTGTACAAGTTCTGAACTTTTGGCCAACTTTCTTGCATTTTAAGAAAAGTGAGATAACTTGCGCAACATGCTTATACTGGCTAGTTTTAGGGCTGCAAAGATTTGGTGTACATTGCTTGTGATCTGTGGAAATTGCCTGCACCAAAGGAACAGGTCCATGGCTCAAGGTTAATAAAGTTGCAAAAAGCTTGCTTTATGAAAATGGCATTGTGAACTTTTGGCCATTTATGAAATTATTTCTTGTACAATGCTCCAAAAGCAAAGATAAAGCCCTTATCCTCTGAGTTTGCATTTAATTATGGAGTGTAGAATGATTTTAGGACCTGTAATGCAAGGTACAAGCATCCTTGATCATATTTGCAACTTGACACTTTGTAAAAATGGCTTGATCAAAAGTGACAAATGCCAATTTCTCTTCTTCGATTCTCCCTAACCACAAATGATCTTGGAGAGTTCTTGGACATTTTAGAAAGCTTGGAATGTACTCTATAATCCATATTTGAAATTAATTTTGAGATAACTCTTGTAACTAGGTGAAAAATTCCATGCAGTTAGGTAAAAAACTTGCCTAAATTAGGGCAAATTTTCACTAAGTCATTTAGTTCATGGACCCCTATTCGCAAATTCATAACTTGAGATACAAGCATCCTTTGGGAAAAGTTTGTGAAGAAAAGTTGTAGATTTCATGGAGGACTACAACTTTCATGTTTGAAGTTTTCTTTGAATCAAATTTCATAATGGTGAAAAAGTGGTGGAAAGTTGGGAAAAAATAAGAAAATTTCCATACTTAGAAAAATTCTAAGTTATGAAAATTTTCAAATTCAAAACCCTAATTTCCAAAATTGGTTTTCTTGGTCAAAAAGTTTCATATTTTGACATATCTTGATGAATTATGACCCTTGGAACTTGATTTTGATAAAAAAAAGTCAATGTTTGAATTTTCAGTGTACAATTGACTTTTGATCAGTTGACTGCAAAATTCATCTGTCAATCCAATGAACTTGAGATCTTTTGAACCATATAATTAGGTCAAGATGATGCCATTTAACCCTTGAAATCATGTTTGAATTCAATTGGTCATTGGCTTGGTTAAAAATCAGAAATTGCCCTTTCTCAGTCAAAACCCTAATTTTGACCATTTTGCCCTTTTGATGATTTGATCAAATTTCTTAAGGAGTTGTGATCCAAACTTGATCAAATGGTACATATGAGTCTAAAATGTGGTTGTGGATCAAAAATCATGAAGTTTGACTGTAAATTGGCCATGGTTAACTTTTTCCCCAATATAGTTGATTTTTAGGTCAACTGTCCAATTGACTAAGCAAAAATGTGATTCAAGGCTTGAAACTTAACATGAGCAATATTAGGGGTCTAAGATGGTGTGTGAAAGTTACATGAAGCATTGATGGTCCAAAAATCCTTGTGCAAACTCAAACCCTAATTTCAGGTTATCAGTGCAAGATGAGGTGTCTTGAGCTGACCAAACCCTAATTCTGTCTTGAGTCCAAGAAGTCTTGTGAGGAAAATCTTGATAAATGAGAGGGAAAATTTTGGGGTACAACAGCTGACCTTGTTTGATCTTCTTGAACCTGAAGAGTTAGATTGGCGAGCTCTGCCATTCGTGACTCGAAGGTAAAAGATGATTGGACACTAGAGTGCCCATAAATTTGCACTTGATGAAGTAGTTGAGGAAATGGTCTTAAAGATACCATTTGGAGAGGTGATAAAATCTTGTTGGAGATGGTCTTGTAGATGCCATCCAAGAATGTTTGCTGAGTTGTAAGTCAAAATAATAAGTATCAGAATGGCATCCGTGTCTGGAACGTATCTGAACTGTATCTGGAGACTAAATCTGTATGAGCAAAGTAATAGCAGCCGTGTTTGGAGCGTATCCGAGCTTGAATATGAATAAGTAATAGAATGACTTCCGTGTCTGGAGTGTATCTGTACTGTATCTTGAATAAGTGACATAATGGCAACCACGTCTGGTGCGTATCTGAACTTGAATCTGAAAGCTGAATATGAATGAGTGACAGAATGGCATCTGTATCTGGAGCGTATCTAAGCTGGGGAAAATCAGAATAAGTGACAGAATGGCAACCGTGTCTGAAGCGTATCTGGACTGTATCTTGCTGGAAGTCTAAATAAGTAATAGAATGGCAACCATATCTGAAGTGTATCTGTACTATATTTTGAAGTTGAAATCTGAATGAGTATCAGAATGGCATCCTTGTCTGGAGCGTATCTGCACTGTATCTGAACTAGAATCTGAATAAGTAGCAGAATGACTTCCGTGTCTGGAGTGTATCTGTACTGTATCTGAAAGTTGAAATCTAAATGAGTAATCAGAATGGCATCCTTGTCTGGAGCGTATCTGTACTGTGTCTGAGATCTTTGAACATTGTTAATGATAGCTGTTAATCTTATCCTGAAAAGGGTAAAATGTTAGATGAAACACAAAGTTATGTTGCATGAAATGTATGATGCAATAAATGTGTCTTATCAATGTTTATGATATATGGATGTAACGTATGCGCATGTAAGCTGATGTGTTGTATCGCTGAGGAAAATAAATCCTTGACTGCTGCCGGGGAAAATAAATCCTTGACTGCTAAGGATAAGAAATCCTTGGCGACTGTTGGGGATATAGGGATCCTTCATGTCTTGAAGTTGGAGTATTCGACAAAAATTCTGTTGCGAGCAATGTCGTATACTGCTTGAGTAATCTTCTTGGGGAGTCCAGAGAAATTTGATGACTTCTACTGGGGACTACACAATAGGAATCCTTATTTCACTGGGGAATAGAGAAAACTCTGATGACTTCTGCGGGATTTAAGAATGAGAATCTTCATTCTGTGAGAAGCAATAAAAACTCTGTGGGGAAGAAGGCTTACTGCTGGGAAGTAGGTTCAGGAGTTTGGATTGTCTGCCATTCTACTGGGGAGTTATCAGAAGTTGTTGTCTGGTTGGTTTTCAGGCTTCAAAATAACTCGCTGGGGAATTTGTAGAAACTGGATGGTTTCCACTAGGGATTGATAGTTAGAAGTTTTGGTTCCGCTGGGGATTGTGAGTTTGAAATTTTAACTCCGATGGGGATTAAGGGTTTGAAATTTTAGCTCTGCTGGGGATCTAGATGATGTACCGTAGGGATTGCTCATGGAATAGCCTGAAGACGTTTTCCTAATCTTTCAACCTTTCAGTAATTGTTCTTTTTCATTTCTGTTTATTTGTAAACAGTAATTATGTTCAAATGCATATGTTCATTAATGAATCATTGGACGTTTTTGCAAATAAAAACACAAGTGTAAAGAAAAAGGAAAATAGTTTTTTGTACTTTAAAGAGATATCTTTGTATTTACTTTGAATAAGTATTTGTGTACAAAGGAGACAGACATCCTAGTAAGAGGATGGTGTCATAAAAATAAGAAATTTTTTATACAAAGATAGCTATGTGTAAAAAATCCCATGGGGTTCCCATTCCGCTATAGCCTTCGTATCTCCAAATATCATGTCCATTCGTTGCTTCATCCTAAGATGATTGGATTGATCAGAAGCTCCAGGTTTGTCAGTGAAGAGATTGTCCTTAAAGTGATTCGACGAGACATAGTCATATTCTTTAATTCCCTAACTTTTGCCTGAACTGCCCTTTCGGGTTTTCGATCCACCAGGAAACCCTTTTTTGCCCAGGTCGCCCTTTCGGGTTTTCAACTTGCCGGGTGTACAATTTTTTTTCATTTTATCCCTAATTTTTGCCCGAACCTTTTAGTTCGCTGGGATGCCCTTGTTTTGCCTAGGTGTGTCAACCTAACAGGTCTCTTATACGTAGTATCTTTTGACTATGTCTACATTCGCAGGGTGCGACAGGTCGTCGCCGTCCATGGTGGTTAAGATCATTGCCCCACCAGAAAAGATGTTTTTGATTACAAATGGTCCTTCATAGGTAGGAGTCCATTTGCCCCTGGGATCACTTTGTGGCAAGATGATGCACTTGATCAATAGGTCCCCGACTTGATATACCTGGCGTCTGAATTTTTTGTTGAAAGCCTTGATCATCCGTTTTTGATACGTCTGACCATGGAAAACAGCAGTAAGTCTCTTCTCGTCAATTAAGTTCAATTGATCAAGTCGGGTTTGAATCCAATCGTCTTCACTCAAACCTGCATCCTTCATGATTCTTAAAGAGGGGATCTGAACCTCAATAGGTAGAATAGCCTCCATGCCTTAAACTAAAGAATAGGGTGTTTCCCCAGTTGATGTGCGAGCCGTGGTACGGTACCCGTGGAGAGCAAACGGTAGCATCTCATGCCAGTCCTTGTAGGTGACTGTCATCTTTTGTATGATCTTTTTAATATTTTTGTTCGCAGCTTCAACTGCACCATTCATCTTTGGCCGATAGGGGGATGAATTATGGTGTTGAATCTTGAACTGCTCGCACAAGGAGGTGATCATAGTATTGTTAAGGTTCATACCGTTATCAGTGATGATCCTTTCTGGGATACTGTACCAGCAAATAAGATTCTGCTTGATGAAGCGGGCAACAACATTCTTAGTAACGGATGCGGAGGAAGCTGCTTTGACCCACTTTGTGAAATAATCAATGGCTACTAGAATGAAGCGGTGTCCATTGGAGGCTGTAGGCTTGATCTCCCCAATCATATCGATTCCCCACTTAGCAAAGGGCCAAGGAGCTGTTAAGACATTTAGAGGAACCGGAGGCACGTGCACCTTGAATGCATAGATTTGACATTTATGACAAGTCCGGGAGTGTTGATAGTAGTCAGCTTCCATGGTAGACCAGTAATAGCCTTCCCGTAGAATCTTCTTTGCCATCGTATGCCCACTAGAGTGAGTGCCGAAGGTACCTTTATGCAATTCAGCCATAATCCTTTCAGCTTCAATCTTGTCCACACAACGGAGCAGAATAGAATCATGATTATGTTTGTACAGGACGCCATTACTTAGGAAGAACTTAGTCGAGAATCTCCTTAAGAACTTTTTGTCATTGACTGAAGCTCCTTCTGGGTATTCTTGAGCCTCGAGATACCTTTTGACTTCATGAAACCACGGCTGGTCCACTACTTCTTCGGTATTAATCTCGTGATAATGTGCAAGTTCGTCCATCTGTTCAATGGTAATCTGGGGAGCCTCATTATCCCAATTAAGTTTAAACATGGATGACATTGTAGCTAGAGCATCTGCTAGCTGATTTTCTTCTCGCGGGAAGTGCTCGAAGGTAATCTGCTCAAAATGTGGTAGTAATGTCAGAACATGTTCTTTGTAAGGGATGAGGTTTGGATGCTTAGTGTCCCACTCTCCTTTGATCTGACTGATGACCAAAGCTGATTCCCCAAACACAATCAACGATTTGATTCCCAAGTCTATGACAGCCTTGAGTCCAAATATGCAAGCTTCGTACTCTGCCATGTTGTTCGTACAGTTGAAGCAAAGTCTGGCGGTGAAAGGAGTATGGCATCCTTCCGGAGATATAAGCACAACACCTATAACATTACCAAGTGCATTGGAGGCCCCATCAAAGTACAGGGTCCATAGGGATCTTTGTTCAGGTCCGTCATATGGCTTGATTTCTTCAATGTTGTCCAATGTCATGATGTCCTCGTCAGGGAAGTCAAACTTCATGGATTGATAATCTTCTGCAGCTTGTTGGGCCAGATGATCGGCTAGCACACCTCCCTTTATAGCTTTTTGGGTAGTGTATTGTATATCGTATTATGTTAGGATCATCTGCCATCTAGCTATCCTTCCAAATAAAGCAGGCTTCTCGAAGATGTATTTTATTGGATCCATCTTAGATATCAACAAAGTGGTATGAGTCAACATATACTGCCTTAGCCGGCGAGCAGCCCATACCAAAGCGCAACAAGTTTTCTCGAGCAGTGAATATCTGGTTTCACAGTCGGTAAACTTTTTTGCTAAGGTAATAAATGGCGTGCTCTTTTCGGCCAGACTCGTCATGTTGTCCCAGTATACACCCCATTGAATTCTCTAAGACGGTCAGATACATGATTAGCGGTCTTCCCTCGACGGGTGGCATCAGGATAGGAGGATCTAGTAAATACTCCTTGATTTTGTCAAAAGCAATATGACAGTCATCATTCCATCTAACTACTTGATCTTTCTTCAGCAGTTTGAAGATTGGCTCACAAGTAGATGTTAGGTGAGAAATGAACCTAGCAATGTAGTTTAGGCGTCCCAAAAAACCTCTGACCTCCTTCTCAGTGCGAGGAGCAGGAATTTCTTGTATCGCTTTGACTTTGGCAGGATCAACCTTGATGCCTTTGTTGCTGACAATGAAACCTAAGAGTTTACCGGACCGGACTCCGAATGTGCACTTGTTTGGGTTCAATCTTAGCTTGTACTCCTTCAACCTGACAAACAGCTTTTGCAAGTGATCAAGGTGTTCTTCTTCAGTTTGTGATCGGGCTATCATGTCATCTACGTAGACCTCTATCTCATGATGTATCATATCATGAAACAAAGCTACCATGATGCGTTGATAGGTTGCCCCAGCATTCTTCAGTCTGAATGGCATCACTTTGTAGCGGAACGTACCCCACTGTGTAACAAATGTAGTTTTCTCCATGTCCTCAAGTGCCATTTTGATCTGGTTATAGCCTGAGAATCCGTCCATGAAAGAAAATACTTTGTGTTGAGCTGTGTTGTCAACCAGGATGTCGATGTGCGGAAGTGGAAAATCATCTTTAGGGCTAGCCTTGTTTAAGTCTCTATAATCCACGCACATTCTCACTTTGCCGTCCTTTTTAGGCACGGGAACAATGTTAGCAACCCATTGTGGATAGGAAGTAACAGCCAGAAATCCAGCATTGAACTCCTTCATAACTTCTGCTTTGATCTTTTCTAACATGTCAGGTCTCATGCGGCAGACATTTTGTTTCACTGGTGGACAATCTTCTCTTATGGGTAGACGGTGTACCACAATGTCTGTATCAAGTCCCGGCATGTCTTCGTATGACCAGGCAAAGATCTCAACATAATCATGCAACATCTGAATTAGGCGCGCTTTGACACTCGGCTATAGATTAGCACCCACTCTGATTTCCTTTTTCTCTTCCTCAGTACCCAAGTTGATTGTATCCAACAACTCCTCATAAGGCTGAATTGCTCTTTCCTATTGTTGTAGTAATCTGGCCAATTCCCCTGGCACCTCACAATCTTCCTCACCTTCGTATTCGGCTTGGTAGATCAGATCTTTAGAGTCACTGAAGGCTATAGCAGTATCGTTACCCATGGGATCCGGATGGAAGGGTACCTGCATTTGTGAGTGTGGGTGTGTGTAAGGGATAGCCATCTTAAAACAAGTAAAATGTAAAAGAAAGACAATGAGCATAAAAGGTTTATATATGAAAAAGCGTCCATGATTCATTGAAATGACATATGAAAAGGAAATAAGAACCCTTACAAATGGACCGTTGTGCCTCGGGTAAGACACAAGGTTGAAAAAGTATGAATTGTTTGTGAATTATTACAGATCCAACAGAAATGGAAAAGATAAATTACTGAGATATGAAAGTAATCAGAACAAAGTCTTTTGCTTCCTAGTTGCACAGTCCTCCGTTGACAGTAGGAAATATCCAATCTTCCAGGCTGCCATCTTCTTCACTGTCCTCCTCAATAGCATTGTCATTGTGACCTTGCCTAGGCATTGGAGCGGAGATAACATTCAGTTTCTCAGGCGCTTCAAACTCAACTTCCTTTGCATCGATCAGGTCTTAAATTTTGTTCTTCAGAGCCCAACAGTTGTTGGTGTCGTGCCCTGGACTTTCAGAATGGTAAGCGCACCTGGAATTCGGATGGTAGTGTGGAGATGTAGTATTGGGATTTTTAGGGGCCTCTTTCAGCATGGCCAAATTCAACTTCAGAAGATGTGGTAGGACTTGAGCAGGAGTCATTTTTATCTTGGTGAATTGCCGTACAGGCCTTTCCACCCTTGGCTGATTATTTCTTGGCTGGTTATTTCTTGGCAGGTCTGATGCAGGCTTTTGAATCATAACGGCCCCCACCGTTGGTCGGTGCTTTATTCTTCCCTGATTCCTCTGTGCATAGACAGCAGACACTTCCTTCTTTCCTGTGAAGGGCTTTTTTACAGCAGTAGAGGCAGACGCGTCTTTCTGAATTTTCCCGCTTGTTATACCGGCTTCCACCCTCTCGCCAGTCAAAATCAATTATGTAAACCCTTTAGAGGAAATTCCAATCAGATGATTAAAGAAAGGACCTAATAGAATTCCCAGTAACATGTCCACTAGCTCCCTTTCAGATAAAGGTGGTTGCACCCTTCCGGCTAGATCCCTCCACTTTTGGGCGTAGTCTTTGAAGCCCTCATTTGATACCATCGCCATACTCTGGAGTTGAGTACGGGTTGGTGCCAAATCAGCGTTGTATTGATACTGTTTATAGAAAGCGGCTGTCAAGTCTTCCAAATTATAGACATCTGCTCTCTCTAACTGGTAGAACCAATCAAGCTGCATTCCTGACAAACTGTCCTGGAAAAAGTGGACCCACAAATCTTTGTCAGCAGAATGCGGTTGAATTTTTCTGACATAAGATCGTAGGTGCATTTTGGGACAAGACACCCCATCATACTTGGCAAATAATGGCACTTTAAACTTAGGAGGGATTACAATTCCTGACACCATCCCTAATACCTCAAAATCCAGACCCGGTAATATTTGTATCTCCATAGTAGTTAGACGCTCTTCCAAGTGTTTGTATTTATCTTCTTCCTCTTCTTCTACTTCAGAATCTGATGGCACTGCCGTTTCTTTTCCTTTTCTTTCCCCTTCATCAGAGGTTGTTGGAAATTCTAGGGTCCTTCTGGCATGTCCTTGAAACCTTCTTCCCATGATAACCACACCATTTGGCTTCTTCTTCTTTTTCTCTTTCTCTTTCTCTAGCAGAGTCTTGAGCTCCTTCTGCCCCTTGGCTAAGGTCAAGAGTTTGTGAATTCTGACCATTTGTTCAGGATCCATCATGCTTGTAAGTCTTTAACCATTTGTTCAAGATCCATCTTGCTGAAATAAACAGTAGAAGGATGAGGAAACTTGGTGTGAAGACTTGTTTATGCTTATGATGAATGATATGTATTCATGCAATGCATTCAAGGATTCAGAAATTCAAATTTATTTTAAACAAAAAAGAAACACACATCATATTAATAGAATTGTTAGTACATCAATGCCCCTTGGGCAAAATTCTAAGGTAAAAATACGTTGTGCATCCTCTTTGGTGCAATGTAGGTGTTGAGAGTCTGCTCTTCGTGAAGTAGCCGAGTGAGTTCTAAAACCTTCTTCTCGCTTGCGTAAAATTGGGCTTCGAAAGTATCGCGTTCTCCCTTGAGCTGTATCCAACTCCTTTGTAAATCTTCGAGTGATGTCGGCATGTCAGGATGTAGGATGGTGTATGGAACCTCTCATTCCTTAACAGGCTCTATAATCACTGGGAGAATAGAGGGGTAAGGCATCATAAGACTTTGGGCGCGGGTTCGTACCCACTTGAGGTAAGGCTCAAGAGGGATGGAATTCTTGTGTCCCAAGGTCTTACTGTCTACCTTATTTGGCATCCTCCAAGCTCGGATGAACCTTTGTCGAAGTCCTTGATCGTCGTTGTCGAAGTCAAAAACCAAGCCTTGAATCAACATATCATGTGGGCCATCCCTTCGGGCATAACGAAATTGTCTTAGAGATAAGCAAGGGTTGTAGGTGTGCCTCCCCTAATGCCAAGTAGAGGGACATTAGGGAATTCCCCACAGCGGTCGACAATGATAACATTCTCTTTGAATCGAGAACACCAATGAATATCTGAATGTTTAAGTGTCATCAACCGTTGTGACCACCTCAAACCTTGCTCATTCTTCAAGACTGATTGGGGAAGATGAGAAATAAACCATCTTGCCAGGAGAGGAGTGCAACATATGAGAACACCTCTTTTCCTCATTGTACGAGTGTGAAAAAAGTGTAAGATATCTCCAAGCAAAGTAAGCACCGGGTTGTGAGACATGAAAATTTTGACAGCACTCACATCTATGAGTTGGTCAGGATTAGGGAACAAAACCATCCCATAGATGAGAAGAGCTACAATCTCCTCAAAAGCTTGCAAGTCCAAGGAGTTCCAACAGTTTTGGGCCTTCTCAAACAAGAATTTTTCCAAGAAGCCTTTGACACCACTTCTAGTTTCCCAATAGGTTGTGACATCAGATGAGTGCAAGTGCAGGGCTTGAGAAATCTCTTATGGATTTGGATCTCTTTCCGTACCGTTGAAAGGTAGTTGATTGAGAATAGGAATCCTCAAGAGTTGAGAAAATTATTCCAAAGTGGGCTAAAGCTGGTAGTCAGGAAATGTGAAGCAGTGATGCAAAGGGTCAAAGAACTGGAAGAGAACTTTCATCATGTCTTCCTCTGTGTTGGAAGTGACTAAGTTGAGTAGACGACCATGCCTCTCGGTGAATGGAGAATTCTCAGGAATCCTTGAAGCTAGCTCCTTGAGTTGTGGAGGAATTCTTACAAGGTTGACTTGGATAGTTTTCATGCGAAGTGAATCCATAACCTATAAAACAGGAACAAAGATGAATTTCCAAAATCCTTGAAATGGTTAGAGGATGCAAATGATGCTCATGATGTCCATGATGTTATGCACAAGTATATATGTACAAGCAAATCACACAAGTTCCTAGTTTAGGCTTGCATGGGGTTTCATAGGTAAGTACCCTCTTAAAGTTTAGTTGGCTCAACCTGTCATAGAAATAGTAACCAGGTTCTAAGGAGCTCAATATCACTGGATTGTTTCCTTGTTCATTGTTTCAATTCAGCCTCTTTACTGGCGACCAAAATATTCCAAGGAACCAACCCTCAATGAGTGTAATATCGAGTATCTACCAACTTCGGACTGCACCAAAGCCGGTCATCTCACTACATCCTAAAAGGCCAAGTTGGTCAAGTAAAGGTTCTAGAAGTTCGTTAGTGCTTCATGACATCACTCAGTGGCCCCGTATTCTCTTTGATTGAATCAAAGGCTACCGATACCCACAAATATGTCACACTAATATAACTATTGCTTAGATCGTGTCAGTATACCCCGCACAGTTTCCACAACGTATTGCTATTTACCTATAATGTTTCCCAAATCCGGATAGAGGATTCAAACCCAAACAATAGAACCAAAGTGTAAAGAAAACAAGTCAAACAAGGTAAGCAAATAAAGTTGATCTAAACCCTAAGGTAACCCCACCTTTATAATTTTCCCCAGCAGAGTCGCCAGTTCTGTGATGCGGTGGGAGAACTGACTTGAGGTTTTGCGTTTCGTTGCAAATGTCGCAGTTTAGCAAGAGTCGCCACCGACTTTTATTTTATCCAAAAGGAAAGGTAAAAAAGCACAGGAAATACCTTTGAGATGTTTTCTTGAGTTCGGGGGGTAGATTATGAAAAGGGAAGGTGTTAGCATCCTTTTCATCCATGGTTTTCCATGGGCTCTTTGTTACTTGCTTAGATCACTTGCTTTGCTTTTGAAATTGTTTGAAATGGTGCTTTGTGTTTGGTGTGATTTTGAAAGTATTTTTAAAAGAGGTCATCGTTTAGGCAATCTTTGTAATGATTCTCGTTCGTAAGAATGTATACAAAGATGTTTGTCTTTTGAAAAATGTTTCAATGTTTTGTAAGTTGTTTGTAAATGTTTTGAAAATGTGTGTGTGTTTGTTTTTGAAAATAGCAAGGATTGTTTTGAAATGGAGAAAGTAACTTAGAAGCTATCTACCTACTCAAATGTCTTTCCTATGCATTTTTATTCCTTTGACATTGTTGATTTACCATTGATTTGGTAAACAACCCTATCTTTGGATGTTAAACGGGACGGGCGTGGGTCATCGTATGACCATGATAGCAATGTTGCCAAGTATCTTAGCATGTTTGAGGGACCAAGATCATTTTGTTTTAGGCAACCTTTTGATAGCGTCATCGAGGGACTATGATCTTATTTTGTTTTGTTTTGCCAAGATACTTCGCGTGCGTAACATGGCCATTTTTGTATAGGAAACCAAGTGGGTAAAACCCTAAGGGTGCTTGTGTGCAATGTGTGTTATTTTACATGCACTTGATTTGTCTTGTATTAGGTCATTTCTATTTGTTTTTGTTTTTGGTCTTATCGTGCAAAACCCTAATTTACTACACAAATATATAAAGCGATAAATTGCGTAAATATAAACTAAGCTATTACAACAATTATTATGGGAGGGGGGATACAAGTTTTTGAATGGGGATATTGCAGAAATATAAACCCTAAAATACTATTACAACCCAATTGAATTATGTGTAAATTAAATAAATATACAAATATTAAAAATGCAATAAAATGTATTTATGCAAAAATGTTTTGTATTTGATTTTTTGTATGAGAAAATAAAATTAATTTAAGCCCTAAAAATAAGAGAAAAAATATGATTATTTTTGAAAGGGGTGAAACCCTAATTTTCAAATTAAAAGAAAATAATGCTTTATATTAATTATTTTGTCCATTTTTTGTATAAGAAAATAATACCTAATATTATGTACAAATATTAAAAATCAAAATATGTATGAAAATAAATATTTTATGTATGAAATAATAAAATAAAAATGTCTAGTATTTATTAAATGTATTTACAATTTATTTAAGAATATAAAGTCTATTATCCTAATAAACTATTATTTTTATGCAAAAAATAATAATAAAATAAAAATAAAATTGCAAAAAATAAAGATATTATTTTTATGATTTTTTAATGTTCATAAAAAAATATTAAAAGCAATAAACATAAAAATATGAGAAAATATGAAATAAGAATCAGGGGGTGCAAATAGTGGTCAAGGGGGTGTGGAAAGTAAAAACAAAAACAACCCAGCGCGCCAAAAAGCCCAAGGCCAGTCATCTTCGTCCCTGTCCTTCAGCTCTGCGCGCGCATCATGTACAAACCTGTATCTTGTTATTGCTTGCATAAAAACAAAAACCCATAACATAAAACATGTAGCTTGTAATCTCATGATTCTAATGATATAAAATTTGTAACCTAACTCTCAAAGATCAGAGAGAATTTAATCAGCCCTAATTTGTGACCTAATTATTTCATGAACTTCAAGCTTTAAATTCTCACAGCATGGTTAATATAAATGGCAAGTATGCATATGTACAGCTTCACCATGATAAGGGCTACATTTTTGCTTCACAAATCGTGGTTTGAGGATGCCTAAATAGAGAGATAGAGATTTGAAAAATACCTCCTTCAGCTAGATTTGGATATGGCAATGTGGGGACTTTGAGTGAGGCCTGAGGATCGTGTGAGCTTCCTTGAAGTTCCTTCAAACTATTCCAATGCTCGGCTTGCTTTATGGATGGCAGAAACTCTTTGCACAAGTCAAGTTGCAAGCTTCCAAAGTGAAAATGGTAATGGCTGAAACAGGGGTTACAACAACAATGTAAAGGCTTGGATAGCTTTGATATGATGTGGATGAAGTGTTTCAAAGGTTAAAAGGCAAAACGCACGAGCCAAAATGAAGTTGGCAAGGATTTTGCAGAAGCTGGCAGTTTTGGCAGAAAAATGGAGTTTTGGAGTTTTGGAGAGTTTCAGATGTTTAGCATTCGTGTCCTGGCTTGTTATAAGTTTGTGAATATGTATAGAATAATACAAAGTCCACTCTTTCTCAGCCTGTACAAGTTTTGAACTTTTGGCCAACTTTCTTGCATTTTAAGAAAAGTGAGATGACTTGTGCAACATGCTTGTACTGGCTAGTTTTAGGGCTGCAAAGATTTGGTGTACATTGCTTGTGATTTGTGGAAATTTACTACACCAAAGGAACAGGTCCATGGCTCAAGGTTGATAAAGTTGCAAAAAGCTTGCTTTATGAGTCTAAAATTTGGTTGTGGGTCAAAAATCTTGAAGTTTGACTGTAAATTGGCCGTGGTTGAATTTTTCTCCAATACAGCTGATTTTTAGGTCAACTGTCCAATTGACTGAGCAAAAATGTGATTCAAGGCTTGAAACTTAACATGAGCAATCTTAGGGGTCCAAGATGGTGTATGAAAGTCACATGAAGCATTGATGGTCCAAAAATCCTTGTGCAAACTCAATCCCTAATTTCAGGTTATCAGTGCAAGATGAGGTGTCTTGAGCTGACCAAACCCTAATCCTGTCTTGAGTCCAAGAAGTCTTGTGAGGGAAATCTTGATAAATGAGAGGGCAAATTTTGGGGTACAACACTTTGTTTTAATTTTCTTGATGTAAAGTAGTGTTTATCTGTTATGCAGATCTATTTTTATTGGTTTATAGATTTGTTAACAAGTATTGAAGTTTGCTTGAACTAATTATTTGGTTTATGAATAGATTAAGTGTGGAATACTTTGTTTTGATCTTTCTGGATATGGTTGGTGTAATGTAGGATTATAGGAACTAATTATGTTTTGGTTTATTTGAATGTCTTATGGTCGATTTGGGTGATAACCCTTTAATGGTTCTGTTTGGGTGTTAACAATCCTCACTTGATTGATTTAAACAGGTAACGGATGATAATGAAACTTACTCTCTTTATGCAGCAGCAAAAAAAAGGTTTAAACAAAGCTCTCTTACAACAGGAATAACATAAATGAAAGAATAAATGAAAGAGGAAGTAGAGATTACCGACTTTAATCATTCTCTGAGGTGAAGATAAACCAGATAAACCTTTTCCTCCTTGATGCTCCGATCTTATTTTCTTCCTAAAGCCATGGGCATGCTTCTGAGTCGTTGTATTTTCTTTATTCCAGATTGTTGTTTTTTCTGGATTTTTCTCTCCTCCCCAATACTCATAACCCCCTACTGGTTTTTTGTGCCCATATTCTGTTGAATGATGTCTTAGTTTTATAGGAAAAAATGATAAAATTTAGGGATAAATGGTGAGGTTTTGAACTGTCTTAGCTAACTGTTTCAATGCTTTTTGCTACATCTTTTGTTTTGCCATTTTAATATAATCTTTGGTTGTTTGTGAAATGGTTTTGATGCAGGTTTAGGACAACAAGAACACAACAGTAGCTGTAAGTTTTGGACTATTGGAGCAGGGATGATTTTGGACAAGGAAATGTCACAATTTGACTTTTTTTGCATTTGTGTAGGGCTGGAAATTGACAGCAAGCTTGGACTGGTTTTGTGGCAAGTTGTAGACAAGTTTTTTTTGACAATTTTGGGAGCTTGATGTTATTTAGAAATAGGACTTGGTAGTTTTAAATTGATGTATTTAATCAGTTGATGAGTTAATTTGTAACTTTGATTATGACATTGAGTGTTTTAATGAAATGAGAACTTTTGGTGAAACATGGCTTAGACTTTGTAAGTTGTTACATTTGAATTCAAAATTTCCACAATTCCAAATTATAGGCATTATAAATTGGATGGAACTTTGGTCCCTTGTACTTGAACCTCTCTTGAAAAAGATTCGCAACCTTGAATGACATTTGAACTTGACATTTGAATTTTGAACATTATCTTGAAAGTTGAATGGCGTGGAACTTAAAATAATGAATGTTTGAATCTTGGCATAATGACCTTGAATCAAAATAAATTTGTATGAAATGAAATAAATGTAAATTTTTAAACTTTAATGAATCAAATCTTGATGAACAAACAAATTCCTTAAGAACTTTAATCAAAATCCAACTTCGATCCATTAACCATTAACGTTCAAACATAAGTGACTTGAATTACGAGCAACAAATAATCAATGAATCTTAAAACTCAACCACTTGTTTCATGAATTATCTTAACATAAGAATCAATGTCTTGAATATACCATCATAGTATAGATTGAAATTCGAGGTTAAAATCATTCTAAGTCACAAAATGACCCATAACATTTTTCAACAAATTCCAATGGCCTCCTAAGCACAACTTGACCTTGATTCTTTGATGTAATCTCGTAGACAATGCTATTTGTGATACTTCGCAAAAATAATCGCCTCGGGACATTGAGAATTGAAGAAGTTATGACCCTCGAAAGTTGGACAAGAGTTTCTTGTGATTAGGTTAAATTTGCAAAATGACCTCTAAAGTATTCAAATTTTCGATGATCCTCTGCACACAATCAACTCTTGACTTATAAAGAGAAGTGGGAGATAACGTCAAGGAGAGTCATATGCAAAAAGAACCCCTCAAAAATAAGGAATAATGAAGAAATTATGGTCATTTGAACTTGAACTGGTAAGAGTTGACTTTTGGTCGAAGTGCTTTGAATCGTCTCAAATAGCCTGATCTTTTCTTGTGCTCTAATGCATATTAATGCACATGTGAACCAGTGATGATGAAACCTTGACTGTTCTCTTGATATTAGAGGCTAATCTTTGATGAAGTGGCCCTTGAGAATTGATGATTCAACTTTCTTGAACACTTGAGGGACCAAAAACCCTAACTGAGGCACAATACCTGATGCTCTTGATTCAAACTTGTCTCTGCACACGAAACAAAAGAAACACAAACATACACCTTTTTATGTGATTAAAAGATAGTGATACATAGGCTAAGAATGTTCGAAATACTTGAAAATTCCTGCATAGTCAATGCTTGAAGGTGAGAGGTTAAAATCGACCGTATTTCGTGACTTTGACTTCTGTATAAAAATGCAAAAATAAAAATGGGATCTTAGGTCAAAAATTGGGGTATGACAGCTGCCCCTATTTAAGTTTCTTCTATCCGGAGATATGAAGATTGGAATCTTCATTTCGACGAGATTGAAGGGACTTAAATATAGAATACACAATTTGTGGCCTTAAGATACCGTAATTATGTTTATGATATGATATGAATGTAATATTTTGAATTTTAATGAGGAATGATGCCACATGAGACAAACTACTGCTGGAGAAACCAAGAACATTATACAGTAATCTCACAGGGGAAGAGATTATAACTCCACTGGGGAACATAGCCACAAACTTTGATTGAGCCTCTTATTGGGGTACAACTTCAGGAGAAGAAAAAATCAATGACTCTATCAGAGAAGACGCCTTGCATAGGCTGCGAAAAGACAGATGGTTATTGACCCAAGATGATGGTGAGTTTACAACTCAGGGTCAAAGATAGACAAAAAGATACACTAACTTTTTCTGATAGTGAAATACCGATTTTTACTAAAGATAGGGGTTTTATAACAAATTTCTCTGCGGGTCTTTTCTGGAGAGATGTCATTTGCTACTGAGATAACATGTTACTAGGGATACACAAGTTGCTCAAATAAAGAGGCCGCCACTTGCTGTCTTCAAGGGATATCAATAATACACAAGTTGCTCATAAAGAGCCGTCGCTTGCCGTCTTCAAAAAATAATACACAAGTTGCTCATGAAGAGACCACCGCTTATCGTTTTTTTTTCAAGGTATCAATAACACACAAGTTGCTCATGAAGAGACCGTCGCTTGCTGCTTTTTCAAAGATAATAATAATACACAAGTTTCTCATGAAGAGACTGTCGCTTGCTATTTTTTTCAAAAGTATAAATAACATACAAGTTGCTCATGAAGAGACCGTCACTTGTTGTTTTTTCAAAGATAACAATAATACACAAGTTGCTCATGAAGAGACCGCCGCTTGCTGTTTTTTTTTCAAAAGTATCAATAACATACAAGTTGCTCATGAAGATACCGCCGCTTGCTGTTTTTCCAAGGTATCAATAACATACAAGTTGCTCATGAAGAGACTGCCGCTTGCTATTTTTTCAAAGTTATCAATAACACACAAGTTGCTCATGAAGAGACCGTCGTTTGCTGTTTTTTCAAAGATAACAATAACAAACAAGTTGCTCATGAAGAGACCGCCGCTTGCTATTTTTTCAAAGGTATCAATAACATACAAGTTGCTCATGAAGATACCTCCGCTTGTTGTTTTGTTAAAGGTGTCAATAAAATATTGTGAAGATATTGCTGGAGGTGAGAATCAATAATTTCATCGGGGATGGACAAACTACTCATGAAGAGACTGCCATTTGTCATAACATAAAGAAGTTCGGCGATAATCAAACTGCTCAAATAAAGAGCCAACCGCTTGTTGTCACGTCAATATTCCAGAAGAATGTTGTGATAACACTACTAGGGAATAAAGTTCATCCTCAATGGGGAACCATGAATAGATCCTTCCTGAGGAGACCAAGTATTTACATGCGCAAGATCAATGCACTCTCCATCTAGGTTTCACAACTTAGAGAGATCCACAAAGCAACATTTGTAATAGACAAAACTCAATCCAAGAACAAACTGGAGAGAAACAGTCAAACAAGACTCTACCAGATGAGAAATAAACTCAACCGGGACTTATCTTATCCTGAGACAGAAAGGAAGGCTAAAGCAACAACTCTTCCACGAGGAATAAACTTAGTGGGGGATTAGAAAGGAGACACTTTCTTCTTAAGTTGACACTCTATTTGAGAAGAGGAAATACGATAACCAAAGTATACGGATCAAGAATATCAACAAATATCAATGTGTGTGCATGATGCAAGTGTGAACGAATGAATGAATGCCATGTATATGCTGACAAACAGATAGAGGAGATAGACTGAAGATGATAAGACATCACAACACAACCCGACACTCAAATAATCTCAAAAAGATGGGAACATTACTAGAGATAAAACAAAAGCCATCATTGGAGCAAAGTCCTTTTACAAGGCTTAAATCTCTCCGGATAGGAAGATATTTTTTGGTAGAAAACCCAAAGTCCAGTCTTCTATCGTCAACAATCCATTGAAAGGATAACAAAACGAACAATGCTTCAGTTGGAAAAAAAAGTCTTGCTTAGTTGGAGATACTGGGAACACCATCCTCTGATAATGTGTGCAAAACATATCACATATCTCGACAAATCTGGATTGCCCCTGGAACTAATTTTGGATGCCCCAAGTTTACTGCTGATAAGTTGTGTGATGCACGACAATTCTTGTGAATAACTTCACTTCTAAAATTCCCTAAGCTATATGGTTGATGAGAAGAAATCGTCTCAAGAGGATTTTACAAAAGACTTGGCATCCACAATGCTCTAGTATCTTTAAACTCTTAGAGAGATTCCTCGAACCTCGACGTGATTGCCCCAGATTGATTGTACTTGGCACAACAAAGTCTTAAAATTTTTCCCCAAAAGGGTAAACAAGTTGGGAAAGCATTAACTGGGAGAAGCAACATGTCCGTGCTTAAGGTATTTAGGTGACATGCCCCTAGATATGATTTTTTCTTGAAATGATTCTCCAATTACTCAACATAGTTTCAGGCCTTAAAAGAATAAACTCATCGCTAGTGCTTATATGTGAGCTTATTTGATATCAAACAAATGTTTTGCAGTTAGAAAAAGTTTATCATGAGAATGAAAATTCTAATGCAACAGTTATGTAAGTCTTGAAGATTTTGAAAAGATATCGCACAAATTCTGCGAGTTAGAGCACCGTTTATTTTTGTTTAGCAAAAGCATATGACACCAACATAACTATTTAGCAAACATTCATAGGAGTCACGAACACTATCTCATTGAAGTATACTTTCAAAATAACCTTACTTCAATTAGGACTTTTGAAGTTTGTAACGTGGCCTGGTTCGTGGTTTTTAGAAAAAATATTTTTAAGGCTCAAAATTTATAGGTGCCCACCCATTCTTCGTGATATTCTCCAACCCTATATTCAATTAATTCAACATGAGTGTTCATCTCTCAAAAGGATTGTGTGACGGTTAAGGAAACGACGAGGCTTTCAGAGTAGCAACCACCTTTATGTCTTCGTGTTTATAGTCACCAATTTGTTCTTTGCTGAGGACTTTTCTTTGTATTCATTTCTTTGCAATTTTTTGTTTTCCCTAACTTTTTCCTGAACTAATTTTTTTGAATTTATAGTCTAGCGGGATGCCCGAATTTTTGCCTAAGTCTCTGGTTTTTAAGTTTTTGACTTAGCGGGCTTTCTCCTTTCCTGATTTTTTGAATAAAACGTGTGACATTAGCTTGTCTTTACTTGTTGAGAGAATTACTGACTACCTCATTTCTTTATGAATGAGGGATAACATTGTGGTTCCACATCTTCTGGCTTCATTATACATGAAGGATAGCCCTCGCAATTTTTCTTTGGAAATATCTTCCTTATAAATTTTGAACACTCAATCAGATTAACTGAAAACTACCCTGCCCCAGGTTAAAATTCGAGGGTTTTTACGTATAGAAAAGAAACTCCTACTTCAAGGCTCAAAAGGGGTTAACAGGGGATTATCTTCCTTATATCTCCGGTGTTTATAGATTTGAAACAATGCTTGTACATCGTCAGCAAGATTTTATTAAAAAAGCATACAACCAGAGATTTTGTGTTTTTCAGATCATCATCCTCCCTTCAATCTCTGCCTAGGCAAGAGAATGGGCAACAAGTTGGTATCATAATGCAAAAACAATTTAAAATTTGAAAACAAATACGAGTGAAATGGATGAATTCCTTCAAGACAAATATACTCATTGTATTAAGATAATCATTCAAATGCAAACAAGTTCTTACATGTAAACAATGTTTTGATAAACAAGAAAAATTACAAAAAGCATAAATGAGTTAATAATCTGGGAAGGCTTTCCATCTGGACTTGTGCTGAAGGAAACCTCTCCTAAACATCAAGGCCAAAATCAAACAGAGATTCACTCATGCTTTAGCAATGGGGTTGACTTGAATGTTAAGACTGTCGTCTTTAAATGATAAAATACCACCTCTGACCATCTTCTGAACCTCAATCTTCAAAGCAAAGCAACCCTCCAAGTCATGCCCAGGAGCACCTTGATGAAAGGCACATGTCAAATCAGCTTTGTAATACCAATGCATCTTCTCAGGAACCTTCGGTGGAGGTCGGGTCTGAACCAAATTCCTCTGCATCAAGACATGAAATAACTTTGTATAGGTTGTTGGAATTGGATCAAACCAAGATTTCCTATGATTAGGAACTTGTTGATTTTGTTGATGAACTGAAGCTGCAGAAGGTAAATTGAATGTAGGGATGATAGAAGGAACATGATGATTCTGGCGATGATTATTTCTTCCTCTAACTCTCTTCTTAGAAAAGTTATTATCAAACTTCTTCACACCACTAGCTGAGCCACCATCTTCATATAAACATCCCTTTCGAACATCTTCTTCTAGACGCACTCCCGCATTCACCTTGTTAAGAAAGTCACTAGGCGCATTAATTATCATCTTCTCGTGAAAGGATGATTTCAGAGTTTCAATGAAGACCTTTGCCATCACTTCTTCTTTCTTAGAAGGGTTAACTTGCGCGGCAACCAAAATTTCAACCAAACCAACTAAGTGCTCCATACTAGCTTTTTAAATTAGTCATCTCTCTACGGAGTTCAGAAACCTCTTGCTTGATATTTTCCACTGTTCTCCTAGCGCGAGTGTTGTACTGGTTAGACCAAAGGAAAAATAAGACTTGGAAATGACCTTTGAAAGTGAAACAAAAAATGTAGAATGATGCATGATATGTGAATGTAAAAGAGAGTTTTTATTTATTTTTCAAGATATTAAGTTGTAAACATCAAAGTATGAAGATAGAAGATGAATTTTAAATTGGATCAAAACATTGATCAAGTTATCATCAAGATCAATCATCCATTTTGGTGGATTAGGGTTTCCACCCCATCAACACCCAAGATCCATTGAGTTTGACGAAACTTGTGACATTTACAAAGAAAGACTTCCAAATTCCTTGAAAATCAAGTGAAAAGGATTTCATGGGTGCATGAAGGCATGGCTATACAACAAACATAAGCAAGGTCACAAACAAAGTCGAAAGGTTCAACGTCACGAGTGTGGAGTCAAAGGTAAAGACCATCCCCAAGGTATGTACTAAAGGTTTAATCACACCTGTAAAATAAGGTTCTAAAAGTTCCCAGAGTCTACATTCCTCCTTCGGATATTACCAACGTCCCGATTACTCGGTAATTAGCAATATTCTCAAGAGAAACTCGTCTGAGTGCAGCATCGTATAACAACTACTTCCGGATTACTTTGTTATAGTCTCCGCACTACACCTAAGAGGCCAAGATGGGTTAGGGCTCTACGGTTCTCAGCTTCTTTGACTCCTAGGTCGAAAGCAATAATGTCTTCCCGATTACTCGGTAAACAAATACTATGTTCAAAGGGGCTTCCACTGAGTGGGGGATTTCATGCCTCCTTATTCGGGATTACTCCCTCAAAGTTAACATGACTATACCGCCCGTCCTATTCCTAAGTGTAACTTAGTTCGGGTATAGGACTTGTCCTTTGAAAATTTCATCAATACCCAAATAACCACAATATATCACATATAATCAAACAAACAAGTAATAATAAATAAAAATCAGATATGAAAAATTAGGCTTAACCCACTTAGGGATGGACCAGCAAGAGGTCAATCTGTCCCCAGTAGATTCGCCAATTCTTTAGCAGTGAAAATCGGAGATCAAGCTATTAATTAACTTGACTTGCAAAAGCAAGAGTCACCACCGCACTTTATTATTTCCAAGGGAAAAGAGAGAAATAAAACCCTAAAATATGCAATGTAAAGTAATACTTAAAAGTAATGAAAATGCAATGCGTTTTTTAAAAGAGATCGAGAGTTCGGGGGATGGTTATATAATGGGAAGGTATTAGCACCCAATGCATCTGCGGCATTCCACAGGAACCTTTTGAAATATCTGTTTTTTGGTTAAAATTGTTTGTTTGGTTAAAAATGGGTGTGGACGAGATTTCGAAGATACGACGATCTAGTGTCGAAGTTTTGACTTAAAAGGTGTGAGTTTGAGAATTGAGTTTTTTTAGGAAAATTATCTTAAGTTTAGCAAAATAGTAAACAAACAAAAAATAAATGAGGGTATTCACACGATCGTATTACTTATGGAGTTAACAAAATATTTCCCTTGGATTAGAAGCAAACAAAGTGAAAATAAGATGAACATCACAATATAAGTAATCAAGAATTCGCAAGAAAATAAATTTAAACGAACAAATTAATAACAAGAAAGGCAGTGAAATATTTAATTCGAAAGGACTAAGACGATTAAAAAAAATAAAGAGAAGATAACTAATTATCTAAAGAAGATAAATTACTAAATTAATTCTAAACAAAAATTAAAAACTAAGATCATGACATTTCTAAATTACATCTAAACTAAGTTAAAGTTCTAAGATTTATTAAAATTAAAATTCTAAAAGTTACTAAGTTTAATCTAAAGTAAATTAATTCTAAATTTACTAAACCATATCTAATATAAGCTAAATTAATATCATTGGGAAATAAATCTAAAGAGCTGAAAACGAAATAAAAATGTCCCTGCATGGAATTGAACTCGTGTCTTTAAAGTTGCTGTACACAATGCCTAGCCATTCGAACTGTTTCGCTTATTCATTAATTATTATGTTCTATTAAAACCAAAGAGAATGAGATTACTGGATTGGGCCAAGGGCCCAAAGGCTGGCCCGATTGGAATAACAAGAGGAGTTGGGAAACCCTAAAGGTAAGCAAGAAGGCGCCGCTATCTGCTGTCTTGGGAAGGGACATAGCAGATTTATTATTATTCCTATTTACAGTGAAACGATTAAAGGGAAAAATTGAAACAATCCAAAAAAGCGATTCTATCTCTCCCTCTCTCCACTACACCGATCATCACCATTATCTTATCCTTTTCTTTATCGATTAGTCACCATCATCGAACAATGAAGGTCAACAAACTCTAGATATTCTTCCTTTTTCTTCGCCTCTGCTTCGGACTCTAACTCCGCCATGTTCAGAACATCTGATAGCTTATCCGACTTTGCATTCAGTTTAGAGCTTTGTTTTTGTTGTTGTTTTTCGTTGGATGAAAAAGAGTTTGATCTAGTGGTTGAAGAGAAGTCTTTGGTGTCATATTCGTCGAGGTTGCGACGACGGCGGTGGAAACAGGAGCTGGCGAGGTTCGATGGGAGATCGACGCTGAACCGTGGAGATAGCTATGAGAGTTATGGATGAGAAGTTAGCAGACGATTAGTATGATATGGCCATTGTTTTGAGTTTCTCATTTCCTCTGTTTTAATTTTCTTGATGTAAGGAAGTGTTTATCTGGTTATGCAGATCTATTTTTATTGGTTTATAGATTTGTGATAAAGTATTGAAGTTTGCTTGAACTAATTCTTTGGTTTATGAATGGATTAAGTGTGGAATACTTTGTTTTGATATTTTTGGATATGGTTGGTGTAATGCAGGATTATAGGAACTAATTATGTTTTGGTTTATTTGAATGTCTTATGGTCGATTTAGGTGATAACCCTTTAACAGTTCTGTTTGGGTGTTAACAGTCCTCACTTTATTGATTTAAATAGGTAACAGATGATAATGAAACTCACTCTCTTTATGCAGAAGCAAAAAAAAAGGTTTAAACAAAGCTCTCTTACAACAGGAATAACATAAATGAAAGAATAAATGAAAGAGGAAGTAGAGATTACCGACTTTAATCGTTCTCTGAGGTGAAGATAAACCAGGTAAACCATTTCCTCCTTGATGCTCCGATCTTATTTTCTTCCTAAAGCCATGGGTATGCTTCTGAGTCGTTGTATTCTCTTTATTCCAGATTGTTGTTTTGTCTGGATTTTTCTCCCCTCCCCAATATTCATAACCCCCTACTGGTTTTTTGTGCCCATATTCTGTTGAATGATGTCTTAGTTTTATAGGGAAAAATGATAAAATTTGGGGATAATTGGTGAGGTTTTGAACTGTCTTAGCTAACTGTTTCAATGCTTTTTGCTGCATCTTTTGTTTTTCCATTTTAATACAATATTTGGTTGTTTGTGAACTGGTTTTGATGCAGGTTTAGGACATCAATAACATAGCAGTAGCTTCAGGTTTTGGACTATTGGAGCAAGGCTGATTTAGGACAAGGAAAGGTCACAATTTGACTTTTTTTTTGCATTTTACAGGGCTGGGAATCAAACCCAGGTATCTTCCCTTTGCACGCTGTGATACGGTGGGAGAACTGACTTGATTGTTTTGCGTTTTGTGTTTGCAAGTGTTGCGGTTTAACAAGAGTCGCCACTGACTTTTCTTTTATCCAATAAGGAAAGGTGAAAAAGCACAGGAAAGACCTTTAGAGATGTTTTCTTGAGTTCGGGGGGTAGATTATGAAAAGGGAAGGTATTAGACCCCTTTTCATCCATGGTTTTCCATGGGCTCAATGTTACTCGCTAGATCACTTGCTTTTGTCTGAATGTGTTTGTGGTGTGAGTCTTGAAAGTATTTTTGAAAATGTCTTTGTAATGGTTCTCGTTTCTATAAGAACGCATACAAAGTGTTGTTTCAAAAATAGTTCAAAGATTTATTTGTGGAATGAATTTTTGAAAGTGATTTTGAAAAGGTGTATTCTTTGTAATGGTTCTCGTTTCTATAAGAACGCGTACAAAGTGTTGTCTTTCGAAAATGTTTTCAAAATGAAAGTGTTGGTGTATAAAATGTTTTTGCTGTGAGCAAGCGAGTAACTAAGAGCGAACCTACCTACTCAAAAGGTCTTAGATGTGTTTTTCCTCCTCCTTTAGATGTTGCTATTTTACCATTGATTTGGTAAGAAGACCCATCGTTGGATGTGAAGGGACGGGCATTGGGACTTTTGAATAGTCATAGAAGGCAACTTATGAGACGTTTTAGCAATATCGTTTTAGGGACTAGATCGTTTACTGAAGGCAACATCGAGGGTCATCGAAGGACTATGATCTTTTATCGAGGGTCTTTGCTAAAACGCCCATGTTCGAGGGACATGACTATTTTTTGATAGGCAACAAGTGAGATTACCCTATAGGTGCTCGTGTGCAAGTGTGTTTGATTACATGCATTTATATTCGAAAGCGATAAATTGCGGAAATGTAAAGTTCTACGCTATTACAATATTTTAGGGATGAGGGTACATATTTATGAATGGGGATTGCAAGGAATTTAAGTCCTAATTATCTATTACAATCATATTGAAATGCATAATATAAGAAAGAAATGGACTTGTTTAGAAAATGTTTTTGTCTTAAGGAAATAAATTAAAAGGAAAATATTTTTATGTTTTTTATGTTAATAAAAAAAAGGAGTTAATATTAAAAATGATGAAAAAGAAAATAAATGAAAGAGAGAAAACAGCGTGCTGCTGCAGGAAAAACAACAAGGATCAGAAGTTCTGAAGCCTAGGCGCATGACTCAGCAGGAGACGTCAGTGGGTATCAGAAGTTCTGAGTTGGTAAACACTGAGGTCCTGCAAGACACGTCAGAGGGAAAGGGAACAAAGATTCTAGATTGGTACACTCTGAAGTCCTGCAAAAAACGTTAGAGGGAAAACACAGAGGTTCTGGGTGGTGTTCAGCCAGTGAACCAAAAGTCAGAAGTTTTGTGTTACGCTAAAATAACGAGTAAACGTCAATAGTTCAGTGCGTTATCAGCATGTAAAAATCAGAAACTCTGTGTGTTTGAAAACAGCGAATGGGAACATCAGAAGTTCTATATTATGCTGAGCCAGTGAGTGAACATCATAAGTTCAGTGTGTGTTAACAGTGAGAAAAATCATAGTAGTTCTGTGTTAAAACAGTGAAGAGAACTCAGAAGTTCTGCGTGCTTAAACAACGAGAAAATCCTAGAAGTTCTGTGTGTTAAAATGGTGAGTGAAAAACAGAAGTTCTGTGTTACATTATGACTTTTTTTCTCATATTAATCAGCACAACAATAACTTATTCAGTTCTCATTAGACAGCAAATCAGAAGGATAACAACACAACAATTTATAGAAGTTCTAATCCTAAATCTGAATCTAGCCCTAATCAAGAAGTTCTGATCCATAGTTTTTCTATTTATGCAATGATATAAACAACATTAATACTATGGTATTTACATGTTTAATGATGTTCTGAATAAAAAATGCAAAGGTCAGAAAGACTTACCTTGAATTTGGAGCGTGGGCTTGGAGCTTTGAGTGGCTACCTTCAGATGTTCCGGTGTCAGCGAGAGTGACAGAATAATGGTAGTGTTATTTGATTCAAAGGGGAGGAACAAAAGGTTTTGTTTTGGATTCGTGAAGGTTTTCCCTGTTTCCTCTTCTCTCTTTTGGCCAATCTCTCTCCAAAAGCCAGCCCCTTAAACGTGTGATGGAGCCAAGTATTTATAGGTGAATTTGTTGTGATTTTGGGGGGAAAAACAAATGAGTTTTAAACACTTTTGGCATATTGTTCCCTTGCTTTTTCATCACTGTTTTTGTATGCTAGTTTGGTGCAATTATGGGATACAGGTGTAGGTTGAACTAGCTGCTGATTAGCAGCTTTTAACCACGCTTAAGCTGGAGTTGCCAATAGGATTTAAGGAAAAGCAAAACAAAGCATGGGCCTAGTATCAGAGTTTGCTATCCCAAGACAGTAGAGGTACACGTGGTGGAAATCCTTTGGATAAAGACTCAAAAGTGGTTGTGAGCATTAAATGAGCATTAAATGATGATGAGACTTATCACAACCAGAAATCCTGCCATATGAAACTCTACATCATTGCTTAGTTCTGGATCAGAAGTTCAGCTTCAGCGTAGCATCCAACCTCTGATCTTTTATCTTCTGGCTCCAGCATGTTCTGAAGGAGAACATTGCTTCCATATGTTCTGATTAAAGCGTCATGTTCTGAACCGGAGAACATTGCTTCCATATATTCTGATTGAAGCATCATGTTCTGAACCATGTTTGCAACCTCTGACTGAAGCTTTTTATGAAAACTTACCCAGAAGTTCTGACCAAACTCAGCCTTGAGAGTGTCCAGAATTTGCTGAGGGTTATGGTGATAACCTGGTCAGAAGTTCTAAAATTGTCATAATTCTTAAACACCTAGAAAAATTCCAAGTATTTAGAAATTTGACTTTTCCAAAGTAAAATTTGACTTTTGAATTTCTTGACGAAACAAACTTCATATTCCAACATGTGTTGATGAAATATGATTTTTTTGAGATTTGATTTTGATTCAAAAGTCAAAGTTTGACTTTTCAGTGTGCAAATGACCATTTTGCCCTTGTGAGTGATTTTCTTGGAAAATTTACAGTTCAAGGCTTGGAATTGGATAGAAGCAAACTTGAGGGTCCAGGGTGATTCCTTGAGAAATGAGAGGGCAAATTTTGGGGTACAACACACGCGTCCCTTCTACCACTCAGCCAGCCTATTAATTCATGTACATAATGACACAATAATATTATAATGATAAATTTAGTCTAGGATCAAATTGTCAAAACGCGCTAGATCAGATCTCGCCTGGACCAATGATAACATGCCATTTAAGCCACCGGAGTCCAGGCTGGTCAACGGTGCCGGAGCCCAGATCCGGTCACCTTCTCCGGCTGACTCAAATTTCAAACCTACAAAAACATTGCGAATAAAAGCGTAAATAATACCCTACCCCCCCTATTTTGAGGGTTGCGATCACGATTGTGGTCTTCTTTTTGGCTGAAGCAGCCTGCAAACGTAGATGTGAAGAAAAATAAACCTTGTGCCCTAACAATGGCACGTCTTGAATCTGACGTCAAAGCTTGCATATAACGGTTCAAAACATATGAAAATATGATATTAAACTCAAATATGTGCAGAGATATCATTTATATGCCATGAATCGAAAGTTTGAATTTTGAGAATTTTGCAAACCATGAATTATCGTAGGGGGTGATTATGTATTCTTTAGCCTTCAGGAATGGGTTGGTTCTACCCTTGGGATCCTCAGAAGGATGATGGAATGCCTGGATCTCATTGAGATTGGATGGAGAGTGATATTTTGAATTGCACCGCACATGAATAATTTTGAAACTTTGTTCTTGGTTTGGAGGCAGCCTTCACATCTACCTTTGGTCTAGGGTTGATGTGCTTATGTAGTAAATCACTTTAGGTCAACAAATGTGGAGGAAATCCAATTGATCAATGCTCTTTTAAAGTGTGAAGATTTTGATTCAAATCCTTCCAAAAGAAAAGGTCCACTTACCTTTTCACTCCACACGATTTTGATAGTTGGCTATGATCTTTTTTGTTTAAAAAAGATTTGCATATTCTATATCTTACATATTCTTGCATTTATTTAGTATTTATTTAATTTATTTTGAATTTATTTGAATAAAATCAAAATAAAAATAAAATAAAAAATAATGCATCGACATGTTTAGAGATCCTTAGATACATCATGAACACGTTTGGACTCTAAAAATTGGGCCCAAAAGCTCAAAAATACAAATTTGCCCAATTGAGATTTCATGCATTCCTTGAAAATTGCCCAACTTGTGCAATCCTTATCTCTCTCAATTTTAATCCTAAGAGGGTGTTCTTGGACTTTTTAGAGATCTTAGGATGTCCTATAAACAACCCTTTTAGTTTCATCTCAATTGGATCTTCCATGTTCATGTAAGGAGCATTGACCGAAAAGGCATTTTTGTTGACTTTTTGAAAGGACCTATAATGTTTGAGCTTGTATCTTTTGACTGGGGCATTTCTTGATCTTGAGGGATGAAGAGAAGTTGTAGGGAATTGGATTATCTTCAAAATGAGCCTTGGTGGAAAAATTTCTGATAAATTATGAGAAAGTTATGCCTGTTCACAGTTTGGTTGACTCTTCCTATAGAAACCCTAATTAGCAATTTTTGACTTTTGATGAATTATGAGCATTTCTTGAGGAATCATGATCAACCCTTGATCAAATGATGGATATAACTTCAAAATGTTAATTTTGACCGAAAATATTGAAGTTTGACTGTATATAGGCCACAATTGACTTTTGACCTAGTACAGTTGATTTCTAGGCATTTGAGCAGTTGACTGAGCAAACTTGTTGTTCAAGGCATGAAATTTGGCATAGATGATCTTGAGGACATATTAGGACAATGGAGAACATCTGGGATCCTTGAGACTCACACATCTTTCTTAAAATTGAAACCCTAGCTTGAGGTTCATTGCCTTTAGGGGAAGAGTTTGCCTGGTCAATTCTTAGTCATCCTAGGGAAAGTTGGGGATCTCAATGGACATGTCTTGAGTAGAATGAGAGGGAAAATTTTAGGTTACAACAGCTGCCCCTGTTCATTCTTCTTAAACTTGGGGATGTAGATTGGTTGGTCTGCCTTTCGTGATCTGAAGGTGGAAGATGATTGAACACTAGAGTGCCCAGAAATTTGCACTCGTTTGAAGTAATGCTGATAGTTGATGATGTCAGGAATGGGCTTACATATGCCATTTGGAAAAGATGACATAAGATCATCGGAGATGGGCTTAAAGATGCCATCCGAAGAATATGACGGAGAGTCGTCGGAGATGGGCTTAAAGATGCCATCTAGAGAACAATGTTAATTTCATGAGATATTCCTTGGGGACTCCTGTTCCTGTCGTTGGGGAGGACTCCGCTGAGGAATGTTGGTCTCTATTTTTGGAAATAGAGTTTGGGAGCTTCAGTTGTCCATTACTCTACTGGGGAGTCATCTCTTGACTGGAGATACGGAAGTGAACTGCTATCTGGTCAGGATCCAGGCTTCACAGCGACTTGCTGAGGATAATAAAGTTGACTGCTATATAGTTGTATTCTAGGCTTCACAGTGATTTACTAGGGAATATGAAATTAACTGCTATCTGGTTGGGCTCCAGGCTTTGCAGCTTTCTTAACTGGATAAGAATCAGAAAGATCTTAGTGTCGATTCAACTGAACTAGAAAAATGTCTCAAGTTAAATTTGACTGGAATAGAAATAAAAAAACTCTTAGTATCGATTTAACTGAACCAGAAGAAGGTCTTGGATTAACTTTAACTGGAATAGAAATCAGGAAAATCTTAGTATCGATTTAACTGAACCAGAAGAGGTCTTGAATTGTCTTCAATTGGAATAGAAATCAGGAAAATCTTAGTGGCGATTTAAGTGAACCAGAGGAAGGTCTTGGATTAACTTTAACTGCAATAGAAATTAGAAGAATCTTAGTATCGATTAAACTGAACCAGAAAAAGGTCTTGAATTAACTTTAACTGGAATAGAAATCAGAAAAATCTTAGTATCGATTTAACTGAACCAGAGAAGGTCTTGAATTAAATTTAACTAGAATGGAAATCAGAAAAATCTTAGTATCGATTTAACTGAACCACACAAAAGTCTTGGATTATCTTTAACTGGAATAGAAATCAGAGAGATCTTAGTATCGATCTAACTGAACCAGAGAAGGTCTTGAATTAACTTTGACTGGAATGGAAATCAGAAAAATCTTAGTATTGATTTAACCGAACCAGACAAAAGTCTTAGAATATCTTCAACTGGAATAGACATCAGAGAGATCTTAGTATCGATCTAACTGAACCATAGAAGGTCTTGAATTAACTTTGACTGGAATGGAAATCATAAAAATCTTAGTATCGATTTAACTAAACCAGATAAAATTCTTGGAATATCTTCAACTGTAATAGAAATCAGAGAGATCTTAGTATCGATCTAACTGAACCAGAGAAGGTATTTTGAGAACATCTTTCTGAGGAAAATGCTGAAATAGCCCTTCATCAGACGTAGCTTTTGAGAAGACTACCAGATCACATACGTAGTCAATGGTGTTTGTTGATTTGATCTTTCCTGAAAACTGTAAAGAGTTAATCGTATGCAATGTCATGATGTATGAAATGCATTGTGATGATGGTCTCAAAATAAATGAGACTATGCTATATGAGATGTGTATGCGCAAGCCATGATGTATGAATATGGGATGCTGTTGCGATATTTCCTAGTCTGGGAAAATAAATCCCTAACTTCTGCTGGGGATGATGAATGGAGATGATTTTTTGGGGATTTTCTCTTTTCGTTTGAGGATATTCTACCTGAGAATGACTCTGTGGAGAGAGATAATGCTTCGTTGGAAGGTTTTGCCAATGTAGATAAATAAACTCTGTTGGGGAATAAACTTCCGCAATTAGAGAAATAAACTCTACCCAGGAGGAGGTTTTATAAACTGTTTAAAATTATAAAAATTGGCTAGGAAATACAGATTTCAGCTCTCTGAAGGAACTTCGCTGGAGGAGGTAATTCTTGCTTGGGGAAGAAGAGCTCAAAACTTTAGTTATTTCTACTATGTGGGGAACATAGATGTCACGGGGTCGTATGTAGTGGTGACTTCGTCTCAAAATGTCTGGCCTCTGTACCATGCTGGAAAAAGTAGTTGTCGGGACTATAAATTGCTTTTTTAAACTTTGCCCCATTTCTCAAAGTCATTAGTAACCGTCTTTCTGTTTCTTATGCAAGTATTTGTAAACAGCAATCATACTCAAATGAATGTCAAAAATAATCATTGGACGTTGTAGCGGTAGAAATGTTCAAGACTAAGCCATTGGATTAACTATACTTTATACAAATCAAAAATAAAAATCGCCACCGCGCTTTGTTGTTTCCAAAGGAATGGGAAAAGAGCAAATAACCCAAAAAGAGGGGGAAAGATTCAAGGTAAGGGGGTTGGTTATGCAAAGGGAAGGTATTAGCACCCTAAACATCTACAGTACTCCGCAGGAACCTCTTTGTAAAATCTGTATATTTTGGCTATAAAAACGTGTTGTATATAAAATGGATGGTGGAGATGAGAAAAGAAATATATTTTTTATGATTTTTGCACCCGCCGCGGTTGCGAACCTTTAGTGCCTATGTACCACCTTTCATGGAATAGGGGATCAGGGTACACGTAGTTCCTATTTTAAAAATTTGAAACAAAAGTGTGTTGGTTATTTTTATGAGATAACACATCATCGTCATTGTCTGTGTGGAAAACATACTTACTATCCACAATCATGAGAAAGGAGAATTTGCATCATCTCAAAGTGGAGGATATGGCTTGGATTTTAAAATCAATAATGCCTCACTCAACACCCAAGTGGAAAATATCTCACTTTACTACATATTGTAGAAGTATAGTTGTTTGCTTCACTACAAGGATTGACAAGAGTCTAATCTTTTGAAAACAAGTTTAAAGATAAAAGCCAAAATGACAAAATGGTTTGAGATGAGATTGATTGACTTTTAGTCTTCTCAAAAAAATGTCAAGGTATTGTTAAATTAATTGAAGTTTATTTATGAAAATATTTTGAAAATGCATGGACCTAAGTCCAAGTTTATTATGAAAGTGGTTTAAGTTTCAAAACAAGAAGAGTTTTCAAAAGGAGGGAGAGGATTTTTGAAATTAAAGAAGATGGGAGGAGAAGAAGAGACTATCCTAAAGCATAAGGTAAAAGTTAAGGATAAGAACCATCTAACTAACAAGAAGCCAAAACTTGACATCATGAGATTAGATAGAATTCTCATTCTTTGGATTGAAACCAAGCAAGCAAAGATACTAGACCTCTTCAAATGTATTAAGTCTTCACAAAAATTGGGCAGAGTAACGGCTGTATACAGGTGAATTCCAGATTATAAACAAAGGATGTAATCACAAAAACCTGCACACAAAAACAAACAAGCAACCCAATGTCTTGAGGTAAACCCCAAGAGCTCCAGACAAAATAATCAGATAAAATCACAAGGTCTCCAAGATAGGCCAAGGTTTCTAATCCTAAGTCCAAGAAAAAGTCCCATGCTCCATAATGCCAAGGATAGTAACCAAATAGTCCAAGTACCATTAAGATTTTTTTAGGGTTTATGTTGATTATTAAGTATCTTAGAAAAGAAAAAGAAAATCTCAAGTGAGCAAAGTAAAAAAAAGACAAGAAAATAAATGCTCAAATGAGCAAAGATGAAAAGGACATGAAATGAAAAATGCTAGAAAATAAATAGTACATAAAGCATAAAAGAGTAAAGGCATAAAATAAACAAGTCAATAATTAGTGGTTAGTTGGATGACCATCTTGAAACTTGCATTTGGAACTCATTAGAGGATTGGTAGAACCAAAGACTCCACACAACAAGTTGCATTTGCTTTTTGTCAAGTATATCATCCATTTGGAATTCTCATAAGTACCATTTAATGATCAACGATGTTTAAGTGATCCGCGTTGACCAAAAGTGTTATAGATCCATTTGAGGATTGGTAGAACCAAAGCTTCCATACAATGAATCTCAAGGTTATTGGATCAAAGAGATCAAATTAACATACTTGGGCTTGCAATCATAAGTTTGGGCCACAGATGATCATTTATTCGAATCAGGACAAAATTTAGTGCTATGTTAAGCAATCGTAAGTGGACTTATATAGAAGTCACACCTATTTTGAGGCTGGTCAATAGAAATCTATGCACCATTTATTTTGAGACATGATATATAGATCATGCTCCAACAACATTTAGTGCAATGAGAAGGGGATGAGATGAAGGGGATTTAGGGTAAAAAGATAAACCAAATTTGAATTAATATTTAATCAAACTATTATTAAAATCATTCATCCATTTTTTGTGGAGTTAAACTCAACACCATGGATCCAATGATGTTAATAAAGCCATGATAAAAAAATCAACCCAAGACAGCCAAAAAATAATCACAAAATAATAATATAATTAATATATATATATTAAGGGGTTTAAAAAAAAGGAAAATAATGAGGAAAATAACAATTATATTCAAATTAATCAAGAAATGAAAAATAAGACCATAGAAAAATCAGAAAAGAGGCCAAGTAATTTTATCAAATTTTGGGTAATTTTTAAAAGTCAGAAACTATTTTTAAAAATTAAAATAAATGGGTAAAATAAACAAAAATACTAAAAAACAGTAAAGTCAGAAACAAAAATATAATAGGGTCACCAATATTTGTCACAATATCATTGGATCATTCCATAATTTTTTCAGAATTTAAAAATGTGTAAAAGTATTTTTAAACATTTTAAACAAATCAAATAAGTACAAAATTCATAAAAAATACCAAAACACAAAATTAAATTGTGAAAAAATAAAAATCAGAAAGAGAATAATCAAAAATATTTTTCATAATTTTTTCAGATTTTTTGGACTAAAAATGAATTTTCTATGATTTTTTTGAAATTTAAAACAATTAAAATATAAAAATAAGAAAAAGAAAATAAAAGTAAAAGATGTGTGGACCATTGAATGAGAGTCAAAACGCGTTAGTAATCAAATCCAAGGGATTTGGAGCACTGTGTATATCATGGTCTTTAATGAATAATGTACAAAATCATTAATAAAATCATAATTTAAAAATAACAAATGGCACGCCTTCATTGGTCAGAAGATGACACGTTGGTCATCTTCAACCTCCAGCCATCACGAATTGCAGGTCTCTCAAACTATAAAATCAGAAGCTCAGACATATGTCATTCGCTTCGTCTCTTGAAGACGAAGACAACCACACCCTCGCGCCAAATTTATATAAATTGTAGCTCAAGCAATTTGGAAAGAAAGTTTTGAAAAGGGATTTGAAAATTCAGGGTCAAAACGTGCTTCCAGTGAAATGTAAGTGTTGTAACTAGAACCAGGGCAATGAGAGCAACACAATGATATCAGAGTTTTGAAGAATTGATGAAGGAATCTACCTATTGAAGTTGAGTTGCAGAGCTCTGAAACTGGACTTCTATGGAGCAATATAGGGCACGATTCTTGAATGTAATTATATGGTTAGCTTCAGGGAAGATCAAGGAAGGTGAATTAAGAGAAAAACTGGATTGAAAAAGGCTTGAGAATAGATTTCGAAGTTGCTGAATTCTGGGTTGTGAAGCGAGTTTGGCAGGGTGATTCTGGCTATCTAAGCTTGGGAAATTGAATGGAGGATGACCCTCTATTTATAGGGAATCAAATGGAATGTTCAAGCGTGTGAAATGATGAAGTTTGGAGGGAAATCGTGTGAACCTGATGCACGAGCAAAGTGTGATCTGATTTGCATCAAAACTCATCAAATCCTTGCGTTTCAAGGCTCTAATCCACTTTGGAAACTTGGTTAAACATGTTTAGATCACAAACGCATGCTAATTTGATATTTAGAGGTCAAAACATGAATTTCAAACTCTGACTTATGGAGAAACTTCAGTTCCAAGTTACCAAGTTCAAGCCAATGGCATTTCCACCTCAAGGGGTCTTAGGGGAAATATCTTGATGCTTTGGAAAGACGAGGTTACAAGTTTTCAATGGAAAAGGAATGAAATCAAATGGATGCTTGAGCTTAAAGTTACATGGAGTCAAAGTTGAAGAAAAATAGTTGACTTTCCATACTTAGAAATATTTCAAATTCTTCTTTAAAAATGACCTATAATCCTTTGCATCCAAACATGGCCTTCCACTTAGAATTTGCTATTGATAAAAAAAGATGGAATGAATTAGATCTCTTGAATGACATTTTGCAATTTAAACCACTCAAAATTTCCAAAAATTGATCAAGTTATGACTTGTTGAAGTTGGCCAAAAATCATGAAATAACCTATAGTCTCTTGCATTCTTAAGGCAACTTCCATCCATTTTCTCACTTTACACATAAAATAAGGCATGAAGTACACATCCTTAGGATCATCATGAAAAATGAATGGGCTCAAGGTGATAAAAATTGACCAAGTTATGACTATTTGAAGTCACCTATGGAAAATTGGGGATTCATCTGAGTGACTTGTAATCTTTCTTCTTTAGCAAGTTCCTTCCACATAAAACCCTTGGAACTTTTGAAGTGATTTGTTGGTAACTCTTTGAAGAGAAGAATTCTTTTGGAGTTACTCAAAAATACAAAAAGATAAGCAAGATATTCCTGTTTGAAGTCCAAAACCCTAGCCTCTAGATCAAGAGAATGCTTTGAGGAACTTTGCCAAGTTTGAACAAACTTTTTGTGCCAATATTCTTCCTTTGTGAATAGAAATTGTTGAGGATGATGATGAGGAATCATGGCCACCAAAGCCACTTCCATACCAATTCTTCCAAAACAACTTCAATGGTGAGGCCTGATTTTCTCAAACTATGTTGACTAGGGCATGGAAATAAACTCATGAACCCATGATGCAACTTGCTAAACCTCATTGCCTTTACCTACATTATTAACAAGTAAGACAAACCAATATTGCATTTTGTTAATTAGAGGGGAAATCAAAGCAAAATATCCATGATCACAAAAGAAAACAAGTTAAGGTACTTGGTAACTCCTCATAGAGAAAAGCTAAAGATAGATAGAAGAACCAAAAGCACTAATGTGATCTTGTTGTGATTGAAATAATATGGTATGATGAAGGAATCTTAGGGGGAAAAATTGGGGTACAACAACTTCCCTTATTTATGTTTCTTCTATCCAGAGATATAAAGGTTAAAAATCTTCGTGTCGACGTGATCGAAGATACTTAAATACAAATCAAACCCTATTTTTGGCCCTAAGATGCCATGCAAATGCTTATGCATATGAATGCATATGAGCAGAACCAAAGAGACACAAAGTAACATTGGGGATGCAACAAAAATGAAGAAACAAAGGAGCAACCCCACCAGGAAAATAAATCACTGGTGAACCACAAGAACAAAATCAAAGAGGAGGGTAACAAGCATCAACGTTCACTGCCGATGTCTACCAACGTTCACTGAAGGTAGAAAGAGAAAACATATCATATCACCACCGTTCACTGACGATGAACTATCAACGTTCATTGAAGATAGCAAAAAGATGACAAACACTAACGTTCACTGCCGATGTACTACCAACGTTCACTGAAGGTAGAAAGAGAAAATATATCATACCACTGCCGTTCACTGACGATGAACTATCAACATTCACTGAAGATAGAAAAAAGATAACAAACACCGATGTTCACTGCCGATGTACTACCAACATTCACTGAAGGTAGAAAGAGAAAATATATCATATCATCGCCGTTCACTGATGATGAACTATCAACATTCACTGAAGATAGCAAAAAGATAACAAACACCGACGTTCACTGCCGATGTACTACCAACGTTCACTGAAGGTAGAAAGAGAAAACATATCATATCACCACCGTTCACTGACGATGAACTATCAACGTTCATTGAAGATAGCAAAAAGATGACAAACACTAACGTTCACTGCCGATGTACTACCAACGTTCACTGAAGGTAGAAAGAGAAAATATATCATATCACCGCCGTTCACTGACGATGAACTATCAACATTCACTGAAGATAGCAAAAAGATAACAAACACCGACATTCACTGTCGATGTACTACCAACATTCACTGAAGGTAGAAAGAGAAAATATATCATACCACTGCCGTTCACTGACGATGAACTATCAACGTTCACTGAAGATAGCAAAAAGATAACAAACACCAACGTTCACTGCCGATGTACTACCAACGTTCACTGAAGGTAGAAAGAGAAAATATATCATACCACCGCCGTTCACTGACGATGAACTATCAACGTTCACTGAAGATAGCAAAAAGATAACAAACACTGACGTTCACTGCCGATGTACTACCAACGTTCACTGAAGGTAGAAAGAGAAAACATATCATATCACCGCTGTTCACTGATGATGAACTATCAACGTTCACTAAAGATAGCAAAAAGATAACAAACACCGACGTTCACTGCCGATGTACTATCAACATTCACTGAAGGTAGAAAGAGAAAATATATCATACCACGGCCGTTCACTGATGATGAACTATCAACATTCACTGAAGATAGCAAAAAGATAACAAACATTGATGTTCACTGCCGATGTACTACCAACGTTCACTGAAGGTAGAAAGAGAAAATATATCATACCACCGCCATTCACTGACGATGAACTATCAACGTTCACTGAAGATAGCAAAAAGATAACAAACACCGATGTTCACTGCCGATGTACTACCAACATTCACTGAAGGTAGAAAGAGAAAATATATCATACCATTGCCGTTCACTGACGATGAACTATCAGCGTTCACTGAAGATAGAAAAAAGATAATAAACACCGACGTTCACTGCCGATGTACTACCAACGTTCACTGAAGGTAGAGAGAGAAAATATATCAAGTTTCCCCAAGATTCTGGTGTTTTGCCTAGAACGGGTTTCAACTTCTTCTTTAACCAAGGAACTCTGCCTGGAAAGGGTAATATGTAAGTTGTCTCAAATAAAGAGATTTCCACTCATTGTCAAGGGGAATTGCAAAGAGAAATGACTTTCTGGGGATAGAAATATGACTTCCTGGGGAAATGCCACGCTATTCCTACTGAGGAGATAAAGTCTTCTCGTGCAAAATAAATGCACAAACCAAAACTCCAAGTTCTCAGAAATCCAAAATAAATGATATTGTCATGCAACCACAAATCCAATTCAGAAATACACTGGAGCAAGACGGCCAATGAAGATACATCCTTTGAGAAATAAACTCAAGAGGGAAACCCAAATTCAACTAAGCAAAGAGCGCTGCAGGAAGGTCAGAACACAATGTTAATGAACGATGGTTTTTAGTCATGCATGATGTATGTATGAATGTATGAGTGCTATCGTGCATATGCTGGTAAAAGGATACATAATCAGTACAAACAAACAAAACCGCCTCAGGTACTAACAAAATTGGGCTAAACTTCAACCAGAAAGATCAATCCAAGAAAGGTAAAAGCAACTGCGGAAACCAAACCCATTGCCTGCCTTAGCTTTACTGAGGAGAAACATAATTCAGATGTAGCCAAATCAAACAAATACCGGGATAGAACATCCTTATTGGAGAAAACAGTTTTCCAAAAGCAACATGCCTACTGGAAATTGCAAGACCAACCTCAAATAAAGCAGATTGACGCCGAAAGAACAAACCTCTCTGGGGACTTTGAGCCCACCTCCCTGGAGAAAACTGCGGATTGAAAATTTTCAACACGAACACTCATTCCAACAAGAGATGCCCTGGGATAATCTTCCTGGGAAATCAAGAAGTCAACATTAATGCCAATACTGCAAAAAGAGTGACATTTCAGCACACCAAGGGAATAAAACCTTTCATTATATGAGGGAAGACTTGCTGGGGAATCTGGGACGGAGGCTTCTGACCATGCAAACCCAAAATCAAAAGCGAACCAATACTTGACTGGGGATAATGGGATCACAAACCCAATACTGTACCTTGCACCCATTGATATCGTCTTTAAATATCTGAGGAACACACTGAGATTGCACACACCAGCAAAATGTCCTGAGAAAACCTTCATGAAGGGAGTAAATATTCTTAAAATAACCGGAGTTTGTTCATTCTTGGGATCACCATTCTTGTTGTCATTGTTTCATCACAAATCCCAAAGTAAATTGAATTGTAAAGATCTCTTCTTTTTTTTTGAAAAGTTAATTTTGCTTCTTTTTTTTAAATCTTTTTGCTTTAACAGTTATTATCAGTAATAAATGATGTCTTTGCAAGCTAAATAAAAATAAGAACATAAATAATTGGGTAAAAGCTCGAATTTCATTAATAGAATGATAGTCTGCGAATGGCGAGACTCCACAGATGATTACAAAGTTTGGGAAATGGTAATACATAATGGAAAAGATACATTGAGATACAATGACCACTATCCCCCCTGACAACTTTTGAAATCCTGAGCAGCAGCCTTTTGTTGAAGTATGGTGAGGATTCGAGAAGATTGTTGCTTCAACGATCAAGTCTTGTCTAACGTAGTTACTTGCCAAGAAAAATCCCTAACTTTTTCCCAAGCTTCCCTTGCGGGTTTTCAACTTAGCGGGAAATTTATTCTGTTTATGTCTCTAATTTTTGCCTAGACCGCCTTTTCGGGTTTTCGGCCTATCGAGACGCTCTTTTTTTGCCTAAGCCGCCTTTTCGGTTTTTCAACTTAGCGAACTATTCTTTTATTTCTTTAGGCGAAGTATTTCTTGACTGCGTCAGCATTCATCGGACGTGGTAACTCCTCGCTATCCATAGTTTTAAGAATTAATGCACCACCAGAGAAGGCTTTCTTGACAACATACGGGCCTTCAAAATTGGGAGTCCACTTGCCCCTAGAATCAGTGTTGAAAGACATGATCTTCTTGAGCACGAGGTCGCCTTCTCTGAATTCACGAGGTTTGACCTTTTTATCAAATGCTTTCTTCATTCTTTTCTGATATAACTGCCCATGACATAAAGCTATCATCCTCTTCTCTTCAATCAAATTCAATTGGTCAAACCTGCTCTGGACCCATTCAGCCTCTGTCAACTTGGTTTCCATTATCACACGCAACGAGGGAATCTCTACCTCGACAGGGAGTACATCTTCCATTCCATACACTAGGGAGAATGGGGTTGCTCCTGTTGAAGTGCGAACAAATGTTTGATATCCATGCAGAGCAAAAGGGAGCATTTCATGCCAGTCTTTATAAGTGACAACCATTTTCTAGATAATTCTCTTGATGTTCTTATTAGCAGCTTCAACAGCCCCATTCATCTTTGGCCTGTATGGAGATGAATTGTGATGGATAATCTTGAATTCTTCGCATAGTTCTGTCATCATTCTGTTGTTCAAATTCGAGCCATTGTCAGTGATGATTCTGCTCGGCACACCATACCGGCATATAAGATTATTTTTGATGAAACGCACAACCACCTGTTTGGTGACATTGGCATAAGAAACAACCTCTACCCATTTGGTAAAGTAGTCAATTGCTACCAAGATGAAACGCTGTCCATTTGAAGCTTTGGGTTCTATCATCCCAATCATGTCAATACCCCACATAGAGAAAGGCCATGGGGAGGAAATCACATTGAGAAGTGTCGGAGGCACATGGAACTTATCTACATAAATATGGCATTTATGGCACTTCTTTGCAAATTTGTAACAGTCAGATTCCATTGTCAACCAATAATAACCTGCCCTTAGCATCTTTTGATCATCGAATGTCCATTAGCATGAGTTCCAAATAAACCTTCATGGATCTCATGCATCAACATGTCCGCTTTGTGTTTATCCACGCATCTGAGCAGGACCATGTCATAATTTCTCTTGTATAACACATTTTCACTGAGGAAGAAACTACCTGCCAATCTTCTCAGTGTCTTTCCATCTTTCCTCAACGCACCAATCGAGTATTCCTGAGTCTGAAGAAAATGCTTGATATCATAATACCAAGGTTTTTCATCTTCTACCTCTTCTGTTGCAAACACATGAGCGGGCCTATTTAGCCGTCGAACTGTAATTCGGGGTATATCATTCCAAGCATTCACTTGGTACATGGAAGCCAAAGTTGCAAGAGCATCCGCCATTTTATTTTCATCTCTAGGAATGTGATGGAATTCAACTTTATTGAAGAAGGGTAATAATCTTCTAGCATAATCTTTGTAAGGGATTAAGCCAGGGTGACGAGTGTCCCATTCTCCTTTAATCTGATTTATTACCAAAGCTAAATCACCATAAACATCTAGAATTTTTATTCTGAGATCAATAGCTTCCTCAAGACCCATGATGCAAGCCTCATATTCTGCCATATTATTAGTGCAATCAAATGTTAACCTCGCAGTAAAAGGAATGTGCGATCCATGAGGAGTGACAATCACATCACCAATTCCTTTACCATAAGCATTCGCTGCTCCATCAAATATCATACTCCAACGAGATTCAGGGTCAGGGCCTTCCTCAGGCAACGGTTCATCACAATCTTTCACTTTCAGGAACATCACATCCTCATCGGGGAATTCATATTCTGCAGACTGATGATCTTCCATCGGCTGGTGAGCAAGGTAGTTTGCCAACACACTACTTTTAATAGCCTTTTGAGTGCGGTACTCGATATCATATTCAGATAACAACATCTGCCAGCGGGAAATTCTCCCAGTAAGAGCAGTCTTTTCAAAAATACACTTGATTTGATCCATTTTGGAGATCAACCAAGTGGTATGATTCAACATATACTGTCGCAAATGCTTTGCCACCTAGGCCAAAGCATAACATGTCTTTTCTAGCATAGAATACCGCGACTCACAATCAGTGAACTTCTTGCTGAGATGATAAATGGCGAACTCTTTCTTTCCTGTTTCATCCAGTTGTCCCAGAATACAACCCATGGATTTATCTAACACTGTTAGATACATAATCAACGGTCTTCCTTCTACAGGAGGGAGCAAGATATGAGGTTCAAGCAAATACTCTTTAATACTTTCAAATTTCCTTTGGAAATCATCCGTCAACACACAACCTTGATCTTTCTTTAACAACTTAAAGATCGGTTCACACGTCACAGTCATGTGGAAAATAAATTTGGAGATATATTTCAAATGCTCGAGGAAACCCCTGACTTGTTTTTCAGTTCTTGGTGCTGGCATTTCTTGAATTGCTTTGACTTTGTCAGGGTCAACTTCAATTCCTTTCTGGCTACCAATAAAACCCAATAATTTCCCCGATCTAACTCCGAAGGTGCATTTATTTGGATTCAAGCGGAGACGATATTTCCTCAAACGCTGAAACAACTTCAACAAATCTTCTACATGCCCTTCTTCAGTCAGGGATTTGGAAATCATATCATCAACATATACTTCGATTTCTTTGTGCATCAGATCATGGAATAGGGTTGTCATAGCCCCCTGGTACGTTGCACCAGCGTTCTTCAACCCGAAAGGCATCACTCTGTAACAGAATGTTCCCCAGGGTGTGATAAACGTTGTTTTTTCCATGTCCTCTGGAGCCATTCTTATTTGATTATACCCGGAAAATCCATCCATGAACGAGAATACTTTGAATTTTGTTGTGCTATCCACTAACATGTCAATGTGAGGAAATGGAAAATCATCTTTTGGACTAGCTTTATTGAGATCTCTGTAATCTACGCACATGCGGACTTTTCCGTCTTTTTTCGGTACTGGGACAATATTGGAAATCCATTGAGGATACACTGATGTCACAAGAAAACCAGCATTAATCTGCTTTAGGACCTCCTCTTTGATCTTTACTGCCATATCCGGGTGGGTTCTTCTCAACTTTTATTTAACTGGCGGACACTCTGGCTTCAACGGTAAATGATGCTCGACAATGTTTGTATCTAGACCAGGCATATCTTGATAAGACCAAGAAAAAATATCCACATACTCTTTCAATAGCTCAATCAACCCGTTATTTACATCAGGATGCAACGATGCTCCAATCTTGACTTCCTTCGGATCTTATTCTAAACCCAAATTAACCACTTCCAAAGGCTCTTTATATGGATGAATGGTATTTTCCTCGTGCTCTAGCAACTGTGAGACCTCTTCTGGAATCTCATCATAATCTTCTTCTTCAGCCCCAAACACAGGACAATCAAAGTTGGGAGAGGGTGCAGGGTCATTGTATTCAACGAGTTTTTTAATTAATCTGCACATATGATTTATGATTGCTTTTAGAAACTGACATATATAACAAGTGATCGTGCAGATTAATTTTCAGTTATTATTTATTTTGAAAAGGTTTTTTTTATTACCATTTCCCAGGAAAAAGCAGAAAATAAAAGACATAATTTGGAAGCAAAGACAACTTATATTAATGATCTTAACAGTTATAGCAAACAGATAAGCCCCACAACATTAATACTTCCACCTTGGGCAGAGTGAAAGCTTTTCAAATGAAAGAAACAGATTAACAAAAAAAATTACTTTGAAACATGTATGCAAGAAGGAACATCAATGGTGACCCAGTTTTGAACTCAGACTCCATGCGTCACATAATTCGGTACTTCCTGCTCTACTTCATCCTCTTCAACAGCATTAATTCCAGAACCAATTGGATGAAGGTAGCCTTCGCTGCGGAAAACATCATGATAACTGTTCATAGAAGACTTTGACTTCAAACTTTCTCCTTTGCCATTCTTCGAAGAGAAACCCAAACCAGCTCTGTTTTTATTTACGGGTGGATCACAAGTTGTCCCCAGACTGTATTACGACCATTGCGCACAACCTGTTGCGCGTCCTTCAGGGAAACCACAAAATTCTCATTCCTCCTTATGTTGTCAATGGATAGGGCTTGGAACTGGGTTCCAACAGTAGCCTCGTCCGCTTCTACAATACTGAAAGAGGATAGATAGGATATCAACAACGCCTGCTCCCCATTTATGATCACCACCTTCCCTTCACGCATAAACTTTAGCTTCTGATGCAGAGTTGAAGTGACAACCCCTACTTCGTGTATCCATGGCCGTTCTAGCAAACAACTATATGCGGGAATAATGTCCATGACCGGGAAAGTTATCAGGAACAAATGTGGTCCTATATGGATGGGCAAATCCACTTCACCGATGACAGATTTCCTCGACCCATCAAAAGCCTTCACAATGATGCCACTCAGGCGCATAGGTGTTCCCTGATACTTTAACTTCATGAGGGTACTCCTCGGTATAACATTCAACGCGGATCCGTTATCAATTAGCATATTGGATAGCGAGTCATTCTTGCAGTTCATAGATATGTGGAGGGCCAGGTTGTGATTCCTCCCTTCATCTGGTAACTCATCATCACAGAAACTCAAGTTGTTACATGACGTAATGTTTCCAATTACACTGCTGAATTGATCTAATGGCATGTCATTCTCCACATAAGCTTAGTCTAGTACTCTCATCAGTGATTCTCTATGAGCGGAGGAATTCATCAATAAAGCTAGGATGGATATCTTTGAAGGAGTCTGCAATAGCTGATCTACAATTTTATAGTCGCTCATCTTAATTATCTTCAAGATATCATCCACTTCTTTCTCTAATGTAGCTCCACTAGTCTCTTCTGCAGCCTTCTTAGGCTCATCGTTCTCAGTAATTTTCTTTCCAGCAACAACATCTCTTCGAATAACCAGCGCAAACACACAACCATTACGGGTCACCCTGCTATTATCATCTATATTTCCAACATATGGCATTGGATGGATTGGAACTTCCACCCCATCTTCTAATATTGTAGCGTTGTATTTGTAAGGCACAACCTTATCTGATTTATAGGGAACAGGACCTGGAAGACTAATTACCAATGAGGTAACAACTGGTTTGCTATGGTACTCCACCTCAAGATGAGCGGGTGCACCAAAACAAGGTACAATGACGTTTACCCCTTTCTCAACACAATCAGTCATCAACAGATCATTTCTGGCAAACAAATCTTCATCTGAATAGAAATACTCATCCGCGGAGGCATACTCTTCCTCTGACTCTTCTTCCATCAAACAAACTTTAACCATATCAATCTCACGATAATCATCTCTTTGTCCTGTGATCTTGATAGTTCCATTGTCTAACAGCAATTGAACACCCTCTCTCATAATAGAACATCCTCGGGGGTCTCGACAGCAAACTATGCAAGATCCATATTGGTGTTCTACCTGACCAGCAGTATGGCAAAAGGTAGCATGCAACTGCACGAGCATAAACAAACTGAGCTACCTCTCGTTTCATGCCCGACCACCAAAATAGTTTCTTTAAATCTTGATACATTTTGGTCGCTCCGGGATGAATACTCAAATTGCTTCTATGACTTTCTTCCAAGATCATTCTCTTAAAATCCATATCATCGGGAATACAAATCCTATCTCGGAACCTCAATACACCCTGAGCATCCAACTTGAAATCTTAATTTTCAGTTTGTCCAATACCAACCAACAAATCAACAAGTTTCACATCAAGCTTCTGAGCTTCTCTAACACTATCAAGGAAATCATTATTGATCTTCAACATTCCCAAGATAACACTCTTCGGTGTCACTTCTATTACAAGACTCATATCTCTAAATTGCTCAATCAATTCCAACTCTTTCACCATCAAAAGTGACATATGCAAAGTCTTTCGACTTAAAGCATCGGCTACCACATTAGCTTTACCAGGATGGTAATTCAATCCAAAATCATAATCTTTCAACAATTCAAGCCACCGTCTTTGTCTCATATTAAGCTCTTTCTGATCGAACAAGTACTTCAAAATTTTATGGTCACTAAATACTTCAAATCTAGAACCATAAAGATAATGCCTCCAAATCTTAAGCATAAAAACAACCGCTGCAAGCTCCAAATCGTGCATAGGATAATTCTTCTCATGAATCTTCAATTTCCTAGAAGCATAAGCAACCACTTTGCCATTTTTCATAAGCACACCACCTAGGCCCATCTTAGAAGCATCACAATAAATAACAAACGGTTCTTCAGGATTAGGTAGAATCAAGATCAGAGTTGTTGTTAACCTTTTCTTCAATTCCATAAAACTTTCTTCACACATGACATCCCACACAAACACAGCTCTTTTACAAGTCAACTTTGTCAAAGGAAGCGCCAACTTAGAAAAACCTTCAATGAACCTTCTATAGTAACCAGCCAAACCTAAGAAACTTCTAATCTCAGTAACAGACTTAGGAGTTTCCCATCTCAACACAGCATCAACCTTAGAAGGATCAACTGCAATGCCATCACCAGAAATGACATGCCCCAAAAAGCTCACTTCACTTAACCAGAACTCGCACTTTGACAACTTAACATAAAGCTTCTTCTCTTTCAGAACTTCTAACACAATACGCAAATGTTCTGCGTGCTCTTCTTCCGATTTAGAATAAACCAGAATATCATCAATGAAAACAACCATGAAGCGATCTAAGTAAGGATGGAAAATGCGATTCATGTACTCCATGAATACTCCCGGTGCATTAGTGACACCGAAAGGCATCACCGAATACTCGTAATGTCCATACCTCGTTCTGAAAGTAGTTTTCTGAACATCTTCTACTTTCACCCTTATTTGATGGTAACCCGATCTCAAATCAATCTTACTAAACATGCGAGCTCCAACCAATCGGTCCATCAAATCATCAATTCTAGGAAGTGGATACCTATTCTTGATAGTCACTTTATTCAACTGACGATAATCAATACAAAGTCTCATGCTACCGTCTTTCTTCTTCACCAATAACACAGAGCTCCCCACGACGAGAAAGTCGCACACCACCGGAAAGTTTGCAATCACAGCTTGACTCTCCACAGAAAGAGTCGCCATCAACAAGAAAACCAACGCCTCATCCTTCATGAACTCATTCAACTGTTTCGTTGACACCAAAATAGATTGTTCTTCTTCTACTAAGGAAGAAAACCTCAGTGTTGTCATAGCAATTGATATGGACATAATTAGATTTCAACCAGTCCATACCTCGAACTACATCTAACCCGACAAGCGGTAAGCAAACAAGATCCACAACAAAGTCTCTATCAAAGATTGATAAAGGGAAACTTGCACACACAAAAGAAGTAGTAACCGTTCCCTTAGCCGTAACTTCTACCACCATATCTCTATCTAGAGACGACAAAGTGAGACCCAATCTCTTTACACAATCAGCAGCAATAAAACATTGAGTAGCACCAGTATCAATAATAGTAATAAGAGGAATGTTATTAATGAAACTAGTACCTCGCACAAGACCATCCTCGTTTGCCTTCTGAGCAACCGACAAAGCAAACACCTTTCCCGCTCTTTGAGTCCTCTTAGGCTTCTTACATTGAGCACTAATGTGACCTCCCTCGCCACAATTAAAACAGACCACATCCTTATGCCTAAAATCACGAGTCATAAGACCCACTTCATCACATCGGAAACATCTCACCTCAACCCCCTTAGCTCTCACATCGCTTTGACAAACATTACTTTTGTGGCCAGGTTTCCCACACTTGTAACAAACAATACTAGCAGGAGCATCTCCCCCACTAGTTCTTCGCCCTTGAAATGCTTTCTGTTTCCCTTTACCAGCTGGAGTATCATATGGTTTTCCACGACTTTGCTGACCATTGTTTCTCTTATCAGACATAATCTTATAATGAGCATTACTGTCTTCCTCAAAGATCCTACAACTATCAATCAAATCCGAAAAGACACGGATTTTCTGATAACCAACAGCTTTCTTAATCTCAGGACGCAAACCATTTTCAAACTTGATGCATTTAGAGAACTCGCCATTTGGCCCATCATAATATGGATAGAACTTGGCCAACTTAGTGAACCTTGCAGCATAATCAGTGATAGACATGCTTCCTTGCTTTAATTCAAGGAACTCTATCTCCTTCTTTCTCCGAACATCTTCCGGGTAATACTTCCTCATGAACTCTCTTCGGAAAACTTCCCATGTCACTTCCTCACCAGCTACCTCAAGCCTCTGACAGGTTTCAACCCATCGGTCATCCGCCTCAGCACTTAATTTATGAGTACCACAACAGATCCTTTGCATAGGAGTGAAATCCATCACACGGAAGATTCTTTCAATCTCTTTCAGCCACGCCAAAGGACCTTCAGGATCATACTTTCCTTGGAAAGTAGGAGGATTCTCTCTTTGGAAGGTTGCCAAACTACGAGACCCAGCGTTCTCGTCAGCATTCGGCGGGTTTTGGAAAGCCTGAGCAATTGCCTGCATAGCAGCAGCAAGAGCCTCATCATTCCTACCAGCGTTCCTTCCAGCCATAACAACTTCTGTCACAACAAAACAAGGATTAGAATAATAAAATAACAATACTTGATTGTTAGAAAATAACAAACTCAACAACTTGGCCGGACAGACCGACCTGCTTTGATACCACTAATGTAACACCCCAATTCTACCCCTCGTAATTAATAATAAAACCAGAGTTTTAAAATTTCATCCAAACATAAATTGAGGTATCATATATTCGTGTTTTTATCACTTTGCATTATAATGCACACCACAAAAATCAAAAGTCGGATATACCGTTCATATCGTAAATCATCATATAAACATATGAATATTCACAGCACAACGAATGTGTTCACAAAATGTATATATCATCATGTTATCATCAATACATAAAGTTATAACATCATAAGATAGTATACATAAACTATCCTATCCAAAATAATAACGTCGCCCAAAACCCGAGTGTTACTACTATCATAGAAGAGCGACTCAAAATAAAGAGACTCGAGCTAATCCTTATCATCCTCGCGGATCATCTGCACGTTACCAATATAAAGGTAACGGCAAAACAAGTAAAGGGTGAGATACTCCAAAACATATAATTAAAGGCGTGATAAAATAGATATATAGTTTTGGAATCATAAATGATATAGGATTAATAAGAGTATGTCAACACATATTCAAATCCCCACACTTTAAATCATCATTTAGTGTATAAAATCAACACTTTAATTTCGTCACGTAATCATCACAATCATACCAAAACAAGAAATAAACTTTATCGCCATAAACTCATATCGTCGCTTTACCGTCATGTTATATTCATCGCTTACTCATCATGAAATCATCACATATATTCACTTTATGTTCAACACAAAAATCATCACAAAACAAAGTATCATGTATCATCGTAATTCGTCATAAAACATCAAATAAAACTCAACGCCAAAGACTCAAAAATAAACATAACCGACTCCATGAGACACGACTATGTTATGCATGTGGTACCCGTCGCTTCGTCCATAATTAAGGACATTTGGCATAAAGCCCACCGTCGCTTGGCATAAAAGCCCTCGTCGCTTTTCCATAAAAGCCCCCGTCGCCAATGCAATGTATGTGACTCGACCCACGACATCACAAACACGACACAACAAATATCATCATCATCGCACATCAAAATTTGGCATAAAGCCCACGTCATCATATTTATCCATATCAAGATAAACATATCATCGCATCACATATCATCAAGTATTCATTATAAACAAACCATCGCAAACATCATGTTTAATCACACCACATAATTATCAAATAATTCACTTAATTCTAAATATGGAAAAAATAGTCAAACATCAATAATTATCGCAAAAGTCATTCACAATAATCAGCATCAATTATAATCATTAACGTCGCAATCGGATTGTCCATACGCGACTTAAACCGACTAAAACGCAACCCGGTTCAACTTAACCGTAAATTGACTTATTTCGGGTCACTCCATTAAAAACTCGTAATCTCGAAAAACTAACCTCACCACGATGTTCTACACGTCAAAATTAGCTAGCACGTCAATTTTCGTTCAATTCAGAGCAACTAGCTCCGTCACCGAAATTGCCAAAATCGGGAAACCGGAACATAATCGGGTTCCAAATTAAATCGGCTAACTTATGTCATATTTATATTTAATTAGTATAATTAATTAATATATTAAATTATGAAAATAAAATTAAAACATAAACTATTTTTCTAAAAAAAAGTACAGAATTATGAAACAGAGGAATGGGCAAACGACAACATGAAATATACTCCCTCCTTCATGAAAAAGGGACGATTTCCAACTTTCCATTTCGGCAATTTTTGAACTTTCCATTTCCATTTTTTTGAAAACACACTTCATACTGTATTTTATTTCAATACTGCATAATTTTATTTTATAAACTTAACATACTGCATAATTCTTTATAAACTTAATATAATTAATATAATTTAGTTTTTTCTAATTTAATTTCTATTAACATAACAATAATCCCACAACACTAACACCTAAATTAACTCTCCTAATTTATCTCAACAAATCTCAAGAACCCTAACATCAATTTTATCCCAAATCATACCAAATCAAACCCTAACTATAAGCATTGGAAAATCAAACCCCTTACCTTAGATGTTTGAAATGATTCTTGATGTCCCAATCACCCAAAACCCAAGCTTTGTTCTTGCTCCTCTTCTTCTCTTCTAAGACTCTCTTGCTCTCTCTATGTGTTTTAGTGTGTTATGAAAAAACAAGGTGTGTTTGGTTTGTTTAGAACAAGACACTAGCAAGCAAAAATACTAAAAAGCCCTTGGTCTTACTACTAGTTATAACACTAATAATACTAAATAATATTATTAACCCAAATAATTAAAATAACTCTGAATAATTAAATATCAGTCCGAATAATATTTTACCAAACCGAACGAAATAAATACCGGACCGAATAAAATAATTACCGGTCCCTCAAAACAAATACCGGACCGAATAAAATAATTACCGGTCCCTCAAAACAAATACCAGACCGAATAAAATAATTATCGGTCCGAATAAAACGTCTCCGAATATATTAACAGATATACCAGTTAATATAAATATTCTCATTGCAAAAAAATGAACGTCAAACGGTAACTCGAAAATATTAATATAATACAATATTAAATAACATGGGGCGTTACAACTCTCTCCCACTTATAAAAGTTCATCCTCGAAATTACCTGACTAGAAAAGCTCGGGATAGGAATCCCGCATCTTGCTTTCTAACTCCCACGTCGCAGTTTCACCAGCTGCTCCTATCCAAACAACTTTAACCAAGGAGATCTCTTTGCCACGAAGAGACTTTATCTCACGATCTTCGATCCTTAACGGCATCGTCTCCCCCGTAAGATTGTCTCACACTTGAATATGATCCATCTCAATCACATGTAAAGGATCCGGAACATACTTCCGAAGTTACGACACATGGAACACATCATGCAAGTTCAAAAGATTTGGCGGTAATGCCACTCTATAAGCCACTTTTCCCACTTTTCTAGTAATTTGGTAAGGACCAATAAAGCAAGGAGTTAGCTTCTTCGACTTCAATGCTCGCCCAACGCCGGTTGTAGGAGAAACTCGCAAAAATACATGATCACCATCTTGAAATTCCAAGTCTTTTCTCCTTTTATCATGATAACTCTTTTGTCGACTTTGAGAAATTCTCATCTTTTCTCTAATCATCTTCATCTTCTTAGTAGTCTCTCTAACCAATTCTGGTTCAAGCACCACACTTTCACCCGACTCATGCCAACACAAAGGAGTTCTACACCTCCGACCAAACAAAGCCTCGAACGGTGCCATTCCAATACTAGCATGAAAACTATTGTTATAAGTAAACTCAATCAAAGGAAGATATGTATCCCATGAACCACCATGTTCAAGAATACAAGCATGTAACAAGTCTTCCAACGATTGAATCGTCCTTTCCGTCTGACCATCAGTTTGAGGATGATAAGCCAAACTCAACCTCAACTTTGAACCCAAAGCCTCTCGCAAGCCTTTCCAAAATTCAGAAGTAAACCTCAGATCTCTATCCGAAACAATACACAAAGGAATACCATGTAATCTCACAATCACACGCGTATAAATTTCTGCCAACTTCGATACAGGATAAGTGATGTTAATAGGAATAAAGTGAGTCGACTTCGTAAGCCTATCAACGATCACCCAAATTTCATCGTGTCCTCTTGGTGTATTCATTAACCCCGTTACGAAATCCATAGAAATGCTATCCCATTTCCACTCAGGAATCTATAACGGTTGCATCAACCCTGCAGGTTTCTGATGCTCCACTTTATACTTCTGACAAGTCAAACAAGCATAAACAAACTGAGCTACCTCTCGTTTCATGCCCGACCACCAAAATAGTTTCTTTAAATCTTGATACATTTTGGTCGCTCCGGGATGAATACTCAAATTGCTTCTATGACTTTCTTCCAAGATCATTCTCTTCAAATCCACATCATCGGGAATACAAATCCTATATCAGAACCTCAATACACCCTGAGCATCCAACTTGAAATCTTCATTTTCAGTTTGTCCAATACCAACCAACAAATCAACAAGTTTCACATCAAGCTTCTGAGCTTCTCTAACACTATCAAGGAAATCATTATTGATCTTCAACATTCCCAAGATAGCACTCTTCGGCGTCACTTCTATTACAAGACTCATATCTCTAAATTTCTCAATCAATTCCAACTCTTTCACATCAAAAGTGACATATTCAAAGTCTTTCGACTTAAAGCATTGGCCACCACATTAGCTTTACCAGGATGGTAATTCAATCCAAAATCATAATATTTCAACAATTCAAGCCACTGTCTTTATCTCATATTAAGCTCTTTCTGATCGAACAAGTACTTCAAACTTTTATGGTCACTAAATACTTCAAATCTAGAACCATAAAGATAATGCCTCCAAATCTTAAGCACAAAAACAACCACTGCAAGCTCCAAATCGTGCGTAGGATAATTCTTCTCATGAATCTTCAATTTCCTAGAAGCATAAGCAACCACTTTTCCATTTTGAATAAGCACACCACTTAGGCCCATCTTAGAAGCATCATAATAAACAACAAACGGTTCTTCAGGATTAGGTATAATCAAGATCAGAGTTGTTGTTAACCTTTTCTTCAATTCCATATAACTTTCTTCACACATGACATCCCACACAAACGCAGCTCCTTTACAAGACAACATTGTCAAAGGAAGCTCCAACTTAGAAAAACCTTCAATGAACCTTCTATAGTAACCAACCAAACCTAAGAAACTTATAATCTCAGTAACAGACTTAGGAGTTTCCCATCTCAACACAGCATCAACCTTACAAGGATCAACTGCAATGCCATCACCAGAAATGACATGCCCCAAAAAGCTCACTTCACTTAACCAGAACTCACACTTTGACAACTTAGCATAAAGCTTCTTCTCTTTCAGAACTTCTAACACAATACGCAAATGTTCTGCGTGCTCTTCTTCCGATTTAGAATAAACCAGAATATCATCAATGAAAACAACCACAAAGCAATCTAAGTAAGGATGGAAAATGAGATTCATGTACTCCATGAATACTCCCGGTGCATTAGTGACACCGAAAGGCATCACCGAATACTCGTAATGTCCATACCTCATTCTGAAAGCAGTTTTCTGAACATCTTCTTCTTTCACCCTTATTTGATGGTAATTCGATCTAAAATCAATCTTACTAAACATGCGAGCGCCAACCAATCGGTTCATCAAATCATCAATTCTAGGAAGTGGATACCTATTCTTGATAGTCACTTCATTCAACTGACGATAATCAATATAAAGTCTCATGCTACCGTCTTTCTTCTTCACCAATAACACATGAGCTCCCCACGGCGACACACTAAGTCTAACAAACTTCTTCTCGAGCAAATCTTCTAACTGGCTCTTCAATTCCGCTAACTCGGATGCGGACATCCTGTATGGTCCCATAGAGATAGGTCTGGTACCATGGACAAGATCCACAAAAAATTCAACTTCTCTTTCTGGAGGTGCACTAGGAATCTCATCAGGGAATACTTCGAGAAAGTCGCACACCACCGAAAAGTTTGCAATCACAGCTTGAATCTACACAGAAAGAGTCGCCATCAACAAGAAAACCAACGCCTCATCCTTCATGAACTCATTCAACTGTTTCGTCGATACCAACATAGATTGTTCTTCTTCTACTAAGGAAGAAAACCTCACAGTGTTGTCATAGCAATTGATATGGACATAATTAGATTTCAACCAGTCCATACCTAGAACTACGTCCAACCCGACAAGCGTTAAGCAAACAAGATCCACAACAAAGTCTCTATCAAAGATTGATAAAGGGAAACTTGCACACACAAAAGAAGTAGTAACCGTTCCCTTAGCCGGAACGTCTACCACCATATCTCTATCCATAGACGACAAAGTGAGACCCAATCTCTTTACACAATCAGCAGCAATAAAATAGTGAGTAGCACCAGTATCAATAATAGTAATAAGAGGAATGTTATTAATGAAACTAGTACCTCGCACAAGACCATCCTCGTTTTCCGTCTAAGCACCTGACAAAGCAAACACCTTTCCCGCTCCTTGAGTTCTCTTAGGCTTCTTACATTGAGCACTAATGTGACCTCCCTCGCCATAATTAAAACAGAACACATCCTTATGCCTACAATCACGAGTCATATGACCCAATTCACCACATCGGAAACATCTCACCTCAACCCCCTTAGCTCTCACATTGCTTCGAAAAACATTACTTTTGTGGCCAGGTTTCCCACACTTGTAACAAACAATACTAGCAGGAGCATCTCCCCCACTAGTTCTTCGCCCTTGAAACACTTTATGTTTCCCTTTACCAGCTGGAGTATCATATGGTTTTCCACGGCTTTTCTCACCTTTGTTTCTCTTATCAGACATAATCTTATAATGAGCATTACTGTCCTCCTCAAAGATCCTACAACTATCAATCAAATCCGAAAAGACACGGATTTTCTGATAACCAACAGCTTTCTTAATCTCAGGACGCAAACCATTTTTAAACTTGATGCATTTAGAGAACTCGCCATTCGTCCCATCATAATATGGATAGAACTTGGCCAACTTAGTGAACCTTACAACATAATCAGTGATAGACATGCTTCCTTGCTTTAATTCAAGGAACTATATCTCCTTCTTTCCCCGAACATCTTCCGGGTAATACTTCCTCATGAACTCTCTTCGGAAAACTTCCCATGTTACCTCCTCACCAGCAACCTCAAGCCTCTGACGGGTTTCAACCCACCAGTCATCCGCCTCAGCACATAATTTATGAGTACCATAACGGATCCTTTGCATAGGAGTGCAATCCATCACACAGAAGATTCTTTCAATCTCCTTCAGCCACGCCAGAGCACCTTCAGGATCATACTTTCCTTGGAAAGTAGGAGGATTCTCTCTTTGGAAGGTTGCCAAACTACGAGACCCAACGTTCTCGTTAGCATACAACGGGTTTTGGAAAGCCTGAGCCATTTCCTGCATAGCAGCAGCAAGAGCCACATCATTCCTACCAGCGTTCCTTCCAGCCATAACAACTTCTGCTCACAACAAAACAAGGATTAGAATAAACAAATAACAATACTTGATTGTTAGACAACAACAAACTCAACAACTTGGCCGGACAGACCGACCTGCTCTGATACCACTAATGTAACACCCCAATTCTACCCCTCGTAATTAATAATAAAACCAGAGTTTTAAAATTTCATCCAAACATAAATTGAGGTATCACATATTCGTGTTTTCATCACCTTGCATTATAATGCACACCACAAAAATCAAAAGTCGGATATACCGATTCATATCATAAATCATCATATAAACATATGAATATTCACAGCACAACAGATGTGTTCACAAAATGTATATATCATCATGTTATCATCAATACATAAAGTTATAAAATCATAAGATAATATACATAAACTATCCTATCCAAAATAATAACGTCGCCCAAAACCCGAGTGTTACTACTATCAGAGCAGAGCGACTCAAAATAAAGAGACTCGAGCTAATCCTCGTCATCCTCGCGGATCACCTGCACGTTACCAATATAAAGGTAACGACGAAACAAGTAAAAAGTGAGATACTTCAAAACATATAATTAAAGGCATAATAAAATAGATATATAGTTTTGGAATCATAAATGATATAGGATTAATAAGAGTATGTCAACATATATTAAAATCCACACACTTTAAATCATCATTTAGTGTATAAAATCAACACTTTAATTTCGTCACGTAATCATCACAATCATACCAAAACAAGACATAAAATTCATCGCCATAAACTCATATCGTCGCTTTACCGTCATGTTATATTCATCGCTTACTCATCATGAAATCATCACATATATTCACTTTATGTTCAACACAAAAATCATCACAAAATAAAGTATCATGTATCATCGCAATTTGTCATAAAACATAAAATAAAACTCAACACTAAAAGACTCAAAGATAAACATAACCGACTCCATGAGACACGACTATGTTATGCATGTGGTACCCGTCGCTTCGTCCATAATTAGGGACATTTGGCATAAAGCCCATCGTCGCTTGGCATAAAAGCCCTCGTCGCTTTGGCATAAAAGCCCTCTTCGCCAATGCAATGTATGTGACTCGACACACGACATCACAAACACGACACAACAAATATCATCATCATCGCACATCAAAATTTGGCATAAAGCCCACGTCGCCATATTTATCCACATCAAGATAAACATATCATCGCATCACATATCATCAAGTATTCATTATAAACAAACCGTCGCAAACATCATGTTTAATCACACCACATCATTATCAAATAATTCACTTAATTCCAAATATGGAAAAAATAGTCAAACATCAATAATTGTCACAAAAGTCATTCACAATAATCGGCATCAATTATAATCATTAACGTCGCAATCGGATTGTCCATACGCGACTTAAACCGACTAAAACGCAACCCAGTTCAACTTAACCGTAAATTGACTTATTTCGGGTTGCTTCATTAAAAACTCATAATCTCGAAAATCTAACCTCACCACGACGTTCTACACGTCAAAATTAGCTAGCACATTAATTTTCGTTCAATTCGGAGCAACTAGCTCCGTCGCCGAAATTGCCGAAATCGGGAAATCAGAACATAATCGGATTTCAAATTAAATCGGCTAACTTATGTCAAATTTGTATTTAATTAGTATAATTAATTAATATATTAAATTATGAGAATAAAATTAAAACATAAACTATTTTTCTAAAAAAAAAGTACAGAATTATGAAACAGAGGAATGGGCAAACGACAACATGAAATATACTCCCTCCTTCATGAAAAAGGGACGATTTCCAACTTTCCATTTCGGCAATTTTTGAACTTTCCATTTCCATTTTTTTTGAAAACACACTGCATACTGTATTTTATTTCAATACTACATAATTTTATTTTATAAACTTAACATACTACATAATTCTTTATAAACTTAATATAATTAATATAATTTAGTTTTTCTAATTTAATTTCTATTAACATAACAATAATTCCACAACACTAACACCTAAATTAACTCTCCTAATTTATCTCAACAAATCTCAAGAACCCTAACATCAATTTTATCCTAAATCAAATTATATCAAGTCAAACTCTAACTATAAGCATTGGAAAATCAAACCCCTTACCTTAGATGTTTGAAATGATTCTTGATGTCTCAATCACCCAAAACCCAAGCTTTGTTCTTGCTCCTCTTCTTCTCTTCTAAGACTCTCTTGCTCTCTCTATGTGTTTTAGTGTGTTATGACAAAACAATGTGTGTTTGGTTTGTTTAGAACAAGACACTAGCAAGCAAAAATACTAAAAAGCCCTTGGTCTTACTACTAGTTATAACACTAATAATACAAAATAATATTATTACCCCAAATAATTAAAATAACTCCGAATAATTAAATATCGGTCCGAATAATATTTTACCGAACCGAACGGAATAAATACCGGACTGAATAAAATAATTACCGGTCCCTCAAAAAAATACCGGACCGAATAAAATAATTATCGATCCCTCAAAACAAATACCGTACCGAATAAAATAATTACCGATCCGAATAAAACATCGCCGAATATATTAACAGATATACTGGTTAATATAAATATTCTCGTCGCAAAAAAATAAACGTCAAACGGTAACTCGAAAATATTAATATAATATAATATTAAATAAAACGGGGTGTTACATAGAGGATTGTCTTTCACATTAGGTCCCATGTCTTTGAAAGATAAAATTGCAGACTTCACCAACCTTTGCCCTTCAGTCCTTAAAGGATAACAATTTTCAACACTATGCCCTGGTGCTCCCTGATGAAAGGCACACGTCTGGTCTGCTTTGTAATACCAAGGCAATGGTGATGGTACAGCTGGACGTGGTCGTGTCTGGACCAACTTCTTCTAAACCAATGCTGGTAGTAGCTCTGCATAGCTCATGGGGATAGGGTCATAGTTCTCCCTTCTCTGATTATTCCCTTGGATCCCCTGCTGGGACTGTCTTTGATAAGCAACAGTAGTCGGAGTGACATTCATAACAGGAGTAACTGAGGCAACTTGTTGGTGACGCTGATAATTCCTTCTAGGAGCATTCACTCTCCTCTCTTGTATGACAGCATTTGTATCCCCTCTTTCTTCTTTGTAAACCCATAAGCTGGCTTTTTCACACCTCTAGATCCTTCACCCTTCATCAAACGGTCTTCTCTTACAGCCTCTTCTAGGCGAACGCCCATTCCTACCATATCTGTAAAATCACTTGGGGCACTTGCTACCATTCTTTCGTAGTAGAAAGCGCCTAGCGTCTTCAGAAATTTTTTAGTCATTTCCTTCTCCTCCATGGGAGGAATCACTTGTGCAGCTACTTCGCGCCATCTCTATGCATACTCTTTGAACGATTCTCTGTCTTTCTGAACCATGGACCTAAGTTGGTCACGGTCGGGCGCCATGTCCATATTGTACTTGTATTATTTAATGAATGCTTCTCCCAAATCATTAAAAGTATGGATGTTGGCGTTGTCTAAACTCATATACCATTTCAATGCAGCGTCGGTCAGACTATCCTGGAAAAAGTGAATCAGCAGACACTGATCATTGGTATGGGTAGACATTCTCCTCACATACATCACCAAATGAGCACGAGGTCAAGTGTTGCCCTTGTACTTCTCAAACTCCGGGACCTTGAACTTAGCAGGAACTTTAATATTCGGGACCAAACACAACTCATTCACATTCTGCTCAAATAGCTTTTTTCCTCTAAGAGCGTTCATCTCTCTTTTCATTCTATCAAACTGCTCTTGGAAATCATCCATTCTGTCATAAAGACCCAAGTCTTCACTCGGAGGAGGGAAAGGACGATACACATCTTCATTAACAAACATAACTAAATTCACCGAAGGAGGTGCAATAGGAACAACACGCACCACAGGAGGTGCCAGAGTAAAAACATTTTGAACCACTGGAGCATCTTGGGGGCCCAAATTGAAACCTTCAGGTGCAAAATTCTCTGGCATTCCCCATGGATAACCCTGAGGCATACGGTTTTGAACAACAATCAGAGTAGTAGATACGGGAATAGTAGGAACTTCAGCATTTGCCCTCGTTGGTTGAGGTTGAACACTCGGTGGCTGATTCTGAGAAACCACTAGAGCTTCCATCAGAGTAGTCAAGTTGGCCATGCTGGCCTTCAAAGCAGAAACTTCCTCGTGTAGCTCGCGATTCTCCTGTTCCAAATTGTCCATCTTCTTTTTGAAATTAGCCCGAGTGTTGTGGTGATGAGTCAATTTGCTGAACGAAGAAAAAAGATGGGTAAGGCACTTGGAAATGCATAATAAATGCAAGAAATATGTGCAATATGATTCATGATATGCAATGCATATGATTATTTTTACTTTATCATTTAATATTTCAAGGGATTTAACGTTTATAGACATATTGCAAACATCAAAGTAATAAAACTTTTGAAATACTAAATTTTTTTATTATAATAACTTCAAAATGTATTACAAGTTTCAATGATCCCAAGTACAAGATAAAAATACAATCTAAAAATCCTGAGAAAAAGAATTGATAGAGATCAATCTGTACGCCGGCGCTTCCCTGTGAGCCAGGTAATCTGAGCCCTCAACCTCTGGTTTTCTTCCATATGTCTGACGGCAACCTCCTTCCAATCATCTGAAGCAGGAAGTGAGTAATCATCACCTGTTTGAGGCTTAGGAGAAAATAAATCCCCTTGCCTCTCCATAGACTCCACTGCTCGACTCTCAAGGATCTCGATCAAATCATCTTTCTCCTTCAAGTCTGCTTTATAGGAGCTCTCCAAAGTCTGGAACTTGTTCTTCCAAGCATCCCTTTCATGTTGCATCCTAACCAAAGCAAGATACAACTCCTATAGATCATCTAATAAGGGAGGAGTAGTCTTCATAAATATATCAGGCATGGATGTCTCCCGAGTATATGGCATCTTCGACTGAATGGCTCTCGATCGGACCCACTGAAGATATGGCTCCAAAGAAACATCACCTCTAGTTCCCAAATCCTTCCTACTCTTCTTATGAATGTGACGCCAGGCCTTCACAATCTGTTCCCTAGATTCCCTATGGTCTTCTCCTTCCTTCAGAAAGAAACTACTCAAATAAATACTATTCGGTTTATCCCTCATCGGATAACCAAGCTGTCGCCGTGCAAGAACAGGGTTATAATTAATTCCTACCTTTGTACCAAGAAGAGGTACATTGGGGAAACTACCACAACTATCAATAATCTCTATATCCTGATAAACTCGATGATACCAATCAATATCCGAGTGAGTAAGTGCCATGATCTTAGGAGCCCAACGGGGTTCCTTCTTGACATCCCAAAAAGCATCAGACTGAGGCATATGAGAGATGAACCATCAGTACAACAAAGGCGTGCAACAGATAATCATTCCCCCATGATAGGAGCTCCGAAGATGAACAGAGTAATAAGCATCACCCAACAGTGTAGGAACTGGGTTTCCAATCATGAAAATCCTGATAGCGTTAATGTCGACAAACTTGTCCACATTAGGAAATAAGAACAATCCATAAGCAAGCAGAGCAAAGATGGCCTCAAAAGCAACCGTACTCTTCATTCTGGAAAAGTAACGAGCTTTCTCCAATAAGAACTGAGCTGGTAATCCTCTAATCCCTCCTTTGGTAGTCATATGGGCTTCCACCTCAGACTTCCCCAGATGAATCAAAGAAGCAATCTCATGTGGTTTTGGCTCGCCTTCCAAACCAGTAAAAGGAACACGATCAATAACGAGTAAATCCAATAGATAGGAATACTCCTCCAGTGTAGGCATCAACTGATAATAGGGAAAAGTAAAGCAGTGATACACTGGATCATAGAACTGGATCAAGGTCGAGAGAAAACCCTCCTTCATCTTCAGCTTCATGAGAGGAATAATGGATCCATACTTCTTCCGAAAGTCTGCAGGACACTCAATCTCTGGAATTAGACTGACCAACTCGTCTATCTTGGGATCCTTGAAACTGTATTTCCCAATCTTTCTCTTTCCAGAATCCATGGTTAAAAGTACCTGAGATATTCACAAATAGTCAACCTTTAAATCCCTTGAAATATTATTTTCTTCAAAAGATGCTTATGGGTGCATGGATGCATGATGCAACAATCACACACAAGATCACACATATAGGGTTCATAGGTTCAACGTCACGAGCATGAGGTCAAAGGTACTATCCATAAGGTGTTGGTCTAAAACGTTATCACCTGCCGAACAAGGTTCTAGAGGTTCCTAGAGTCTACATCCTTCCTTCGGATATTACTAACTTCCTGATTAACTTGGTAATTAGTAATATTCTCAAGAAAAACTCGTCCGATCATAGTATCGCGTGACAACTATTTCCGAATTACTCCGTCATAGCTTCCGCACTACACCTAAAAGGCTAAGATGAGTTAGGTATTCTACAATCCTCAATTTCAGCAGGCTCCCAGGTCGAAAGCAGTACGTCTTCCCGATTACTCGGTAAACGACACTACAGTCAAAGGGGCCTCCACTGAGTGGGGGATCTCATGCCTCCTTTTTTGGGATTAATCCCTCAAAGTTAACATGACTATACCGCCCATCCTATCTTAAAGTTTGCCCAAGTCCGGGTACAGGACTTATGAGTAATCACCAGCACCCTGAAAACCAGGAAAATACAAACAAACATATATACAAAATATAACACATAAACAACAATAGCACATATATAGATATAAACAAAGATAGGCTCAACCCACTTAGGGATGGACCAGCAAGAGGTTAATCTTTCCCCAGTGAAGTCGCCATTTTTATGTAGCGGTAGAAATGTTCATGACTAAGCTATTAGATTGACTAGACTTTATACATATCAAAAATAAAAATCGCCACCGCGCTTTATTGTTTCCAAAGGAATGGGAAAAGAGCGAATAACCCAAAAAGAGGGGGGAAGATTCAAGGTAAGGGGGTTGGTTATGCAAAGGGAAGGTATTAGCACCCTAAACATCTACGGTACTCTGCAGGAACCTCTTTGTAAAATCTGTATATTTTGACTATAAAAATGTGTTGTATATAAAATGGATGGTGGAGGTGAGAAAAGAAATATATTTTTTATGATTTTTGCACCCGTTGCGGTTGCGAACTTTAGTGTCTACGTACCACCTTTCATGCAATAGGGGATCAGGGTACACGTAGTTCCTCTTTTAAAAATTTGAAACAAAATTTTGTTGGTTATTTTTATGAGATAAGACATCATTGTCATTGTCCGTGTGGAAAACATACTTACTACCCACAATCATGAGAAAGGAGAATTTGCATCATCTCAAAGTGGAGGATATGGCTTGGATTTTAAAATCAACAATGCCTCACTCAACATCCAAGTGGAAAATATCTCACTTCACTACATATTGTAGAAGTATAGTTGTTTGCATCACTACAAGGATTGACAAGAGTCTAATCTTTTGAAAAAAAGTTTAAAGATAAAAGCCAAAATGACAAAATGGTTTGAGATGAGATTGATTGACTTTTAGTCTTCTCAAAAAAATGTCAAGGTATTGTTAAATTGTTTGAAGTTTATTTATGAAAATATTTTGAAAAGGAGGGAGAGGATTTTTGAAATTAAAGAAGATGGGAGGAGAAGAAGAGACTATCCTAAAGCATAAGGTAAAAGCTAAGGATAAGAACCATCTAACCAACAAGAAGCCAAAACTTTACATCATGAGCCAAGATAGAATTCTCATTCTTTGGATTAAAACCAAGCAAGCAAAGATACTAGACCTCTTCAAATGTATTAAGTCTTCACAAAAATTGGGCAGAGTAACGGCTGTATACGGGTGAATTCCAGATTACAAATAAAGGATGTAATCACAAAAACCTGCACACAAAAACAAACAAGCAACCCAATGTCTTGAGGTAAACCCCAAGAGCTCCAGACAAAATAATCAGATAAAATCACAAGGTCTCCAAGATAGGCCAAGGTTTCTAATCCTAAGTCCAAGAAAAAGTCCCATGCTCCATAATGCCAAGGATAGTAACCAAATAGTCCAAGTACCATTAAGAGTTTTTTAGGGTTTATGTTGATTATTAAGTATCTTAGAAAAGAAAAAGAAAAGCTCAAGTGAGCAAAGTAAAAAAAAAGACAAGAAAATAAATGCTCAAATGAGCAAAGATGAAAAGGACATGAAATGAAAAATGCTAGAAAATAAATAGTACATAAAGCATAAAAGAGTAAAGGCATAAAATAAACAAGTCAATAATTAGTGGTTAGTTGGATGACCATCTTGAAACTTGCATTTGGAACTCATTAGAGGATTGGTAGAACCAAATCCTCCACACAACAAGTTGCATTTGCTTTTTGTCAAGTATATCATCCATTTGGAATTCTCATAAGTACCATTTAATGATCAACGATGTTTAAGTGATCCGCGTTGACCAAAAGTGTTCTAGATCCATTAGAGGATTGGTAGAACCAAAGCCTCCACATAATGAATCTCAAGGTTATTGGATCAAAGAGATCAAATTAACATACTTGGGCTTGCAATCATAAGTTTGGGCCACGAATGATCATTTATTCGAATCGGGACAAAATTTAGCGCTATGTTAAGCAATCGTAAGTGGACTTATATAGAAATCGCACCTATTTTGAGGCCGGTCAATAGCAATATATGCACCATTTGTTTTGAGACATGATATATAGATCATGCTCCAACAACATTTAGTGCAATGAGAAGGGGATGAGATGAAGGGGATTTAGGGTAAAAAGATAAACCACATTTGAATTAATATTTAATCAAACTATTATTAAAATCATTCATCCATTTTTTGTGGAGTTAAACTCAACATCATGGATCCAATGATGTTAATAAATCCATGATCAAAAAATCAACCCAAGACAGCCAGAAAATAATCACAAAATAATAATATAATTAATATATACATAAAGGGGTTTTAAAAAAAAGGAAAATAACAATTATATTCAAATTAATCAAGAAATGAAAAGTAAGACCATAGATAAATCAGAAAAGAGGCCAAGTAATTTTATGAAATTTTTGGTAATTTTTAAAAGTCAGAAACTATTTTTAAAAATTAAAATAAATGGGTAAAATAAACAAAAATAATAAAAAAATAGTAAAGTCAGAAACAAAAATAAAACAGGGTCACCAATATTTGTCACAATATCATTGGATCATTCCATAATTTTTTCAGAATTTAAAAATGTGTAAAAGTATTTTTAAACATTTTAAACAAATCAAATAAGTACAAAATTCATAAAAAATACCAAAACACAAAATTAAATTGTGAAAAAATAAAAATCAGAAAGAAAATAATCAAAAATATTTTTCATAATTGTTTCAGACTTTTTGGACTAAAAATGAATTTTCTATGATTTTCTTAAAATTTAAAACAATTAAAATATAAAAATCAGAAAAAGAAAATAAAAGTAAAAGATGTGGACCATTGGATGAGAGTCAAAACGCGTTAGTAATCAAATCCAAGGGATCTAGCACGCTGTGCATATCATGGTCTTTAATGAATAATGTACATAATCATTAATAAAATCAGAATTTGAAAATAACAAATGGCACGCCTTCATTGGTCAGAAGATGACACGTTGGTCATCTTCAACCTCCAGCCATCACGAATTGTAGGTCTCTCAAACTGTAAAATCAGAAGCTCAGACCTATGCCATTTGCTTCGTCTCTTCCAAACGAAGACAACCACACCCTCACGCCAAATTTATATAAACTGTAGCTCAAGCAATTTGGAAAGAAAGTTTTGAAAAGGGATTTGAAAATTCATGGTCAAAACGTGCTTCCAGTGAAATGTAAGTGTTGCGACTAGAACCAGGGAAATGAGAGCAACACAATGATATCAGAGTTTTGAAGAATTGATGAAGGAATCTACCTATTGAAGTTGAGTTGCAGAGCTCTGAAACTGGACTTCTATGGAGCAATATAGAGCACGATTCTTGAATGTAATTATATGGTTAGCTTCAGGGAAGATCAAGGAAGGTGAATTGAGAGAAAAATGGATTGAAAAGGCTTGAGAATAGATTTTGAAGTTGCTGAATTCTGGGTTGTGAAATAAGTTTGGCAGGGTGATTCTGGCTATCTAAGCTTGGGAAATTGAATGGGGGATGACCCTCTATTTATAGGGAATCAAATGGAATGTTCAAGCGTGTGAAATGATGAAGTTTGGAGGGAAATCGTGTGAACTTGATGCACGAGAAAAATGTGATCTGATTTGCATCAAAACTCATCCAATCCTTACGTTTCAAGGCTCTAATCCACTTTGGAAACTTGGTTAAACATGTTTAGATCACAAACGTGTGCTAATTTGATGTTTAGAGGCCAAAACATGAATTTCAAACTCTGACTTATGGTGAAACTTCAGTTCCAAGTTACCAAGTTCAAGCCAATGGCATTTCCACCTCAAGGGGTCTTAGGGGAAAATTTTTGATGCTTCAGAAAGATGAGGTTACAATCTTTGCAATGGAAAAGGAATGGAATCAAATTGATGCTTGAGTTGAAAGTTACATAGAGTCAAAGTTGAAGAAAAATAGTTGACTTTCCATACTTAGAAATATTTCAAATTCTTCTTTAAAAATGACATATAATCCTTTGCATCCAAACATGGCCTTCCACTTAGAATTTGATATTGATCAAAAAATATGGAATGAAGTAGATCTCTTGAATGACATTTTTCAATTTGAACCACTTAAAATTTCCAAAAATTGAGCAACTTATGACTTGTTGAAGTTGGCCAAAAATCATGAAATGACCTATAGTCTTTTGCATTCTTAAGGCAACTTCCATCCATTTTCTCACTTTGCACATAAAAGAAGGCATGAATTATACATCCTTTGGATCATAATGAAAAATGAATGGGCTCAAGGTGATAAAAATTGACCAAGTTATGACCATTTGAAGTCACCTATAGAAAATTGGGGATTCATCTGAGTGACTTGTAATCTTTCTTCTTTAGCAAGTTCCTTCCACATGAAAACTCCTTGGAACTTTTGAAGTGATTTGTTGGCAACTCTTTGAAGAGAAGAATGCTTTTGGAATTACTCAAAAATACCAAAAGATGAGCAAGATATGCCTGTTTGAAGTCCAAAACCCTAGCCTCTAGATCAAGAGAATGCTTTGAGGAACTTTGCCAAGTTTGAACAAACTTTTTGTGCCAATATTCTTCCTTTGTGAATAGAAATTGTTGAGGATGATGATGAGGACTCATGGCTACCAAAGCCACTTCCATACCAATTCTTCCAAAACAACTTCAATGGTGAGGCCTGAATTTCTCAAACTATGTTGACTAGGGCATGGAAATAAACTCATGAACCCATGATGCAACTTGCTAAACATCATTGCCTTTACCTACTTTTTTAACAAGTAAGACAAACCAATATTGCATTTTGTTAATTAGAGGAGAAATCAAAGTAAAATATCCATGATCACAAAAGAAAACAAGTTAAGGTGCTTGGTAACTCCTCATAGAGCAAAGCTAAAGATAGGTAGAAGAACCAAAAGCCCTAATGTGATCTTGTTGTGATTGAAATAATATGGTATTATGAAGGAATCATAGGGGCAAAAATTGGGGTACAACAGACGTTTTTGCAAAACAAAACAGAAAAATAAAAAACAAATAGTTTTTTACTTTCAACGAAATGATTTGTATTGATATCTGAAGTTCGCTTATAACAAGCATTTTGTACAAAGAGACTGACGTTATAGTAGGAGAACGTCGTCGTAAAAAATGAAAACTACACAAAATAGTGTACAAAGAGAAAACAACCATGTGTAATGATCCCATTGAGTTTCAATTCTGCTATTGCCCCGATGTCCTTGAGCGTATCATCATTTTGCTACTTGTCTGAGGCTGACTGGATTGATTGGTACAGTTTGAGCTTGATAGTTGATACTGAAGTCTGGTCGCAAGGTGATCCAATGGGACATAGTTATACGCTTCAAATCCCTAACTTTTGCCTGGACCGCCCTTTCGGGTTTTTAGTCCACCTGGATACCCTTTTTTTCCCAAGCTGCCTTTTCAGGTTTTCGACTTGTCCGGTGTACAATATTTTTTGTATTTATCCCTAATTTTTGCCCGAACCCTTTTGGTTCGCCGGGATGCTCTTATTTTTTCTTAGGCCAGTCAACCTAACGGGTCTTTGTTTATGCGTAGTATCTTTTCACTATGTCCGAATTCACAGGGTGAGGAAGAACGTCACCATCCATGGTGATTAGAATCATGGCTCCACTGGAAAATATTCTTTTGATTACAAATGGCCCTTCGTACATGGGAGTCCATTTTCCCCTGGGATCACCTTGTGGCAGTATGATGCGCTTTATTACTAGATCACCCACTTGATATACCTGACGTCTGACCTTTTTGTTAAAAGCCTTGATCATCCATTTTTAATACATTTGACCATGATAGACAGCGGTAAGCCTTTTCTCATCAATCAGATTTAGTTGATCAAGTTGAGTCTAGATTGAATCATATTCGTTCAAACTCGCATCCTTCATTCTCCTCAAAGAAGGGATCTGGACCTCAATAGGTAGAATAGCCTCCATACCATATACCATAGAATAAGGTGTTGCCCCTGTTGACGTACGTGCTGAGGTGAGGTAACCATGAAGAGCAAATGGTAACATCTCATGCCAGTCTTTCTATGTCACTGTCATCTTCTGTATGATTTTCTTAATATTCTTGTTAGAAGCCTCTACATCGTCATTCATCTTTAGCCGGTAAGGGGAAGAATTATGATGCTGGATCTTGAATTATTTACAGAGTTCGGTGATCATTGTATTATTGATATTTGTACCATTGTCTGTGATGATTCTCTTTGGCACACCATACCGACAAATCAGGTTATGCTTGATAAACCGCGCCACAACATTCTTGGTAATAGTAGCAAAAGAGGCAACCTCAACCCACTTCATGAAGTAATCAATGGCCACTAGGATGAAGCGATGCCCATTGGAAGCGGTAGGTCTAATCTCTCCAATCATGTCAATGCCCCACATTGAAAAGGGCCAGGGAGCCGTCAATACATTCAAGGGAACCGGAGGTACATGTACTTTATCAGCATAGATATGGCATTTATGACAAGTTCGGGAATGCTGATAACAGTCTGCTTCCATAGTGGACCAATAGTATCCTGCCCGTAGGATCTTTTTTTCCATGGTGTGTCCAATAGAGTGGGTGCCAAAGGTACCTTCGTGTAAATCTGCCATAATCCTATCTGCTTCGGTCTTGTCTACACACTGAAGTAAAGTAGAGTCATGGTTGCGCTTGTAGAGGATTCCATTACTGAGGAAGAACTTTACGGAGAACCTTCTCAGAAACTTCTTATCATTGACAGACGCCCCCTCAGGATATTCTTCAGCCTCGAGATACCTTTTCACTTCATGGAACCAAGGTTTGTCTGCTACTTCTTCAATGTCGATCTCATAGCAGTATGCTGGTCATCCAACCTCTCAATAGTGATCCGAGGAGCCTTGTTGTTCCATCTGACCTTGAACATGGATGACATAGTAGCTAGCGCGTCCACTAACTGGTTCTCTTCTCATGGAAAATGTTCAAAGGTGACCTCTTCAAAGTGTGGAAGCAATGTCAGCACATGTTCTTTGTAAGGGATGAGATTAGGGTGCTTCGTGTCCCACTCCCCTTTGATTTGACTTATTATCAAGGTTGAATCCCCGAAAATGCTCAAGAACTTGATCCTTAGGTCAATAGCAGCTTTGAGACCCACGATGCATGCTTCATACTCTGCCATATTGTTGGTACAGTTGAAACATAATCTGGCGGTGAAGGGAGTGTGACAGCCCTTAGGGGATATGATTATAGCACTGATGCCATTGTCGAGTGCGTTGGAAGCTCCATCAAAAACAATAGTCCATCGGGATCCTTCCTCAGGTCCTTCATCCGGTCCAGGTTCTTCACAGTCAGTCACTAACATGATATTCTCATCTGGGAATTCAAAGTTCATGGATTAATAGTCATTCACAGCCTGATGAGCCAAATGACCAGCTAGTATACTTCCCTTGATTGCCTTTTGGGTCATGTATTAGATATCGTATTCGATCAGGATCAATTTCCATCTTGCTATTCTTCCAGAGAGAGTGAGCTTCTCGAAGATGTACTTGATCAGATCCATCTTAGATATCAACAAAGTAGTATGGTTCAATATATACTGTCTCAGTCGGCGAGCAACCCATGCCAAAGTGCAGCAAGTTTTCTCGAGCAGTGAGTATCTCGTTTCAAAGTCGGTAAACTTTTTGCTAAGGTAGTATAATACATTCTCTTTTTGACCAAACTCGTCATGCTACCCCAGCACACACCCCATTGAATTATCTAACACTGTTAAGTACATTATCAAAGGTCTTCCTTCAATCGGAGGCATCATAATTAGAGGCTCTTGAAGGTATTCTTTGGTTCTCTCGAAGGCGGTCTGGCATTCGTCATTCCACTTTACCACTTGATCTTTCTTCAGGAGTTTGAAGATTGGCTCACAAGTAGCAATAAAATGGGAAATGAACCTGGAAATGTAATTTAGGCGTCCCAAGAAACCTCTAACTTCTTTCTTAGTGCGAGGAGCAAGCATCTCTTGTATAGCCTTCACCTTTGCAGGGTCTACCTGAATGCCCTTGTCACTAATAATGAAACCTAGAAGTTTACCAGACCTTACCCTGAAGGTGCACTTGTTCGGGTTTAACCTTAGCTTTTACATCTTCAACCTATCAAACAGCTTTTGTAGATGATCAAGGTGCTCTTCCTCTGTTTGAGACCTGGCTATCATGTCATCAACATAGACCTCTATCTCATGATGAATCATGTCATGAAACAAAGCTACCATGGCTTGATGATAGGTTGCTCCGGCGTTCTTTAACCCAAACGGCATCACTTTGTAACAGAAAGTGCCCCATTGCATGACAAAGGTTATCTTCTTCATGTCTTCGGGTGCCAACTTGATCTGATTATAGCCAGAGAACCCGTCCATGGAGGAAAAGATCTTATGATGCACGGTGTTGTCAACTAGAATGTCAATGTGGGGAAGAGGAAAGTCATCCTTGGGGCTTGCCCTGTTCAAATCTCTATAGTCCATACATATCTTCACCTTGTCGTCCTTTTTAGGCACCGAGACTACGCTAGCAACCCATTGGGGATAAGAGGTGACAGCTAAGACCCAGCGTTGAACTGTTTCATAACCTCTACTTTGATCTTCTCTGACATTTCAGGGCGTATATGACGAACCTTCTGCTTTACTGGAGGGCAATATTCTTTGGTTGGCAGGCGATGAACCACAATATCCGTGTCTAGCCCTGGCATATCTTCATATGACCATAAAAAGATCTTGACATAATCATGCAACATCTGTATCAACCGCTGTTTGACACTAAGCTCCAAATTTGTACCTATCTTGACTTCTTTTCTTTCCTCTTCTGTGCCCAAGTTTATTGTCTCAACTGGCTCTTCATGAGGATGTATAGCCCTTTCTTCCTGCTGTAACAGTCTAGTAAGTAATCCGGGTACCTCACAATCTTCCTCACCGTCGTCCTCGGCTTGGATGATCAGATTTTCAAAGTCATAACCGGTAATAGCAGAATTGTTATCAATGGGATCCAGAGTGGATATGGATATGTAGTTTAATACATGAGCGTGTGTAAGAGCATAGTTGTATAGACAAAGTAAAAAGAAGCAAAGAAAAACAGAGAGCACAAAATTTGTATGCAAAACGTCCAATGCTTTATTAATGACATATGAGATTGAAACATGATAACCCTCACAAATAAACCATTGTACCCCGGGTAAGACACACGGCCAAAGAGTTTATATTGTTTATTACATATCCGAAAACAAGAAAGACAATTACTTCTGAATAAAAGTAATTGCTACAAAGTCTTTTGTCGTCCAGTTACTGGGTCCACCATTGGTAGTAGGGAAGATCTAGCTATCCATGTCATAGTCACCATCATTGTCTTCTAAGGCATTTACCCCATGGTTGTTGATGCATAGGGGAGGTCCTCCAGCACGAGCACGACAAACAACCCTTTGAGCCCTTAGAGAGAAACCCAAACCAAACTTATCAGATTTGTATGGAATGTCAGGGAGTTGGCCCCAGATGGTACACCCACCTTCTTCAATAACTGCTTTGGCATCTTTGAGAGAAGCCATTTTCAAGGGAGGTCTAGTGATCTTTGGCAGATTGGTGACAGTTTCAGTTGCAGCCATAGTCTGAGGCAACTCTTCGAAGTTCTGACACAGAGTCTCGATGAACTCGCCATCCATTTCCAGATACCTGAAGGAGTTCAAGTGACTTACCATGTATTCTTCTTCACCATGTACCGTGACAATCTTTCCTTTCACCGAGTATTTCATCATCTGATGCAGAGTGGACGTGACAGCTTCCGCCCTATGGATCCAAGGGCGACCCAACAAACAAGAATAAGATGGTCTGATATCCATCACGTAGAAGGTGGAGTCAAAGGTATGAGAACCAACTTTGATGGGGATGTCCACCTCCCCGTGCACCATTCTTTTCGATCCATCGAAATCCCTTACTACAATGTTGCTAGGCTTCAGAGTCAAACCTTCGTAGTCCAATCTGTCCAGAGCCTTCTTAGGCAGCACGTTCAATGATGAACCAATATCTACTAGAACATGGGCCAAAGTAGTGCCCCTGCATTCGATGGAGACATGCAGCGCGTCATTGTGTTTTCTTCCTCTGGATCTCAGATCAGCATCAAAAAAACCTAAACTGTTATCAGCCGTCAAACTGGCCACACAATCTTCAAATTGGTCAATGGAGGTTTCTTGCGGCACATGGGCAGTTTAAAGGAATTTCACCAAAGCCTTTGCATGATCTTTAGAGCACAATAATAGGGCTAACATTGAAATCTTAGAAGGGGTCTTCCCCAGCTGTTCAACCATATTGTAGTCGCTCTTCTTTATTATCTTCAAGATTTCTTCCATTTCCTTCTTGGAAGCCTCTGGGATAGATTCTGAATGTGCCTTCGTCTGGACAGGTTCAATCAATATGTCTTTGCCCTGAGTCTCAGCCGACTCGATGATAGGGGTGGCAACTAGGGTAATCACAGGAGTTGCAGTGGTAGTATCAACATGAACAATAGTGGGAATGATCACAAGAATAGTAACAGCTTTTGGAGGAGAAGTCTCAGGGGAGAACACTCTTCCACTTCTTGTTATTTTGCTGGTTCTAACGATGTTGCCAATGTCGAGATCAATATTTTCAGAAACTTGGTCTTCAAAAGCCAATAGGTCTTGCTTGACACTGTGGTAATAGACATTAGCCCCATAGTTCCATGGAACAGCCTTATCTGAGGAGTATGGGATTGGCCCTGGCATAGTGATGATCAGAGGAGCCAACTTCAGAGCAGATGTAATCCTGACGGGTCTTTTGGTGGAGACCCTGGAAGGATTGGTGGAAATGGTTATGATTGAAACATCCTTACAAGAAACGGTCAGGACTGGAGTCTTCTCAAATAAGATCTCTTTATCATCCATCAGGCGCTGAACACCTGCTTTAAACAAATAACAACCAGTCGGTAGGGATAAACATAAATGGCAATCTTTGCCACAGCCCGGAAATAATAACGAATTTCAACAAGTTCCACTTACAGGTCATGAGAGGAGTAACAAGTTCCTCAACAGAAGTAACAAACCCGTCATTGTCGACAACATTAACACCACGACCATGCTTGGGAATGGGAGCAGTTGTAACATTGGGAATCTCAGGAGCGTCAAATTTAATTTCCTTCGCCTCGATAAGGTTTTGCACCTTGTTTTTCAAAGCCCAACAGTCATTTGTATCGTGGCCCGGACTTTCTGAATGGTAAGCACAACGAGAATTTGGGTTGTAGTGAGGAGATGCGGTGTTGGGATTCTTCGGAGATTCCCGCAAAGTTACTAGATTAGATTTTAGCAAGTGTGGCAAGACTTGAGACAAAGTCATATTTATCCGGGTGAATTGCCTTACAGGTCATTCTGCTCTAGGCTGATTATTTTGTTGTTGAGTAGCTGCAGGCTTGGATATCATAACAGCGCAAACCGTTGGACGACGCTCGGTTCTGCCCTGATTTCGTTGATTGTAAACAGCACTAACCTCTTTTTTCCCTATGAAAGGTCTCTTTCTCGCACTTGAAGAGGCATCCTTCTGAATGTTTCCACTTCTAATCCCAGCTTCCACTCTTTCTCCTATCAAAATCAACTCAGTAAAGCCAGCTGAGGAGCTTCCAATCAGATGATTAAAAAACGGACCAGATAGGGTACCCAAAAACATATCCACTAACTCCCTATCGAACAGGGGAGGTTGGACTCTTCCTGCTAAGTCCCTCAACTTATGTGCATAGTATTTAAAACCCTCGCTCAAACCCGTAGACATACTTTGGAGTTGTGTACGGGTGGAAGCAAGGTCTGCATTATAATGATACTGCTTGTAGAAAGCAGCATCCAGGTCTTCCTAGTTATGAATATTGGTCCCTTCCACCTGGTAGAACAACTCTAGTTGAGTCCCAGATAGGTTGTCTTGAAAGAAGTGGACCCATAAGTCCTTGTCAGCAGTGTGAGGATGAATCTTCCTCACATAAGATCGGAGGTGCATCTTGGGACATGAGACCCCATCATATTTAGCGAACACCGGGACCTTGAAATTCTGTGGGATGACAACCCCAGAAACCAAACCCAGTTCTTCAAAATTTAGTCCAGCCACCTTCTGGATTTCTATTGCATTCAGACGATCCTCCAGCTGTTTGTATTTTTCATCGGCCAGAGGATACTGCTCCTCATTATAGTCAGTCTCATAATCATATTCCCTTGGACTGGGATCTTCCTCTCTTGTTTCCCCTTCTTGATTATCTCCTTCTTTGGACGAAGATGCTAGCTCTACAACTTTCCTTAATGGTGCTCTGAACCTCCTTCCCAAATTCACCACACCAGCTGTCTTCCTTGGTTTCTTGGTCTTCTCTTTAACAATCAGGGCTTTCAGTTCTTCTTGCCCCTTGGCCAGAGCCATGATCATTTGTTGAATCTGGGTGTTTTGAGTTTATAGATCCTTCTCTGTTTGTTCGAGAGCCATTTCTTTACTGCTGAAATAAACATCGAAGAAGATGAGAAACCTGCTATGAAATCTGCTTATGCAATGATATGTATGATATATGTATGCAATGTTTTCAAGGATTTCTAAGACTTAAGTTTTCTTAAACAGAAAGAGAACAAACGTTAATTGCATTAAGAAGTTTTATCGGTCACCATGATTCCTCTTGGGCTTACAAGGGAAGTAACAAAGCAAAAATAAACTCTCCAAGCAAAGAAAGACTCAAGCTTCCCATAGGCGCATCCTCTTTAGTGCAATGTAAGCATTTATACTCTTCTCTTCGTGAAGTAACCCGGTGAGCTCTAAAAACTTCTTCTCGCTGGTGTAGAATTGGGTTTCAAAGGTATCCCGTTTTTCTTTGAGTTGGATCCGGGATTTCTGTAGCTCCTCAAAATCAGTTGGCATGTCAGGATGAAGAACAATGTAAGGAGTGTCTCCCTCAGCAATTGGCTCCATAATCACAGGTAAGACGGCGGGGTAAGGCATCATAAGACATTGAGCACGATCTCGCACCCATTTGAGGTAAGGCTCAAGAGGGATGGAATTCTTGTGCTCCAGTGTCTTGCTATCAACTCTATTTACCATGCCCCAAGCTCGAATGAACCTATTATGATAACCCTGAACATCATTCTCATAGTCAAATATGATTCCTTGGACGAGTGCATCGTGAGGACCATCCCTTCTAGCATAACCAAATTGTCGCAACACCAAACAGGGATTATAAGTGACTCCTCCCCTAATGCCTAAGAGAGGGACATTAGGGAATTCCCTACAGCGATCAATGATGGTAACATTCTCCAAGGATCGAGAACACCAATGAATATCTGAATGTGTAAGGGACATCAACCTATGAGACCATCTCATAACCTGCTCATTTTTCAAAACAGACCGAGGCAGGTGTGAAATAAACCACCTAGCCAATAGAGGAATGCAACACAGAAGGGACCCTCTTCTCTTTACAGTGCGAGTATGCAGAGAGAATAGAATATCCCCAAGTAAAGTAGGCACCGGATTATGAGACAGAAAATCCTTAACCGCATTCACATCTATGAGTTGGTCCGGGTTAGGGAATAGTACCATCCCATAGATGAGAAGGGCCAACACTTATTCAAAAGCTTGTAAATCTAGGGTATCCCCAAAATGGTGAGCTTTCTCAAATAAAAACTTAGCTATAAATCCTTGGACACCTCTTCTGGTTTCCCAATTTGCCACTACATCAGACGGTTGTAAAGACAGAACTTGAGCAATCTCTTCAGGCTTTGGGTCTCTTTCCATACCGTTGAATGGTAGCTGATTAAGGATAGGTACCCCCAATAACTGAGAAAACTCCTCCATAGTAGGCACTAACTGGTAATCAGGAAAAGTGAAGCAGTGATGTAACGGGTCAAAGAACTGAAAGAGCACCTTTAACATTTCTTCATCAGGGTTTGAAGTGACCAAGTTGAGAAGTCGACCATATCTTTCAATGAAGGGATAGCTTTTAGGAATCCTTGATTCTAATTCCTTGAGTTGAGGAGGTACCCTCACAAGGTTGAATTGGATAGTGTTCCTGCGAGCGGATGTCATGTCCTACAAAATAAGACAAAGATAAGCCCTAGAAAATCCTTGAAATGGTTAGTATGATATGCCATGTTATGATATCATGATTATGCTAAGAAATCACAGATATAGCAAGAACAAGCAAATCACACAAATACCTTAGGGTTAAGGATTGCATGGGTGTTAAGGTAATACCCTCTTGAAGTTTTGATTCATTCAATATGTCCTATAAATAGTAACCGGGTTCTAAGGGATCTCAATATCACTGATCTTTCCCACAAGTTTCGTTCCGATAGACAACTGACTTTCCACCAAACAAAACTCGGGAGTCAAATCTCAATAAGTGTAGTATCGAGTATCAACCAACTTTAGGGATACACCAAAGACGGCTATCTCACTACGTCCTAATAGCCAAGTTGTTCAATTAAGGTTCTAAGGCCAGTTGACGCTTCATGACACCATACAGAGGCCCCGTATTCTCCTTGATTAACTCAAGGGCTACTGGTACCCACCAAAGTGTCGCATCAACGTAGCTATCGCTTTAACCGTGTCGGTATACTCCATACAGTTTCCATGATCTATTGCTACTTACCTAAAAAGTTTCCCCAGATCCGGGTGTAGGATCTATAGTAACCCAAACAATACCCTTAAAAGTAAAGCAATCAAAATAGACAAAGAAAATAGATTAGAAATGAACTAGACCCTAAGGGAAACCCAACTTTTATTAACTTCCCCAACAGAGTCGCTAGTTCTATGATACGGTGGCAGAACCGACGGTTAATACTTGTTTTGCGTTTGTAATCGAAAATGTCACGGCAAGCAAGAGTTGCCACCGACTTTTCTTTTATCCAATAAAGGAAAGGGTGAAAAGAACAGAAAAAGACATTTTTGGAGATTTTCTGAGTAAGGGGGCAAATTATGGAAAGGGAAGGTGTTAGCACCTTTTCCATCCGTGGTTTTCCACGGGCTCTTAGGTACTTGCTCATTTTGAAAATTGCTTTCGTTTTTGTGTGTTTTGAAAACTTGTTTTCTTTATGATGACTCTTGTGTCAGTCCTCAAGAGTGTGATAAAGCGTTTTTTGAAAAAAGAGTTTTGAAAGTGATGTGAAAAGTTGTTCTTTGAGCAAGTACTTAACAGCTATCTACCTACTCGAAAAAGGATGTTCTTTTCCTCCTACCCTTTAGATAGTGTTATCCTACTATTAGTGAGTAGGTAGCCCTATCGTTGGATGTTAAGGGACGATCAAAGGGACATTTTATGGTCATTGAAAGCAATATCTAGAGACACCTTAGCATTTTGAAGAGACTGTCATCATATATTCGTAGGCAACATCGAGGGACAAGAACATTTCTTGTAGGCAATTCGAGGGACATTTAGGGACTATGATCTTTATGATGACTGTAAACTGAGGGTCTTTGCTAAGAGTATCCCTACGTTCGAGGGACATGACCATTTCCGAAGGCAACCAAAGTGGGAAATACCCTAGGGGTGTAAGTGTGTAACAATGTGCTTTTTTCGGGTATTTTATCTTGATGTTAGTGATCTAATGATTGATTGATTAATTCTTGCCATACACGCCTAATTTACTAGCAGTTTATATACATGCATATAATATAGTGTGAAAAGTATATTGCAGGAAATAAATACTTCTAAGCTATTACACGACTTTGGGGCAATTACAATTATATTTGACTGAAAATGTAAAATGCAGAAATTAAAGCCCTAATTAGACTATTACAAACCGGGTGCAGTTACAATATTTGAAAGAAAAAAAGCGAAAAGTGGTAAAGCGCGCGAATTGAAAATACGTCTAAAACCCTAAGGTATAAAAATCTTTTTTTTTGTTTTTATTCTATTCAAGAAAATGTTTAAATAAGAATTATATTAATTAACCTAAATCTAGATTTAAAGAAAAAAAGAAATAATTAAAGAAAATTCAAACTAATTAAAAAGAGTTAATTCTAAATTTTTTGTAGTTTTTATTATGAAAAGAACATAAATTAAACATGAATTAAATCCTAGGTATAATTAGTTTTAATTAAGAAAAGATGTTAAAATAATTAATAATTAATTTAAAAATTAAAAAAAAAACCTAAAACTATATTTTGTGATTTTATTTATTTTATGAAAAAAATGATTTAAAACAAAAATAATTAAAATAATTAAACAAAATAAAATAGCAAAACTAAAAAAAGGCGAAGGTAATGGGCCTGATAGTGAAAGCAAATTGAGGGGGTATGCTGCTGAAGTTTTGTTAGGCCCAGAAACTCAGCAAGCCCAATGCAAGCATGTGGTTTAGTGTGGTTACGTCTTGAGGGTCTATGGTATGCCTGCATGCTAGAGGCACTGGATCCAGGTCAACTGAGATTTGATGGTGTTGACCTGCTAGCCCATGATAAGTGTGGATAGCCTGGCTACATTGGACCTGAATGAAACTTATTAGAAAAAACAAAATTTAAGACCTGGGAATCGAACCCATGTCTCTTCCCTTTGCACGCGTCCCTTCTACCACTCAGTCAGCCTGTTAATTCATGTACATAATGACACAATAATATTATAATGATAAATTCAGTCAAGGGTAAATTCTCAAAACGCGCCAGATCAGATCTCTCCTGGACCAATGATAACATGCCATTTAAGCCACCGGAGTCCAGGCTGGTAAACGGTGCCGGAGCCCAGCTTCGGTCACCTTCTCCGGCTGACTCAAATTCCAAACCTACAAAAACATTGCGAATAAAAGCGTAAATAATACCCTACCCCCTATTTTGAGGGCTGCGATCACGATGGTGGTCTTCTTTTTGGCTGAAGCAGCCTGCAAACGCAGATGCGAAGAAAAATAAACCCCGTGCCCTAACAATGGCACTTCTTGATTCTGACGTCAAAGCTTGCATATAAAGGTTCAAAATATACCCAAATATGATATTAAACTCAAATATGTGAAGAGATATCATTTATATGCCATGAATCAAAAGTTTTGAGTTTGAGAATTTTGCAAACCGTGAATTATCGTATGGGGTGATTCTGTATGCTTTGGCCTTCAGGTATGGGTTGGTTCTGCCCCTGGGATCCTCAGAAGGATGATGTAATACCTGGATCTGATTGAGATTGGCTGGAGAGTGAGATTTTGAATTGCACCACACTTGAATAATTTTGAAACTTTGTTCTTGGTTTAGAGACAACCTTCACGTCTGCCTTTGGTCTAGGGTTGATGTGCTTATGTAGTAAATCACTTTAGGTCAACAAAGGTGGAGGAAATCCAATTGATGAATGCTCTTTTAAAGTGTGAAGATTCTGATTCAAATCCTTCCAAAATAAAAGATCCACTTCCCTTTTCACTCCACACGATTTTAATAGCTGGCTATGATCTTTTTTGTTTAAAAAAGATTTGCATATTCTATATCTTACACATTCTTGCATTTATTTAGTATTTATTTAATTTATTTTGAATTTATTTGAATAAAATCAAAATAAATAAAATATAAAAAAAATAATGCATGGACATGTTTATAGATCCTTAGATACATCATGAACACGTTTGGACTCTAAAAATTGGGCCCAATAGCTCAAAAATACAAATTTGCCCAATTGAGATTTCATGCATTCCTTGAAAATTGCCCAACTTGTGTAATCCTTATCTCTCTCAATTTTAACCCTAATAGGATGTATTTGGACTTTTTAGAGAGCTTAGAATCTCTTCTAAACAACCCTTTTGGTTTAATCTCAATAGGATCTTCCATGTTCATGTAAGGATCTTCGACCCAAAAGGTGTTTTTGTTGACCTTTTGAAAGGACCTATAATGTCTGAGCTTGAATCTTTTGACTGGGGCATTTCTTGATCTTGAGGGACGAATAAAAGTTGTAGGGAATTGTATTCTATTCAAAATGAGCCTTGGTGGAAAAATTTCTGATAAAGCATGAGAAAGTTATGCCTGATCACAGTTTGGTTGACTTTTCCTATAGAAACCCTAATTAGCAATTTTTTACTTTTGATGAATTAGGAGCATTTCTTGAGGAATCATGATCAAAACTTGATAAAATGATGGATATCACTTAAAAATGTTGATGTTGACCAAAAATATTGAAGTTTGACTGTATATAGGCCACAGTTGACTTTTGACCTAATATAGTTGATTTCCAGGCATTTGAGCAGTTGACTGGGCAAACTTGTTGTTCAAGGGATGAAATTTGGCATGGATGTTCTTGAGGACATATTAGGACAATGGAGAACATTTTGGATCCTTGGGAATCACACATCTTTCTTAAAATTGAAACCCTAGTTTGAGGTTCATTGCCTTTAGGGGGAGAGTTAGCCTGGTCAATTCTTAGTCATCCTAGGGCAAGTTATGGATCTCAATGGACATGTCTTGAGTAGAATGAGAGGGAAAATTTTGGGGTTCAACACTTTGTTTAAGGGTATCTTTGATTTGGATCACTTATGATATTTTTGATAACTTTGATAGGTTTATGGAGCAGCGTATCTCCAATGTGTGTGTAACTGTCTATTTGGCTTGCAAGCACGCTGCTTATATAGAGTAGGAGGGAGGGGATAAGAAGACAAAAGTTTAAAGTGTCATAAACAAATGTTTTCAAGGCCATGAATTATTTTTGTAACGTTGGCCAAAAACATGGGATCTTGTCCTTTTTTGAAATTTGAATGTATGTGGACATTTTGGCTCCTTCGAATGCCCTCTAGTGTTGCTCTTAGACTGGCCTCAAGTTGCCTCTTTCGACTGGACCTCTTGTGTAGCCTTCGGTTGGGCCTTTCTGCATGCTTCTTCAAATGTACCTCTTGTGTACCCTTCGATTGGCTCTAGTATTACTTCCATCGAATGGGTCTTTAGATGGTCCTTTTGGTGTTCCTTTCGAATGGGTCTTTGGTGTGTCCTTCGCATGGATATTTTGAATGGAATTTCTATGTACGCTTTGGGCCCTCTTCGAATGGGCCACCAAAGTGTATCCTTCAAATGTCTATCACGTGTGTTGAAGTGTGTACAATTGTTTAAACTGGGGCCATTACCTAGGCGAAGCTGGCACAAAGGCAGCCAATGCCTTGTGGGTCGAAGGCAACTTTTTTTTGTCTGACGAATCAAAAGAAGTTTTTTGCCTAGGCGAAGCTGGCACAAAGGTGGCCAGTGTCTTGTGGGTCGAAGGAAACTTTTTTTTTGTCTGGCCAATCAAAAGAAGCTTTTTTCCTACGCGAAGCTGGCACAAAGGTGGCCAGTGCCTTGTGGGTCGAAGGAAAATTTGAAGGAGTCTTGGCCTTGTGCTGAAGACAAACTGAAGAGGGATACATGCGCTGGTGACACGCTGAGGGGTCTTTTGCCCAATGGGAGCTTTGTGAATCAAAGGCCAGTTTGGAGAAGTTCTTGCTTTTGTGCGCTGAAGGCACGCCCAGAGGGATAATTTGCCTAGTAGAAGTAGGAAATAAGCTTGCTCCAAGGAAAAAATTCCCAATCGAAGCAGGGATCCATCTTGAATGCAAGTAGCCATTGCATTTGTGAGTCAAGCCAGCATTCAAAGACAATGGTGCAATCGAAGGAGCACTGACAAGAACCCCTTCCTCTTTGGATCGAAGGAGGCTGTTTTAAAGGGAAAACATGCCCAGTCGAAGCTGGTGTGCAGCAAACAAGTAAAAGACCAAGGCTTTAATCTAAGCTTGGAAATTTGAGGCAAACTTGGAGGAGGTTAGGCGCTCAATTGAAGCCTGTCCAAATACCAATCGAAAGGCCTTTTAACATGCTAATCGAAGGATTTTGTCAAAATGCCAATCGAAGGCTCCTTGTTTATCTTCAAAAAATTTATCTTTCCTTTAATGAAATGCTTGTGATCACCATGTAAGAGAAAGATCTTGAGAAAATATTAGAGGGAAAATTTTGGGGTACAACAGAATGCATCCATCTTCTAATAAGTTATTTGTTCCATACATTGAAAATATTTGTTCTGCACCTGCAATCCATCATAAGAAGTTTATTCCAAAAATACAACAATAACATCAACACCATTATGTGAGATAGATTGCAAGGGCATAAAAATGTTTTGTTTTAGATAGAAGAACATTGGAGATTGTTTCTGTCTTGCAATCCATCCCAAAGAATGATGCATGCGAGTTTAGGGCAGCTTCATATAAGTAAGGATTAGGGTAAAATTAATTTAACGAGTGCTTTTATAGTAAAATATGATTATTTTATCACTCAGTTATATCGAAAATTGAAGGGTTAGATCATTTAGTTTACACTTATAAACAAATAAAAACATAAACTACAATAGTTGGGATGCGAAGCGTGTCTTGACTTGTCTTTCCCCTCAGTTATTTTAAAAATCGAGCAAATTTGTGGTTTTTTATTTTTAAAAATAATAAAAGATGGCGCGCCTTGGCATTTTACATTATTTTTATTTGGCAGAGGTGAAAGCTTCATCATGGAAAGCGTTATTTGTTGTAGTGAGGAAGGAAAAGGAGGCCCGACTGACTACAGAAAGTTCCTCAACACCAGATAGCAAGGAAAATCCTACCCATCCTCTACGCCCAATTCCAGATGGGGAGTTTGAGTTCATACTCCTTGGCAACGATCCCAATAAGGGAGTAAAAATTGGCACGGGCCTCCCCGACCTTGTGAGGAAGTAGCTGAATGTGTGCTTGAGAGAAAATGTTGATTTATTCACATACAGCGCCTCCAAGATGCCCGAGTTGGACCCAGAAGTGACATGTCACCAACTAACTATAGATCCTTCCCTTAAGGTTATAGCCCAACGTATGCGCAAACAGTCTCTTGAAAAAACGGAGGCTGCTAAAAAAGCTGTAAAAGACCTCCTAGAGGAAAATTTTATATGTGAAGCCCAGTACACAACCTGGATGTCAAATGTTGTACTCATCAAAAATCAAATGGAAAATGGAGAATGTGTGTTGGGTGTACTGGTCTTAATATGGCTTACCCCAAAGATGCTTATCATTTTCATAACATATATAGACTAGTTGATAATTCTGCTGGTTTTAAATTATTGTCTTTTATGGATGCATATTCTGGATATAACCAAATCCCCATGGAAAAAGGCGATAAAAAGTACACAACCTTCATCACCGAGTCAGGCAACTACTGCTATAACATAATTCCCTTCAGATTGAAAAACGTCGGCGCCACATATTAAAGAATGATGAACAAAGTCTTCTGGGGAGAGATTGGAGACATGCTCGAAGCCTACATGGACGACATGATCGTGAAATCTTAAGAGGATTCCAACCATATGCTCCATTTAAAAATGGTCTTCGACCAGGAAAGGAAATGCAAGATACAATTCAATCTGGAGAAGTTCACTTTCGATGTACGGGCATGTAAATTACTCGACTTCTATTTGACATAATGAGAAATTGAAGAAAACCCTGAAAAATTCAGGGCTTTCTCTGAATTCATAATGCTGAACTCGAAGAAATCAATCCAATCTTTGAGTAGGATGCTTACCTCGTTGTCTCGCTTTGTGGATAAATCTACCCAACACGCACTTCCCCGTTTCAAACTTCTTCACAAGGAAGCGACTTTCGAGGGGACCAAGTAGTGCGACCAAGCCCTCCTCCACCTCAAGCAAGCCCTTTTGAAACCACTGATCCTCTTGCGACCAGACAATGAAGAAATTCTATACCTTTATCTTGTCGCAATTGATGAGGTTGTCAGCACGACCCTCATCCGGGAAACCCCTGAGGGGCAGAAACCCATATACTTTACGAGCAAGGCCTTACAAGGCCCAAAACTTAGATATCTGCAAATCAAAAAAGTTTTGTTGGCCCTCATCAATGCGGAGAGGAGGTTAAGATACTACTTCTTAACCCACACGATCGTGGTACAAATAGACAAGCCCGTGAAACAACTTCTCAACCGTCCAAGTACGAGAGAAGAAAGGCCCTTAAAGCCCAATTACTAGCTGACTTAGTTGCATAAATGACCTCGCCATCCTCCCCGACATGTGGGGCGCACAAATGGACCATTTTTATAGATGGAGCCTCCAGCTCGACAAAGATAAGAGTTGGCATCATCCTGGAGAACAAGGAAGGAATCCTCATCAAAGTCTCCATCACCTTATCTTTCCCAACCTTTAATAACTAGGCAGAATACAAATCCTTCCTCGCAAGGCTGCGTTTGGCCGAAGACTTAGGGGCCAAAGAAGTGAAAATATTCATGGACTCTCAGCTTGTCGCTTCTCAGGTATGGGGAGAATATCAAGTCAAAAATGATAATATCTCTGAATACATGATCCTGGTTCGAGAAAGAATAACAAAATTCGGGTTTGTTGAAGTAAAACACGTTCCCCGCAAACAGAACACCCGAGCAGATATTTTGTCGAAACTTGCAAGTGTGAAGAGGAAAGGAGGACATAAGTCCTTCATCCAAGAGATACTTCCTCGACCAAGCATCGAAAAATCCTCCATGAATTTGGATGTAAACACCATCGGCGACAACAATTGCTGGATGACCCCAGTATACAACTACCTCGAAAATTGGGAGATGTCATCTAACCAGAAAGAGGCTAGCATGGTCAAGCATAGAGCATGCTATTACGTCTTGGTTGAATATAAATTATACTGGCGGGGATTATCCATTCACCTCCTCAAATCTTTTTAAGAACCCAAGGTCGCCCACATCCTACATGAGATCTATGATGGAATTAATGCCCAACACCTCGAAGGAAGATCCCTCGCACGAAAGGATCTACGAGAAGGATATTTTTGGCCTACCATGCAACACGGTGCAAAAGAGCATGTAAAGAAAGGTGACAAATGCCAACGCCATGGGGACATACACTTGGCACCTCCCAACAAGCTCAAGACTCTTTCATCCCCGTGGCCATTCGCATGGTAGGGCATGGACATCCTCAAAGCATTTGTTGTATGATCAAATCTAAACAAGTACCTAATGGTGGGTGTGGATTATTTCACATGTGGATAGAAGCATGGACCCTAGCCAAAATCATTACACAGAGCATACTCGATTTCTACAAATAGAACATATTCGCCCAATTCCGCATACCTCAAGAAATCGTCACCGATAACGGGACACAGTTCACATACAATTTTTTTCAAGAATTCATCAGCAAGCTAGGCAGCACCCAACACTTTGCATTTATCGATCATCCACAAACAAACATGAAGGTTGAAGCTACAAACATGATGATACTATGAGGCCTCAAATGAAGGCTAGACGAAACCAAAAAGAAGTGGGTCGGTGAGCTACACAACATGCTTTAGGCCTACCAAACAACCACTCACCTGACTACCGAGGAAAACTCATTCTGACTAGCGTATGAAATCGAGGTAGTAATCCCAGTATAAATAAGAGAGCCTTCCAGGTGGATCGAATCCCCTTTCGATGAGGAGATGAACGACGAGGCACTAAGAGAGGAGCTCGACCTTGTTGAAGAAGTTCGATCAGGAGCAGCCCTTCGAGAAGCCTCGTTAAAACAAAAAATTGACATACATCATGATGCCAAAGTCATACGACAAGAATTCAAAGTCAACAACCTATTCTTAAGGATAAATCACTAATATTCTCGTGAAGGAAAACTCGTCACTAACTGAGAAGGCCCCTATTGCGTCCCAGCAAAAATGGAAAACGGGGCCTACTTCCCTGAACATCTTAATGTGGAAGAACTTGCTCGACCATGGAACATTAAAAAGCTAAAACAATATTAAACTTATGGCCAAAAAAGTCGGCGTGCTCTGTCAAGCGACGAACACATCATTGCCCGACCCTACGTGCATGCGTAGGTACAAGAGAAACACCTCAACTTCAAACAAAAAGGCAAGTTTCTACTCTTTAATGAGCAGATTCTTGGCCCGACGGGAAAAACTCAAACAAGCTCCACCGTGTCATACCCCAAAATTTCCCTATCATTACAATGGTCATTTTTTTATTAGATAAGTAAATCGTATCGTGTAAGTTTTATTTCTATGGGGGTTTAAAACAGGGAAGAAAGGTGTATTGATATAAAATGGGCCATCAATATTTGATGGCCCATTAAGGCTTTATTCATTTTTTGAGAAGGGTGCATTTTTATAGAGAGAGGTGCACGTTTTGAATTAATTGAGGCCCATATAGGGTCACATTTTTGAAGGCCCAGCTTTTTGTAAGATTAGAAGTCTATTTTTTACTTCTTATTATTCAATTATGCTAATTACTATTGTTAGTAATATAATAATAATTATTAATTATTATTATTATTATTAATATGAATTCTTTTTTATATCTATTACTATTATTATTTTCGTATATTGTGTACATTATTATTATTATTATTAACTATTATGCCATCAGTCTAAATGCCAACAGTTCTCGGAAGACCGCTCATCATATACCTAACAGTTCTTGAAGGATCAATGGGATGCATATTGAGACAACATGACGAGATAGGTGGAAAAGAGCATACGATCTACTACCTCAGCAAGAAATTTACTGATTGTGAAGCAAGGTACTCACTTCTCGAGAAAACTTGTTGTGTATTGGCTTGGGCTACTAAAAGATTGAGGCAATACATGTTAACTCGTACCACGTGGTTAATAGCAAGAGTGAATCATGTAAAATATGTGTTTGAAAAACCAACTCTCACAGGAATGATTACCCGATAACAGATGTTACTATTAGAGTACGACATCCAATGCGTTACTCAAAAGGTCATCAAGGGCAGTGTACTAGCTGACCATCTAGCTCATCAGCCACTACTAGAGTACCAATCAATGAAGTTCGACTTTCCAGACGAATATGTCATGGTTATAGGTAACTACGAAATACCATGGCCCGACGAAGGACCTGAACCAGGGGCACGTTGGACACTCATGTTTGACGGAGCTTCAAATGCACTCGAGCACGACATCAGGGCAATTCTGACTTCTCTGAAAAATTATCACAAGCCTTATACTGCGGGGTTATATATTGAATGCACCAACAATATCGCCAAATACGAAGCTTGTATCCTGGGTCTAAAGGCTGCCATCGATCTAAGAATCAAACATCTCGAAGTATTTGGAGACTCTGCGCTAGTCATATACCAATTCAACAACAAATGAGACACTAAACATCCCAAATTAATTCCATATCGGGATCATGTTTTAAAGCTAGCTACTAAATTCACTGAGATCACTTCCAGTCATATCCCACGAGAAGAAAATCAGATGGCAGACGCCTTGGTAACTCTATTTGCCATGTTCAAAGTAACTTGGCCAAACCATGAACCGCGCATTACGATCAGACATTTTGAAGACCCTGCACATTGCCTTGCTATTGAAGAGGGGCCGAATAACAAGCCCTGGTACTATGACATCAAGAGGTACCTTGAGAAACAAGAATATCAAGAAAATGCCTCTATCATTGAAAAACGAACTCTGGGGAAGCTAGCCTCAAAATTCTTTCTAAGAGGTGACATGTTATACAAAATAAACTATGATATGATGCTACTCAGGTGTATAGAGAAGCAAGAAGCAAATATTCTTATGAGAGAAATCCATGAAGGTACTTTCAGAACTCATACAAATAGGTATGCCATGGTTAGAAAAATCTTGTGAGCGGGTTATTATTGGTTAATGTGATACGGTGGGAGAACTGACTTGAGGTTTTGCGTTTGTGTTTGCAAATGTTTCGGTTTAGCAAGAGTCTCCACCGACTTTTTATTTTATCCAAAGGAAAGGTCAAAAAGCACAGGAAAGACCTTTGAGATGTTTTCTTGGGTTCGGGGGGTAGATTATGAAAAGGTAAGGTGCTAGCACCCTTTTCATCCATGGTTTTCCATGGGCTCTTAGTTACTTGTTTAGATCACTTGCTTTTGCTTTTCAATTGTTTGAAATGGTGCTTTTGTGTGTGGTTTTGAAAATATTTTGAAAAGAGGCCTTTGTCTAGGAAACCTTTGTACTGATTCTTGTTTGAATATATACAAAGGTGTTTGTCTTTGGGAAAAAATGTTTCAATGTTTGAAATTTTGTTTTGGGACATGTTTTGAAATTGTGTGTGTGTTGGTTTGAAAATAGCAAGGATGTTTGCAAATTGATCAAGTAACTAAGAGTTGTCTACCCTACTCAAAGATCTTTCCTACACATTTTTAACCCTTTGACATTGTTGTTTTACCATTGTATTTGGTAAACAACCTTGTGTATGGATGTTAAACGGGACGGGCGTGGGTCATCGTATGACCACGATAACAATATTGCCAAGTATCTTTAGCAAGTTTTTTTGAGGGACTAGATCATTTTTGTATAGGCAACCAAGATAGCGTCATTGAGGGACTATGATATTTTTGTTTTGATTTTGATTTTCCAAGATACTTAACATGCATACCATGGCCATGTTTTTAAGGTAACAAGTGGGTGAAACCCTAAGGATGCTTGTGTGCATTGTGTTGTCATTTTTCATGCATTTTTGTCTTGTGTTTAGTCATGCTATTTGTTTTGATTTTGGTCTTTGCATACAAAATCCTAATTTACTAATCATACATATAAAAGAAATAAATGCGTAAAAGTAAATCTAAGACTATTACAACATTATTATGGGGAGGGGGGTACAAGTTTGAATAAGGGGATATTGCTAAAAAATAAACCCTAAAACTATTATTACAACCAAATTGAAATATTGCACAAATAAATAAATAGACAAATATTTAAATGTACAAATAAACATAAATATGCAAAGGATGTTTTTTTTTGTATTTATTTTATGTATGTAAAATAAATTATTTATATCTCAAAAATAAGAAAAATATTAATGATTATTTTTTGGAAAGGGTGGAAACCCTAGTTTTTTTGTTTAAAAGAAAATATATATTTTAATTATTATTTATGTACAAGAAAAATAAATAAAATATATACAAAAGTGTTAAAAAATTAAAATGTATGAAAATATTATTTTTAAGTGTATAAATAACAAAATGAAAAAAATATAATATTTTTGTATTATTTATAAATTTATTTAAGAAAATAAAAGTATATATTATTTAATAAACTACTCTTATGCCAAAAAAATAATAAAAATAATAAAAATAATAAAATAAAATGTGAAAATTTAAGAAAATATTTTTGGTGATTTTTAATATTTAGAAAAAATAAATAAAAGTCAGAAATGTAAAAGAAATGAAAAATATATAAAATATAATAAATGGGCCAAGGGGTGTAAAAAGTAAGCTAGGGGGTGTCAAAAGCAGAAGCAAACAAGCCCAGCCCACGTTCCAGCTTCATCCCTGACCTCTGAACAAAAATGTGTGCGCCATGGTTCAAATCTTGTTCTCTCTTGTTCTTGCATGAAATCAAAAAGTCACAATATAAAAGTTATAGTATTTTCAATCACGATTTCAATGATATAAAAAACTTGATCTAACTCTAAGAAACCAGGGAGAATTTCAGAGCCCCTAATTTATGACCTAGTTTTTTCAGCAATTTCAACACCCAAATTCTCCTAGCTCAGTTAACATAAATGAATTCTATGCATATGTACAATTCAAGGACATTAAGGGCTACATTTTTGCTTCACAAACCTAAGCCTAATGATTCCTAAATAAGGAGATAGAAGTTTAAGAAATACCTGTTTCAGTCAAGTTTGGATACGGCAATGTAGGAGTTTTGGATGAGGCCTGAAGGTCGTGTTAGCTTGCCTGAAGTTCACTCAACCTTCCCCAATGCTTGGCTTGCTTTGAACTTGCCTGAATGTGCTTGTAGAACTCAAACTGCAAACCTTCAAAGTAAAAATCGTGAAGTGTGAAAATGGAGTTACAGTGGCTGCACAGGTGCTTGGAAAGTTTAGGTATGTTGTATGGAGTGTGTTTGAAGTGGTTTCAAGCAAAACGCACGAGGCAATGTGAAGATGGCTTGAGTTCTGTAGGGCTTTCCCTGTTTTGGGCAGAAATGGAGTGTTTGGTGTATTTGGGTGTTTGAGAGGCTTGTAACTCATGTATTCTGCTTGCTACAATGTGTTGAACTTGTTTGAAATGTTCACAAAGCTTGCTCTTATCAGATTACAAAGTTATGTGGACTTTTGCAAGTTACTTGCTTTTTAAGCAAAAGTTGAAGTTGACAATGCCAAGGCCTGTACAGGCCTGTATTCTAGATGCACATAGTTGGTGAACTTTGCTTGATATTAGTGAACTTTGTTTGCAGCAAAAGGCTTGGTCCAATGCTCAAGATAAACAATTTGACATAAAGCAAGCTTTATCAAAGTGACAATGTTACCTTTATGCCATTTTTGGATTAAACCTTTGTACAAAGCTTCCAAGACAAAAACAATTTCATTAATCATTGTATTTGCATTCAATTTTTGAGTGTAGAAGAGATTAGAACCTGTAAACCAAGTACAAGCATGCTTTGGACAGATTTGCAAGTTGTAGCAATGTGCAAAATGCCTTGGACAAAAGTGATAATTTACCATTTTCAAACTTTCGATTCTCCCTAACCATGAATGATCTTGGAGAGTTCTTGGACATTTTGGAAAGCTTGTAACATGCTCTATAATACATATTTGAAATTAATTTTGATATTCCACTTGGAACTATATGAAAAGTTTCCATGAAGATAGGTCAAAATCCTGCCTAAACTAGGGCAAAATTTCACTAAGTTAAAAGTTTCATGGATCCTTATTCACAAAATCATAACTTGAGATTCAAGCATCTTTTTGGAAAACTTTGTGAATAAAAGTTGCAGATTTTGTGTAGGAATACAATTTTCATGTTGGAAGTTTTGTTTGAATCCAATTTCATCATGGTGAAAAAGTTGGGAAAAGTTAGGGAAAAATAAGAAATTTTCATAACTTAGAAAATTTCTAAGTTATGAAAATTTTCCATTTTAAACCCTAATTTCCAAAATTAGGTTTCTTGGTGAACAAGTTTCATGTTTTGACACATCATGATGAAAAATGACCCTTGGCACTTGATTTTGACCAAAAAGTCAAAGTTTGACTTTTCAGTGTACAATTGATTTTTGATCAGTTGACTGGAAAATTCATCTGTCAATCTCATGCATTTGAGATCTTTTGAACCTTGTGATTAGGTCAAGATGATTCCATTGAGTCCTTGAATCCATGCTTGAACCCAATTTGCCATTGGCTAGGTGAAAAAAAATCAGAAATTGCCATTCTACAATCAAAACCCTAAAAGTGACCATTTTGCCCTTTTGATGATCTGGTCAAATTTCTTGAGGGGTTGTGGTCCAAACTTGATCAAATGGTTCATATGAGTCTATAATGTTGGTGTGGATAAAAAGTTATGAGTTTTGACTGAATTGGCCACAATTGACTTTTTCCCTAATATAGCTGAGTTTTAGGTCAGCTGTCCAATTGACTGGGCAAAAATTTGATTCAAGGCTTGAAACTTGGTATGAGAAATCTTAGAGGTACAACATGAAGTATGCAAGTCACATGAGGCACTGGAAGTCCAAAAATCCTTGTGCGAACTCAAACCCTAATTTCAGGTCAACAGTGCAAGAAGATGTCTTGAGCTGAGCAAACCCTAATCTGGTCTTGAGTCCAAAGAGTCTTGTGAGGGGAAATCTTGATAAAATGAGAGGGCAAATTTTAGGGTACAACAGCTGCCCCTGTTCAATCTTCTTGAACCTGAAGAGTTATATTGGCGAGTTTGTCGTTCGTGACTCGAAGGTAAAAGATGATTGGACACTAGAGTGCCCGTAAATTTGCACTCGTCAAAATGTAGTTGAGGGAATGGGCTTAAAGATTCCATTTGGAGAGGTTGATAGAATCTTGTTGGAGATGGGCTTAAAGATGCCATCCAAGGAAGTTGACCGCATAAGAGATTCCTTTGCGAGAGCCCGTATACCTATTGTTGAGGAGGACTACGCCGGGGAATGGTGGTCTCTATCATGGTAGAAATAGAATTTTAGGAGCTTCAGTCATCCGTTATTCTACTGAGGAATCATCTCTTGGTTGAAGAGGTGAAAATGAACTACTATCTGGTCGTGCTCCAGGCTTTACAGTGTTTTCTGAGGAAAATAAGACCGACTGCTATCTGGTCGATTCCAGGCTTCACAGTGACTTACTGGGGGGATAAGATTAAACTTGCTATCTGGTCGTTCTCCAGGCTTCACAATTTTTCAATTCTTATCTGGTCATACTCCAGGCTTTAGAAGGAATTAAGTTATTATCCGGTCGCCTCCGGGCTTCAACTTGAATTTAAGGCACACTAATATCCGGTTGATTCCGGGCTTCCTAGTAATTAGACAAGTAAATTGCTATTTGGTCGAAATCCAAGCTTCGCAGTGTCTTAAACTGTTATCTAGTCGAGTCCAGGCTTCAGTGTCTTTGGAGATATCAAGATACTATCCGGTCGAATCCAGGCTTCATAACTTGAATCTAAGGTGTACCAATATCTGGTCGAATCCAAGCTTCATGGTATTTTATACTGCTATCTGGTCGATTCCAGGCTTCACAGTAATTTGTTGGGGATTCAACTATTTTTCCGATCGATCTCCGGGCTTCATAGTATGATGGAGAAAAAATCAAGATATTATCTGGTCGAATTTGGGCTTCATAACTTGAACTATAACAGGAATCTGAGCATTGATTTGAATAAGAAATAGAATAGCATCCGTGTCTGAAGCATCTCTAAGTTGTATTTGAGCTTTGAATATTTATTAAAGATATCTGTTAATTCTATTCTGAAAAGGGTAAAATGTTAGCTGAAACACAAAGTTATGTTGCATGAAATGTATGATGCAATAAATGTGTTTTATCAATGTTTATGATATATGAATGTAATGTATGCGCATGTAAGTTGATTTGCTGCATCGCTGAGGAAAATAAATCCTTGATAGCCAGAGATAATAAAATCTTTGACTGCTGCCGGGGAAAATAAATCCTTGACCACTGCTGGAGGTTCAAAATCTTTGACAACTTCTGTGGGGATGTGAGAATCCTTCACGACTTTCCTGGGGATATAGGGATCCTTCAAGTCCTTTGAAGTTGGAAGATGATAGACATTCTGTTGTAAGAATAATGCCGAGTGTTGCTTGAGAAACCTGCTTGGGGGAGTCCCAAGAACCTTGATGACTGTGGCTGGGGATTGAGAATCTTCAATCTGCTGGGAAATAAGAATAACTCTGCGGGGAGAAAGTTTATTCTGTTGGAGAGTAGTAAAAACTCTGTAGGGAACATCTCATTCCTGTTATGGAGAGAGTTCAAAAGTTTGGGTTGTATGCCAATCTACTAGGGAATTATCCGAAGCTGTCGTCTGGTTAGCTGTCAATCTTCAAAGCAACTTGCAGGGGAATTATTTGATTTTAAGACAACTCCCTGGGGAATGGGAGGAAACTGGATGGTTTTCCACCGGGGTTTAAAGGTTGAAGTTTTGGACTCCGTTGGGGAAGAAAGTTTCATCTTTGTTGAGGATCTGTAGCTCAAAGTTTTTGGCTCCGCTGGGGATTGGGAGTTTGAAAACTTATCTCTGATGGGGATTTCAAAATTTATCTCCGCTGGGGATATGTATTTCAAGGTTTTAGCTCTGTTGGGGACCTAGATGATGTACTGCAGGGGATTTCTCTTGGAATAGCCTAAAGACGTTTTCCTATACGTTCAACCTATTAGTAATTATTCCTTCCCATTTCGTTTATTTGCAAACAGTGATTATATTCAAATGCATATGCTCACTTAATAAATCATTGGACGCTTTCAAATAAAAAACAAGTGTCAAAAGGAAAAGAGAAATAGTTTTCTGCATTTTGAAGTATCTTTGTATTAACTATGTGTAAGTATTTTGTACAAAGGAGACAGACATCCTAGTAAGAGAATGTTGTCATAAAAATGAGAAGAATTTATACAAAGAAAAAGATGGCTATGTGTAAAAATTCCATGGGGTATCCATTCTGCTATAGCCTTCGTAACTCTGAATATCTTGTCCACTCGTTGCTTCGTCCGGAGATGATTGAGTTGATTAGAAGCTCGGAGCTTGTCTGTGAAGAGATTGTCCTTAAAGTGATCCGACGAGACATATTCATACGCTTTAATTCCCTAACTTTTGCCTGGACCTCCATTTCGGGTTTTCGATCCACCGGGAAACCCTCTTTTGCCCAAGTCGCCCTTTCGGGTTTTCAAAATTCCGGGTGTACAATTTTTTTTATATTTATCCCTAATTTTTGCCTGAATCGCCCTTTCGGGTTTTCGATTCAACGGGATGCCCTTTTCTACCCAAGTTGTCCTTTCGGGTTTTCAACTTGTCGGGTCATTTATGCGTAGTATCTTTTGACTATGTCTGCATTCGCAAGGTGCGAAAAGTCATCACCGTCCATGGTGGTTAATATCATTGCCCCACCAGAAAATATGTTTTTGATCACAAGTGGTCCTTTGTAGGTAGGAGTCCATTTTCCGCTGGGATCACTTTGCGGTAAGATGATCCGCTTGATTACAAGATCCCCGACTTGATATACCTGGCATCTGACTTTCTTGTTGAATGCCTTGATCATCCGTTTTTGATACGTCTGACCATGACAAACAGCAGTAAGTCGCTTTTCATCAATCAAGTTAAGTTGATCAAGCCGGGTCTAAATCCAATCGTCTTCACTCAAACCAGCATCCTTCATGATTCTCAAGGATGGAATCTGAACCTCGATAGGCAAAACAGCTTCCATGCCGTATACCAAAGAATATGGTGTTGCCCCAATTGATGTACGCGCCGTGGTACGGTACCCGTGAAGAGAAAACGGTAACATCTCATGCCAGTCCTTGTAGGTGATTGTCATCTTTTGTATGATCTTCTTGATATTTTTGTTCGCAGCTTCGACAACACCGTTCATCTTTGGCCGATAGGGAGATGAATTGTGATGTTGAATCTGGAACTGCTCACACAAAGCGGTGATCATAATGTTGTTAAGGTTTGTACCGTTGTCAGTGATGATCCTGTCGGGGAGACCGTACCGAAAAATGAGGTTCTGCTTGATGAAGTGGGCAACCACATTCTTTGTGACGGATGCGAATGAAGTTGCTTCAACCCATTTGGTAAAGTAATCAATGGCCACCAGAATGAAACGGTGTCCATTGGATGTTGTAGGCTTGATCTCTCCAATCATGTTGATTCCCCACATAGCGAACGGCCAAGGAGCTGTTAAGACATTGAGAGGAACTAGAGGTATATGTACCTTGTCCGCATAGATTTGACATTTGTGACAAGTTCTGGAATGTTGATGGCAGTCAGCTTCCATGGTAGACCAGTAATAGCCTGCCTGTAGAATCTTCTTAGCCATCGTATACCCACTTGAGTGGGTGCCGAAGGTACCATTATGCAGTTCAGCCATGATCTGTTCAGCTTCAACTTTGTCCACACAACGGAGCAGGATGCAATCATGATTGCACTTGTATAGGATACCATTGCTCAGGAAGAACTTGGCAGAGAATCTCCTCAAGAACTTTTTGTTGTTGACTGAAGCTCCTTCAGGGTATTCTTGCGCCTCGAGATACCTTTTGACTTCGTGAAACCAAGGTCGGTCCACTACTTCTTCGGTATTAATCTCGTGACAATGTGCAGGTTTGTCCATCCGTTCAATGGTGATCTGGGGAGCCTCATTATCCCAGTTAAGTTTAAACATGGATGACATTGTAGCTAGAGCATCTGCTAGCTGATTTTCTTCTCGCGGAAAGTGCTCGAAGGTGATCTGCTCGAAATGTGGTAGCAATGTCAAGACATGTTCTTTGTAAGGGATGAGGTTAGGATGTTTAGTGTCCCACTCTCCTTTGATCTGACTGATGACCAAAGCTGAGTCTCCAAACATAACCAAAGATTTGATACCCAGGTCTATTGCAGTCTTGAGTCCAAAGATGCAAGCTTCATACTCAGCCATGTTATTGGTGCAGTTAAAGCAGAGTCTAGCAGTGAAAGGTGTGTGGAAACCTTCTAGAGAAATGAGTACCGCGCTGATACTGTTTCCAAGTGCATTGGAGGCACCATCAAAGTACAGGGTCCATCGGGATCCTTGTTCAGGTCCGTCATACGGTCTAAAGTCTTCAATGTTATCCAATGTCATAATGTCTTCGTCGGGGAAGTCGAACCTCATGGATTGGTAATCTTCGACAGCTTGATGAGCCAGATGGTCAGCTAGTACACTCCCCTTTATAGCTTTTTGGGTCTTGTACTGTATGTCGTATTCGGTATGGATCATCTGCCATCTAGCTATTCTTCCAGATAAAGCAGGCTTCTCAAAGATGTACTTGATCGGATCCATCTTAGATATCAGCAGAGTGGTATGAGTCAACATATACTGCCTTAGCCGGCGAGCAGCCCATACCAAAGCGCAACAAGTTTTCTCGAGCAGTGAGTATCGGGTCTCACAGTCTGTAAACTTTTTGCTAAGGTAATAAATGGCATGCTCTTTTCTTCCAGACTCGTCATGTTGTCCTAGTACGCATCCCATTGAATTCTCTAGGACGGTCAGATACATGATTAGCAGTCTTCCTTTGATGGAAGGCATCAAGATAGGAGGTTCTATAAAATACTCCTTGATTTTATCGAAAGCAATTTGGCAATCATCATTCCATTTAACCACCTGATCTTTCTTCAACAGCTTGAAGATTGGCTCACAGGTAGAAGTTAGGTGAGAAATGAACCTTGCAATGTAGTTTAGGCATTCCAAAAAACCTCTGACCTCCTTCTCAGTGCGAGGGGCAAGCATTTCTTGTATATCTTTGACTTTGGCAGGATTAACCTCGATGCATTTGTTGCTGACAATGAAACCTAAGAGTTTACCGGACCTGACTCCGAAAGTGCACTTGTTAAGGTTCAGTCTGAGCTTGTACTCTTTCAACCTGACAAACAGCTTTTGCAAATGGTCGAGGTGTTCTTCTTCAGTTTTTGAATGGGCTATCATGTCATCGACGTAGACCTCTATCTCACGATGTATCATATCATGAAACAAAGCCACCATGGCGCGCTGATAGGTTGCCTCGGCATTCTTCAGTCCGAATGGCATCACTTTATAGCAGAACGTACCCCATTGTGTAACAAAAGTAGTTTTCTCCATGTCTTCAGGTGCCATTTTAATCTGGTTGTAACCTGAAAATCCGTCCATGAAAGAAAATACCTTGTGCGGAGCTGTATTGTCAACCAAGATGTCAATGTGCGGTAGTGGAAAGTCATCTTTAGGGCTAGCCCTGTTTAAGTCTATGTAATCCACGCACATTCTCACTTTGCCGTCCTTTTTAGGCACGGGCACGATGTTAGCAACCCATTGTGGATAGGAAGTAACAGTAAGAAATCCAGCATTGAACTGCTTCATGACTTCTGCTTTGATCTTTTCAGACATGTCGAGCCTCATGCGGCAGACTTTATGCTTAACTGGTGGACAGTCTTCTCTTGTAGGGAGACAGTGAACCACAATATATGTATCGAGTTCCGGGATGTCTTTGTAGGGCTAGGCGAAGATCTCAACATATTCATTCAACAACTGAACTAGGCGCTCTTTGACACTTGGCTCTAGGTTGGCACCCACTCTGAGTTCTTTTCTGTCTTCATCAGTACCCAAGTCGATTGTCTCTAACAGCTCCTCATGAGGTAGAATAGCCCTTTCTTCCTGTTGTAGCAGTCTAGCCAATTGTCCCGGCACTTCACAGTCTTCATCACCTTCGTATTTGGCATGGTAGACCAGATCTTCAGAGTCACTGAAGACCATAGCAGAATTGTTACCCATGGAATCCGGAATGGAAGGATACCTGCATTTGTAAGTGTGGGTATGTGTAAGGGATAGCCACCTTTAAACAAATAAAATGTAAAAAGAAAGAAAATGAACACAAAAGTTTATATGTGAAAACGTCCATGATTCATTAAAATGGCATATGAAGATGAAAAATCAAACCCTTACAAATGGACCTATGTACCTCGGGTAAGGCACAAGGCTAAAAGTGTATGAATTGTTCAAGAATTATTACAAACCAACATAAATGTTTGAAAGATAAATTACTGATTTATGAAAGTAATGGGAACAAAGTCTTTTGCCTCCCAGTTGTTCAGTCCTCTGTCAACAGTAGGGAAAATCCATTCTTCCAAATTTCTCTCCTCTTCACCATCCTTCAAAGCATTGATTCCATGATGGGTGATCTTCACTGGCGGCCCTCCAGCCCGGGAGTGGCGTACAGCCTTTTAAGCAGAAGCAGTGAAACCCAAGCCGAATTTACCAGATTTGAAAGGAAAGTCTGGAAGCTGTCCCCAGATTGTACTTCCTCCTTCTTCAATCACAGCCTTTGCATCTTTGAGAGACGACATCCGAGGCAGAGGTCTGGTAACCATGGGTGCAAAAGATACTGTCTTGGTCACCGCAATCTCTTCAGAAAATTCCTTGAAGTGTTGGGAAGGGGTCTCAATGAACTCACCATCCAATTCCACATAGCGGAAAGAATTTAGATGGCTTATCATGTACTCCTCTTCGCCGTGAACAGTTATAATTTTCCCCTGGACAGGGTACTTGAGCATTTGATGCAGAGAGGAAGTGACGGCTCCAGCATTGTGAATCCAGGGTCTTCCCAACAAGCAAGAATAGGAAGGACGAATGTCCACCACATAGAATATGGAGTTGAAGGTTTTAGTTCCTACTTTAATCGAGATGTCCACCTCCCCGTGGACCATCCTTTTAGAACCATCAAAGGCTCTGACAATGATATTGCTGGGCTTCAGGGTTAAACCTTCACAGTCCAATCTATCCAATGCTTTCTTTGGTAAGACATTTAAAGACGAACTAGTGTCTACCAGAACGTGAGCTAGAGTAGTCCCTCTGCATTCCACCGAGACATATAAAGCGTCATTATGTTTTCTCCCTTTAGATGTTAAATCGGCATCGGAGAATCCTAGACCATTGTCAGCTGTTAGGCTAGCTACACATTCCTAGAACTGATCCGCAGAGGTTTCCTGTGGCACGTGGGCCGTCTTCAAAAATCTGATCAGGGCTTTAGCAATAGCTTCGGAACAAAGCAGCAGGGCCAACATAGAGATCTTTGAGGGGGTTTGCCCCAGTTTCTCCACAACATCATAATCGCTTTTATTGATTATTTTCAAAATCTCTTCCATTTCTTTTTTAGAGTTTCAGGGATGACCACTGGTTAAGCCCTCGTCCTGACGGGCGCTTCTTGGATCCCTTTCCCTCTATCATCAGCAACAGCAGAGGGGACAACCACAGGAGTAACAACTTCTTCAATAATTGGAGTTCTCGCAGATATGTTGACCGGTACAGGAGTGGCCTCAGGAGTAGCTGAGGGTCCGAAGATTTCCTTTGGAGGGGCAATCTCCGGAGAGAAAATTCTTCCACTTCGGGTGATTTTACTCGTTCCAACAATGTTTCCAATGTCGGAAGTCTCTTCATCAGAACTCTCTTCAGTTGATTCAATTTGTTTAATACCGTGGTAGAAAATCTCTCCACCATAGTTCCACGGTATTGATTTGTTGGACTTGTACGGGATAGGCCCCAGCATGGTTATCTTCAAAGGTGCAATCTTCGGATTGGATGTAATCTTAACAGGTCTTTTGGAGACCTTGTAAAGATTGGCGGATATGGTAATTATTGAAATATCATTGACAGGAGTTAGTGTAACAGGAGTCTTTTCAAAAAGGATTTCTTGGTTATCCATTAGGCGTTGGATGCCTAACTTCAATAATGGACAGTCGGTTGGTAAGGATGAACAAAGGCAGCAATCTTCTTCACAACCTGGGAAAATCCCAGCCTTCAGCAAATTCAACTTGATTATCGGTAGCAGAGTCATCAAATCATCAACAGAAGCAACAAAAAGATCCTCTTTAACAACATGGGCATTGTGGCCATGCTTTGGCATTGGAGCAGAGATCACATTCGGCTTTTCAGGGGCGTTGAATTCCACTTCTTTAGCGTCTATTAAATCCTGAATCTTGTTCTTGAGGGCCCAACAATTATTGGTGTCGTGCCCCAAGATGTCTGAATGATAAGCACACTTGGCGTTGGAATGGTAGTAAGGAGAAGTTGTATTCGGATTTGTTGAGGCCTCTCTCAAACTGGTAAGGTTTAACTTCAGGAGATGGGGTAGAACCTGAGCGGGAGTCATGTTTATCCGGGTGTATTGCCGTGCAGGCCTTTCCACCCTTGCTTGGTTGGTTTTGGGTTGATTGTTTCTGGGCTGATCAGCTGTAGACTTCTCAATCATTACGGCCCCCACCACTGTCCGGCGCTCAACTCTTCCTTGACTTCTTTGAGAGTAGACAATTGATACTTCTTTCTTTGCTGGAAAAGGCTTTTTGATGGCAGCGGAAGCAGATGTATCTTTTTGAATTTTTCTGCTCTTGATTCCGGCTTTAACTCTTTCTCCAGTTAGAATCAACTCGGTGAACCCCGCTGACGAACTTCCAATCAGGTGATTGAAAAAGGGGCCTGACAGTGTACCCAAGAACATATCTACAAGCTCTCTCTCAGATAGAGGTGGTTGTACTCGTCCCGCCAAGTCTCTCCATTTCTGGGCATACTCCTTAAAGCCTTCATTAGAGACCATGCCCATACTATATAATTGAGTACGGGTTGGTGCTAAGTCCGTATTATATTGATACTGCTTGTAGAAGGCGGCAGCCAAATCCTCCCAATTATGCATGTCAGACCTCTCTAGCTGGTAGAACCAATCCAATTATGTCCCCGACAAACTGTCCTAGAAGAAATGTACCCACAGGTCTTTGTCAGAAGAATGTGGTTGAATTTTTCTGACGTAAGATCGTAGGTGCATCTTTGGGCAAGACACTCCATCGTACTTAGCAAAAAGAAGAAATTTGAATTTGGGAGGAATGACAATTCCAGAAACCAACCCTAACTCTTCAAAGTCCAGCCCAGGCACTCTTTGCACTTCCATAGCTACCAGACGTTCTTCCAGACTTTTGTACTTATCATCTGCAGGAGGATACTACTGTTCAGAATAGTCCTCATCCTCCTCTTCTTCAGCCTCAGATTTAGATGGCACCGCAACCCCTTTACCCTTTCCTTCACCCTCTTCAGATGTTGATGGGAAATCCATGACCCTTCTGGTTTGACCTTCAAATCTTCTACCCGAGGTAGCCACACCATCCCTCTTCTTCTTCTTCTCTTTTTCCTTTTCCAGTAGAGTTTTGAGCTCCTTCTGACCCTTAGCCAAGGTCATGAGTAGCTGTTGGAACTGTGAATTTTGTGCTTGCAAGTCTTTGACCGTCTGTTCCATATCCATCTTGCTGAAATTAACAGCAGAGAGATGAGGAAACTTGGTGTGAAGACCTGTTTATGCATATGATGAATGATATGTATTCATGTAATACATTCAAGGATTCAGAAATTCAAATTTGTTGTAAACAAAAAGGAACACACGTCATATTAATAAGATAGAATTTGTTAGTACATCAATGCCCCATGGGCAAAATAATACAAAATTCTAATGTAAAAAGACGTTGCACATCCTCTTTGGTGCAATGTAGGTGTTGAGAGTCTTCTCTTCGTGAAGATGACGAGTAAGTTCCAAAACCTTCTTCTCACTAGCGTAGAATTGGGCTTCAAAAGTATCGCGTTCTCCCTTGAGCTGTATCCAACTCCTTTGCAAATCTTCGAGTGATTTCGGCATGTCTAGATTTAGGAGGGTGTATGGAACCTATCCTTCCATAGCAGGCTCTTTGATCACGGGAGAATATAGGGGTAAGGCATCATAAGACTTTGGGCGCGGGTTCGTACCCACTTGAGGTAAGGCTCAAGGGGGGTGGAATTCATGTCCCAAGGTCTTACTGTCCACCTTGTTGGGCATCCTCCAAGCTCGGATGAACCTTTGTCGAAGTCCTTGATTATCGTTGTCGAAGTCAAAAACCAAGTCTGGAATCAGCATATCATGTGGGCCATCCCTTCGGGCATACCCAAATTGTCTCAGAGCCAAGCAAGGGTTGCAGGTAATGCCTCTCCTAATGCCAAGTAAAGGGACATTAGGGAATTCTCCACAATGGTCAATGATGATAATATTTTCTCTGGATCGAGAACACCAATGAACATCTGAATGTGTAAGAGTCATAAATCATTGTGACCACCTCAAGCCTTGCTCATTCTTCAAGACTGATTGGGGAAGATGAGAAATAAACCACCTTGCCAGTAGAGGAGTACAGCACATGAGAACACCTCTTTTCCTCATTGTTCGTGTGTGAAATGAGTGTAGGATGTCCCCAAGCAATGTAGGCACATGATTCCGAGATATGAAGATCTTGACAACATTCACATCTATAAGCTGATTAAGGTTTGGGAACAAGACCAACCGATAGATGAGAAGAGCCACAATCTCCTCAAAAGCTTGCAGGTCTAGATAATTCCAACAGTCTTGGGCTTTCTCAAACAGGAATTTTTCCAAGAAACCCTTGACACCACTTCTGGTTTCCCAATGACCTATAACATTAGATGGTTGCAAGTGTAGGGCTTGAGCAACATCTTTAGGCTTTGGATCTCTTTCCGTACTGTTGAAAGGTAGTTGATGGAGAATAGGAATCCTCAGGAGTTGAGAAAATTCCTCCAAAGTAGGCACTAGCTGGTAGTCAGGAAATGTGAAGCAGTGGTGCAGGGGGTCAAAGAACTGGAAGAGAACTTTCACCGTGTCTTCCTCTATGTTGGAGTTGACCAAGTTGAGAAGTCTACCATGTCTTTCAGTGAATGGAGAATACTCTGGGATCTTGGAAGCTAGCTCCTTGAGTTGAGGAGGAATTCTCACAAGATTGACCTGGATAGTTTTCCGGCGGAGTGATTGCATAACCTACAAAACAGGAACAAAGATGAAGATCCAAACCCTTGAAATGGTTAGTGGATGCATATGATGCTTCATGATTCTCATGATGTATGCACAAATATATGTACAAGCAAGTCACACAAGTTCCTAGTTTCAGGCTTGCATGGGGTTTCATAGGTAAGTACCCTCTTGAAGTTTAGTTGGCTTAACCTGTCCTATAAATAGTAACTGAGTTCTAAGGAGCTCAATATCACTGGATTATTTTCTGTGTTCATTGCTTCAATTTAGCCACTTTACTGGCGACCGAAATATTCCAAGAAAACAACCCTCAATGAGTGTAGTACCGAGTATCTACCAACTTTGGACTGCACCAAAGCCAGTCATCTCATTACCCCTAAAAAGGCCAAGTTGGTCAAGTAAAGGTTCTAAAAGTCCATTAGTGCTTCATGACATCACTCAGCGGCCCTGTATTCTCTTTTATTAACTCAAAGGCTACAGGTACCCACAAATATGTCGCACTAATATAGCTATTGCTTCAACCATGTCGGTATACCCCGCACAGTTTCCATAATGTATTGCTATTTACCTATGAATGTTTCCCAAATTCGGGTAGAGGATTCAAACCCAAACAATAGAACCAAATGTAAAGCAATCAAAGCAAACAAGGTAAGCATGTAAAGGTGATCTAAACCCTAAGGTAACCCCACTTTTAAGAATGTCCCCGGCAGAGTCGCCAGTTCTGTGATACAGTGGGAGAACTGACTTGAGGTTTTGCGTTTGTGTTTGCAAATGTTTTCGATTTAGCAAGAGTCGCCACCGACTTTTTATTTTATCCAAAGGAAAGGTCAAAAAGCACAGGAAAGGCCTTTGAGATTTTTTCTTGGGTTCGGGGGGTAGATTATGAAAAGGGAAGGTGCTAGCATCCTTTTCATCCATGGTTTTCCATGGGCTCTTAGTTACTTGTTTAGATCACTTGCTTTTGCTTTTCAATTGTTTGAAATGGTGCTTTTGTGTGTGGTTTTGAAAATATTTTGAAAAGAGGCCTTTGTCTAGGAAACCTTTGTAATGATTCTTGTTTGAATATATAAAAAGGTGTTTGTCTTTTGAAAAAAATGTTTCAATGTTTGAAAGTTTGTTTTGGGACATGTTTTGAAATTGTGTGTGTGTTGGTTTGAAAATAGCAAGGATGTTTGCAAATTGAACAAGTAACTAGGAGTTGTCTACCCTACTCAAAGATCTTTCCTACACATTTTTAACCCTTTGACATTGTTGTTTTACCATTGTATTTGGTAAACAACCTTGTGTTTGGATGTTAAACGGGACGGGCGCGGGTCATCATATAACCATGATAACAATATTGCCAAGTATCTTTAGCAAGTTTTTTGAGGGACTAGATCATTTTTGTATAGGCAACCAAGATAGCGTCATTGAGGGACTATGATCTTTTTGTTTTGATTTTGATTTGCCAAGATACTTAACATGCATACCATGGCCATGTTTTTAAGGCAACAAGTGGGTGAAACCCTAAGGATGCTTGTGTGCATTGTGTTGTCATTTTTCATGCATTTTTGTCTTGTGTTTAGTCATGCTATTTGTTTTGATTTTTGTCTTTGCATACAAAACCCTAATTTACTAATCATGCATATAAAAGCAATAAATGCGTAAAACTAAATCTAAGACTATTACAACATTATTATGGGGAGGGGTACAAGTTTGAATAAGGGGATATTGCTCAAAAATAAACCCTAAAACTATTATTACAACCAAATTGAAATATTGCACAAATAAATAAATAGACAAATATTTAAATGTACAAATAAACATAAATATGCAAAGGATGTTTTTTTTTTGTATTTATTTTATGTATGTAAAATAAATTATTTATATCTCAAAAATAAGAAAAATATTAATGATTATTTTTTGGAAAGGGTGGAAACCCTAGTTTTTTTGTTTAAAAGAAAATATATATTTTAATTATTATTTATGTACAAGAAAAATAAATAAAATATATACAAAAGTGTTAAAAAATTAAAATGTATGACAATATTATTTTTAAGTGTATAAATAACAAAAATGAAAAAATATAATATTTTTGTATTATTTATAAATTTATTTAAGAAAATAAAAGTATATATTATTTAATAAACTACTCTTATGCCAAAAAAATAATAAAAATAATAAAATAAAATGTGAAAATTTAAGAAAATATTTTTGGTGATTTTTAATATTTAGAAAAAATAAATAAAATTCAGAAATGTAAAAGAAATGAAAAATATATAAAATATAATAAATGGGCCAAGGGGGTGTAAAAAGTAAGCTAGGGGTGTCAAAAGCAGAAGCAAACAAGCCCAGCCCACGTTCCAGCTTCATCCCTGACCTCTGAACAAAAATGCGCACGCCATGGTTCAAATCCTGTTCTCTCTTGTTCTTGCATAAAATCAAAAACTCACAACATAAAAGTTATAGCATTTTCAATCATGATTTCAATGATATAAAAAACTTGATCTAACTCTAAGAAACCAGGGAGAATTTCAGAGCCCCTAATTTATGACCTAGTTTTTTCAGCAATTTCAACACCCAAATTCTCCTAGCTCAGTTAACATAAATGAATTCTATGCATATGTACAATTCAAGGACATTAAGGGATACATTTTTGCTTCACAAACCTAAGCCTAATGATTCCTAAATAAGGAGATAAAAGTTTAAGAAATACCTGTTTCAGTCAAGTTTGGATACGACAATGTAGGAGTTTTGGATGAGGCCTGAAGGTCGTGTTAGCTTGCCTGAAGTTCACTCAACTTTCCCCAATGCTTGGCTTGCTTTAAACTTGCCTGAATGTGCTTGTAGAACTCAAACTGCAAAGCTTCAAAGTAAAAATGGTGAAGTGTGAAAATGGAGTTACAGTGGCTGGACATGTGCTTGGACAGTTTAGGTATGTTGTATGGAGTGTGTTTGAAGTGGTTTCAAGCAAAACGCATGAGGCAATGTGAAGATGGCTTGAGTTCTGCAGGGCTTGCCCTGTTTTGGGAAGAAATGGAGTGTTTGGTGTAATTGGATGTTTGAGAGGTTTGTAACTCATGTATTCTGCTTGCTACAATGTGTTGAACTTGTTTGAAATGTTCGCAAAGCTTTCTCTTATCAGATTACAAAGTTATGTGGACTTTTGCAAGTTACTTGCTTTTTAAGCAAAAGTTGAAGTTGACAATGCCAAGGTCTGTACAGGCCTGTATTCTAGCTGCACATAGTTGGTGAACTTTGCCTGATATTAGTGAACTTTGGTTGCAGCAAAAGGCTTGGTCCAATGCTCAAGATAAACAATTTGACATAAAGCAAGCTTTATCAAAGTGGCAATGTTACCTTTATTCCATTTTTGGATTAAACCTTTGTACAAAGCTTCCAAGACAAAAACAATGCCATTAAAAATTGTATTTGCATTCAATTTTTAAGTGTAGAATATATTAGAACCTTTAAACCAAGTACAAGCATGCTTTGGACAGATTTGCAAGTTGTAGCAATGTGCAAAATGCCTTGGACAAAAGTGATAATTTGCCATTTTCAAACTTTTGATTCTCCCTAACCATGAATGATCTTGGAGAGTTATTTGACATTTTAGAAAGCTTGTAACATTATATACAATCCATCTTTGAAATGAATTTTGAGATTCAACTTGGAACTATGTGAAAAGTTGCCATGAAGATAGGTCAAAATCCTGCCTAAACTAGGGCAAAATTTCCCTAAGTTAAAAGTTTCATGGACCCTTATTCACAAAATCATAACTTGAGATCCAAGCATCTTTTGGGAAAACTTTGTGAATAAAAGTTGTAGATTATTTGGAGGAGTACAACTTTCATGTTGTAAGTTTTGTTTGAATCCAATTGCATCATGGTGAAAAAGTTGGGAAAAGTTGGGGAAAAAAAAGAAATTTTCATAACTTAGAAAATTTCTAAGTTATGAAAATTTTCCATTTTAAACCCTAATTTAATAATTAGGTTTCTTGGTGAACAAGTTTCATGTTTTGACACATATTAATGAAAAATGACCCTTGGCACTTGAATTTGACCAAAAAGTCAAAGTTTGACTTTTCAGTGTACAGTTGATTTTTGATCAGTTGATTGGAAAATTCATCTGTCAATCCCATGCATTTGAGATCTTTTGAACCTTGTGATTAGGTCAAGATGATGACATTGAGTCCTTAAATCCATGCTTGAACCCAATTTTCCATTGGCTAGGTAAAAAAATCAGAAATTGCCCTTCTACAGTCAAAACCCTAAAAGTGACCATTTTGCTCTTTTGATGATCTGATCAAATTTCTTGAGGGGTTGTGGTCCAAACTTGATCAAATGGTTCATATGAGTCTATAATGTTGGTGTGGATCAAAAATTATGAGTTTTGACTGTGAATTGGCCATAGTTGACTTTTTCTCCAATACAGTTGATTTTTAGGTCAACTGTCCAATTGACTGGACAAAAATTTGATTCAAGGCTTGAAACTTGGTATGAACAATCTTAGAGGTCCAACATGAAGTATGCAAGTCACATGAGGCATTGGAAATCCAAAAATCCTTGTGCAAACTCAAACCATAATTTCAGGTCAACAGTGCAAGGAGATGTCTTGAGCTGAGCAAACCCTAATCTGGTCTTGAGTCCAAAGAGTCTTGTGAGGGGAAATCTTGATAAAATGAGAGGGAAAATTTTAGGGTACAATAGTTAAGAATGGAATCCTATTGCTACCATTATACAAAAACATGTCACAAGTGCCAAATCTATGTTGACAAAATGATGTGCCACCAACTCAACTGAATATTATGAGCTCTCCTTGGCCATTCTCGATATGGGGAATTGATATGATAGGCATGATCAAACCAAAAGCATCTAACGGACATCAGTTCATACTAGTTGCCATTGATTACTTTACCAAATGGGTAGAAGCGACATCCTACGTGAATGTGACAAGTCAAGTGGTTACTCGATTCATCAAGAAAAATCCCATATGCAGGTATGAGGTTCCAAGCAGAATCATTACAGATAATGGGTCTAATCTAAACAATAAAATGATGAAGGAGTTATGCAATAATTTCAAGATTTAGCATCATAATTCCTCACCATATCGACCCAAGATGAACGGCGCCGTTGAAGCTGCCAATAAGAACATCAATAAAATCATTTAGAAAATGGTGAAGACATACAAAGATTGGCATGAAATGCTTCCCTTGCTCTACATGGATATCATACTTTGGTGCACACATAAACAGGTGCAACTCCTTTCTCTCTGGTATATGGCATGGAGGCAGTACTCCCAATTAAAATAGAAATTCCATCACTTCGAATTCTAATGGAAACCAAGCTTGAAGAAGCAGAGTGGGTTTAGACGCAACTTAATCAGCTTAACCTCATTGAAGAGAAACACTTGACAGCTTTGTGCCACGGCCAGTTATATCAAAAGAGGATGAAGAAATACTTTGACAAGAAATTCCTCTCTCGAGTGTTCAAAGAAGGGGATTTGGTACTCAAAAAGGATTCTGCTACCTCGCCTCGATTCACGTGGTAAATGGACACCCAACTATGAAGGTCTATATATGGTGAAAACAACATTCTCTGGTGGTGGTCTCATCCTCACAACAATGGATGGGAAAGAACTACCACATCCAGAAAATTCAGACGCAGTCAAAAAATACTACATATAAAAAGCTCACTAAGTTCAAACCTTAAACAGGAAACTTATGCAAAAAGGAGCGTCCCTGTGATTGAAAACCCTAAAGGGAGATCCAGGAAAAAATTAGGGACATGCACACAAAAATTACCCCGGTGGATTGAAAACCCGAGAGGGTGATCCAGGAAAAAATTAGGGATCTTACTCAAGGAAATAAAGAAAAAAAGACTACAATCTACAAACCACGACTATGACCACGAAGGAGAGAGATGGGTCCAAATCATTTGACTCAGAAGCAAAGGAGATTGGAGCTATCAAAAGGACATTGGGGAAACAGCAGTAGCAATTATCATTTTCATTGCCATTTTATAGTTTTTATTAAAAAAATTGTAATTACCTCTTTCAAGGAATTTCATCTTATACGCTCTCCCATTCAGAGGAATAGTCGTCAATAAAACATTGACTTTTTCAAATCTTTTAATCGTGTTTTTCTTTTCGAACTTGTTTGTAAAGTACTACAATTATTTTTTGTGAATATTGTGTTGAAATCATATTTGTGGAATTGACATAAAATTAAAAGCATTTGATAAGAGCATCAAAAAAACATTTTTGTTAGAAAAAATGTCCAAAAAAATCCAAGTCTATGTCCACGCCTACGCCTGCGCCTGCGATACAATTATCTAGACACATTGGAATTGTTCATCATACTTTATCAAATTCAAATCAACTTAGAGATACAAAAATTAGCAACAAACAATGTTGGAAATGTGGTGACTACGAGAACCCGATGGTTTAAAAAAGGAGAATTATCAAAAACATTTTCAAAATATTTAGGGCATACACATACAAAATATTTTGGGCATATACACAAAGTTGGTACATATGTAAATATTTTGGGGCATATATGTTGCACCCCAAAATTTTCCCTCCTAATTTCTCTTATTCTGGTTTGGACTTTGTGTTCATCTACATCATTCCAGTAGGTCATGTGCATAGCACGCATTTTCATAAAAAAAATAGATCACCTGAGGTTCAAAAGATCAGCAGTTGGGGAGCTAGGGTTTACAGCTGATTTGAGGTGTATGTGTTGAATAAGTTTGATTACTCAGGTTCTTCTTGGTGTACAAGGTTGTGGAATTAGGATTTTGGTTCATGCTCATTTTTGGACTTCTTCTCCATCCAGTTACAGGGCTAATATCTTCTGATGAACAACTAGTTGTAGGTCTTTCTTGTCAAGAACTCAAGGGTGTGACCTAGCATACATGGTCTTTAATCAAGATGTCTCTTCATATAAGTGTGCTTATCATTTGATCATGGTTAATGACTGTGGTGTGACATTCATCCCTTCCTTAGTTAACCAATTCAAGTTTGGTTGAATTATGGTTCAAAGATACTTCATCTGGATATTTTTCTATGCATTTGAATTGAGGAAGTCAAGTTCATGAGGTGTGGTTATCAGGATTTCTTTCTCTTCAAGATATAATTGTTTTTTATCCAGTCTTGGCAAGTGTTGGGGTTTTCATTTGCGCGACTAGGGTTTCACGTCAAGGGAATTCTTCTGTGATTCAAACCTTATCGTCCATTTGTAAGATGTTCCTCATGACACTAAGTTCGAGTTGAAATAACCATTCGCTAAGGGCTAGGGATTGAATTGTGAAGCGTGATTCATGACCTAAGATATGAATTTATGGACTACTTCTTAACCAAGGCAATTATTGTTCTTATCATTGTCATTTGTTATCTGCAATGTGATAGATTTGGATCAAAGTAGGCTTCTCATTGAAGAATTCATGCAAAGTGATTCAAGGTTCGTCATGATTCAAGGTTCAAGGCATTCAAAGCAGGTTTTTTAACATGGCATACCTAGTTAATTGGCTTACAGATTCTTATAAGATCTTGAGATGCATAATCATGGGCTAAGTTCAAGATACGTGGATAAGATCTTTTGACTTCCGTCAAAGTAAACTTTGAAAAAATCAATTTTTAGACCAAGGTCGCCTTTGAGCTTTCATCTTATACGTGCTATGAATTTAAGTTGCGTTTGAAGAATGGCATGGAAAAAGGGAAAGAAATATTAGTTCAGAAAAGGGAAATTTCATTAAAAATCAAGGTTTATACGAGTTGTTTGTTAATGCACATGATTATAAAAAACCATTCATATATTCAACATCACTTGCTTCTATTACATTACCATTACAATAATCATGAAGCCATTACATCATAACTCATTACATCAATACCTAGCTTGAATTTAATCCTAAAAATCATTCGTGCTCCAATTTCTTCAGTGCCGTAAATCCAATGTTCAAAACCCATCCATCCATCATTACCAAACTTGCAAACTTTCTCAGAACCTGTCCAAAATACTTCAGCCCTGCATAATTTCCATCTGCATCATGTTCTAATATCAAACCAAAGATCTGCATCCAAGTCTACAAAAATTGATTAATATCCAAACAAACAAACATACACAATAAAGCGTATTGCTTCCCTGTTTCAGTAAAAAGTTACCATGCGCATGAAGCGACATACACCAGTTCAATACCAGCTTAAGAAGGCTTCAGAACCAGTTCACTATTTTATCCATAATCAGTTGCATATCCATTTAAAGGGTTCCCTACAGTGCATACAGTCCAAAAAAAGTTCAAACCGGTTCACAGTGATTTCCCTTCATTGCTAAACTCGCGGCTGCATCATAACGTCGCCCGTTATGCTGCTCTAATTAGAGCTACTGCATACCTGATCTTGACCATGTACTAACCTGCACCAGAACATTGTTAAAAAAATAAATAGTAAATAATATCAGAGATTCAGTCAGGAAATATCAGAAGGAGAAGAGATTATGTTGCGTTCATCAATAAATCAGCCCTGTTTAAATACTTTACATCAGTTTTTATCAGAAATAGGCATCATAGAAAAACTATGAGGAAATTAGGGGAGTTTTATCGTGAAAAAAAGCAAATATCATAAATCCAGCTCATGTTTATAACAGAAATGTTCATATTTAAATCTTACCATCCATTCCCTAACAGAAAACCAGAAAACAAAACTAACCCTCACCCCTAACTAACAGAGCTAACCAAATTCCCAACTAATTCCTAACTAAGTCTAACAACCTCTAACCAACTTCTAACCATACTAACTGCGACCTAACAGACTGGCAAAAGTATAAAACAGAAAGAGGACTCACCATGAAAGCTCTCGGACTCATCTTTCCATTTTTTGTTTCATCACCTTCAAAAAATTCTCTGCGCTGCAAATCTTGATCATCTGCTGCAACCTTCATCAATCTTTAACCTCTCAACCTCCATCTATGAACTTCACTCACCGTCATCATCACACTTCACACCTCAAAACCACCATTTTTTCTCTCTAACCTCTCTCTCTCTGATTCATCATCTTCATCTCACTCCCTTCGTTCTTCTCTCTGCAATTTCAATCATCTTCCAGCTTCATCCTCATCTTCACGCTCTCTCTCTCTACATAATCCTCTCCCTTCCCTCATCTTCAACGATCATCAATAACTATCTTCATAGCATAACCAACCTTCATCCTCTCAATGATTCAATCTATATATCATAGACTGCAATTCAGACGCACGCAGAAAGTTGAAGAAGAGGCAAAGATCATAGAAGACAAAGAAGGAATAAAAGTAAGAGCAAGAAGGAAATACCTGGAGTACACAACATCAATAATCGAGGTTTCCGTTTCTTTTTCTGCCGCCGTGGAATCGTTATCGGAGCGACTCCGATAGGTACGTGGAACATTCTCTTCCATGCATTTTTCTATGTTCTCTTGTTATCAGTTAGTAGAGGACCGATTTATGAATAAGAGCCCTAAGGTCTCATGGCCGGAAACAGTTTCATCGCCATGTAATTTAGGTTTTAGGTCTTGGATCTTCGTGCATTTTTTTATTGATACAGAAATAATTAGAAGAAGATGGAGAGAGAAAGACGGATGTATGAAGGAAACGGTGATGGATCGTAGGGTGAGTCGCCGGTGAGATTGAATTTGGCATCGTCTATTTGAAGAAGAAGAAAATCGTTGTGCCGTTTAGCAAGGAGGAAAAAGAAGAGAGTTTTCTTCATGGAGTTCAATAGACACCACATATAACTCTATTCCCTTTTTTTGCACTAATTGGGTTAATTTTTTATTATTTATTTTATCCATTGATGATAATAAGAAATCTGAAAAATCTGATGGTTTGAAATGGAGTTCGATGGGTCGGACCACTCCCTGAAGTCCAATGCGTTTTTTGGAAACCTGGTGACAGTTGCTACAAAAACATCCTTTTTAGGACTTTTCTGTTGGGCCTCAGCGCCTAGTCTTCTAGCATACTCCCTGACTCCAGTTTTTCACCCCATGAGCTCATATTTTCATTTAGGGCCTTTTTAGTTTCTATATTTTTGCTATGATAAATAGAAAATAATAAAAGATAATAAAAATTTCTTAGGAATTAATTATTTTTTTTAGAATTTTCTTTACATAAAAAAACTAATAATAAAAAAATACGTTTTCTTTTTAGTTGTCATCTGTATTTTCATGCCGCTTTGCCATGTTATTTTTGACGTATTTGTTCATTGTGCAAGGAACTTCTGATTATGCATTGCATTCGCAATACGTGTTTGCCTTTATCTTAGTTGGATATTATTTCTGACTTTATTTGTTTCTTGGTAAAGCTTGCTTGACGCGTGCTCCCTACTTCTTCAGTGCTTTCATCTGCTCTTGACGACTTGCTCGCTTTGGTAGCCGCCGCTACTACCCTTGTACTTCTTCACAATTTATTGCATTTCGCTATTGCTTTTTAGATATCATGAGAAGTAGGAAATAAAGAGCGTGTGCTTAAAGTCGCTGTTTAAAGACCTGTAGCAGGCATTCTGCACTTCATTGGCTATATGTGTTGCTTGTGTTTGTTTCTTTGTTTGATTGATCGATGAGTCCCTCAATTTAGGAATTGAGATCACGACTTCGCTCTCAGTGCATGCACCCTATAGGATTTTATCGCTTTCCTTTATTTCTTGTTGATCGATGAGTCACTCAATTTAGAAATTGAGATCACGACTTCGCTCTCATTGCATGTTCCCTATAGGATAGTTCTGTTAGACTTTCTTTGGCATGCTAACCTAGGTAGGATCTCTCGAGGTGTGCTCTTGAGCGTATTAGCTTGTTTGCTTTGTCCTTGTACATACTATGTTCCCTTAGGATACGCTTGCTCCGTTCGGACGCAAGTTAGACCTTAGGTTATAAACTATGCATGCTAACATTAGGTAGACGTTTCCCTTTCATTCATCCTTGACTTAGGGCTACTATTGTATGATAACATTAGGTTTAGAAATATGCTAGTCTCCCTTTGACTTTTCTTTCCCCTTTTTTCATATGCATTTAAAACTAAAACTTTTTTTCTTTCAAACTTCGAAATACTTTAAAAAAATTTACTAACGAGAATCATATCTTTGTTAAGTATGAGAGATGATAAGAGGGTTTCTTCTCGACCTTATTGTTCTCTTATTCTAAGCTTTGGTGTGGTTCAAGTTTCAAAGACTTATTTCATGAATAATTAGAGAAATGGCTAAAATATTTCTCTTGAGATTAACTAGTTGTTATCCACAAGAAAAAACACCAACAAACACAAACTCTTTTTTCCATTGGGCTTTTCTTTCAAACTCTTTTCAAAAGAGCATGTTAATTCACTTCTGTGCTGACGCGTAAGTCTCCAAAGGTCGAGTTGTGGCAAAAGGAGAAATTAATATTGTTCATTAAAAAACACAAACCAATTCAAACCTTTTTGTGCGCCTAAGCACCTTTTCTCCAAAACTTTTTCAAAAGAGCATGTTAATTCACTTCTGTGCTGACGCGTAAGTCTCCAAAGGTCGAGTTGCGGCAGAAGGCGAAATTAATATTGTTCATTAAAAAAAATACAAACCAACAAAAACATGTGAGCCGAACTACGGCTGCTCTGATTCCTTTAAAGGGATACGTAGGCATCGGGGTAGGGCCCGAACGAGCAAAATTTTATTTTCCCTACATTCTTTTCTCATTTCTTTTGCATGCATTCTCCCTTCAGTAGTATAGTAAACAGTAAGCATAGATTGAACACACCCATAAGATAGACAACAAGAGTGGATACCGTAGAGTGCTACGGGCGTGTGGGGTGCTAATACCTTCCCCTTGCGTAACAGACTCCCTTACCCGATCTCTCGGTCGCAAGACCGTGACTTCTCCTTTCTCAGGTTTTATCAATGTTTACCTTTCCCTACATGTGGGATAAAAGACGTTCGATGGCGACTTCATTGTTTGATGATTTTCAACCGGTTGTTTCAGCTGGCGGATTCACTGGGGATCATGTCGACCAAATACTGGTCCATCCCAGAGTCGCTCCTAGCTCTTGGCTCCTTTCTTTGGGTGTTTATTTTTATGCTTTCAGTTTATTCATTCATTTTGTATATACCTGAGCATATGTATGCATTGCATTTTACTGTCTTACATATACTGTTGTTGTACTGGATCTGCTTCTTGATTGGGTGGGGATGTTACTATTGAGGTAAAAGGCCCAGTACCCAGGCCAGAGTGTACTAGGACACTAGGAATAGAGTGGGGGCATGACGGCTATAGGATGTGGTCTGAATAGTGCAGTCATATCATATACCATGCTCGGATGAGGTTCAATTGAAGGTATTTTCATCATGCACGTCTGTGTTGTGATGATTTTACTTTCAAACGAACCTGTTATTTTCGAGTTACCCTTGCCTTACCCTAACCTAGTCTTCACCCGTGAGTGGGGAGTGAATTCTTATCATAGGTACAATTGGTGACTGTTGTACCCCAAAATTTTCCCTCCCATATTTCCCAACGCATGACAAGTGAGGTCCCCAAATTGCTCAAGGAAGTCCAAGAGTTGACCAGACAAACTCTCGCCTAAGGCAGTCTATCTCAAATTAGGGTTTCCATCTTCAACAAGATGTGTGAATCACAAAGGACTCAGATTCTCACCATTGTCCTATCATGTTCTCAAGATCATCCATGTAAAATTTCAAGCCTTGCAGAAGAAGTTTGCTCAGTCAATTGCCCAAATGCCTGAAAATCAATTGTGCTAGGTCAAAAGTCAATTATGGCCCACATAGAGTCAAACTTCAATATTTTTGGTCAACATCCTCATTTTTAATTATTATCCATCATTTGATAAATGGTTGATCATGATTCCTCAAGGATTGCTCACAATTCATCAAAACCCAAAAGTTGCTAAATTAGGGTTTTATAGGAAAAGTCAACTCAACTTTGACCAAGCATAACTTTCTCATACTTTATCAAAAATGACCCATACAAATCTCATTTTGAAGAGGATGCAGTTCCCTACAATTCATCTTCATCTCCCAAGTTCAGAATATGCACTCACAAAAAGATATGAATTTTGACATTATAGGTCCTTTTGAAAAGTCAACAAAAACACCTTTTGGGTCAAAGCTTCATACATGAACATGGAAGACTCAATTGAGATGAGACCAAAAGGGTTACTTATAGGACATCCTAAGCTTTCTAAAAAGTCCAATAACACCTCTCTAGGGTCAAAATTGAGAGAGTTATGCATTGGCCAAGTTGACCATTTTTGCAAAATTGCCAAAAGTCAAATGTGCTCAAATTTGCATTTCTTGCTAACTGGGCCCAACTTTTTATGCTTGCACCTCAATCATAATGTGGTCCATGACTCAAATACTTATCCACACATTATTTTCTGAATTTTTCAATTTATTTGGATTTTTCATTAATTAAAAAGTGAATTAAATCAAATAAATAATGAAAATTATCAAAGATATGATTTGATTTGTTTTTTTTACAGATTGGCAACCAAGATATGCTGAGCTTGCATGATCAATTCGAATTAATGGCAATTGGTACAAGAAAGGCATGATTGGCATGAAAATAGAAATATATCATACAAATTGAAAACCAAATCAAATCTTGGATAAATGCAAAGATTCAATCCAAAATTGTTAACCTAATTCACTCTAGGTTATATAATGAAGGATTCTAGATCAAAAGAAGGAGGTTGGCAGTCGTGAAAACACCAAAAGAAAACTCAAAAAATTTCAAGAAAGTGGGTGATCATTCTTGGACTTAGAGAGTGATTCAAGCCATTCTAAGGCTACCAATAGACTCCTGGACATCTCCAAAAGGGATCTCAATCAATTGCAAGCATTTTCACGTCCGGAATCGTAAGCTACAGGCACCACGGTTTGCCTAAAAACTTAATTTTGATTTCATTGATTTACTCATCATAAGCATGTTTTAATTATATATTATTGTTCATCATTGAGTTTGCAAGCTATTGGTACCACTTAATTGCATTTACAGTGCAGGAATCACGATATGCCATTGTTAGGGTTCCTTTGCTCGTTTTAGGGGTTTGCAGTATAGGCAAAATTAGGCCTGGATTCTGGTACCATGATACTCGTGAGGATAAGACGAGTTGATTGGTGCCTTTACTTTTCATTTATATAGCTTGTGTAGGATTTTTGAATGTCACAGGTTTGTAGCTACAACAAGATGTCCGTAGGTAAAAGTCTTGTTGCCTAAAACGACAGTCTGGGGAAGAAAAAGCTTACGTGGTAGCGTGTGACTCGTCCATTTGAATCTTCGCGCATTTTCTGAATACATTATTTGTTTTGATTATATTGTTTTACTTCTATTATGTGAATAACAAAAGCGCGTAGCACATATGGCAAACAGGCACTGGGGGCGAGCATGAGGACCTGGGTTCGATCCCCAGGTCCCAACCTTTTTTTGTATTATTTTGCTTCATGTGATCAGGTACACTACAATCTCAAGTGCCCACCATATGCCATCAAATTCAACCATCAGATTCATCAGCAAGCTAGATCTAACGTGCCAGCATTAAAGGACCATGATATGCACTCAAGTCAACACCTCACTGAACCAAGCGTGGTCAAACAGGCTGGTGTTATTTGGGCCACAAAAATCATATCTGCACCCCCCCCCCATAATTGCTAACAATCAGGCCCATCTCTAACTTGTTTTTATTTCTTTTCTTTAATTCTTTTAATATTTCTCTTAATCATTTTAATTAACAAATTAATCATTTTTTTTATAAAATCATAAAATCAAGAATTCATAAAAAAATTAGAATTTTTTTTATTATCAAATTTAATTTAATTTAGTTTAACTTAGGGAAATTTTAATTTATTTTATAAATAAAACCAAATAGCAAATTAGGTTTAAACTCTTGATTTAATTTTCTTTCTTTCTCAAATAAAATAAAAAAACACAAAAAATAGGTTTTTAGAATAAATTAATTTATTTTTCTTAATTTAAAATTAATTAGAACTTAGGATTTTATTTTTAATTCAATTATTTCATTATTTTCTCAAATAACAAAACATGACAAAAACATTTTTTTAATCAATCGCAAATAGGTTTAGTCAAGGGTCAAAACCCTAGTCGTTTCGTACTTAATTCGTCGCGCGCTTGTTAATTACTTTGCCAATATTTTTGTAACTGTTCATGGTTTGTAATAGTTAATTTAGGGTTTTTATTTACTGTTTAAATTCCCGGGTTTTTGGCTATGTAATTAATCCCCCTCCCCGAAGCCTTGTAATAGCGTAGATTTATTTTCTCGCATTTTTAATTCCTGCAAATATTTAACTGTTTAGATGTATGCTAATAGGATTGTATGGCAAGAATGCATGACAAATTAATACAGTTAGAAAACCCTAATGTGCAAAGATAAATAACTGAAACAAATCACTCGCACATATCACTCTTAGGGTATACTCTCACTTCGGTTGCCTCCGGTAAACGATCATTAAGCATAGGGTGTCTTAGTGGTTGCCCTCCTGTCTAAAAAAGATCAAAGGTCCCATTCGAATGTTGCCTCAAAAATGTTGCCTCAAAAATGTTGCCTCGAATATGATCTTAAGACTCTAGGGTTATTACTAAGGTATCCTAATATTGCTTTAGTGATCGTACGTCCATTTCGAATTGACCCTTATAAATTCCAACGATGGTGCTACCTATTTCTCAATAGTAGGATAACGCTGTCTAAAGGAAATAAGAATAGAAACGATCTTTTTTGAGTAGGTAGATGCTAGTAGGTACTTGCTCAAATCAAAACTTTTCACACTTACACTTTCCAAACAAATTTTCAAAACAACTTCGTCACACCTTTGAGGACTGATACAAGGGTTATCACGAAGTCAAACTTTTCAAAAACAAAGCACACAAATACAAGCAATTGAAAAATGAGCAAGTACCTAAGAGCCCATGGAAAACCATGGATAGAAAGGGTGCTAACACCTTCCCTTTCTATAATCTACCCCCCGTACTCAGAATATCTCGAAAAAGGATTTTTTTTCTGTACTTTTTTCCTTTCCGATTGGATGAAATAAAAGTAGGTGGCAACTCTTGCTTACCGCGACATTTTGCAAATAAAAAATGCAAAATGCAAACCAGTATTAAACACTCGGTTCTGCCACCGTATCACAGTGACTATATTCAGACTGTTACTTATGATTATGTCCTGGATTTCTGCCGGTAATTATGAGGTTCTCAGATTTATTTTCTGAGGTTCCGGCTATGATCTTCATGGAATTCTTCCGGTTATGTTTCAGACCTGTGATCCTGGTATTAACAGACTATAAAGAGATAGTACAACAGAAATCAGTATCATGGAAGTAGTAACCCCATGATCATTTGCACGTACATCATAGCATATTTACCTTTCAAATATATATATATATATATATATATATATATATATATATATATATATATATATATATATATATATATATATATATATATATATATATATATATATATATGTCGATGATTAATTCACATGTGCATTGTCATTTCCAGGATCTCCCTAGAGTTTCCTTTTCCTCTAAAGAATGGCAAACAATATTGATATCGTCCTAAAGACAAAGAGGGATAACTTCAGCTATCAGTTTCGTCCTAGTATTTGGCCCTCTCTTGAAGAACTCAGGGACCTCATGAATTGTCAACAAATGGGTATTTTTGGTGAAAGATATGGGAATCTCCTATCTTTGTTGGATGCTCGGGTTGACGATAAGGCTGTACAAACCCTGTTACAGTTCTATGATCCGGAGTTGCGTTGTTTCACTTTTCAGGACTACCAGTTAGCACCTACTCTTGAGGAGTACGCTCATCTTCTCCACATTAAGCTCACTAGTCATGTTCCATTTGTTCGAGTCCCTATTGAGCCTGACTATGAGGCTATTGTTAATGTTCTTTATTTGAGCCTTAACGATGTAAAAGGGAAATGAAAACGTAACAAAGTCACTTGTGATCTTCCTGTAGATTTCTTGGTAAGTAAAGCTAAGGAAATGGATAACATAGGAAACTGAGATGCTTATTATGCTATGTTGGCTACTACCATTTACGGAGTTATATTATTCCATGAGATTAAAGATATAGTAGGCTTGGCTGCTCTTTGCGTCTTCATGAATAAGAATCTGATACCTACACTATTAGTTGATACCTACCATGTCATCGACTCTAGGCATGGAAAGAAAGGAGTAGTGGTATGATGCATACCAATACTTTACAAATGGTTCACGACACTGTTACCCACCAAAGGGCCATTCAAATAAGATCCTCGTTCATGGGCATCCAAAGTAATGACACTAACCTCTTTTGATATCCAATGGTACAAACTTAAGGTTGATAGCACTGAAGTCATCTCTCACTGTGCATGTTTCTCTAATGTTCCACTCATAGGAACAAAGGGGGTTATCAACTACAACCCAGTACTCGTTCTTCGCCAATTAGGTTATGCCATGAGGCGTCCACCCACGACCAAGGAGGTTGAACCTATGTATTGCAAAAAGGGAGAAGATCTGGAATTATTGAAGAAAGTGGAAATTGCTTGGGCACATGTTGGAAGGAAAGGAAAGGAATTCTTTGGGTTAAAAGAGGTATTAGCTTTTGATCCTTATGTGGATTGGTTGAAGGAAAGAGTCAAAACTCTTATGTTGCCTTTTGAAAAGGAAATATCCTTGTATCTTCAACCCACTAAGTTATAGCACGATGTGCCTAAGGAACGCTTCTACCAAGTACAATTGGAAAACAGGGACCTTCGTCAAAATCTGGAAGACAAAAAAATGGAAATATATTTCTTAACAGAAAAGAAAAAGGGCTTGGCCCATCAACTAAAAGAGTATGAAGGGGAAGGTAGCTCCAAAAAACGACCCAGAGTCGAAAACTCCTTTGTATCTATGGAAGAGTACCAGATAGTCCTCGCCGATGCAGAGAAGAATCCTCAAGAAACTTTGAAATTCCAAATGGTCAACAATAGAAACAAAGCCAAAGCTAAAGAGTTGGGAAACCAATTTAAAGCTGTTAGGATGGAGTTGGAGGAGAAAAAAGATCAAATGACCGAAGTGATGAAAGAGAATGCAAGACTCCGAGACAAGATAAAGGAGATAGAAAAAGCGCCCATACCTATACCTTTTCCAGAATGTAAAGAATGTGATCGCTTCCTAGAGCAATGCGTGTACTTGGAGAGACAATTGTTTCGGAAATATGTGGTAATGGATAGCTTCTCTTGTGGACGGGATCGTGAAAAGACAAAGAAATTATTCAAAGAAATCAAGGAATGGAGTGAAGAGTACTTCCGGCAAGGAGGACCATTATACTACACAGAGATTAGCGATCCACCACTTTGATTGTCTTGTTCTCTCTTTTTTTGCTTTAATGTCATTAGATCACCACCAGTCTTGTTGGATGGGGTCGTTTAAATTTCATTACATATTATGAATCATGCTTGTAAGAAGTTACCATTTGATCATATGAATGATATTTTTAATGAAATCAATTGTTGTCGAATCTTCTTCTCGCCGATTGTCTCTCTTATCATGTTGTTTAAAATTCCTAGGGGTGATAAAACTTTGGGTGTCCTAGAAATGATAAAACATCTCATACACAACCATGCATTCATACATATCATATTACTATAAGTGATTATGGCAGGTCTTCTTATTTCTTGATTTGGGCCTCCCCTTTGCAGAAGATAGCCACTACGAATTCTCATCGTTATAATACTCGAAGCACTTCCAAGAGACAGATGGAACAGATTCAAGCAGATGTTGTGGCTATGGGAACCATGATGGATACTCGAGTCGATCAGTTGATGGAGATTATTCAGAACATGGATCGTCAACAAGAGGAAATGAGAGCCAGATTGTGAGGCCTGCTGAAGCTTTGAATAATAGGTGTGAAAATTTGAACATTAATCCACCAGGAGTCGTCATCAACAATCCTAACGGTATTCTGAAGGCTCAGAATGTGGTGGAGAACCCGGGAGGCACTCGGAACATGAACCGGGATTCAAATGTCGGTCTGAATACCCAAAACGGTCAACATGCAAATTTTAGCAACCTTACAGGTAACCAAGGCATCCCTGGGAATCAAGTTGTGGGGAATCCTCCCCCACCTACTCCTGTTCATTAGAACACTGAATAACCTATCGTATTACCAAGGCCTACTCACATTCCTGTTAGGCCGGTGGAAGAAGATAATTGGGAATACTGGATGACTAATGTGGAAGAACCAACTGAAGCTAGCAAGAAGTTCCATATGCTTGAAGAATGGATGCGCAGGTTTGAAAGTCAAGGTGCAATAGGCTTAACATGTCTGATTTAGGCTTAGTGCCCGAAGTAAGGATTCCCCCAAAATTCAAGGTACCTGATTTCGTAAAGTACAAAGGCACTTCCTGTCCAAAGACCCATGTTAAGTCTTTCTATCGGAAGATGTCTGCGTATTCTAATGACGAGAAACTATTGATGCACTTCTTTCAAGACAGTTTGACAGGTGGCCCACTCGAATGGTACATGCACCTGGAAAGTAGTCGTATCCGTACATGGAGAGAATTGGTTAAAGCTTTTGTTATGCACTATCAGTATAACACTGACATGGCTCCTACAAGAACCCAACTACAGAACTTATCCCAAAAATGGGATGAATCTTTTAAAGAGTACGCCCAGAGGTGGCGAGAGATAGATGAAAAAGTGAAACCTCCCATGTTGGAACGAGAAATGGTGGAGATGTTTAGTAGTACGTTGCAAGGCCAGTATTGCATAACTTGTAGCATATCAGGTACTTTTGTTGAGATGGTAACACATGGGGAGCGAATTGAGATCGGAATTAAATTGGGGAAAATCTAAGACGTCCTGGTTGGGAAGTGCTGGTAATACTAAAAAGTCTTTCGGGGGTCACCCAAAGAAAAAGGAAGGGGAATCAAGTGCGATCTATCCTCGGAAGGAGAAAGGCAGGTATCAGGATTACAACCATCAGGCTGCTGCTATAACAATTCCAATAGCTCCCCCTTAACGTCCAACATATACACCCCAACAGAACAATTAACAAAAACTAAGACCCCCCTAGAAAGTTTGACGTGCTTCCAATGACATATGTTGAGTTGTTTCCTCAGTTACTCGAGCTAAAATTGATTGAGTTGCGTATGTTGAAAGTCGACCCCGAAAGGTTGTCGATTCACTTTGATGCTAATGCCTGGTGTGATTTCCACTATGGAGGGCAGGGGCATACTATCGATAATTGCTATGCTTTCAAGCACATGGTCAAAGACCTATTAGACACTCAAGCTATTAATTTTGGACCAGCACCTAATATTACAAATCAACCTCTACCGTCTCACGGAGGTTCCATGTTAGTGCCATCATTGAAGAAGAAAGCTTGGATCTGGTTATGGATGTCGACCAGTTAACTACCCCCTTTTATTCGTGAAAGAGAAGCTGACGAGCAAAGGTGTATTTTTGGGCTGCGGGATGGAATGTGCCGCTTGTTTAAAACAGCCATAGGGTTGTCAATTATTGAGAGGTGCGGTTCAGGATTTAATTACAGAGGGGTTTCTTCAGTTTAATCGCAAGATCGTTAAGCCTGAGATCAATAATAATGAATTCAATGTGATAACCATTCCGGTCAAACAAAAAACTACCCGGGTACCTGTGACGATTCTGGTACCTGCTAAGAAATCTCCACTACTTATCACTATGCCTGGTCCAGTGTCATACGTTAGTGACAAGGCGGTACCTTGGAGTTATGGTGGCGAACTTTACCATCAGGGGAAGAAGGTTGTTACTCAGAGGTCTGAGGAAGACAAGTTTGGAGAAGAGAAGCCTGCAGTACTCGATATTGTCAGCAAAAGCCGAATTACCCGCAGTGGCAGGGTTTTCTCCCCACCAGAACAACCTGAAGTTAGCACAGAAGACGCAACTAAGGCTAAATGAAAGCGGATTATGGTCAATAGCGACAAGCCAGGGCTGAGTCCCCATATTCCTTTTTTTGATGATGAAATGTCTAAGGATGCAGTCGAGTTAATGCGGTACATAAAGAAGAGTGACTACAAGATCATTAACCAGTTAAGTCAAACACCCTCAAAGATATCCATCCTCGCCTTGCTCAGAGATTCAGAATCCCATAGAAATGCACTAATGAAGCTGTTAGGAACCTCTTTTATTCCCCAAGAGATATCTGTGAATCAATTTGAGGGAATTGTGAATAGCATTTCTGTAAGTAATGGGCTGGGTTTCACGGACTTCGACTTACCCCCTGAGGGGATGAAGCATAACAAAGCATTGCACATCTCTATGGAGATTGCAAAAACTACCTTATCTCGCGTGCTAGTTGATACAGGTTCCTCTCTCAACATACTACCCAAGTCTACTCTTTTGAAACTGGATTATGAGGGGCTTTCATTGAGGCCGAGTGATTTGATTGTTAAGGCTTTCGATGGGTCCAAAAGGATTGTGTTCGGGGAAGTCGACTTGCCGATCAAGATAGGACCCCAAGTGTTTGAAGCTACCCTCTTTATCATGGACATAAACCCTTCCTACTGCTCTTTGATTGGCCGCCCATGGATCCATGGGGATGGTGCCGTCACCTCCACTCTACACCAGAAGCTGAAGTTTTTACTGAATGGAAAGGTGGTCACCGTTTGCGGCGAAGAAGATTATATTGTCAGTCACCTGAGTTCTTTCCGCTATGTTGAAGTGGAAGGAGAATTCCATGAGACATCATTGCAAGCCTTTGAAACTATACAGGTTGTTAGGGCTCCTCATCAAGAAGACAGAAAGCCAGAAGTCCCCATGTCATCCTATCGCCAGGCACAAGCGATCGTTCAGTCTGGTCATCCAGAAGGCTAGGGAAGAGTGTTGGATCTCCCTACTCAGACATATAAGAAAGGTTTAGGCTTTGTTGCTAATCAAGGAAGGTAGTCGCTACTCCCAAAGGTCAAGGTATTCCTCCACCAATTCTATTTGTCAGTGGTGGAATCATCCAGGAAGAGGCTCATGCTGTGAGTGAGGGAGATGGCAGCGATTGTGAGATGGATAGGTGGGTTCATCCAACCATGCCGGGCGAAAATCTTACCAACTAGTTCGCCGAGGACATCATCGAAGTCACCCGTTATGAAGAGTAACTTTCTTTTATTTGTTATCATACAATAATCCCTATGTCCTACCTAAGACATAGTGGACATGCTGTAAGGCCACAATGTTTTTTCATTACAAGTTTATTCATCAATGAAGAATGTCTTTTGTTTTCAAATGTTTCGCTCCTTATCTTTCCGAAATTTTAGATAAGGCACGAGGCTTTATTTTCTTTTTTACATCTAAGACTAAAATAAAAATAAAAATAATCATGCAGATTGTGTCCTTCATTAATCCCAGAAAGTGTCGGGAATGATTCCGCTATGACTCTCTATGACTTTGAAAATCCAATATATCAAGCTGAAGAAGAAACTGAGGGGGACCGCGAACTCCCTGAAGAGTTGGCTAGATTATTAAGGCAAGAAGAAAAGGTCATTCAGCCGCACCAAGAGACCACTAAGTTGATCAACTTGGGTACCGAAGAGGTCCGAAAAGAAGTTAAGATTGGGGCTGCTCTAGAAGACAGTATCAAGCACGGATTAATTGCAATGCTCTGTTAGTATGCAGATATCTTTGCTTGGTCCTAGGAATACATGCCTGGGTTAGACACGGACATTGTTATGCACAAGCTACCTCTTAGGCAAGAGTGTCCTCCTGTTAAGCAAAAGCTTCGAAGAACTCATCTCAAGATGTCTAAGAAGATCAAAGAGGAGGTTCATAAACAATTTAACGCTGGCTTTTTGAAAGTAACTTCTTATCCACCATGGATTGCGAATATTGTACCAGTACCTAAGAAGGATGGAAAGGTCAGAATGTGTGTGGACTATAGGGACTTGAACAGAGAAAGTCCTAAAGATGATTTCCCGTTGCCGCACATTAATGTTTTAGTTGACAATACTGCTCAAGCCAAAGTGTTCTCCTTCATGGATGGTTTTTCTGGCTATAATCAGATTAAAATGGCACTAGAAGACATGGAGAAGACTACTTTTATTACTCCTTGGGGAAAATTTTGTTATAAAGTGATGCCCTTTGGTCTGAAGAATGCCGGGGCGACTTATCAATGTGCTATGGTCACTCTCTTCCATGACATGATGCATAAATAGATTGAATTATATGTTGACGATATGATTGCCAAATCCCAGACAGAAGAGGAATATCTCGTTCATTTGTTGAAATTGTTTGAAAGATTAAGGAAGTTCATACTAAGGCTGAATCCAAATAAGTGCACCTTCGGAGTGAGATCAGGGAAACTGTTAGGGTTCATCGTAAGCGAGAAGGGAATTGAAGTTGACCCTAGTAAGATAAAAGCTATACAAGAAATGTCGGTGTCGGAAACAAAAAAAGAGGTTTGTGGCTTTCTCGGGAGATTGAACTACATTTCTAGATTCATCTCCCACCTTGCAGCCACTTGTGAACCAATCTTTAGATTGTTAAAGAAAAGCCAGACGGACAGGTGGAATAACGATTGCCAGGCGGCATTTGATAAGATTAAAGAATATTTGATGGAACCTCCAATTATCTCGCCTCCGGTAGAAGGTAGACCCTTGATAATGTACCTAAAGGTGTTAGAGAACTCAATGGAGTGTGTATTAAGGCAACATGATGTGGCTGGTCGAAAAGAGAACACAATATATCACTGTGATCGGTGGATCTGGAACTGACTGTTTAACGCTGGTTCGCGAAATGTCGCGGTAAGCAAGAGTCGCCACCGTCTTTTATTTTCTCCAACATGGAATGGACAAAAGCACAGAAAAATTCCTTATGAGATTATCTCTCGGTTCGGGAGGTAGATTTATAGAAAGGGAAGGTGTTAGCACCCTTTCTATCCATGGTTATCCATGGGCTCTTAGATACTTGCTCATTTGTGTTTTCAAAATGTTTGTTTGCTTTTCAATTGTGAGTGGGTTTGAAAAAGTTTCGTTTAAAGATTTCAGATCGACTCTTGTATCAGTCCTCAAGAGTGTTTGAAAAATTGTTTTTGAAAGCTTTTTGAAAAGTGTCGGTGTGAAAAGAAGTTTTGATTTGTTTTGAATTAGAGCAAGTATCTATGAGTCATCTACCTACCCTAAGGAATTAGGCTGTGTAAGAGTCCTTTAGATAGTGCTATCCCACCATTGAGAGGTAGGTAGCACCATCGTTGGAGGTGTTCGGGTCAATTCGATGATTAGGGACAGTGTGGTCGCCAGAGCAACAGTAGGATACCTTAGAAGCTACCCTTATGCCATTGATCCTTTTTTAATCCGAGGCAACTTTTCCGAGGCAACTGGATCATGGACATAAGGACTTACTAAAATGTCTTGTACTCGACGACCACGTTTCGAGGGGCAAGGCAACAGTGTGGTCACCAGAGCAACAGTAGGACACCTTAGAAGCTACCCTTAGGCTATTGATCCTTTTTTAATCCGAGGCAACTTTTCCGAGGCAACTGGATCATGGACATAAGGACTTACTAAAACGTCCTGTACTCGACGACCACGTTTCGAGGGGCAAGGCAACAGTGTGGTCACCAGAGCAACAGTAGGACACCTTAGAAGCTACCCTTATGCCATGTTCATGGAAATAAGGACTTACTAAAACGTCCTATACTCGACGACCACGTTTCGAGGGGCAAGGCAACAGTGAGGCGTACCCTAAGAGTGGTGTGTGAATTTGTGTATCGTTTTCATGTTAATATTTGTCTTTGATCAGGCATTGGTGAGCTACGAGTTATTTTTAATTGTCATGCATTCTTTCATACAAGTTAACAGTTAAAGGGGGTGCGGAAAATAAATTGCGGAAACGTAAATCCTACGCTATTACAAGGCGCGGGTCTATACATCGCCAAAAATTTACAAAGACCCATTTTTTAGTAAATGAATACGGAAAGTAAAAAAACAGTAAAAGGTCCTATTTACTATTACATATCCGGAGCAATTACATAATAATCGAACAAATTAAATACGCGCGAATAAAGAAAAGGAAATTAATTTTTGTCTTTTTTTGGTAATTAAATGAAATTGAAAACTAATTAATTATTTTAATTACAAGAAAATATTTTTTTTGTTTTATATTTTTTATGAAAATAAAATAGAAATAAAAAGAAGCAAAGTTAAAGATTAACCTAAATCTAAATCTATTTTAATTATTAAAATGTTAAAATGGCCTAATTAAAAACTAGTTCAATTATGATTTATTTACAAAATAAAAATAATAATAAAAGTGTTAATTATATTTTTTTTGGGTTTTTTATGAAAATGCTAGTTAAATTAATTTAATGATAGAGTAATTATTTTTTTTTGTGTTTTTGGATCAATTTTGATAATTAAAAGCAAAATAAAAGTCAAATTAATGATTATTTAACAATTAATTAAAATATGCATGCAAAAATATTATTTTTAATGTCAAAAATTAAATAAACATTTTTCTGATTAAAATGCAAAAAGAAAATATTTTTTATGAATTTTTAATGCATGAGAAAATTATTTGAATATAAATTAAATTAGGATAAAATATAAAAAAGGGGAAAAAAACAAAGGAATTATGTTAATTATGGAAAAGGTGAAAGAAATGCCAGAACCAGGACTTGAACTCGTGCCCTTTGGAGAAATCCACTAATGCATTGCCATCTGAGTTGTGTGCGCTGCGGATTTCTATTCGCAGGAAGTTTCGCAGGCTGCTTCAAAAATAGTCCTCAGGCCATGAAAACGCCACCTAAAGTCATGGATACATTCGTCTTGGTCCCCTGATCACATCCCTACTCATGGTTCGTCTTGATTTCTCCTGAAAACCAAACGCCTAAAAACAAAATACACAAACCCTAGGCACAGATTTGGTCATACAAGGCATAAAAATGGAATTGAATAATGCTATTAGATCCAAAATCAAACAAGCAACATGATTATACCAAAAAAATTGAGAAAAGATGCAAGAATGGAGAGTATGGATTTCGTGCATAGGGGTGAGTTTGAGACAACTTACAGCGTCGTGTAGGTGATCTCAGGCTGCATTTTTGGTCTCTTCAGCTTCAGGGCGTGGCAATGAAGAAGGTTATGTGCTTCTTTTGATCTCAAAGTGCCTGTAACCTAGCTTTCAATCCCTCACTTTTTTGACAAATTTTTATATTGGTTCTGGCCGTTTTTTAGCTTTCTAGGTCGTGAATTTGCTTGTGTTAGCTTGCATACCTCTTATGTAATGTGTCTTGATCAGAATTAAAGCCAATAATGCAATGCATTCATGCTTGGGATTCTCCATAAACTCCATTGAAGCACTTTCCATTCTTAAGCCAAAATTTAAATTCTTGCTTCTTTTAGGCCCTTGCACGAAATTGGAATGTCAATGATGGTGATTCAAAGCTAGTCAAAGCAAAATATGTCCCTTAATTAACTTCTTTGATTTTATTTGATTTTAAATGATTTTAAATGAATTAAATCAAATAAAATTAAATAAAAATGAAAAAATTAATTTTAAATTTTGAAATAATTTGTGGGACATGTGGGAAGCATGGCCAAGCTGAATCAAGTGGAAAAAGTGGGCCCCTTTTGTCAAAAATGAAATTTCAAGGATAAATGATTTTGGCCATTTCACAAAAATTTCCCAACTTCTCCAATGCATATCTTGCTCAACTTTGAAGCTATGAACATGTTCTTGGACATTTTGGAAAGGTCTTGAAGTCCTCTAACCAATGTCTTTGGTCCCATGTCATTTTAATTTACCAATCTCAAGTTATGGTCTTTGACTTAAAGTGCCTTTTTGTTGACTTTTGAAAATGACCTATAATGTTGAAATTGATAACTTTTTGTGAGAGCATTTCTTGGACTTGGAATGTGAAGATGAGTTGTAGGAAATGTCCTCCCCTTCAAGATGAGAATTGGATGGGATTTTTCTGATGAACCATGAGGAAGTTATGCCTTGGTCAAGTTACAGTTGACTTTTCAGCTCTCCAAAAATAGAAACTTTTGCATCTTGAGACTTTTTGAGCCATTCTTGTGGAATCATGGTCAAGACTTGACCAAATGATGATTGTGGCTTCAAAATAAGATGTTGACCAAAAATTTTGACTTTTGACTGCCAAATGACCATTTTGCCCCTACAGTTGACTGTTGAGCAATTAGGGTTTTTGACTGTGCAACTTGACCTTGTGAGCCTTGAAACTTGACATGTAGGTGCTTGACAATGTTTATGAGCATAGGAGACTTGATTGAGCCCTTGAAAACTTCAATTTCCTTGCAAGAACCAAAACCCTAGTTTGACTGGCTTAGGAGGATGGTTGACTGTTTAGCCCTTGAGTAGACCTTGAACCATTTGAGGTGATGCTTGGCAAAACTTTGAAGATTATGGGAGGGAAAATTTTGGGGTACAACAATCACCTTAGCAAAAAGTTTACCAACTGTGAAGTAAGATACTCATTGCTCAAGAAAACTTGTTGCGCTTTGGTATGGGCTGCTCGCTGACTAAGACAGTACATGTTGACTCATACCACCTTATTGATCTCTAAGATGGACACAATCAAGTATATCTATAAAAAACCAGTCCTCACGGGAAGGATAACTCATTGGCAAATGATTTTAACTGAATATGACATCCAATATACTACCCAAAAGGCTATTAAGGGTAGTATATTGGCAGATCATCTTGCTCACCAACCCATGAAAGATGACTATCAGCCAATGAAGTTTGAGTTTCCTGATGAAGACATCATGTACATACGGGATTGTAACATCTCAGGCCCAAAGGAAGGACCCAAACCAGGACCGCGATGGACGATGGTGTTCGATGGTGCCTCCAATGCGTTAGGTAATGGTGTCGGTGCAGTGATTACTTCTCCTGAAGGTTTTGATACTCCTCTTACTGCCAGGATTTACTTTGATTGTACGAACAATATGGCTGAGTATGAAGCTTGTACTTTTAGGTTAGAAGCTTCCATTGATTTGCGAATCAAGATAATAGAAGTATATGGAGATTCTGCTCTGGTAATTAGCCAAATCAAAGGAGATTGGGAGACTCGTCACCAAAATTTGATTTCGTAACGCGAGCATGTGTTGAAGCTAACCCCTTATTTTGATGAGATTACTTTCAATCATATTCCAAGGGAGGAGAATAACTTGGCAGACGCCTTGGCTACTCTTTCATCCATGTTTAAAGTTAGATGGGCAAATGAGGCTCCTTCTATCACTATCCTAAGGTTGGATGAATCGACGTTCTGTTATGGAATAGAAGAAGATTTTGTTGACGAGAAGCCATGGTTTTATGATATCAAAAGGTTTCTTAAGACCCAAGAATACCCATAAGGTACTTCTGTCACAGATAAGAAGACTTTACGGAGGTTTACCGCCAAGTTTTTCCTCGACGGTGATGTGCTGTATAAGAGGAGTTATGTTCCATTCTGCTCAGATGCATGGATAGACACGAAGCAAGTACGATCATAGAAGAAGTGCACGAAGGTTCTTTTGGGACACATTCTAGCAGGCATACTATGGCCAAGAAAATCTTGAGGGTAGGTTATTATTGGTCAACAATGGAAAACGATTCCTACGAGCATTCCAAGACTTGCTACAAGTGTCAGATTTATGCTGACAAGATGCATGTGCCGCCCAATCCTATAAATGTCCTAACTTCACCTTGGCCTTTCGCGATGTGGGGTATTGATATGATTGGCCGGATTGAGCCGGCCGCTTCCAACGGGCACCGTTTCATCTTGGTGGACATCGACTACTTTACTAAGTGGGTTGAAGTAGCGTCTTATGCCAATATCACTAAACAGGTGGTAGCGTGTTTCATCAAGCAAAACATAATTTGTCGATACGGGATCCCCGAGAAGATTATTACCGACAATGGGTCAAACCTCAATAATAAGATGATGAAAGAGTTGTGTGAAAACTTTAAGATAAAACATCGCAACTCTTCTCCTTACCGTCCTAAGATGAATGGTGCGGTTGAGGCAGGCAACAAGAATATTAAGAAGATTATGCAGAAAATGGTCATCACTTATAAAGATTGGCATGATATGCTACCATTCGCTTTACATAGTTATCTTACCACCATGCGCACATCGACTGGGGAAACCCCCATCTCGCTTGATTACGGTATGGAAGCAGTCCTACCGGTGGAAGTAGAAATCCCTTCTTTGAAGATAGTGACAGATGTACGATTGGATGAGACTGAATGGGTCCAGAATAGATTCGACCAGCTGAATCTCATTGATGAGAAGAGATTGACATCTATTTTCCATGGACAGCTATACCAAAAGAGGATGAAGAAAGCTTTCGACAAGAAGGTACATCCGCGAAATTTTCAAGCCGGTGATCTTGTGCTAAAGAGGATCTTGCCTCATAACAACACAGACACTAGGGGTAAATGGGCTCCCAACTATGAAGGATCTTTTGTTGTAAAGAAAGTCTTCTCGAAAGGATCTATGATGCTCACGACTATGGATGGAGAGGATTTCCCTTACCCTGTCAACGCAAATGTAGTAAAGAAATATTTCGCATAAAAGATCATTGGTCGGTCGGCTCAGGACAGAGCATTAGTCCAATCAATCATTTGGAAGGCAAGTATTGAAGAATTCAGAAGTCATGAGAGTTGTAGCAGAGTTGTACTTGATAAATCTGCACTCACATTTTTTTTTCATTATTGTCCTCTCCATGTGTTTCGCATGCAATTGTTTCTTTTCGAGAATTGCTTTTCTATGTAAATGCCTATTTACAGGCCAATCATTCAATAAAAGTGTTTCCGAGTTGTGCCAAGTTGTTTTCATTTTTTCCGTTTTGATAACAAAAGACGTTCAACATTTTCAATAAACATTGCATTTTTAAAACATTAAAGCTTTACAGCACATGACATCAAATTAGTCGAAGTATCAAGTGTGGTAACCATCCCATGCTCGAGGCATGTTGTTGTAATTCTCACCTTCACAGGTATTATAGATCTCTGATAACAGGAAGGATTCCAATAAACGAGCTAAAGACCTAGACATGACCAATATGAATTTCCTATCGGAACAGAATCTCGTACTCACGACCTAAAGATATTCTTATTGAAAATATGGTGGGTATTCGTTTTCAACTAAAGAGTGTAAATTATCCATAGATAAAAAGTGAGATTACCAAGCGTACTTTCTGAAGCAACCAGTCCTTACGGAGACTAGTCTCCTTAATGTGGCAATTCCTAGTTTCATTTGCAATTCTTATTTGTAATCTTTCTTGCTTTGGTTCAGTACTTTCTTGCATGCAAAACTTGCTTATTGTTGAATATTAATCACAATGCATTGAGTGTGTTTGTATTGAATTAATCCATTCGTATTCACTCTTTAATTTTTTTCCTTTGCTTTTTGATACTTAACTCTTGTTAAATAAAACAAAATACTTCTGAAGAGAGGATGATGAGTAATATACCGAAAATTTAAATGGTGTGCTTTTGAATAGGACCCTGCTGACGATGTACAAGCCTTGTTTCAAATTCCCAAACACCAAAGATATAAGGGAGTGAAACCCTCATCAACCCCTTTGAGCTTTGAAGTAGGACTTTCTTTTCTGTTCAGAAAAACCCTCACATTTAACCCGGGGTAGGGTAGAATTTCAGTTAATCTGATTGAGTGTTCAAAACTCATTAGGAGTGCGCATCAAAGGATACATTAATGGCTATCCATCAGAAGGGTGAGAAAGAACAAAACCACAATGGTTAACTCGCATCTATCAGCAGCGTGCATCAATGAGAATGATATCCCAAAGAGTATCTCTCGCATATCAAGAGGTCAAAATATGACGATACCATAATGGTTATTCCTCGTCGATCAAGCAGTAAGGTAGTTACACTTTCTCAGGAAGTAAGAAACGACTCGAAATCATACGACTGGTTCAAACTAAAAGAATGATAAAAGAAAGAGACAAAAATCCCCGCTAAGCCAAAACTTGAAAAGACAAGTCGCTTAGGCAAAAGTCAGGGCATCCCGCTGGACTTCAAAGTCAAATTCAAAAGGAATTTGTCCAGGAAAAAGTTAGGGAATACAAAAAGAAAGCAAAAAGCGTGAAAATAGAAAAACGGGATTACCAAATAAAGATCCTCCACAAAGGATAAAGTCGTGTGATTGAACACCAAGAATGAAAGAGGTGAGTGACGGCCATATCCTCCTCAACCATGGTAAACTCCTTTTGAGGGATGAGTGCTCGTATTGGTTTAACTGAATTTAGGACTGGAGAACATCACAGAGAATGGGTGGGCACCAAATATTTTGAGCCTTAAATCCTTTTTTCTAAAACCGTGAACCAGGCCACGTTACAACCCTTAAAAGTCCTAACTGAAGCATGGGTTAATTTGAAAGCATACTGTAATGAGAATACGGTAATCTGACTCCTACGAGGCTTGCAAAAAAAAAACTTTTAAGTTGGTATCACACTATCTTTTTAATTTCTTTCGTACAAAAAATTTGTTTTTTTCGTTCCGATAAAGGTTTTTAGAACTTCAAGACAAACTTGAGATTTGTATTATAATTATCATTCTGAGAATAAACATTCTTTGCATATGAGCAAGTGCTTAAACATCAAGTAAGCTTGCATAATGAGCATCAGATGAAAATTTGATCATCTCAAGGGACAATTTGCTTCAGGATACCGTTTAAAGGTAAATTATTTGTGAGAATGGTCTTAATCTTGGGCAAATATTCTATTGACTCTATTGAGTAAAAGAATACCAGTTTGAGAAATGATCTGAAGTAGATTGCAAAAGTTGGTTTCCCAGAGTCTCTGTCAAGCAGTGGTGCATTAGTTTCAGTTGGTCCCAAGGGACATATTACTTCAAGTATTTGCTCAAGAACGAAGTAGTTCAAGTCGAGAAGTATGGTTGTGAAGTAACCTACTTTCAAGACATAAGCCAACCACTTTAAGATTATGTTGCCTTCGAAAATACTCAAGTTTCTCATCCCTCCGTGAGCATGAGGTAAAGGAAAAGGTTTGTCGAGATTCTGTTGAGCAGGGGCAAGCATGTCGAATACTCTGACGAGTAGGTATTTGGCCAGTCTGAGGCATTCAAGTCAGGATTTTATTCCTCAAAGTGCAGTCAAACTGGGGAAGTTATACTAATATTTGACAAATCTCTCTGAGAATGCGTTGATCAGAGGAGAATCTTTCCAGAATTTGAAGATGTATGGGCATTCACTCAAGCATGGTTGAAACTGCTTCTAAAACCATGTTCCAAAGTTCATAACACTGGGGCAGATTATCTTCAATGGTATAAATCTCAGAAAGTCCTCTCGAGGCAAATTTCTACAAAAGCCTTACAGACTGGGGCAAGAATTTATGTAAGGGCTTTCTCTCTTCTTCAGTGGTTGATCAGATCAAGTCCATACGCAGGCTAAATGACCTATGAATTTGAAAATCATGCCGAGAAGTCAGGATTGTTATCTTCGACTTATCAGAGACTCAAGTCCATTTACTGATATCCTTTGTCCTAAGTCAAGGTTATTATCCCCAGTTGAAGTTTGGATTGTTATCCTCAGTAGGATATGAGCAGTAACGCAAAGATCATTTGGGTTTGTTTACTCGCACAAGACGCGATAGAGATGTTGCTTCCTAGGGGGATGCCTCTTCCCAGTAAAAGACCTGTTGCTACTTGACAAAGATCTGTCTTCCAAGGGGTTTCTCTTCTAAGATATTTTCTCCCCAGTGAAGCATCCTCATTTCTCTATAGGAGGAGAATGGTCTTTCTCCTCATAAAATTGGGAGTTGTTTAAAGTCTAAATGATCCCTTTTCATTGGACTGCAATTTATTTTTGCAGCATCTTCTCTAAAGTCCACTTTTTAGTGGCATTTCTCCTTGGAGTCGACATGTTGAAGTTGCAATCTTGCATCGCGGTTTTTACCCGGTTATTGGTAGTTCAAATTGTCTATTCTTCCGTAAGGTTTTCCATTCCAAACAGGGGCATGTCGCCCCAATATCTGTTTTGCAAGTACTATTGGTCTTGTATGACAAGATGCATACCAACAAATGAATCAAAGAGGGTCTGTGTGTGACTAATGTGAGGATTTTCGTATAATAAGATCCAATTTCCCCAGTGGAACTATTCTTCTTTCCCTAGTGGAGCAAGTGTCTTATCTCTCTAGTGATGTGTACAGGAGAATTCCAATCATAACTCTTTCGTTACCAGTGATAGAAAATTTTGTTGAGATATCCCTAGTGGAGTTTCAATCCCGGGATGTTTGTTTCTTCCCCAAGTGAGGATCTTTTACCTCCCAACGATGTTATCCTCAGTGTAGTCTGAGTAGAATTCTTTTTATTTAAGAATTTATATACTCCCCAATAGAAGTTATTTTCGTCAAAGAATTTCTATGCCAAAAGTTTCCATTCCCAGCAAAGCTTTCCTCTTTCCAACAGAGGATAAAGAATTTGTTCCCCGTGAAGTTGGGAGTTTGATCAGAATTCAAGATTTTCTCTGAATTGCAATTTACGTTTGTAGCATTCTTCCCAGGAAGTTACTTCCCCAGTAATATCGATCTTTAGAGGCTGTTGGTTCCAAGTCTCGGTTCCCCATTGAAGTACAAATTTCCTTTTCTCTACAGAAGATCAGATGTGCAAGAATAATCGTTCGGAAGTTCATTGTCTTCTCGACATCCGATTATTGATGTGTTTTCCTAATGCATTACTAAACATACATCATTACATTTCATCTACCAAAACGCATAGCATTCCCATTGTATGGGGCATTACGCTATAAAAAAAATTCAAACATGCATGAGTATAAGCCAATTATGTTTACATGCAGTAACCAGATTGTTATGCATTCAGATTTGAACTATCTCCACAAAAAAGCCTAGGGTGATTCTATTTTGTTTCCCCAATGGAGTCTGTTTGACTTACCACTAGTTGGGCTTTGGTATTTCCCATTTTCTTAGTAAGTCGTGATTCTCTCTTGCCCTTGCAAGCCTTTGGTTATTTTGTCCATGTTTATCTTTGCCGTTAGAGTGCGAGTAAGAGTCGGTGTATAGCCTTTCTTGCTTCTCAAGTATTTGAGTGTCCATACTTGGTGTGTGGTAATTCAGATAATTGCCACTCTTGAAGAATTACACCTCGCCTTTGGCTTGATGGATTTTGTAGTTCTTGCATATTTGCAACTCTTAATGCTCAACATATTTTTTCGATATCCTTGGTTATACGCCCTTTCCTCCGGACGTATATTCCTGATATCCTTGGTTAGAGTCCTTTCCTCTGGCCTCTTTCCTTATATATGTCCTTTCCTCCAGACATATTTTCTTGATATCCTTGGTTAGAGTCCTTTCCTCCGGCCTCTTTCCTTATTATGTGTCTGCTACCGACCCCAGACATGTATTCTTGATATTCTTGGTTATACGCCCTTTCCTCCGGACGTATATTCCTGATATTCTTGGTTAGAGTCCTTTCCTCCGGCCTCTTTCCTTATATAGGTCCTTTCCTCTGGACATATTTTCTTGATATCCTTGGTTATACGCCCTTTCCTCCGGACATATATTCCTGATATTCTTGATAGCTTTGTAAGAGCTTTCTTCGGTCTGTCTCTTTCGTACGTATCCGCTACCGACCACGGATATGTATCTTTGATACCTTTTTCGTATGTCTGCTACCAACCCCAGACATGTGTTCTTGATATCTTTGTAAGAGCTTTCTTCGATCTATCTCTTTCGTACGTATCCGCTACCGACCTCGGATATGTATCTTTGATACCTTTTTTGTATGTCGGCTACCAACCCCGGACATGTGTTCTTGATATCTTTGTAAGAGCTTTCCTCATTCTGTTTCTTTCGGACGTATCCTCTACCGACCCCGGATATGTATCTTTGATACCTTTTTCGTATGTCTGCTACCAACCCCAGACATGTGTTCTTGATATCTTTGTAAGAGCTTTCTTCAGTCTATCTCTTTTGTACGTATTCTCTACCGACCCCGGATATGTATCTTTGATACCTTTTTCGTATGTCTGCTACCAACCCCAGACATGTGTTCTTGATATCTTTGTAAGAGCTTTCTTCGGTCTGTCTCTTTCATACGTATCCGCTACAGACCCCGGATATGTATCTTTGATACCTTTTTCGTATGTCTGCTACCAACCCCAAACATGTGTTCTTGATATCTTTGTAAGAGCTTTCTTCGGTCTGTCTCTTTCATACGTATCCGCTACCGACCCCGGATATGTATCTTTGATACCTTTTTCGTATGTATCCGCTACCGACCCCGCATATGTATCTTTAATACCTTTTTTGTATGTCTGCTACTGACTTCAGGCATATATCTTTTGATATATTTCTTGCAGGTGTTTGTTACTAACTCTGAACATATATTCCTTGATAACCAAGTTCCTCTTATGTATGTCCAACCCTGGTTAAACATACATTTATCCTTGATAACCCCTTTAACCCAAAAAAGCAAAAAGAAAAAATAGAAGATACAGAAAACCAAAAATATAATAATACCTGACTGGCTTCGGAGCATAAATTTTCAGGTTATTTTAGTATTTAATCTTCTTCCACCTTGAAAGTTCGAAAGGCTGACGCCAATCTTACCTTCAGGTTGAAGGCGATTAAATAGGGGCAGCTGTTGCACCCCAAAATTTGCTCTCCTAATTTCTCTTATTTTGGTTTGGACTTTGCGTTCATCTGCATCATTCCAGTAGGTCATGTGCATAGCACATATTTTCATAAAAAAATAGATCACCTGAGGTTCAAAAGATCAGCAGTTATGGAGCTAGGGTTTACAACTGATTTGAGGTGTATGTGTTGAATAAGTTTGATTATTCAGGGTCTTCTTGGTGTACAAGGCTGTGGAATTAGGGTTTTGGTTTATGCTCATTTTTGGACTTCTTCTCCATCCAGTTACAGGGCTAATATCTTCTGATGAACAACTGGTTGTAGGTCTTTCTTGTCAAGAACTCAAGGGCGTGACCTAGCATACATGGTCTTTAAATCAAGACGTCTCTTCATATAAGTGTGCTTATCATTTGATCATGGTTAAAAACTGTGGTACGACATTCATCCCTTCCTCAGTTAACCAATTCAGGTTTGGTTGAATTATGGTTCAAAGATACTTCATCTGGATATTTATCTGTGCATTTGAACTGAGGAAGTCAAGTTCACGAGGTGTGGTTATCAGGATTTATTTCTCTTCAAGATATAATTGTTTTTTATCCAGTCTTGGCAAGTGCTAGGGTTTTCATTTGCGCGACTAGGGTTTCACGTCAAGGGAATTATTCTGTGATTCAAACCTTATCATCCATTTGTAAGATGTTCCTCATGACACTAATTTCGAGTTGAAATAAGGGGTCGCTAAGGGCTGGGGATCGAATTGTGAAGCGTGATTCATGACCTGAGATATGAATTTGTGGACTGCTTCTTAACCAAGGCAATTATTGTTCTTATCATTGTCATTTGTTATCTGCAATGTGAGTTGATTTGGATCGAAGTAGGCTTCTCATTGAAGAATTCATGCAAAGTGATTCAAGGTTCATCATGATTCAAGGTTCAAGGCATTCAAAGTAGGTTTTTTTAACATGGCATACCTAGTTAATTGGCTTACAGATTCTTATAAGATCTTGAGATGCATAATCATGGGCTAAGTTCAAGATACGTTGTTGCACCCCAGAATTTACCCTCTTGATTTAGGCTTATGTTTCATCATGAATATCATATTGCATTGCATTCATGCATTGTGATGGGATCAAAGTACTTTGGTTATCAAGTCTTCCTCAAGCTTTGAGGGTTTCTTGCATTGACAAGTTGCTCATGTAGAATCTTGTCATCTAAACCTCTATATCTTTCAAGCTCAAAAGTTATTACATATCTCAAGATATTTTATCCATCTCTTTGAATCATCAGAGGATTGAAGTTTGAGATTGATTATAAGAGGAACCACTCTTTTGATTCACCAGTCAAATTAGGGTTTTATTTGATCAATTCTATTAATCAATGTACAAGTCTTGATTTGTAAGCTACAACATCTCATTGGTATTTGAAAAGTCTTTGTATAAGAAATTGGTCAAGATGCCCAGAGGATTTGAAATTTTGGAGATGATTCACCAGTCTCCTAAGGTGTTAACCAAAACTAGGGTTTGGGATTTCATCAAGATTTCTTAATAATTTTGAAGTGAAAGTTTGTACATGTCCTCTATATATTTGGAAGATCACATGTTTTAAGTTTTAATCATCAATTTTGAAGGGAAGTTTATCAATTGATTCAAAGGGGCAAAATGGTCATTTTGGTCAAAATCAGTCAAAGTCAAGGTTGACCAGGGGAACTTTTGGTCAACCATCAATTCAAGGGTGTACTTTTCATATTTCAAGTCCATTTTGATCATTGGATAAAAAAGATTGAGGTTTAGGTTGAAACTTGTTCATGAAGAAACCCTAAAAGTTTCTAATTTTGGAAAATAAGGACTTAACTTCAAAAATTCATATTTTATTCACCTTTGGTAAAAAAAATGCAAATGAAGTATGCTTGGAAAGATAAGAGGATGATTTTTCATATCCTTTTGGTCTCATGTCCAAATTGGAAAAGAGTCAAGAGTTATGGTCTTTGGAAGTTCATGCCTCAAGTTAAAATTATAGGTCATTTTCCAAATTTAGTGAATTTCATGTCAAATTTTGATGCCCTTAATGGATTCAATTGCCAAAACTCAAAACTAAGGGATTGTATATCTTTTCAATACCTTTCCAAATTGTACTCATTTGTGTCGAAATTCAAAAATATGAGTAAGTTATGAGCTTTGGAACTTTGAGGCATTTCATTGAATTTTGACCAAGCAAGCAATTTGCAAATTCTTGATAACCTGATTTGTGGCCCTTTGTTTCACTTCAAACTTGGCCCATGACTCATTTTCAATGTACTAAGGCCCATCATGCCAAAGTTTGAGTTTCACATGGGCAAATTCAAGGGAAATCTGTGGTTTTGCAAAAAGTGACATGAAAATGCCTAATCACCAACACTTGGTTAATACAAGGAATTAAGCCTTGATCTTTTGTTAACCTCTTCCTGAGATAAAAAGAACTGAAATTAAAGTAAAAGGATGGAGAATGCACGAGGGATTTTAGTGCTTCATGTGCACACTTCACTTTTGCAAAAAATGGAATTCATTCTTTCTAACGGTTTTCAGTGTGAAAAGCCTATCCTACCCTCTTCTTCATGCTCTATATATTGAGAGGCAAGCTTCGTTGAGCCTCATTGGTGCTTCATTTCATCCCTGAGCTCAAAAAACTCCATAGCCACTTGTTCTGCAAATTTCTTTGATTCTCTCAATTTACTTGCGCGTTTTGAGTATTTCTTCTTGCATTCTCTTCTCCAAGTGATAAGGATTGTAGATCGAGGCTTGGTTTGCAACTGGAGTGAAGGAGACAGTAGATTCGTTTTTGCCTCAAAGGTTAGAATTCTTAACTTTGGATCTTGATTTCTAGCCGTGCATTGTGTGATTTGAGCTCGTAATCATGTTGTTTGAGGTTCATTAAGTGTTTCTATAGCTTCAGAGCTTTTGATTTGATGAGATGTGCATGTATGATGCATCTGAAATTTTCTGCTCAGTGAGTTTTTGTCATTTTCATGCGATCCGTTCTTGATCTATGGTTAATTATTTGATGTGATTCGAATAGCATAATGTAGATGTTGTTTCTAGCTTTGCTTTGCATAAAATTTCATTAAAAATGGTGTAGAATTGAGCATGTTATGTTGATTAGAACATGAGGGGGTGGATTTGGTCTTGCGCGTGTTTTTGCCCTAGCCAGAGGTTGAAGATGATGGCGTGGCCTCCTCTAGTTGGCTGATTTGGTTTTTTTAATTTATTTGAATTTTGTTTCATAACCTAATTTTCATGATTTTATTTCTTGCTCAAAAATGGTTGAAAAATTATGAAAAAATTCAGGAAACCTAAAAATAATATTTTTGACCTTGTGTATTTTTTAAATAATTTTTGAAAATGTTTTGATTGGTTTAAAATTTTGTGTTATTATTTAATTATTTGTTTAATGTTTATTTTTGTTTAAATATTTCTTTGATCAAAAAATTCCACAAAAAATGTTTTGAACTCTTAAAATTATTTAGAGTTTGATTCTGAAATTTGTTTGGTGTTTTTTCCTATTTTTGATTAGAAGATTAATTTGGGAGTTTTATTTGATTTCTTTTGTTTCACAATTTTATTTTAATATTTTTCTTAATCCAAATATCCACAAAAAAATTATAGAAGTTTGTTTTTAATTCTAATATTTGAATATTAATTTTGGGATGATTTTCTTCTGACTTTTGATTGTAATTTTATTTTGGGATGTAATTGATTGTTTAATTGATTAATTGTTTGAATTTTATTTTATTTTTGACTTTTCTTTAATTTAAAAAATATGGAAAAATAGGTATTATGACCTCTTGAGTTTTGTCATGTTTGATGTATATTTGTTCTGAATTTTTTTTTAATTTTGATTTTATCTAATTAATATTTAAGATTAAAAGTCAAATAATTAGGGTTTTGTTGCTTATTGTGTAAGTTTCAATTCAAAAACCATTATGCCTTGGGTTTCCGTTGGAATTTGGATCTTGTTTAAGGTTCATGGATGTATTGAGGATCTGAAAACCATTTTTCTTGAATTATTTGACTTGATTGGATATTTTTCCATAAATTATTTTGAAAGCTTGTCTAGTTTGGTAGTTTTGCCAACTAGTTTTGATCTTTGGGCCTCATTAGACCCTCTCCTCTACTATCCATGAACTTCAAACTTGTTTTCTGACCTATATACATATCAAAGATTCTATGGAAATTTTGGTTTGAATTATTGAAATACTTTTCTATCTTTGATGTATTTTTGAAGTGAAGGTACCCAATTAATGTTGCATATCTTGTTGCAATTTGCTTGATGTCCAATGAACTTGAGTGAGGCCTATAATTGGGAACCTAATGATCATGTTGGTTCTGTTTATCCACATAAACTCAAGTCATTTCACTTAATGCCCCATGCTTGAATGATTGAACCTTTTGATGCATGATTTATGACTTTTTGCTTTCTTGTTGATCTTCACTTTGAAACTTGAGCTTTCAATTTGAGTTTGAGGTCATTAGATGGCCAATGATAACATGATGGGAAATGATACTTCAATGATAGTCTCATGAGGACTTGAGAGTAATTGATCCCTATTACTTAAGTTAGTTCTAATCATGAATAGAGCTTGGCTTCTTTCTTTTATCCTTGTTGAATTTTTGAGGAATTTTGAATGCACTTGTGTAGCATGTTTTAGAATAAATACTTTAACCTTGTGATCATGTCCTAATAATGTTTTGGAAGCTTTACTTCAAATCTTTGATTGTTACAAGCTCTCTAATTTTGTCCTTGTTTGACTTTCTTCCATGGTTAGCTTGAGATCTAAGTCTTTGATGCATTGTGTGGGATTCCTCTTCTATTATGCTTGTGAGCTGTGTTAAAGTAATTGAGTATGATTGAATTGTGGTTGCTACTGACCTTCATGGTCTTTTATTGTATTCTTATCAAGCTCCCATGATCCTTGATTGATATTCAATTGTCAACTCAACATGGTGATAGAAAGGAGCAACATTCCTTTAATTTTTGACCAAATTGTGCATATGCCTATTTCTTTTTGTCTATCATATCTAATGTTTTGATAGTTGTTGTCATGTTTTCTCACTTCATTATGGTGTCATCATCCATCCCTTATGTGAGTCGTCATTCTATTTATGGGAATACTAACTTGGCTGTTGAATGTGCGAGGTACTTTGAGAAAAGTTTTCCATTTTTGAGTTGAGGCTATTGTGTTTCACTTTATTTGTGAAACACAATTTATTATGTTGGCACTACTCTTGTGCTTGGCATATTTGATAGTCTATGCAGGATATGTATATGTGATTATGAATTCTATACATTGCCCATGGGATCTGTTCATATCTGAAAATCTCAATACTTACATCCTGATGGCGTAATTTCTGACTTGATTTGTCTGTTGATGCCAGCTTGCTTGAAGTTCTATGGGTTTCTTTTATTCTTGTTCAGTTGCTACGGATAGTTATCCGTTTGGTATTACACTATTTCCTTTCTTTTATTTTCATTTTGTATAGTTATGTGTTGCATGATGGGACCTCTGTTGCTGATATATGTCAGGAGGCCCTCTGTTTTGTTTGATACATGTATTGTGTTTGTGTTTGTGTTTGTGTTTGTTTCTTGATCGATGAGTCACTCAATTTAGAAATTGAGATCACGACTTCTCTCTCAGTGCATGTTCCCTATAGGATGTTTATTGTTTTTTTCTTCTTTAATTGTTTATCGATGAGTCACTCAATTTAGAAATTGAGATCACGACTTTTCTCTCAGTGCATGTTCCCTATAGGATGTTTATTGTTTTTTTCTTTAATTGATGATCGATGAGTCACTCAAATTAGAAATTGAGATCACGACTTCGCTCTCATTGCCTGTTCCCTATAGGATAGTTTTGTTAAGCTTCCTTTGACATGTTGATTAAGGTAGGAATCCATGTATGCTAACATAGGGTAGGATTTTCCTTTATCCTCAACCTTAGGATCAATCATTGTATGATAACACTAGAGATAATGTTAGGCTAGTTTCCCTTAGTTGTTTTTTCCTTCTTTTGCATTTTGCATCTTAAAACAAAAATTGTTTTCTTGGCAAATCATAAAACACCTCTAATAAACTCAAACCCTTCTTCAAGGTAAAAGATACAAATCAATCCTATTTGTTTGTGCGCCTCTTGACTTTGTTTTTAAATCCGTTTTATTGATGTTTCGCCATCTTTACCATGATACCTTATTATCTTTTAGCCGATGTTTCGCCATCGCACATTTGTTTGAAGCCGATGTTTCGCCATCGCACATGTTTGTTATCCTACTTTGATTCTCAATATCATTGTTAGGTGTGATGTTTTTTCATCCGGTTTATTGATGTTTCGCCATCTTTGCCATGATATCTTGCTATCTTGTAGTCGATGTTTCGCCATCGCACATTTGTTTGAAGCTGATGTTTCGCCATCGCACATGTTTGTTATCCTACTTTGATTCTCAATATCATTGTTAGATGTGATGTCTTTCATCCGGTTTATTGATGCTTCGCCATCTTTGCCATGATACCTTGTTATCTTTTAGCCGATTTTTCGCCATTGCACATTTGTTTGAAGTCGATGTTTCGCCATCACACATATTTGTTATCCTACTTTGATTCTCAATATCATTGTTAAGTGTGATGTTTTGTCATCCGTTTTATTGATGTTTCGCCATATTTGACATGTTACTTTGTTATTATTTAGCCGATGTTTTACCATCTCATTGTTTTGTTGTTTTATTTGATGTTTTGCCATCTTGACTGTTTTTGTTGTCTTAACTAAAAAACACAAACCAACCAGAATATATAAGCCGAACTACGACTGCTCTGATTCCTTAAAAGGGATACGTAGGCAAAGGGGTAGGGCCCAACCGAGCACAACTTTTATTTTCCCTACATTGTTTTCTTCTTTTCTTTCGCATGCATTCCCTTTTTAGCTTTCAGCCATAGACATAGGTTTTAACCACACCCATTAGATTAGACAACAAGAGTGGATACCGTAGAGTACTACAGGCGTGTGGGGTGCTAATACCTTCCCCTCGCGTAACAGACTCCCTTACCCGATCTCTCGGTCGAAAGACCGTGATTTCTCCCTCTTCAGGTTTTCTCGATGTTTACCTCTCCCTCTCGGCGGGATAAAAGACGTTCGGTGGCAACTTCATTGATGTCTCATCACGAGATGACGGTTCCGCCAGGTGGTTTCAGCTGGCGACTTCACTGGGGACAGATTAACCTCTTGCTTGTCCATCCCGGAGTCGATCCTAGCTCTTGTTTGTTTTATTTTTAGGTGTTTATTTTACCGCTTTGCATATTTATCTATTTGCATTGCATCCTATGTGTACTTTACTTTCTGCATACTGGATTTGGCTGGACTTTTTGGATTCTGGATTTCTTGGTGGGTGGGTTGTTCCATGAGGTAAAAGGCCTCATATCCAGGCTATGAGTGAATTCCATAGGAACTAGGAATAGAGTGGCCATGGCAGCTATGAGGCGGATGCTTTGTAGACCTGACCATGAGACCCATGACTTCAGAGGTGTTTCGGATAGGTGTTATCGTATGATGATATCGACAGTCGATCCCTTGTACTCTGATTTGGCTTTTAACCTTACCTTGACCTAGACTACACCCGTGAGGGGGGAGGGAAAACTTTTCTTACAGGTACAGGTACCGTTGGTGACTTTGTGTTGCGAAGGTGACTCAGGTTCCCATGATAATTTTGAAGCTTTGGGATTTTCTTTTGATCTTGTGTGGTGTTGTTCTGTAATGGTCCAGCCATTATCCAGTGAGAAACTTTGATCCTGTCATGTTTCATCATAGCATATTTATTTCTAAAAAAATGATGTATAAAAAATAATTAGCATGCGCATGTCATCTTCTAGGGACATTCGAGAGTATTCTTTCCATCAGAAATGGCTGGCCTCCCGTCAGATGAGTTTGATTCAGTTCGTGTTAAAGAGCCCAACAGGCATACATTCTCTTATCAGATTCCTACTATTGAAGTGTCCGAATTGAAGAGGTTGAGTTCTTATCTGAAGAGTGATGTTCTGAATAATTTCAACAAAAATTATGGCAATTTGTTACTAATCCTTAACACTCCAGTTGACCCAATGGCTTTGATCACCCTCTTCCAGTTCTATGACAAGGAATTACGATGTTTTACTTTTCAAGATTATCAACCGGTTCCCACACTAGAAGAGTACGTGTATCTACTTAATATTAAGTTGTCTGATGAAGTTCCTTTTGTCCAAGTGCCGGAGAAGCTGAAGTTCGAAGTTATTGCTAAAATTCTTCATTTGAATTGGAAAGAGGTGAAAGACAATTGGAAATCAAGTGAGGATACTACAGGGTTTTATTTGGATTTCTTAGTGAAGAAAGCTAGAGACTGGGCAAAGAAAGGGAATTGGAGTGACTTCAGCTCTCTGTTTTCTCTCATGATATACGGGATCATCCTCTTCCCTCGCAAGAGAAATTTTGTGGATTTGACGGCTATTTGTGTTTTTAGAAATAAGAACCCGGTACCGACACTTTTGGCAGATACTCTTTACACCATTCATTTCAGGCATGGAAAAGGAGGTAACGTAAGTTTATGTCATTCAATGTTGTATCGATGGTTTAAGTTGCACCTACCAGTAAGTGGCCCTTTCATGGATACCAGACTTTCTCTCCGATGGTCATCAAGACTTGTCAACCTTACTTTATTTGATATCCGGTGGAATTATGACATGGGGGAAGTACGAAGTATTATCACTAGCTGCGGAGATTTCCCTAATGTTCCCCTCATATGAACTAAGGGGTGTGTCAACTATAATCCTGTGCTTGCTTATCGTCAATTGGGATATGCAATGGATGGACCGCCAAAGGTTGAAGAGGTGTCTAAATCATTGTATTTTATTAGAGGAAGTGATCCTGTGATGTTGAAAAGAGTGACAAGTACTTGGAAGGGAATTCACAAGAAGGATAGAACTACTCTGGGCAAGAAGGTTCCTATTGCTAGGGTTCCTTACTTGGAATGGATTAGAAATAGGGTTAAGATTTTACGGTTACCATTTTCCAGGCTGGCTCTTATATGTGAGCAACCTCCTACTGTTCTGAGTAACACGGTGCCTACCGAGGTGTTCACCCAGGTTCATGTTGAGAATATTCAACTTCGTGCAAAAGACCGTAAGGCAGGGGTGGAACTTTATTGGGTATATCAAGAAAGGGTCGACTTAGCTCGCAAACTCAAAGAAGCTCAAGGGGAAACTTCTGATGCAACCAGTTTTAGGAAGAGGTTTCATGCTGAAATGGAAGAAGAATTGAGTAAGACCCAGCAAGAGTGCCAGAAGCTTCAGGCATCTGAGAATATCTACAGAAAAAAGATTCAAAACTTGGAGAAACAACTCAAAGACAAAGATGCTCAGCTTGAGAAGGAGGTAGCCCAGAGGCGTGTCGCAGAGGATCAGTTTCAAGAAAGTAAAGTAGTCGCATCACAACTTTTGAAGGAGAAAGCCAGGCTTGAAGAGTATTGTCAACACCTTGAAGTGTGTCTTGTTCCGGAGATTTAGTTTTGTTACTTACTGTGATACAGTGGGAGAACTGACTATGGTTTTGCGTTTGTTTTCGCAAATGTTTCGGTTGAGCAAGAGTCGCCACCGACTTTTTATTTTATCCTAAGGAAAGGTTTAAAAAGCACAGCAAAAACCTTTGAGATGTTTTCTTGGGTTCGGGGAGTAGATTATAGAAAGGGAAGGTATTAGCACCCTTTCTATCCATGGTTATCCATGGGCTCTTAGTTACTTGCTTAGATCAACTTGCCTTAATTTTCAATTGTTTGAAATGGTGCTTTGTGTGTGTGGGTTTGAAAAATGTTTTGAAAAGAGGCTAATGTGGTGGCAACCTTTGTAATGATCCATGTTGGGATGTATACAAAGGTGTATATATTTTGAAAAGGTTTTCAATGTTTTTGAAAGTTTGTTTTGAAAGTGTTGTGAGGTGTGGTTTAAAAATAGGCAAGTGTTTTGTTTTGCAAGTTTGATTCAAGTAACTAAGAGGTTATCTACTCCTAAATTTCTCAAAGATTTCTCCTATGTTTTTTAACCCTTTTGACAATTTTGTTCCACCATTGCATTTGGTGGACAATCTTGTGTTAGGATGTGAAAGGGACGGGCGCGGGTCATCGTTTAGACCATAATTGCAATGGTGCCAAGTATCTTTGGGCAATTTTTCTTTTAAGGGACTTGATCATTTTTTAGGCAACTTTCGAAAGCGTCATCGAGGGACTATGATCATTTGAATTGTTTTGTTTTGCCCAAAGAGACCTAACATGCAATATGGCCCATTTATTGAAGGCAACAAGTGGAATACCCTAGAGGTGCAAGTGTGATTAGTGTTGTCCATTTTCATGCTTGTTTATTCTTGAAATTAGGTCAAACTATTTTTGTTGATTTTGATTCGCATACAAACCCTAATTCTAACATGGCATAATTAGAAAGAATTAAAGTGCGAAAAATAAAGTTCCTAAGTTATTACAACACAATATGGGAAGGGGGGTACAAATGTTCAAATGGGGGGGATTTTGACAAGGAATTTAAACCTAGACTATTACATCAATATTGAATTATTTACAAGATATTTAATTGCCTAAATTAAATAGAAATAAATATGCAAGATGCAAAAAGGCTTTTTATATGTATGAAAAAAAAGTATTTTTATATGTCAAATAAACAAAATAAAAAAGTATTAATTTTTTTGGAGTTTTTATGTATTTAGGGCAAAACCCTAATTTATTAAATGAAAGGTATTAATTATTTAATATGTACAATATTTATTTATTATATACAAAAATAAAATAAAAATGAAGTATATTTGTCAAAAAGGTATTTCTAATATTAAATATTAATAAAAATAAAAAGGTATATATTTTGTATTATTTACTAAATATGCTAATTAATATGTATGTATTTGTATAATTTACTAAATATATATTATATATACAAAATAATAATATTTAATATTTATGAAAAAAAGTATATTTTATATAAAATGTTTTTCAAGAGGTAATATAAAATAAAATCAGAAAATAAACATGTTTGCATTATTTTTTAGTATTTTTTTAAAAAAAAGTATATCTTATATATTTATTTATGTACAAATACCTATTTAAACAAATAAATGCCTAATAAATTCAAAAATGATGTGAAAAATATTTTTTATATTTTTAATATTATAAGAAAAAATAAATAAGTCAGAACAAAAAAGAAAAGGTCAAAAAATCATAAAAATAAGCATAATGGGCCTAGGGGGTGTAAAAGTAAAAGCAAGGTGCAAAAAGAAAAGTGAAACAGGCCCAGCCCAGAACCCTGTCATCTTCAACCTCCAGCATTTTTGTTCAAACAAAACACGCGTTTGCTATCTCCCAATTCCTGGACTTTCAAGCAAAACTCACAACATGAAAAATGTAGAGCATTAAGAGACGAATCCAGTCATATAAAGAACTTGACTTAACTCTCTAAGATGAGAGAGAATTTCTTCTCCCCCAATTCCTGACCTAGTTTTTGTTCCATGTTCAGATATTAAATTCTCACAGCACACATAATATAAATGAAAACTAATTACATGGGCATGTTCAGGGCTATGAATGTGATATATTTTCTTCACAAACCTAAAGCTAACAATGCCTGGATAGAGAGATACGAGTTCATGAACTTACCTGTTCAGTTGAAGTTGTATCTGGTGATGGAGGTGTCTTCAATGCAAGGTGATGATTGGTACAGCTTCCTTGATGTCCAGGGATGTTATTCCAAGCTTTACTTTGTCTTGAAACCAAGTGAATCGTGCTATGGAACTTCAACTGCAAAACAAGAAAATGAAAATGGTGATGTTGCTTGGGAGTGTTACAGGTCGTGTTTGAGGTTTGGAATAGTTTCAAGGGATGATGTGGGATGTGTTTGAAGTGGTTTTAGCAAGAATGCATGAAAGGATTGAGCTATGGAACTCAAACTGCAGGGATGCCCTGTTTTGGGCAGTTCAATGGTGATTCTGTGAATGGGAAGGCAATGGAGGTGGTTGACTCGTGTTCTAGCTCAGAATGGATGTTTAAAAAGTGTACAAAGTCTTTGCTTAAGGCTTGGTTTACAGGAATGATAGTTGTGTTATGTTATGCTAGGTTTCTTCACACTTAAGCAAGAAAAGGTCCACTTGAGTTCTAGGCTGATAGAGGCCCCCCTAATGTGTTGCACCACTTAGTCTTGATCAGTGTAATTAGTCTAATAACTTGTGCCAAGAGGATATGCACTGTACTTGCTTGGATTGCTAATTGACATAAAGTTCCACTTTTGCAAAAATGGCCATTATGCTTTTTCTACTTTGGGACTAAACCTCTATGCAATGCTTGAACACATAAAATATGGTCTTGGCACAATGAGTTTGCATTAAATTTATGAGTGCAAAAGGGATTTAGGGCCTGTAATCAAGAAATGCAAGCTGAGTTCAAAATTGCCTAAGTGTATGGACATGTAATTTGGTCATGAACAAAGTGAGTTTTTCCCATATTGCCAAATTTGATTCTCTCTAACCATGAGGTTGTTTGATGAGTTCTTGGATATTTTGGAAATCTTGGAATGTGTGCTACAATCCATCTTTGAAATGCAAATTGAAACTCCAAGTGGAAGTATGTGAAAAATGGTCTTGAAGTTAGGTAAAAACCTTGCCTAAAATAGGTCAAATTTTCTCTAAGTTAAGAATGGTTTGGTACCCTTGTTCCAAAAATTGTAACTTGAGCTACAAGCTTCTTTTGGGAAAACTTTGTGAAAAAAGTTGTAGATTTTGCAATAGGCTACAACTTTCATGTTTTGACTTTTGCTTGAATCCAAATGAATCTTGGTGAGAAAGTGGGACAAAGTTAGGAAAAAATTAGGGTTTTTTATAACTTAGAAAAATTCTAAGTTATGAAAAATCTTCATTTCAAACCCTAATTTGCAATTCTTGATTTCTTGATGAACAAGTTTCATGATTTGGCATGTTTTGATGAAAAATGAATCTTGACACTTGATTTTGACCAAAAAGTCAAAGTTTGACTTTTCAGTATACAGTCAAAATTGATCAATTGACTGGGAAATTCAACTGTCAATCTTGTGTATTTGGGATCTTTTGAACTTGTTGAGCATGTCAAGATAATTCCATGGGGTCCTTGAGTCCATATGTGAGCTTGATTTGCCATTGGCTAGGTCAAACAGTCAAGAATTGCCTTTGTGCAGTCAAAACCCTAAAAATGACCATTTTGCCCTTTTGGTGATCTGCTCAAATTTCTTGTGGAATTGTGATCCAAACTTGATCAAATGGTCCATATGAGTTCATAATGTTGATGTGGGTCAATTTTCATGAGATTTGACTGTCAATTGGCCACAGTTGACTTTTTCCCCAATACAGCTGATTTCTAGGTCAACTGTCCAATTGACTGGGCAAAATTTGGAATCAAGACTTGAAACTTGGTATGGATAAACTTGGGAGTCCAACATGAAGCATGGAAGCCATCTTAGGCATTTTAGGTCAAAATATCTTTGTTCAAACACAAACCCTAATTTGGGTTCACAGTGCAAGGAGAAGTCTTGAGCAGAGGAAACCCTAATTGGATCTTGAGCTCCAAGGGTCTTGTGATGAGAAAATGTTGAGGAAATGGGAGGGCAAATTTTGGGGTACAACAGTTGCCCCTGTCCAATCTTCTTGAACCTGAAGAGTTAGATTGGCAAGTTTGCCTTTCGTGACTCGAAGGTAAAAGGAGATTGGACACTAGAGTGCCCGGAAATTTGCACTCGCATGTTGGAGTATCAGCAATGTGATGTCGAGAATGGGCTTATAGATGCCATTTGGAGAGATGGTGGATAGGGAGATGGGCTTATAGATGCCATCTGGAGACGCGACAGAACCTTGTCCGGAATGGGCTTATAGATTCCATTTGGAAGTGTTGATCGCATAAGAGATTCCTTAGCGATAACTTGTGTATTTTGAGAAAGACAGATGTTTTCCTGGCTTGTTACAGGTGTTTGATCTTCAATCTCCTCATGCAGATATGCCCTGGCTAGATACAGGTGTCGAATCTACAATCGGTTGCTCACAGATATGCCCTGGCCGGATACAGGAATCGAATCTGGAAATAGTCGTCAACAGATATGCCCTGGCTGGATACAGGAATCGAATCTTCAAACTCTTCAGATGTGCCCTGGCTAGATACAGGAATCGAGTCCGGAATTGTGATAGTTGATAGATATGCCCTGGCTGGATACAGGAATCGAATCTTCGAACTCTTCAGACATGCCCTGGCTAGATACAGGAATCGAGTCCGGAATTGTGATAGTTGATAGATATGCCCTGGCTGGATACAGGAATCGAATCTTCGAACTCTTCGGACATGCCCTGGCTAGATACAGGAATCGAGTCCGGAATTGTGACAGTTGATGGATATGCCCTGGCTGGATACAGGAATCAAGTCTTCAAACTCTTCAGATGTGCCCTGGCTAGATACAGGAATCGAATCTGGAATTGTTGTCAACAGATATGCCCTGGCTGGATACAGGAACCGAATCTGGAATTGTTGTCAACAGATATGCCCTGGCTGGATACAGGAATCGAATCTGGAAACTGTGACAGTTGAAGGTAGTTGTCTTTTGGATTGTCTTTTTCCTGAAAAGGCAAAACATCAGTGGTATGCAATGTCATTATGTATGAAATGCATGATGTCATGATGCTCAACATGAGATAGTGTTGTATGCACTTTATCATGTATGTAAGCAAGATGTATGAAACATGAAATGTTTATGAATGTATTTTCGTCTAGGAAAATAAATCCTTGACGACCGGCCGGGGAATTAAATCCTGGGCTGACATTGAAGAGTAGAGTTCTTTGTTTCCGCTGGGGATGATGGTTGCAAGAATACACTGGTAGGAGAAGATGACTCCGTTGGGGAATAACTTGTTGGAGAGATTATCCTGAGGGGAATTACTCTGTGGGAAGAGATACTTTGCTGAAGTTTGACGAGAGCTTCGCTGAGGATTTCAATGATGGACTCCGCTGGGGATAACAAAGATAAACTCCTCTGGGGATGCCAATGATAACCTCTGTCGGGGATTGTGTTGATAAACTCCGCTGGGGATGACAATGATAAATTCCGCTGGGGATTGGAAGAACTTCGCCGAGGGTGATCTTCCATGGCAATTAGCTGAGGATAACCCAGTTATAAGCCCTTGTGAGGAATAACTTTGAATAAAGCTCGGGAGAGACGTCCATACTCTGCAGAGGATAAGCTTCCATAATCTACTGGGGATAAGCTTCAAGACCTGTTGGAGATAAGAATTCCACTTTCCTGGGGAAACTTTTGGAATTGCACTGGGGTGTTGATATTCCGCCGGGGAACAATCTTAGGTCAAGACTGTCGGGGATGCTTGCTGATGAATGCCTATACTCCGCTGGGGAATGTTGCTATCTTGTCTTACTCTGTGGGGAGTTGAGATAATTTGGTCACATTCTTCAGTTAAATCTACCTTGATACTTCGGCAGACAAAGCAACTAGACTGCATCAGACAACTTTACATTGCCCCTGTTTCTGATGTCACCTGTAATTAGTCTTTTGTTTCATATGCAAGTATTTATGAATTAGCAATTCAATGTCAAATGCATATACCAAAAATGAACATTGGACGTTCTTCGCAAGACAAAACAAAAAAAGGAAAAACAATTGGCAATTTGTTTGGAAAACTGAATCTGTATTGATTTTGAAATTTGCCTGTAAATAGGCGTTTTTTGTACAAGAGGCTGACGTCCTAGTAAGAGAACTCCGCCGAATAACATAAAGTTTATACAATTTTTGAAAAGGAAACAAAACAACTATGTGCATAATATTCCCACTGGGTTCCAACTCTGCTATCGCCTTTATGTCTTCAAGCGTCCCATCACTTTGCTGCTTAGTTGAAGATGAAGCTGATTGATCGATGCCGGAGTCTGAGCCAGATAATTGATGCCGAATTCTGGATGCAAGGTGATCCAATGAGACATAGTATTACGCTTTATCCCTAACTTTTGCCTGGACCGCCCTTTCGGGTTTTCAGTCCACCGGGATACCCATTTTTGCCCAAGCCGCCTTTTTCAGGTTTTCGACTTGCCGGGTGTACAGATTTTTTTCATTTCATCCCTTATTTTTGCCCGAACCCTTTTGGTTCGCCGGGAAGCCCTTATTTTTGCCTAGATATGTCAACCTAGCGGGTCTTTTATTCATGCGTAGTATCTTTTTACTATGTCTGCATTGGCGGGGTGAGGCAGGTCGTCACCATCCATGGTGGTTAGAATCATGGCTCCTCCTGAGAACACATGTTTAACCACAAATGGCCCTTTGTATGTAGGGGTCCATTTTCCCCGGGGATCACTTTGAGGAAGGATGATGCGCTTGATTACCAGGTCCCCAACTTGATACTCTTGTGGTCTGACTTTCTTGTTAAATGCCCTGATCATCCGTTTTTGGTACGTCTGACCATGACAGATAACGGTGAGTCTCTTTTTGTCAATCAGGTTTAATTGATCAAGTCGAGTCTGGATCCAGTCATCTTCGTTCAAGTCTGCATCCTTCAATATCCGGAGAGAGGGTATCTGGACTTCAATTGGCAAGACTGCCTCCAGGCCATAGACCAAGGAAAAGGGTGTTGCCCCGGTTGACGTCCTTGCTGAGGTACGGTACCCATGAAGAGCAAACGGTAACATTTCGTGCCAATCTTTATAGGTCAATGTCATCTTCTGCACAATTTTCTTGATGTTCTTATTGGCTGCTTCTACAGCTCCATTCATCTTCGGCCGGTAAGGAGAAGAGTTATGGTGCTGTATCTTGAATTGCTCGCAGAGCTCGGTGATCATCTTGTTGTTGAGATTGGTACCATTATCCGTAATGATTCTTTCTGGGACGCCGTACCGACAGATCAAGTTATGCCGGATGAAACGTGCCACGACGCTCTTGGTTACCGTGGCGTAGGAAGCTGCCTAAACCCACTTCGTGAAATAATCAATTGCCACCAAGATGAAGCGATGCCCGTTGGATGCCGTCAGTCAGATCTCGCCGATCATATCGATGCCCCACATTGCAAAAGGCCAAGGTGCCGTCAGGACGTTCAGAGGAACCGGAGGGATGTGCACCTTATCAGCATAGATCTGGCATTTATGACAAGTTCGAGAATGTTGGTAACAGTCGGCTTCCATTGTGGACCAGAAATATCCTGCCCTAAGGATTTTCTTTGCCATGGTGTGTCCACTGGAATGTGTTCCGAATGTACCTTCATGCAGTTCTATCATGATCCTCTCTGCTTCAGCCTTATCCATACAACGCAGTAGAGTTGAATCATGATTTCTTTTGTAGAGAATGTCGTTGCTGAGGAAGAATTTTGCCGCAAACCTTCTCATGAACTTCTTGTCGTTGACAGATGCACCTTCAGGGTATTCCTGAGCTTCCAAGTATCTCTTCACCTCATGATACCAGGGTTTTTCAGTCACCTTTTCGGCCTCAAGATCGCAGCAGTATGCAGGTTCGTCCAACTTCCAGATAATGATCCGGGGAGCCTCATTGTCCCATTTGACTTTGAACATTGAAGACATCGTAGCTAGTGCGTCCGCTAACTGATTCTCCTCTCTTGGGAAGTGTTCAAAAGTTATCTCTTCAAAGTGGGGAAGCAAAGTCAGTACATACTCCTTGTAAGGAATAAGATTTGGGTGTTTCGTATCCCACTCGCCTTTGATCTGATTGATTACGAGAGCGGAATCTCCGAAGACACTCAGAAACTTGATCCTTAAGTCGATTGCAGCTTGAAGATCCATGATACATGCCTCATATTCTGCCATGTTGTAGGTGCAGTTGAAACATAGTCGGGCGGTGAGTGGAGTATGAGTTCCTTTGGGGGATATGATTACAGTGCCGATACCGTTACCCAAAGCGTTGGAGGCTCCGTCAAAATGCATAGACCATCGGGATCCTTCCTCAGGTCCTTCATCCGGTCCAGGCACTTCACAATCAGTTACCACCATGATATCTTCGTCCGGAAACTCAAAGTTCAAGGATTGGTAATCGTCTACGGGTTGGTGTGCCAAATGATCTGCCAGTACACTTCCTTTGATTGCTTTTTGAGTGGTATACTGGATATCATATTCTGTCAAGATCATTTGCCATCTTGCTATTCTTCCAGACAGAGCGGGCTTTTCGAATATGTACTTGATGGGATCCATCTTTGAAATCTACAGAGTAGTGTGAGTCAACATATACTGTCTCAGCCGGCGAGCAGCCCATACCAGAGCGCAGCAAGTTTTCTCGAGCAGTGAGTACCGAGATTCACAGTCGGTAAACTTTTTGCTCAGGTAATAAATAGCGTGCTCTTTTCGGCCAGACTCGTCATGCTGCCCCAACACACACCCCATTGAATTGACAAGCACTGTCAAGTATAGTATCAGAGGTCTCCCTTCCACTGGTGGCATAAGAATGGGTGGCTCTTGGAGATACTCCTTTATCTTTTCAAAAGCGGCCTGACATTCATCGTTCCAACGTACTACTTGATCTTTCTTCAGTAATTTGAAGATTGGCTCACAGGTAGCAGTTAGATGTGAGATGAATCGGGCAATATAATTCAGTCGTCCCAGAAAGCTTCTGACTTCTTTCTCTGTCTTGGGAGTCGGCATCTCTTGTATGGCTTTTACCTTGGCAGGGTCCACCTGAATACCTTTATCGCTTACAATGAAACCTAGCAACTTTCCAGACCTCACCCCGAAGATGCATTTATTGGGATTCAACCTCAGCTTGTATAACTTCAATCGGTCAAACAGCTTCCGCAGATGGTCAAGGTGTTCCTCCTCAGTTTGAGACCTTGCAATCATGTCATCAACATATACCTCAATCTCATGATGGATCATATCATGAAATAAAGCGACCATGGCACGTTGGTAGGTTGCCCCAGCATTTTTCAACCCGAATGGCATGACCTTGTAGCAGAAGGTGCCCCACTGAGTCACAAAGGTAGTCTTTTCCATATCTTCCGGAGCCATCTTGATCTGATTATACCCTGAAAAACCATCCATGAAGGAGAACACCTTGTGTTGAGCAGTATTGTCAACAAGAACGTCAATGTGAGGCAGAGGGAAATCATCTTTGGGGCTGGCCCTGTTCAAATCCCTGTAGTCGACACACATTCTGACCTTACCGTCCTTCTTCGGCACTGGCACCACATTGGCCACCCACTGAGGGTAAGAAGTCACTGCTAGAAACCCGGCATCGAATTGCTTCATAACCTCAGCTTTGATCTTTTCGGACATCTCTGGACGCATACGGCGGACCTTTTGCTTTACCGGAGGGCAGTCTTCCTTGGTAGGCAGGTGATGAACCACAATGTCGGCATCCAAACCGGGCATGTCTTCGTAGGACCAAGCAAAGATCTCCATGTAATCATGTAGCATCTGGATCAATCGTTGCTTCACGCTGAGCTCTAGATTGGCACCAATCTTGACTTCTTTTCTATCTGTCTCAGTACCCAGGTTCACTGTTTCCACCGGCTCTTCATGCGGCTGAATGGCCCTCTCTTCCTGGAGTAGAAGTCTTGCGAGTTCACAAGGCACTTCGCAATCATCTTCACCTTCGTCTTCGGCCAAGTTGATCGGATTTTCAAAGTCATAACTGGTGGTAGCAGAGCCGTTACTAGTGAGATCCAGAGTGGATTGAAACCTGTATAAGTGAGTGTGTGTAAATATAGCTGTTTTGCAATATATAACATAGAAAGAAAAAGAGCACAAGATTTGAAATGCAACAAACGTCCAATGTTTTGATTAATGATATATGGAAATGTCATACAAAAAGCCCTCACAAATGGAGCTACGATGCCCCGGGTAGAACACCGAGCCAATAAAAGTTTCAACATATTGTTTGTTACAAATTGAAAATCAAAAGAGTTAATTACTGCGTGACAAATGTAATAGGTGTAAAATCCTTTGCCGTCCAGTTGCTTGGTCCATTGTTGGTGGTTGGATAGATCCAACTGTCAAACTCCGCTTCCTCTACGTCCTCTTCGATAGCATTCACCCTTGGATTGGTTATGAACACTGGAGCCTTTCTGATCCTTTCTTTGCGCACAGCCCTCTGAGCCTCTGCAGTGAAGCCCAGCCCAAACTTGTCGGTCTTTTGAGTGAAGTCAGGAAGCTGACCCCAGTTTGCACATTTGCCTTTCTCGATTACATCCCGGGCCTCCTTCAAGGACGCCATCTTCAGAGGAAAGTCTTATTCAACCACTGTCTCAGCTGACGCCAATGTTGGAGGTACCTCCTCAAAATGCTGAAAGGGGGTTTCAATAAACTCCCCGTCCATCTCGATATACCGGAATGAATTCAAGTGACTAACCATGTATTCCTCCTCACCCTGCACAGTAACAATCTTCCCTTTGACAGGGTATTTGAGCTTCTGGTGTAGAGTGGATGTTATTGCCCCAGCCTTGTGAATCCAGGGTCGACCCAACAAGCAGGAATAAGATGGACGAATATCCATTACATAGAACGTTGAGTCGAAGACTTGGGAACCCACACGAATAGGAATGTCTACCTCACCATGCACCATCCTCTTAGAACCGTCGAAGGCTCTAACAATGATGTTACTAGGCTTCAATTCCAGGCCCTCACAGTCCAAGCGATCCAATGCCTTCTTGGGCAAAACATTCAGGGAAGAACCGGTGTCCACTAACACGTGTGCGAGAGTAGTGCCCCTGCACTCTATAGAGACGTGCAGGGCATCATTGTGATTTTTCCCTTTGGCGGTGAGGTCAACATCCGAGAACCCCAAACCATTGTCAGCTATCAAATTAGCCACACAGTCAGTGAATTGATCTGCAGAGGTCTCTTGCGGCACATGGGCCGTTTTCAGAAATGAAATCAGGGCCTTTGCATGGGCCTCTAAGCATAGCAGCAATGATAACATAGAGATTTTGGAGGGGGTATGCCCCAACTGTTCAACAACATTGAAGTCACTCTTTTTAATGATTTTAAGGATTTCCTCCATCTCTTGTTGGGAGGCTTCAACAACAGTCTTTTTTGGTGCCTCCGTCCGGGCAGGCAAATCGGTAGTAACTTCTTTGCCCCGAGCATCAGAGGACTCGGCGGCAGTAGTAGACACAGGAACTTGATTTGAAACATGCACACTTGCGGGTGTGATGATAAGAGGTTTTCGGATAACTGGCAGTGCAATGTCAGGCGAGAAGAGCCTGCCACTGCGAGTAATCTTGGCGGGACCAGTGATGTTACTGATACTGGTACTGGTGTTGAACTCCTGCTTCACTCCAAGCACATACACGTCTGCCCCATAGTGCCATGGGACAACCTTGTTAGATTCATAAGGGAGAGGCCCCGGAACAGTAATAGTAATGGGTGCAACAGACATAATTTGGACTGGCTTCCTCGGGGGAGCCTTGGTAGGATTGAAAATTGTGACGACTGATACTTCTTCAGCGGAAACAAACGGAACAGCAGTTTTCTTGAACAGAATCTCCTTGCTATCCATCAGGCCTTGGATGCCTGACTTCAGCAGCGGACAACCGGTAGGGATAACAGCACACAGGAGGCAACCCTTGCTACAACCCGGAAATAAACCGGCTAGCAGTAAGTTCCTCTTAACAGTCAAAAGAGGGGTAGCAACATCATTCACCGAAACAGCATACAAATCTTCCTCGACGGCATTTACTCTATGCTGGGGCATAGGAGCAGTTACAACATTTGGCCTCTCAGGCGCCTCAAACTGAATTTCCTTTGCATCGATAAGGTCTTGCACCTTATTTCTCAGGGCCTAGCAATCATCAGTAGTATGCCCGGGGCTATCGGAATGATAAGCACAACGGGCATTTGGGTTATATTTAGGAGATGCAGTGTTCACGGCCTTCGGAGCCTCTTTGATGGTCACCAAGTTGGTTGATAACAGTTGCGGTAAGATTTGTGACAAGGTCATACTCAGCCGAGTATACTGCCTCTTGGGCCTTTCACCTCTTTGTTGATTGTACTGATGAGGAGCAGCAACAGGCTTTGAAATGACCAAGGCATTGACGGCTTGACGGCTTTCTGGCTTGACTTGTCTTCTAGGACCATAGACGACACTTGCTTCTTTCTTGAAAGGCCTCTTCTCAGTACTTGCGGAGGCAGCTTTTTGTATCTTTCCTGACCTGATGTCGGCTTCTATCCTTTCACCCGTCAGAATCAAATCTGTAAACCCAGCTGAGGAATTTCCAACCAGATGATTGAAAAATGGACCAGAGAAGGTCCCTAGAAACATATCAACTAGCTCACGATCGGTCAATGGAGGCTTCACCCTGCCAGCCAAATCTCTCCATTTTTGTGCATATTCTTTGAACCCTTCGCCCGTTCCTAGAGACATACCCTGAAGTTGGGTACGCGTAGGAGCGAGGTCAGAATTGTATTGATATTGTCTATAAAATACGGTCGCCAAATCTTCCCAATGTCGGATACTAGTTCCATCTAGTTGATAGAACCACTCAAGTTGTGACCCCGAAAGGCTATCTTGGAAGAAGTGGATCCAAAGATTTTTATCTGCCGTGTAAGGTTGGATCTTCCTTACGTACGACCTTAGATGCAGCTTTAGACAGGAGGCCCCGTCATATTTGGCAAAGGCAGGCGCCTTAAACTTGTGTGGGATTACTACCCCAGAAGAACCCCAAATCCCCAAAATCCAGCCCCGGCACATTTTGAATCTCCATGGCACTCAATCGGTCTTCTAATTGCTTGTACCGGTCAGCAGGAGGTGGGTATTGTTCGTCATTGTAGTCAGTCTCGTTGTCAGAGACTGCAGGACTAGGAGCTCCTCCCCCTTGGGGACTGTCTTTCTCTGCAGAGGAAGTAGTTGGATCAGCCTCATTATGGAGTGTGTTCCCAAACCTGCGTCCAGTATTGAACAACGCAGTCCTCTTCTTCTTCTTCTTCTTTAGGAGCAGAGCCTTCAACTCTTGCTGACCTTGGGACAAGCTTAAGACCATTTCTTGAAACTGGGCACTTTGGGCCTGAAGGGCCTTGATTGCTTGCTCACTGGATGAGTCTGGATTCATGATGACTGTTCAAAATAAACAGCGAAGAGGATTAAGCAACCTGTAGAAAAATGGGTACCTGTTATGCACATGATGCATGAGATGCTATCTATGCAATGCATTCAAGGGTTTTAGAAATTCACAATTGTTGCAGACAAAAAGAACGTACGTCATATTAATAAGAAGCAATTTGTTAGTACATAAGTGCCCCATGGGCCAAATATTACAAAAACAACTTCTCAAGGTAAAAAAACGTTGCGCATCCTCTTTGGCGCAATGTAGGTGTTGATGGCCTCTTGCTCATGGAGTCGGCGGGTGAGCTCTAAAACCTTCTTCTCGCTGGCGTAGAAGCTGGCTTCAAAAGTGTTATGTTCCTCCTTGAGTTGGATCCAACTCTTCTGCATCTCCTCCCACGATGTAGGCATGTCAGGATGTAGGGTGGTGTAGGGAACCTCTCCTTCCTTGACGGGCTCTTTAATCACAGGGAGAACATGAGGATAAGGCATCATTAGACTCTGGGCTCGGGCTCGTACCCACTTGAGGTAAGGTTCAAGAGGGATGGAGTTCTTGTGTCCCAGAGTCTTGCTATCAACCTTGTTGGGCCTCCCCCAAGCTCTGATGAATCTTTGGCGAAGTCCTTGCGCATCGTTGTCGAAGTCAAAAACCAGGTCAGGAATCAACATGTCGTGAGGGCCATCCCTCCGTGCATATCCAAATTTCCTCAAAGCTAGGCAAGGGTTGTAGGTGATACCTCCTCTGATTCCAAGTAAAGGAACATTAGGAAACTCTCCGCAACGATCGACGATGATGACATTTTCTCTGGACCGAGAACACCAATGTACATCAGAGTGAGTAAGAGTCATCAACCGTTGGGACCACCTTGAGCCTTGGTCATTCTTCAAGACAGATTGTGGAAGGTGCGAAATAAACCACCTTGCAAGGAGAGGAGTACAGCACATGAGAACACCCCTCTTTCTCATTGTTCGTGTGTAAAATGAGTGAAGAATGTCCCCAAGCAATGTTGGTATTGGATTTCTGGACAAGAAGATTTTGACGGCGTTGACATCTACCAATTGGTCAGAATTTGGGAACAAGACCAACCCATAGATAAGGAGTGCCACAATCTCTTCAAAGGCTTGTAGGTCCAATGAATTCCAACACTCTTGTGCCTTCTCAAACAAGAATTTTGCTAAGAAGCCTTTGACACCGCTTCTAGTTTCCCAATGCCCCTTGATGTCAGAAGGCTGTAGATGTAATGCTCGAGCAACATCTTCAGGCTTTGGTTCCTTTTCCGTACCGTTGAAAGGTAGTTGATTAAGGATAGGAATTCTCAAGAGTTGAGAAAATTCCTCCAAAGTGGGTACCAACTGGTAGTCATGGAAATTGAAACAGTGGTGAAGAGGGTCAAAGAACTGGAATAGCACCTTCATCATTTCTTCTTAAATGTTGGTATTGACTAAGCTGAGCAGTCTACCATGTCTTTCACTGAAGGATGAGCTTTCCGGAATTCTTGAGGTGAGCTCCTTGAGTTGAGGAGAGATTCTTACAAGGTTAACTTGGATGGTTTTTCTTCGAGGAATTTCCATGACCTACAAAACAAGAACAAAGATGAAGATCTAAACCCTTGAAGTGGTTAGTAAATGCATATGATGCTTTATGATGTTCATGATGTATGCACAAACATATGTACAAGCAAATCATACCAAACCCTAGTTTCAGGCTTGCATGGGGTTTCATAGGTAAGTACCCTCTTGAGTGTAGTTGGCTTAAAAACCTGTCCTATAAATAGTAACCGGATTCTAAGGAGCTCAATATCACTGGATTGTTTTCATTGTTCGTTGTTTTGGTTTAGCCACTTAACTAGCGACCAAAATATTCCAAGAAAACAACCCTCAATGAGTGTAGTATCGAGTATCTACCAACTTCGGACTGCACCAAAGCCGGTCATCTCACTACCCCTAATGAAAGGCCAAGATGGTCAAGTAAGGTTCTAGGTCATTAGTGCTTAGTGACATCACTCAGCGGCCCCGTACTCTCCTTGATTGAACTTAAGGGTTACCGGTACTCACAAATATGTCGCACTAATATAGCTATTGCTTCGACCGTGTCGGTATACCCCGCACAGTTTCCACAACGTATTGCTATCTATGAATGTTCCCCAAAATCCGGGTGTAGGATTACAAACCCAAACAAGAGAGCCAAGATATAAAGCAATCAAATCAAACAATTAATCATGCAAGAGGGTGATCTAAGCCCTAAGGTTACTCCAATTTTAAATATTCCCCAACAGAGTCGCCAGTTCTGTGATACGGTGGGAGAACTGACTATGGTTTTGCGTTTGTTTTCGCAAATGTTTCGGTTGAGCAAGAGTCGCCACCGACTTTTTATTTTATCCTAAGGAAAGGTTTAAAAAGTACAGCAAAAACCTTTGAGATGTTTTCTTGGGTTCGGGGAGTAGATTATAGAAAGGGAATGTATTAGCACCCTTTCTATCCATGGTTATCCATGGGCTCTTAGTTACTTGCTTAGATCAACTTGCCTTAATTTTCAATTGTTTGAAATGGTGCTTTGTGTGTGTGGGTTTGAAAAATGTTTTGAAAAGAGGCCAATGTGGTGGCAACCTTTGTAATGATCCATGTTGGGATGTATACAAAGGTGTATGTCTTTTGAAAAGGTTTTCAATGTTTTTGAAAGTTTGTTTTGAAAGTGTTGTGAGGTGTGGTTTAAAAATAGGCAAGTGTTTTGTTTTGCAAGTTTGATTCAAGTAACTAAGAGGTTATCTACTCCTAAATTTCTCAAAGATTTCTCCTATGTTTTTTAACCCTTTTGACAATTTTGTTCCACCATTGCATTTGGTGGACAATCTTGTGTTAGGATGTGAAAGGGACGGGCGCGGGTCATCGTTTAGACCATAATTGCAATGGTGCCAAGTATCTTTGGGTAATTTTTCCTTTAAGGGACTTGATCATTTTTTAGGCAACTTTCGAAAGCGTCATCGAGGGACTATGATCATTTGAATTGTTTTGTTTTGCCCAAAGAGACCTAACATGCAATATGGCCCATTTATTGAAGGCAACAAGTGGAATACCCTAGGGGTGCAAGTGTGATTAGTGTTGTCCATTTTCATGCTTGTTTATTCTTGAAATTAGGTCAAACTATTTTTGTTGTTTTTGATTCGCATACAAACCCTAATTCTAACATGGCATAATTAGAAAGCATTAAAGTGCGAAAAATAAAGTTCCTAAGTTATTACAACACAATATGGGAAGGGGGGTACAAATGTTCAAATGGGGGGGATTTTGACAAGGAATTTAAACCTAGACTATTACATCAATATTGAATTATTTACAAGATATTTAATTGCACAAATTAAATAGAAATAAATATGCAAGATGCAAAAAGGCTTTTTATATGTATGAAAAAAAAGTATTTTTATATGTCAAATAAACAAAATAAAAAAGTATTAATTTTTTTGGAGTTTTTATGTATTTAGGGCAAAACCCTAATTTATTAAATGTAAGGTATTAATTATTTAATATGTACAATATTTATTTATTATATACAAAAATAAAATAAAAATGAAGTATATTTGTCAAAAAGGTATTTCTAATATTAAATATTAATAAAAATAAAAAGGTATATATTTTGTATTATTTACTAAATATGCTAATTAATATGTATGTATTTGTATAATTTACTAAATATATATTATATATACAAAATAATAATATTTAATATTTATGAAAAAAAGTATATTTTATATAAAATGTTTTTCAAGAGGTAATATAAAATAAAATCAGAAAATAAACATGTTTGCATTATTTTTTAGTATTTTTTAAAATAAAAGTATATCTTATATATTTATTTATGTACAAATACCTATTTAAACAAATAAATGCCTAATAAATTCAAAAATGATGTGAAAAATATTTTTTATATTTTTAATATTATAAGAAAAAATAAATAAGTCAGAACAAAAAAGAAAAGGTCAAAAAATCATAAAAATAAGCATAATGGGCCTAGGGGGTGTAAAAGTAAAAGCAAGGTGCAAAAAGAAAAGTGAAACAGGCCCAGCCCAGAACCCTGTCATCTTCAACCTCCAGCATTTCTGTTCAAACAAAACACGCGTTTGCTATCTCCCAATTCCTGGACTTTCAAGCAAAACTCACAACATGAAAAATGTAGAGCATTAAGAGGCGAATCCAGTCATATAAAGAACTTGACTTAACTCTCTAAGATGAGAGAGAATTTCTTCTCCCCCAATTCCTGACCTAATTTTTGTTCCATGTTCAGACATTAAATTCTCACAGCACACATAATATAAATGAAAACTAATTACATGGGCATGTTCAGGGATATGAATGTGACATATTTTCTTCACAAACCTAAAGCTAACAATGCCTGGATAGAGAGATACGAGTTCATGAACTTACCTGTTCAGTTGAAGTTGTATCTGGTGATGGAGGTGTCTTCAATGCAAGGTGATGATTGGTACAGCTTCCTTGATATCCAGGGATGCTATTCCAAGCTTTACTTTGTCTTGAAACCAAGTGAATCGTGCTATGGAACTTCAACTGCAAAACAAGAAAATGAAAATGGTGATGTTGCTTGGGAGTGTTACAGGTCGTGTTTGAGGTTTGGAATAGTTTCAAGGGATGATGTGGGATGTGTTTGAAGTGGTTTTAGCAAGAATGCATGAAAGGATTGAGCTATGGAACTCAAACTGCAGGGATGCCCTGTTTTGGGCAGTTCAATAGTGATTCTGTGAATGGGAAGGAAATGGAGGTGGTTGACTCATGTTCTAGCTCAGAATGGATGTTTAGAAAGTGTACAAAGTCTTTGCTTAAGGCTTGGTTTACAGGAATGATAGTTGTGTTATGTTATGCTAGGTTTCTTCACACTTAAGCAAGAAAAGGTCCACTTGAGTTCTAGGCTGATAGAGGCCCCCCTAATGTTCTGCACCACTTAGTCTTGATCAGTGTAATTAGTCTAATAACTTGTGCCAAGAGGATATGCACTGTACTTGCTTGGATTGCTAATTGACATAAAGTTCCACTTTTGCAAAAATGGCCATTATGCTTTTTCTACTTTGGGACTAAACCTCTATGCAATGCTTGAACACATAAAATATGGTCTTGGTACAATGAGTTTGCATTAAATTTATGAGTGAAAAAGGGATTTAGGGCCTGTAATCAAGAAATGCAAGCTGAGTTGCCTAAGTGTATGGACATGTAATTTGGTCATGAACAAAGTGAGTTTTTCCCATATTGCCAAATTCGATTCTCTCTAACCATGAGGTTGTTTGATGAGTTCTTGGACATTTTGGAAAGCTTGGAATGTGTGCTACAATCCATCTTTGAAATGCAAATTGAAACTCCAAGTGGAAGTATGTGAAAAATGGTCTTGAAGTTAGGTAAAAACCTTGCCTAAAATAGGTCAAATTTTCTCTAAGTTAAGAATGGTTTGGTACCCTTGTTCCAAAAATTGTAACTTGATCTACAAGCTTCTTTTGGGAAAACTTTGTGAATAAAAGTTGTATATTTTGCAATAGGCTACAACTTTCATGTTTTGACTTTTGCTTGAATCCAAATGAATCTTGGTGAGAAAGTGGGACAAAGTTAGGAAAAAATTAGGGTTTTTTATAACTTAGAAAAATTCTAAGTTATGAAAAATCTTCATTTCAAACCCTAATTTGCAATTCTTGATTTCTTGATGAACAAGTTTCATGATTTGGCATGTTTTGATGAAAAATGAATCTTGACACTTGATTTTGACCAAAAAGTCAAAGTTTGACTTTTCAGTATACAGTCAAAATTGATCAATTGACTGGGAAATTCAACTGTCAATCTTGTGTATTTGGGATCTTTTGAACTTGTTGAGCATGTCAAGATAATTCCATGGGGTCCTTGAGTCCATATGTGAGCTTGATTTTCCATTGGCTAGGTCAAACAGTCAAGAATTGCCTTTGTGCAGTCAAAACCCTAAAAATGACCATTTTGCCCTTTTGGTGATCTGCTCAAATTTCTTGTGGAATTGTGATCCAAACTTGATCAAATGGTCCATATGAGTTCATAATGTTGATGTGGGTCAATTTTCATGAGATTTGACTGTCAATTGGCCACAGTTGACTTTTTCCCCAATACAGCTGATTTCTAGGTCAACTGTCCAATTGACTGGGCAAAATTTGGAATCAAGACTTGAAACTTGGTATGGATAAACTTGGGAGTCCAACATGAAGCATGGAAGCCATCTTAGGCATTTTAGGTCAAAATATCTTTGTTCAAACACAAACCCTAATTTGGGTTCACAGTGCAATGAGAAGTCTTGAGCAGAGGAAACCCTAATTGGATCTTGAGCTCCAAGGGTCTTGTGATGAGAAAATGTTAAGGAAATGGGAGGGCAAATTTTGGGGTACAACACTTACCTTTGGTGTATTTGGTCACCCCCAGGATTGTTGGAAGGGACCGTTGTTTGTTTTTATTATTTAGTTTTTTTGTTAAGTTTACTTTGAAACACGTATTTTGTTGTTTATCATTACACTCTTAAATGTCCGAAGTCACTCGAACATCGTTTCTTTTGTTTGTAAATAATTGAAGTGTTTGTCTTATTGTTTTTTCCTTTGATTGTATGCTTGATTATTATTGGTTGCACGCCGTGACTGATGAACAAAAGGACTATTGAATACCAGGAAATGACAAACATATCATGGACATCATGCATTTCATAACATTACAGGTTATCTCAAGATGGTATTCTTATTCTTCTGCTTTTCTTATTCATAATTCAAGACGACTACTCATCGGTATTCCACCAGAAACAATTTGCCAAGACAGATGGAACAAGTTCAAGCTGAACTCGCTGAAATGAGAGCCCAGATGGCTACTCAAATGACCCAATTCATGGAGGTTATCACCAATGTGAATCACCAACAGGAGGAACTGGCTGCCATTGTCAACAACCAGCGCCGCTATCCAGGGGATGGTGGAAATAAGGGCTCTATCAGGACATTTCTATAGGATTGGGAGATGTGCAAGATCAGCCTGTTGGAAATTTTCACGGGATGCCCGGAAACCCTTTTGTACGCAATGTAGGGCAGTTTCCCTCGTCTCCGGGACCTCGTCTTGTGGGGAATAGAAGAGATAATAAGGGCGGTATAATGGGATATCAGGAGCGGGATTATGACTTTGATCAGGATGAAGATCAGTTTTCTGTTCGGCGTTCAGAGCCAGAAGTTCAGGTTGAGGATAGGAAGTATCGGTTGTTGGAAGAACATTTGAAGGTTGTGGAAGGGCAAGGAGCCCTTGGTTTTGATGTTAATGATCTCAGGTTTGTGTATGGGTTGAAAGTTCCTCCAAATTTCAAGCCTCCTGTATTTGAAAAGTACAACGGAACGCCATGTCCCGTTACTCATGCAACTGCTTATTTCCGAAAGATGTCGGTGCATACTGAGGATCAGGGGCTTTTGATTCACTTTTTCCAAGATAGCCTATCTGGGGCATCCCTGGAGTGGTACATGAAGTTGGAGAAAACTCATATTCGTTGCTGGAATTATCTTGCTTGGGCTTTTGTCAAACATTATCAGTATAATATGGATATGGCGCCTAATCACACCCAGTTATAGAATTTGTCATAGGGACCAAGAGAATCTTTCAAGGAATACGCTCAGAGGTGGCGTGAGTTGGCTGCGAGGGTTCAACCTCCACTCATGGAGAGATAACTCATTGATATGCTTATGAGTACCCTGCAAGGGCCATTCTATGAGCACATGATAGGAAGTACTTCGGCAGGATTTGCAGACTTGGTTATGGCTGGTGAAAGAATTGAGGTAGGTTTGAAGTTGGGGAAAATTCAGATTGGAGGTTCTAGTGGCTCATTAGGGGGAAGTAAGAAACCATTCAACATTTACCCTAAGAAGAAGGAAGGCGACGCAAGTGCAGTTTACTCTCATAGAGAAAGAAGAGAGGATCATCAGCACCAACAAATCAATGTTGTTTCTATTTCTGTTAATGCTCCTCCGCAGCAGAGACCGAATACAGTGCCTCAACAACAAAGACAGCAAGATACTCCCCGTCAGTATAATAATCAACAGCAGAGACAGTTGAGAAAATTCGATCCCTTTCCAGTATCTCTTACTGAAGCACTCCACCATTTGCTCGATTTGAAGTTGATCGGTTTGAGAAATACGCCACCACCCCCCGCAAGGCTTCCTCCTAACTATGATGCTAACGCAAGATGTGAATTACATTTAGGTGGATTTGGTCATTCTACTGACAATTGCTCTGTGTTGAAGTACAAAATACAATACTTGTTGGATGCTAAGGAAATTGAGTTTACTCCAGTGACTGGTTCGAATGTTACTCAAAATCCTATTCCGAGGCACGGAGGGGGTGTTGTTAATATGATTGATGATAATGGTGAAGTGTTTAATTTAATCATGAATGTGGAACAAGTAACTACTCCGTTGTGGTATGTTAAGAGGTATTTGTTTGACAATTCTATTTTCCCGGGTTGTACTTCAGAGTGTGCCAAGTGTAGAGAGCAACCGAAGGGCTGTGATGATTTAAAAGCCGGTATCTAGTTGATAATAAAGGAGGGTTCCCTGGAGTTCAATAAAAAACCGAGCTACCGTAAGGTTACCGAAGAAGATGTTGATGTGGTATCTATTCCTTACCCCCATGTGCGCATTCCTACCCCATCTAGGGCGCCTCCTTTGATGATTACGGTACCTGGTCCCATGCCATATACCAGTGAGAAGGCCATCCCATGGCATTACGATGTTGATGTTTATTACCATGGGGTGAAGCAGGAAGTAAGTACTCATTCGTCTGAGGAAGAATGTGCTGAAGATAATGAAGGAGAAGTTCATAACTTTTCTAGTGTGGGTCGAATGACTAGAAGTGGGAGAGTATTTGGTCCTTCCAATGTGCAAGATGCGGAAGATGCTTCTGCAAGAGAAAAAGAAAAACAGAAGGCGGTGATTGGTAATCCAAGGGTTATGCCAGCCAATGTGACTCAACCAATTCTGATACCATAAGCTTCTTCAGTTCTCGATGAGGTTGAAGAGTTAATGTGAATTATCAGAAAGAGTGATTATAGCATAATTGATCATCTGAGCCATACTCCTTCTAAGATGTTTATCTTGTCTCTGTTGATTTATTCAGAACCTCACAGAAATGCTTTGATGAAGTTGTTAAAGAATGCGTTCGTACCACATGAGATGACAGTCAATCAGTTTGAGAATGTTTGTGCTAACATATCTGCCGGGAACGGTCTGGGCTTCACAGATTTTGATCTTCCTACGGAGGGGCGAGACCATAACAAAGTGTTGCATATTTCAATGGAATGCAGGGGAACTACTTTATCCCGGGTTTTGGTGGACACAGGGTCGTCTTTGAATGTACTACCTAAGTCAGCATTGATGAAAATTGATTATTCTAGACTGGAGTTGCGCCCTAGTGATTTGATGGTGAAGGCGTTTGATGGGTCTCGAAGGTCAGTATTTGGGAAGGTGGAGTTACCAATCAAGGTCGGTCCTCGCACCTTCACGGCTACATGTTTTGTAATGGATATACAACCAGCGTATTGTTGTTTATTGGGGCGGCCGTGGATTCATAAAGCAGGGGCAGTCACTTCTACTCTTCATCAGAAACTCAAGTATCCTGCAGAGGGAAAGGTGATAACTGTGTGCGGCGAGGAAGAGTACATCGTGAGTCATTTGACATCATTCCGCTATGTTGAAGTTGAAGGCGAGATACATGAGACTCCATTTCAGGCATTTGAGACAGTTCATGCTGTCAATTTTCCTCCTCCAGAGCAGAAAAGGAAACCTGAAACTGTTATGTCTTCTCTCAAGGATGCGAGAGATGTGGTGGAAAATTGTAACCCTGAAGGTTGGGATCAGGTGCTGGACGTCACCCCAAAATTTAATAAATTTGGTCTTGGTTTTAGCCCAGGTCAGCAGAGTGCAACTCCTAGAGCATCTAGTTTATCTACTCCTGTGAAGTTTTCCCGTCCTTGTGCTGCTCAAGAAGGACACGTCAATGCAGTTGGCGACAATAGGGTTGATGGCTACAATATCGAAGATTGGATTCGTCCGAGTATTCCAGGCCAGACACTCAACAATTGGACGTCTGTGGATGTTATCCAAGTTTCAAGCGCTGAGGAGTAATTTTCTTGTTTTCTTTTATTATCATATCATAATTCCTACGATCTGCCCAAGGCGTAGTGGATCATTTGTGTAGGGCCACCATGTTTATTTTCAAAAGTTTATCATGAAATAAAGGACGTTTTTGCATTCAAAATTTTGCTCCATTTTTTTTTATTTGAATGGTGTTGTACCCCAAAATTTGCCCTCCCATTTCTCAAGGGATTCATCCGGGACTCTCAGTTTTGCCTCTATCAAGTTCCAAGTCTTGGATCATCATTTCTCAAGGAAATCATCCATAAGGGCAAGATGGTCAAAAGTACATTGAAAAAGTTAAACCTTGACTTTTAAATCAAAATCAAGTTCCAAGAATCATATTCCATTAAGGCATGAAATTGGTTCATCAAAAATCAGAAGTCAGAAGTTACTTTAAAAAATCAAATTTTCTAAAACATTTAGAAAATTTTCTAAGTGTTTAGAGAACGTTATACTTCAGAACTTCTGAGCCAGACTCTATGCAAGTGTTGTCAGAAGTTGTAAACACGGTCAGAATATAACACTTTAATCAGAACATGTAGAAGCGTTGCTCTTTGGTCAGAACATAATGCTTCAGTCAGAATATGTTTCTTCAGCATATAGAGGCTATGTTCAACGCTCTGGTCAGAAGATGCCCCTTCAGTGTTTGGAGGTTACGTTTCTGATTTTCTACAATCAAAACATCACCAAACCCCAAACCTTAACATGCTGCCCTGCTATGGTACAGTCTTGCAACCAGCTGTCATAACACTCCAAGGTACTGCTGATCCAGTCCACGCCTGCGTTTTTCTTGCACCTGTGATACGGTGGGAGAACTGACTTGAGGTTTTGCGTTTGTGTTTGCAAATGTTTCGGTTTAGCAAGAGTCGCCACCGAATTTTTATTTTATCCAAAGGAAAGGTCAAAAAGCACAGGAAAGACCTCTGAGATGTTTTCTTGGGTTCGGGGGGTAGATTATGAAAAGGGAAGGTGCTAGCACCCTTTTCATCCATGGTTTTCCATGGGCTCTTAGTTACTTGTTTAGATCACTTGCTTTTGTTTTTCAATTGTTTGAAATGGTTCTTTGTGCGTGGTTTTGAAAATGTTTTGAAAAGAGGCCTTTGTTTAGGCAACCTTTGTAACAATTCTTGTTTGAATGTTTTACAAAGGTGTTTGTCTTTTGAAAAAAATTTCAATGTTTGAAAGTTTGTTTTGGGAAATTGTTTTGAAATGTGTTGAGTGTTTGAAAATAGCAAGGATGTTTTGCAAGTTGATCAAGTAACTAGGAGTTGTCTACCCTACTCAAAGATCTTTCCTACACATTTTTAACCCTTTGACATTGTTGTTTTACCATTATATTTGGTAAACAACCTTGTGTTTGGATGTTAAACAGGACAGGCGTGGGTCATCGTATGACCATGATAGCAATTGTGCCAAGTATCTTAGCAAGTTTTTATGGGACTAGATCATTTTTGTATAGGCAACCAAGATAGCGTCATCGAGGGACTATGATCTTTTTGTTTTGTTTTTGTTTTGCCAAGATACCTAGCATGCATACCATGGCCATGTTTAAGGCAACAAGTGGATGAAACCCTAGGGGTGCTTGTGTGCATTGTGTTGTCATTTTTCATGCTTTTTGTCTTGTATTAGTCAAGCTATTTGTTTGATTTTGGATTCTTGCATACAAACCCTAATCTTTCTATCATGGCATATTTGAAAGCAATAAAGTGCGTAAAAGTAAATCTACGACTATTACAACATTGATTATGGGGAGGGGGATACAAATTTGAATAGGGGGATATTTGCAAGAAATTAAAACCCTAAGTCAACTATTACAACCCAATTGAATTAATTGTGCAAATAAATAAATATACAAAATTTAAATATGCAAATAAATATAAATATGCAAAATGTTTTTGTATTTATTTTTATGTATGTAAAAATAAACTATTTAATGTATCAAAAATAAGAAAATAAAAGATTATTTTTATTAAGGGTGGAAACCCTAATTTGTTTTAAGAAAATATACATATACCAATTATATTATTTATTCATGTACAAGAAAAATAAAATAAAATATATACAAAATGTTAAAAAATTAAATGTATGAGAAAAATATTATTTAAGTATATAAATAATAAAAATAAAAATATAATATTTTTTGTATTAATTATAAGTTTTTTTTATTTAAGAAAATAAAAGTATGTTATTAAAATAATTATTTCTATGTCCAAAAAAATAATAAAAATAATAAAATAAAATATGAAAATTTATGAAAATATTTTTGGTAATTTTTAATATTTAGAAAAATAAATAAAAGTCAGAAACTAAAAAAGAAATGAAAAAAATATGAAAATATAAAAACAATGGGCCAAGGGGGTGCAGGAAGTAGGATGGAGGGTGCAAATAGTGAGAAATCCAAGCCCAGCCCAAAGTCCAACTTCGTCCCTGTCCTTGTGACTGAAACACGTGCGCTATGTACAAATCCATATCTCCTGTTTCAGTGCTTAAACACAAAAACTTGTAACATGAAAGTTATAGAGCATGATCATATGATTCTAACCATATAAAAAACTTAACCTAACTCTCAAAGACCAGAGAGAATTTCTCTGGCCCTAATTTCTAACCTAGTTTTTTCAGAAAGTTCATCATTCAAATTCTCCCAGCTCAGTTAACTTAAATGAATTCCATGCATATGTACAGCTCAAGGGCAATGAGTACTACATTTTTTATTCACAAACCTAAGCCTAATGATTCCTAAATAGAGAGATAGAAGTTTGAACTTTACCTGTTTCAGTCAAGCTCGAGTATGGCAATGCAGGGGTTTTCAGTGAGTCCTGAGATGCTTGTGAGCTTGCTTAAAGTTCCTTGGAGCTTTCCCAATGCTTAGCTAGCTTTGAACTTGCTTGAATCTCTCTATAGAACTCAACCTGCAAACTTAAAATTCAGAAATGGTGAAGTGTGTAAATGGAGTTACAGTGACTTGGGAATGGTTGGGATAGTTTAGGTAGGTTGTATGGAGTGTGTTGGAACTGATTGCAAGCAAAACGCACGATTAGTTTGTGATTTGGAAACCAAAATGCAGAACTTGCCCTGTTTTGCAAGAAAATGTGATTTTGGTGTTTTGGAAGGTTTGAGGACTTGTGAACTCGTGGTTTTGGCTTAGTGTATTGTGTAAAAGTTATTTAAAATGTTTACAACACTTGGTTATATCAGATACAAGAGTTGTTGCCCTTTTGCAAGGTTTCTTGGTTTTGAAGCAAAAGTGGGAAATGACCATGCTATGGCCTGTACAGGCCTCCTTCTTAGCTGCACAAAGTTGTTGTACTTTTCCCTAAGTTTGTGGAGTTGGTTTGCTGCAAAATAACGGGTTCACAGCTCAAGAGGAACAACTTGACATAAAGCCAACTTTATGAAAATGGCAATGTTGCCTTTTTGCCATTTTTAGATTAATTCAATGTGTAAACTTCTATAGATCAGAACAATGCCTCAATCCATTGTGTTTGCATTCAATTTTTGAGTGTGGAAGGGTTTAAGGACCTGTAAACAAGTACAAGCAAGGCTGGACAGAAATTGCAACTTGTAGCAACATGAAAAATGCCATGGATCAAAGTGACATTTTCCCAAATTCAAACCTTCGATTCTCCATAACCACAAATGATCTTGGAGAGTTCTTTGACATTTTGGAAATCTTTTAACATGATCTACAATCCATATTTGAAATGAATTTTTAAATTACAATGGTAACTAGGTGAAAAATTGCTATGAAGATAGGTCAAAATCCTGCCTAAACTAGGGCAAAATTTCACTAAGTTAAAAGTTTCATGGACCCTTATTCCAAAAATCATAACTTGAGATCCAAGCATCTTTTGGGAAAACTTTGTGAATAAAAGTTGTAGCTTTTGTGGATGACTACAACTTTAATGTTGGAAGTTTTGTTTGAATCCAATTTCATCATAGTGAAAATGTTGGGCAAAGTTGGGAAAAAATGAGAAAATTTCATAACTTAGAAAATTTCTAAGTTATAAAATTTTTCAATCTTAAACCCTAATTTCCAAAATTAGGTTTCTTGGTGAACAAGTTTCATGTTTTGACATATCTTGATGAAAAATGACCCTTGGCACTTGATTTTGACCAAAAAGTCAAAGTTTGACTTTTCAGTGTACAATTGATTTTTGATCAGTTGACTGGAAAATTCATATGTCAATCCAATGCATTTGAGATCTTTTGAACCTTGTGATTAGGTCAAGATGATGACATTGAGTTCTTGAATCCATGTTTGAACCCAATTTTCCATTGGCTAAGTGAAAAATTAGAAATTGCCCTTCTGCAGTCAAAACCCTAAAAATGACCATTTTGCCCTTTTGAAGATCTGGTCAAATTTCTTGAAGAGTTATGGTCCAAACTTGATAAAATGGTTCATATGAGTCTATAATGTTGATGTGGATCAAAAATTATGAGGTTTGACTGTAAATTGGCCACAGTTGACTTTTTCCCCGATACAGCTGATTTTTAGGTCAACTGTCCAATTGACTGGCCAAAAATTTGATTCAAGGCTTGAAACTTGGTATGAGAAATCTTATAAGTCCAACATGAAGTATGAAAGTCACATGGGGCATTGAAAGTCCAAAAATCCTTGTGCAAACTCAAACCCTAATTTCAGGTCAACAATGCAAGGAGATGTCTTGAGCTGAGTAAACCCTAGCTTGGTCTTGAGTTCAAAGAGTCTTGTGAGGGGAAATCTTGATAAAATGAGAGGGAAAATTTTGGGGTACAACAGCACCAAATTAACCTACGAAAACTGTGATCTAAAAACAAAGGGACAGTATGCCAAAAATGTTTTAAAAACTCATTTGTTTTTCCCCCCAAAACCACATCAAATCCATCTATAAATAGTTTATTCCATCACACGTTGAAAAGGCGGGCTTTTGAAGAGAGAGATTGGCCAAAAGAGAGAAAAGGAAATTGTGAAACCTTCATAAAAATCCAGATTTCTCATACACAAAAACAAACCTTTGTTCTTCCTTTTGAATCAAAGAGCTTGGTGTTTCCTCTTCCATTACTCTTGTTGATTTCAGAAACATCCAAAGGCAGCCACTCAAAGCTCCAAGCACGCTCCAGGTAAGTCTTTCTGACTTTACTTACTTTTCATTCTAAACATCATTAACATGTAAATATCATAGCATTAATTTTGTACATATCATTGTATGAACTGAAAAACTATGGATCAGAACTTCTAGAATAAAGCTAGACTCAGACTTAGGATTAGAACTTCTATGAATTGTTGTGTTGTTATTCTCCTTATTTGCTGTTTGCCAAAAATGAATGAGTTGTTGACGTGCTGATTAATATGAGAAAAGAGTTGAAATGTAATATAGAACTTCTAATTTTCACATGCTGATAAAACACATAACTTTTATGATTTTTTTCTCACTATTAACACACACTGAACTTCCATGATTTTTCTCACTGTTAACACACATTGAACTTCTTATGTTCACCCACTGGCTCAACATAATACATAACTTTTGATGTTCACTCACAATCTTAACACAACACAGAACTTATGAATTCTCCTTACATGTCAAATACACTGAATTGCTGACGTTTGCTCTCTGTTTCAGTGTAATACAGAACTTCTGACTTTTGGTTCATTGGCTGAACACCACCCAGAACCTCTGTGTTTTCCCTCTAACGTTTTTTGCAGGAACTCAGAGTGTACCAAATCAGAACTTCTGATTCTGACGCTTCCTTCTGAGTCACGCGCCTGGCTTCAGAACTTCTGATCCTTGTTTCTTTGTTTGCAGCAGCACTGTTTCTACTTTGCATTTATTTTCCTTTTTAATCTTAATATAAAAACATAAAAATATTTTCCTTTTAACTTATTTCCTTAAGACAAAAACATTTTCTAAACAAGTCCATTTATTTCTTATATTATACATTTCAATATGGTTGTAATAGTAACTTAGGACTTATTTTTACTTGTAATCCCCATTCGTACATATGTACCCCCATCCCCTAAATATTGTAATAGCGTAGGACTTTACATTTATGCAATTTATCGCCTTCAAAAGTAAATGTTAGTAATTAGGCGTGTATGTCAAGATAAAACCAACAAGTAGACCACCAAAAATCAAAGACAAATGCATGCAATCAAACACACTTGCGCACATGTACCCTTAAGGTTAACTCCACTTATTGCCTAAAAATGGCCATGTTATGCATGTGGGAAGTCTTAGCACAAACAAATCGAAAAATACAAGATCATAGTCCCTCGATGATGCTATCAAAGTTTCCTTTCAAAATGATCTTAGTCCCAAAAGAGAAAATGCTAAGTCATCTCACAACATTGCTATCATGGTCATACGATGACCCAAACGCCCGTCCGTTCACATCCAACGATGGGGCTTCTTACCAAAACAATGGTAAGATAGTAACATCTAAAGGAGGAGTAAAAGCACATCTAAGACCTTTTAAGTAGGTAGGTTCTCTCTCAATTACTCGCTTGCTCACAACAAAAACATTTTCCCACCAACACTTTCATTTGAAACATTTTCGAAAGATAACACTTTGTATGCATTCTTATAGAGACGAGAGCCATTACAAATAATACACCTTTTCAAAATCACTTTCAAAAACACATCTTTTAACTATTTTCGAAACAACACTTTGTACGCGTCCTTATAGAGACGAGGATCATTACAAAGTTACATTTTCAAGATACTTTCAAAACCACACCACAATCACATTTTCAAACAAAAGCAAGTGATCTAGCAAGTAACTAAGAGCCCATGGAAAACCATGGATGGAAAGGGTGCTAATACCTTCCCTTTTCATAATCTACCCCCCGAACTCAAGAAAATATCTCTAAAGGTCTTTCTTGTGCTTTTTCACCTTTCCTTTTTGGATAAAAGAAAAGTCGGTGGCGACTCTTGCTATCCACACAAATGTGAACACAAACGCAAAACCTCAAGTCAGTTTTCCCACCGTATCACAGAACTGGCGACTCTGCTGGGGAGTCGATACTTAAAAGTGGGGTTACCTTAGGGTTAGATCACATTTACTTGCTTACATTGTTTGATTTATATGATTTACATTTTGGTTCTCTGTTTTGGCTTACTTTGATCTGGGGCACAATTTTAGGTAAGTAGCAATAGATTGTGGAAACTGTAGGGCGTAGAACGATACAGTTGAAACAATGGCTACGTTAGTGTGACACATTTGTTGGTACCGGTATCCCTTGTGTTGAAACAAGGAGAATACGGGGCCGCTGAGCGGAGTCATGAAGCACTAACTGACCTTAGAACCTTACTTGACCAACTTGGCCATTAGGACGTAGTGAGATAACCAGCTTCGGTGTAGAGCTGAAAATTGGTTGATACTCAATGCTACACTCATTGAGACTAGAGTCTTGGGATATCTCGGTCGCAAGAAAAGATTGATTGTGCTGAGACAATGCCTAAGAGAAAGGTCGGTGATATTGATATCCCTTAGAACTCGGTTACTATTTACTAGGACAGGTTGAGCCAACTAAACTTTAATAGGGTACTTACCTACAAACTCCATGCAAGCCTAAAACTAAGGATTGTTTGCTTTGTATGAATATGATTATTTGTATATAAACTTGCTTACCTCGCATATTTGTACATGACATCATAACATCATACCATAGCATTTTCAATAGCATTTCAAGGATCTCAAGGGTCTTTGATACAGGGTCACGTTGAACCAGATGTCTACCAAGGGACAAGAGGATTTATTTTCCTCTAAACGAACGCTGTCAAAGATCAAGTACAATAATTTGAGTTAAGGGCTATGACCCACTTGACATGATGAGCTTAATTCTCGTGGAAGGACATCCACCGATACAAAGTTCTCCAATAAAAAATGTTGATCAAAGTTCAATCTCTAACTTTTTCTTGTGTTTACCCTGCGAGATCCTTGAAAACATGCATCCACAAATCATGCATCATATCATGAGAGGTTTCTCCCACACAGATCTCCTTATCTTCCTACTGTTTATTTCAGTAGAGATGGCTCTAGAGCGGACTATCAAGGACATCCAGGCTCAAAATGCTCAACTTCAAGAGATGTTCTTGAACCTATCCAAGGGGCAAGAAGAGGTCAAGGCGCTCCTCATCAAGGGCATGATCATGGGAAATCCTGGGGACGACAGAGATGACCATGTGGAACGGCTACAAACCGAGATAGTCGTAATGAAAGTCCAAATGATGGGACAGCTAGTGGGCCAGATGGCTCTCATCCAAAACTTGGCTCAGGGACAAGAAGAGATGAGAGTCCTCATCAATAAGCTTCGTCAAGATGGATGGAACCAAATGGGGATAACATCTAGAATTAGGGATCAAGTCATCATTCAGCCTCCCATGAGACAAGAAGCCGGTTTGAGGGAGAGAAGACCTTCCCAAATTGCTTCCACGTCACGAGCCCAACAACGACTTCATCAACATCAACCGGAAAATCAACAAAGGAAAAGCGAGCCTAAAAGACAGTTTACCAACATCAACATACCACTGTCCCAAGCTTTGCAACACATGTTGAGGATGAATCTGATTACACCAATAAGACCTCATCCAAATCCCAAAACTTTTTCTCCCAGCTACAATCCTGATGCCAAGTGTGCCTATCATTCTGATAGTCTTGGACATGATACAAACGATTGTTGGGCATTGAAGTACAAGATTCAAAACCTGATCGATGAAGGAATGCTGGAGTTCACACAAGATGGTCAAACTGAATTCTTCTGCCAAAGGCTCACCACCTAAAGTGACAAGTTCAAACAAAGAGGCTTTTGTTCATTTTGAACTTTCACGTTGTAATTTCTCTTTTGTTATTCAAACAATTATCTATTAATGTCAAACTTTGTTTCATTAATGCATTGCACATGTTTGTCTTGAATTCATCCATTCGTTTTCACTATATTTAAACTATGCTTTCTACTTTCTTTATGACATTTAACTCTTGCTAAAAGTTACAAGCCTTTAGAGGGAAGATGACGAAAACAATGCCATAATCTCATACAGTATGCTTTTGGACAGACCTTGCTGACGATGTACAGGCATTCTTTAAAATCCTAAACATTGGAGTTATAAGGAAGATAATCCCTAGTCAACCCCTTCGATCCAAAGAAGTAAAAGTTTTCTTTTTCACAAAATTAAAACCTTTAAACAAAACCTGGGGCAGGGTAGTCTCTCAGTTAATTCAAACGCGCGTTTAGCCGCAAACTCTCATCTTCTAATACAACGAATGACATCAAGAAACATTCCTCTGGAATCAAAAGATGGTGATGGTTCCCTATCACATAAGTAGTCACTATCTCTCAAAAAAAGTAAAGCCCACTAAGTCAAAACCTACAAAAGAGACTTAAGAAAAGTTGGGGAATCCCACTGACTGTAATCTCAAAACAAGAATAGTCAGGCAAAAATCAGGGATAACAAATAGAAAGAAATAGGTCACTACAAATCCTCAACAACATGAAGAAAAAAATGTTGCAAAACTGACTGTCTTACGACAAACTTAACTTGTCTGAACCATCACCAAAACATCATTCCAGACTCATTTGGAGTTCAAACGCACAATTAGCTGAGTTTAGGACCGAAGAACACCAAAATTTGCCCTCCCATTTCTCATTGATTTCTCATCACAAAACCCATGGAGATCAAGATCCAGTTAGGGTTCCATCTGCTCAAGACTTCTCCTTGCACTGTTGACCCAAATTAGGGTTTGTGTTTGTACAAAGAGGTTTTGACCAAAAATACCTAAGATGACTTTCATGCTTCATATTGGACTCCCAAGTTTATCCATATCAAGTTTCAAGCCTTGATTCCAAGTTTTGCCCAGTCAATTGGAAAGTTGACCTAGAAATCAACTGTATTGGGGAAAAAGTCAACTGTGGCCAATTGACAGACAAATCTCATGAAAATTGACCCACATCAACATTATAAACTCACATGGACCATTTGATCAAGTTTGGATCACAATTCCACAAGAAATTTGATCAGATCACCAAAAGGGCAAAATGGTCATTTTTAGGGTTTTGACTGCACAAAGGCAATTTTTGACTGTTTGACCTAGCCAATGGAAAACCAAGCTCACATATGGACTCAAGGACCCCATGGAATTATCTTGACATGCTCAACAAGTTCAAAAGATCCCAACTGCACAAGATTGACAATTGAATTTCCCAGTCAATTGATCAATTTTGACTGTATACTGAAAAGTCAAACTTTGACTTTTTAGTCAAAATCAAGAGTCAAGATTCATTTTTCATCAAAACATGCCAAATAATGAAACTTGTTCATCAAGAAATCCAAAATTGCAAATTAGGGTTTGAAATGAAGATTTTTCATAACTTAGAATTTTTCTAAGTTATGAAAAACCCTAATTTTTTCCTAACTTTGTCCCACTTTCTCACCAAGATTCATTTGGATTCAAGCAAAAGTCAAAACATGAAAGTTGTAGCCTATTGCATAATTTACAACTTTGATTCACAAAGTTTTCTCAAAAGAAGCTTGTAGCTCAAGTTACAATTTTTGGAACAAGGGTACCAAACCATTCTTAACTTAGTGAAAATTTGACCTATTTTAGGCAAGGTTTCTACCTAACTTCAAGACCATTTTTCACATACTTCCACTTGGAATTTCAATTTGCATTTCAAAGATGGATTGTATTAAACATTCCAAGCTTTCCAAAATGTCCAAGAACTCATCAAACAACCTCATGGTTAGGGAGAATCAAATTTGGCAAGTTGGGCAAAAATCACTTTTGTTCTTGACCAAGACATGTTCATACACATTGCCATTTTCAAGTCAGCTTGGTTTATGCTACATTACAGGCCTCTAATCCCATTTGCACTCAATAATTTAATGCATACTCATTGTGCCAAAGTCTTATTTTGTGTGTCCAAACATTATTTGCAAGATTAAGCCATTTATAGATAAAGCATAATATCCATTTTTGAAAATTTAAGCTTTATGTCAAAATTGCAAATCAGCAAATACAGATCAAATCTCTTTGGCACAAGTTTAGGAACTAATCACACTGATCAATGCCAAGGTTTGCAGCATATTATGGGGGCCTCTACCTGTCTAAACATCAACTTGGCCTTTGGTTGCTTAAAGTGTAAGAAATATAGCATATCACAACTCAACTTTCATCTCAGCACAAAAGAGCTTAAGCAAATACTTTGTACACATTCAAGACATCCATTCTGAACTAGAATACAACTCCAACACCTCCATTGCCCTCTAGAACACAGAACCACCCTCAAACTGCCCAAACAGAGCTCCTACTACAGTTTGAGTGCCAACTCTCATCCCTTTCATGCATTCTTGCTAAAACCACATCAAACACATCATACAACATCCCTTGAAGCTGATTCAAACATAAAACACGACCTGTAACTCCTCTAATCAGTTCCACCATTTTCACTTTCTTGTTTTGCAGTTGAGGTTCCATAGCTCGATTCAAAAGGTTTCAAGGCAAAGTAAAGCTTGGAATAGCATCCCTGGACACCAAGGAAGCTGTACCAATCATCACCTTGCACTGAAAGTACCTCAATCATCAGATACAACTTCAGCTGAACAGGTAAGTTCATGAACACGAATCTCTCTATATAGGCATTGTTAGCTTTAGGTTTGTGAAGAAAACATGTCACATTCATAGTCCTGAACATGCCCATGTGATTAGATTTCATTTATATTATGTATGCTTAGAGAATTTTAAGTCTGAATATGGAAGAAAAGTTAGGTTAAGATTTGGGAATGATAAAATTCTCCCTCATTTCTGAGAGTTAGGAGGAGTTCTTTACATATTTAGAATCGTGATTCAATGTTTAACATTTTTGGTGTTGTAAGTTTTTGCTAAAACTCAAAGAATCAGGACCTTGCAATGGAAGAAAGAGGCACATGTTTTTTGTTCAAACAGAAGTCTGGAGGTTGAAGAAAGACTTGGTGGACTGGGCTTGTGTTGTCATTGCTTTTTACACCCTTTTGTTACTTTGACACCCCCTAGGCCCATTTGACTTATTTTTATGATTTTTTGACTTTTGTTTTTTATTCCTGACTTATTTATTTTTCCTCATGATATTAAAAATATAAAAATAATTTTTTAAACCATTTTTGATTTTTTTAGGCATTTATTTGTTTATATTGATATTTGTACATAAATAAATAAATAAACACTTTTTACTTTAAATACTAGAAAATAATGTAAACACATTTTATTTTCATTTTTATTTTGTTTTATCTTCTTAAAATATTTTGTATAAAATATACCTTTTTTATAAATATTAAATATTATTATTTTGTATATAATACATATTTAGAAATTAATACATATATATATATATATATATATATATATATATATATATATATATATATATATATATATATATATATATATATATATATATATATATATATATATATATATATATATATATATATATATATATATATATATATATATATATATATATATATATATATATATATATATATATATATATATATATATATATATATATATATATATATATATATATATATATATATATATATATATATATATATATATATATATATATATATATATATATATATATATATATATATATATATATATATATATATATATATATATATATATATATATATATATATATATATATATATATATATATATATATATATATATATATATATATATATATATATATATATATATATATATATATATATATATATATATATATATATATATATATATATATATATATATATATATTAGTATATTTAGGCAAATAATACAAAAAATATATGCATTTTTTTATTTTTTATTAATATTTGACATGAAAAATACTTTTTCTTATGAATATACTTCATTTTTATTTTATTTTGTACATAATTATTAAATATTGTACACATTAAATAAATATTATCTTTTATTTAATAAAATTAGGGTTTTACCCTAAACAAAAAAAAACCAAAAATAATACTTTTTTTTATTTTGTTTATTTGACATAAAAATACTCTTTTTGTCATATACATAAAAACATTTTTTTTGCATCTTGCATATTTATTTTATTTCTATTTAATTTGTGCAATTAATTGTCTTGTAAATAATTTCGAATTGATGTAATAGCTAGGTTTAAATTCCTTGTCAAAACCCCCATTTGAACATTTGTACCCCCCTTCCCATATTGTGTTGTAATAGCTTAGGAACTTTAATTTTCGCACTTTAATGCTTTCTAAATATACCATGTTAGAATTAGGGTTTGTATGCAAATAAAAAAACGACAAAAATAGTTTGACCTAATTTCAAGATAAACAAGCATGAAAATGGACAACACATACCACACTTGCACCCCTAGGGTACTCCACTTGTTGCCTTCAATAAATGGGCCATATTGCATGTTAGGTTTCTTTGGGCAAAACAAACAATCAAATGATCATAGTCCCTCGACGACGCTTTCGAAAAGTTTCCTAAAATGATCAAGTCCCTTTCAAGGAAATATTGCCCAAAGATACTTAACACTATTGCAATTATGGTCTAAACGATGACCCGCGCCCGTCCCTTTCACATCCTAACACAAGATTTTCCATCAAATGCAATGGTGGAACAAAATTGTTAAAAGGGTTAAAACATAACAAAAATCTTTGAGAACTTTAGGGTAGATAGCTCTTAAGTACTTGTCAACTTGCAAAACAAAACACTTGCCTACTTTTCAAACCACATTTCACAAACTCTTTCAAAACAAACTTTCAAAAAACCTTGAAACATCTTTTCAAAAAGACAAACACCTTTTGTAAAACATTCGAGTAAAGAATTGTTACAAGGGTAGCCTATACAAGGCATCTTTTTAAAACATTTTAAAAACCACACACAAAGTACTATTTCAAACAATTGAAAACCAAGGCAAGTTGATCTAAGCAAGTACCTAAGAGCCCATGGATAACCATGGATAGAAAGGGTGCTAATACCTTCCCTTTCTATAATCTACTCCCTGAACCCAAGAAAAATATCTCAAAGGTTTTTGCTGTGCTTTTTAAACCTTTCCTTAGGATAAAATAAAAAGTCGGTGGCGACTCTCGCTCAACCGAAACATTTGCAAAAACAAACGCAAAACTATAGTCAGTTCAAAACTGGCGACTCTGCTGGGGACTTTTTTAAAAGTGGAGTAACCTTAGGGCTTAGATCACCCTCTTGCATGACTAATTGTTTGAATTGATTGCTTTATATCTTGGCTCTATTGTTTGGGTTTGCAATCCTACACCCGGATTTTGGGAAACATTCATAGATAGCAATACGTTGTGGAAACTGTGCGGGGTATACCGACACGGTCGAAGCAATAGCTATATTAGTGCGACATATTTGTGAGTACCGGTAACCCTTGAGTTCAATCAAGGAGAGTACGGGGCCGCTGAGTGATGTCACTAAGCACTAATGACCTAGAACCTTACTTGACCATTTTGGCCTTTTATTAGGGGTAGTGAGATGACCGGCTTTGGTGTAGTCCGAAGTTGGTAGATACTCGATACTACACTCATTGAGAGTTGTTTTCTTGGAATATTTTGGTCGCTAGTTAAGTGGCTAAACCAAAACAATGAACTATGAAAATAATCCAATGATATTGAGATCCTTAGAACCCGGTTACTATTTATAGAACCGGTTTTTAAGCCAATTACACTCAAGAGGGTACTTACCTATGAAACCTCATGCAAGCCTGAAACTAGGGTTTGGTGTGAATTGCTTGTACATATGTTTTGTGCATACATCATAAACATCATGAAGCATCATATGCATTCACTAACCATTTCAAGGGTTTGGATCTTCATCTTTGTTCTTGTTTTGTAGGTCATGGAAATTCCTCGCAGAAAAACCATCCAAGTCAACCTTGTGAGAATCACTCCTCAACTCAAGGAGCTCACCTCAAGAATTCTGGAAAGCTCATCCTTCAGTGAAAGACATGGTAGACTGCTCAGCTTAGTCAACACCAACATTGAAGAAGACATGATGAAAGTGCTATTCCATTTCTTTGACCCTCTTCACCACTGTTTCACTTTCCCCGATTACCAGTTGGTGCCCACTTTGGAGGAGTTTTCTCAACTCCTAAGAATCCCTATCCTTAATCAACTACCCTTCAACGGTATGGAAAAGGAACCAAAGCTGGAAGATGTTGCTCGAGCATTACATCTACAACCATCCGACATCAAGGGGCATTGACATCAAGGGGCATTGGGAAACCAGAAGCGGCGTCAAAGGATTCTTAGCAAAATTCTTGTTTGAGAAAGCACAAGAATGTTGGAATTCGTTGGACCTACAAGCCTTTGAAGAAATTGTGGCACTCCTTATCTATGGGTTGGTCCTATTCCCGAATTTTGACCAATTGGTAGATGTCAACGCCGTCAAAATCTTCTTGTCCAGAAATCCAATACCAACATTGCTTGGGGACATTCTTCACTCATTTTACACACGAACAATGAGAAAGAGGGGTGTTCTCATGTGTTGTACTCCTCTCCTTGCATGGTGGTTTATTTCGTACCTTCCACAATCTGTCTTGAAGAATGACCAAGGCTCAAGGTGGTCCCAACGGTTGATGACTCTTACTCACTCTGATGTACATTGGTGTTCTCGGTCCAGAGAAAATGTCATCATCATCGATCATTGCGGAGAGTTTCCTAATGTTCCTTTACTTGGAATCAGAGGAGGTATCACCTACAACCCTTGCCTAGCTTTGAGGAAATTTGGATATGCACGGAGGGATGGCCCTCATGACATGTTGATTCCTGACCTAGTTTTTGACTTCGACAACGATGCGCAAGGACTTCGCCAAAGATTCATCCGAGCTTGGGGGAGGCCCAACAAGGTTGATAGCAAGACTCTGGGACACAAGAACTCCATCCCTCTTGAGCCTTATCTCAAGTGGGTACGAGCCCGAGCCCAAAGTCTAATGATGCCTTATCCTCATGTTCTCCCTATGATTAAAGAGCCCGTCAAGGAAGGAGAGGTTCCCTACACCATCCTACATCCTGACATGCCTACATCGTGGGAGGAAATGCAGAAAAGTTGGATTCAGCTCAAGGAGGAACGGAACACTTTCGAAGCCAGCTTCTACGCTAGTGAGAAGAAGGTTCTAGAGCTTACCCGCCGACTCCATGAGCAAGAGGCCCTCAACACCTACATCGCACCAAAAAGGATGCGCAATGTCTTTTTACCTTGAGAAGTTTTTTGTAATATTTGGCCCATGGGGCATTTATGTACTAACAAATTTCTTCTTATTAATATGACGTGCGTTCTTCTTTGTCTGCAACAAGTTTGAATATTCTAAATCCTTGAATGCATTGCATACATAAGCATACCATTCATCATGTGCATAAGCAGGTCTCACTCCAGGTTTCCTTATCTATCTGATGTTTATTACAGTAGGATGGATCTCGAGCAAACAGTCAAAGACCTGCAAGCTCAAAATGCATAGTTCCAACAACTCCTGACGACCTTGGCTAAAGGTCAGGAGGATCTCAAGACCTTGCTGAGGAATAAATACCCAGTGAAAAAGAAGAAAAAGAGACTCGGGGTGGCTACTTTGGGGAGAAGATTTGACGGAGAGGCCCGGAGAGTGCTTGAATTTCCTCTTATTTCTGATGGAGGGACCAGTAAAGGAGGTGGGGCTGCGGTACCTTCCGAGTCTGATGTGGAAGAAGAAGAGGTCGAAGAGGATGAAGACTACTCTGATCAGCAATATCCTCCAGCTGATGATAAATACAAGGGTTTAGAAGATAGGTTGGCCGCCATGGAGCTACAAAGAGTACCGGGTTTGGATTTTGAAGACTTGGGTTTGGTTGCCGGGATTGTAATTCCCCCAAAGTTCAAAGTGCCAGTGTTTGTGAGGTATGATGGGCTGTCCTGTCCAAAAATGCATCTCAGATCCTACGTAAGAAAGATCCAACCCTATACGGCAGATAAAAATCTTTGGGTCCATTTCTTTCAAGACAGCCTTTCCGGGGCTCAATTGGAGTGGTTCTATCAACTAGAGGGAACCAGCGTCCGAAATTGGGAAGACTTAGCCACCGCCTTTTACAAACAATATCAGTACAATTCTGACCTTGCTCCTACTCGTACCCAACTTCAGGGTATGTCATTAGGAACAGGCGAAGGATTCAAAGAATATGCACAAAAATGGAGGGATTTGGCTGGCAGGGTGCAGCCTCCTTTAACCGACCGTGAACTTATTGATATGTTTCTAGGGACCCTATCTGGGCCATTTTTCAATCATCTGATTGGTAACTCTTCCGCGGGGTTCACCGATTTGATCTTAACAGGAGAAAGAATAGAAGCTGGCATCAAGTCAGGAAAGATTCAGAAGGGTGTTGCTGCAAGTGTTGAGAAGAAGCCTTTTAAGAAGGAAACAGCTGTTGTATACTCCCAAAGAAGAGCAGGGAAGACTGAGCGCTGGCCGACCGTGGGGGCCGTAATGATTCAAAACCCTTCAAGTGAGCAGCCTCGCTATAACCAGTCCAGACCAAATCAACAACGGGTGGAACGGCCACAACGGTAGTTCACCCGCATTAATATGACTCCAGCGCAAGTGCTTCCCCAACTGTTGAAGTTGAATCTCGCCACTATCAAGGAGGCACCAAAGAATGTGAATACGTCCTCTCCGCATTATCATCCTAATGCTAAATGCGCCTACCATTCTGACAGTATCGGGCACGACACCAATGATTGTTGGGCGCTCAAGCATAAAATCCAAGACCTGATAGAGGCGAAGGAGGTGGAGTTTGACGCTCTGGAGAAGCCCAATGTGATATCTGCTCCCATGCCGAAGCACGACCGAAATGTCAATGCCATTGAAGAAGATTTGTATGTTGCTGATGTCAATGATCTGATAACTCCATTGTTAACCATCAAGTTGAATCTGTTAAGGGTCGGGATCTTCCCGGGATGTAAAGAAGACTGCTTTTGTTGTTACTCTCTGCCGTTTGATTGTCCGTTACTGAAGAAAGGCATCCAAGGCCTAATGGATAGTCGACAAATTTTGTTTGAAAAAGTTTCTGCTGTAACAACCCATACTGAAGATGTCTCAATCATAACCATTCACGCCAATCTTTCCAAGGCCGTCAAAAAGCCTGTTAAGATTACACCAGTTACGAAATCTGTTCCTTTGAAGATAACAATGCCAGGGCTTGTCCCCTATATTTCTGAGAAGTCAATACCATGGAACTATGGCGGTGACGTCTACTACCATGGTATTAAACAAATCGAAATAACTGAAGAAAGTTCAGATGATGAAGAAGCCAGCATTGGAAACATTGCAGGCACGAGAAAAATCACCCGGAGCGGGAGAATATTTTCTCCAGAGATTGCCCCTCCAAGAGCAATCTTTGGACCCTCATCTGCCGACAAGGTCATCCCTGCACCAATAAAACTCTCTGCCAGAACCCCATTGATTGAAGATGTTGTTGTTCCTAGTATTGTCCATCCTACCGCTGCTGACAAAGGTAAGGGAATCCAAGATGAGCTCGTCAGGACGAGGGCTCAACCCTTGGTCATCCCGGAAACCTCCAAGAAGGAAATGGATGAGATCTTGAGGATAATCAAGAGGAGTGATTACGATGTGGTAGAACAACTGGGGCAAACCCCCTCAAAGATCTCCATGCTGGCACTGCTACTTTGCTCGGAAGCACACGCTAAAGCTCTGATAAAATTCCTGAAGGCGGCCCATGTGCCCCAGGAAACCTCTGCGGATCAATTTCAAAATTGCGTGGCTAGCCTTACTGCGGACAATGGATTAGGTTTCTCTGATGCCGACCTAACTCCTAAAGGTAGAAACCACAATGATGCTTTGCACATTTCGGTCGAGTGCCGAGGAACTACCCTCGCACATGTCTTGGTCGACACTGGTTCGTCGCTGAATGTACTGCCTAAGAAGGCCTTGGACCGACTAGATTGTGAAGGGTTGGAGTTGAAGCCGAGTGATATCGTTGTCAGAGCTTTCGATGGTTCGAAGAGAATGGTCCCTGGGGAGGTTGAAATTCCCATCAAGATAGGCACTGAGGTGTTTAAATCTACTTTCTATGTGATGGACATCCGTCCGTCATACTCTTGCTTGTTGGGTAGGCCTTGGATACACCATGCTGGGGCAGTCACCTCCTCCTTACATCAGATGTTGAAGTATCTTGTCAAGGGAAAGATCATTACTGTCCATGGCAAAGAGGAGTACATGATTAGCCACTTGAACTCCTTCCGGTATGTGGAAGTAGAGGGGGAGTTCATTGAGACGCCTTTTCAGCATTTCGAAGAAGTCCTTCCTGAAATAACAGTAGCAAAGTTGGCAGCTGAAGCACCGAGGCAGATGGCCAGGATGGCATCTCTGGAGGACGCAAGGGCCGCAATAAAGGAAGGGAAGAATTCAGCATGGGGGCAGTTGCCTGATATTCCGCATAAAACAGACAAATTCGGGTTAGGGTTAACTACCGCGGGCCAGAAAGCTATGCACCGTGCGAAGATTGAAAGAGCGCCAGTCAAAATTTCTCCCTACGAAATCAACGCTTTGGATGACAAAGACAAAGAGAGCAACATCGAAGAGTGGATTTATCCAACTGTCAAAGGAGGATTGTGCAACTGGGAGGCAAAAGACTTTGTCCCCATCACTTTTATTCATCAGTAATTTATCTGTCAAACATTTCCTATTTGGTCTGTAATATTTATTTTCAAACAATCCGTACACTATCTTTTCACCTCATGCCTTGCCCGGGGCATGTAGGTCCATTTGTAAGGGTTTTGATTATTTTTCATATCCATATGCCATGTTTAATGATTCATTGGACGTTTTTCATTTGATAAACTGCGTGTGTTCATTTTCTTTCCTTTTGCATTTTGTTTAAAGATGGCTATCCCTTACACACGCCCACACTCACCAATGCAGGTACCCATCCACTCCGGATTCCATGGGTGACAATTCTGCTATATACTTCAATAACTATGAAGATCTGGTCAATCAAGCCGAGTATGAAGATGACGAAGGTTGTGAAGTACCAGGGGAACTAGCCAGACTTCTACAGCAAGAGGAAAGGGCCATCTTACCGCACGAAGAGTCATTGGAAACTGTTAATTTGGGAACCGAGGAAGACCGGAAGGAGGTACAAGTGGGTGCCAATCTGGAACCAAGTGTCAAGGAGCGCCTAATACAGCTGTTGAATGAGTATGTTGAAATCTTCGCTTGGTCTTATGAAGACATGTCGGGTTTAGACACAGACATCGTGGTTCACCGTCTCCCCACAAGAGAGGATTGTCCACCGATCAAGCAAAAAGTCCGCCGAATGAGGCCTGACATGTCTGAAAAGATCAAAGCAGAAGTGATGAAGCAATTCGACGCTGGCTTTTTGGCTGTTACGTCCTATCCTCAATGGGTCACTAACATCGTGCCAGTACCTAAGAAAGATGGCAAAGTCAGGATGTGTGTGGACTACCGGGATTTGAATAGGGCCAGCCCCAAAGATGATTTTCCACTTCCACACATTGACATTTTGATCGACAACACAGCTCAACACAAAGTGTTTTCTTTCATGGATGGATTCTCGGGCTACAATCAAATCAAAATGGCCCCCGAGGATATGGAGAAAACAACTTTTGTCACACAATGGGGCACTTTCTGTTACAAGGTGATGTCGTTCGGGCTGAAGAACGCAGGGGCAACTTATCAACGCGCCATGGTAGCTTTATTTCATGATATGATACATCACGAGATTGAAGTTTACGTAGACGATATGATAGCTCGGTCACAAACAGAGGAGGAGCACCTTGAGCATCTAGAGAAGCTGTTTTCCAGATTGAAGGAATACAAACTCAGGCTGAATCCAAGTAAGTGCACTTTTGGAGTTAGGTCTGGTAAACTCCTAGGATTCATCGTAAGCAACAAAGGCATTGAAGTCGATCCAGCAAAAGTGAAAGCAATACAAGAGATGCTTGCTCCCCATACTGAAAAGGAGGTTAGAGGGTTCTTGGGGCGCTTGAACTATATTGCCAGATTCATCTCTCATCTGACTTCCACCTGTGAGCCAATTTTCAAACTCTTGAAGAAAGATCAGGTAGTCGAATGGAACGACGATTGCCAAGCTGCTTTTGATAAAATCAAGGAGTATTTGCTAGAACCTCTTATTCTGATGCCACCCGTCGAAGGAAGACCACTGATCATGTATCTGACCGTCTTGGATAACTCAATGGGGTGTGTTTTGGGCCAGCATGACGAGTCTGGTCAAAAAGAGCATGCTATTTATTACCTTAGCAAAAAGTTTACCGACTGTGAGACTCGCTACTCACTGCTCGAGAAAACTTGTTGCGCTTTGGTATGGGCTGCTCGCCGACTAAGACAGTATATGTTGACTCATACTACTTTGTTGATTTCCAAAATGGATCCTATCAAGTATATCTTCGAAAAGCATGCTTTATCTGGAAGAATAGCCAGGTGGCAGATGATCCTAACTGAGTATGACATCCAGTACACCACCCAAAAAGCTATAAAAGGGAGTGTACTAGCTGACCATCTGGCTCATCAAGCTATCGAAGATTACCAGCCCATGAGATTTGACTTCCCAGACGAGGACATCATGAATTTGGACAACATTGAAGGTAACGGACCGTATGACGGACCCGAAAAGGGATCCCGATGGACCCTGTACTTTGATGGTGCTTCAAATGCACTTGGAAACGGTATCGGTGCGGTACTCATTTCCCCGGAAGGCTGTCACACACCTTTCACGGCCCGACTTTGCTTCAGCTGCACAAACAAGATGGCTGAATATGAAGCTTGCATCTTTGGTCTCAAGGCTGCCATAGACTTGGGGATCAAATCTTTGATCGTATTTGGGGACTCGGCTTTGGTTATCAGTCAGATCAAAGGAGAGTGGGATACCAAGCATCCTAATCTTATCCCATACAAAGAACATGTCCTGACATTGTTGCCTCATTTCGAGCAAATTACCTTCGAGCATTTCCCGCGAGAAGAGAATCAGCTAGCAGATGCTCTAGCTACAATGTATTCCATGTTTAAACTCAACTGGGATAACGAGGCTCCCCAAATCACCATCGAGCGAATGGATGAACCGGCACATTGTCACGAGATTAATACCGAAGAAGTAGTGGAACAACCTTGGTTCCATGAAATCAAAAGGTATCTCGAGACTAGAGATTATCTCGAAGGAGCTTCCGTAAATGACAAGAAGTTCTTAAGGAAATTTGCCGCCAAATTCTTCCTGAGCAACGGCATCCTTTACAAACAAAGCCATGATTGTGTATTACTCCGATGCGTAGACAAAGCTGAAGCAGGGTTGATCATGACTGATATACACAGCGGCACATTTGGCACTCACTTGAGCGGGCATACAATGGCTAAGAAGATCCTAAGGGCAGGCTATTACTGGTCTACCATGGAAGCTGACTGCCATCAACATTCCCGTACTTGCCACAAATGTCAAGTCTACGCTGACAAAGTTCATATCCCTCTGGTTCCTCTCAACATTCTGACTGCTCCTTGGCCATTTGCAATGTGGGGCATTGACATGATTGGAGAGATCAAGCCCACGGCTTCCAACGGACATCGTTTCATCCTGGTTGCCATTGACTATTTCACCAAATGGGTCGAAGCAGCTTCCTTCGCCTCTGTTACTAAAAATGTGGTTGCCCGCTTCATCAAGCAAAATCTCATATGTCGGTATGGTGTTCCAGACAGGATCATCACAGACAACGGTACAAATCTGAATAACACAATGATCACCGCTTTGTGCGAACAGTTCAAGATTTATCATCACAATTCATCTCCCTAATGGCCGAAGATGAACGGTGCTGTTGAAGCTGCGAAAAAAAACATTAAGAAGATCATTCAGAAAATGACAGTCACTTACAAAGACTGGCATGAGATGTTACCGTTTGCTCTGCATGGATACCGTACGACGGCACGTACTTCAACCGGGGCAACCCCATTTTCTTTGGTATATGGCATGGAAGTTGTCTTGCCTATGGAGGTTCAGATTCCTTCTTTAAGGATTATGAAGGACGCAGGTTTGAATGAAGATGATTGGATGCAGACCCGACTTGATCAACTCAATCTGATCGACGAGAAGTGACTCGCTGCTATATGCCATGGTCAGACGTATCAAAAACGGATGATCAAGGCCTTCAATAAGAAAGTCAGACGTCAAGTGTATCAAGTCGGAGATCTCGTAATCAAGCGGATTATCTTGCCGCAAAGTGATCCCAGGGGCAAATGGACTCCTACATATGAAGGACCATTTATGATCAAGAGCATATTTTCTGGTGGTGCGATGATTCTGACCACCATGGACGGAGACGATTTGCCGCACCCTGCGAACGCAGACATAGTCAAAAGATACTACGCATAAAATAACCCGACAAGTCGAAAACCCGAAAGGGCGGCTTGGGCAAAAATGGGCATCCCGGTGAACCGAAAACCCGAAAGGGCGGTTCAGGCAAAAATTAGGGATAAAAACAAAAAAAAAATATGTACACCCGGCAAGTTGAAAACCCGAAAGGGCGGCTTGGGCAAAAAGGGGTTTCCCGGTGGATCGAAAACCCGAAAGGGCGATTCATGCAAAAGTTAGGGAATTAAAGCGTATGACTATGTCTCGTCGGATCACTTCAAGGACAATCTCTTCATCAACTAGTCCCAGGCTCCTGATCAATCCAGTCATCGGCAGACGAAGCATTAATGGACAGATATTCAGAGTTGTGAAGGCTATAGCGGAATGGAATCCCATGGAATTATTTCACGTAGCCATCTTTATTTTGTATAAATCTTTCAATATTTACGACAAAATCCTCTTACTAGGATGATTGTCTCCTTTGTACAAATATAAGAGAAAGTTAATACAAATACTCTTCCCAGAAATTTGTGTCATTTCATTTTTCTTTCCTCTTGCACTATTTGTTTTATTTTGAGAAACGTCCAATGTTTTGTTAAATAGGCATATGCATTTGAACATAATCATTTCCTTATGAATCAAGAAAGAGGATTACTGATAGGTTGAAAATGCAGTTGGATATCTTGATACCCTTTCAAAGGAAACCCCCAGAGGAGCCTATCTTTGTTATCCCCAGCCAGAGAATCCTCCAGAACTCAATTCCCCTCAGAGTTTAAGTTTCAGTATCCCCAGCCAAGTTAAAACTTCAAACTGTCAATCCCCAGCGGAGCCAGACTAGTGAACCTTCTCCCCACAGAGATACTTCCCACCAAACTGAAGATTCTCAGTCTTACCTCCTCAGCATGAGTCTATTAGATTAGAACTCCCCAGTAGAGGTCATCAGGAATTCTCTTCCCCAGCAACAGCCAAGGAATTATTCGTCCCGGCAGCAGTCAAGATGCTTTTATCTTCAGCCATCTCGGATTCATCTATCCTTTGCAAGACAGCTCTCCAGCTTACATACGCATCCATTTACATTCATATCATATAACATACATTGTATCATGGATCATGACATTGCATATAACTAACTCTCTACCTTTTCAGGTAAGACCAGTCGACAGACTAAAATCATTATCTTCCGAGATTCTTTCCAGGAATAGTTCAGATGTGACCCAGACATGGCAACATCCTGATGCTTATTCCAGATTCATCCAGATGCAGTTTTATACAAGCTCATCATCAGGGAACCCTACGCCGGTTCTTCCTCCACCTTCAAGACTTCTGAAAACAGTTTACGGGTTCTCCAAGTAACAGATGTTAACCTATCGCTTGTTCGGTTTCTTCTCAAGACTTCTGAAAACAGTTTATGGATTCTTCCCCACAACGGATGTTAATCTATCGCTTGTTCAGACTCTTCTCAACTTTTGAAAACAGTTTACGGACGCTTCCCAACAACGGATGCTGCTCTATTGCTTATTCAACTTCAAGATTTCTGAAAACAGTTCACGGGTTCTCCGAGTAACGGATGTTAACCTATCGCTTGTTCGGTTTCTTCTCAAGACTTCTGAAAACAGTTTATGGATTCTTCCCCACAACGGATGTTAATCTATCGCTTGTTCAGACTCTTCTCAACTTTTGAAAACAGTTTACGGACGCTTCCCAACAACGGATGCTGCTCTATTGCTTATTCAACTTCAAGATTTCTGAAAACATTTCACGGGTTCTCCAAGTAACGGATGTTAACCTATCGCTTGTTCGGTTTCTTCTCAAGACTTCTGAAAACAGTTTATGGATTCTTCCCCACAACGGATGTTAATCTATCGCTTGTTCAGACTCTTCTCAACTTTTGAAAACAGTTTACGGACGCTTCCCAACAACGGATGCTGCTCTATTGCTTATTCAACTTCAAGATTTCTGAAAACAGTTCACGGGTCCTCCAAGTAACGGATGTTAACCTATCGCTTGTTCAGTCTCTTCTCAAGACTTCTGAAAATAGTTCATGGATTCTTCCCAACAACGGATGTCAACCTATTGCTTATTCAGACCCCCAATTCAGATGTGGTTCAAAACATGGACACCTTTCTGATACTCATTCCAGATGGCATCTTTAAGCCCATCCCCGACAAGTTTCTGTCACTCATTCCATATGGCATCTTTAAGCCCATCCCCGACAAGTTTCTGTCACTCTTCCAGATGGCATCGTTAAGCCCATCTCCAAATGGCATCTCTAAGCCCATTCCCGCACCCATTGCTTTGACGAGTGCAAATTTAAGGGCACTCTAGTGTCCAATCTCCTTTTACCCTCGAGTCACGAAAGGCAAACTTGCCAATCTAACTCTTCGGATTCAAGAAGATTGAACAGGGGCAATTGTTGTACCCCAAAATTTTCCCTCCCATTTCTCATTGATTTCTCATCACAAAACCCATGGAGATCAAGATCTAGTTAGGGTTCCATCTGCTCAAGACTTCTTCTTGCACTGTTGACCCAAATTAGGGTTTGTGTTTGCACAAAGAGGTTTTGACCAAAAATGCCTAAGATGACTTTCATGCTTCATATTGGACTCCCAAGTTTATCCATATCAAGTTTCAAGCCTTGATTCCAAGTTTTGCCCAGTCAATTGGACAGTTGACCTAGAAATCAACTGTATTGGGGAAAAAGTCAATTGTGGCCAATTGACAGTCAAATCTCATGAAAATTGACCCACATCAACATTATAAACTCACATGGACCATTTGATCAAGTTTGGATCACAATTCCACAGAAAATTTGATCAGATCACCAAAAGGGCAAAATGGTCATTTTTAGGGTTTTGACTGCACAAAGGCAATTTTTGACTGTTTGACCTAGCCAATGGCAAACCAAGCTCACATATGGACTCAAGGACCCCATGGAATTATCTTGACATGCTCAACAAATTCAAAAGATCCCAACTGCACAAGATTGACAGTTGAATTTCCCAGTCAATTGATCAATTTTGACTGTATACTGAAAAGTCAAACTTTGACTTTTTGGTCAAAATCAAGAGTCAAGATTCATTTTTCATCAAAACATGCCAAATCATGAAACTTGTTCTTCAAGAAATCCAAAATTGCAAATTAGGGTTTGAAATGAAGATTTTTCATAACTTAGAATTTTTCTAAGTTATGAAAAACCCTAATTTTTTCCTAACTTTGTCCCACTTTCTCACCAAGATTCATTTGGATTCAAGAAAAAGTCAAAACATGAAAGTTGTAGCCTATTGCATAATCTACAACTTTGATTAACAAAGTTTTCTCAAAAGAAGCTTGTAGCTCAAGTTACAATTTTTGGAACAAGGGTATCAAACCATTCTTAACTTAGTGAAAATTTGACCTATTTTAGGCAAGGTTTCTACCTAACTTCAAGACCATTTTTCACATACTTCCACTTGGAATTTCAATTTGCATTTCAAAGATGGATTGTAGTACACATTCTAAGATTTCCAAAATGTCCAAAAACTCATCAAACAACCTCATGGTTAGGGAGAATCGAATTTGGCAAGTTGGGCAAAAATCACTTTTGTTCTTGACCAAGACATGTTCATACACATTGCCATTTTCAAGTCAGCTTGGTTTATGCTACATTACAGGCCTCTAATCCCATTTGCACTCAATAATTTAATGCATACTCATTATGCCAAAGTCTTATTTTGTGTGTCCAAACATTATTTGCAAGATTAAGCCATTTATAGATAAAGCATAATATCCATTTTTGAAAAGTTAAGCTTTATGTCAAAATTGCAAATCAGCAAGTACAGATCAAATCTCTTTGGCACAAGTTTAGGAACTAATCACACTGATCAATGCCAAGGTTTGTAGCATATTATGGGGGCCTCTACCTGTCTAAACATCAACTTGGCCTTTGGTTGCTTAAAGTGTAAGAAATATAGCATATCACAACTCAACTTTCATCTCAACACAAAAGAGCTTAAGCAAATACTTTGTACACATTCAAGACATCCATTCTGAACTAGAACACAACTCTAACACCTCCATTGCCCTCTAGAACACATAACCACCCTCAAACTGCCCAAACAGAGCTCCTACTGCAGTTTGAGTGCCAACTCTCATCCCTTTCATGCATTCTTGCTAAAACCACATCAAACACATCATACAACATCCCTTGAAGCTGATTCAAACATAAAACACGACCTGTAACTCCTCTAATCAGTTCCACCATTTTCACTTTCTTGTTTTGCAGTTGAGGTTCCATAGCTCGATTCAAAAGGTTTCAAGGCAAAGTAAAGCTTGGAATAACATCCCTGGACACCAAGGAAGCTGTACCAATCATCACCTTACACTGAAAGTACCTCAATCATCAGATACAACTTCAGCTGAACAGGTAAGTTCATGAACATGAATCTCTCTATATAGGCATTGTTAGCTTTAGGTTTGTGAAGAAAACATGTCACATTCATAGCCCTGAACATGCCCATGTGATTAGATTTCATTTATATTATGTATGCTTAGAGAATTTTAAGTCTGAATATGGAAGAAAAGTTAGGTTTAAGATTTGGGAATGATAAAATTCTCCCTCATTTCTGAGAGTTAGGAGGAGTTCTTTACATATTTAGAATCGTTATTCAATGTTTAACATTTTTGGTGTTGTAAGTTTTTGCTAAAACTCAAAGAATCAGGACCTTGCAATGGAAGAAAGAGGCGCGTGTTTTTTGTTCAAACAGAAGTCTGGAGGTTGAAGAAAGACTTGGTGGGGGGCTTGTGTTGTCATTGCTTTTTACACCCTTTTGTTACTTTGACACCCCCTAGGCCCATTTGACTTATTTTTATGATTTTTTGACTTTTGTTTTTTATTCCTGACTTATTTATTTTTCCTCATGATATTAAAAATATAAAAATAATTTTTTAAACCATTTTTTATTTTTTTTACATTTATTTGTTTATATTGATATTTGTACATAAATAAATAAATAAACACTTTTTACTTTAAATACTAGAAAATAATGTAAACACATTTTATTTTCATTTTTATTTTGTTTTATCTTCTTAAAATATTTTGTATAAAATATACCTTTTTTATAAATATTAAATATTATTATTTTGTATATAATACATATTTAGAAATTAATACATATATATATATATATATATATATATATATATATATATATATATATATATATATATATATATATATATATATATATATATATATATATATATATATATATATATATATATATATATATATATATATATATATATATATATATATATATATATATATATATATATATATATATATATATATATATATATATATATAATATATATATATATATATATATATATATATATATATATATATATATATATATATATATATATATATATATATATATATATATATATATATATATATATATATATATATATATATATATATATTAGAATATTTAGGCAAATAATACAAAAAATATATGCATTTTTTATTTTTTATTAATATTTGACATGAAAAATACTTTTTCTTATGAATATACTTCATTTTTATTTTATTTTGTACATAATTATTAAATATTGTACACATTAAATAAATATTATCTTTTATTTAATAAAATTAGGGTTTTACCCTAAACATAAAAAAACCAAAAATAATACTTTTTTTTTATTTTGTTTATTTGACATAAAAATACTCTTTTTGTCATATACATAAAAACATTTTTTTTGCATCTTGCATATTTATTTTATTTCTATTTAATTTGTGCAATTAATTGTCTTGTAAATAATTCCGAATTGATGTAATAGCTGGGTTTAAATTCCTTGTCAAAACCCCCATTTGAACATTTGTACCCCCCTTCCCATATTGTGTTGTAATAGCTTAGGAACTTTAATTTTCGCACTTTAATGCTTTCTAAATATACCATGTTAGAATTAGGGTTTGTATGCAAATAAAAAAACGACAAAAATAGTTTGACCTAATTTCAAGATAAACAAGCATGAAAATGGACAACACATACCACACTTGCACCCCTAGGGTACTCCACTTGTTGCCTTCAATAAATGGGCCATATTGCATGTTAGGTTTCTTTGGGCAAAACAAACAATCAAATGATCATAGTCCCTCGACGACGCTTTCGAAAAGTTGCCTAAAATGATCAAGTCCCTTTCAAGGAAATATTGCCCAAAGATACTTAACACTATTGCAATTATGGTCTAAACGATGACCCGCGCCCGTCCCTTTCACATCCTAACACAAGATTGTCCACCAAATGCAATGGTGGAACAAAATTGTTAAAAGGGTTAAAACATAACAAAAATCTTTGAGAACTTTAGGGTAGATAGCTCTTAAGTACTTGTCAACTTGCAAAACAAAACACTTGCCTACTTTTCAAACCACATTTCACAAACACTTTCAAAAAACCTTGAAACATCTTTTCAAAAAGACAAACACCTTTTGTAAAACATTCGAGTAAAGAATTGTTACAAGGGTAGCCTATACAAGGCATCTTTTTAAAACATTTTCAAAACCACACACAAAGTACTATTTCAAACAATTGAAAACCAAGGCAAGTTGATCTAAGCAAGTACCTAAGAGCCCATGGATAACCATGGATAGAAAGGGTGCTAATACCTTCCCTTTCTATAATCTACTCCCCGAACCCAAGAAAAATATCTCAAAGGTTTTTTCTGTGCTTTTTAAACCTTTCCTTAGGATAAAATAAAAAGTCGGTGGCGACTCTCGCTCAACCGAAACATTTGCGAAAACAAACGCAAAACTATAGTCAGTTCTCCCACCGTATCACACTAAGGATGGGCGGGTAAAAATACACTTTGAGCCTTTATCCTTTGTTTCTTAAACCGTGAACAAAGCCACGCTACAACCCTTTAAAAGTCCTAATTGAAGCATGGGTTAGTTCGAAAGCATACTGTTACAAAAGGTATCCTGACTCCTGTAAGGCTTTACTCTAAATCCCGAGTTGAATTTTTCTTACAAAATTTCTTTACTTTCTAAAACGCATTTTCAAAAATTTCAAGGCAAGCATAAACTTTTCATTATTTGAATATTGCTATTTGCATATGGCTATTTGTTTGATATTAGAGAAATTCACACAAGGAAGATCCCATGAACAAAAACTCTCTCAATAAACAAAATCATTTCAAGCGGGAAGACGCCTCCCATAACAGATCTCCTATCAACAAGGGGGCATGACATGTCAGTATCTAAGCACACCTGGGGCAGTCCAGTCAAGATTCCAAGAAATCACTCAAGAAATGTTGAATAACCAGAGACAGGTCTCCATCTGAATCACTTGGGGCATTGAACTCAAATCCCGACAAAGGGTTACGTACAATCAAACATTTCCTGGCAGTGCCACAAACACTCGCTACTAGGGGCAATGAAAAATATCCCCAAAATCCTTCTCATAGGATGACTCCCAGCCAGAGTTTCAATCTCTAAAAACTTTTTCCCAACTGAATCGACTTCAAGAATCCTCGAGGATTTCTGCCAGTGAAGTCGCCGCCTCTCCAACAGACTAAGCAACATGGTTTATTTCCCCAACAAACGAAAGGATTCCCCAGCTTGAGGTGGCCTCTCCGACTACTACAAATCAAAGGACCACAACTCCTCTTCCCTAGTAGACTACTCTACAATCCCCAGCAAGTTACTGTGAAACATGGACCCGACCAGATATCAGTTCAACTTCGACCACCAATAAGAGCAACGGACACCCAAGACTCCTGAACTTCTTTTCCCCAAGCAGGAATCAACGCTCTACACAGAGATTTCGATATCCCCAGTATAAGTACAATAGCCCCGATTCTTTACAGCAGTCAGAAATTCTATTCTCTCCAGCAGTAGTCAGGGATTTATTTTCCCAAACTCGGATATGTCACAACTAACATACCATGCTCATACATCATGACATGCACATACATATCGCATACATCATAATATCTTTTATTTTGAGAATGTCATCTCACAACGTGTTTCATGCATCGCATATAACTAACCCTGTTATCTTTTCAGGAAAGACAATTATCACCAACAATTCCAGCAGTTATACATGTCATATATGCAGGCAACCAAGAGAAAATCAGTTCCTGAAACCAAACGGGTCAACTAATCTACAAGATAAAACTAAGTGACCTTACTATCCAGGTTCCTTCCCACAAGCCCTATTATCCAGGCTTTCATTTCTAAGTAACCCTACTATCCAGGTTCCTTCTCACAACCCTACTACCCAGGCTTTCATTTTGAAGTAACCCAACTATCCAGGTTCCTTCTCACAGCCCTACTACCCAGGATTTCATTTAGAAGTAACCCTACTATCCAGGTTCCTTCTCACAGCCCTACTACCCAGGCTTTCATTTCGAAGTAACCTTACTATCCAGGTTCCTTCTCACAGCCCTACTACCCAGGCTTTTATTTCGAAGTAACCTTACTATCCAGGTTCCTTCTAACGGCCCTACTACCCAGGCTTTCATTTCAAAGTAACCCTACTATCCAGGTTCCTTCTCACAGCCCTACTACCCAGGCTTTCATTTCGAAGTAACCCTACTATCCAGGTTCCTTCTCACAACCCTATTATCCAGGATTTCATTTAGAAGTAACCCTACTATCTAGGTTCCTTCTCCCTTATCTCCAATCAACAGGTCACAACACTGTAAGGCCTAGACCCAACCAGATGCGGTCGATTTCACATTTCCCCAACGAGTTGTTGTACAGCCTGGACCCTGACCGAGTATACGTTCTACTTTCACCTCTTCAATCAAGAGTTAATCCCCCAGTAGAGTAATGGACAACAAAAAGCTCCTAGACTTTACTTCCCAGTGTATAAATCAACATTCCCCGACAAAAGGTACAGGAATTTCCACCCAGGAATCTCTTATGCAACCAATCTTTTCTGGATGGCATCTTTAAGCCCATCTCCTATGGTTTCTCGTCGCCTTCCAAATGGCATTTGTAAGCCCATTCTCGACATTACCAATCAGTATTACTTCATGCGAGTGCAAATTTCTGGGCACTCTAGTGTTCAATCATCTTCCGCCTTCAGATCACGAAAGGCAGATTAGCCAATCTACATTCTCAGGCTTAAGAAGATTGAACAGGGGCAACTGTTGTACCCCAAAATTTGCCCTCCCATTTCTCAAGGGATTCATCCGGGACTCTCAGTTTTGCCTCTATCAAGTTCCAAGTCTTGGATCATCATTTCTCAAGGAAATCATCCATAAGGGCAAGATGGTCAAAAGTACATTGAAAAAGTCAAACCTTGACTTTTAAATCAAAATCAAGTTCCAAGAATCATATTCCATTAAGGCATGAAATTGGTACATCAAAAATCAGAAGTTAGAAGTTACTTTAAAAAATCAAATTTTCTAAAACATTTAGAAAATTTTCTAAGTGTTTAGAGAACGTTATACTTCAGAACTTCTGAGCCAGACTCTATGCAAGTGTCGTCAGAAGTTGCAAACACGGTCAGAACATAACGCTTCAATCAGAACATGCAGAAGCGTTGCTCTTTGGTCAGAACATAATGCTTCAGTCAGAATATGATTCTTCAGCATATAGAGGCTATGTTCAACGCTCTGGTCAAAAGATGCCCCTTCAGCATTTGGAGGTTACGTTTCTGATTTTCTACAATCAGAACATCACCAAACCCCAAACCTTAACCTGCTGCCCTGCTATGGCACAGTCCTGCAACGAGCTGTCATAACACTCCAAGGTACTGCTGATCCAGTCCACGCCCGCGTTTTTCTCGCACCAAATTAACCTACGAAAATTGTGATCTAAAAACAAAGGGACAGTATGCCAAAAATGTTTAAAAAACTCATTTGTCCCCCCCCCCCCCCCCCCTCCAAAAAAAACCACATCAAATCCATCTATAAATAGTTTGTTCCATCACACGTTGAAAAGGCGGACTTTTGAAGAGAGAGATTGGCCAAAAGAGAGAAAAGGAAGTTGTGAAACCTTCATAAAAATCCAGATTTCTCATACACAAAAACAAACCTTTGTTCTTCCTTTTGAATCAAAGAGCTTGACGTTTCCTCTTCCATTACTCTTGTTGATTTCAGAAACATCCAAAGGCAGCCACTCAAAGCTCCAAGCACGCTCCAGGTAAGTCTTTCTGACTTTACTTACTTTTCATTCTGAACATCATTAACATGTAAATATCATAGCATTAATGTTGTACATATCATTGTATGAACTGAAAAACTATGGATCAGAACTTCTAGAATAAAGCTAGACTCAGACTTAGGATTAGAACTTCTATGAACTGTTGTGCTGTTATTCTCCTTATTTGTTGTTTGCCAAAAATGAATGAGTTGTTGACGTGCTGATTAATATGAGAAAAGAGTTGAAATGTAATATAGAACTTCTGATTTTCACATGCTGATAAAACACATAACTTTTATGATTTTTTTCTCACTATTAACACACACTGAACTTCCATGATTTTTCTCATTGTTAACACACACTAAACTTCTGATGTTCACCCACTGGCTCAGCATAATACAGAACTTCTGATGTTCACTCACAATCTTAACACAGCACAGAACTTCTAAATTCTCCTTACATGTCAAATACAATGAATTTCTGACGTTTGCTCACTGTTTCAGTGTAATACAGAACTTCTGACTTTTGGTTCATCGGTTGAACACCACCCAGAACCTCTGTGTTTTCCCTCTAACGTTTTTTGCAGGAACTCAGAGTGTACCAAATCAGAACTTCTGATTTTGACGCTTCCTTCTGAGTCACGCGCCTGGCTTTAGAACTTCTGATCCTTGTTTCTTTGTTTGCAGCAGCGCTGTTTCTACTTTGCATTTATTTTCCTTTTTAATATTAATATAAAAACATAAATATATTTTCCTTTTAACTTATTTCCTTAAGACAAAAACATTTTCTAAACAAGTCCATTTATTTCTTATATTATACATTTCAATATGGTTGCAATAGTAACTTAGGACTTATTTTTACTTGTAATCCCTATTCGTACATATGTACCCCCATCCCCTAAATATTGTAATAGCGTAGGACTTTACATTTTTGCAATTTATCGCCTTCAAATGTAAATGTTAGTAATTGGGCGTGTATGGCAAGATAAAACCAACAAGTAGACCACCAAAAATCAAAGACAAATGCATGCAATCAAACACACTTGCACACATGCACCCTTAAGGTTAACTCCACTTGTTACCTAAAAATGGCCATGTTATACATGTGGGAAGTCTTAGCACAAACAAATCAAAAAATACAAGATCATAGTCCCTCGATGACGCTATCAAAGTTGCCATTCAAAATGATCTTAGTCCCTAAAGAGAAAATTGCTAAGTCATCTCACAACATTGTTATCATGGTCATACGATGACCCAAACGCCCGTCCCTTCACATCCAACGATGGGGATTCTTACTAAAACAATGGTAAGATAGTAACATCTAAAGGAGGAGGAAAAGCACATCTAAGACCTTTTGAGTAGGTAGGTTCGCTCTCAGTTACTCGCTTGCTCACAACAAAAACATTTTCCCACCAACACTTTCATTTGAAACATTTTCGAAAGATAACACTTTGTACGCGTTCTTATAGAGACGAGATCCATTACAAAGAATACCCCTTTTCAAAATCACTTTTAAAAACACATCTTTTAACTATTTTTGAAACAACACTTTGTATGCGTCCTTATAGAGACGAGGATCATTACAAAGTTATATTTTCAAAATACTTTCAAAACCACACCACAAACACATTTTCAAACAAAAGTAAGCGATCTAGCAAGTAACTAAGAGCCCATGGAAAACCATGGATGAAAAGGGTGCTAATACCTTCCCTTTTCATAATCTACCCCCCGAACTCAAGAAAACATCTCTAAAGGTCTTTCTTGTGCTTTTTCACCTTTCCTTTTTGGATAAAAGAAAATTCGATGGAGACTCTTGCTATCCACACAAATGCAAACACAAACGCAAACATCAAGTCAGTTCTCCCACCGTATCACAAATGGAAATGTTTCTCTTTTCACACACTGTCACTAAAAAACGCCAAAATGTCGTTCATGCAGATGCACTTCCACCACCGATCATATTGATAACGACTCTGCTATGGCTCATTATGACTTTGATACTCCTATTTATCAAGCTGAAGAAGAAGCATATGAGGATTGTGATCTTCCTGAGGAATTAGAAAGATTGTTAAAACAAGAGGATAAGGTTATCCAACCGAATCAGGATTCGATTGAGGTGGTGAATATTGGCACAGAAGAGGTAAGAAGAGAAGTCAAGATAGGGGCAGATCTTGAAGAAAGTATAAAGGTCAGATTGATTGAGCTACTCCGTGAGTATTCTAATATCTTTGCTTGGTCTTATGAGGATATGCCTGGGTTGGATACAGACATAGTGGTGCATCGACTACCGCTCAAATAAGGTTGTTCCCCTGTCAAGCAAAAGCTCTGAAGAACTCATTCTGAGATGTCCAAGAAGATCAAAGAGGAGGTCCAGAAGCAGTTGGACACAAATTTCTTAAAAGTCATCAATTATCCGCCATGGATTGCAAATATTGTGCCTGTGCTCAAGAAGGATGGTAAGGTCAGGATGTGCATGGATTATGGGGATTTGAACAGGGCCAGCCCTAAAGATGATTTCCCTCTTCCGCATATTAATGTGTTGGTCGATAATACTGCTCATTCCAAAGTGTTTTCGTTCATGGATGGTTTTTCGGGTTACAATCAAATTAAGATGGCTCCGGAGGATATGGAGAAGACAACATTTATCACGCCTTGGGGAACCTTTCTGCTATAAAGTGATGCTGTTTGGTTTGAAAAATGACGGGGCAACATATCAGCGCGCCATGGTCACTCTCTTTCATGATTTAATTCACAAAGAGATTGAGGTATATGTGGACGATATGATTGCTAAGTCTGACACGGAAGAGGAACTTCTTGTTCATCTGGAAAAATTGTTCGAGAGATTGAGGCAGTTCTTGCTAAGGTTGAATCCGAATAAGTGCACCTTCGGGGTGAGATCCGGCAAGCTGTTGGGTTTTATTGTAAGTGAAAAAAGGTATCGAGGTGGACCCGACCAAGGTAAAAGCGATACAGGAAATGCCTGAACCAAGGACAGAGAAAGAAGTACGTGGTTTATTGGGAAGGTTAAACTACATTTCTAGATTTATTTCTCATCTCACAGCCACCTGTGAACCTTTGTTCAAGTTGTTGAAGAAAAGTCAGACAATGAAATGGAATGAGGATTATCAGCAGGCCTTTGACAAAATAAAGGAGTATTTGCATGAACCTCCGATACTCATGCCGCCAGTGGAAGGGAGGCCACTAATCATGTATCTAACTGTGTTGGAGAGCTCAATGGGTTGTGTCCTCCGTCAGCACGACGAGACGGGGAAGAAAGAGCAGGTTATTTACTACTTGAGTAAGAAGTTTACAGAATGCGAGTTGATGCACTCATTGCTGGAAAAGTCTTGTTGTGCGATTGCCTGGGCTGCCAAAAGTTTAAGGCGGTACATGCTAACTCACACCACCTACTTGATATCCAAAATGGATCCAATCAAGTACATTTTTGAGAAGCCAACTCTTACAGGCAGGGTAGCCCGTTGGTAGATGATACTCACCGAATATGATATCCAATACACTACTCAAAAAGCAATTAAGGGTAGTGTATTGGCCGACCATCTTGCTCATCATCCCATGTATGATTGTGAACCGATGAAGTTTGATTTTCCAGATGAGGAAATTGTGTATATTCGGGATTGTAACATGCCATACCCAGACGAAGGACCCGAGCCGGGATCACGTTGGACGCTTGTTTATTATGGTGCCTCCAATGCCATGGGCAACAGTGTCAGAGCTATTATCACTTCCCCTGAGGGATACCATATTCCTTTCACGGCTCGTATTTGTTTCGATTACACTAACAACATGGCCGAATATGAGGCTTGCATTTATGGCATTGAAGAGGCGATCGACCTGCGCATCAAATTTTTGAAAGTTTACGGGGATTCCAATCTTGTTATCAGCCAGATTAATGGAGATTGGGAGACTCGCCATCAGAACCTGATTCCCTATCGTGAGCATGTTATGAAGCTGATTCCGTACATCGAAGAGATCACGTTTGAGCACATTCCTAGAGAAGAAAAAATCTAGTTGATGCACTAGCAACTTTGTCCTCTATGTTCAAGGTTAAATGGGATAATGAGGCACCTTCTATTACCATCAGAAGTTTGAGTGAGCCAGCTTTCTGTTTTGAGGCTAGTTTGGAATCAGATGGTGATCCTTGTTTTTATTATGTTAAACGATATCTTGAAACACAAGAGTACCCTAAAGAGGCATCTGTCACAGATAAGAAGTTCTTGAGAAGATTTTCAGCCAAGTTCTTTCTCAGTGGCAGTGTGTTGTATAGAAGGCATCATGACGGTTTACTGCTCAGATGTGTTGACAAGAAAGAAGAAGCTAGAATCATTGAGGAGATACATGAAGGTGATTTCGGGACCCGTTCCAACGGGCATACCACGGCTAAAAAGATTTTGTGAGCAGGTTATTATTGGTCCACCATGGAGACTGACTGCTACAATCATGCACAGGTTTGCCAAAAATGTCAAGTCTATGCTGATAAGGTGCATGTGCCGCCAGTACCTTTGAATGTCTTGACTTCCCCTTGGCTGTTCACAATGTGGGGAATGGACATGATCGGCAAAATTGAACTGACTGCATCCAACGGGTGTAGCAATAAAAAATGTAGCGGGGTAAATCAGAGATCGAACTATTAATTAATTCGTCTCACAAAAGCAAGAGTCGCCACCGCGCTTTATTATTTCCAAGGGAAAAGGGAAAAGAGCGAAATAAAACCCTAAAATATGCAATGTAAAATAATACTTTAAAAGTAATGAAAATACAAGGCATTTTTGAAAAGAGGTCTAGAGTTCAGGGGTTGGTTATACAATGGGAAGGTATTAGCATCCAATGTATCTATAGTATTCTATAGGAACCTTTTGAAGTATTTGTTTATTAAAATGTTTGTTTGATTAAAAATAAATTGTTTTGGCCAAAAAACGGGTATGGACAAGTTTTTTGAAGATACGACGACCTAATGTCAAAGTTTTGACTTAAAAGGTGTGAGTTTTGAAAAATTGAATATTTTGGGAAAATTATCTTAAGTTTTTAACGAGATAAAAAAACAGAGGATGAATGAGGGTATTCGCACGATGTTTTTTTTTATGACATGAAGTCGACAAAAAATTAAACAATTCCCTTGGATTTTGCAAGCAACATGAAGATTAAAACTAAAAGTATAAACACTCCAAGATTTTTTTAAGAAAACTAAAAGAGAAGCCATGGAATTAAATCAAAATTATCACAAACTCAACCAACATGTATCATGGGAGGAACATCATAAGGGGGAATAAATTCAAAGAGATAACTTACAAACTTATCAATAAAAGATTAGTTAAAAAAAATTAACAAAATTAACTAAAATGCTGACCAAACTAAAAAAATGAAATATCAAGATTTAAATAAATTATAAAACTAAACTAATTAATTGGTTTTTGTCTAAAACTATGTGATTATTTAATTTTTTTAAACCAAAAGAGCTAAGGAAATCAATAAAAGAATAAGAGTGTAAATTAGAACATAGGGTAAGCATGAAGTACTGGGCGTTAAAGCCTAATTGAAATGAGGCCCAAGGTTTTGTTTTGGTTACAGCCAGCTCCAGATTTACAATTGACAGGATATTTGGGAAATGAGCTGAAAACGAAATAAGAAACGTCCGGCATGGGATTGGAATCGAAATCGAACAACGCTTCTTCGAACTCTCTTTTTTTCTCTCTTTCGAACTCTCTTTTTTTCTCTCTTTTGAACTCTCTTTTTTCTCTCTTTCGTACTCTCTTTTTTTCTCTCTTTCGAACTCTCTTTTTTTTCTCTCTTTCGAACTCTCTTTTTTCTCTCTTTCGAACTCTCTTTTTTTCTCTCTTTCTAACACTCTCTATTCTAAAATCAGAATCGAACAATAAAACTGTTTCTGGTTTCGAACTCCCTCTCCTAAATCGAAATCGAACACTCACTGCTTCAGGGTTCGAACTCTCTCTCCCCTAAATCAAAATCGAACACTCTGTTCCTGGGTTCGAACTCTCTCTCTCCAAATCAAAATCGAACACTCTGCTCCTGGGTTCCAACTCTCCCTCTCTCCTAAATCAAACACTCTGCTCCTGGGTTCGAACTCTCCCTCTCCCCTAAATCGAACAACAACATTATTTCTGTTTTTTTCATGCAGTTAAAACATCAAATCAACAAAGCAACAAATATTCATGGTAAGAGAAACAACAATAACAACCTCAGGGGTTCTGGTTTATTGAAACATCAACAACAAAAATGCAGCAACGATAACTAGTTCACAGCATACACCATTATGACAAGCATGGCAACAGATTTTGAGAAAAAAAGTAGGGAGACTTACAAGATCAGAGCAAGTCTGATAGTTTCGATTTTTGATGATGAAATAATAAAGAAATCCAGAGATGAAGTAATATACTCTTATAATTCCTTCTGCTTCCAGAAATTGACTCGAAAATGTTGGTGTTATTGAGAGTTTGCTGGTATGATTGGAGCTTGGTTCGAAATAGTGCAGGTTACAAGGTTTGGTTATGTTTACAGTTTGTGGTTTTGGTAAAGAAGGCAGGCTATCCTGCTTGGTTCGAAACAGGCTTTGAGTTATGCAGGCTTGTGCTTGAAGTTCGAAACAGGCTTTGAGTTTGTTGTTTGGAGGTTTCGATGCAGGTTACAAGTTTGTTTGTGTTTTTGGTAACTTGCAGTTTTTGCTTGCAGGTTTGAAGTTTGCTTCTGCAAGTTTGCGTTTTTTTTTGTGAACTATATCTTTTTTTTTTGCTCCCTCCTCTTCAATTGTATCTGCCTGTTTTATAGTGAAAGAATGGGGTTTTAGGAGGGAAGATTTGGTGAGTTTGAACATATGGAATAACCTGTTTTCAACACTTTTTGATGCAGTTTTGGTGTGTGTTATTTGAGGCAATTCTTGGACTGATGTGCACAGGTTGTTGGTTGTGGAAATTGGGCAGCAGTGACCGTTTTCTTGGCATGACTTGCAGGGACCATGCAGTTTGGACGGATGTTGCACAGCATGAGGACAGATTTTGCAGCATATGGTTTTATATGGACATAACATAATTATAACAATCATAATATTAATAATAATAGTAATGACAATAATAATAAACTGTTAGTAAAACTAAACTGAAAAATTCAAAAGTGAAAGAAAAGAAATATTAAAATTAGTTTTAATTCTATTAATAATTGAACTTAAAAATATTTCAAATGGAATTATAATCAAAATTAATACCAAAATTAATCATAAAAGAAATAAAAATAAATGAAAAATTAAACCATATATTTTCAAATTTTTGAATTGCAACTAAAGAAATACAAAGTAGACTTACATACTCAAAAAAATGTAAAAGCAAAAAAACTTATATATATTTTTGAGATTTTTTGGATTATCAATAAAAATATAAAATAAAATGAAACTAACAAAACTAAACACATTTTTTTATATTTTGAACAAAGACGTAAATAAAATGAAGATAGCATGAACTAAATATTTTTAGGATTTTCTGTTTATGAAAATAAAAATAAAAGAAAGATGAGAAAAAAAATGAAAAAAAAAAACGTGATTTAACAAAGTTAGGCAAAACCAGTTAAATTTCACTAAATTCATAACAATTTCTAACGTTTCTATTTTTTGGTGGATTTTCAAAGCATAATCATCTCTTGACTTGTAAAGAAAAGTTTTAGTTGTTGCAGAGGAGAATCATATGTGAAAGAACCACTAAAAAGATTGTCAAAATTTGAAGAAGTTATGAATTTTTGAAATCTGACCCGAGAATTGACAAAAATAGGTCGAAACGCTTGTGAACGCTTGCTATGTAATAATGCAGATGGGAGGTGGTATCTTAGGTCAAAATTTGGGGTATGACAGCTGCCCCTATTTAAGTTTCTTCTATCTGGAGATATGAAGATTAAATTCTTTGTCTCGACGAGATTGAAGGTACTTAAATACATAATACGCAAATTTTGCCCTAAGATTCCGCCATTAAGTTTGTGATATGAATGTAGTATTTAAATTCACAGAGAATGATATGGTATGAGACAAGATAATGCTGGAGAAACCAAACACCAACAAACCACATGAACATAGATTATACACTACTGGGGAAATGAGCCATCGACCTCAAATGATAGACTCTTGACGGCGAATAAAAATTTGAGAGAATACCACCTCTGACCCTAACAAAGAAGGCATCTTGCATAGGCCACAAAAACATAATATTGATCCAAAATAACAGTGAGTTCACAACTCAAGGTCAAAGATAGACAAAAGATGTACCAAATTTGCTGATAATGAATTACCGACTTCTGAAGGTAAAGATTCATAACAAATTTCTCTGCGAGATTTCCGGAGAGATACCAATTAATGCTGAAATAATAATATGGTTGTAGATACACAAGCTGCTCAAATAAAGGAGCTGCCACTTGCTATCTTCCAAAAATACTATGACATACAAGCTGCTCAAATAAAGAAGCTGACACTCGCTGTCTTCCAAAAACACTATGACATACAAGCTGCTCAAATAAAGAAGCTGCCACTTGTTGTCTTCCAAAAACTATGACATACAAGCTGCTCAAATAAAGAAGTTGCCACTTGTTGTCTTCCAAAAACACTATGACATACAAGCTGCTCAAATAAAGAAGCTGCCACTTGCTGTTTTCCAAAAAAAAGTAACGTACAAGTTGCTCATGAAGAGACTGCCGCTTGCCGTTTTCCAAATAAAAAATAAAAAATAACGTGCAAGCTGCTCATGAAGAGACCGCCACTTGTCATTTCCCGCGGAAAAAGAACGTACAAGCTGCTCATGAAGAGACTGCCACTTGTCGTTTTCCGAAGAATAATAACGCACAAGCTGCTCATGAAGAGACCGCCACTTGCCGTTTTCCGAAGAATAATAACGCACAAGCTGCTCATGAAGAGACCGCCACTTGCCGTTTTCCGAAGAATAATAATGCACAAGCTGCTCATGAAGAGACTGCCACTTGCCGTTTCCGAAGAATAATAACGCACAAGCTGCTCATGAAGAGACCGCCACTTGCCGTTTTCCGAAGAATAATAACGCACAAGTTGCTCATGAAGAGACCGCCACTTGCCGTTTTCCGAAGAAAAATTCAGAAGAAAATTGCGATAACCCCGCCAGAGAATAAAATCTTCGTCAAAGGGAACCATGAATCAATCCTTTCCGAGGAGATCAAATACTTAAATGTGCAAAATAAATGCACCATTCGTCTAGGTTGCCTAGCTTGGAGAAAACCACGAGATAGCCTATGCAAGAGACAACAACTCCTTCCAGGAATAAACCAGAGAGAAAACAGTCAAACAAGACTCCACCCAATGAGAAAATAATTTGATTGGGGATTCATCCTATCCAGAAATGGACAAGGAAGACTAAATCAAACAAATCATCCACGAGGATTAGCTCAGTTGGGGAATTTAGAAAGGAAGCATATTTTCTGCCTAAGTTAACATTCTACTTGGAAAGAACATGTACATTGTCTTAATAAACATAAACAAGGTATACGACCCAAAATCAACGACAAATGCGAATATGCATGCGTGATATAAGTGTAAATGAATGAATGAATGTTATGCTGACGAAACAGGCAGACGGAATATCTTGAAGATGATAAGATATCACAAAATAATAGATACTCGGCCAATCTTAAAAAGATGGAAAATAACTGGAACTGGAACCAAAATGCAACGTAAGAGCATATCGCGCTACAAGGCTCAAATCCTCTGGGAGAAAAGTATTCAAAACCAATCTTCTAATCTCCAATAGACCACTGGCATGAGACAAAGCGTACCACACTTCAGAAATCTGCTCAAATAAGGATAACCAAAACAACGCTTAACTGGAAATGCTGGGGAGTCACCAAACTTAGTACCACTGGAAACACAAGTTTACACAACCAACATCTCATGAAGATTTTGAAGGAAAACATGTTCATCATGCAAGGATAAACTACCATATTGTTTTGCATTTCATGGCTTGACCGTCCTTGGAACAACTGTTAATATTCCTTTCATTATTCACGACACATTTTTAAAATAAGAATACTTTAAATAACTTTGTTTCAAATATTGCCGTAAAAATTAAAATTTTGCCCACAAAAGGAAAATGCTCAAATTTCATTAATAAGATGGTAGTTCGCTAACAACGCGACTCCAACGGTTTACAAAAGTTCGGGAAATAGTACATGAAAGAAAGGGTTACATAAAAACAATGATCACTATTCTCCCTAACAACTTCGAATTCCGAAAGGTGCTCAAATGCCACAGCCGGTCTGACCAAAAGCCTGCCTAAGCCGCCCCTTCGGGTTTTCAACTTAGCAAACTGTCAACTCAAAACTAGGCGTAATACTTCTTGACTGCATCAGCGTTCACAGAGTGCGGGAGCTCTTCACCGTCCATATTTGTGAGAATCATGGTACCTCTATAGAAAACTTTCTTAACGACATACGGTCCTTCATAATTCGGAGCCCACTTGCCCCTAGAATCAGGTTGGAAAGATAATATCTTTTTGAGCACAAGGTCACCTTCTCTGAACTCGCGTGGTCGAACCTTCTTATCAAAAGCCTTCTTCATTCTCTGCTGATATAATTGATTGTGACACAACGCTGTCAATCTCTTCTCTTCAATTAAATTCAACTGATCATATCTACTTTGACACCATTCAGCCTCAGAAAGTTTAGCTTCCATCAACACTCTCATATACGGAATCTCAACCTCCACGAGGAGTGCTGCTTCCATACCATAAACTAGGGAAAATGGGGTTGCACATGTTGAAGTTCGAACTGAAGTACGGTATCCATGTAAAGCAAACGGAAGCATTTCATGCCAATCTCTGTAAGTTACCACCATCTTCTGGATAATCTTTTTAATGTTCTTGTTAGCAGCTTCAATTGCCCCATTCATCTTCGAAATGTAAGGAGATGAATTATGATGTTCAATCTTGAACTCTTCACAAAGCTCTCTCATTATCTTGTTATTCAGATTCGAGCCATTATCAGTGATGATCTTGCTCGGGATGCTGTATCGACAAATGATCTGATTCTTGATAAATCTGACTACCACCTGTCTGGTTACATTAGCATAAGATGCTGCTTCCACCCATTTAGTAAAATAATCGATCGCTACCAAGATGAAACAATGACCATTTGAAGCTTTGGGTTCAATCATCCCAATCATATCAATGCCCCACATAGAGAAAGGCCAAGGTGAAGAGATAACATTGAGGAGGGTCGGTGGCACATGTATCTTGTCCGCATAAATCTGGCATTTATGACATTTCTTCACATATTTGCAGCAATCAGATTCCATTGTCATCCAATAGTAACCATCTCTCAACATCTTTTTAGCCATTGCATGTCGGTTGGCATGGGTGCCAAAGGATCCTTCATGTACTTCTTGCATCAGCATATCTGCTTCATGTCTGTCTACACATCTGAGCAAGACCATGTCGTAATTCCTCTTATACAATACTTCTTCATTGAGGAAGAAATTGCTTGCTAATCTCCTCAATGTCTTCCTATCTTTATTGGATGCCCTGGGCGGGTACTCTTGAGTTTGAAGAACACGTTTAATGTCATAGAACCATGGTTTGTCGTCGGTGACCTCTTCTACTGAGAACACATGAGCAAGTCTGTCGAGGCGCTTAACTCTAATTGTAGGCACATCGTTCCAACCATTCACTTGAAACATTAAAGACAAAGTAGCTAAAGCATCAGCCATTTGGTTTTCATCTCTAGGGATATGATGTAACTCCACTTTGTTGAAGAAGGTTAACAATCTTCTAGCATAATCTCTGTAAGGGATCAAACCAGGATGACGAGTCTCTCATTCTCCTTTGATTTGATTAATTACCAATGCCGAGTCTCCGTAAATATCAAGAATCTTAATCCTTAGATCCACTTCCTCTTCGAGACCCATAATACATGTCTCATATTCATCCATGTTGTTTGTACAGTCGACCGTGAACGGGATATGAGTACCTCGGGGAGAGACGATGATTGCCCCAATTCCATTTCCATAAGAATTCACAGCTCCGTCAAATATCAAACCCCAACGGGATTCAGGATCAGGTCCTTCTTCAGGTAACGGCTCTTCACAATCTTTAGCTTTCAAGTACATAACATCTTCATCTGGGAAGTCAAACTTGATGGATTGATAATCTTCAATTGGTTGGTGAGCCAAATGATTGGCTAAAATACTCCCTTTGATTGCTTTCTGAGTGTGATACTCAATGTCATATTCAGATAACAACATCTGCCAACGGGCTATTCTTCCAGATAAGGCGGGCTTCTCAAAGATATACTTGATCGGATCCATTTTGGAGATCAACCAAGTGGTGTGGTTAATCACATACTGGCGCAGACGGCGAGCAGCCCAAGCTAAAGCACAACAGGTTTTCTCAAGCATTGAGTATCGAGACTCACAGTCTTTAAATTTCTTACTCAGATAATATATGGCATGTTCCTTTCTTCCAGCCTCATCTTGTTGACCAAGCACACATCCCATGGAATCTTCCAATATAGTCAGGTACATAATCAAAGGTCTTCCTTCCACTGGAGGAATCAATATGGGAGGTTCAAGTAAATATTCTTTGATGCTATCAAAAGCTCTCTGACAATCTTCTGTCCACACACATCCTTGGTTCTTTCGGAGAAGCTTGAAAATCGGCCCACAGGTAGCAGTCATATGAGATATGAATCTAGAAATATAGTTCAGTCTCCCAAGGAATCCTCTTACTTGTTTTTCCGTCTTGGGTGCGGGCATTTCCCGAATAGCTTTGACTTTATCAGGATCTACCTCAATACCTTTCTGACTGACAATGAAACCCAGAAGTCTTCCAGAACAAACACCAAAAGTGCACTTGTTGGGATTCAGACGGAGTTTATACTTTCTCAAACGCTGGAATAACTTCAATAAATGTTCCAAATGATCTTCTTCAGTTTGCAATTTGGCAATCATGTCATCTACATACACTTCTATCTCTTTATGCATCATATCATGGAACAAAGCAGTCATGGCCCTTTGGTATGTTGCACCAGCATTCTTCAAACCAAACGGCATTACCCGATAACAAAATGTTCCCCAAGGTGTAATGAAAGCTGTCTTCTCCATATCTTCTGGTGCCATCTTGATTTGATTATAACCAGAGAAGCCATCCATGAAAGAAAAGACTTTGAACTTTGCAGTACTGTCGACCAAAACATCAATGTGCGGTAAAGGAAAATCATCCTTTGGGCTAGCTCTATTCAGATCTCTATAGCCTACACACATCCGAACTTTGCCATCCTTCTTAGAAACAGGCACTATATTGGCTAACCATTGAGGATAGACCGATGTAACAAGGAAACCTACATTAATTTGTTTTTGAACTTCTTCTTTGATCTTGTCAGCCATATCGGGACGAGTCCTTCTCAACTTCTGCTTAATCGGCGGACATTCAGGTCTCAACGGCAAACGATGCTCCACAATATTGTTATCCAAACCTGGCATGTCTTGGTAGGACCAAGCAAACACATCAACATACTCTCTGAGAAGCTCCAACATTTTCTCTTTGACCTCTGGGATAAGCAGTGCTCTGACCTTAACTTCCTTTTTATCTTCTTTATCACCCAAATTGATCATCTCTACAGGCTCTTCAAACGGCTGAATAATCTTTTCATCATGCTCAAGTAAATGGGAAATTTCATCAGGAATTTCTTCACTATCTTCTTCCTCGGCTCTGAACACAGGGAATTCAAAGTTGGAAGGGGGCATAGGATCATTTTTTTCAATGGTTAAATCATGGATTAATCTGCACATATGATTATGCTTTATTTTAGAAATCGATTAATATGAATGTTGTACAAATAAAACAAAAGGTTATTATATTTTCCTATTACTACCAATTAATTTTCATTACTATTTCCCAGAAAAAGTGAAAAAAATAAAACAGTAATGGACAAAATAACATTTTTATTCATGATTGGCAATACTTGAAACAAAGAGCCCAGACATTTTCTCTTTTGCCTTGGGCAGAGCAAAAGGATTTATTTTCAACATAGCCCGACACAAATACTTTTCGCCTTGGGCAGAGCGAAAGTTTTTTTTCAAAAATAAAACAAAACATTACTCAGAAATGTGCATCACAACAGGAACATCAACAGCAATCCAGTTCTGGCAAACCACTCCATGCATTACAAAATCGGGTAAATCCTCTTCAGAATCGTCTCCTATTATAGCATCAACTTCAGGAGGTGTCGGATGGATAAAACCTGCGCTTCGGAAAACCTCTTGTATCAGACGGATAACTGTTTCCTGCTTAACTCTTGTAGACACAGGATGAAAACCAAGACCTTCTCCAGACTTGTTCTCAGGCAAAGTCAACACCTGGCCCCAACCTTCTGCCGAACCACTTTCAACCACTCGTCGCGCATCCTCAAAAGAAGAAATAGATGTCCCTTGCTTCTTCACTTCATTATTAGCAACAGATAGAGCTTGGAATTGGGTTCCAACGTCCTCATCAGCATCAATAAAAGAGAAAGACGACAAATGGCTTACCACCATAGCCTGCTCTCCACCAATCATTACCAGCTTTCCATGCCTTACAAACTTAAATCTTTGATGGAGCATGGAAGTGACTGCCCCTGCATCATGGATCCATGGACGACCCAATAGGCAACTGTAGGCGGCACAAATATCCATTACTTGAAAAGTGATCTGAAAAGTATAAGGACCAATTATGATAGGAAGATCCACTTCACCAATGACAGTCTTCCTAGAACCATCAAACGCTTTGACAATTACTCCACTAGGTCTCATGGGAGCACCTTGATATGAGAGTCGAGATAATGTAGTTTTGGGCATTACATTTAACGATGAACCTGTATCTACCAACACACTTGATAAAGTATCATTTCCACAACTGATTGATATATGTAAAGCCATATTATGATTCCTTCCCTCCTCTGGAAGCTCTTCATCACTGAAACCAAGATTGTTACACGAAGTAATATTTCCCACAATTCCATCAAATTGGTCAACCGTCACATCATGATCCATGAATTCCTGGTCCAAGACCTTTATCAAAGCTTCTCTATAGGCACCAGAATCTCTCAGTAAAGCAAGCAAATAAATCTTGGAAGGAGTTTGCAATAGTTGGTCCACAATCTTATATTCACTTCTCTTGATAAGCTTCAGAATATCATCATCATCGGGGTGTGGGATAGGTTCATTGGATCGGCCTACCTCAACCATGGGTTCAACATTTCTCGCTGGAATTTCTTCTGGTATGGGCCTCCTGACTTGAACTTCTGGTCTCCTCAAAGGTGCTGCTGCGAAGACATGTCCGCTTCTCGTAACTCTACTCACATCAGCGATGTTAACAAAAGATGGCCTTGTTGGTATAGGGACTTCTACCCCATTATCAATCATTGTGGCATTATACTTGTACGGTATAGCTTGGTCTGAGTTGTAAGGAACAGGGCCAGGTGGATAAATGATCAAAGGAGCAACAGGTGCAGTCTGACTATCGTAAACGATCTCTACTGGTTCAGGCAAGTTGAATTGTGGTATTATAACATTCACTTCATCCACCGGATATCTATCATGTGTAATGGTGATAACCCTCTGGTCTAACAACTTTTAAATGTCCTCCTTCACAATAGGACAATCAACTTCTCTTGAACAAAATTCACAAATATCATAATCATGATGATGCCTAAAAAAGGCAAGTCTTCTTAAGCTTTGATGTAACCTGGTCAACAAATCTCTTATGTGTTCAACTTGAAAAACTCGAAACTTTCCTGGACAACCTTCCACCATATTCACTGATGTTGCCCCATGTCGAGGCAAAGGATTATCTCTAACATTCGGGTTAACATCCTTGAAAGACAAGACACTGTTCTTAATCAACCTCTGCACATCCTCCTTTAGAGCAAAGCAATCTTCAAGGTTGTGCCCCGGTGACCCTTGATGATACTCACAAAACTGGTCCGCCTTGTACCACGGAGAAGTACTATTCGGTGCGACAAGAGGAGGCTTTGTCGTTATGAGGTTCTTTCTGATCAGAGCAGGGAATAATTCAGTGTAAGTCATAGGAATGGCATCAAAGTGCGGTTTCCTTGGTGAACGATTCTGGTTATTAAATTGATAAGCCTGTTGTCGAGGCTGCTGTTGAAATGGTTGTTGCTGAATTGGTGGGGTTTGATGAGTTGGGGTCACCAATGTTGGGCGGACAGCCGGAGTGACTGCCGCAACATGTGAATAACCTCTCCTTGGTCTCCCAGGGAAAATTACACTGACTTCTTGTTTTTTTCTTTTAGGGAAAACACTTCCAAACTTCTTGGTACTGCTAGATGGACTTCCTTCTTTAACCAAACGTCCTTCACGAATCCCTTCTTCCAACCGCATGCCCATACTTACCATCTCGGTGAAATCACTGGGTGCGCTGGCAATCATTCTTTCATAATAAAAGGAACCTAAAGTCTTCAGGAATATCTTTGTCATCTCTTTCTCCTCAAGAGGGGGATAAATCTGAGCAGCAATTTTGCGCCACCTCTGGGCATATTCCTTAAAGGACTCCCTGTCTCTCTGGGACATCGCCCGAAGTTGATCTCTTTCCGGCACCATGTCGACGTTGTACTTATACTGGTGAACAAAAGCTTCACTAAGATCGTTGAAATTACGGATCCGAGTGTTGTCCAAACCCATATACCACTTTAGAGCGGCACCAGTCAGACTGTCTTGAAAGTAGTGAATTAACAAGTCATGATCATCAGAATATGTAGACATCTTTCTCACATACATAGTTAAATGACTCCGTGGACACGAATTACCCTTATACCTTTCAAAGTCCGGCACTTTGAATTTGGCTGGAATCTTTACATTTGGAACTAAGCACAGGTCATGAGCATTCTTTCCAAACAAATATTTCCCCTTTAACGCTTTGATCTCCCTCTGCATCTCTTGAAACTGGTCTTGAAATTCTTTCATTCTATCGAAAAGACCCAGACTTTCAGCAGGCTCGGCATGATAAGCAGGTTCATTCATGTATGGCGTAGAATGAATCACAGGAGCGACAGTTGTCATCACTGGTTGAGAGAAAGGTGCCACAAACGGGATTACAGGCGGCATAGTAGCTATCTCCGGTTGAGGAACAGACACAGTAGGTTGAACCAAAGGCTGTACGATAGGCTGATACCCTTCCGGCACAAAGTTATAAGGCATTCCCCACAGAAAACCTTTTGGCATCTGATGTTGAAGCGGAGAGTTGATTTGAGTCATAGATGTTGGAACGGTGACAATATCAGAAACCACAGTAGTTGAAGTCTGAATCTCAGCAGCTGCAGTCGATGGCTGATTCTGAGCAGCCATCAAACTTTCCACCAACGCAGTTAGTTTCTCCATACCGACACAAAGGGTAGCGACCTCCTCACGAAGCTCGTGGTTTTCCTGTTCTAGATCTTCCATCTTCCTCTGACGATTGGCTCGGGTATCGTACCGATGAGACAGCTTGACAATATATCGGAGTGGAAAAAGAAACAAGGATAAGACTCTAGAAAACATGTGAAGTGGAATGTTGGATGACGCATGATATGCGATGCAAATGATTGTTCATTTTGATAATTTTTCAAGGAACTTCAATAATTTTACACACATCAATGGTAAAGGAATTTGGAACAACAAAAACTCATTTCATTAATCAAAAGCGGTAAATTACAACTTACAACTTTGGAAAAACAACAATAAATTACAACCTTGGGACGACAACCCAAAAAATAAAGCAGTAAATTACAACTTTGGAACATGAAGCCCACAATAAAAGCAGTAAATTACAACTTCGGAACATGAAGCCCTTTTACAGAGTTTTACAAAATAACAACAGTAAAAATAAAACTAAGAACCAAAGATCACTCAGAATCATCAGATGAAGGACCAAAATCCAACTGTAACTGGAGTTTCCTGATCTTATCTTCATAAAATTCTTCCATCTCTTTCTTCTCAGCTACCAGTCGATCAAAGATTTCCTTTTGTGGATTAGGAACGAGAGCAACGCTTACCGAATCTTCCTTCTTTCTCTTCCTTTCACTAGCATATTTATTCAATAAAGCATCCTTTTGACGAAGCTTCTCATCATGATCAATGAACCATCCGTCTTGAATAAATAACAAATCCTCCTTTTCCTTTAGTTGTCGAGTCAGGACTCGATTCTCATATTCCGACATATTATACTTTACTTTCCAAGCATCTCTCTCGGACTTCATCCTAGCCAGATTTCCTTGGTATTCTCCCATGTTCTCGATAGGAATATCAACAGATGACGATGCAACAGTAGGGAATAAAGGTTTCTCAGGTTTATAGGGCATCTTGAGAGCACAAGCCCTAGCACGGACCCACTGTAGGTAAGGCTCCAAAGAAACGGCACCTCTCTGTCCTAACATGTCTCTCCCTTTCCTATGGATGTGGTGCCAAGCTCCTTCGATCTCCTTCTTAGCTACCTGGTGATCTTGTCCTTCTTGTAGAAAGAAACCACTCACATGAATGTTGTTCGGCTTGTCTCTCATCAGGTATCCAAACTGACGGTACGCGAGAACAGGATTATAGTTAATTCCACCTTTCGTACCAAGAAGAGGCACGTTAGGAATAGCACCACAGCTATCGATGATCTTCACGTTATAGTAAACACGATTATACCAATCAATGTCGAAATGAGTGAGAGCCATAATTTTTGGCGCCCACCGCGGCTCCTTCTCGAGATCCCAGAAAACATCAGACCTAGGTAGATGAGACACATACCACTGATACAGCAACGGTGCACAACAAATAATCATCCCTCCTTGATAAGAGTTTCGAAGATGGATGGAGTAGTAGGTATCTCCTAGCAGCGTAGGGATCGGATTTCCAATCAAGAAAATTCTGATGGCGTTGATATCCACAAACTTATCAACGTTAGGGAACAAGAGTAGGCCATAAGCGAGTAAAGCAAAGACGTCTTCAAAGGCAATAATATCTTTTATCTCAGCGAAATAACGAGCTTTCTTCAACAAAAACTGCGCGGATAAGCCTCGGATTCCCCCTTTGGTAGTCATGTTCTCCTCTATCTCCGACTTCTTCAAGTGGGTGATGGTCGCTATCTCGTGAGATTTGGGTTCCACTTCTAAGCCAGAAAAAGGAACACAGTCGGTGATCGGCAAACCAAGTATGTAGGAGTACTCTTCTAAGGTGGGCATCAACTGGTAATCCGGAAAGGTGAAGCATCGGTACAAAGGATCGTAGAATTGGACCAACGTATTATGGATGCCTTCCTTCATCTTGCGCTTCATGAGAGGTATAAGGTACCCATATTTCTTCTGAAATTCTGTCGGGTTAGGAATCAAACCCTTCAGTTCTTCAATCTCGGGCTCCTTAAAACTAAAACTTCGAGTGTTTCTTCTTCCAAACTCCATAATACCTGAGATATCTGCAAAAATCATTCTTAAGTTCCTTGAAAAACAATTTTTTTTTTAAATGTTGATGGATGCATGGATGAATGATAATGCAACAGTTACACACAAGTTCACAAACATGGGGCTCAAATGTTCAATGTTTCGTGCATGGAGTCAAGGATAAAGCCCACCCCAAGGTATGTACTAATGGTTTAATTACACCTGTAAGACAAGGTTCTAAGAGTTCCTGGAGTCTACACTCCTCCTTCGGATATTACCAACGTCTTGATTACTCAATAATTAGCAATATTCTCAAGAAAAACTCATCCGAGCGTAGCATCGCGTAACAATTACTTCCGGATTACTCTGTTATAACCTTCGTGCTACACCTAAAAGGCCAAGATGGGTTAGGGTTCTATGGTTCTCAGCTTCTCTGGCTCCCAGGTCGAAAATAATAATGACTTCCCGATTACTCGGTAAACAAATATTACGTTCAAAAGGGCCTTCCACTGAGTGGGGGATCTCATGCCTCCTTCTTCGGGATTACTCCCTCAAAGTTAACATGACTATACCGCCCGTCCTATTCTTAAGTGTAACTTAATCCGGGTATAGGATTCGTCCTTTGCAAAAAACCCAAACAACCCCAATATAAACAAATAATTAAACAAATCAAATAATAATAAAACAGATAAAACAAACTAGGCTTAACCCACTTAGGGATGGACCAGCAAGAGGTCAATCTGTCCCCAGCAGATTCGCCAATTCTATAGCGATAAAAAATATAGCGGGGTAAATCGGAGATCGAACTATTAATTAATTCGTCTCACAAAAGAAAGAGTATCCACCGCGCTTTATTATTTCCAAGGAAAAAGGGAAAAGAGCGAAATAAAACCCTAAAATATGCAATGTAAAATAATACTTTAAAAGTAATGAAAATCCAAGGCATTTTTGAAAAGAGGTCTAGAGTTCGGGGGTTGGTTATACAATGGGAAGGTATTAGCACCCAATGTATCTATAGTATTCTATAGGAACCTTTTGAAATATCTGTTTATTAAAATGTTTGTTTGATTAAAAATAAATTGTTTTGGCCAAAAAACGGGTATGGACGAGTTTTTTGAAGATACGACGACCTAATATCGAAGTTTTGACTTAAAAGGTGTGAGTTTTGAAAAATTGAATATTTTGGGAAAATTATCTTAAGTTTTTAACGAGATAAAAAAACGGAGGATGAATGAGGGTATTCGCACAATGTTTTTTTTTATGACATGAAGTCGACAAAAAATTAAACAATTCCCTTGGATTTTGCAAGCAACATGAAGATTAAAACTAAAAGTATAAACACTCCAAGATTTTTTTAAGAAAACTAAAAGAGAAGCCATGGAATTAAATCGGAATTATCACAAACTCAACTAACATGTATCATGGGAGGAACATCATAAGGGGGAATAAATTCAAAGAGATAACTTACAAACTTATCAATAAAAGACTAGTTTAAAAAAATAAAAAAAATAAAAACAAAAACTAATAAAATTAACTAAAATGCTGACCAAACTAAAAAAATGAAATATCAAGATTTAAATAAATTATAAAACTAAACTAATTAATTGGGTTTTGTCTAAAACTATGTGATTATTTAATTTTTTTAACCAAAAGAGCTAAGGAAATCAATAAAAGAATAAGAGTGTAAATTAGAACATAGGGTAAGTATGAAGTGCTGGCCGCTAAAGCCTAATTGAAATGACGCCCAAGGTTTTGTTTTGGTTACAGCCAGCTCCAGATTTACAATTGACAGGATATTTGGGAAATGAGCTGAAAACGAAATAAGAAAGTTCCAGCATGGGATTGGAATCGAAATCGAACAACGCTTCTTCGAACTCTCTTTTTTTTCTCTCTTTCGAACTCTCTTTTTTTCTCTCTTTCGAACTCTCTTTTTCTCTCTTTCGAACTCTCTTTTTTTCTCTCTTTCGAACTCTCTCTTTTTTTTCTATTTCGAACTCTCTTTTTTCTCTCTTTCGAACTCTCTTTTTTTCTCTCTTTCGAACTCTCTTTCGAACTCTCTCTATTCTAAAATCAGAATCGAACAATAACACTGTTTCTGGTTTCGAACTCCCTCTCCTAAATCGAAATCGAACACTCACTGCTTCTGGGTTCGAACTCTCTCTCCCCTAAATCGAAATCGAACACTCTGTTCCTGGGTTCGAACTCTCTCTCTCCAAATAAAAATCGAACACTCTGCTCCTGGGTTCGAACTCTCCCTCTCCCCTAAATCGAACACTCTGCTCCTGGGTTCGAACTCTCCCTCTCCCCTAAATCGAACAACAACACTGTTTCTGGTTTTTTTCATGCAGTTAAAACATCAAATCAACAAAGCAACAAATATTCATGGTAAGAGAAACAACAATAACAATCTCAGGGGTTTTGGTTTATTGAAACATCAACAACAAAAATGCAGCAACGATAACTAGTTCACAGCATACATCATTATGACAAGCATGGAAACAGATTTTGAGAAAAAAAGTAGGGAGACTTACAAGATCAGAGCAAGTCTGATAGTTTCGATTTTTGATGATGAAATAATAAAGAAATCCAGAGATGAAGTAATATACTCTTATAATTCCTTCTGCTTCCAGAAACTGACTTGAAAATGTTGGTGTTATTGAGAGTTTGATGGTATGATTGGAGCTTGGTTCGAAATAGTACAGGTTACAAGGTTTGGTTCTGTTTACAGTTTGTGGTTTTGGTAAAGAAGGCAGGCTATCCTGCTTGATTTGAAACAAGCTTTGAGTTATGCAGGCTTGTGCTTGCAGTTCGAAACAGGCTTTGAGTTTGTTGTTTGGAGGTTTCGATGCAGGTTACAAGTTTGTTTGTGTTTTTGGTAACTTGCAGTTTTTGCTTGCAGGTTTGAAATTTTCTTCTGCAAGTTTGCATTTTTTTTGTGAACTATATCTTTTTTTTTGCTCCCTCCTCTTCAATTGTATCTGCCTGTTTTATAGTGAAAGAATGAGGTTTTAGGAGGGAAGATTTGGTGAGTTTGAACATATGGAATAACCTGTTTTCAACACTTTTTGATGCAGTTTTGGTGTGTGTTATTTGAGGCAATTCTTGGACTGATGTGCACAGGTTGTTGGTTGTGGAAATTGGGCAGCAGTGACCGTTTTCTTGACATGACTTACAGGGACCATGCAGTTTGGACGGATGTTGCACAGCATGAGGACAGATTTTGCAGCATATGGTTTTATATGGACATAACATAATTATAACAATCATAATATTAATAATAATAGTAATGACAATAATAATAAACTGTTAGTAAAACTAAACTGAAAAATTCAAAAGTGAAAGAAAAGAAATATTAAAATTAGTTTTAATTCTATTAATAATTCAACTTAAAAATATTTCAAATGGAATTATAATCAAAATTAATACCAAAATTAATCATAAAAGAAATAAAAATAAATGAAAAATTAAACCATATATTTTCAAATTTTTGAATTGCAACTAAAGAAACACAAAGTAGACTTACATACTCAAAAAAATGTAAAAGCAAAAAAACTTATATGTATTTTTGAGATTTTTTGGATTATCAATAAAAATATAAAATAAAATGAAACTAACAAAACTAAACACATTTTTTTATATTTTGAATAAAGACGTAAATAAAATGAAGATAGCATGAACTAAATATTTTTAGGATTTTCTGTTTATGAAAATAAAAATAAAAGAAAGATGAGAAAAAAAAAATGGAAAAAAAACGTGATTTAACAAAGTTAGGCAAAACTAGTTAAATTTCACTAAATTCACAACAATTTCTAACGTTTCTATTTTTTGGTGGATTTTCAAAGCATAATCATCTCTTGACTTGTAAAGAAAAGTTTTAGTTGTTGCAGAGGAGAATCATATGTGAAAGAACCACTAAAAAGATTGTCGAAATTTGAAGAAGTTATGAATTTTTGAAATCTGACCCGAGAATTGACAAAAATAGGTCGAAACGCTTGTGAACGCTTGCTATGTAATAATGCAGATGGGAGGTGGTATCTTAGGTCAAAATTTGGGGTATGACGACGGGCATTGTTTCATTCTGGTTTCCATCGATTATTTTACAAAATGGGTCGAAGCTGCATCTTATGCCAATGTCACCAAGCAGGTGGTAACTCGGTTCATTAAGCACAATATTATCTGTCGCTACGGAGTGCCTGAAAAGATCATTACAGATAATAGGTCTAATTTGAACAACAAAATGATGAAGGAGCTTTGTGAGTCCTTCAAAATCAAGCATCATAACTCTTCCCCATACGGAACAAAGATGAACGGCATTGTCGAAGCGGCCAATAAGAATATCAAGAAGATCGTACAGAAGATGGTGGTAACCTATAAAGATTGGCATGAGATGCTGCCTTTATCTTTGCATGGTTATTGCACCACTGTGCGTACTTCGACTGGGGCAACCCCATTTTCATTGGTTTACGACATGGAAGCAGTTTTGCCAGTAGAAGTCGAGATTCCTTCTCTTAGGATCATGAGGGATGTTGAGTTGGATGAAAGTGAGTGGGTACAGAATGGGCTGGATCAGTTGGAACTTATTGACGAGAAGAGGTTGACGGATGTAATTCATGGTCAGGTATATCAGCAAAGGATGAGGAAAGCTTTTGATAAGAGGGTACAGCCTCAGTGTTACAAGTCAGGTGACCTTGTGCTAAAAAGGATAATTCTCCCCCAGGGAGATCCCAGGGGCAAGTGGGTTCTGACTTATGAAGGTCCTTTCGTGGTCAGAAAAGTTTTCTCTGGAGGAGCGATGATGCTCACGACCATGGATGGAGAGTACTTCCCTCTCCCTGTGAATGCTGACGTAGTTAAAAAATACTTTGCATAAAAAAATAAATATAAAAAAAACCGCTAAACTGAAAACCCGGAAGGGCGGTTTAGGCAAAAAGAGGGTGTCCTGGTGAATCGAAAACCCGAAAGGGCGATTCAGGCAAAAGTTAGGGACTTAAAGCAAATGACTGCGCTCAGCATGAGATCCTTTGTTTCTTTCCTTCGTTCCATGACCTGGCATAAGCTCGAATCTAATCCAAGAATGATCTGTCTGAAAGCAGGAAGATGAAAGCGAAAGAGTCATAAGAGTCATAGCAGAGTCGGGACTTGATGGATATTCATATTCACATTGCCATTTATAAACACGTGTTTGCTTTGATTTAGTAACTACTTGCTTCCAAATGTAAATGCCTTTTTCACAGGTTGATCTCTCAAAATCAATAGAATATCTTCTTTCAAGTACACGTATACGTTTCCTTTCTCCCTTTTTACTATTTTGTTTGCAAAAACATCCAATATTTTGATAAGCATGTGCATATAAACTTCGTGGACATTACACGGAAATGGTAATCTAAGTCATGGTTAGCTGATCCCTTGAAATACGGATAACAAACACAACTACTACTGTGCAAGGGGCATGTTTAGTTCTGTGAAGGATAGTTTTGTACCCCAAAATTTTCCCTCTCATTTATCAGGGTTTTTCTGACAAGACTTCTTAGCCACAAGACAAGATTAGGATTTGCTCAGCTCAAGACATCCCCTTGCACTAATAACCTGAAATTAGGGTTTGAGTTTGCACAAGGATTTTTGGATCATCAATGCTTAATGTAACTTACATACATCATTTTGGACCCCTAAGATTGCTCATGTTAAGTTTCAAGCCTTGAATCATATTTTTGACCAGTCAATTGGACAATTGACCTAAAAATCAGTTGTATTGGGGAAAAAGTCAATTGTGGCCAATTTACAGTCAAACTTCATATTTTTTGATCCACAAAAACATTCTAGGCTCCTATGTACCATTTGATCAAGTTTGGATCATAACTCCTCAAGAAATTTGATCAAATCGTCAAAAGGGCAAAATGGTCAAAATTAGGGTTTTGACTGAAGAAGGGCAATTTCTGATTTTTAACCTAGCCAATGACCAATTGGGTTCAAACATGATTCCAAGGACTCAATGGCATCATCTTGACCTAATCACATAGTTCAAAAGATCTCAAATGCATATGATTGATAGATGAATTTTGCAGTCAACTGATCAAAAGTCAATTGTGCACTAAAAAGTCAAACTTTGACTTTTTTGGTCAAAATCAAGTTCCAAAGGTCATAATTCATCAAGATATGTCAAAATGTGAAACTTTTTGACCAAGAAACCTAAAATTGCAAATTAGGGTTTTAATTTGAAATTTTTCATAACTTAGAATTTTTCTAAGTATGGAAACTTTCTTATTTTTTCCCAACTTTTCACCATGATGCATTTGGATTCAAAGAAAACTTCTAACATGAAGATTGTAGTACTCCATGAAATCTACAACTTTTCTTCACAAAGTTTTCCCAAAAGATGCTTGGATCTCAAGTTATGATTTTATGAATAGGGGTCCATAAACTAAATAACTTAGTGAAATTTTGCCCTAGTTTAGGCAGGTTTTTGACCTAACTTCATGGCAACTTTTCACCTAGTTCCAAGAGGTATCTCAAGTTGCATTTCAAAGATGGATTGTAGATCATGTTTCAAGCTTTCCAAAATGTCCAAGAACTCTCCAAGATCATTTTTGGTTAGGAAGAATCGAAGAAGAGAAAATGGCATTTTATCACTTTTGTTCAAGCCATTTTCACAATGCACCAACTTGCAAATCAGATCCTAGCATGCTTGTACCTTGCATTACAGGTCCTAATCCTTTCTACACTCCATAATTGAATGCTAACTCAATGGATAATGGCTTTATTCTGACCTTTGGAGCATTGTACAAGGGATTAATCTATAAATGGCATAAAGTTCACAATACCATTTTGATAAAGCAAGCTTTTCCAACTTTATCAGCCTTGAGCATTGGACTTGTTCTTGTGGTGCAGAAAATTTACACAGGAATTAAACAAAGCATACCAACTATTATCAGCCCTCAAGCTAGCCTGTATAGGCCTTGGGCATAGTCACTTCAACCTTTCTTCAAAAACAAGAAAAGTGGCCAAAAGTCAAAAACGTGTACAAGCTGATAAAGGGAGGGCTTGGCATCATTCAAAACAACTTCACAAAATTGTTGTAAGCAGAAAACACGAATACACAACATTCAAAACTCTCTCAAACAGAAAAACCACATTTCTGCCCAAAACAGGGCAGCTTCTGCAAAACACTTGCCAACTTAAAATTTGCTCGTGCGTTTTGCCTTGTAATACTTCAAACATCTTCCATACATCCTACCTAAACCATACAAGCCTTTGCACTGCAACTGTAACCCCTATTTCAGACATCACCATTTTCATTTTAGAAGGTTGTAGGTTGACTTCTACAGGAAGTTTCAAGCATCCACAAGGCCAGCTAAGCATTGGAAAAGCTTGAGAGAACTTCAAGGAAGCTCACACGATCATCAGGCCTCACTCAAAATCCCCACATTGCCATATCCAAACTCAACTGAACAAGGTATTTTTCAAAACACTATCTCTCTATTTAGGAATCCTCAAGCTTTGATTTGTGTAGCAAAAATGTAATCTTTAACTTGTTGAAGTTGTACATATGCATAGTTGTCATTTATATTAACTGAGTAGTGAGAATTTGAAGCTTGAAGTTCATGAAAATATTAGGTCAGAAATTAGGGCTACAGAAATTCTCCATGATCCTTGAGAGTTAGATTATGTTCTTTATATCACTAGAATCCTGAGATCATAAGCTACACTTTTTGTGTTATGAGTTTTTTATTTTATGCAAGCATAAGCAAGTTCCAGATTTGAAGAAGAAACGCGCGCGTTTGGAGAAGCTGGAGGACAGGGATGAAGTCCTGGGCCTGGCGCGCCTTGGGCCTGTTTGTTCTACTTTCCACACCCCCTGATCCACTATTTGCACCCCCTGACTTATTATTTTATATTTTTGCATTTTCTTGCATATTTTTATTTTTTGTGCTTGCATTCATTTTTTTTAATGATAAAAATACCCAAAAATATTTTCTTAATTTTTTGCATTTTTATTTTATTTTTTATCTTATTTTTTGCATAAAATATTGATTATTTTAAATAGAATAGAAATCATTTTCTTAAAATAAATAATAAACACATTTAAAAATATCATACATTTTTATTCTTATTATTCATACACATAAAATATTATTTCCACATATATTTTAATTTTTAATATTTATTAATATTACCTTTTATTTCTTGTATAAAAATAGACAAAATAAAATAAATATAGAATATATATTTCTTTTAATCAAAAACTAGGGTTTTTACCCCTTTCAAAAATAATAATATTATTTTTTCTTATTTTTATGACTTAAATAATTTTATTTCTACATACATAAAATAAATACAAAAACATTTTTTGCATATTTACATTTTTATTGCATATTTAAATAATTGTTTATTTATTTATTGTACAATAATTCAATTGGGTTGCAATAATTTTTAGGGTTTTATTTTGTGCAAATATCCCCATTCAAAAAACTTGTATCCCCCTTCCCATAATAATTGTTGTAATAGCTTAGATTTACTTTACGCAATTTATCGCATTATACATGTTTAGTAAAATTAGGGTTTGTATGATAAGACAAAATCAAACAAATAGACATGACCTAATATAAGACAAATGCATGTAAAATGATAACATATTGCACACAAGCACCCTTAGGGTTTCACCCACGTATGCATGCAAGGTATCTTGGCAAAATCTAACAAAACAAAAGATCATAGTCCCTCGATGACGCTATCAAAAGGTTGCCTAAAAACAAATGATCTTAGTCCCTCAAACATGCTAAGATACTTGGCAACATTGCTATCATGGCCATACGATGACCCACGCCCGTCCCGTTTAACATCCAAAGATAAGGTTGTTTACCAAAGCAATGGTAAATCAACAATGTCAAAGGAATAAAAATGTACAAGAAATACTTTTAAGTAGGTAGATATGCTTCTAGTTACTTGATCAACTTCAAAATAATCCTTGCTATTTTCAAACAAACACGCACACATTTCAAAACATTTCCAAACAACTTTCAAAACATTGAAACATTTTTTAAAAGACAAACATCTTTGTATACATTCTTACGAACGAGAATCATTACAAAGATTGCCAAAACGATGGCCTCTTTTCAAAACACTTTCAAAACCACACAAAGCACCATTTCAAACAATTGTCAAAGCAAAGCAAGTGATCTAAACAAGTAACTAAGAGCCCATGGAAAACCATGGATGAAAAGGGTGTTAGCACCTTCCCTTTTCATAATCTACCCCCCGAACTCAAGAAAACATCTCAAAGGTCTTTCCTGTGCTTTTTTACCTTTCCTTTTGGATAAAATAAAAGTCGGTGGCGACTCTTGCTAAACCGCGACATTTGCAACGAAACGCAAAACCTTAAGTCAGTTATCCCACCGTATCACAGAACTGGAGACTTTGCCGGGGAACTATTATAAAAGTGGGGTTATCTTAGGGTTTAGATCACCTTTATTTGCTTACAACTGCTTGACTTGTTTGCTTTACACTTTGGTTCTATTGTTTGGGTTTGAATCCTCTACCCGGATTTAGGAAACATTCATAGGTAAATAGCAATATGTTGTGGAAACTGTGTGGGGTATACCGACACGGTCTAAGCAATAGCTATGTTAGTGTGACATATTTGTGGGTACCGGTAGCCTTTGAGTCAATCAAAGAGAATACGGGGCTGCTGAGTGATGTCGTGAAGCACTAACGAACTTCTAGAACCTTTACTTGACCAACTTGGCCTTTTAGGTTGTAGTGAGATGACCGGCTTTGGTGCAGTCCAAAGTTGGTAGATACTCGATACTACACTCATTAAGGGTTGGTTCCTTGGAATATTTCGGTTGCCAATAAAGAGGATGAATTGAAACAATGAACAAGGAAACAATCCAGTGATATTGAGCTCCTTAGAACCCGGTTACTATTTCTATGACAGGTTGAGCCAACTAAACTTCAAGAGGGTACTTACCTATGAAACCCCATGCAAGCCTAAACTAGGAACTTGTGTGATTTGCTTGTACATATATACTTGTGCATAGCATCATGGACATCATGAAGCATCATATGCATCCACTAACCATTTCAAGGATTTTGGAATTTCATCTTTGTTCCTGTTCTGTAGGTTATGGATTCACTTCGCAGGAAAACTATCCAAGTCAACCTTGTAAGAATTCCTCCACAACTCAAGGAGCTAGCTTCAAGGATTCCTGAGAACTCTCCATTCACCGAGAGGCATGGTCGTCTTCTAAACTTAGTCACTTCCAACACAGAGGAAGACATGATGAAAGTTCTTTTCCAGTTCTTTGACCCTTTGCATCACTGCTTTACATTTCCTGACTACCAGCTTGTGCCTACTTTGGAGGAATTTTCTCAACTCTTGAGGATTCCTATTCTCAATCAACTACCTTTCAACGGTACGGAAAGAGATCCAAAGCCAGAAGAGATTGCTCAAGCCCTACACTTGCACTCATCTAATGTCACAACCCATTGGGAAACTAGAAGTGGTGTCAAAGGCTTCTTGGAAAATTTCTTGTTTGAGAAAGCCCAAAGCTGCTGGAACTCCTTGGACTTACAAGCTTTTAAGGAGATTGTATCTCTTCTCATATATGGGATGGTCTTGTTCCCAAATCCTGATCAACTCGTAGATGCGAGTGCTGTCAAAATCTTCATGTCTCGCAACCCGGTGCCTACATTTCTTGGGGATATCTTACACTCTTTTCACACTCGAACAATGAGGAAAAGAGGTGTTCTCATGTGTTTCACTCCTCTACTGGAAAGATGGTTTATTTCTCATCTTCCCCAATCAGTCTTGAAGAATGAGAAAGGTTTGAGGTGGTCACAACGATTGATGACTCTTACACATTCAGATATTCATTGGTGTTCTCGATCAAAAGAGAATGTTATCATCATTGACCGTTGTGGAGAATTCCCTAATGTCCCTCTACTTGGAATTAGGGGAGGCATCACCTACAACCCCTGCTTGGCTCTGAGACAGTTTTCTTATGCCCGAAGGGATGGCCCACATGATATGCTGATTCCATATTTGGTTTTTGACTTCGACAACAACGATCAAGGACTTTGACAAAGGTTCATCCGAGCTTGGAGGATGCCAAACAAGGTAGACAGTAAGACTCTGGGACATAAGAATTCCATCCCTCTTGAGCCTTACCTCAAGTGGGTACGAACCCGCGCCCAAAGTCTTATGATGCCTTACCCCTCTATTCTCCCAGTGATTATAGAGCCTATTAAGGAAGGAGAGGTTCCATACACCCTCCTACATCCTGACATGCCAACATCACCCGAAGATCTACAAAGGAGTTGGATACAGCTCAAGGGAGAACGCGATACTTTTGAAGCCCAATTCTACGCAAGCGAGAAAAAGGTTTTGGAACTCACTCGGTTACTTCATGAAGAGCAGACTCTCAACACCTACATTGCACCAAAGAGGATGCACAACATCTTTTTACCTTAGAATTTTGTATTATTTTGCCCAAGGGGCATTGATGTACTAACAATTCTATCTTATTAATATGACGTGTGTTTCTTTTTTACTTAAAATAAATTTGAATTTCTGAATCCTTGAATGCATTGCATGAATACATATCATTCATCATGTGCATAAACAGGTCTTCACACCAAGTTTCCTCATCTCTCTGTTGTTTATTTCAGCAAGATGGATCTTGAACAAACGGTCAAAGACTTGCAAGCTCAGAATTCACAATTTCAAGAGCTACTCTTGACCTTAGCCAAGGGGAAGGAGGAGCTCAAGACTCTGCTAGAGAAAGAGAAAAAAGAAGAAGAAGCGAGCCGGTGTGGTTATCATGGGCAGAAGGTTTGAAGGACAAGCCAGAAGGACTTTGGAATTTCCATCAACCTCTGAGGAAGGGGAAAGAAAAGGAAAGGAGACTGGAGTGCCATCTGATTATGAAGCAGAAGAAGAGGAAGACAAGGACTACTCTGAACAACAATACCCTCCGGCCGATGACAAATACAAAAACTTAGAAGAGCGTCTAGCTACTATGGAGATACAGAGAGTACCTGGGTTAGACTTTGAGGAGCTAGGGTTGGTGTCTGGAATAGTAATCCCTCCTAAGTTTAAAGTACCTTTATTTTCCAAGTATGACGGGGTGTCTTGTCCCAAGATGCACCTACGGTCTTATGTCAGGAAAATTCAGCCACATTTTGCTGACAAAGACTTGTGGGTTCACTTTTTCCAGGACAGTTTATCAGGAACACGACTTGATTGGTTCTACCAGTTGGAGAGGGCAGATGTCCATAATTGGGAAGACTTGGCAGCCGCCTTCTATAAACAGTATCAATACAACGCCGACTTGGCACCAACCCGTACTCAACTCCAGGGTATGGCCATGGTGTCCAATGAGGGCTTCAAAGACTACGCCCAAAAGTGGAGGGATTTAGCCGGAAGGGTGCAACCACCTTTATCTGAAAGGGAGCTAGTGGACATGTTCTTGGGGACTCTGTCAGGTCCTTTCTTTAACCACCTGATTGGGAGCTCCTCTGCAGGTTTCACTGAATTGATTTTAACTGGCGAGAGGGTTGAAGCCGGTATTAGAAGTGGGAAAATTCAGAAAGATGTGTCTACCTCTGTTGCTGTAAAAAAGCCATTCATTGGGAAGAAGGAAGTGTTTGCTGTCTATGCTCAGAGGAATCAGGGAAGAACCGAGCGTCGACCAACTGTGGGGGCCGTTATGATTCAAAAGTCTGCATCAGACCAGCCAAGAAACAACCAACCGAGAAATGATCAGCCGAGAAATAACCAACAAAGGGTGGAAAGGCCTGTAAGGCAATTCACCAAGATAAACATGACTCCAGCTCAAGTCCTACCACATCTCTTGAAGTTGAATTTGGCCATGCAAAAAGAGGCCCCTAAAAATCCCAATACTACATCTCCACACTACCATCCGAATGCCAGGTGTACTTACCACTCTGAAAGTCTAGGGCACGACACCAACAACTGTTAGGCTCTGAAGAACAAGATTCAAGATCTGATTGACCCAAAGGAAGTTGAATTTGAAGCTCCTGAAAAGACGAATGTTATCTATGCTCCAATTCCTAGTCATGGACATAATGCCAGTGTTGTGGAAGAAGATATGTTTGTTTCTATTATGGATGAACTGTTAACTCCTCTCCTAACCATCAAGTTGAATTTGTTGAAAGCTGGGGTGTTCCCAGGTTGTGACCAAGATTGCCATACTTTCCTGTCCTCATCATTTGATTGTCCTCTATTTGAAGAAAGGTATCCAACAACTAATTGATAACCAGGAAATTTTGTTTGAGAAAGCTCCTATTTCACCCATTCCAGTTTCAGAAGTTTCAATAATAACCATATACGCCAATCCTTCCAGGGTTCCTAAAAAACCCATTAGGATTACATCCGCTCCTATGACTACTCTGTTGAAGATAACAATGCCCGGGCCAGCCCCATACAAATTAGATAAAATGGTACCATGGAACTATGGTGGAGAAATCTACTATCATGGTGTCAAACATATTGAACAGACTGCCGAAGACGAGAGCTCCGAAGAGGACAATTCCGACATCAATAACATTGTCGGAACAAGCAAAATTACTCGTAGTGGAAGAATTTTCTCTCCAGAGATTGCGCCTCCAAAGGCAGTCTCTAGACCCGTGACCGCTTTGAAGATTACATATGTGCCAGTGATTACACCTGCAAGTGTACCGACCAACAAAGAAGACAACACAATTCTTATCCCTACTTCCGCTGCTGAGAATAAAGGAAAGAATGTTCAAGAGGAGCCTGTCTTGACGAAGACTCAATCACTTGTTATTCCTGAGACATCCAAGAAGGAGATGGAAGAAATCCTGAGGATCATTAAGAAAAGTGATTATGATGTGGTAGAACAACTGGGGCAGACCCCCTCCAAAATCTCTATGTTAGCCTTGCTGCTGTGCTCTGAGGCACATGCTAAAGCTTTGGTCAAGTTTTTGAAGACATCGCACATGCTGCAAGAGACTTCGGTTGATCAATTCCAAGAGTGTGTAGCCAGTTTAACAGTTGACAATGGCCTGGGTTTCTCTGATGATGACTTGACATCCAAATGGAGAAAGCACAACGATGCACTACATGTCTCGGTGGAGTGTAGGGGAACTACCTTAGCCCATGTCTTGGTTGATACTGGATCATCTCTGAACGTCTTGCCAAAGAAAGCCTTGGATAGATTGGATTGTGAGGGGCTGACTTTAAAACCTAGAAATATAATTGTGAGAGCATTTGATGGCTCTAAAAGGATGGTCCGCGGGGAGGTGGACATCCCGATCAAGGTGGGTACCCAGACGTTCAACTCGACATTCTACGTGATGGACATCCATCCTTCTTACTCTTGCTTGTTGGGGCATCCTTGGATCTACAATGCCGGTGCGGTCACCTCGACTTTGCATCAGATGCTTAAGTACCCCGTCCAAGGGAAAATCATAACTGTCCATGGGGAAGAGGAATACATGATTAGTCATCTGAATTCTTTCCGCTATGTAAAATTGGATGGTGAATTCATTGAGACCCCTTTCCAACATTTTGAAGAAGTTTCCCAGGAAATAGCAGCGACCAAAGCGGTATCTTCAACTCCTGTGATCACAAGACCTGTACCTCAGATGTCTTCTCTAAAGGATGCAAGGGCAGTAGTGGAAGAAGGCGGATCCACTATCTGGGGGCAGCTTCCAGACTTTCCTTTCAAATCAGACAAATTTGGCCTGGGATTTACTTCGACTGCTCAAAAAGCCGTGTGTCGCGCCCGTGCCGGAGGGCCACCTGTGAAGATCAGCCATCAAGGGGTTAATGCACTAGAGGACAGTGAAGAAGATGGTAGCTTGGAAGACTGGATTTTTCCTACTGTTGGCGGAGGACTGTGCAACTGGGAAGCAAAAGACTTTGTTCCGATTACCTTTATACCGCAGTAATTTATCTTTTCCATTTCTGTTGGATCTGTAATAACTCACAAACAATTCGTACTTTTTCAACCTTGTGTCTTACCCGAGGCACAAAGGTCCATTTGCAAGGGTCTTTATCTTCATTTCATATGTCATTTTAATGAATCATGGACGCTTTTCATATTAAAACCTTTTATGCTCATTGTCTTTCTTTTACATTTTATTGTTTTAAGATGGCTATGCCCTTACACACACCCACACTCACAAATGCATGTACCCTTCCACTCCGGAACCCATGGGTAACGATACTTCTATAGCCTTTAGTGACTCTAAAGATCTGATCTACCAAGCCGAATACGAAGGTGAGGAAGATTGTGAGGTGCCAGGGGAATTGGCCAGATTACTACAACAAGAGGAAAGAGCTATTCTGCCCCATGAGGAGTTGTTGGATACAATCAACTTGGGTACTGAGGAAGACAAGAAGGAAATCAGAGTGGGTGCCAACCTAGAGCCGAGTGTCAAGGAACGCCTAATTCAGTTGTTGCATGAATATGTTGAGATCTTTGCCTGGTCATACGAAGACATGCCGGGACTTGATACAGACATTGTGGTACACCGTCTACCCACAAGAGAAGACTGCCCACCAGTGAAACAAAAAGTCTGCCGCATGAGACCTGACATGTCAGAGAAGATCAAAGCAGAAGTTATGAAGCAGTTCAATGCTGGTTTTCTGGCTATTACTTCCTATCCATAATGGGTTGCTAACATTGTGCCCGTGCCTAAGAAAGACGGCAAAGTGAGAATGTGCGTGGATTATAGAGATTTAAACAGGGCCAGCCCTAAAGATGACTTTCCACTTCCGCACATCGACATCCTGGTTGACAATACAGCTCAGCACAAAGTATTTTCTTTCATGGACGGATTCTCAGGCTATAACCAGATCAAAATGGCACCTGAGGACATGGAGAAAACTACTTTTGTTACACAATGGGGTACGTTCTGCTACAAAGTGATGTCATTCGAACTGAAGAATGTCGGGGCAACCTATCAACGCGCCATGGTAGCTTTGTTTCATGATATGATACATCATGAGATAGAGGTCTACGTAGATGACATGATAGCCCGATCACAAACTGAAGAAGAACACCTTGATCACCTGCAAAAGCTGTTTATTAGGTTGAAGGAGTACAAGCTCAGACTGAATCCCAACAAGTGTACATTCGGAGTCCGGTCTGGTAAACTCTTGGGTTTCATTTTCAGCAACAAAGGCATCGAGGTTGATCCTGCCAAAGTCAAAGATATACAAGAAATGCTTGCTCCTCGCACTGAGAAGGAGATCAGAGGTTTCTTGGGACGCATAAACTACATTGTTAGGTTCATTTCTCACCTAACATCTACTTGTGAACCAATCTTCAAGCTGTTGAAGAAAGATCAGGTAGTCTGTTGGAATGATGACTGTCAAATTGCTTTCGATAAAATCAAGGAGTATTTGCTAGAACCTCCTATCTTGATGCCACCCGTCGAGGGAAGACCGCTAATCATGTATCTGACCGTCCTAGAGAATTCAATGGGGTGCGTACTGGGGCAGCATGACGAGTCTGGCCGAAAAGAGCATGCCATTTATTACCTTAGCAAAAAGTTTACCGACTGTGAAACAAGATATTCACTGCTCGAGAAAACTTGTTTCACTTTGGTATGGGCTGCTCGCCGACTAAGGCAGTATATGTTGACTCATACCACTTTGTTGATATCTAAGATGGACCCGATAAAGTACATCTTTGAGAAGCCTGCTTTGTCCGGAAGGATAGCCAGATGGTAGATGATCCTAATGGAATATGATATACAGTACACAACCAAAAAATCTATAAAGGGGAGTGTGCTAGTCGATCATCTGGCCCATCAAGCTGTCGAAGATTACCAATCCATGAAGTTCGACTTCCCTGACGAAGACATCATGACATTGGACAATATTGAAGATTTCAGACCATATGAAGGACCTGAACAAGGATCCCGATGGACCCTGTACTTTGATGGGGCCTCTAATACGCTTGGTAACGGTATCAGTGTTGTGCTTATATCTCCAGAAGGATGTCATACTCATTTCACTGCCAGACTTTGCTTCAACTGTACGAACAACATGGCAGAATATGAAGCTTGCATCTTTGGACTCAAGGTTGCCATAGACTTGGGAATCAAATCTTTAATTGTGTTTCGGGACTCAGCTTTGGTCATCAGTCAGATCAAAGGAGAGTGGGACACTAAGCATCCAAACCTCATCCGTTACAAAGAACATGTCTTGACATTGTTACCATATTTTGAGCAGATTACCTTCGAGTACTTCCCGCGAGAAGAAAATCAGCTAGCAGATGCTCTAGCTACAATGGCATCCATGTTTAAACTTAACTGGGATAATGAGGCTCCCCAAATCACCATTGAACGAATGGACGAACCTGCACATTGTCACGAGATTAATATCGAGGAAGTAGTGGACCAGCCGTGGTTTCATGAAGTCAAAAGGTATCTCGAGGTGCAAGAATACCCTAAAGGAGATTTAGTCAATGACAAAATTTTCTTAAGCAGATTCTCGGCTAAGTTCTTCCTAAGTAATGGCATCCTATACAAGCGCAATCATGATTCTATTCTGCTCCGTTGTGTGGACAAGCTTGAAGCTGAAAGGATTATGACTGAATTGCATGAAGGTACGTTTGGAACTCACTCTAGCGGGCATACGATGGCTAAGAAGATTCTAAGGGCAGGCTATTACTGGTCTACCATGGAAGCTGACTGCTATCAATACTCCCGAACATGCCATAAATGTCAAATCTATGCCGACAAGGTACACGTGCCTCCAGTTCCTTTAAATGTCTTAACAGCTCCTTGGCCCTTCGCTATGTGGGGAATCAACATGATTGGAGAGATCAAGCCTACAGCATCCAATGGACACCGCTTCATTCTGGTGGCCATTGACTATTTCACCAAGTGGGTCGAAGCAGCTTCCTTCGCCTCCGTTACAAAGAATGTGGTTGCCCGCTTCATCAAGCAGAATCTCATTTGTCGGTACGGTATCCCAGAAAGGATCATCACTGACAATGGTACAAACCTTAATAATACTATGATCACTGCCCTGTGCGAGCAGTTCAAGATTCAACATCACAATTCATCTCCCCATCGGCCAAAGATGAACGGTGATGTCAAAGCTGCAAACAAAAATATCAAAAAGATCATATAAAAGATGACAATCACCTATAAGGACTGGCATGAAATGTTAACGTTTGCTCTCCATGGGTATCGTACCACGACACACACATCAACTGGGGCAACACCCTATTCCTTGGTATATGGCATGGAAGCTGTTTTACCTATCGAGGTTCAGATTTCCTCCTTGAGAATCATGAAAGATGCCGGTTTGAGTGAAGACGATTGGATCCAGACCCGACTTGACCAATTGAGCTTAATTGACGAGAAGAGACATACTGATGTTTTCCACGGTCAGACGTATCAAAAACGGATGATCAAAGCTTTCAACAAGAAAGTCATACGCCAGACATTTCAAGTTGGAGATCTAGTGATCAAGCGCATTATCTTGCCACAAAGTGATCCCAGGGGCAAATGGACTCCTACCTAAGAAGGACCACTTGTAATCAAGAACATCTTTTCTGGTGGGGAAATGATCTTAACCACCATGGACGGTGATGACTTGCCACACCCTGCAAACGCAGACATAGTCAAAAGATACTACGCGTAAATGACCCGCTAGGTTAACACACCTAGGCAAAAAAAGGGCATCCCGGTGAATCGAAAACCCAAAAGGGCGATTCAGGCAAAAATTAGGGATAAATATTAAAAAAAATTGTACACCCGGCAAGTTGAAAACCCGAAAGGGCGACTTGGGCAAAAAAGGGTTTCCCGGTGGATCGAAAACTCGAAAGGGCGGTTCAGGCAAAAGTTAGGGAATTAAAGCGTATGACTATGTCTCATCGGATCACTTTAAGGACAATCTCTTCATTGACAAACTCTGAGCTTCTGATCAATCCAATTATCTTCGGACGAAGCAACGAATGGACAAGATATTCGGAGTTACGAAGGCTATAGCAGAATGGGAACCCCATGGGATTTTTTACACATAGCTATCTTTCTTTGTATAGATTTTTTCTTATTTTTATGACACCATCCTCTTACTAGGATGTTTATCTCCTTTGTACACAAAATACTTATTCAAAGTAAATACAAAGATATCTCTTTAAAGTGCAGAAAACCTTTTGTCTTTTTCTTTACACTTGTGTTTTTATTTGCAAAAACGTCCACTGATTCATTAATGAACATATGAATTTGAACATAATTATTGTTTACAAATAAACAAAGTGGAAAAGAATAATTACTGACTGACTGAAAGGATAGGAAAGCGTCTTTAGGCTATTCCATGAGCAATCCCTACAGTACATCATCCAGATCCCCAGCGGAGCTAAAATTTCAAACCTTTAGCCCCATCAGAGTCAAAACTTCAAACTCCCAATCCCCAACGGAGCAAAAACTTTGAATTACATATCCCCAGCGGAGATGAAACCTTCTTCCCCAGTCGAGTCAAGATTTCCAACTACCAATCCCCAGTGGAGACCGTTCAGTTTTCTCCAATTTCCCCAGCAAGTTATCTTGAATCCTGGAAATCAATCAGATAACAGTTAACTTTTGTCTCTCCCCAATCTAGGATAAATCCCCAGTAGAGTGGCAGACAACTGAAAACTCCGGAACTTACTCTCCAGCAGTAAGCCTTCTTCCCCATAGAGTTTTTATTTTTCAACAGAATGAAGATTCTCATTCTCAATTCCCCAGTAAGGTCGCCAAAGTTTTCATTACTCCCCGACGGAATGAAGATTCTCATTCTTAACTCCCCGCAGAAGTCATCAGAGTTTTCTTTATTCCCCAACTGAATAAGGATTCCCATTGTGTAACCCCCAGTAGAAGTCATCAAAGTTCTCTGGATTCCCCAAGCAGGTTATTCAAGCAGTATATGACATTGCTCGCAACAGAATTTTTGTCAATACTCCAACTTCAAGACATGAAGGATCCTTATATCCCCACAAAAGTTGTCAAGGATTTTAATCCCCAACAGTCGCCCAGGATTTCTTATCCTCAGCAGTCAAGGATTTATGTTCCCCGGTAGCAGTCAAGGTTTTTTTATTATCCCCAGCTGTCAAGGATTTATTTTCCTCAGCAATATAGCAAATCAGCTTACATGCGCATACATTACATATATCATAAAAATTGACAAAACACATTTATTGCATCATACATTTCATGCAACATAACTTTGTGTTTCAGCTAACATTTTACCCTTTTCAGGATAAGATTAACAGCTATCATTAACAATGTTCAAAGATTTCAGATACAGTATGGATACACTCCAGACACGGAAGTCATTTTGTTATTCATTCAGATCTCAACTTCAGACACAGTACAGATACACTCCAGACACGGAAGTCATTATGTTGCTCATTCAGATTCAGATTTCAGATACAGTTCAGATACGCTCCAAATACGGATGTCATCCTAATACTTATTCAGATTTCAAGTCAAAGATTCAAGTCCAAATACACTCCAGACACGAAAGTCATTCTACTACTTATTCAGATTCCAGTCCAGATACGCTCCAGAAACGGTTACCGTTCTGTCACTTTTTCTGATTTCCCCAGCTCAGAGACGCTCCAGACGCGGATGCCATTCTGTCGCTTATTCAGATTTCAGACTCAGATACAATACAGATACACTCCAGACACGGAAGTCATTCTGTTATTCATTCAGATTCAAGTATAGTTACAGCTCGGATACGCTCCATACACAGCTGCTATTCCCTTGCTCATTCAGATTCAGTCTCTAGATACAACTCAGATACGTTCCAGATGCGGACACCATTCTGATACTCATTCTTCTGACTTACAACTTACAACTCAGCAAACATTCTTGGATGGCATCTTTAAGCCCATCTCCAACAAGATTCTATCACCTCTCCAAATTGCATCTTTAAGCCCATTCCCTCAACTACGCTTTGACGAGTGCAAATTTATGGGCACTCTAGTGTCCAATCATCTTTTACCTTCGAGTCACGAACGTAAAAACTCGCCAATCTAACTCTTCAGGTTCAAGAAGATTAAACATGGGCAGCTGTTGTACCCAAAAATTTTCCCTCTCATTTATCAGGGTTTTTCTCACAAGTCTTCTTAGCCACAAGACAAGATTAGGATTTGCTCAGCTCAAGAAATCCCCTTGCACTGATAACCTGAAATTAGGGTTTGAGTTTGCACAAGGATTTTTGGATTATCAATGCTTCATGTGACTTGCATACATCATCTTGGACCCCTAAGATTGCTCATGTTAAGTTTCAAGCCTTGAATCACATTTTTGACAAGTCAATTGGATAGTTGACCTAAAAATCAGTTGTATTGGGGGAAAAGTCAACTAGGCCAATTTACAGTCAAACTTAATAGTTTTTGATCCACAACAACATTCTAGGCTCATATGTACCATTTGATCAAGTTTGGATCACAACTCCTCAAGAAATTTGATCAAATCATCTAAAAGGCAAAATGGTCAAAATTAGGGTTTTGACTGAAGAAGGGCAATTTCTGATTTTTAACCTAGCCAATGACCAATTTGGTTCAAACATGATTCCAAGGACTCAATGGCATCATCTTGACCTAATCACATAGTTCAAAAGATCTCAAATGCATAGGATTGACAGATGAATTTTGCAGTCAACTGATCAAAAGTCAACTGTGCACTGAAAAGTCAAACTTTGACTTTTTTTGGTCAAAATCAAGTGCCAAAGGTCATAATTCATCAATATATGTCAAAATGTGAAACTTGTTAACCAAGAAACCTAAAATTTCAAATTAGGGTTTAAATTTGAAATTTTTCATAACTTAGAATTTTTCTAAGTATGGAAAATTTCTTATTTTTTCCCAACTTTTTCACCATGATGCATTTGGATTCAAAGAAAACTTCCAACATGAAAGTTGTATTCCTACATGAAATATACAACTTTGCTTCACAAAGTTTTCCCAAAATATGCTTGGATCTCAAGTTATGATTTTGTGAATAGGGGTCCACAAACTAAATAACTTAGTGAAATTTTGCCCTAGTTTAGGCAGGTTTTTTACCTAACTTCATGGAAACTTTTCACCTAGTTCCAAGAGGTATCTCAAGTTTCATTTCAAAGATGGATTGTATAGAATGTTGCAAGCTTTTCAAAATTTCAAAGAACTCTCCAAGATAATTTGTGGTTAGGGAGAATCGAAGAAGAGAAAATCGCATTTTATCACTTTTGTTCAAGCCATTTTCACAATGCACCAACTTGCAAATCAGATCCTAGCATGCTTGTACCTTGAATTACAGGTCCTAATACTTTCTACACTCCATAATTGAATGCTAACTCAATGGATAATGGCTTTATTCTGACCTTTGGAGCATTGTACAAGGGATTAATCCATAAATGGCATAAAGTTCACAATACCATTTTGATAAAGCAAGCTTTTCCAACTTTATCAGCCTTGAGCATTGGACTTGTTCTTGTGGTGCAGATAATTTCCACAGGAATTAAACAAAGCATACCAACTATTATCAGCCCTCAAGCTAGCCTGTACAGGCCTTGGGCATAGTCACTTCAACCTTTCTTCAAAAATAAGAAAAGTGGCCAAAAGTCAAAAACTTGTACAAGCTGATAAAGGGAGGGCTTGGCATCATTCAAAACAACTTCACAAACTTGTTACAAGCAGGAAACACGAATACACAACATTCAAAACTCTCTCAAACAGAAAGACCACATTTTTGACCAAAACAGGGCAGCTTCTGCAAAACACTTGCCAACTTAAAATTTACTCGTGCGTTTTGCCTTGTAATACTTCAAACATCTTCCATACATCCTACCTAAACCATCCAAGCCTTTGCACTGCAACTGTAACCCCTATTTCAGACATCACCATTTTCATTTTGGAAGGTTGCAGGTTGACTTCTACAGGAAGTTTCAAGCATCCACAAGGCCAGCTAAGCATTGGAAAAGCTTGAGGGAACTTCAAGGAAGCTCACACGATCCTCAGGCCTCACTCAAAATCCCCACATTGCCATATCCAAACTCAGCTGAACAAGGTATTTTTCAAAACTCTATCTCTCTATTTAGGAATCCTCAAGCTTTGATTTGTGAAGCAAAAATGTAGTATATAACTTGCTGAAGTTGTACATATGCATAGTTATCATTTATATTAACTGAGTAGTGAGAATTTGAAGCTTGAAGTTCATGAAAATATTAGGTCAGAAATTAGGGCTATAGAAATTCTCCATGATCCTTAAGAGTTAGATTATGTTCTTTATATCACTAGAATCGTGAGATCATAAGCTACATTTTTTGTGTTATGAGTTTTTGATTTTATGCAAGCATGAGCAAGTTCCAGATTTGAAGAAGAAACGCGCGCGTTTGGAGAAGCTGGAGGACATGGATGAAGTCCTGGGCCTGGCGCGCCTTGGGCCTGTTTGTTCTACTTTCCACACCCCCTCATCCACTATTTGCACCCCCCCCCCCCCCCGACTTATTATTTTATATTTTTGTATTTTCTTGCATATTTTTATTTTTTGTGCTTGCATTCATTTTTTTTAATGATAAAAATACCCAAAAATATTTTCTTAATTTTTTGCATTTTTATTTTATTTTTTATCTTATTTTTTGCATAAAATATTGATTATTTTAAATAGAATAGAAATTATTTTCTTAAAATAAATAATAAACACATTTAAAAATATCATACATTTTTATTTTTATTATTCATACACATAAAATATTATTTCCACACATATTTTAATTTTTAATATTTATTAATATTACCTTTTATTTCTTGTATAAAAATAGACAAAATAAAATAAATATATAATATATATTTCTTTTAATCAAAAACTAGGGTTTTTACCCCTTTCAAAAATAATAATATTATTTTTTCTTATTTTTAGGACTTAAATAATTTTATTTTTACATACATAAAATAAATACAAAAACATTTTTTGCATATTTACATTTTTATTGCATATTTAAATAATTGTTTATTTATTTATTGTACAATAATTCAATTGGATTGTAATAATTTTTAGGGTTTTATTTTGTGAAAATATCCCCATTCAAAAAACTTGTATCCCCCTTCCCATAATAATTGTTGTAATAGCTTAGATTTACTTTACGCAATTTATCGCATTATACATGTTTAGTAAAATTAGGGTTTGTATGATAAGACAAAATCAAACAAATAGACATGACCTAATACAAGACAAATGCATGTAAAATGATAACACATTGCACACAAGCACCCTTAGGGTTTCACCCACTTGGTTGCCTAAACAAATGGCCATGGTATGCATGCAAGGTATCTTGGCAAAATCTAACAAAACAAAAGATCATATTCCCTCGATGACGCTATCAAAAGGTTGCCTAAAAACAAATGATCTTAGTCCCTCAAACATGCTAAGATACTTGGCAACATTGCTATCATGGTCATACGATGACCCACGCCCGTCCCGTTTAACATCCAAATATAAGGTTGTTTACCAAAGCAATGGTAAATCAATAATTTCAAAGGAATAAAAATGTACAAGAAAGACTTTTGAGTAGGTAGATATGCTTCTATTTACTTGATCAACTTCAAAACAATCCTTGCTATTTTCAAACAAACACGCACACATTTCAAAACATTTCCAAACAACTTTCAAAACATTGAAACATTTTTTAAAAGACAAACATCTTTGTATACATTCTTACGAACGAGAATCATTACAAAGATTGCCAAAACGATGGCCTCTATTCAAAACATTTTCAAAACCATACAAAGCACCATTTCAAACAATTGTCAAAGCAAAGCAAGTGATCTAAACAAGTAACTAAGAGCCCATGGAAAACCTTGGATGAAAAGGATGCTAGCACCTTCCCTTTTCATAATCTACCCCCCGAACTCAAGAAAACATCTCAAAGGTCTTTCCTGTGCTTTTTTACCTTTCCTTTTGGATAAAATAAAATTCGGTGGCGACTTTTGCTAAACCGCGACATTTGTGACGAAACGCCAAACCTCAAGTCAGTTCTCCCACTGTATCACATATAGGTTTTTCATTCACTTTGCTGGTGGATTCCTTGCCATTTTGTTTCACAGCTCCGTGCTGTTGGTAAAGGTCATGGGTCAGGGTAATATCAAGATTACGGCAGGTCGGCGAGATCGGCGAACCTAGTTGGAGATATTTCTTCCCCATAATGGTTTTTATTACGTTTCTTTGTCGCACTTTCATGTGTTATCTTAATTGATTGTTTTAGCATTGTCTGCATATTGGGTTTTGTTTATGGACGAATGTCAGTCTTGATGCGTTGAATATTTTTGCCTTGAAGAAATTGTTTCATTTTACTTAATCCATCCAGTATCACTTTTTAATCGATTTTTCGGGCATTTTGATACCAACTGTGCCAATTCTTTTCTTAGCCAAGAGTTTGGAGGAAGGAGTTTAGCTAAAAATGATGACTGTAGTGGTATGCTTTTGAGTAGAACCCTGTTGACGATGTACATGCATTGTTTCAATCCCCAAACACCGGAGATATAAGTGAGTTAGACCCTCGTTAACACCCGAGCCTTCAAAGTAGGAGTTTCTTTTCCGTTCAAAAAAAAACCTTTTTTTAACCAGGGGTAGGGTAGATGTTCAGTTAATTTGACCAAGCATTCAAATTTCAGAAGGAATGTCCCATATGAGGGTCACCACATTTTATCTTTCGCATCATGAGATCAGGAAAAATGTATAAACCACGATGGTCATTTCCTCACAAAGTCCTGAGGTCGAGATTGAATCAATACAATAATGTCTATCCCTCGCCGACCAAGGAATGAGGCATTTGTTTTCTTCACAAAAAAAAAAGAGAAGGAAAGAAAAAAGTTCAAAGACCTAAAGTCATGTTGACTTGTTCGAAATGGAAAGTATGAATAAGAAAGAAACAAAAAGCCCTACTAAGTTGAAACTTGAAAATAAGTCGCTTAGGCAAAAGTTAGGGCATCCCGCTGGACTCCTAAAATTGAAATTCAAAAGATTTTGTCCAGGAAAAAGTGAGGGAAAAGAAGAGCCTAAAAGGCCAAAAAACAAAAAAAAAAGATTATTCAATAAAATTTTCACCAAAAGAAGAGGAACAATAATATCAAAAACAAAAGCAGCAAAAGTTAAGTGACAATCATGTTGGAGAATTTTTCGTGATCACTCTACCATTATAAATCCTTTTGAAAGATGAATGCTTGTGATAAGTCAACTGAACTTAGGACAGGAGAATATCACGAAGGGGGTGGGCACCAAATAACTTGAGCCTTGAAAAACTTTTTTTCTTCTAAAAAACCTCGAACCAGGCCACATTACAACCTCTAAAAGTCCTAACTGAAACAAGTATTTAACTCGAAAGCATACTACAACAGGATAATGTTTCCTAAACTCCCAAATATGTGTTGCATATTCATGTTGGTATCTTATCACCCGCGTCTTGACTCATTTTTTCAAAAAAAAAAGAAGGGGGGAAGAAAAGTTTTGAAATTTTTTTGCACTCTAGCCAGTGATTTGTTCACAACAGAGATGCGACACTTTGTTAAGGTTTTCAACTTTGAGGCTTGAATAATCATCGCATCAGGTCTGTCATTCCTAAAATAAACATCTTTCTGCATGCAAAACATTTGTTTGACATCAAAAAAAGAGTTTACACGTTGAACACCTGTAAAGAGCTTAATGATTTTCAGGAAGGGAATATTTGGCTTTCTTCTGTTAGACAAAGCCCATGTATGAATAGGACTTTACCTATCCCCAGTGAAGTTTCGTTTCTGAGCAAAGTTTTATTGCCCCAGGAATTTTTTTTAAAAGCTTCATTCTGAGACTCCGGATTTGAGGATATCGCATACCCCCAACAGAGTTCCCTCGCCATGACCTCTCATTTCCCAGTTGGTCTGTTGATTGGGGCATCTGTATGTTAAGATCTTTCATTATCCCCGGTAAGGTCGATACTGTGTGACTATTTGCATGATCCATCCAATGGTTGCATTCCAACAGAGAAAATCTCTTCAACAAAAATCTTCAACAAAGTTTTGTATCCCCGATAAAGTCGAATTTCCTCAGCAGAGTTTTGTTCCCCCAACAAGGGTTTTCACCCCTCACGTCGGGTTTGTTGTCTTGGTGTCATCCTCAACACGGCCGCGCGCTGTCTTTTTCAGAGATTACAGTCTTGCCCTGATCTTCTCCCTCAATGTCTAATCTTCAGATAACGTCCCTCTCCAAAAGCTACAGTGTCGATCTGATCTTCTCTAGGAGTTTGCAGTTTATTTCTGCAGCTCCTCTCAATGTTTGTGGCTCGTTTCTACTAGTTACTTGGTTGTTATTCCCCATAAAGCTTCGTCTCTTTGAGGTTCCCTCTCTAGCGGTTCCTCATATTTTCTCTTCTCATTTGGATTTTGCAATTTATTTTTGCAAGTCATGTCAGATTCTAACTTCTTGGTTATTGGCTTCTCAACTGGCCATTCCCCAGTGAAACTTTTAAACATGCATCATTACATTGCATCTACCAAAACGCGTAGCATTTCCATTATATGGAACATTGCGCTATATAAAAAGAATCCAACATGCATCGGAACATAAGCCATTACTGTTTATGTTGTCCCCGGTGAATTTTCTAATACTTCGGATTAAATCCTCTGTGAGGTCTTCGTCCTTATTATCTCAGTTTTCCCCCATACCAATATCCTTTTGACGTCAATCATTTGTTTATTTGGGTGTCTACTTTTGACTGTAGTTCAGTTTCGCCCTGGCGCGGTCTTCTCGGGTTTAGTCTTCACTACCCTCTCCAGTTCATTCCAATGTCTATTGATGCACCTTTCGAATACCAATTTTGTCCTGATATTCGCTTTCAGCAGGTTTTTAGGTGTACGCCCTAATCTCCTTGTTTTGGGTTGAGCTCAGAGTTTCGTCTCCTCGCCTTGCGCATGAAATCCAGTTTCGTCCTGGTACTCATCTAGTTTAGTTTCGCCTAACTAGTTATTGAGTCGAGTTTCGTCTCGTTTTTGCTTTCATACCTTGGACCCTTTGACGGTGTTCGTTTACCGAGTGCAGTGTTTGTACTGTGTCCCTGGTTTGAGATCAGTCTCTTTTGTTCCTTGGATTCTTTTATAAGTTTTTGTCACTGTTTATCCATTGATCTGAGACCAGCAGGTGCTCTGAGAAACATGCACTCTCATCACTTTGCTATGGGTCAAGTTTCGCCTCGTTACCCGTGCGTGAAATCCAGTTTCGTCCTGGTACTCATCTAGTCTAGTTTCGTCTAACTGGTTATTGAGTCGAGTTTCGTCTCGCTTTTGTTCCTCATTTCTGGGATTCTTTCAATTCCTTCATACTATCTATCTTAGTTGAGATTAGCAAGTGCTCCTAGAATCACGCACTCTAGCCACTTTGCTTTAGGTCGAGCTCAGAGTTTCGCCTCCTCACCCGCGTACATTTTTCTTTTCCAAAGCTTATTTTCGCCTACACTCTGTGGTTTGAGTTTTATCTCACCTTTTTTTTTAAGCCCAGTTTTTCCCTGGCATATTTGTCCAGAAGTTTAGTTGCGTCTACTCTTCTTTGTTTTCGTTCTATTTTAACCTGCGTTACAGCTTCATTTTGACGCATGTCTTGGGGGTTTTCTGCTTCTTTTTATTTCTTCTTCAAGAGTGTAAATTTTCAGGTTCTTTGGTATTCAATCATCTTCAACTCTGAACGCTCGAAAGTTCTCACTTTTCTCACTTATCATGTTGAAGATATTTGAATAGGGGCAGCTGTTGCACCCCAAAATTTACACTCTTGATTTAGGCTTATGTTTCATCATGAATATCATATTGCATTGCATTCATACATTATGATGGGATCAAAGTACTTTGGATATCAAGTCTTCCTCAAGCTTTGAAGGTTGCTTGCATTGATAAGTTGCTCAAGTAGAATCTTGTCATCTAAACCTCTGGATCTTTCAAGCTCAAAAGTTATTACATATCTCAAGATATTTTATCCATCTCTTTGAATCATCAGAGGATTGAAGTTTGAGATTGATTATAAGAGGAACCACTCTTTTGATTCACCAATCAAATTAGGGTTTTGTTTGATCAAGGCTATTGATCAATGTACAAGTCTTGATTTGGAAGCTACAACATCTCATTGGTATTTGAAAAGTCTTTGTACAAGAAATTGGTCAAGATGCCCAGAGGATTTGAAATTTTGGAGATGATTCATCAGTCTCCTAATGTGTTAACCAAAACTAGGATTTGGGATTTCATCAAGATTTCTTGATAATTTTGAAGTGAAACTTCGTACATGGCCTCTATATATTTGGAAGATCATATGTTTGAAGTTTTGATCATCAATTTTGAAGGGAAGTGGATCAATTGATTCAAAGGGGCAAAATGGTCATTTTGGTCAAAATCAGTCAAAGTCAAGGTTGACCAAGGGAACTTTAGGTCAACCATAAATTCAAGGGTTTACTTTTAATATTTCAAGTCCATTTTGATCATTGGATCAAAAAGATTGAGGTTTGGGTTGAAACTTGTTCATGAAGAAACCCTAAAAGTTTCTAATTTTGGAAAATAAAGACTTAACTTCAAAAATTCATATTTTTTTCACCTTTGATCAAAAAAATGCAAATGAAGTATGCTTGGAAAGATAAGAGGATGATATTTCATCTACTTTTGGTCTCATGTCCAAATTGGCAAAGAGTCAAGAGTTATGGTCTTTGGAAGTTCATGCCTCAAGTTAAAATTATAGGTCATTTTCCAAATTTAGTGAATTTCATGTCAAATTTGGAGGACCTTAATGGATTCAATTGCAAAAACTCAAAACTAGGGTATTGTAGATCTTTTCAATACCTTTCCAAATTGTACTCATTTGTGTCCAAATTCAAAAATATGAGCAAGTTATGAGCTTTGGAATTTTGAGGCATTTCATTGAATTTTGACCAAGCAAGCAATTTGCAAATTCTTGATAACCTGATTTGTGGCTCTTTGTTTCACTTCAAACTTGTCATGTGGCTCATTTTCAATGTACTAAGGCCCATCATGCCAAAGTTTGAGCTGCACATGGGCAAATTCAAGGGTAATCCGTGGTTTTGCAAAAAGTGGCATGAAATGCCTAATCACCAACACTTGGTTAATACAAGGAATTAAGCCTTGATCTTTTGTTAACCTCTTCCTGAGATAAAAAGAACTGAAATTCATGTAAAAGTATGGATAATGCACGAGGGATTTTAGTGTTTCATGTGCACACTTCACTTTTGCAAAAATTGGAATTCATTCTTTCTAACGGTTTTCAGTGTGAAAAGCCTATCCTACCCTCTTCTTCATGCTCTATATATTGAGAGGCAAGCTTCGTTGAGCCTCATTGGTGCTTCATTTCATACCTGAGCTCAAAAAACTCCATAGCCACTTGTTCTGCAAATTTCTTTGATTCTCTCAATTTACTTGCACGTTTTGAGTCTTTCTTCTTGCATTCTCTTCTCCGAGTGATAAGGATTGTAGATCGAGACTTGGTTTGCAACTGGAGTAAAGGAGACAGTAGATTCGTTTTTGCCTCAAAGGTTTGAATTCTTAACTTTGGATCTTGATTTCTAGCCATGCATTGTGTGATTTGAGCTCGTAATCATGTTGTTTGAGGTTCATTAAGTGTTTATATAGCTTCAGAGCTTTTGATTTGATGAGATGTGCATGTATGATGCATCTGAAATTTTCTGCTCAGTGAGTTTTTTTCATTTTCATGCGATCCGTTCTTGATCTATGGATAATTATTTGATGTGATTCGAATAGCATAATGTAGATGTTGTTTCTAGCTTTGCTTTGCACAAAATTTCATGAAAAATGGTGTATAATTGAGCATGCTATGTTGATTAGAACATTCGGTGGTGGATCTGGTCTTGCGCGCGTTTTTGCCCTAGCCAGAGGTTGAAGATGATGGCGTGGCCTCCTCTGGTTGGCTGATTTGGTTTTTTAATTTATTTGAATTTTGTTTCATAACCTGATTTTCATGATTTTATTTCTTGCTCAAAAATGGTTGAAAAATTATGAAAAAATTCAAGAAACCTAAAAATAATATTTCTGACCTTGTGTATTTTTTAAATAATTTTTGAAAATGTTTTGATTGATTTAAAAATTTGTGTTATTATTATATTATTTGTTTAATGTTTATTTTTGTTTTAATATTTCTTTGATCAAAAATTCCACAAAAAATTTTGAACTCTTAAAATTATTTAGAATTTGATTCTGAAATTTGTTTGGTGTTTTTTCCTATTTTTGATTAGAAGATTAATTTGGGAGTTTTGTTTGATTTCTTTTGTTTCACAATTTTATTTTAATATTTTTCTTAATCCAAAAATCCACAAAAAAATTATAGAAGTTTGTTTTTAATTCTAATATTTGAATATTAATTTTGGGATGATTTTCTTCTGACTTTTGATTGTAATTTTATTTTGGGATGTAATTGATTGTTTAATTGATTAATTGTTTGAATTTGATTTTATTTTTAACTTCTCTTTAATTCAAAAAATATGGAAAAATAGGTATTCTGACCTCTTGAGTTTTGTCATGTTTGATGTATATTTGTTCTGAATTTTTTTTGAATTTTGATCTTATCTAATTAATATTTAAGATTAAAAGTCAAATAATTAGGGTTTTTTTTGTTTATTGTGTAAGTTTCAATTCAAAAACCATTATGCCTTGGGTTTCCATTGGAATTTGGATCTTGTTTAAGGTTCATGGATGTATTGAGGATCTGAAAACCATTTTTCATGAATTATTTAACTTGATTGGATATTTTTCCATAAATTATTTTGAAAGCTTGTCTAGTTTGGTAGTTTTGCCAACTAGTTTTGATCTTTGGGCCTCATTAGACCCTCTCTTCTACTATCCATGAACTTCAAACTTGTTTTCTGACCTATATATATCTCAAAGATGCTATGAAATTTTGGTTTGAATTATTTAAATCCTTTTCTATCTTTGATGTATTTTTGAAGTGAAGGTACCCAATTAATGTTGCATATCTTGTTGCAATTTGCTTGATGGCCAATGAACTTGAGTGAGGCCTATAATTGGGCACCTAATGATCATGTTAGTTCTTTTTATCCACATAAACTCAAGTTATTTCACTTAATGCCCCATGCTTGAATGATTGAACCTTTTGATGCATGATTTATGACTTTTTGCTTTCTTGTTGATCTTCACTTTGAAACTTGAGCTTTCAATTTGAGTTTGAGGTCATTAGATGGCCAATGATAACATGATGGGAAATGATACTTCAATGATAGTCTCATGAGGACTTGAGAGTAATTGATCCCTATTACTTAAGTTAGTTCTAATCATGAATAGAGCTTGGCTTCTTTCTTTTATCCTTGTTAAATTTTTGAGGCATTTTGAATGCACTTGTGCAGCATGTTTTAGAATCAATAATTTAACCTTGTGATCATGTCCTAATCATGTTTTGGAAGCTTTACTTCAAATCTTTGATTGTTACAAGCTATCTAATTTTGTCCTTGTTTGACTTTCTTCCATGGTTAGCTTGAGGTCTAAGTCTTTGATGCATTGTGTGGGATTCTTCTTCTATTATGCTTGTGAGCTGTGTTAAAGTAATTGAGTATGATTGAATTGTGGTTGCTACTGACCTTCATGGTCTTTTATTGTATTCTTCTCAAGCTCCCATGATCCTTGATTGATATTCAATTGTCAACTCAACATGGTGATAGAAAGGAGCAACATTCCTTTAATTTTTGACCAAATTGTGCATATGCCTGTTTCTTTTTTTTTCTATCATATCTAATGTTTTTATAGTTGTTATCATGTTTTCTCACTTCATTATGGTGTCATCATCCATACCTTATGTGATTCATCATTCTATTTATGGGAATACTAACTTGGTTGTTGAATGTGCGAGGTACTTTGAGAAAAGTTTTCGATTTTTGACTTGAGGCTACTGTGTTTCACTTTATTTGTGGAACATAATTTATTATGTTGGCACTACTCTTGTGCTTGGCATATTTGATAGTCTATGCAGGATATGTATATGTGGTTATGAATGTTATACATTGCCCATGGGATCTGTTCATATATGAAAATCTCAATACTTACATCCTGATGGCGTAATTTCTGACTTGATTTGTCTGCTGATGCCAGCTTGCTTGAAGTTCTCTGGGTTTCTTTTATTCTTGTTCAGTTGCTACGAATAGTTATCTATTTGGTGTTACACTATTTCCTTTCTTTTATTTTCATTTTGTATAGTTCTGTGTTGCATGATGGGACCTCTGTTGCTGATATATGTCAGGAGGCCCTCTGTTTTGTTTGATACATATGTTGTGTTTGTGTTTGTTTCTTGATCGATGAGTCACTCAATTTATAAATTGAGATCACGACTTCGCTCTCAGTGCATGTTCCCTATAGGATGTTTATTGTTTTTTTTTTCTTCTTTAATTGTTGATCGATGAGTCACTCAATTTAGAAATTGAGATCACGACTTCGCTCTCAGTGCATGTTCCCTATAGGATGTTTATTGTTTTTTTCTTTAATTGTTGATCGATGAGTCACTCAAATTAGAAATTGAGATCACGACTTCGCTTTCATTGCCTGTTCCCTATAGGATAGCTTTGTTAAGCTTCCTTTGACATGTTGATTAAGGTAGTGTTTACCTTGGGTTTTGGTAAACAACCGCTGATCCTCCAAATGGTTACTTATTTGGTTACTCGCAGGATCGATCAGATTGATCCTATGGACATAGGTTGATTTTGAAGTTTGATTAAGGTGGATAAGGCTTTAAATAAAATGTTTCAAGTAAATTGCATAAAGGAAAGACTTGGTAAAATAAACAAGGCTTTAAAGTAAAGGTTCGACAGGAATTTAAAGGAGAAAAGCAAGTAAAATGCTGGGAAAGTAAATGACTTTAATTGATAAAATTGGTGTTTCACACATACATTTCTCAACAATTCTTTCTCACACGCTGGGTACTTGAATCTAAATGAGTGACTATGTATAGAATTGTGAACACACACGAGAAACTACATGTCTACTCCTATTTATACTAAAACATTCCAAGTAACCGTCGGGCAGTTACACTGCTTCGAGATCAAGCCACTTGGCACGTTCTCCATGCTCGACGCTCCAGATCCTTGCACGTTTGCACGTAGTAACTGCTGGAAACCGTTTTCCCTCCAAAGCTTTGAATTTCAAACTGCTCCACTCTGGACCATCGAACACCTTCATCAAGAGACATCTTCGACGAAAACTCCTTCGACGTCGAAGGCAACCAGTCTTCTTCCTTGGAAGAAATCTTCTAAGTATTTTGCCATCTTTCGACGGGCACTTCGACAGGCTTAGCCAGTCGAAAGCATCTTTCAGCTTTTAATGGCTGACACCAATCAAAACAAAGGTGTCGAATTTAGGAGCCAACAAATTTCCCCCCAAGAATGCCTTATTTCGACTCTGAAAGAAAAAGGCATTCTTTGAAAACGCCATTCGACACCTGTCTTTCCACGCTTAGTCACAAGTTAACTTGTGCACTTTTTGTTGCTTTTTACCAACTATTGGCAATCCCAAGAAACCATCATTGATTTGATCCTAGGACGTCACTTTTAGTACGGCGTGCAGTACCAAACGTCACTTCAGAATTTGTCATTATGACAAATCCCAAAAACGAGGACGCACGCTGCGTCTCTCTGTTTCTGCAGAAACGGCCAAAACAACAGGATGCTGCCACGCGTCCCACTAATTCCTGCAGCATTAAATGACATTTAATGTCCTCGTTATTGGAGATTTTTCCCACTACTATAAATAGTAGTGAATATCCCATTGTGGGACTTTTTACACAAACTAGCCTTCAAACTTCCTTGCTTTCGTACAAGCTTGCTCTCTTTGCAGAAAACTTTTCCTCTTTCACTTCATCTTCATCCTCAACAATGGCCTCTGCTTCTACTGCCCCCAAGGCTAACGCACCAACTGAACAACATGTTAAACCCAAGGTCTTTGTTACTGCTCCGGTAGTAAACTCTACAGGGAAACGAAGGGTTCCTGAACCCTCTGACATCTCCGTTCGCGATGCTTACTCGCGCCACTTAATGATCCCGGTTGGATATTCCAACCAGATCTTCGCAATGTCTGGCCCCATGAATCCAAGCATCTCTGAAGCTCTGAAGATCAAGAGCTACTTCCCAATCGTCGAGAAACTCAAGCCAGTAGCATGCGCCAAGAAGGACGCAGAAGACAACGAAGACCCTACACGCGAGAAAATCGACCTCCGCTTCTTCAACAGAAGTGTTAGGGTCTTCAGGTCTTGCCCTAATCTGACCTCCGACTATGTTGCTTGGCTAACAAAGTTGGAGAAACATCAAACTCCAGTCTGGAAGGAAATGGGAATCTTCGACCTAGTGATGCTGTCGAAGACAGGCTTAAACTACTCCCCAGAGATGCTTATAGCTTCGCTGTTGTTCTGGGATTACTCTCACTTCACTTTTCATCTTCCATGTGGGATGTTAACCCCCACACTCTTCGACGTAGCAGCTATTACTGGCCTTCGACCAACCGGAGATTACTTCGACCCGGAGGAGATGTCAGAGGACCAAATTGGCTTCTCTGAGACCAAGCCAACATACACCACCTTTATCAACCATTATCATGACAGGTCGACAGACGCGGTGTCGGATGTCGAACACATAGCGTTTCTAGCCTTATGGCTAACTCGCTTCGTGTTTTGCTCGAAGTCTCTACAAGTGACCAAAAAGATGGTCACTCTTGCCACCCAACTGCATCACCGCCAAAACATCTGTTTGGCAGAACTAATTCTGGCCAGTCTTTATGACTCGATCAGCAATGGGGTCACTCTTCTGAAACATATCGAAGATAGGGCCAGTTTGCTACTCGCTGGGCCTTTCTGGCTACTTCAACTGTGGCTCAACGCCACTTTCGAATCTTTCTTGCCCAAGAAGGTTCAGATAAATGAACAGGCGCCAGCAATAGCAAACAGGCGTATCGAAGGAATTAGGCTGGCTCTGCTGACACCTGTGGAAGATGGGCTGGAGTTTCAACAAACCTTCACTAACTTCGTTCTGATGTTCGCTCGAAGGAAGGAATTTGTTTCAACTATGGCTCCATTTGCTCAACGGAGGGTGGGGCCAGCATGGTTCACAAGGCCACATCCAAAGGAATCGAGTGGTCCCAATGTCGATGAGCACACCGTACTTTGGGAGGCGTTCCTGACACCCAGGATCATGCCTCTTCGATTTAAGAGTTCTAAGACTCATTTGAGTCTGCTTGCCTATCAACCAAATCTGGTATCTCGCCAGTTTGGTATCATCCAAACCCTGCCTTCTCCTATTTTTCAAAGAGAGAAGTCAATGTTGTACTTCTGCAACGATTATACAGAAGAAGCTGCCATCAAGCATATCGGAAGATATGCTGGTCGAACAATCCTCTCGCTGTTTGATTACCAGCTTAATTTCCTTTGCTCACCATCTTTCGAGGAATGGTGGAGAAGCTATTATGCTGAGTACTTCTTCGACGAAAAGGACTTCATGGCTGAGTTGCAGAAGTCTTTTGTCCTTGTGTTGGACAAAGTAAAGAAATGTAAGTTCATGCTCTCACATTACTTTTTGTCTTTCTCTTCGACTGCTAGCCTGTTAACCTTTTCTTTTGCTTTCAGTTGTCCGAAAACCTCTAGCCAAGAAGGCTACAGAAGGCCCACAAGGAGGAGGCCCTTCAACAAAACCTCCACCGCCGGCGAAGACTACAGCGCCGGCGAAGACCATAAGCAACCAACAAGGGGAAGGCTCTTCGAGGAAGCCTCCTGTATCGGTAACCAGATTTTCTTCATTTTTCTTCTGGCTTTCGATTTTTGATTTTCGATGCAATTACTCAATCGAATTCCTGTTGGTTTTCTAGGCCCCTTCGCCCAAGAAACGGGCAGCATTGGTGGTCGAATCTGGGAGTGATGACGAAAGTGATTCCCCTCCTGCTCCCTTAAAGAGGCGAAAGTTAACGAAGGACGCTTCTGTTCCTGCTCCTGCTCCTGAAGGTCGAACCGTCAGAATAAAGGTCGCTGTGAGAAAGCCTAGGCCACCTGCAGTGATCATTGAGGAGCCAACTGAGGAGGAACTGAACGCTCTTCTTACCAAGCCTGTCGAAAGTGACAATTCCAGCCCTGGGGCTGAAGTTAATCCACAGGTAATCTATTGGACCCTTTTTATAACTTAGGCATAGATACCAGTATTCGATTGTGTCTCTTTCGACATCTGAAGATTTGTCTTCTTTCTCTTTTTCAGGACACTACTGAAAGTTCTCCACCAAGGACTTCAGAAACTCTAGAATCTGCTGACCTTAGCAGGCCTCAGGAAAAAGATTTGGGCAATGACGAAGCCCATACTGAGAATGAGGCCAATGCTGAAACAGTGGAGAAGACAACAGAAGAACCTATGGTGGAGGAAACACAGCCAGAAACGGTTCATGTGGTGGACTTGTCGTCAGAAGAGAATCCTGAAGGAAGAGACCAAGGCAACGGCGAAGAGAATCAAGATGCTGTTGACGAAGAGCACCAAGGTGGTACTGGCGAAGGACACCAGGGTGACGCTAGCGAAGAGCCACAAAATGACGCTGGCGAAGGACCCCAGGGTGATGCTAACGAAGAACCACAAGTCGACGCTGGTACCGCCTCAGTCCAAGTCGAAGAGCAACCAATCGAAGCACTCAGCATTCAACAGCCTCAAGCCCAAGATAATACTGTGGCAAGGGTTACCTCCTCAAAGCACAGGTCAAAAGAGGACTTGGAAACCTTGAAACAAACTGACCCTGTCAGCTACCTCAATGCAATCATCGAGAGTAAGAGTTCATCTGACACTAGTCAGGAAATTCCTACCCTGTCGGGGAAGTCTACTGAAACTTCTCCTCTTGATGATGCGTTGGCGAAGGTTAAGGCCCAGTTCTTCAAGAGGGATTTGATGAAGACTTTAGAGGGGGACCCCACTGCTCCATCATGCTTAAAAGAGGTCTTGAATGCTGTCGACTTCGAAGTTGTAGCCCCAGAAATCTCAGACTTGATCATGGAATTACATTCTATGATTGATCAAGTTTCAGCGGATTACAGGCGCCAACGAGGTTTTAACAGTCAGCTCGAAGTGCTGCATGGCAAAAGCTCATCTGTGTGGACTGCTGTCTCAGATTCGACTTCTCGAATTGCCGAGTTGTCGAAACAAAAAGCGTCTGCACAGGAAAGAGTCGATGCCATTGAGCGAGAGAATGTCTCCTTCCGAGCACAAATCGCAGAGATAGAGGCGAAGATAAACGCCAACACTGTACTCCAGGAGGAAATTCTTTCGACCATCTCAGACACTGAGAGCCAGACTGAGATCAAGCAAGGCCTGGAATTCGCTGAGAGGGCCCAAAGCCTCGACGCTCAAATTGCCAAGCTAGTGCAGGAAAACTCTTGGTGCAAAAAGAGGTTGGAGCTGCAGTATGCCAAGTATCTTCGACTCAAGAATTCTCTTACCTTTTGATTGATTCTCTTTTGTAACCATCTTCTGTAATCGTTTTCGACAACAATTGCCATCTTGGCTGAAATTAATAAAAATTTCCATTTTGGCATTTTTTATGGTTAATTTAGTTTGTTCTTTTATTATTTTATTTTTATCTCTTGAAGTATAGGCTTATATTTTTTCAAATATTTACCATTTACTCTCAAGAGCCTTTTATCACCACTTATCTCTTCGACTTCATAGGCTCCACCAGAAAAAGTCTGGATAACTCTGAAGGGTCCTTCCCATTTGGGTGACCATTTCCCCATGCTTCGATCTCGTCGATCCATGGGAAGAATTACCTTCCAAACTAAATCTTCAGGCAAAAATACCTTAGGTTTTACCTTTCTATTATAAGAGTCTTCTACTCTTTTCTTCTGAAACCTGAGTAAGTCGAGAGCGTGTAATCTCTCTTCGTCTAAATCCACCAGTTCATCTAACATCATATTCCAATAAACCTCAGAAGGAATATTATAATGCCTCTGAACTCTTGCAGATTGAAGACAAATTTCTGCTGGCAATACTGCATCATGGCCAAAAGTTAGCCTATATGGTGTTGTACCAGTGGCTTCTTTTGGGGACGTTCGACAAGCCCATAAAATCTGGTCTAACGTCTTATGCCAATTCTTTGGTTTCTTCCCAACATGTTTCTTTATCAAGCCAATCACCACTTTGTTAGCTGCTTCGACTTGACCATTCGCCTGTGCATAGTAAGGCGTGGATGTTAGGAGTTTGAAACCTGTTTCCTGAGCAAATTCCTGCATCTTTCGACCAGTGAAAACTGACCCTTGATCAGTTGTTATTGTCTCAGGGATTCCATACCTAAATATAATGTTCTTTTGAATGAATTCAATGACATTTTCTTGGTCTACATTGACTAAAGGGACAGCTTCGATCCATTTAGTAAAATAATCAATGCCTACCAATATGTATTTCTGACTCTTTGATGATGCTGGTCGAATCTCTCCAATGAGATCCAACGCCCATCCTCTAAAGGGCCAAGGCTTCACTATCGAGTGAAGTTCGCTTGCTGGTACATGTTGGATGCCTGTATGAACTTGACACTCTTGGCAACCTTTGGCGAATTCAACACAATCTTTCAGCATAGTGGGCCAATATAGTCCTTGTCGAAACAACAACCATTTCATCTTATGGCCTGCTTGGTGAGCCCCACATGCCCCAGCATGCGTAGTCGAAAGGGCTATGTATGCTTCAGTTTCACTTAAACATTTCAGCAACACCCCTTCAGGCGTCTTCTTGAATAACTCATTACCCATGAGCACAAAACTCAACGCCCTGTATTTTGTTTTTCGTTCTGTCGAAGCTCCTGGATTTTGAAGATAGTCCACAATGGGTTTCCTCCAATCTTGCTCTGACAAATTATCAATGAACGAAATCTCGAAGTTTGAGTGATCAGCATATCCTAGCCTCGTCGATTCCAAGTCTGATGGTGATAGACAAGTTGCTTTTATCTTCTCTCGAACTTCGATTGCTCTTTGTAGTTTCGTTTTTGAAATCTTATACCCAGATGCAATTTGTGCCAAGTCATTGGCTATTTGGTTTTCGACTCTGGGTATGTGTCGAATATTGACACTTTCAAATTGTTTTAATAAACGATTTGCTATCACAAAGTACATAATGAGATTCTCTCTGATGCATTTATATTCCTTTGTGACTTGCTTGATGACTAACTCTGAGTCTCCCATTATTTCGACTCGAGTTGCCCCCAATTCCAACAATATTTCAAGGCCAGTAATTAGAGCTTCATACTCAGCCTCATTGTTCGAACAAGAACCTTCTATTTGGTACTTGAATGTTGTTGGAATTTTATCTGGAGAAATAATCAAGACTCCTACTCCTGTTCCATTTTTATGGCTGGAACCATCGAAGTAGAATTTCCAAGGTTCTATCTCCACATAATTAATATCCTCGACTTGAATTGAGTGGTCGACTATGAAGTCTGCAACCACTTGTCCTTTTACTGCCTTAAGAGGCATAAAGGTCAAGGAGTATTCAGTTAATGCTAATGCCCACTTGCCAATTCGACTATGCAAGATAGGTTTCGACAACATATATTTGAAAACATCAAAATGAGACGAAACATAAACATCAACTGGTTTTATATATTGCTTGAGTTTTGTACAAGAGAAATACAGACATAGACACAATTTTTCAACTTCGCTATATCTAGTTTCTGCATCATTCAAAACTCGACTGAGATAATAAATGGGTCTTTCGACTCCATTCTCATCCTCTTGGGCTAACATACTTCCCAGAGTTTTGTCAGATGCAGCTATGTACAATCTCATACTCCTATTGCTACAAGGAGGCACCAAAATAGGTGGCTTAGTGAGGTACCCTTTGATTTTGTCGAAGGCTTCTTGCTGCTCTTGCCCCCATTCGAACCCCTCTTTATTCAGTCGAAGTAAGGGTGAAAAGGCCTGAGCTTTCCCACTTAGGTTAGATATAAACCTTCTCAAGAAATTTATCTTGCCTAAGAGAGATTGCAATTCCTTCTTATTCGATGGCGCTTTCGCTTCCAAAATTGCCTTCGTCTTGTTCTGATTGATTTCGATTCCTTTCTTGTGGACAACGAAGCCCAAGAAATCTCCAGCTTTCACACAGAACGCACACTTCAAAGGGTTCATCTTCAGACCATGTTCTCTCATTCTTTCGAATGATTGTCGAAGGTGGTCAATGTGACTCTTCCTGGAAACAGATTTTATAACAATATCATCAATATAAACTTGCATAAAAGTGTTAATAAAATCATGGAAGATAGTGTTCATTGCTCGCTGGTACGTTGCCCCAGCGTTCTTTAGGCCAAAAGGCATCACTACCCATTCGTAAGTGCCTAAGGCCCCAGGGCATCGAAAAGCTGTTTTCGACACATCCTCTTCAGCAATGAATATTTGATTATATCCTGAATAACCATCGAGCATACTCAGGTATTCGTAGCCAGCGGCAGAATCGACTAGCATTTCCGCCACAGGCATAGGATATTCATCTTTGGGGGTGGCAGCATTCAAATCTCTGAAATCTATGCACACCCTTAATGTGCCATTTTTCTTAATTACTGGCACAATATTTGCAATCCATTCGACATACCTTGTAACACGGATGAATTTGCATTTCAGAAGTCTTTCGACCTCCGTTTTGATCTTCGACAATATTTCTGGAGCGAAGCGTCTTGGATTTTGCTTGATTGGCTTCTTTCCAGGTTTGATTGGCAACTGAAGTTCTACCAATCCTCTGTCGAGACCGGGCATTTCGTCATAATCCCATGCAAAACAGTCTTTAAACTCTTTCAGCAAGTGGATTACTTCCAACCTAAGTTCTGGATCAATTTTGGCGCTGATGTAAGTTGGCCTTTTCTCTGATCCTTCGCCTAAGTTGATTTCTTCTAAAGGGTCTTGTGCTAACATCTTAATGTTGTTCGCCAAGGGATCCTTTTCGAAGCCCAAAGGCTCATCGTCATAGATGGCGTCGAGCCTCTGTTCCTGCATTTCATCTGGCATGATATCAGGAGGTCTTGGATCGAAATCCTTTCCTGGGCCAACAGCAGATAATTGTTGATCATTGGCCTGTGTGGCCATGTACTTTACTTCGGCTTCGAGAGCCGTTATCATCTTGGTTTCGGCTACATAAGCCGAAATTCGCTTCAGAGATTGTGACTCAGTCATTATCACTGAATTCACTTCCCCAACCAGTTGGTTGGATATCAGTTAGCCCACTGAAGTCTATGTGGGACAAGTCTTCTCTGTCCCATTGGAAACCATGCTCAGGATGCAGGTACAGGGAACAAAAGGTGTTTGGCGTTGGCGCCATGTCGAAGTCAGGAGTTGGACATGGCCCTATGTGAGCCAAGTTTTTGTCGAAATCTGCCACACCCAAGTGATTCACTTCGCCAAGGTAGTAGCTTTGATCCGCCTCTATGTTTTCGACCATCCCATCTGGACGCCATAGAAGCAGCCTTTGGTGCATCGATGAAGGCACAGCGCCAACACCATGAATCCACTCACGGCCTAACAAAAGGTTGTAGTTAGGTTTGGCCGATATGACCATGAACATTGTTGGTCGAAGGATCGACCCAACTTTGATATCTAGCTGGATCACTCCCATAGTGGTCCCAATGCCTCCCTCATAGTTGGACAGGACCATATTGTGAGGTTTGATTTCTTCATCCCTTTTGCCAATCTTCCTTAGCATAGAATGAGGGATAATATTGATAGTGGCCCCACAGTCGACCAATATTTTGTTCACAGTGGTCTCTTCGAGCTTAGCCCTTATGAACAAAGGTTTGAGGTGATTCTTCATCGCCTCTGTAGGTGGCTCGAAGAAGCCATTTTGTTCCTCTGTAGTGCCATTGTCCATGACAAAATAGCACACTGGCCTATGTTTGGCCATTTCTTGTTCCACCTCCCAGTCACTGGCTTCGACTTCTACCTGTCGATTGAATTCCCTAGGCAGTACTGAAACAATATTCACCATTATATCCAGAGTATCGTCGGACTCAGCATCATCTTCGTCTTCGACTTCACTTTGGTTAGGCCAAACTAGCCTGTTGGTAACTGGTTCTCTCTCAAGAGGCTTTCTTTGTTTCCTTTGAGGCACATTCGAACTAGTTTCTGCCTTAGGTTCGTTGGCAGCCTCCCTTTCAGCTTTTCGCCTCCTTTGATATCTCCTCCACTGAGATCGAGACATAGGATTTTTACCCTTGTAGTTGCTGGACACTTGAGCAACCTTAGGTGCAGCAACTTGGGGCTCTTTCTTTTGAGTCAGAGAGGAACCTCTTGGCACATCGAAGGAATGCCATTTCTCTTCATTTGGCCTTTTTCGGCCAGAAGTTTTGTACCAAGTGTCTACTGGTACATTTGTTGGAGGCCTAAAAGTCAATGGCCTCTTGTCTTGATTAGAACCCCTTCTGGGATCATGTCGAAGGTCAGCATTCTCCCTTCTCTTGTTCGCTGCTCTCACGCCTTGAATGTGCTCAGCAGCTTTTTTATCAAAGATTGAACTGCATCTTGGACACAGCATTACCTCTGATTTCTTTTTCTGGCATCTTTGTAAAAAATCTGCCAAGTTTTCGTTTTCCCGAGGGAAAGCCGTTTTATTAGCCTGCTCTTGCCTTATGGCCTCTTCTGATGCTTTAGGATCAGAAAGTTCAACCATGTTGATATTCATTGTATCTTTACTAGCAAGAGTTAGTTGCTTCATTTGTGTCTCCAGATTTTCCGTCTGGCCTTGAACAGTGGCCAAGTGGGAACTGGGCTTTGGTCCAGTTTTTTGTGTTTCAGCAGTCTTCGACTTCGGGTCCTCGACCGCTTTCTGGACAGCCTCAATTGTCTTCCTGGATAAATTTCCAGAAAAACTGCCAAAGATTGGCATGTTGATGTGGTCCTTTGAGACTTCGACCATGGTAATTCCTGGCTTCTTCGACGGGATGCTGGTTGCCTCTATCATGTTCACCTCGGAGGGTTCTGCATAGTGGGCTTCAGCCTTCAGTGGATTGGAGTCGACAGCCATGGGGGATTTGTCAGCAAACTTTAATCTCCCTTCCTCAATAGCGTCTTGCACAAGATTCCTGAAAAGAAAACATTGAGAAGTTTTATGGCCCAAAAAATTATGATATTTGCAAAAACCTCTCTTCTTTCTTTGATCAAGAGGAGGCACTTTTACCCCAGGGGGTACTATCATTTGGCCATCTTTAACTAGCAAGTCGAATATTTCATCACATTTTGTGATGTCAAAACTATAAGTCTTTTTTGGGAACCTATCGTTGGTCCTGTCTGGACCAATGGGATTTTTCCCATTTGAGGGGACTAACTGTTTACAAGAGTATGGTGGCCCTTGTTTTAGTTCTGCTAAATCGACTTCTCCTTCTTCGACAGTTAAAGTATCGTCGAAGGATTCTAGATCTTCGTCATCCATCTCAACGTACGCTATTCTTTCTCTCTTGTGAGCTTTTGTTGCCTTATCTTTTTCAGCTTTGAGGCGTTCGACCTGTCGAACTCTGTCGGCCAGTTGGGCCATGTCTCTTAGGTACTGGGTATCTAGCTTCTTCCTAATGGAATAATCTAAACCGCCTGCGGCTATTTCGACCAACTCATGTTCTGGCACTTGTGTAAAACATCTCGCCTTAAGCAACCTAAACCTATTCAGATATTCGTCTATAGGTTCAGTGAAACGTCTCTTCACACTGGCTAGTTCTTTCAGGCTTATCTTGGTTTGCCCCATGTAGAATTGTTCATGGAACAATCTTTCCAACTGGGTCCAATGATGGATCGAATTGGGGGGAAGAGTTGTAAACCAAGTAAAAGCGTTCTTGGTTAAAGAACTTGGGAAGTATTTGATCCTTAGATTTTCGTTATTCGAAATCTCTCCTGCTTCGATCAAATATCTCGCCACATGTTCGACAGTAGATTCTGTCGTGTCCCCAGAGAACTTAGTAAATTTGGGGACTTTGCTCCTAGGAGGTAAATCCGTTTGTAACACATATTCTGACAATGGAGACGTAAAGTTGGGCCTTCGAAAGCCCATGTTCATTCCATTCTGAGTCATGATCCTTTCGATCATGGTTGCCAGATTGTTTTCCAAACCCATGTTTTGGTATTGGATATGCTGAACTACTTCGTCAGCATTTTGGTTTCTGTTCACTAACCTTACCTCTGGGGCTATTACCCTAGGCTCTTCGACAGGTTGTTCCAACCGTGCCCTAAGGTTTTCTTCGACAGGCTGTTGGGCCTGGTTAATGGTGGTTTCTTCCTCTACAAATATCCCCTGATTTCCCCTTATTTGCGCCCTTTGGGGCTGTCGAATAGGTGGGGGTACTCCAAAGAAGTCAGCCAAACGCGTCATTTGCGCTGTAACTTGCTGATTCGATTGAGTAGTATTTTGTATTAGAGGATTTAGCACTGTACTCAAAGTTTGTGCCAACATTTGCACCATATCATGGTTGCTTTCGTCCATCTGTTGCCTCAAGACTGCTGTCGAGGCATTTGTAAGGCCATGGGCTACTTGGGACGTTCCTCCTAAGAGTTGGGTCCTATTTCTATTCGCCATGCCTACTCCAGAGCCTTGGAGTGGCGAAGAAGCACTCACGAAAGGGTCTGAATAAGTGGACGCAGCATTCGTCAGGCTTGCCACTTCAGAAGTTGGCATACCATAGAATGGAATAAATCCTGGGGGAACCACAGGCCTTGTGCCTATATTTCCCCTTGGTGGGGGAGTTCCCAAAGGTATTCTGGGGCCTGTTAACGAAGTTATTGGCCCCGTGGTTGTGACTGACACTGCTGGTGTCGAACCAACATTCGTCGCTTCACTTACGGTCATATTAACCGTTGCTCCCACACTCGTTTGTGGGATTTCGTTATTGTTTGGCGGATTCGCCATCTCTTCCCTTCTTCTGGCAGTATTGTTATCGTTAGTGTATATTCTACCACTCCTCAATAACATACAACTCGAAAAGCTGAGATTATTTTCAACAATCAACACACAGTCCCACTGGGCGTGCCAATTTGTTTACCTTGGGTTTTGGTAAACAACCGCTGATCCTCCAAATGGTTACTTATTTGGTTACTCGCAGGATCGATCAGATTGATCCTATGGACATAGGTTGATTTTGAAGTTTGATTAAGGTGGATAAGGCTTTAAATAAAATGTTTCAAGTAAATTGCATAAAGGAAAGACTTGGTAAAATAAACAAGGCTTTAAAGTAAAGGTTCGACAGGAATTTAAAGGAGAAAAGCAAGTAAAATGCTGGGAAAGTAAATGACTTTAATTGATAAAATTGGTGTTTCACACATACATTTCTCAACAATTCTTTCTCACACGCTGGGTACTTGAATCTAAATGAGTGACTATGTATAGAATTGTGAACACACACGAGAAACTACATGTCTACTCCTATTTATACTAAAACATTCCAAGTAACCGTCGGGCAGTTACACTGCTTCGAGATCAAGCCACTTGGCACGTTCTCCATGCTCGACGCTCCAGATCCTTGCACGTTTGCACGTAGTAACTGCTGGAAACCGTTTTCCCTCCAAAGCTTTGAATTTCAAACTGCTCCACTCTGGACCATCGAACACCTTCATCAAGAGACATCTTCGACGAAAACTCCTTCGACGTCGAAGGCAACCAGTCTTCTTCCTTGGAAGAAATCTTCTAAGTATTTTGCCATCTTTCGACAGGCTTAGCCAGTCGAAAGCATCTTTCAGCTTTTAATGGCTGACACCAATCAAAACAAAGGTGTCGAATTTAGGAGCCAACAGGTAGGGATCTATGTATGCTAACATAGGGTAGGATTTTCCTTTATCCTCAATCTTAGGGTTAATCATTGTATGATAACACTAGGGATAGTGTTAGGCTAGTTTCCCTTAGTTGTTTTTTCCTTCTTTTGCATTTTGCATCTTAAAACAAAAATTGTTTTCTTGGCAAATCATAAAACACCTCTAATAAACTCAAACCCTTCTTCAAGGTAAAAGATGCAAATCAAAACTATTTGTTTGTGCGCCTCTTGGATTTGTTTTTAAATCCGTTTTATTGATGTTTCGCTATCTTTACCATGATACCTTATTATCTTTTAGCCAATGTTTCGCCATCGCACATTTGTTTGAAGCCGATGTTTCGCTATCGCACATGTTTGTTATCCTACTTTGATTCTCAATATCATTGTTAGGTGTGATGTTTTGTCATCCGGTTTATTGATGTTTCGCCATCTTTGCCATGATATCTTGCTATCTTGTAGTCGATGTTTCACCGTCGCACATTTGTTTGAAGCTGATGTTCTGCCATCGCACATGTTTGTTATCCTACTTTTATTCTCAATATCATTGTTAGGTGTGATGTCTTGTCATCTGGTTTATTGATGTTTCACCATCTTTGCCATGATACCTTGTTATCTTTTAGCCGATGTTTCGCCATCGCACATTTGTTTGAAGTCGATGTTTCGCCATCACACATATTTGTTATCCTACTTTGATTCTCAATATCATTGTTAGGTGTGATGTTTTGTCATCCGTTTTATTGATGTTTCGCCATCTTTGACATGTTACTTTGTTATTATTTAGCCGATGTTTTACCATCTCATTGTTTTGTTGTTTTATTTGATGTTTTTCCATCTTGACTGTTTTTGTTGTCTTAACTAAAAAACACAAACCAACCATAATATATAAGCCGAACTACGACTGCTCTGATTCCTTAAAAGGGATACATAGGCAAAAGGGTAGGGCCCAACCGAGCACAGCTTTTATTTTCCCTACATTGTTTTCTTCTTTTCTTTCGCATGCATTCCCTTCTTAGCTTTCAGCCATAAACATAGGTTTTGACCACACCCATTAGATTAGACAACAAGAGTGGATACCATAGAGTACTAAGGGTGTGTGGGGTGCTAATACCTTCCCCTTGTGTAACAGACTCTGTGATACGGTGGGAGAACTGACTTGAGGTTTTGCGTTTGTATTCGCACTTGTTCGGTTAAGCAAGAGTCGCCACCGACTTTTTATTTTATCCTAAAGGAAAGGTTAAAAAGCACAGGAAAAACCTTTTGAGATGTTTCGTGGGTTCGGGGGTAGATTATGAAAAGGGAAGGTATTAGCACCCTTTTCATCCATGGTTATCCATGGGCTCTTAGTTACTTGTTTTAGATCACTTGCCTTTGATTTTTGATTGCTTTGAAATGGTGGTGTGTGTGTGTGTGTGTTTGAAAATGCTTTGAAAAAGATGCCTTGTCTAGGCAACCGTTGTAACAATTCTTTACTCGAATGTTTTACAAAGGTGTTTGTCTTTTTGAAAAGATATTTCAATGTTTTTGAAAGTTGTTTGGAAATTGTATTTGTGAAGTGTGTTTTGAAAGTAGGCAAGTGTGTTTTGCAAGTTTGATCAAGTAACTAAGAGTTGTCTACCCCTAAATTTACTCAAAGATCTTTTCTATGTTTTAACCCTTTTAACAGTATTGTTCCACCATTGTATTTGGTGGACAATCTTGCGTTAGGATGTTAACGGGACGGGCGCGGGTCATCGTATAGACCATGAATGCAATGGTGCCAAGTGTCTTTGGCAATTTTGCTTGAAGGGACTATGATCATTTCGTTTAGGCAACTTCGAAAGTGTCATCGAGGGACTATGATCATTTGATTTGTTTTTGTTTTGCCAAGGACACTCGACATGCAAGCATGGCCCATTTTGGAAGGCAACAAGCGGGATTACCCTAGGGGTGCAAGTGTGAATGGTGTATTGATTTTCATGCATTTGTCTTGTATTAGGTTATCTAGCGGTTGATTTTGAATCTTCGCATACAAACCCTAACTACTATACAGTATATAGAAAGCGATAAATTGCGGGAATTTAAAGTCTAAGCTATTACAAATAAGTATCCGGGGATGGGGGTATAAATATTTACAAATGGGGATGAGACTTAATAGGATAGTAGTGTTCAAATATATTTACAACCAAATCGAATCGCATTCTCAATGTAAAATGTAGCAATGTACAAGCATAAAAGATAAGCAAATGTATTGGTGAAAGTGTATGTGAATATTTACAAGTGATGCAAGATATTAACTTAATGCAAAATTAAGTATTTTGTTTATTCTTCTTTGTGTTTTTGTTAATATGTACAAACAAAAAGATTTAAGAAAAGAAATTGCTTAGGAAAATTCTATTTTTTATGTATTAATGCTTTTATGTATAAAAAAGATTTATTAAAGAGAGTTTTTAAGATAAAAATCTATTAACCTAATTAAATCTAATATTTATGTATTTTTCAAATGTAATAAAATAAAAGACAATTTTTTGGTGTAAAAATAATGTATTGTTTTATTTAACAAAAAAAGGTTAAGTTATAAAAAGAAAATAAGGGGATAAAATATAAAAAAAAGATTGATTTTAAGAGTATAAAAAATAAAAAGGTTGAATGGGCCTTAGGGTTGGTTCTTGGCCCACAACAAAATTTGTAAGAGAAACAAAAAAGGGGGGTGCACCTGTTTTCTGAGATTGGGCTTAGGCTTTGCAAAAGGGGTCAGGCCCAAACGGTTTGTCACATTTTGCTTTAGGGTTTCATTAGTTTGTTTCATTTCTGTCTCAGAATTAGGTTTTCACCTTTGGAACGAACGGCGCCGCTTCTCCATTTTTGCTTCGTTGTCCTCTTCTTCTTCTCAAGCCATGGATTCTGAACAAAATTCCTCTTCGCCTAAAGCCACCCAGCGCCACCGTCCATCACCTCCTCGCGTTTGTTCAAGCGGTGATAAAAAGAAAGGTAAAGATTTATGTTCTTTCAAATTTTTTAGGGTTTCAGATCTCCATTCTTGCATGTGTTACTTTCGTGTTCTGAGTTTTTTGATTATCAATATTTTCTGTATGAGGTGTGAGAAGAAAAGAAAAGGAGTTATACCTTTGGGGTTCGTTGCTTGGAAAGGAGGAGAGGCGGACTTGGAGGCGCTTTAGGCGGCCGGAGGCGAGGGAGTACGATGACGAGGCTTGCTCTGTGGAAAACTGGTACTCGTATTTGCTTTTTTATGGTTTAATGATGAAGGTCTGAAAACCTAGCTCACTTGCTTCTGTCTTCTCTTTTGCTTGCTTGCTCTGATTGATTATTTGATGAAATGTTGATGTTGTCTGAATCTGAGCTTGCCTGCTTTGTCCTTCTCTTTGTCTTTGAGTGAGCTTCTGATTGCTAATGATATTGATTGCTGAGTATGGATTTGTTATTGTTAGCCTAATGATGAGGTTGCTCTGAGGGCTTTGTTGGTTATTTGGATGCTTCAGTGTTTGGTTTCTTTTCCTCTTCTTCTGCTTGTCCCTGAGATGTTTGTTGATGTTGATTTTGAGTATTGCTTTTGTTGATGTTTATAACCCTATGATGAGGTTGCTCTGAGGGTGTGGTTGGTTTAAATGCTTCAAGGCTTGTATGCTTAACACAGTTTTGAAGGTTGGTGAAGCAGGTTAGTTGGGGTTTCTGGTTTTGTGTAGTTTGACAGTTTGCTTTTAGGCTTGTGGGCTTGAATGCTTCTAGACAGTTTTGAGGCTTGTTTCAGGGCTTATGCTTAGCTTGAATACTTGAGGCAAGCAGGTTGGTATGCAGGTTTTGATAGGCAGATTGATACAGTTTGGTGGTTTGTTTATGGCTTGAATAAGGGCTTCTGTTTGAGGCTTGATAGGCTTGAACAGGTTTGGGGCTTTTGGTATTCTGAGTTTGCTTCAGTTTGTATGGCCTGCTGTTTATGAAGGTGAAGGCTTCAAGGTTTGTGGCCTGCTGTTTATGCAGGTGAAGGCTTCAAGGTTTGTGGTTCTGCAGGTGAAGGCTTGTGGTTTGCTTGGTTGTTTGACTGTTTGACACAATTTGTGTTGGAGGCAGTTTTGAATGTTACAGTTCAGTTTGTGTTATTTCTTGGTATTTTCTGCCTTTTTGTTTTAGATTGCAGATTGGGAGTTTGCGTGTATCCTTTGTGATATTCTGCCCTCTTTTTTGTACTGGTATATCTTTTGTTTTATATATCTTCCTAAGCCTAAGCCTGTAAGCCTCTCCACTTCTACTCTCTCTCTCTCTCTCTACAGATTAAAAAGCATTTTTATATTGCTTAAAACTGTCTTTACTCTGAAAAAGTGACTGGCTGAAAAATGATGAGAATTTGAATATTGCTTGCATATGTATCTTTCCTCTGTGTACTTTCCAGATTTCCTGCATATCTTGTGTACTTTGTTGACATCTTTTTTTGGATAGCCTTTTGATAGCTTTTGGACAGTTTGGTTTTGACATTGGACTTGGTTTAGTTTCTTCAGTTTGCAATCAGTTCAGTTTGGACTTTGTGCATTGGTTTTGAAATTTTGAACTGTGCAATTTGTTTTTTGGCATATTCAGTAGCTGTTCAGTTTGCCTCTTTGGTTGACAATTTTGGAATTATGCAGCTTGTTTGACAATTTTGAATTTGTGCAATATTGTAGCTTTGTGCATTTCATATTTTATTTGCAAGCATATTTCTATCCCTCTTTGTGAACCAAGAGTTTTCTTGTGATTTGCAGATAGGGTGAATAAACTGATTCCGGCCAGTTACTTTTAATGATGAATTTTAAATATCTGTCTGCCTTTTTATTTCATCTGCATTGACTTCTTTTCTTTTCTTTTTCTTTTTGCATATAAAAGTCAGTTGAGCAAAGGATGAGTAGCAGATGAAGACTTAGGAAATTTTAGGATGTAGTTTTATTTCATTTTAATTATTTGTAATAATATTAATGTAAATGACTGTAAATGAATTTACAGTATTCAAATAATATCTGTAACAAACAATTCAAAATGAAATAAATAAGTCTTTTTTTGGTCAGATTTCTCTTTTATTTCTCTTCAATTGTTTATTTAATTATTTATATTTCTTGAATTATAATAACTGGAATTTATCCAATAATTTTAACTTAGAAATGATAAATAATCAATAAACGTTCGGCGTTCCGAATAATCCAAAACATTGCACAGTTAATCAAACAAACGTCAACATGTTTTTTCCTTTTACTGATTAGATCAAACACTGCAAATTCTCAATTCAAATACCTCAGCTTTTATCTCATCTCAAATAAAATGTCTTAGCCTTTATCCCAGATGTTTAGACAGAAATTTTGAACCAATGTCAAAACAGTGTAACAACCAATTAAAACACTGTGGATTCAAAAACACTGTGGATTCAAACTCTTCTGAAACTGCACGCGCAAAACCCTAATTCTTGACTTAACACCAAAGAAACGCCTGTCTGATCAAACTTTGAGCCAAACTCAACCAAACCCTAATAATTTGCTTGAACTGTTCCAGAGTCCATGAAAACCCTAATTTGGCTAGACTGACAAGAAAAATTCTGTTTGACTGATTCTTGAGCCAATCTGAAAAATCAGGAAAAGCCCGAAGCTGTGATTTCTTGTGGAAAAATAGGAGGACAAATTTTGGGGTACAACAGTTGCCCCTGTTCAATCTTCTTGAACCTGAAGAGTTAGATTGGCAAGTTTGTCGTTCGCGACTCGAGGGTAAAAGGAGATTGGACACTAGAGTGCCCAAAAAATTTGCACTCGGTGATGTGATGGTAGAGGGAATGGGCTTAAAGATGCCATTTGGTGATGGGCTTAGAGATGCCATCTAGGGATGTGACTGAATCTTATCTGGGGATGGGCTTAGAGATGCCATCTGGAAGTTGCTGGTAGGAGGATGGGCTTAGAGATGCCATCTGGAAATGTTTGTAGAAGGATGGGCTTAGAGATGCCATCTGGAAGTTGCTGGTAGGAGGATGGGCTTAGAGATGCCATCTGGAAGTGTTTGTTGAACTGTATGTCATTGGTGAGTGGACGAGTATCAGAAAGGTATCCATGTTTTGGAACATCTCTGAACTGGGGGTCTGAACAAGCAATAGATTGACATCCATGTTTGGAGAATCCGTAAACTGTTTTCAGGAGTTGAAGAATCTGAACAAGCGATAGGTTAACATCCGTTACTGGAGAAACCGTGAACTGTTTTAAAAAGTCTTGAAGTTGAATAAGCAATAGAGCAACATCCGTTGTTGGGAAGCGTCCGTAAACTGTTTTCAAAAGTTGAGTCTGAACAAGCGATAGATTAACATCCGTTGCTGGAGAACCCGTGAACTGTTTTCAGAAGTCTTGGAGTTGAATAAGCAATAGAGCAGCATCCGTTGTTGGGAAGCGTCCGTAAACTGTTTTCAAAAGTTGAGAAGAATCTGAACAAGCGATAGGTTAACATCTGTTAATGGAGAAACCGTGAACTGTTTTCAGAAGTCTTGAAGTGGAGAAGGAACCGGTGTGGGGTTTCCTGATGATGAGTCTGTGTAAAACTGCATCTGGATGAATCTGGAATAAGTATCAGAATGTCGCCATGTCCGGGTCACATCTGAACTATTTCTAAAAAGACTCTCAGAAGATGATGATCTTTGTTTGTTGACTGATCTTTCCTGAAAAGGTAAAGAGTTAGTTGTATGCAATGTCATGATGCATGATGCAATGTATGTTATATCAATGTTTATGATATGAATATGATGAATGCGCATGTAAGCTGATGAGATGTTTTGCTGAGGATAGATGAATCCTGGATGGCTGGAGATAAAATAATCTTGACAGCTGTCAGGGAAAGTGAATCTTGACTGCTGCTGAGGAGGGCAAGAATCTTTTGATCGTTGAGCATAAGAAGTCCTGGGACCACTGTTGGGGAATCAGGAGCTTGGGTTGTATGCCAATCTACTGGGGATTCCTGTCTTGAGGGGATCTTCACTGGAGAATATTCAAATATCCTGTGAGGAACCGAGAATGAGAGTCTTCATTCTGCTTGGGGATTGATAGTTGGAAGTTTTAGCTCCGCTGGGGATCTTGAAACTTGACTCTGAGGGGAATTAGATTCTGTAAGGCTCTCTGGCTGGGGAAATCAGCTTTGAGAAAGCTCTTGCTCTGCTGAGGATCCTGAAGTTAAACTCTGTTTGGGGAATTGAGAACTCAGGTTATATGCCACTTTGAGAATGAGAATCTTCATTCTGTTGGGGGTCAGAAATTGAGAGTGTACCAATCTTCTGAGGTGATGAGAATCTTCATGCTGTTAACGGTCAGAAACTGGGAGTATACCAATCTTCTGAGGTTTTAAGGATGAGAGTCTTCATTCTTGAGAGAAACAGATTTTTCAGTTGTCTGTTATCTTGTTGGTGGTTGTAATTTCCAGCAGGTGATGTGGGAATTTTTTTGATGATAACTACTCCAAAAGATGAAGGAACCTTTGATTACTACTCCAAAAGATGAAGGAACCTTGATGATTACTACTTCAAAAGATGAAGGAACCTTGATGATTACTACTTCAAAAGATGAAGGAACCTTGATGATTACTACTTCAAAAGATGAAGGAACCTTGATGATTACTACTTCAAAAGATGAAGGAACCTTGATGATTACTACTTCAAAAGATGAAGGAACCTTGATGATTACTACTTCAAAAGATGAAGGAACCTTGACGATTAATACTTCAAAAGATGAAGGAACCTTGATGATTACTACTTCAAAAGATGAAGGAACCTTGATGATTACTACTTCAAAAGATGAAGGAACCTTTGATTACTACTCCAAAATATGAAGGAACCTTGATGATTACTACTTCAAAAGATGAAGGAACCTTGATGATTACTACTTCAAAAGATGAAGGAACCTTGATGATTACTACTTCAAAAGATGAAGGAACCTTGATGATTACTACTTCAAAAGATGAAGGAACCTTGATGATTACTACTCCAAAAGATGAAGGAACCTTGATGATTACTACTTCAAAAGATGAAGGAACCTTGATGATTACTACTTCAAAAGATGAAGGAACCTTGATGATTACTACTTCAAAAGATGAAGGAACCTTGATGATTACTACTTCAAAAGATGAAGGAACCTTGATGATTACTACTCCAAAAGATGAAGGAACCTTGATGATTACTACTTCAAAAGATGAAGGAACCTTGATGATTACTACTTCAAAAGATGAAGGAACCTTGATGATTACTACTTGAAAAGATGAAGGAACCTTGATGATTACTACTCCAAAAGATGAAGGAACCTTGATGATTACTACTTCAAAAGATGAAGGAACCTTGACGATTACTACTTCAAAAGATGAAGGAATCTTGATCTATCGATCAATCTACATATGTTAAGAATGCTGTTGAAATGTAATTTGTTCTGGAGAATAAATTCTTGACAAATGTTGGGGAAATAAACCCATGACTGCAGGTCTGCTAGAGAGGTTTCATCACTGCCCCCAGTATCAGATGCATGTGATATCACCAGGAAACTTGGATTGTTCGTAACCCTTGAGATTGACATTCGAATGCCCCCAGTGATGGTGACGGAGACTTTCCCCAGGTTAATCTGCAATTGAGAGATTTTGTTGAAATCTTGACTGGACTGCCCCAGGTTAACTGAACTTTGAAAGATCTGTTGAAACCTTGACTGGACTGCCCCAGGTTAACTGAACTTTGAAAGATCTGTTGAAACCTTGACTGGACTGCCCCAGGTTAACTGAACTTTGAAAGATCTGTTGAAACCTTGACTGGACTGCCCCAGGTTAACTGAACTTTGAAAGATCTGTTGAAACCTTGACTGGACTGCCCCAAGTTAACTGAACTTTGAAATATCTGTTGAAACCTTGACTGGACTGCCCCAGATGTGCTGGATAGTGACATGTCATGCCCCTTTGTTGATAGGAGATTTGGAAGTGTCGTCCTTTTTGAAGTGATTTTGTTCACTGAGAGGGCTTTCGTTCATTGGATATTCATTGTGTGAATTTCTCCGCTGTCAAACAAATAGCCACATGCAAACAACGATATTCAAATAATGCAAAGTTTATGCTTGTCTCGAAGTTTTGAAAAATGCATTTTTTAGCAGAAAACTTTTTATAAGACAAATTCAACACAAGATTTAGAGCAAAGCCTTACAGGAGTCAGGATACCTTTTGTAACAGTATGCTTTCGAACTAACTCATGCTTCAATTAGGACTTTTGAAGGGTTGTAACGTGGCTTGGTTCACGGTTTAAGAAACAAAGGATAAAGGCTCAAAGTATATTTGTACCCACCCGCTCTTCATGATGTTCTTCAATCCTAAACTCAGTTAATTGTGCGTCGCACTCTATTTGAGTTTGGAATGACCTTTTGGGTGATGGTTCACCAGTTGAATTTTGGAAGACAGTCATCATCTCCTTTTTATTTTGCAACATTTTTCATGTTGTTGAGGATTTATAATGACCTCTTTCTTTTGATTTGTTATCCCTAACTTTTGCCTGACTGTTTCTGTTTTCGGGATTACAGTCAGCGGGATGCCCCAGCTTTCTTAAGCCTCCTTTATAGGTTTTGGCTCAGTGAGATTTTTCTTTTTTGAGAGATAATGACTGCCTATGTGATAGGGAACCATCACTGTCCTTTGATTCCAGAGGAATGCTTTTCTTTGACGTCGTTCGTTGTATTACGAACTGAGAGTTTGCGACTTCAATGTGCACCCCTTTTTTTTTTGAATTAACTGAGAGACTGCCCTGCCCCAGGTTTAAATTAAAGGTTTCAAATTGTTTAGAACAGAAAACTCCTACTTCTTTGGCTCGAAGGGGTTGACTAGGGTTATCTTCCTTATAACTCCAGTGTTTGGGAATTGAAAGAAATGCCTGTACATCATCAGCAAGGTCTGTTCAAAAGCATATTGTATGAGATTATGGTATTGTTTCGTCATCCTCCCTCTAAAGGCTTGCAGCTTTTTATCAAGAGTTAAATATCATAAAGAAAGCATAAGAGTAGTGAAAACGAATGGATGAATTCAAGACAAACATATGCAATGCATTAATGAAACAAAGTTTGACATTAATAGATAATTGTTTGAATGACAAAGAGATTACAACTTGAAAATTCAAAGAAACAAAGACGCTCTCAATGATTTGGCATAGGAGCAGTGATCACATTTGGAGTCTCCGGAGGGTCAAAACTTGATCTCCTCGGCATCAATCAAGTCTTGAATCTGGTTCTTCAAAGTCCAACAGCTGTCGGTGTCATGCCCAGGACTGTCAGAATGGTAGGCACATCTCACACTCGGGTTATACTTGGAAGAGGAAGTATCAGGATTTTGAGGAGGATCCTTTAGCGTGATTAACTTCAACTTCAGCAAATGTTGTAATGCTTGAAACAAAGGCATGTTGATGTCAGTATACTGCCTTTCTTGATATCTTACCATACGCCTCTTGCCCTGTTTTTGTTGAACAGTCATGGGATCAGAGATCAGGATTGCCCCTATATGTTGATCATGACGACTCTTTTGACCAGTCACTGCATTGGACTCTTTCTTTCCGTTGTAGGGAATTATCTGAGTATCTGAGGGTGTAGCTCCTTGGATCTTTCCACTTTTGATGCCAGCCTCGACCCTTTCACCGGTCAGTATTAGCTCAGTGAACCTGGCTGAGGAGCTTCCAATTAAGTGATTGAAGAAAGGCCCTGTCAAAGTTCCCATGAAGATGTCAATCAGCTCTCTGTCAGTTAAAGAGGGATGCACCCTACCAGCCAGATCTCTCCACCTTTGGGCATATCCTTTGAAGCTCTCATCGGAACCCATGGTCATGTTCTGCAATTGCACACGAGTTGGTGCAAGATCAGCATTGTACTGATACTGTTTGTAAAAAGCAGCAGCTAAGTCTTCCCAGGTGTGAATGTGAGAACTCTCCAATTGATAGAACCACTCGAGTTGAGCCCCTACCAAGCTTTCTTGGAATAAATGGATCCAAAGCCTTGGATCAGTCGTGTATGGTTGAATCTTGCGGGCATAAGACTTCAGGTGCATCTTAGGGCAAGAGACTCCATCATACAGGGCCAAGGTAGGGACTTTGAACTTTGGCGGGATGACCAATCCAGGAACTAAACCCATGTCTCCTAAATCCAAGCCAGGTATTTGTTGAATCTCCATAGCATTGAGGTGATCCTCCAACTGTTTGTACTTGTCATCAGCGAGAGGATATTGCTCTTCGGAATAGTCAGCTTCATCAATCTTTAAATTGTGGTCTTCTTCAAGACTGGCCCCTATGCTGGGTGGAGTTGAAAGGTCTTGGGTCTTAGGTCTTCTTCTCAAGTTCAGGATGCTGGATGCCTTCTTGGACTTCTTCTTCTTGTCTTTGAGAAGGAGAGTTGTCAGATCCTCTTGCCCTTTACCCATAGCCAGAAGCATTTGTTGGAATTGAGCGTTTTGAGCTTGGAGATCTTTCACCGTTTGTTCCATATCCATCTTACTGAAATAAACAGTAGGAAGATAAGGAGACCTGTATGGGAGAAACCTGTTATGCAATGATATGTATGATATATGTATGCAATGTTTTTAAGGATCTCTTGGGGTAAACACAAGAGAATGTTAGAGGTTGAACTTTGATCTTTGATTGGAGAACTTTGCACCGGTGGATGTCTTTCCACGAGAATCAAGCTCACCATGTCGAGTGGGTCATAGCCCCTGATTCAAGTTGTTGCACTTGATCTTTGATGGCATTTGTTTAGAGGGGAAACCTCTTACCCTTTGGTAGACGTCTGGTTCAACGTGACCCTGCATCAACATACCCTCGAGATCCTTGAAATGGTTAGTAAAAAATGCTATGGTATGATGTCATGATGTTATGTACATGTATGCAAAAGCAAGTAAGTGTATATACAGACAATCATATTCACACAAAGCAAAAAAGTCCTTAGGTTTAGGCTTGCATGGGGTTTGTAGGTAAGTACCCTTTTGAAGTTAGTTGGCTCATCTTGTCCTAAAAATAGAAATCGGGTTCTAAGGAGCTCAATATCATTGGATTATTTTCTGTGTTCATTGTTTTGGTTTAGCCACTTAACTGGCGACCAAAATATTCCAAGAAAACAACCCTCAATGAGTGTAGTATCGAGTATCTACCAACTTCGGACTGCACCAAAGTCGGTCATCTCACTACCCCTAAAAAGGCTAAGATGGTCAATTAAGGTTCTAAGAGTTCGTTAGTGCTTCATGACATCACTCAGCGGCCCCGTACTCTCCTTGATTGAACTCAAGGGTTATCGGTACTCACAAACATGTCGCACTAAAATAACTTACTGCTTCAACCATGTCGGTATACCCCGCACAGTTCCCTCACAGTTTTATTGTTATTTACCTAAAAAGGTGCCCCAAATCCAGATGTAGGATTTACAACAAACCCAAACAAGGACCCAAAAAGTAAAGCAATCAAAGCAAGAATGTAAAGGTGATCTAAACCCTAAGGTAACCCCACTTTTAAATTTATCCCCAGCAGAGTCGCCAGTTCTGTGATACGGTGGGAGAACTAACTTGAGGTTTTGCGTTTGTATTCGCACTTGTTCGGTTAAGCAAGATTCGCCACCGACTTTTTATTTTATCCTAAAGGAAAGGTTAAAAAGCACAGGAAAAACCTTTTGAGATGTTTCGTGGGTTCGGGGGGTAGATTATGAAAAGGGAAGGTATTAGCACCCTTTTCATCCATGGTTATCCATGGGCTCTTAGTTACTTGTTTTAGATCACTTGCCTTTTATTTTTGATTGCTTTGAAATGGTGGTGTGTGTGTGTGTTTGAAAATGCTTTGAAAAAGATGCCTTGTCTAGGCAACCGTTGTAACAATTCTTTACTCGAATGTTTTACAAAGGTGTTTGTCTTTTCGAAAAGATATTTCAATGTTTTTGAAAGTTGTTTGGAAATTGTATTTGGGAAGTGTGTTTTGAAAGTAGGCAAGTGTGTTTTGCAAGTTTGATCAAGTAACTAAGAGTTGTCTACCCCTAAATTTACTCAAAGATCTTTTCTATGTTTTAACCCTTTTAACAGTATTGTTCCACCATTGTATTTGGTGGACAATCTTGCGTTAGGATGTTAACGGGACGGGCGCGGGTCATCGTATAGACCATGAATGCAATGGTGCCAAGTGTCTTTGGCAATTTTGCTTGAAGGGACTATGATCATTTCATTTAGGCAACTTCGAAAGCGTCATCGAGGGACTATGATCATTTGATTTGTTTTTGTTTTGCCAAGGACACTCGACATGCAAGCATGGCCCATTTTGGAAGGCAACAAGAGGGATTACCCTGGGGGTGCAAGTGTGAATGGTGTATTGATTTTCATGCATTTGTCTTGTATTAGGTTATCTAGCGGTTGATTTTGAATCTTCGCATACAAACCCTAACTACTATACAGTATATAGAAAGCGATAAATTGCGGGAATTTAAAGTCTAAGTTATTACAAATAAGTATCCGGGGATGGGGGTACAAATATTTACAAATGTGGATGAGACTTAATAGGATAGTAGTGTCCAAATATATTTACAACCAAATCGAATCGCATTCTCAATGTAAAATGTAGCAATGTACAAGCATAAAAGATAAGCAAATGTATTGGTGAAAGTGTATGTGAATATTTACAAGTGATGCAAGATATTAACTTAATGCAAAATTAAGTATTTTGTTTACTCTTTTTTGTGTTTTTGTTAATATGTACAAACAAAAAGATTTAAGAAAAGAAATTGCTTAGGAAAATTCTATTTTTTATGTATTAATGCTTTTATGTATGAAAAAGATTTATTAAAGAGAGTTTTTAAGATAAAAATCTATTAACCTAATTAAATCTAATATTTATGTATTTTTCAAATGTAATAAAATAAAAGACAATTTTTTGGTGTAAAAATAATGTATTGTTTTATTTAACAAAAAAAGGTTAAGTTATAAAAAGAAAATAAGGGGATAAAATATAAAAAAAGATTGATTTTAAGAGTATAAAACATAAAAAGGTTGAATGGGCCTTAGGGTTGGTTCTTGGCCCACAACAAAATTTGTAAGAGAAACAAAAAAGGGGGGTGCGCCTGTTTTCTGAGATTGGGCTTAGGCTTTGCAAAAGGGGTCAGGCCCAAACGGTTTGTCACATTTTGCTTTAGGGTTTCATTAGTTTGTTTCATTTTTGTCTCAGAATTAGGTTTTCACCTTTGGAACGAACGGCGCCGCTTCTCCATTTTTGCTTCGTTGTCCTCTTCTTCTTCTCAAGCCATGGATTTTGAACAAAATTCCTCTTCGCCTAAAGCCACCCAACGCCACCGTCCATCACCTCCTCGCGTTTGTTCAAGCGGTGATAAAAAGAAAGGTAAAGATTTCTGTTCTTTCAAATTTTTTAGGGTTTCAGATCTCCATTCTTGCATGTGTTACTTTCGTGTTCTGATTTTTTTGATTATCAATATTTTCTGTATGAGGTGTGAGAAGAAAATAAAAGGAGTTATACCTTTGGGGTTCGTTGCTTGGAGAGGAGGAGAGGCGGACTTGGAGGCGCTTTAGGCGGCCGGAGGCGAGGGAGTACGATGACAAGGCTTGCTCTGTGGAAAACTGGTACTCGTATTTGCTTTTTTATGGTTTAATGATGAAGGTCTGAAAACCTAGCTCACTTGCTTCTGTCTTCTCTTTTGCTTGCTTGCTCTGATTGATTATTTGATGAAATGTTGATGTTGTCTGAATCTGAGCTTGCCTGCTTTGTCCTTCTCTTTGTCTTTGAGTGAGCTTCTGATTGCTAATGATATTGATTGCTGAGTATGGATTTGTTATTGTTAGCCCAATGATGAGGTTGCTCTGAGGGCTTTGTTGGTTATTTGGATGCTTCAGTGTTTGATTTCTTTTCCTCTTCTTCTGCTTGTCCCTGAGATGCTTGTTGATGTTGATTTTGAGTATTGCTTTTGTTGATGTTTATAACCCTATGATGAGGTTGCTCTGAGGGTGTGGTTGGTTTGAATGCTTCAAGGCTTGTATGCTTAACACAGTTTTTAAAGGTTGGTGAAGCAGGTTAGTTGGGGTTTCTGGTTTTGTGTAGTTTGACAGTTTACTTTTAGGCTTGTGGGCTTGAATGCTTCTAGACAGTTTTGAGGCTTGTTTCAGGGCTTATGCTTAGCTTGAATACTTGAGGCAAGCAGGTTGGTATGCAGGTTTTGATAGGCAGATTGATACATTTTGGTGGTTTGTTTATGGCTTGAATAAGGGCTTCTGTTTGAGGCTTGATAGGCTTGAACAGGTTTGGGGCTTTTGGTATTCTGAGTTTTCTTCAGTTTGTATGGCCTGCTGTTTATGCAGGTGAATGCTTCAAGGTTTGTGGCCTGCTGTTTATGCAGGTGAAGGCTTCAAGGTTTGCGGTTCTGCAGGTGAAGGCTTGTGGTTTGCTTGGTTGTTTGACTGTTTGACACAGTTTGTGTTGGAGGCAGTTTTGAATGTTACAGTTCAGTTTGTGTTATTTCTTGGTATTTTCTGCCTTTTTGTTTTAGATTGCAGATTGGGAGTTTGTGTGTATCCTTTGTGATATTCTGCCCTCTTTTTTGTACTGGTATATCTTTTGTTTTATATATCTTCCTAAGCCTAAGCCTGTAAGCCTCTCCACTTCTACTCTCTCTCTCTCTCTCTCTCTCTCTCTCTCTCTCTCTCTCTCTCTCTCTCTCTCTCTCTCTCTCTCTCTCTCTCTCTCTCTCTCTCTCTCTCTCTCTCTCTCTCTCTCTCTCTCTCTACAGATTAAAAAGCATTTTTATATTGCTTAAAACTGTCTTTACTCTGAAAAAGTGACTGGCTAAAAAATGATGAGAATTTGAATATTGCTTGCATATGTATCTTTCCTCTGTGTACTTTCCAGATTTCCTGCATATCTTGTGTACTTTGTTGACAGCTTTTTTTGGATAGCCTTTTGATAGCTTTTGGACAGTTTGGTTTTGACATTGGACTTGGTTTAGTTTCTTCAGTTTGCAATCAGTTCAGTTTGGACTTTGTGCATTGGTTTTGAAATTTTGAACTGTGCAATTTGTTTTTTGGCATATTCAGTAGCTGTTCAGTTTGCCTCTTTGGTTGACAATTTTGGAATTATGCAGCTTGTTTGACAATTTTGAATTTGTGCAATATTGTAGCTTTGTGCATTTCATATTTTATTTGCAAGCATATTTCTATCCCTCTTTGTGTACCAAGAGTTTTCTTGTGATTTGCAGAGAGGGTGAATAAACTGATTCCGGCCAGTTACTTTTAATGATGAATTTTAAATATCTGTCTGCCTTTTTATTTCATCTGCATTGACTTCTTTTCTTTTCTTTTTCTTTTTGCAGATAAAAGTCAGTTGAGCAAAGGATGAGTAGCAGATGAAGACTTAGGAAATTTTAGGATGTAGTTTTATTTCATTTTAATTATTTGTAATAATATTAATGTAAATGACTGTAAATGAATTTACAGTATTCAAATAATATCTGTAACAAACAATTCAAAATGAAATAAATAAGTCTTTTTTTGGTCATATTTCTCTTTTATTTCTCTTCAATTGTTTATTTAATTATTTATATTTCTTGAATTATAATAACTGGAATTTATCCAATAATTTTAACTTAGAAATGATAAATAATCAATAAACATTCGGCGTTCCGAATAATCCAAAACATTGCACAGTTAATCAAACAAACGTCCACATGTTTTTTCCTTTTACTGATTAGATCAAACACTGCAAATTCTCAATTCAAATACCTCATCTTTTATCCCATCTCAAATAAAATGCCTTAGCCTTTATCCCAGATGTTTAAACAGAAATTTTGAACCAATGTCAAAACAGTGTAACAACCAATTAAAACACTGTGGATTCAAAAACACTGTGGATTCAAACTCTTCTGAAACTGCGCGCGCAAAACCCTAATTCTTGACTTAACACCAAAGAAACGCCTGTCTGATCAAACTTTGAGCCAAACTCAACCAAACCCTAATAATTTGCTTGAACTGTTCCAGAGTCCATGAAAACCCTAATTTGGCTAGACTGACAAGAAAAATTTTGTTTGACTGATTCTTGAGCCAATCTGAAAAATCAGGAAAAGCCCGAAGCTGTGATTTCTTGTGGAAAAATAGGAGGGCAAATTTTGGGGTACAACAGACTCCCTTACCCGATCTCTCGGTCAAAAGACCGTGATTTCTCCTTCTTCAAGTTTTCTCGATGTTTACCTTTCCCTCTCGGCGGGATAAAAGACGTTCAGTGGCGACTTCATTGATGTCTCATCACGAGATGACGATTCCGCCAGGTGGTTTCATACGTGGATAAGATCTTTTGACTTCCGTCAAAGTAAACTTTGAAAAAATCAATTTTTGGACCAAGGTCGCCTTTGAGCTTTCATATGATACGTGTTATGAATTCAAGTTGCGTTTGAAGAATGGCATGGAAAAAGGGAAAGAAATATTAGTTTAGAAAAGGGAAATTTCGTTAAAAATCAAGGTTTATACGAGCTATTTGTTAATGCGCATGATTATAAAAAACCATTCATATATTCAACATCACTTGATTCTATTACATTACCATTACAATAATCATGAAGCCATTACATCATAACTCATTACATCAATACCTAGCTTGAATTTAATCCTAAAAATCATGTGTGCTCCAATTTCTTCAGTGTCGTAAATCCAATGTTCAAAACCCATCCATCCTTCATTACCAAACTTGCAAACTTTCTCAGAACCTGTCCAAAATACTTCAACCCTGCATAATTTCCATATGCATCATGTTCTAATATCAAACCAAAGATCTGCATCCAAGTCTACAAAAATTGATTAATATCCAAACAAACAAACATACACAATAAAGCGTATTGCTTCCCTGTTTCAGTAAAAAGTTACCATGTGCATGAAGCGGCATACACCTGTTCAATACTAGCTTAAGCAGGCTTCAGAACCAGTTCACTATTTTATCCATAATAAATTGCATATCCATTGAAAGGGTTCCCTACAGTGCATACAGTCCAAACAAAGTTCAAACCGGTTTACAGTGATTGCCCTTCATTGCTAAACTCGCGGCTGCATCATAACGTCACCTGTTATGCTGCTCTAATCAGAGCTATTTCATACCTGATCTTGACCATGTACTAACCTGCACCAGAACATTGTTAAAAAAATAAATAGCAAAGAATATCAGAGATTCAGTCAGGAAATATCAGAAGGAGAAGAGATTATGTTGCGTTCATCAATAAATCATCCCTGTTTAAATACTTTACATCAATTTTTATCAGAAATAGGCATCATAGAAAAACTATGAGGAAATTAGGAGAGTTTTATCGTGAAAAAATCAAATATCATAAATCCAGCTCATGTTTATAACAGAAATGTTCATATTCAAATCTTACCGTCCATTCCCTAACAGAAAACCAGAAAACATAACTAACCCTCACCTCTAACTAACAGAGCTAACTGAATTCCTAACTAAATCTAACAACCTCTAACCAACTTCTAACTGCAACCTAACAGACTGGCAGAAGTATAAAACAGAAAGAGGACTCACCATGAAAGCTCTCAGACTCATCTTTCCATTTTCTGTTTCATCACCTTCAAAAAATTCTCTGCACTGCAAATATTGATCATCTGCTGCAACCTTCATCAATCTTTAACCTCTCAACCTCCATCTCTACACTTCACTCACAGTCATCATCATACTTCACACCTTAAAACCACCATTTTTTCTCTCCAACCTCCCTCTCTGATTCATCATCTTCATCTCACTCCCTTCGTTCTTCTCTCTGCAATTTCAATCATCTTCCAGCTTCATCCTCATCTTCACACCCTCTCTCTGCATAATCCTCTCCCTTCTCTCATCTTCAACGATCATCAATAACAATCTTCATAGCAGAACCAACCTTCATCCTCTCAATGATTCAATATATATATCATAGACTGCAATTCAGACGCACACAGAAAGTTGAAGAAGAGGCAAAGATCACAGAAGACAAAGAAGGAATAAAAGTAAGAGCAAGAAGGAAATACCTGGAGTACACAACAACAATAATCGAGGTTTCCGTTTCTTTTTCCGCCACCGTGGGATCGTCATCGGAGCGACTCCAATAGGTACGTGGAACATTCTCTTCCATGCATCTTTTTTCTGTTCTCTCGTCATCAGTTAGTAAAGGACCGATTTCTGAATTAGAGCCCTAAGGTCTCATGGCTGGAAACAGTTTCATCGCCATGTAATTTAGGTTTTAGGTCTTGGATCTTCGTGCATTTTTTATTGATACAGAAAGAATTAGAAGAAGATAGAGAGAGAAATACGGAGGTATGAAGGAAATGGTGATGGATCGTAGGTTGAATCGCCGGTGAGATTGAATTTGGCACCATCTATTTGAAAAAGAAGAAAATCGGTGCACTGTTTCACAAGGAGGAAGAAGAAGAGAGTTTGCTTCATGGAGTTCAATAAACACCACATATAACTCTATTCCCTTTTTTTTTTGCACTAATTGGGTTAATTTATTATTATTTATTTTATCCATTGATGATAATAAGAAATCCGAAAAATGTGATGGTCTGAAATGGAGTTTGCTGGGTCGGACCACTTCCTGAAGTCCAATGCGTTTTTTGGAAACCTGGTGACAATTGCTACAAAAACAGCCTTTTGGTGACAATTACTGACACAACCAACATCATCGATGACTTTTAGGTTTATTTCTTCATGTTGATAGTCTTGGTTAAGGGCTGACACAACTGACATCATCGATGAATTTGGGGTTTATTTCTTCATGTTGATAGTCTTGGTTGAGGGCTGACACGACTGACATCATCGATGAATTTAGGGTTTATTTCTTCATGTTGATAGTCTTGGTTAAAGGCTGACACAACCAACATCATCAGTGAATTTGGGGTTTATTTCTTCATGTTGATAGTCTTGGTTGAGGGATGACACAACCGATATCATTAATGAATTTGGGGTTTATTTCTTCGTGTTGATAGTCTTGGTTGAGGGCTGACACAACCGACATCATTGATGAATTTGAGGTTTATTTCTTTATGTTGATAGTCTTAGTTGAGGGCTGACACAACTGACATCATTGATGAATTTGGGGTTTATTTTTTTCATGTTGATAGTCTTGGTTGAGGGCTGACACAACCGACATCATCGATGAATTTGGGGTTTATTTCTTTATGTTGATAGTCTTGGTTGAGGGCTGACACAACCGACGTCATCAGTGAATTTGGGGTTCATTTCTTCATGTTGATAGTCTTGGTCGAGGGCAGACACAACCGACGTTATCAGTGAATTTAGGGTTCATCATTCAAACCTAGCATATTTCATTTGGTTATTGAGTCTTGGTTGAGGGCTGACACAAACAACATCGTCTTTCCAAGTTCCAAAATATCTGATTTCAAGCTCGTAATATCTATCCTCTAGGTTGTGGTAGGTATACGAAAATCTTTGGCTCATTGCGTTAGCCTCGAAGCAGCAATAAGTTATCTTTCTCGGCGACATAATTCATTGTATCAGTCTCCATGCAGCAATGTATTATCAAACTTTGTTTTATTCATCCCCTAGGTTTTGAAGAATAGACAAAATCAAATCGAATCAAAACTTACTATATCAGTCTTCAAGCATTAGTAAGTCAACTTATTCAAAACTTATATTTTTGTAAATATGCAAAAGAATCTATAATCTCTTATATACTAACAATTTTATCTGCGTCGTTGTGTCTAAGTTAAAACAAAACTTTGGTTCAAATGCTGGTAAGATGATACACCATCATCTATGCCTACTCTTCATACCCATGAAAATGTTGTATAACATATTGTTGCAATTGGCTTTAAATAGAGAGTCCCCACCTTTAATTTTTATCCTAGAGGAAGGGAATATAAAGGAATAACTCTAAAGTTCAGAGATTCTAGATTTGAGGACTCGGTTCTAGACGAAGGAAAGGTGTTAGGCACCCCTTATCTATCTTGTTCGCAAGGATACTGGGTTTAGAAGTGCGATTTTAGGAAAAAGGATTTTTAATATTTTATTAGGAGAACTCGCCACAACTTTTGATTGTATGCCTACGTATCCTCTTAGGAGGAATCAGATTCCCAATTCGTAGTTCGCGGTTGATTTTTGTTTTTTATGAATTACAAAGATATTCACATTTCTCGCACGTTTAGTCTAGGTGTCATGCATAGCGGAGATTGTTAGACTAAACACGCTGTCGATTTGAATAAATTCGCAATTCTTTTTTAAGGTTGATTATTGAATCGATTTGTTTTTTAAAGTAAGTTTGTAATTGGTTAGATGTTTTTCAATATCTTAATTACTTAAAAGAGAACTTTATTTAAATGCATGCATGAAAATAAGCTTTAATGCAATTAACAAAAATTGTGTTTTAATGAATTTTAGAAAATTATGTAACAATAAATAATAAATATTCAAGTAATGTAAAATATGTAAAAATACATATAATAATAATTAAAATACAAAATATGATATATAATAAAATATATATGATTATAAAAAAATTGTTATTATAATAGAATAATTATTAAAATAAACAAGTATAACATATAATAACTATTATAATAAAATTAGAAAATATACAAAGTTAAAATGATAATATATATATATATATATATATATATATATATATATATATATATATATATATATATATATATATATATAGGGTGTGCAAAATATAGTATGGTAGTAAAAGATATTGAATTTAGTCCAAAAGGCTAGGGGATGTGTTTCATCTTTAATCAACAAAACAAAGGGGTGTCAATATAGTAGGGCCCTAGTCCAGATTTCAGACTAGGCCCAAATAAGGCTAAGGGGTGCTAATTATAATACAACAACAAAAATAAAAAGAAATGGGGTCATACTAGCATTGGGCTTAGCCCAACGTTGGTGTTTGAGGGATGCGAGCGGGTCGTGCAGGGGAGGTGCATGGTAGTATGGTGGGTGTGCGTGATTTGGATCGCTTGATCTAAATCATGTGATGATGGTTGAGGGTTTACAATAGGCATGATGGGACGACTCGCATAGAATCGTGTGACATTATATTTTCTTTTTACAAAGAAACAGAAAAAACAATTCATTATCTCTTTCTCTCTCAGCCTTTCCTCTCTCTTCTTTCTCTTTGCAATCAACACAGAAGCCTTATCTTTTTCAACGACGCTCAAATTTTTCCTCTCTTCGACGCCATGATACTAATCTAAATGGGTAATTCTCATTCAGAAATGGCCCAATATTTCTTTAATAGCATACACCTCCTATTTAATTTGAAATGGAACCTATACAAACTTAATGGGTCATCAGATATTGATGGTCCATTTTGTACCAATACACCCCTCTTTAATTTTAAACACCCTCCCCATAAAACTATATAGTATAATTTATTTAAATAGAACCCTAAATATGATATAAGGGTAGGGAAAATTTAGAATATGACACATATCCTTATAATTTATTGGACAAATTTTGGGGTCTTCCATTATTTAATAAACTTCCGATCAGAGTGTGTGAGACCTGTGTATTCTCACACTATTCAATTGAAAGGTGATTAAATAGGGGGTATTGTCATACCCCAAAATTGTCCTATCATTACAATGGTCATATTGTTATTAGATAAGTAAATTGTATCGTGTAAGTTTTATTTCTATGGGGGTTTAAAACAAGGAAGAGAGGTGTATTGATCTAAAATGGACCATCAATATCTGATGACTCATTAAGGCTTTATTCATTTTTTGAGAAGGGTGCATTTTTATAGAGAGAGGTGCACGCTTTGAACCAATTGAGGCCCATATAGGGTCACATTTTTGAAGGTTCGGCTTTTTTTATGATTAGTAGTCAATTTCTGACTTCTTCTTATTCAATTATGCTAATTACTATTGTTAGTAATATAATTACTATTATTAATATTAATTATTATTTTTATATTGATTACTATTATTATTTTCGTATATTATGTACATTATTATTATTATTATTATTATTATTATTATTATTATTATTATTATTATTATTATTATTATTATTATTATTAACTATTATATTATAACTTAATTACAAATTGTGTTTTGTTAAGTGGACAAAAACATTTGACTAAAGAAGCCTCAACTTAATTGCGTGGTCCATTTTCCAAGCCCAAGATTGAAATGTTCACAGTCCAAAACAAAAAAATGCATGTTTCAAAAATGTTAACTGTAAAAATCAGGGAAAGAAAAACGCCTGTTTTAATTTTGCAACGGATACTGTTTGAATCAAACTTATCAAATCTTTATACATTTAATTTTCCAGAACATAGCAGAACCAATACAGAAATAAATCTTTATTCATCAAATCATCAAACTGTATAATAAAATCGAATCAAATCTTTTGCAAAAAGTCTTAATACAAATCAATACAAAATTGGATCAAATCTTTACTAATTCGTAAACAGAATCAATGCAAAGTTACAAACAAATCAAATCGTATCAACATCTAAACTAATTTCCCTAATCAAATCTAAAAATAACGTCAATCACAATTGTCTCCTAAATAATCTAAGTCCTAAACACTATAAAAACATAAGTGATCTAAGGTAGAAGAAAAGAAATTTTTTTACAGAAAAGGGGGGATTTTGTAGAGGAGAAATTGGACGAAAAGAGAAAAGAATTGACAGAAAGAATAACAGAGAAGAATGAGGCTCAATGGCTGCCTTGCTCACCGCCGCTTCGTGCAAACCTAGGGTTTCAACATCTGAAACCCTAGCTTGTCTTTGTTGCACCGTCATGACTCCTTCCATCACCACCATCGTCCATCCCCTACAAAATAGAAAGGAGGAGAAGAGATCAGAAACTCAGACCCAAATGCGGAGAAGCACAGAGATTCACGGCACAGACGGTAAGAACTTAGCTTTCTTTTGTTTTGATCATTTTTAATGTGGTTGTGATTCTAAAGATTGGGTTTAGGGTTTGGGGTTATTATGGTATCAGAGAGGGATATGGACGATTGGCGTCGCTGCCGCTTAGGGTTTTGTTTGGAGTAAGAAGAGAGAGATGAAAGACAGGATGAGAGAGAATGAGTGAAGAGAGAGAGAGAGAGAGAGAGAGAGAGAGAGAGAGAGAGAGAGAGAGAGAGAGAGAGAGAGAGAGAGAAACTGAAATGAAATGAAAATTGAATAAAAGTGGAAAATATATCTTTGTTGGGATCTAGTACGCGCATGCCTATGATCGTTACTATACTCCTTCAATCATACCCGCATGATCTCAATGCATTTTGGGCCAAGCCCATTGCTAAAGCCACCCTCTGTTTTTATTTTGCTAGCACGCTCAAAATTACACCCCGGCCTTATGGGCCAAGTCCAATATTTGGACTTGGACCCTTACTCTTACACACCCCCTATTTTTGCTAACTTATTCAAATCTTCACCCCCTGCATTGAGCCTGAATTCAATATCTGAATTTAGGACCCTGTCATATACATCATCCTATTTTACTAGCCCAATATAATTCATACCCCCCTGTGTTTTTTAATTTAATTATTTTTTTATTTATAAGTTTTATATTTTATATTTTAATATATTTATAAATTATAATATTATACTTATTATTATTAAATCAAATATTATATTTTCTAAAACTCATCCAAAATATTTTATTTATTTATTGCATTAAATCATTTTTTGTCATGCATTAATAAAGACATTTTACAATCAATACATTAAAAAAATATTTAACCAACACCAAACCTTTTTTCATAATCAAATTAAATTCAATAATTAATTTTCAAAAAAGGATTACGAATATATTCTAATCGACTGCACACTTTTGTCCATAAAAATCTGCTATTCACACACCCGAATTAAGTATAAGGGGAATTCAAATATCTTCGTAATCCATAAAAAATACCAACCCATACGAACTATGATTTGGGACTCTGATTCCTCATAAGAGGATACGTAGGCATGCGACTTAAAGATCGTGGCAAGTTCCCCAGATAAAAATTAAAACCCTATTCTTAAAGATCGCACTTCTAACCCTAGTATCCTTGTGAACAAGATAGATGAGGGGTGCCTAACACCTTCCCTTCATCTAGAAACGAGTCCAAAAACCTAAAATATCTAACTTATTTAGGGTTACTCCTTTATATTCCCTTCCTTATGATAATAATTAAGGGTGGCGACTTTATATTTTAAAACCAGTTACAACACACCATCGTCGTACTGTGATGGCAAAACACCTAGCTCGCGATAGTAGGTTCACGTCGCAAAGCTAAGATCCAAAATTGAGACCTAAGCTCCACTCTCCGCTCGAAAATCAACCTCATCCATTCGACAAGTTCCCTGCATTGTCGAACAATAATACCGTCGAGCAAAAACCCCAAAGAACCCTTAGCATAAATAGCAAAAATAAACGTCTCAAGCTGAAGAGCATACAAACATGCAAAGCTTAACAAAGGCAATAAATACAAGTTATACGCAAGATACTAAAAATGAAGTTAAGCTAAAACGGCCGCAAGAGCCGAAATTTTCAAAATATTACATAAGTTGGGCAAAGCCCCCATCCAAAAAAAATCATGACAAAAATATGGCACGCTAACTGGACAAACACAAAACGAGTCAAAACTTGATCAATTATGAAATTCTGGCAGCAGATACTCAATGTCACAGTGAATGTTATGACACCGTATCTGACTTTCTATAAGACAGTAAATAGAAAAACAGTAAATAACAGTCAATTGTTTACCCAGTTCAGTGTGAAACAACACCTACTCTGGGGGCTACCAAGCCAGGGAGGAAATCCACTATAAGAGATATTAATTCAGGAATAAACCAACCAGTTTATCTCCTTCACTTAAGACCTACCCAATGCAACTTCAATCTAAGTTCAACTTAAACCTGAGTTCCTACTCACTCCCCCTCAATCACAGCAGTGATACTAAACAATTGACTAATGAAATAATGAAGACACTCTTCAGAACATACACTTGATTATGCTTCACAGCTTTTAATCAAGTAACACAAACACTCGTGCTTCAAAGCTTTGAGTGATACATAAACCTAACTTGACCTTGCTTCAAAGCTTTAGTCAAGAGACACAAACACTCTTGCTTCAAAGCTTTGAGTGATACACAACCCTTACAATCAAAACCTATTCCAAGTCACTTATCACAATGATACTTGCTTGGATTACAGTAGTTAAAACTATATAGCCCCAAGTTGTTCTTTTGTCTAAGAGTTAATTTCCAATCAGCTTTCCTGTTGAATATATATATGCAACTGTTTCTTCAGTTAGGGCTTCTACGAAAAGCTAGGGTTAATTAGGGTTAACCTCAAGACTTGGTCACAAGACTTTATCAACCAGATTAGGGTTGAGCTCAGTTAACCTAAAGTCCACGTGAGATTCTATTTTGGAATGTATGAACCAAATTCCTGAAAAATCTCAGAATTAACCAAACTGCATAACTGTTAGATCAGTACAGGATGTCTTAACATCTGTTATGACAACAGAAATACTGTTTACTGATTTTGGTAGAAAGTAATAAATGTGATCATTGCAAAATGCTCAGATACACACTCATAAATAGCAGCTTCTATATGCCATTCTTTTTCTGCATAAAGTACCTAATAATCCAGAATGTTATGACATCAGTCATGACATTCACACACCTGATTTTACCAAAAATACATGCCAATAACTAAACACTTACAAATTATCGGGCCTATGCTCCTCTTGGTTGGGCTCCATCTCCCCTTCCTCCTCTTTGCCACTGCCAGTGAAGATGTCTGGGGCAACAATCTAGCCATCAACCACCTTATGCAAGAACCTGATAACATCAGTGACAAGCTCGAGCTCGGGATTCCTGACTTTAAGTTGATCCACCGTGTTATCAAAACTAACCTTAATAGTCTTTAAGAAATCCTCCCCGAGTCCTCAAATGCGGGCAATAAGCTCGGCATGGGTCTTTAACGTCTTCAAATCGTCACCCTTGTCCTTAGCAGGCGTTGCAACAAAATCCAAGGAAGTGACCATGTCCTCGATACTTTTCTTCTTGGTGGCATAAACATCCGTCAGGTTAAACATATCCTTGGTCAGCATGACCAACTCCACATTCTTCCCATCCAGCTCCTCTTTCTTCTCGGACTTCAACTTGGCCAGAATCTCCTCGAAATTCGCGATGATGTCCTGAGCTTTCTTCGCCTCCTTAGCTGAGGAGGTCCCCTCGTCGGTATAGACCACGACCTTCCTAGGACCCTCAACAGAGCAACAACATCTTGAGCCAAAATCTTTCTCTTGCTTGATTAATTGAGAACTTCAAGGTGTAGGGATTCTGCCTGAGGAACAGTCATGGAGGGATCTTATTTAAAGTAACCACTGTGAAGAAAGCAAGGAGGCAGCTCATACTTGTCCAAAACCTCCTCCCCAGTCAGATTTATAGGTTCGTCGACCACGCGGTGACACTTCCTAGCCGAGGTAACCTGTTGAGAGGGATACTGTTTGTCGATGTGGGAGGTATATGAGGTCCTCGACCCGGACGGAGGCGGAAGCATAATCTCACCCAGGAGGATCTTGGGAATTTTGTTCGACTCCTTCACTTAGTTTGTTGCGGCCATCTTGATCATACGCTCCTGAAGATTCGACATTTCACCTGCGACAAGCAACAGACACAGATCAGTAAAAGAGAAAAGCAAATGCAAACAAGTAAATAAGAAAGACAACTACCTAATCAAGTGAAAGGGCATGGAAAGGCACGAGGACGATGCCCTCGACCAAAACCCTTACTCAATTTTAACGAAAACGTGAGGAAACCTTCTTCGTCTGGGAGTCTCAACCTCCCCGACATGCGAACCCATTAACCTCACGGGAAAGAGGCTCCTCGGCGTATAAACTATAAACTTCGATTGGAGTTCATCAGAGATTCATACCAATCACCAAAAAATGGTTAAAACTCATGAGTATCACCGGTACCAGGCTTACTCGTCGTCATAATAGCGACACCAGAACTAACCAAAATCAGAAATCCTAACTCGCCTATACACGACACTATCGGCCTCACCGGTGCTAACATTTGAAAAGTGGCCCAGCCACCGTCAAACACCAACATCCACCGGAGCGACACTCACTCTTACAACTTTTGCAATATCAACATTCATTTTAACATGATTCAAACTAATCCTAACACAAAGAAAGAAGAAAACAAAAGCTTACTTGTTTGATGAAGGAGAAACAAAGAACAAAGGTGGTCCAACAATGGTGGTTATAGAGGCGACAACAACTGGTTCCCAGAAGTCAGAAAGAGTATGAGAGTGGAGGTATGCGAAAACAGGAAATGGTTTTCCTTCTCTCCTATTTATAGACCGGCTCATAGTCACGTGCGGCGTTCAGAAGCCTAGAGGAACGAACAATTATCATTAACCCTAGCCCCCTAGCCATCATTACACATTTAATGCGACATCTGGCTCTAGAAAGACAAGCCCTTCACTTTCCCTCACGAGTAAGGCCTCGAGGAAACCAAGTAACGAGTCTACAAGCAACATGGAAAAGCGAGCAAAACCAATCGCTCCCCACTGGCACAAAACCGACTAGGATCCTGGCACGAAGCATCCCCGTTTTCGATCAACAGACACAAACAAAGCAGTTTCTCCTTGACGCACATACTGACTCTAAGTCATTACTCATATGCCCAAAAGCATCGACTTGGGGGCTCATGTTCTGGATTAGGCCAGTGGCTAAGCATGACCCAATCCACTCCTACGTCCAGGACGTCCTAAAAGCATTGGCCCAACCGACTAGGGCTAATGGGGGGGGGGGGGGAGGGGCACATCTCAGTGGTCGATTGACCCCATGATCTACAAGAACACGACTACCTTGACCATATCTCTGCCCGCGATAATGACTAGTTTCACTCTACCCGTGAGACGCGAAACAACTTTCCAGGATGACGAGCACGAGTTGCCCGTCTCTGCTTTCATGCAGAAATTCAGGCAGTTATCTATTCTTGGGCCTGGTTCTGGATGCCCATCCTATAATAGGAACCAATGACCAAGCACTGGGGTACTATAAATACTCTCACACTTGTGAGGGTCAAATATTCTATTCCAAAATATTTCTTTCTCTCAAGTATCTCTGTACTCTTATTTACTTGAGCATCAGATTACCTTGCACGTACACCCCATTCTCTCTGTCAAATGAGCACTACAGACGCAACTACCGGCCAATTACAGGTTCTGATCACCGGTAAGATCACCATCATTAGAGAGATTGTTTGACTGAGTCTGAAATCATGTGATCCCACCAAATATCCTTTGACATTAGATGTTGTCTTTCAAAGATCGACTTTGACATTTTGATCTCCAAGCATAACAATTTAATCACCACTTTTGACGACGACTTCATTTTCGTGTCTTATCATCATTATAACCAAATAGTGTTGATCACCACTTCAGATGAAAACTTCACTTCGTAGTGTTATCATCATCAAAATCAAATATATCAATGTATTGTTACAATCATTATACTTGCAAGCACATAGATCCACACAACAAAACTCTAATAAAAAATATAGAATTTAAACCATCGTCAGATAAAACTCTAAGTACAATACCAACATTCAATGCACACACTTCTAACTCTAAAATGCCTCTGATCTCTGATAGTATTTAACTTGAGTGTTAGAGTATTTGAATGTACACCTCCTCTTCCGGACCAAATTGTCAATTGTGCAATCATCCACCATTTCACCATCGACATCGTGAACTTAAGTTCTTAACGAGAACACCAACTAAACGATTCAATCAACCAACTTACAAATTTGAAATGATTAATATTCATTCACTAATAATAATTTATAATAATAGTGCAAAGTCTATTAAAAAGCTAAAAAAAATTATCCCTATTTAAATAGGTTATTTCAACATTATAATTATATTTTAATATATTAAAAATTCTTATTTTACAACATTTATGAAATAAAAAAAAAATCAACTTTTATGTAAATTAAATAACACGGTGACACACAATGAAACATTAATGATTTTTTACAAAATGTGTTTTATTATTAAAACCTCTGTTTCATAATAATTGTATCATTTGAGATTTGAGTTTTATGTAGTTTTAAAAGAAATAATTAAAAGTGTTGATTTTAATAATAAAATTAGTATTATTTGTTAAAATATTTTTATTTATTATAGTTAATAGATCAGTTGAAAAATATAAAAATTAATAAATAAAAATATAATAATGAAAAAAATAAATATTATATTAATATTCTAAATAAAAATTTATTTTAAAACATAAAAAAAGTGCAAATGAAACATGGAATGATTACTGTTACCAAAAAAAATTGAAATAGCAATAAAAAGTAACAGTGTCGAGTAATAATGAAAACAATTTTACATTACAAAAATAGAAATAAATATTGACGAGAGGACAAAAAAAGTAGAACAGCTATACATTTGCGTGGAAAAAAGTTTCAGCGTTTTTGACAAAACAATTTGTGTAGACTTTGGACCATGAATGAGTCTTCCTGGATATTCATTCAAAGACCATTCAAATTCAATTCAATATCAACCACTTTCATTATTATTTATATCAATTCTAATTATTTATTGTTTCTCTCTTTCTGTTATTCTTCTCTCAATTTCCTCTTCTCCCAAAGGTATGCTATCTCTTCTCTCTTTTAGTCAAGTCAATTTACCATACTTGCATTCAGTTTTTCACTCTTTTATGTGTTTAACATATAATTACAAACTTTCTAACACTCAAACCTCTGGAAAAAAAATATGTCTCTGTTCGTGTCACTTGTGATTAATTAATTAATTTTTTAAATTGTTACTGGTGTCGCTGTGTTAGTGTCAGTTGTGTTAATGGCGTCATAGATTAGAAATCAAATGTAGACCTAATGCTTATTTGTGTAGAAATTATGATGTGGATTTGATGAGTTTCTTTTATTCATACTTGATTTAGGTACTTGAAATTGAAGTGTAACTGGTATGGAAGAATGAAGAAGGTTATGTGATTATTGTACTGATTTTATTTGTTGTTATTGTTTCATGGGAGAAGAAGGGGTTTTATTTTTTAGACTAGTTGTGTCCCGACGAGGTGATGGTGCTTGATTTGTTGATTTCTGGTCCTGCTTCGGAAGCTATTTCTCAAATTATAGATTCGGTTTCTGAGTTTGTGTATTCTGTTGACAATGTTCTTGTGAAGAAGGATATTTTTAAGGAACTTGCAGAATATTTGCAAAGAATTGAACCTATTTTGAAGCAGTTAAGGAGGGAAAAGGTTAGTGATTCTGAGACATTCAACCATGCCATTGAGATTCTGAATCGTGAAATCAAAGAAGCGAAGAAACTGGTTCAAGAATGTAGTAAGAAGAGCAAGGTGTATCTTTTAGTGAACTGTAGAACTGTTGTTAAGCGCTTGAAACATAATACGGGTGAGATCAGTAGGGCGCTAGGTCTTCTTCCTTTGGCTACGTCGGGTCTTTCGGCAGGAATAGTTGAAGAAATTAACAAGTTATGTGACAATATGCAGGAAGCTGAGTTTAAGGCAGCTGTATCGGAAGAGGAGATTTTAGAGAAAATCGAGGCAGGAATACAAGAAAAGAATTTCGACCGCTCCTATGCAAATAATTTGCTGCATCTCATTGCAGATGCTGTTGGGATTACAAAAGAGCGGTCGGAGTTAAAAAAAGAGCTCGAAGAGTTTAAAAATGAAATTGAAAACGAGAAAGATCGGGCTGAAGCCATACAGATGGATCAAATCATCGCTTTGTTGGAAAGGTCTGATGCAGCTTCATCAACTAAGGAAAAGGAGCTCAAGTACTTTGCGAAACGTAATTCTTTGGGTACTCAAACCTTGGAGCCTTTACATTCCTTTTATTGCCAGATTACAGGCGATGTTATGGTTGACCCTGTGGAAATTTCGTCGGGGCAAACATTTGAGCGAAGTGCAATTGAAAAGTGGTTTGCGGAAGGACACAAAAAGTGTCCTCTGACTTCCATTACTTTAGACACATTGGTTTTGAGACCTAACAAAACCTTGAAACAATCAATAGAAGAATGGAAAGATAGAAATACTATGATTACAATTGCTTCACTGAAAGAAAAAATCCAGTCTGGAGATGAAGTTGGAGTATTAAGTTGTTTGCAAACTCTTCATGATTTGTGCGAACAGAAAGATCAGCACAGAGAATGGGTGGTACTGGAGAATTATATACCTGTTCTTATCCAAATTCTTGCTGAAAAACACCGAGATAAAAGGAACCGTGTCCTTCGCATCCTTTGCATGCTGGTGAAGGATAATGAAGATGCCAGGGTACTTAATTAGTAGCCTTTAAGTGTACTTTAACTTTTTTTTTGAATAGTCCTTTAGTTCTATTTTAATTAAACATGCAAATACCCTCCATAAATATGTGAAATTTCATAGATATTTTCCCCTAACTCGGTTGACTTTTCAGGAAAGAATTGCAAGTGTTGATAATGCAATCGAGTCTATTGTCCATTCTCTTGGGCGTCGTTTGGGAGAAGGGAAGTTGGCAGTGAAATTACTATTGGAACTATCCAAATATGATTTTTTAAGAGAACGCATTGGAAAAGTTCAAGGTTGCATACTACTATTGGTGACAATGTCTAGCAGTGAGGACAATCAAGCTGCCACAGATACAATGGAGTTACTGGAAACGCTTTCGTACTCTGATCAGAATGTTATACTGATGGCAAAGGCAAATTATTTCAAGCATTTATTGCAGCGTCTCTCCACAGGTTTATCTTGAACCTTCAATTTTGAGTTCGTGTATCCGGTGACAGGCACAAGCCTTTAAATAATATATTTTTTTTTATGCAGGAACAGATGATGTGAAGATGGTTATGGTCAAAATGTTAGCAGAAATGGAGTCAACAGACCACAATAAGGAGGTCTTGTTTGACAACGGTATCCTGGCTCCTCTCCTTCACTTAGTCTCACATAACGATGTTCAGATGAAATTAGCTGCTCTTAAAGCTCTTCAGAATCTATCTAGTTTAAAGAAAAATGGACTCGAAATGATCCGACAAGGTGCAGCACGCCTATTATTTGGCATTCTTTTCCAGCACAACCTTCCTTCCTCAGTTTTGTGTGAACATGTAGCTCCCATAATTATGCAACTTGCTGAGTCTACCATCTCTCAGGATACACAGACACCGGTTTCATTGTTAGAATCTGACGAAGAAGTTTTAAACCTTTTTTCTCTAGTTAGCTACATTCAGCCTGATGTGCGACAATATATTATCCAGACTTTTTATGCATTGTGTCAGTCGCCTTCCGCTTCATATATCAGGAACAAGCTAAGAGAGGTAAGCATCTAGCTTGAACTAAAAACACACATCACAGATGGAAATTCTTTTTCTTCTGAAACACTAGTCTACTTATGTATTTGCAGTGTCCATCGGTTCTAGTATTGGTCAAGTTGTTTGAGAATGAAAATCTAATTCTTCGAGCAAGTGCTGTGAAGCTGTTTTCTTGCCTGGTCGAAAGTTCTGATGAAGCCACCATACTGGAACATGTGAATCAGAAGTGTATTAATACTTTACTCCAGATCCTGAAACCTCCATCTGATGACGAGGAAATTGTTTCTGCTATGGGAATAATATGCTATCTTCCGAAAATTCCACAAATCACTCAGTGGCTTTTGGATGCCGGGGCACTGCCAATCATTTGTAAGTATATCCAACAAGGGAAGGACAAAGATCTCCTAAAGAGTAAACTGGTAGAGAATTCTGTTGGTGCGTTATGTCGGTTTACAGTTCCAACAAACTTGGAATGGCAAAAGAGTGCGTCCGAAATTGGGATTATAACTGTTTTAGTACAGTTGCTTGAAAGTGGAACTGCTCCAACAAAACAGCTAGCAGCACTCTCCCTAACTCAATTTTCTAAAAGCTCAAACGAACTAAGCGTTCCAGTACCGAAGCGGAGGGGATTTTGGTGCTTCTCAGCTCAAGCAGAAGCGGGATGCTTAGTTCATGGTGGTATATGCACTGTGGAGTCATCATTTTGCCTTTTGGAGGCTGATGCAGTGAGACCACTAGCCAAGACTCTTGGAGAATCTGATCCTGGAGTGTGTGAGACTTCTTTAGACGCTCTTCTAACTTTAATCGAAGGAGAAAAGCTGCAGAATGGTAGTAAAGTGCTTGGAGATGAAAATGTCATACCATTGATGATAAGATTTCTCACTTCTCCTTCCCCCGGATTGCAAGAAAAGTCTCTTAATGCTTTGGAAAGAATTTTCCAGCTATTTGAGTTCAAACAGAAATATGGAGCTTCAGCTCAAATGCCTCTGGTTGACTTAACTCAGCGGGGTAATGGTAGCGTTAAATCTTTGGCAGCTCGAATATTAGCACATTTGAATGTGCTACACGATCAATCTTCATTTTTCTAAAGAGTGTTGATTCAATTAAAACGTACCGAGGAGCAAAGTTAAGTTAACTAACCATCGGGTTCAATCTTCCCTTGATCCTGTGACCATGGCATGACAAAAACCGTCGCAAACTACAAGCTTAAACAGGAAATGGGATTTTTTGACAGAGAAAATTACTTCCATCTGTGCAGCAGCATGATGATGTTGTAGCTTTGCATTGATCTGTATCTCATTGAGAATCATATAGATATTATATTCTAAGTGTGTTCATCTAAAATTAGACTATTGTTGTATTAAGATAGAATCACCATTGGACATGTAGGGATTTAGTTAGGGCCAGTATTATACGCCCCAAATATCTTTGTACATTTCAGGATTGTCTAAATACTGGTGTAAAAAATAAAATCTCTTTCTCCAATGATTGTATTCTTTGTTATGATAAACTCATTGTTTTGTGATTCTTCTTATAGTATAAAAATGTTATGTTTATTATATTGGTTATTGGTCTAACTCCATAATAATAAGAGCTATGTAGAATTGACACGTTTTCAGACCTATACCGACATTTGTGATTATATATATTTATTTATATTTTTCAAATTATTACAGAGTTTATCCTATCCAACAAAGACATGCATCAAATATTTATATGATTTCATGAAAACTTAAGACAAGCAGGTTTCGTGGTGTAGTTGGTTATCACGTCAGTCTAACACACTGAAGGTCTCCGGTTCGAGTCCGGGCGAAGCCACTTTTTCATTTCCGGTTTTTTTTATTCTATAAGACTTTTCAACTTCCATTTAAGGTAGTTTTTTTGTGGTTCGGAAAAGTTTCATTGCATGGATATTCTTCTTCCTCTTTCTTTGGTCGTTGTCTTTTCTTGACACAGACACTATCCTTAAATTCAGTTTCATCTTTGCACTGTGACTGTTGCCGAAGATGGAGAGAAGAAGAAGAACAAAAGAGGATTTAGCATCCTTAATGCGCAAATCATGGTACCATCTAAGGTTATCTGTTCGTCATCCATCTAGGGTTCCAACATGGGATGCAATCATCCTCACTGCTGCAAGCCCAGAACAAGCCCATCTCTACAATTACCAGCTCAATCGGGCCAAACGTATGGGCCGGATCTCTTCTTCCACTCTCACTCTCGCCGTTCCGGATCCTCTCGGCTGCCGGATTGGTTCCGGTGCGGCTACTCTTAATGCTCTAAATGCTCTTGCTCTTCATTATGGTACTGGTGCAGATAATGTGCTTGATGAAAAGCATGTGCTGTTGCTTCATGCTGGTGGTGATTCGAAGAGAGTTCCTTGGGCTAATCCTATGGGGAAAGTGTTTCTTCCTCTTCCTTTCTTGGCTTCTGATGAACCTGATGGGCCTGTTCCTCTTCTGTTTGATCATATTCTTGCTATTGCTTCTTGTGCTAGACAAGCTTTTGGAGATCATGGTTAGTTTTATATGCATTTATTCTTCAATTTGTCTTTTTCTTCAATTTAGTTCTTGCTGCTGATATAGTGGGAATTAACACTTATGGAACTGCTTGAGAGAATGTATGGAAATAGCTTATATTTATAAATAGCTTATGCCATTTATAAATCGTTTTCACAAGCTTTGAAGCATAGCCATTTCTGGAATTAGGGTGGTGTCCAACACTAGTAAGATATGACATTGGTATGACATGTGTCAAATGATAAGTGTCTCAAATAAGATTGTTTCTTCTTTTGCTTTAACGCTCATTTGGTCGGTGTCTGTACTCGTACACAACTTCGGAAATCTAAAGCATAATGAATTTTTTCTTTGTTTCGACATATCTTATACATTCTTTGAACAAGTCTGAGACACATCTACAACGATATAAATATGTGGCGAAACAATGCTAGTCATCAAAGAGTATATGAATAAATCAAATGTTCAATTTAGATGCACGCATATATATTTGGATTCTATTTTTTTAAATTAAAAAAATATATGTAACGATGTTGGTGTTTTACATAAGCAGTGGCGACATAACTGTGTCATGTCATGTGTCCGTGTTGGATTTTGTTTCATAGTTTATAAGCTCTTCAAGAGGGTTTTGAAAATAACTTCTAGCTTATAGGAAAAATAATTTAACTCCATTTAATCTTTTGTTATAAAATACTCCCTCTGTTTCAAAATGAGTGTCGTTTTAAGGAAAATAAATTGTTTCAAAATGAATGTCATTCTCACTTTTCAATGTAGTAATATTGTTATTTTTCCAATTATATCCCTCAATTATTAGTCTATACACTATTTCCAACACATTAGTAAGGCTAATTTAGTAAAAATGCAATGTCTTACGACAACATTATTGCATTTCTTAATCCGTGTGCAAAAACCTTAAACGACACTCATTTTGAAATAGAGGGAGTAGCTTATACAAAAGTGTTTATCATGCTATAAACTGTAATTTAAGTTGTTTAGTCAAATAGGTCCATTCATATTTAATTTGTCTTTCTTGTGTGTAGGAAAAAAATAAAACATTAATTTAATGACAATGTCGTTATTCAATTGATTCTTTGAACTGTTGTTACAGGTGGAGTGCTGACTATGACTGGTGATGTTCTTCCTTGTTTTGATGCATCTGTTATGACTCTTCCAGAGGACACTTCTTGCATCATCACTGTTCCAATCACCCTTGATGTTGCTTCTAATCATGGAGTAATTGTTGCAGCTGAAACTCAAGTACAGTCTAATCAAAATTATGCACTCAGTTTAGTGGACAATTTATTACAGAAACCTACTGTAGATGAGCTCGTTCAAAGCAAGGCAGTTTTAGTTGATGGTAGAACATTACTTGATACTGGTATAATAGCTGTTAGAGGTAAGGCGTGGTTGGACCTTGTTACACTTGCTTGTTCCTCTCAGGAAATGATTTCAGACCTCATAAGAAGCGGAAACGAGGTATTGTATGGTTGGTATACAATTGGTTCTGTATTTATAGCAAAGTTAATTTGTGTTTTACAAATTTGTGAGGTTGATTGAATCGGTTGTAAGATTAAATAGAACTGTTTATCTGTATTGTTGTAGAATTCACAAATGTGCTGTTACCAGGAGACCTCTATTCACCCCTTTAATAAACAACTACATGTTGACCCGATCGATGCACGGGAAATGTTAGCAAAAAGAAGTGAAAACTGTCCTCTTGTAATCATAGAATAATTCCTATCTCAGAAGTCTTAAACCTGAAATCTACTATTGCAGTAGTTTTAATTGAAAAATAACAATATCAATAAGTCTAGCTTAAATACAAACTTGGTAAGAGTATACTACTAGTAAAACAAAATATTGAAATAAGTTTTTAGGGGTCCTGAGTTTCATGTAATGGAAATTTGTTTGAGCCACGGGCTTCAAGAGTGTCGGAATAGGTATACCTGAATTTTGGCTAATACAGAACATTAATGGGTCACTTGAATAAGTATACCTGCATTTTGAAAGACAATTTCGTCTATATGTGAGAAATGAGAAATTAGTTTGCGGCAAAGGAGTAGAAAAGAAGAGGAACAAATGTCGAACAGAATAAGAAGTAGGCTTTTTATTGAATTGACAATTGAGGAGGAAATATATATGATAGTTAAAAGCTATGAAGTGGACATTGTTAAATATAAACAAAAATATAATTGATCAAACACAAGAATAAAATTACTCCCTCGTCTCAGATTAAATGTCACATTTGAGTTGTACACGGTTTTTAAGAAAATTATTGATTGAGTTGATTTTAATGTTAAAATTAACATCATTTACTAAAATACTTTTATTAGTTATAGTTAATGCTGTAGTTAAGTGAAGTGAAATTCAATAAATAAGGGTACATTCGTGGAAAAATGATTAATAAATACTTTTTATAAGTGCAAATGTGATACTTTTTGTAAGACCGAAAGTACTAATATAGTAATATAGCTAATAATAATACTACATACATGAAGGGGCATCTGTTATCCAAAGACAAACAAGTGTGGTTAAAATCATGGTTGAATATATAGATCCAAATGTTATTCCTTATCCAAACTCAAGATCCTCCTATGTGGGAAATCAAATGCAAGTATGGTTGGAAACTATGGATGAATATTCTTGTCTGTCTTTAGTTTAGCTTGTACAGTTATGCTATGAAGAATTTAGGACGATTTTGGTTTTTGTATGAGTTATTGAAATGAAGGTGGTCCATATTGGATGAGCTTCTCAGGTGTAGCGGGTCTGCTAAACAGACAACAATAAAATGGTCTTAACAGATGATAAAATATTAGTAATAGAATGGGGGACATAATGGGCTAGAGTAGGCGGAACATTGAAATAGAAGAGGAATATGAGCATGCACAGCACATAGCAATGAGTAGCCACATTTTGGAAGGTGCCACGACATAAAATGTATGGCAAGAAAAAATTTAGATTACATGACATGAGAATAGACAAAGTGATATGCCTCTCTATTTTAATAGCTATAAATAAATATCTACCGTTTCTAGATGATTTTGACTGAGTCACGTCCTGATTACTATAAATGTATAATTTATTCAAATCCTGTATATTACAATCGTTATAATCCAGTCATATATATTAATGAAGTTTGCACCTTTTTCTCTACTGAATCATTTAATGCTCTTTTAACAAGTGGAAAATCAGTGTTATTTTATCATAATAATAAATGCTCCGGGTTGTCCAGATGAGCTTATATGAAGATTTGGTTGCTGCCTGGGTACCTGCAAAGCATGAGTGGTTGAGAAAGCGCCCTTTAGGTGAAGAACTAGTTGACAAATTGGGGAGTCAGAGGATGTTCAGCTACTGTGCCTGTATGTCAAAACTGATTGCAATCTTTTATTTTGTATCTATATCATTCCTCATATCTTTCTGTACCGAAATTGAAACTTTCATATTTTTTTCATGTACAGATGATTTGTTGTTCTTGCACTTTGGAACCTCAAGTGAAGTTTTAGATCACCTTAGCGGTGTTGGTTCAGACCTGGTTGGTAGAAGACATCTGTGTTCTATTCCCGCAACCAATGCATCTGACATTACAGCATCTGCTATTATTCTTTCCAGCAAAATTGCACCTGGCGTCTCGATAGGAGAAGATTCTCTCATATATGATTCATCTATTTCTGGTGGAATACATATTGGCTCATTGTGTATAGTGGTTGGAGCCAACATATCCCTAGACGACTATTCGTGTGCTGAAGATTCGCTGAAGTTCGTGCTTCCGGATCGTCATTGTCTTTGGGAGGTTCCCTTGGTTGGAAAGAGTGAGCGAGTCCTGGTATATTGCGGCCTTCATGATAACCCCAAAAGTTCACTTTCCGGAGATGGTACATTTTGTGGAAAACCCTGGAAGAAAGTCTTACATGATTTAGGTATTCAAGAAAGTGACTTATGGGATTCCTCAGGCACTGGAGGAAAGTGTTTATGGAATTCAAAAATATTCCCCATACTTTCTTATGCTAAAATGCTTAAGGTTGCAATGTGGTTGATGGGCTTAGTTAATAAAAAACCCGAAAACGTGCTTTCTTTGTGGCAGTCTGCACAGCGCATCAGTCTGGAGGAATTGCATAGATCAATTGATTTCTCGACAATGTGCCTAGGTTCTAGTAATCATCAAGCTGATCTAGCAACAGGTATTGCTAAAGCTTGTGTTACCTATGGCATGCTGGGATGCAATTTGTCTCAACTATGTGCAGAAATTCTTCAAAAAGAGGGTTCTGGAGTTGAAACATGCAAGGATCTCCTAGCTATGTGTCCAAAAGTTCAGGAGCAAAACACTAATATACTTCCCAAGAGCCGAGCATACCAGGTACAAGTCGATCTCCTTCGAGCTTGCAATGATGAAAAGACAGCATGTGAGTTGGAGCACAAAGTTTGGGATGCTGTGGCTGATGAGACTGCTTCTGCAGTAAGATATGGATTTAAAGGTGCATGCTTTGATTAACACTGAAGTAAAATAAAAACTACAATAAAACTCACATACATATACAGCCACTCTTTTGGTGTCAAATGTCTCTTAATTGCATTAACTGTAGATATCATATTCTCTATTCATATATTTAGATGAATAGACAACTGCATTTTAAATTTCAATTCATGTTAAAAAAAAAAGAAAACGGGATTTTTTCCAAAACTGAATTTACTCTCATCCTGCAGAACATTTGTCAGTGTCTTCCAGTAGCGTCTCCCGTGAAGAACATCATCAGATTAACAGCCATCATAATGGTCGCAATCATCAGCCTTTCCATCCAAGAAAGGTTAAAGTAGAATTACCGGTGCGTGTAGATTTTGTTGGGGGTTGGAGTGATACCCCTCCATGGAGCATCGAGCGTGCTGGATGTGTTCTAAATATGGCAATAAGCTTAGAAGGTTCTCTTCCACTTGGCACCATCATTGACACCACTCAAACAACAGGAGTATTAATTAGTGATGACACACACGAGCAGTTTTATATCAAGGATTATAAAACTATATGTGCACCATTTGATGTAGATGATTCATTTAGGTTAGTGAAATGTGCATTACTTGTGACCGGCATTGTTCATGATAATATTCTTGCTGATATGGGCATGCACATCAAGACGTGGGCCAATGTTCCACGTGGTAGCGGATTGGGCACTTCTAGTATTTTAGCTGCCGCAGTGGTGAAAGGGCTTCTCCAGATAATTGACGGGGATGACAACACTGAAAATGTTGCTAGACTTGTTTTGGTGTTGGAACAACTCATGGGAACAGGAGGTGGGTGGCAGGACCAAATTGGCGGTCTGTATCCAGGGATCAAATGTACTTCAAGCTTTCCCGGAATTCCATTGCGTCTTCAAGTTGTTCCCTTGTTGGCTTCTCCTCATTTGATTTCCGAGTTGCAACAACGGCTTCTAGTGGTTTTCACCGGTCAAGTAAGTATATGTTTATTGACATGAATATGCATCTTCAGACAGAACTCTACATAGAATGTTTTCCTATAACATATTTATAACTAACAGCAATATCTTTTCTATTGCTTTGTAGGTTCGACTTGCAAAGAAGGTCCTGCAGAAGGTGGTAATTAGATATCTTCGTCGTGATAACCTTCTTGTATCCAGTATCAAGCGCCTAGTAGAGCTTGCGAGGATTGGGAGAGAAGCTTTGATGAACTGCGACATTGATGAACTCGGCGAAATAATGTTAGAAGCTTGGAGATTGCATCAGGAGCTTGATCCTTACTGCAGCAATGAATTCGTCGACAAGTTATTTTCTTTTGCTAGTCCTTACTGTTGTGGTTACAAGCTTGTTGGTGCTGGTGGTGGGGGCTTCGCACTCTTAATTGCGAAAGATGTACAGCGTGCCAGGGAACTCAGACAGAGGCTAGAAGAGGAGAAAGATTTTGAAGTGAAAATCTATGATTGGCAAATATCTCTATAGTATTATGATATGAACAGAACACCAAGCTCTTGTTGGAAAGTAGTTGTATTGCTGTCAGAATTTATTGTTATTCTTTATTTGTATATTATTCACTGTCTTACTATTATTAATAAGATAGAGTACATGTAATAATTTGTTTTTATTGGGAGTAGTTCAATAAGAGTTTATAAAAAGAGATCTCCATCATCTCACAAGTTTGTTTTGTAAAGATGAGTTTGTTTAGTCAATTTCAATAGATTTAGACCATTTAGCATTAGCATAGTGGAATGATTGAGATACAATGTATTTTTTTATCATGGATAAAGACATGGAAGCTTTCCATGCTATTTCTGATTGGAATTGTGTGAAAGATAAGAGTGGTTGTCATTTTACTTTTCATTAATGATTAACAAAATGAAGTGTTGTTTTACTTTTCATGTTAGTAAGTGCTTTAACAATCTTATATCATTGTTTCTTTACAAAAGTATGACTTGAAGAAGAAAGGTGCAATAGTGGACAGAAAAAGTGAGAAAGGGTATCACTTGTCAATGAAGCAAAGAATCCAAAGCTCCATGGGCCATGACTCCCTTTGTCGCAGGAAAGTACTTGGAAAGCTCCATGGGAGGAGTAAACTGATTTTCAGTCAATTTATAATTGATGGAATCTCTTGCACTGTGCCCTTCCTTCAGTTGCGTGATTAACTGGAAACAGTTTTGTTAATGCCCTCAGTTGGAACTAACAATCTTTGACTGCAATAATCTATGAGGTGCTCATATATTTTGAATCTTTAAATTTCTACAAAATTTTTAATTAATAAATTGTCACGTTTCACAGATTAATCATTTAAAAATGAACATATAATTAATTTTAGATACAAGTACAACCTCATAGGAGCTATCAGAATGTGGTACAAGTTTCTCCTGGATGAGAGTATAAACTTGTGAGGGGATTTTTGGATGTGTTCACCTCTCAATTTACGGTCTAGAAAAAACAGCTGACCACAATGGTGGTACTTATGGAATTACACAAGGCAAGAAAGAGACCTTGTGGAAATACATTTTCAGATTCACTGAAGTGGTCGTGGTGGTAGGAGGTGGAAAACACAATTTAAATTGCTGGATCTTTAAAACTAGTAATTTTGTAGGCTTTCAATGGAACCTTGATCCACCCATGGGGTACATTTAGTTGATGGTTACCCTAAGATAAGGAAAGGATACCAGAACCTTCGATCTACAATTCCTAATGGTTCTATGCAGGAGCGTCTATAATTCCATCTTGGGCAGGCCCTTCGCGGCTAGACACAGTAGTTTCCCTGATGCATTTCAAGCTCAAGTATCATAATGTACACGATGAGCCGATAACTATTAATGTTGACCTAGCCGGAGCAAAAAGAATCCATAAATCTTTGCAACGTGACCAAAGCTAAAAAGAGAAAGAAAATTCAATGGAGCCTCCCAAGTCGTTATTCCTGGCACAAGAGTTATGACTTGGTCTCAGTTTGTTCTCTCGCGGGGACCTCGTGCCCGACTCAAAGCTTTTCCCTTTCGAGATGTACTCGAGGATCGCTCGCGGGGATGCGTCAGCTGCATCCGTCGGACACGTGGCATAGTCCTTGGAAATCGCAGCGCCACCCTAGTAAATAGGGCCATTATTGTCTAGGTGAGTAGGTGTCGAGGACGGGGGCGGTTCGTGGTTCCCCGGTGTGACGTTTCACATTCCACGTCATCTCTATAAATAGGATCCCTGGGCCCATAGTCTGTTTCACCTCTTCACGCTCCTCCTACCTTCTCTGTTTTTATATTCGTTGGTTGCCGTAACGCTGTTGAGACCGCCGCGCCGTTCGCCGTTCGATTACTCCCACCGTCGTTGTTTCTACGCATCTTCTTCCAAGTAAGTATTCTTTCTTCCTGCTTCCCTGTGTTGTAGATAGCTTTGATGACGTTTTGATAATAGAAACTCGTATCTGGAAGTTATGCCCGGTAAATTTAAGCGCGCTAGGCGCCTGACTCATGGCCGTGCTCGAGACGTTCATAGGTTTTAGGCATGTGATTCATGATCTTGCCCGTGATACTCATGCGTTTGGTCGACAGGCTCATGAACTTGGCCGGGATATTCATCCTTTAGTTAGTATGTAGGGTAGTCCCCTCGCAGTGTTCTAGCATCGGGTAAGCGAAGTTATGAACTTGGTCGCGTGATTCAAGATTCGCCCGGGGCGCTCATGTTACGCTCGTGCCATTCATGATTGATGCGTGGTTGGTGCTGGGGTGTCGGTGTTTGGCTTTAGTTTCTATCTGAGTGTTGCGTACTTCTCCCCACCTTTGTGGCGAGCACGCGGATTTGTTATCGAATTCACCGGTTTCCTGTACTTTGCAGGTAAATGGCCGATAACCCGGAGTCCTCGGGATGTAATGATGTCGAGGAAGCAAGTACAACAGAAGAGAACGTTACCCTGGTCGACACCGTCGACGACCCTACACTGGACTGGGTGGGCGTTGAGCCCCGGGGAATTGCTTCGACGTACAGCCATCACAGCAGACGAGCTTATACCGTCGTCGAGTACGGCGGTACTCAGGAAGGATTTCAAAGGAATTTTAAAATAATGAGGCCGGCGAGTGATGCTCGCATCTGCTCGAAGTTCACTGAATATGCGTTCTCTATGTATGAGATTGTATTCAGGGATCTTGGTCTTAGGTTGCCTTTTAGCGACTTCCAGGTCGGGGTGTTCAATCATCTGAACCTGGCCCCCTCGCAGCTCCACCCCAACGCGATTGCCTTTCTCCGGGCGTTCGAGCTAACCTGCCATTTCCTGAGAATTGGGGCGACGATTCCCCTGTTCTTCAGGGTTTTTCATCTGCAACGCCAGTCTCGAGGAGGCAAACATAGCTGGGTATCCCTTAAGCAGTCGAAGAGACTGTTTAGGATGTACATGGACTCGGTGAGGGATTTTAAAGACAAATGGTACGTATTGTAGCCGGCCACCCAAATGGCCCTGGATTCTCTATTTGAGCCGGCCACTGTGGTGGTCGACGAGGACGGGGAGCCCCTTTTAGATGCTGAAGGTAGTCCCGCAGTCGGGCAGATTTCCAGGTTCCCTATTCATTGGTGCTCGGGTCATTATGACCATGGTATCGGGCACTATCATACCCCTGCAGGGAGTATGAGTGCCGAGGATGAGGAGGCCTATGTTGTCCTTTATAAGTTTGTTGATGGCTTTTTCCCCGCTCGGTGGGTCACGAGGGAAGGGGACGACATTCTCGATGAGGATGGCTACCCGACGTTCGAGGCGCGCCCTATCAATACCAAGGCGCTCGTTGAATGCCAATCCTACGGGAAGGCCGTAGATCTCCTAGGTTTCTTGCTTTTGCTCTTATTGTTATTCCATTTTAATTGCCTTTAATCGCTTGTAGCTAACCCAAGTTCATTCTTCTTGCAGGTCACATGGCAGAACGTCGAGAGAGGTTGCTGAAGTCGACCCAGGATAAAAAGATAAGTAAGAGACTGGTGAGACCACAATAGGCCACGCGGATGGGCCCGCCCGCTAATTCGGGTAGAGATGCGTCCAGTGGGTCCTCGGGTTCTCCCGACGCCGAGCGACAGACCGAGCTGGTTAGCAGGAAGAGGGGTCGGCCAGAGGGCAGAGCAAAAACTGGTGATGAGCCCGTAGCTGCCCGGGCTTTTGGCTTACCGCCTTGTTTTGTGGAAAAGGATTTCTTAGAGGAGTTTCCCCTGACCGTGTCTAATAAAGAGGCCGACATCATTAAGCGACTCGACAAGGAAGGTCGGAGAAAACACCTCGCCGCTAGCATGGTCGGTGTGGTGAAGATGGCCGAGATGGTTGTGGTCCTTGCAGGGGAAGGATCAGATTCTATGGACCGTGTCAAGGAGCTAGAATCGGAGAAGGCTGCCTTTGCTGCCAAATCTCGCAAGTTGAAGGCGACCCTCGAACGGTCCGAGGAGATGTTCGGTGAACAGGCCGACTTACTGTCGGGGGAGAAGGAGAGGGCCAAAAAGGCCTTTGAAGAGAGGGATTGCCTCCAGCTTGACAAGGAACGGCTGAAGAGTGATAACCAGCGGTTGTCCAGGGAGATTGAGGAGCTGAAAGCTGTTATGCTTCCTGCTGATGACGAGCCAGAGGAGATAGCCTCTTTGCGTACACGCTCAGATTTGGTTGCTCGCATCCACCTCCTCGAGTCAGATTGCGTTGGTGCCTTGGCCGACGGGTTCGAGACCGCGGTGAGTCAGTTGTCCGTGCTGAATCTGGGCCTGAACACCGAGGGAGTCGGATTTCTGTCTCAGATTATTGACGGCCAGGTTGTGCCTCCTCCTGATTCTCCTGATGTGGGCGCCAGTCATCCGGGGGATGATTAACACCTAGTTTTTGTTTGGATCTGCGTGCTCGTATATTTATCTTACTTGTTTTGGGGCCTGCGTGCCCGTGTTCGTTTTCGGGGCCTACGCGTCCGTATTTATTCTTGATTTCTTTTGGCCGTCGTGCCATGGGTTGTAAATTTGAACATCACCGGCCTTCTTGGTCGGTTCACCATTAATCCGTTTTATGCATTTTTTTCGATGGATGTTTGTTTTGCAATTATCTGCTCGTATCTAGGCATATGTTTGACTGTTATTTTCATAATGAACATTTTGATAAGTTTTTGTGCTCGAGCGGAGATATCCTTTCGATCCCTTTGATGGTTTGACACACTTCGAAATGCATCGATTGTGCAGACTGGAGCCCGCATGTCGGACGTATGACCCAGATCGAGGCCTTACGCTCGCGGCGTGAACTACCCATCGCGAGCTGGGTGTTCTGCCATGTGGGTACTTCAACAGTGGAGCTCGATCGAGGTGTCCCTGCTGGGCATTGTCGTTCGGCTGGTTGGGTGAACGACGGTACGCTACTCGGTGGTTGGTAGGTCGGGTCCATACCTCGACTCACCTACGTGGTCGAGACTTTCCCTTTGTTGGCTAAGAGTGAATGTTCGACGGAAAAAGTCCACAGTGGTTGAGGGCTTTAGCTATAGTACTGTTTTAGCTTAGCAGCATTACAGGGTCGCGGTAATGGTTCTCCGTTTAACTGCTTGAGGTAATATGCTCTGATGCCTATAACGCCTTGAACGCGGTAGGATCCTTCCCAGTTTGCGGCCAATTTCCCTTCGCGGGAGTCTTTCTGGTTTCTTCGCAAGACTAGGCTGCCGATCTGGAACTCGCGTCTGATGACATTGTCGTCGTTGCACAGGGCTACTCGTTGTTTCAAGGTGGCCTCACGTAGGGCTGCCCCTGATCGAATTTCCTCGACCATGTCGAGTTCGTTCCTAAGGGCTTCATCGTTCATTTCTTCGTCGAGAGGCATCTCTGTCCGCCTGGAGGGTTCTCTGATTTCTACGGGGATGACAGATTTGGTGCCATATGTTAGTCGAAAAGGGTTCTCGCCTGTCGTCGAATGGGGTGTGGTACTGTAAGCCCATAGGACGCTATGTAGTTCCTTGACTCACCCCCTTTTTGCTTCGCCTAGTCGACGCTTAAGTCCTTGCAGGATGACCCTGTTGGCAGCCTCAGATTGCCCGTTGGTTTGGGGATGCTCGACTGAGGTGAAATTTTGTTTGGTCCCGAGTTTGGCGACGAAGCTTCGAAAGCCCTTATCGGTGAATTGGGTACCGTTGTCTGTGACCAGCGCCTTCGGGATTCCAAATCGGGCGAGGACGTTTTGTTTGTAGAAGCGGAGGATGTTGTGTGAGGTGATTTTTGCAAGGGCCTCGACCTCTATCCATTTCGTAAAGTAATCCACGACCACAATAAGGAACTTGTTTTGGTACGTCCCCACCAGGAAAATGGCCATGGGGATGACAGTATACTCAGCTCGTGAGGGGGAGCGACATGCATGTCGGCGTGCTTCTGGCACTTGTCGCATCTCTTGACGTGGTCTTTGGCGTCTTGTTGCATTGTCGGCCAGTAGTACCCCGCTCGTAGAGCCTTCCTTGCTAGGGACTTGCCGCCCATGTGTTGGGCGTTAATCCCTTCGTGTATTTCCCGTAATACTTCGGGGACTGTGGATCCGTCGATGCACTTCAAGAGGGGAATGGAAAATCCCCTGCGATATAGTTTGTGCTCGAGCACCATGTAGAAGCACGCTCGTCGTTTGGTCGTGGCTGCTTATGTTCGGTCTGGAGGGAGCTTGCCTTTTATCAGGAAGTTGAACACCAGTGTCATCCAGCACGAACTGTCTCCGATGGCGTTCACCTCGAGCGGGGTCGAGGTTGTTTCGATGCTCGGGCGGTATAGAGATTCCTGTATAACGGATTTGTTTCCGCCCTTCTTCCTCGTGCTTGCAAGCTTCGAAAAAATAACGGCTCTTGTATTTTGCTTGCGTGGGACGTGTGATATCTCTGCTCGATCGAACTTCTTCATGTACCCTTTGACTAAGTCCAGGTATTCGATATGGCTGTTATTTTTAGCCTGATAGCTTCCTTGTACTTGAGAAGCGACGAGTTGAGAGTCCGTGAAAATTTTCACTTCACGGGCACCTAGGTCTTCGGCCAATCTTAGTCCTGCGAGCAGGGCCTCGTACTCTGCTTGGTTGTTTGAAGTCGGGAAGGAGAGGGTGAGCGATTGTTCGATCACCACCCCTTCCTCATTCTCTAAGATGATCCCTGCGCCGCTTCCAGATGGGCTGGACGCTCCGTCGACAAAGATGATCCACTTGTGTTCTTTCCCTGCGGGGGGGTTGTGAGCGGTCATTTCAGCGACGAAGTCGGCCAAAGCTTGTGCTTTTAGGGATTTCCTGCTCTCGTACTAAATGTCGAACTCAGAAAGTTCCAAGGACCACTTCAACATTCGACATGCCATGTCTGGTCGACCTAAGGGCTGTTTTACGGGTTGGTCGGTTCGCACTATGATTGTGTGTGCGAGGAAATAGTGTCTGAGTCTTCTCACCGCATTGACAAGGGCTAGGGACACTTTCTCTATCTGTTGGTATCTGACCTCGGGGCCTTGCAGTGCTTTGCTCGTAAAATAAACGGGTTTTTGTCCGTCGGGTGTCTCGCGAATGAGAGCCGTGCTGATAACTTCGACCGAGACAGCCAGGTATATGAACAATGGTTCCCCGGTGGCGGGTCGTGATAGTACGAACGGTTGGGATAAGCTTTGTTTTAGGTGGCGCAACGCCTGCTCGAATTCTTCGGTCCATTCGAACGTTGCCTCTTTGCGAAGGAGCTTGAAGAAGGGGAAGGCGTACTGAGCGGATCTCGCGACGAAGCGGGATAACGAGGTGACACGTCGTTCATGACTTGTATGGATTTTTTCGACATGGGTGTCGGGAGGTCGGAGAAGGCTCGACATTTGTCGGGGTTAGCTTCGATTCCTCATTTTGTCAGGTAGAAGCCGGTAAATTTTCCCGCCTTGACCCCGAATGTGCACTTCTCGGGGTTAAATCTCATCTTACATCGTCTTGCTTGAGCAAAGACTTCTTTGAGGTGAGCGACATGGTCGGTGTCTGTTCGGGACTTGACGATCATGTCGTCCATATATACTTTGAGCATGTCCCCGATCTGGTTGTGGAATACTTTGTTCATCATACGTTGATATGTTGCTCCTGCGTTTTTAGGCCAAAGGGCATCACGTTGTAGTAATAGTTACCCGAGCTGGTCATGAAAGCAGTGCAATGCTTCTCGCTTACGGCCATGGGGATTTGGTTATAGCCTGAATAAGCATCCATAAACAACATTATTTTATAACCGTCCGAGTTGTCGACCATCATATCTATATTGGGCAGAGGAAAAGCATCTTTCAGGCATGCCCGATTGAGATCAGTATAATCAACACACATTCGCCACTTTCCATTATTCTTTTTGACTAGTACAACGTTCGACATCCAGGTTGAATACCGAGCTTCGAAAATAAAATTTGCCTCTAGGAGGTCTTTTACAGCTTTTTCAGCAGCCTCCGTTTTCTCCGGGGACTGCCTACGCCTACGTTGTACTACTGCCCTAGCGGCTGGATCTATGGTAAGGCGGTGACAGGCGACCTCGGGGTCGATTCCGGGCATCTCTGCGACGCTCCACGCGAATAAGTCCGCATTCTCACGCAAGCAGGCTTTGATTTGCTTCCTCGCCAAGTCGAGGAGGCCGGTACCGATATTCACTCCTTTGCTCGCGTCCTCGCCAAGAGGGACGAGTTCGAAGTCTCCGTCCGGAATTGGTCGAAGGGGGACTTGCACTCCGCTGGGAGGCTCATCCTGGTCGAAGCGGGTGTCCAGGGCTATCGATTCGACCTTTAGGGGAGCTCTCTGCTCTTCTACCTTGACGGGCTTTGTCTCCTAAGGCTCTGGTCGTGTCATTGTGGCTCTTTTGGCGGGCCTTGTACCGGTGTCGACCGTATCGCATCCCTTGGATGCCGCGTTGAAGCACCTTCAAGCAGCTGCAGGTCCCCTTGGATGGTGGTGACCCGTGCCCTCTTGGTGTAAAACTTCATCTTCAAGTGGACGGTAGAGGGTACCGCGGTCAGTTCTGCCAATGTCGGCCTTCCCAGAATACAATTGTAGAGGGAAGGGCAGTCGATGACGAGGAAGCGCACCTTGACCTGCCTCGTTTCTGTATCCTCGCCAAAGGTGACCATGAGCTCGACGTATCCCTAAGGTTTGGAGGTCGAGCCATTAAAGCCCTGCAGGTCTGACCCCACATAAGGTGAGAGGTGCGATCGTCGAGCTGTAGTGTTCGAAATAGTTGGCTGTACATTACGTCGACGAAACTTCCTTCATCGACGAGGACGCGATGCACGTCAAAGTTGGCCATTCTCGCACTTATCAGCAGAGGAATGACCGTGTTGGGCCCCCCTCTGGGGAGCTCTTCGAGGTAAAAGGTGATAGGCTCTGATCTACCCTTCACCCTTTCAAAGGTCACCGTCTGGGGAGGAGCAGTGTCGACCAATTCATCCAGCTTCCTCTTGGCTGAATTTATGGTCAGGTCGTTGAACCCTCCTCCATTGATGACCATGGTGGAGGGAAAGTTCTCCCACCTGCCGTGCATCGACAGCGGCTCTTGCAAGTGTTCGGGGACGTAGAAGTCCTCGGGTCTGGTGACGGAGAAGGCGGTCTGGATGGGGACCGACTCGTCAGATGGTTGGGCATCCTCCTCAGGTTCTCTTGTCTCACGTGCGTCGCGACAAGGAGCATCGTTTCGCCGGTACTAGGCGAGTCTCCCCCCTTTTATGAGGGTCTCGATGGCATCCTTGAGGTGGACGCAGACTTCAGTCAGATGACCATGGCTCCTATGGTACTGACAGTATTTGCTCCTGTCCACCCCGGGTTTGGCGGGAGATGGTCGGGGGCACTTGACACCGCCATCTTTGAAATCTGTGTTGGCGCACTCCGCCAAGATGCGCTCGCGGGAAGCCGTGAGCGGAGTGTACTCTGTGAAACGCCCCGAGGGTCCTCTCTGTTCTCGGACGTCCCGGGGTTTGTCATCTTTTCTTTTCTCCCCGGTTCGTCGAGGAGGAATGGCTTCTTGGCGGGGGTTGCTGCTGGATCCGCGAGTCCTGGGGTCACGGGCTCTGTTGTCCGCTTCCCTTTCCTCATAGTCCATGTAAGCCCTGGCCTTCTCGAGGAGAGCATCAAACGTTCAGGGTGGTTCGATGCCCGCTGCTTTCCTGAACCCTGTGCCAGGGAGGAGACCCCTCTCTAGCAGGTATCTTTTCATGTGGTCCGCGCAGAGGACCTGGATGGCTTCACGATTGAAGCAGTTGATGAATTCTCTCAAGGTCTAATCCTGCCTCTGGACGATGGCCTCGAGCACCACTTCGGTCTTTGGATGTCGCCGTGACGCGGTGAACGAGCTTATGAATTGGTTTTTCAAGTTTCGCCACGAGGTGATTGACCCCGGGGCAAGACCCTTGTACCAATCCATTGCCGCTTTCCTGAGGGTTGTGGGGAACAACCGAAATTTGATGGGTCCCCCGACGTTATGGTAGTGCAGCATAGCCTCGAACCTGTCTATATGATCGACCGAGTCAGCGACTCCATTATATTCTTTCAAATGAGGGGGCTTCTCCATGCCCGGGGGAATGGGTGCCTCCATGATGGCTTATGATAGGGGACCGCGGGGGTCGTCCTCATCACTTTGTTCCGGGGAGAGGGACGGGGACCTGAGGTATTGTTAGACATGACGACCCTGATCGTGTTGGGCGTTCCTCGAGCGATGTGCTCGTTGACACGTACCTCCGTGCCCGTCTCCAGGATGCCTTCGTTCTTGCTGTGAAAGGCTGTGGTCGCGCCCTCCGGCTTCAATGATTGGCTCTCTCTCCAAGGCGGGTCGCCTCCCCGGTGGCCGGGGTAACGGGCTTCAGGAGATGCCTCTGTCTTGTCTCCGCGGGGGAGATCGGAGACGTTCCTCCATTCTTCAAGAAGGTGGGGATTAAGGCCTCCTGTGTCTCCTTGGGGGTCTTCTGTCCTCCTCCAGTGCTCTCAGTCTTTCCCCTTGGGCAAAGATGAGGTAGTTGGTCTGGTTGATTGCCGTGAACAGTGCCCTGGTCGTGGCGTCTGCCCCGGCGGGGACAGGAACTTCATGGAATTGAGCGGCTTGATGGTTCGGGGGAACCGAATTATCTTCTTCGAGTCGAAGGGGGACTGATGAAGAGGAAGCAGTGGCTTGATCCCGGTAGTTGGAGATTCCGGGGATGTTGCCAGCGGGAGCAGTAACATGCGTTGTGACGCTGGCGTTGTTATCGGCGAGGTTATTGCAGTCTCGACAACACGGGCGTTCTGATTGTCTTGAACATGGTCAGCCATGACGGTGGAAGATGGTTTTTAGCTTTTGGTCTTTGAAGGTTTGTAAGACGGGGAAGCTTTGTTCCCACAGACGGCGCCACTGATCTTACCAGATCAAAATTGGACCGTCACAGCTGGCTCGAACTGGATTTGAATGAGATGGGGGGGGGGGGGGGGGGTACCTGCAAGACACTCCGATGATGAAATGAGAGACGGAATGTGCAGGCAAATAGTATGTAGGTGTGTAATGAATGAATACCTGACCCTCTTGAAGTAAAGGGTATTTATAGCCCCCAGCGCTGGGCCAAGGTCCCTTTATTGGCCGATCAGAACTAGCCCAACAAAGGGATTGCTAGGTTCTACGTGTGTAGTGGGGACCCGTACGTGGTCCCCTTCCTGGATGGTGCTCTGCAAAGAATGAGGAAGAACGAAGACGCAGTCTTCCCGGAGCTTTAAGGATCCCATAGTATTCGGAGGGGACAGAGTCTGCCCTACAGGGAGGATGCTCGAGCAAGACTCGAGTTGGAGTGCCCTTGGTCGGGGACGTTGCTCGTTGCGGGTAGCGGCGGGCATAACTGTTATGGTCTGTGACTGGGTATGCTCGGGGTGGTCTGATTGCAAACACAGCTCGAGGAACTGCTTGGATCTGGACCTTTACTTGTATTTTGGGCCAAGGCAGGCCCAGTCCAGAACAGAAATAAACATGGCATCACTCATAAGACAACTAGAGAAAATAGCTATTTGATCCCTAAGAGACAAATTGCAACTCCTGACAGGTATATTGATTACCACGCTAATGTGAGATTTGCAGGAATTAACTCCAAAGAAAAGTAGTGGTTGGTGTTGCTTATCCTAATAACCATTGGTAGTCCCACCTTGCTATTTTTCCTTCTATTATAATTTGATGCCCATACTGCAAATGTAATACGAAAGTCCTTTATAACTAGTAAATAAACTTACTTTCTTCTATTTTCTAATTTAATTTTGATGGCAAATAAAATCAATCAAAATTGGAAGGAAAAAACCCAAGACTATTGTTAGAAATGCCCAACGCGCATGACCAAAGCAATTTGAAATGAGGAGCGAAGAGTTTCAAGATGCTGTCGTAAACGCTTAAAAGTGTAAGACCAAAATAATCAACGCCCCATACAATTGGGGTGCTTCCTCAAACACTTCAAAGCATATAAAAAAAGCAATCAAAGCCCTTTAAATACATCACATTACAAAATGGTGATAAATGGGCTCATCCCCCTCTTGGTAGCTAGCCACTCTATAGACCGAGATGAGTATCTATCATGTCAACCTAACCAAGTTTTCACTTGGGGGTAGGGAAAAGGTATCGACCATTAGACGGATACAACCCCAGAGACGTCCAATAAAACTTCAAGGTCAATATTCGTAAAGTGAATAGAGCAATATATTTGGGATCTAACATGAACGACGACTCAAGTAAGAAAAAAATATTCAATTGACAAATTTATGTTTATACATTGTTATACAACCCAAACAAAAATAGCAATGGCCTATTGATCTTTGAGGGAAACCATCGTCTCATTCTCTATTATTTGGTCTAGGTGGACTCGCTCCCTTAAAACACACAGAGGAGGATAAAAATGCTTCACTTGCTGGAGAGCATTCTCAAAATAATCATACGCAGAGGCAAGACCCTCGTCCACAACTTTATCAAACTCTTTAGTCAGAGTAAGAGTCTAAAGGTACAAATTTTGAAGACTTTCTCGAGCCTCCTTCAGAGATGCCTCAAGTTCTACTACCCTATTATGAAAAGGATCTTGCACATGTTTCTCCCTAGAAAGGGAAACCTCAACTATAAATAATGATGCTTGAACGGAGAACTGAACTACGTCTTCTTTGATAGCTTACCCACGAGCAGCTTCACTTTGTCGACCAACATACCACGAGACTCAAAAGCACCAACGACAACTTCCATCTCTAAGAAGGAAGTGAAAGCCTTTCTAAGCTCCTCAAAGTATCAGTCACGCTCAATGGTAAGATCCCGAACACAATACTAGATCACCTTTTCTCCTTTGAAAGTAGATCAGATACAAAGACTTCACCACAGTCAGTCCCATCAAAAGCAGAGTGTCAGATGCCCGATGGGTATAGTAATCTAGGTTTGATAACTCCTTCTGATGAGTGACCTCAATCAGATCTAAAAAAATAAGAATAACCTTCCTTCAAAATAAAACCCCGAACTTCTCTCGCAGTCGCACGCCTGGAAGACGAGATGCGGAATCCCCGAGGCAGAAGTCAGACCTCCCAGGACACATGATCCCATTAGGTTTCTCTCACAAACTACAAAGAACCCAACTGCGGGTCTCGCTTCTTCGAAAACTTTGACTTTGAAACAAGAGGCCAAATCCCCTCCTCCCTTAGAGGGGGATGAACCCAAGTTATCATCTACCATGACTCGAATACCTGAATCCCAAACTTCTTCTGTAGGCGACCAAGTTGGAGTAAGCTACTTCAATCATCCAGTAGGGTCCCCCGAAGTAGAAGCTACCACATGGGATAAGTTTTATGAATCGCCGACCAGAGTCAAAATGAATCGGGAGTCTATCTTTATCTTTTAGATTGTTTCTTCACACTTCATGGAATCTACATGGTCTACAACAAAATTTCCAAAGAAGAAAATATTCAAGGAAAAAATTGGCGAGGGCTAGAAAACCTACAACACTCACCAAAAAATTGCCCTAGGTGCCTGCTTGGTAGATGGTTCACCATACTATGTCGAGCCTTAAAAACATGAAAAAGATCGACAAGATTGGCACACCCCTTGATATTTGCACCAATGTTGCAAAGCCTTGATAAATGGCCAACCCGCTAGCTGAAGCTGTGTGGGAGCAATCATCAAATGATTCAAGACACCGATCTCAAAATCATTGAACGGAAGGCAAAAACCCAATATAGAGAATAAGCACTCATAAAAGGGATGACACACCCGTTATATTGACTACATTTTCTCTTATCCTTAACGGAAGCCAACATCCTGAGTCAAAGGAAGGTCTCACGTCACCAAAGACATGATTGAGTCCGCCTTCATAAGTGAAAGTAAAAGCATTTTCCAAAATATATGGATCCATAAAAAAAACAGATATCCTTCTTCGTTTTTGGACACATGGCAAAGAATTAGGGTGGTGATGAGATTCAAAAACCATTTAGTATTAATATTTGATCGATTTGGGGATGTGATCAACTTAATTTCATTTTAAGGGTATTATATAATACTAGTAGACAGTAGTAAAACAGAAAATTGTTGAAATAAAAAGTTGCAGAGTGAGACGCAGTCACTCTCTGTCTTGTACGATTGCAGAGAGAGAGAGAGAGAGAAATGGGTTTGATTTCCAACAGAGTTGAGAGACATGAGATAAAACCCGGCGACCATGTCTACACTTACAGAGCTGTTTTCACTTACTCTCATCACGGTCTGTCTCTTTTCTCCTCTATATGCATTCTCATTTTTCAATTCAGATCCTCAACACCTATGTAATTTCAAAACTCGATTCAGATCAGGCGGTTCTAATTTTACTTTTAGCCGACTGCCCGATTTCGTCTAATTAATGAATTATGCGGTTGAAATTGTTTTTCTTTCCGGGATCCGCTACATGGATCAACTTTCGTTATAATCTTGTATTCATAATCACTAGTAATTGTAGCTTTGTTGGATTGAATTGGATACCATGCAGGAATATTTGTTGGGGGGAGCAAGGTCGTACATTTCAGGCCTGATAGAAACTTCAAGTCAGTCACCGACACATCTTCAAACTTTGACGATCCAACACCAACTCCATGTCCAACCTTTCCTGATTGTGGATTCCGCCAACCCAATAGTGGAGTACTTCTTTCTTGCTTAGACTGCTTCCTTCGAAACGGTTCTCTTTACTCTTTTGACTATGGAGTTTCACCAACACTTTTTCTTACCAGAATAAGAGGTGGCACATGCACTACCGCATTACCTGACCCGCCTGACACCGTTATCCACCGAGCCATGTATCTCCTTCAAAACGGTTTCGGTAACTATGACGTTTTCCAAAACAACTGTGAGGATTTTGCAATGTACTGCAAAACTGGCCTTTTGATTCTAGACAAGCAAGGTGTTGGAACAAGCGGTCAAGCTTCTTCTGCTATCGGTGCTCCATTGGCCGCAATCCTCTCTTCTCCTTTCAAATTATTAATGCCAAATCCTGTCGGTATTGCTACGGTAACAGCAGGAATGTACTGCGTCAGTAGATATGCAACTGACATTGGTGTTAGAAGCGATGTCATCAAAGTCGGGGTACAAGACTTGGCCGTGAACATGGGATGGACTTGTTCTAATGCGGAGGAGGAGGAGGTAGTTCAAGATGAAACTTCAACCTCACTCATTACCTTATGATTTAGTTAACATGAAAGTTCTGTATGTCTTATTTATTTTAACTTGTTCTATTACACTAGTAAATTGGCCGCAGATATCAATCTTCATTTCATGTATAAGGCCTTTTTCATGTATTCTGTACGATTAGCTACTCAGGTTGTGAAAGGGATGTAATAGCAGTAATACTTGTTGTTGTTACTAGTAGTGTTTAATTATAAGATTTTTTCCTATGACTTCATTTTTCTTTTGGTAGCCCAGAATTAAGGCAATCCTAACTTTCAATAGTAACCAAACCATTTTATTGTTTGGAGCCATTTTAGAGGTAATTCTTCAGGAGATTTTGATGATGTGAATGATAGCAAAGAGCGGTTTCTCCTCAACCTGACGAGCAAGGAGACCAAAATGGATTATGGAAGGTTTGTTTCCTGCAGTGCTGGACCAAAATGGATTCTGTTGGTTCATGTTGTTTCACTAGGCGACTAAATGGACCTAGTTGACCCGTTTATATATCTGAAATTTGACAAAATGATGTATGTGAGTAACTTTTGACAGGAATAAAAGGCATATTTTGAAATATCCGAAATCTCAAGAATCTATTTGGGAATGTCTTAGAAAGTCAGGAACAAATTTGGTGGTTTACTCAATAGATAATCTAATGAGGGAGGTGGGAAGGTGCAAAATCAATGTTGTCTTTCAGTTTTCTCAGTTTATTTTGCTCCTGTTGTATGATATAATGCTACCAAGTTTCTCTCTTGTCACTGGTTAAGCCTGAATGAGGTATTGTGTTGTGAATGCAGCCAAGACTTGAAAAGATGGCTGAAGTGGAACCAAACTCTCTCAACTATATTCCAGAGATTATACCGAAGAAGAGGAAAAACAGTGAAGCATTTGAGTTGACAGAAGAAGAGGAAAAACAGTGAAGCATTTGAGTTGACAAAAAAGACGCAATTCCAACAAAAAAGGAGAAAGTTCCTTTGACAGATTATAACACTATTGAACAGGTAAATACATGGTGTTACTAGATTGACTCAACTTAATTGTTTTTGTAATTCTTGCACGTTAGTTCGGTATTGTATGCATAGTGTTAGAAGTATGATTCTGGTTCTGACGAAATGCATGTGTGGTGTATGTCGAATAATTTTTGTATAGGTTATAAGTTGTATTCGACAGAGTCGAATACAACAGATATTGTAGTCTGTCGAAATTATGTTTTGGACTTTAGCATGTTTTGTCTAATTGGGTCTGGGCATTGTTTGCCTATGTAAAGGACTGCTGAGTTTGTAATCAATAAGCAATCAATAATAACAAACTTTCAATTCTCTCTCTTCTCTCTCTCTCTTCTTCTTCTTCTTCTCTTCCATAAATCATCTTTCTTGAAAATCTTTTGTTCCAACAAATTGGTATCAGAGCTCGGTTGTGATTCAGAGAGAATCTAATGGCAAACGAAACAACAACATCAACACAGTTTCTAGTGAACCTACGTGTTTTCAAAGGTGAAAACTATCAATGGTGGGTTGCGCAGATGAAAGTTATTTTCAGATTTCAAGATGTTGAAATCTTGAATGATGGAGTATCAGAACTAGAAGCAAACACGGCGGAAGTCCAAAAAACTGCGCACAAAGATCAGAGGAAGAAAGATGGTAAAACATTGTTCTTGATTCACTAGTGTGTGGACTTTGATGTATTTGAGAAAAATAATTGAAGAAGAAACAACAAAAAGAGCTTGGGAAAAGTTAAAAAACTTGGATGGTGGAGATGAGAAATTGAAGAAGGTGAAGTTGCAGACACTAAGGAAGCAATACAAGATGCTTCAAATGAAAGAAGATGAATCAATTTCTACATATTTCTCAAGAATTGTGATGCTAACAAACCAGATGAAGGCATGTGGTGAATCAGTTACAGATCTGCAGAAGATAAAAAAGGTGTTGAGATCTTTAATTGTAGATTTTGACTACATTGTTGTGACAATTGAAGAGGTCAAGACTCTATTTGAGATGAAGTTGGAAGAACTCCAAGCTTCATTGGATGCTCATAAGATGAGGTTGAAGTAGAGAAACTCAGAAAGAGAGAAGGTGACTGAACAGACATTGCAATCAAGATTCAGCAAGAAAGCTGGAAAAGAGAAGTCGAAGCAGCGAAAGAATCTTGCTAGTGATGAGAAGTCAAGCAAGAATACTGATTCGATCAAGAAAGGTGTGGGCAACAAGTATTCTGGAAAGAAAGTTGACACGAAAGAGGTGAAATGTTACAATTGTCAAGGTTTTAGTCACTATGTTAGAGACTTTCAAAGAAAGAAAGCTGCGAGGGCGAAAGATAGTGATGAAGCTCAATATGCACGAGCTGGAGATAATAATTCTGATGATGTGTTGTTGATGGTGAACACTCAATCGAACACTAAGAAAAACAACATGTGGTATCTGGATTCAGGATGCAGCAACCACATGACTGACAATAAAAACTGGTTTACCAAGTTAGATGAGTCAGTCGAAAAGGTGATAAAGTTTACAGATGGAAGACACATCAAATCAAGTGGTAAATGAGATATTTCGATTGTCAGGAAGGATGGTCGAAAAGTTACTATCACTGAAGTACTATATGTACCTTCTATGACAAGTAACTTGATAAGTGTAGGTCAACCACTTGCAAAAGGATTCAATATGAAGCTGGAGAAAAATCAGATGAAGGTGTATATGGCTGATGGGAGGCTAATAATGAGAGCACCATTGGTGGAGAACAAAACGTTCAAAGTTGAATTCAACACATCAAATCACAAATGTCTTGCTTCAACTACAAAAGAAGACAAAAACTGACTATGGCATCATAGGTATGGACATCTAAACTTTAAAATTTTATGCATGCTCAATCAAAAAAGGATGGTTTTTGGGTTGCCGTATGCAAAGGAATCAAAGCAGGTATGCGAGGAATGCTGCAAAATAAAACAGGCTAGAAAGGCGTTCAAACATGACTTGCCCATGAAATCAAAGCAAAAAATGGAGCTGGTTCATTCTGATGTGTGTGGACCCTTTGAAGTAAAGTTAAATGGAGGTAACGGGTATTTCCTTACTTTCATTGATGAATTCACTAGACATATGTGAATTTACCTTATTGAAAGGAAGAGTGAGATATTCACACAGTTCAAGAAGTTCAAGTTGCATGTTGAGAAACTAAGTGGCTGCAAATTGAAGAAGTTAAGAACTGATGGTGGTGGTGGATATACTTCTGCTGAATTTGCTAGATTTTGCAATGCGGAAGGTATAGATCATGAGGTTATTGCACCATATACGCCTTAGCATAATGACATAGCTGAGAGAAATAATAGAAGTATATTGAACATGACGAGAAGTATGTTGAAAGCTAAAGATATGCGTAAGAGATTTTGGGATAGAGCAGCTTCGACAACAATATATATTCTAAATAGATGCCTAACGAAGAAGATGGTCGAAAAGACACCGCATGAGGCTTGGACAGGGTCGAAGCCAAATGTGAGTCATCTTAGAGTTTTTGGATCAATGACTTCAGGCATGTACCTGAACAATTGAGAAAGAAGCTAGATGATCGAAGTGAAGTCATGGTGCTCATACGTTATCATTCGACTGGTGCATACAAGTTGTATTCGCCAAACGAAGATAAACTAGTGATCAATCAAGATGTTCTTGTAGACGAAAGCAAAGGGTGGGATTGGGTCAAAGCTCAGTTCGACAAGAATCAGATACAATCACAACTGTGTTCGAAGAAGATGAGCAAAACGAAGCTTCAACGAGTCGAAATGAATAAGGTGATGCTTCAACTAGTCAAAATGAAGAACCACCTATGTAGAATGAAAGAAGGTCGATGAGAACAAGAACTGAGTCGACCAAGTTAACTGGATATGAAAGGTTTCCAGATCAAGCAATTAATGCAGATGGTGACTTAATCGAAGAAGCCATGATGATGGCTGAAGTAGAACCAATTGATTTGGGCGAAGCCATGAGCAACTCGAATTGGTGTGAAGCCATGAAAGAAGAACTCAGAGCTATTGAGAAGAACAAGACCTGGGAGCTTGTCCAAAGAACCAACAAGAAATCAATCGATGTAAAATGGATTTACAAGGTGAAACGAAGGCCAAATGGTGAGATTGTAAAGTATAAAGCAAAATTGGTGGCTAGAGGTTTTCTACAAAAACCTGGTATTGACTTCGACGAAGTATATGAGCCTGTTGCGAGGTTAGAAACAATCCGAATTTTTGTTTCGACAACATCATATAGAGGATGGAAGATGCATCAATTAGATGTAAAGTCAACATTTTTGAATGGTCCATTGGAAGAAGAAGTCTATGTTACTCAATCACCAGGATTCGACCTCAAAGGGCAGGAGTCGAAAGTATATAGATTAAGGAAGACTCTCTATGATTTGAAGCAAACTCCTAGACCTTAGATCAAGAGGATATATAGCTTCCTGATCGAAGCAGATTTCATAAAGTGTGTCTCTGAACATGGAGTGTATGTAAATGATATCAACAATGTCAATCAAATCATTTTATGCCTCTATGTTGATGACTTACTCATTACAGGAGCAGACGAAGCTGAGATAATGAAGGTAAAGTCGAAATTAATGAAGGTAAAGTCGAAATTAATGCAGGAATTCAAAATTAATGCAGGAATTCGAAATGTCTGACTTAGGGAATCTCTCATATTTCCTAGGGATGGAATTCAAATATTTTGAAGAAGGAGTATTCTCGCATCAAACGAAGTATGCTCAAGATATTTTGAAGAGGTTTAAAATGAGCAGTTGTAATGAAGTTGTCACTCTGTTAGAATTGGATCAAAGTTGAAAAAGGAAACGAATCATGAGTTTGTAAGTTTGATCCTTTACAAACAAATCATTGGATCCTTGAGATATCTTTGCAATACTAGACTAGATATCTGCCAAAGTGTAGGATTGTTGAGTAGATTTATGGAGAAATCACAAAAATGTCATCTCATCGAAGTAAAGAGGGTGTTGAGATACATAAAGGGAACTATTGATCATGGTGTGCTGTTACCAAAGAAGTCGAAGAACAACACATATGTCGAAGTTCATGGATACACTAACTCAGATTTCATTGGAGATCAAGACGAAAAGAAAAGTATTGCAGGCTACATTTTCATGATCGAAGGTGCTCCAATCTCTTGGAGTTCGAGGAAGCAAAGCATTGTGGTTTTGTCATCATGCAAAGTAGAACATGTGGCTGCATCATATGATGCATGCCAATCAGCATGTATCGAAATGCTACTTGAAGAACTCAGGATAATGGAACCTAAGAAGATGAAGTTGTTTGTCGACAACAAGTCAACTATTAACCTAGCGAATCACCCAGTGTGTCATGGTCGAAGTAAGCACATAGAAAGAAGGTATCATTTTATGAGGGATCAAGTCAACAAAGGGAAGCTTGAGATAAAGCATTGCAAGACAGAAGTGCAACTAACCGACATATTTACCAAACCTCTGAAGAAAGTCAGATTCGTCGAGTTAAAGAAAAGCATTGGGATGAGAAGTCTCGAGAACATGAATTAGGGGGTGTGTTAGAAATATAATTCTTCTTTTGTCGAAATGCATGTGTGGTGCATGTCGAATAACTTTTTGTATAGGTTATAAGTTGTATTCGACGTAATCGAATACAACAGATATTGTAGTCTGTCGAAATCATGTTTTGGGCTTTAGCATGTTTTGTCTAATTAGGCGTGGGCATTGTTTCTCTATATAAATGGTTACTGAGTTTGTAATCAATAAGCAATCAATAATAACAAACTTTCAATTCTCTCTCTTCTTTCTTCTTCTTTTCTCTTTCATAAATCATCTTTCTTAAAAACCCTTTGTTTCAACATATAGAAGATATTCTGCATCAAAAAATAAACACATTAGTTAATTAATGGTCTTGCATTGACATCAGGGTGATGAAATGATTTCTATTTAACCTAAAAGAATATTTGAGGGTCCCTCTAAAATACCGAAATAATGCATTTTTCTTTATGATGGGAGTTGTTGTAATTCTAGCCCTCAAGTCTTAGCTTAATTAATTAATATTTAAATAAGTTCTAAGTGGGTGATCATGTTGTTTTTGGTTAGGGCAGGTAATCCAATTTTCAAGAGTTGCCTAATTTTTGTTATATATTTATATGCTAATTTATTGTTCAAACTTCAAATACACTTTATTTTTTTTTTGTTCTTTTTTAATTGTTCAATTTTGCCAATATATTCCAAGAAAAATATATCTCCAAATATTCTTCTAATAATGTTTTCTCTACAAATTCTAACTCAACAGGCAAAAATATGATTCAATTTAATGTGTCAATCTTTTTTAATCGTTTTGGTTATTTTATAAGATTTAGTTTGATTAAACCAACTCAATTAATAGCTGTACTTATGGATTCTAATCACTAAACTACTTGCTAAAAAGAATTTCAATAAATTAAAACCCATAAAATATAAAAAAATTCTAACAAATAATTCCATTAAGTGCTTTCATAGTAGGAAATGTGATGATGGTTTTTAGATATAGTGCACAAAGCACTCGACCAATTAATATATATAATACAACCTTTGAATATCTGAGTCTTTCCTTATTCATCAAAAGCCACTTGAACAAAATCTTTAAAAACAAACATATTACCATGATGACCCTTCACCTATGACTCCATTCCAATTATACCTTGTTGAGTTTTCTTGTTCTTCATTATGTTCCACTTGATCAACCTGTAATTCATTTGTATTGCAAAGTTTCTTCATCTCTCCAACTGAAAATCCAAGATTTGGTTTCATTTCCTGCATGGAAAACCATGGATGATATTGTCCATCTGAGCTCGAACTTGACATCATCATCAAGGAATTAGGAACACAAGTAGAAGCCAAACTAAGATCATGACCTTTAATCATGTTATATGAAGAAATAGCAGATGATGCTATGAGTTTGTTGTTCTTCCTAGAACTACCTCCAACTGGGATGTTTCTTAGTGAACCACCTTGTGTCCAATACCTTTTGCAAGTTTTGCATAAGTATCTTGGTTGTGTGAGGCTATAGTTGTTGTAATAACAGAACTTTGTGTTTGTTGATTTGCACCTTGGACAATTCAATGCTTCTTCTGTTTTTGTTTTCTTCTCTAATATTTCAGCCCTAGTGCATGAACTCGGAGTTAACCCTTCCATGGCAAAAATTCTGATAGAAAAATAGAGGCTATAAATAATTAATCAATAATAATACTGCAGTTGGCATGAACAATACTATTGATAAATCTAGTGGAAGCTTCATATATATAGATACACAAACTAAAGTCTGTGCATGGAAGAAAATATATGAGAAAAGAAAGCAAGGATGAGTTAAGAGAGAGAATGACCTTGTTTAGTTTGTCTGCAACTGGTCTTTGTTGACGCAAGAAAGAATGCTTTAGTTGGTTTGTGGGTTGGCTTATTTTTATGAAGGATATACTTAACAAATAAGCTGAAAAAATCTCTCTTTATTGACTATACTTACTTGCAATTCCTCTCATGAATGATGTTTAAGACTTTAGGATTTTTTTCAATTAATTAATTAATGATTATCTTTAGTGGTTTCTTTCCTCTCATCTAATTCAAATTTAATTCTACTCCAATTAATATACTATTTTTCTTTCTTATATATAATTTTAGAGAAAATAAATGATGGATAGATAGTGTAAGTTATTTACACTATTAATCAATGATGATCATGTATTGTTTCAAATCAAATTGAAAATTGAAAATTATTTATATGAAATGATAGAGTAATATATTTTTATTGGATGACAATATAAGATTTTTTATATCGTAAATGCATCTTCATTAAACTCATACTTTTAATATTAATATTTGATAAGTATGGTTCTATTACGCATTAGCACCAGTTTGTTTTTACTTTGGATGTGTCTCATACATGCGTATGAACTGAAGCTATAGTATGAAGCTTCTGTTTTTTAAGTTGGATTTACTCGTAACGTGAGAATTAAAGATTGGATGAATTTTCAAACATACACTAAATTGATATCTTTTTGTTATGTTTTATGTTCTGTGCAGTCTAGAAAACCCATGACGAAAGGTCTAATTGTATAGTGAGAGTAGTATATCATGTAGAGTAGGTAGGCCTCTTTTTCCTCTAGAGCATGTAATTTCACCCACTAGAGCTCTACTATCCCGATTAATTTCATGGTTGAGAGCGATCCACACTTCACTCCACGCTTTATGTTGTTAACTGCTTCCTCTATTTAAGAGGAAAGATGTATCATTTTTTAGGTATTCAAATTCATTCTCAGTCTCACATCACTTTTCATTCTCTTACCTATTTAGGCGTTAGAGCGCTAACTTTGCACGTCTCTCCACCGCATCGGAAGTTCAAGTCCACCGTAGTAAGCACTACTTCATCGTTCACTAGACAATTCTTGTTCTACCATGGAAAAATGGTGTCGTCTGTGAGAAAAGAAAATTTGATTCTCACACATTTCCACGTTCAAATCTCCTCCCATCATGAGATCCAGATCTCCTCTCTTAGAGGTTCAGATCTTTGTTTCTTGTCTTCTTCCTCAAGTCACAACTTCATTTCTAATAGATGTTTTTTTGGACTTATCAACCATCATGGCTTCCAAAGCCGCTAAATTCGCCGTTCAAGGAAGCCACTTATGCCGCTATTGGAACTGTTAAACGCTTCTTCTTTCTCAAATATAAGATGATCCAATCTTTGTGGTGTCTCCATCCCATCCTTCCCAACAAGATCATGTTCCATGAATAGTCAGTCAAGGAGGGTTCCAAGCTCTCATGTTCTTCGAATCAGTGCAACAATTTCATCAACGTGAGCCCTCACATCAACTTTCACCATTACATATGATACTTGGACAGGAAGCACTCATCGACCTTCAACTGTTGTAGGCTAACCTAAGAGTACAAGGAACTATAAATCTTCTAAATAATCTTTACAACATGATGCAACAACGTAACTCACAAATCTTAGGGGGAAAGTTGTTCATAGTTGAAGAGAGCCTATAACACGTTAATCTGAAGAATAACACTGTGTGGGAGGCAACCTCTCATAGAAAGAAAGTTGTAATTCCCAAGTCGACCTTTATGAAGGCGGAATTACCGTGTGAAGAGATCTCGAGGTTTCCAACTCAGAGTTGTCATCGAAGGCCCATGACCCCGATCACAGATCCCGAGGGAGAAAGTGGTATCCATACTCCCCTAGAGACTGGCCATCCTCGAAGGAGGGGGAGATATGAAGAAGACACTTCGTTCATAGAGAAAAAATAACATCTCCCTTTTTGCTCGCATCCTCAATAGTAGAATCCCAAGGTCATTAGAGAAGTCACCGAAGTTTATAAGCTATGATGAGACAAGATACCCGGAGAAACACACTGAGCAATTGGATGACCGGTTAGACTATTTCCAGACCCACAGGGCACTAAAATGAAAGCTCTTTGCACTAAATTTGATTGGATTAACAATGACAAGGTATAACACTCACCGATATGGAAGCATGGATTCTTGGAGAGACCTTTATGAAGCATTCGTTGCCCACTTCACTGCTCGAAAGTGTCAACCCACAATGATTGTTGTATTGAGTGGTATAACTTAGGGGAAGAATGAAACCCTACGCGGATACATCCACCACTTTATCAAAGTGGCAGTATCTGTGGGGGAGGGGGGGGGGGGGGGGGGGGGGGTGGGGGGTGGGGGGGCATGTGTGATAGGTTGAAGTGTTGGATTTTCGAAAAGGGATCGAGACTTGACAACATTTTTTGGGAGATCTAAGATTCAAGGAAATCCATAGTTTAAAAATTTTACTGAGTAGGGCACATGTGTGATAGGTTGAAGTGTTGGATTTTCGAAAAGGGGTCGAGACTTGACAACATTTTTTGGGAGATCTAAGATTCAAGGAAACCCATAGTTTGAAAAATTTACTGAGTAGGGCACAACCTTACATAAATTACAAAGAAAAACTTTTGGTCGAGGGAGTAAATCGAGGAGCGAGGAACTCTGGACTGAATCGGGCACTAGAAAGAGATATTGACCAACATAAAGAAGAAGGATAACATGACCTTGGATCCAAATTTAACACCTACACTCCCTTGAATAATTTGAGGGATAGAATATGGGAGGTATATGAAAACACTGAGTTCAAGGAATGTCACTATGGTGGTAGACTCAACCGTTGATAGATTGTTTAAAATTCCACTACAATTATGATCTTTAACCGTGATCAAATGATTTACTGATAAATTAAACCAACTTAATCCTCATTTCTTTCATAAGATGCCCTAGGCGAACAAGCGAACCAGAGACGACAACTGTTGTACCCCAAAATTTGCCCTCCCATATTCTTCAAGAAATTGCCAAGCCCAGTCATAAAATTCCCCAAGAGTTGCATAGTGCAAAGGTCTCCTATACAGTCAAAATTAGGGTTTGTGTTCTGATCAAGAAATTGAAGTTTTCAAAGGCCCAATCAAGTCTCACATGCCTACAAATATGGTCAAGCATCCTCATATCAAGTTTCAAGGCATTCAGCACAAAATTGCACAGTCAAAAACCCTAATTGCACTACAGTCAACTGTAGGGGCAAAATGGTCATTTGGCAGTCAAAAGTTCAAATTTTTGGCCAACATATCATTTTGAAGCCACAAACATCATTTGATCAATGCTTGATCATGATTCTCAAAATTTGGCTCAGAAATCATCAAGATGCAAAAGTTTCCTTATTTGGACAGCTGAAAAAGTCAACTGAAATTGACCAGGGCATAACTTTCACATGGATTATCAGAAAAATTCCATCCAAAGCTCATTTTGAAGAGAAAGAAATTTCCTACAACTCATCTTCATACTTCAAGTCCAAGAAACGCTCTCACAAAAAGTTATCAATTTCAACATTATAGGTCATTTTCAAAAGTCAACAAAAAGGGACTTTAAGTCAAAGGCCATAACTTGAGATTGGTAAATCAAAATGACATGGGACCAAAGGCATTGGTTAGAGGACTCAAAGACCTTTCCAAAATGTCCAAGAACATGAGAAAAGCTTAAAAATTGAGCAAGTTATGCCTTGTGGAAGTTGGGAAATTTTTGGATATTTTGAAAAGTCAACATTGATTCAAATGACCTAAAATTGCTAATGGGCCCATTTTTCTTCCACAATTCATCATTATAAGCATGTGCACGACCACTTGGCCCAAAGGGAAGTATTTCCTCATTTTTTATTTATTTATTTGAATTATTATTTATATTAATTCATTTAAATCATTTAAATATATGAAAAATATCTAACTTGACCTAACCAATCTTTTTATACATGTTTTGGACTCAATATTTCGTGCTTAGCTAAATGTGGAAAGATTTGGAGTGATTGGATCCTAATTGACACAAAGAACACATGGGAAAAGATATGAAAAGATCCTTAAAATCAAATTTTCAAAAACCATGATTACAAGAGATTTGATTGAGTTTTTCTTAACCTAATTGTTCCTACATATACAAAAAACATAACCCTAATGCAAAGAGACACGCAGCAGCTCAGAAGAGGCCATTGCAAACTTGAATTTTTCTCTAAAGAACTCAAAACTGAAATCATTGTTACAGGTCGATTCAAAGCACAAAACTTGTTTCAGTAGCTTCCTCAAGGTTCCCTGAACACATTCCAATCACAAACACTCATCAACGCCCAAGGAATTGGTATACAGAACCTAAGATATCTCATGAAAATTGCATAATCGTATTCTCCAATCTAAGCATTTTTACAGCATTTTATTCATGGATTCATGTTTATTATCTTATCCTGAAACTAACCAATGCATTTAATTGCGTTTTTATGCTGTATATGAGATTTCACCATGCTTGCTTTCTAGGGTTTGCAGGACCTCAAAATTGGGGTTTCTTATTTAACGAAAAATTAGCCTTCAAGAATGCCATGGTTGTAATCAGCAGACCTGGACGATCCTAAACATGTCATCGCGCCTAATTTATTGACACTCTAAGACCTATTCGCTATTTTCCCATAAGCTGCCTAAGAAAACGCCATAGAAACCGTTGCCTATGTGTTTGTTATTACAGGGATGATGGAGAAGAAGAATTCGTGGCATACGGTGATTGGATCATTTAAAATTCGCGCGCGTTGGTGGACCATGGTCGTTATTCCTTTTATTATGTTTATTCGCTATTATATATTAAATGAAATTGGAATGGCTCAGTGGCAGGTACACACGCTTGCAATGTTCAAGACCTGGGTTCGAGCCCCAGGTCTGTGTTATCTCCATATTATTTTTCAGTAATAATTCCCATGCAGCGCCAGCGTCCAGGACCATCATATACCTCCATAATCCAGTCATCCACGCGTCCTGGGAGATCAAATCAAGGGCATGGATCCAAAGAACACGTTGCACCCTGGTCAACGCGCAGCACGCTACTCAAAAAAGGTCCACCAGGCCATGCTCAAGTGGGCCAGATTACTGAGTCCAAAACCTCCATATTGGGACTTCCACCCCCCCTGGTTTGCCATTTTCTATTTTTCTCATATTTTATTGTTATTTTATTTTCTTTATTTGTTTGATTTAATTAATTATTTTTACCAAATATAAAAAATGCCTAAAAATCAAAAAAAGACAAAAAATATAATAAACACTTTATTTTAATTATTTTCATAAACAAATTGCATGTAAATAAATTAATTTAAATTAGGGTTTTAATGTTAATTCTTTTCATAATAAAAATCTAAAAAATGTAAAAATAGGTTTAATTGATGTTTTATTCTTTTTTAATTTTCTTGTTCACCATAATATTATTTATTTTATTTATTTTTATAATTAAACTTGTAAATTAATTAGGGTTTCATTTAGGTTAAAAAACTCCAATATTTTTCTTAATAACTTAAAAAATAATTAGAACTAGGTTTAACATTTTATTTTAGTTAATTAATTCTTTTTCTATTAAATCTTAAAATACTAAAAAACACCAAAAAATAAGTTCCTTTTCTTCTAATTTTAATTTTAATTCCTTATTAATTTAATTTTGCAAAAGGGTCCAACGCCCTCGTTTCGATTTAATTTCGCATATTTATTTTATGTCGTTTAAATAATTATGTACCTCTCCCGAAGCCTTGTAATTACTTCTTGCACTGTTAATTCTTTTAATTTCTTTACTTTTCTGTCAAATCGGGTCCGGTTTAATTTTGGCGATGTGGACCCGCGCCATTTGTAATAGCTTTAGATTTACTTTCAATTTCCGCATCTTTTTTAACTGTTAAATAAATGCATGCAAGAATGAATGACAAAAAAATAAAAACAAACGCATAGATCACCCATAACCTGACAAGACAAAAATAAATGAATCTGACACACAAATCACACACCACCCCTAGGGTACGCCTCACTGTTGCCTTGCCTCGAAAGGTGATCGTCGAGTAGAGGATGTCTTAGTAAGTCCTCATGATCCGGGAACCTGGCATGAGGGTAGCTTCTAAGGTGTCTTCCCACTGCTCTGGTGATCACCATGTCCCGAACCTCGAATTGACCCGAACACCTCCAACGGTGGTGCTACCTACCTCTCAATGGTGGGATGGCACTACTTTAAAGGACATCTACACAGACGAATTCCTTAGGGTAGGTAGACGGCTCTAGATACTTGCTCTAATTTCAAAATAAATCAAAAATACTTTTCACACCGACACCTTTTCAAAAAGCTTTCGAAAGCAATTTTTCAAACACTCTTGAGGACCGATACAAGAGTCGAACTGGAATTTTCAAAGAAACTTTTTAAAACCCACAGTTGAAAAGCAAACAAACCATTTTTGAAAACACAAGCGAGCAAGTATCTAAGAGCCCATGGATAACCATGGATAGAAAGGGTGCTAACACCTTCCCTTTCTATAACCTACCTCCCAAACCGAGAGCAATCTCTTTAAGGAATTTTTCTGTGCTTTTGTCCTTTCCATTTGGAGAAAATAAAAGACGGTGGCGACTCTTGCTTCCGCGACATTTCGCGAACCAGCGTTAAACAGTCAGTTCCAGATCCACCGATCACAGAACTGGCGACTCTGCTGGGGAATCAAATTTAAAGTGAGGTGTACCTTAGGGCTAGTTCATAACTGTGTTTTCAATTGTATTGATTTGCTTGCTTTACTATTGTGGGTTGCTTGGGAGTTCTATAGATCCTAACCCGGATCTGGGGGATACCTTCTTAGAAAGTAGCAACAAGGCTGTGAGGGAACTGTGCGGGGTATACCGACATGGTTGAAACAGTCTGCTACGTTGATGTGGCACTTTGGTGTGTACCGGTAACCCTTGAGTTCAGTCAAGGAGAGTACGGGGCCTCCGCGTGTTGTCATGAAGCATCAACAGACCTTAGGAACCTTAATTGAACTATCTTGGCCTCTTTAGGGTAGTGAGATAACTGACTTTGGTGCAGTCCGAGGTTGGTTGATACTCGATACTACACTCAATTGAGGGTTGCTTTCCTGGAATATTTCGGTCGCCAGTTCAGTGGCTAAATCGAAACGATGAACAATGAAAGCAATCCCGTGATATTGGGAACCTTAGAACCCGGTTACTTTGATTAGGACAGGTTGAACCCACCAACTTCAAGAGGGTACTACCCAGACCCCATGCTGGCCTTAAACCTTAAGGGCTTGTCTTGTGTGCCTTGTGTGCCTTACATGTTTGTCTTTGTAAATATCTGTGGTGTGTTTAATCATAGCATCATGACATCATCCAGCATCATATGCATTGACTAACCATTTCAGGGGTTCGAATTTTCATCTTTGTTCTTGTTTTGTAGGACATAGAGACTGTTCGTAGAAAGACAATTCAAGTCAATCTTGTAAGGATCCCTCCTCAGCTTAAGGAGCTTATATCCAGGATTCCCGAGAACTCTTCATTCAGTGAAAGGCATGGAAGCCTCATCAGCTTGGTCAACACCAACATTGAGGAAGATATGATAAAGGTCCTGTTCCAGTTCTTTGATCCTCTGCATCACTGTTTTACCTTCTTGGACTATCAGTTGGTACCTACATTGGAGGAGTTCTCCCGGCTCCTGAAGATCCCTATCCTTGATCAGCTACCCTTCAACGGTACAGAAAAGGAACCTAAACTTGAAGAGATTGCTAAAGCCTTGCACCTACAGTCATCTGACCTCAAGGGACATTGGGAAGTTAGGAGTGGTATCAAAGGGTTCTTAGCCAGGTTTCTGTTTGAAAAGGCCCATGAATGTTGGAACTCCCTTGACTTGCAAGCTTTTGAAGAGGTTGTGGCCCTCCTTGTCTATGGTTTGGTGTTGTTCCCTAACCCCGATCAGCTTATTGATATCAGTGCTGTCCAGATCTTTATGTCCAGGAATCCTATACCTACGTTGCTGGGGGACATCCTTCACTCATGTTACACTCGAACCATGAGAAAAAGGGGTGTCCTTATGTGTTGCACTCCTCTCCTGGGAAGGTGGTTTATTTCGCACCTTCCACAATCAGCCTTGAAGAATGAGCGGGGTTTGAGATGGTCACAACGGTTGATGACTCTTACGCATGCAGATATACATTGGTGCCCTAGGTCCAGAGAAGATGTCACTATCATTGATCGTTGCGGGGAGTACCCTAATGTTCCTTTACTTGGAATCAGAGGAGGTATTACTTACAGCCCATGCCTGGCTTGGAGACAGTTTGGTTATGCTCGGAGGGATGGCCCTCATGACATGTTAATTCTTGACATAGTTTTTGACTTCGACAACGATACTCAAGGACTTCGCCAGAGATTTATCAGAGCCTGGAGGATGCCAAGTAGGATAGACAGCAAGACACTGGGGCACAGGAATTCCATCCCGTTGGAACCTTATCTCAAGTGGGTACGAGCTCGCTCCCAGAAGCTAGTGATGCCCTATCCTCATATGCTCCCGGTGATCAAAGAGCCTGTCTTGGAAGGGGAAGTGTCCCACATTATTCAGCACCCTGATATGCCCACATCCTGGGAAGAGATGCAGAAGAGCTGGATCCAGCTTAAGGAGGAAAGGAATTCTCTTGAGACTAGTCTGTATGCCAGTGAAAAGAAGGTCTTGGAGCTCACTCGCTTGTTGCATGAGGAGAGGAATCTCAACACCTACATAGCTCCAAAGAGGATGCGCAGTGTATTTTGGGATTGATTTGATTTTTTGTACTTTTGCCCATGAGGCCTTGATGTATTAAACAATGATTTCCTTAATGATAACGTGTGTTCCTTTTTGTCTACAACAAATTTGAACTTTCGAACCCTTGAATGCATTGCATACGCATTTCATACATCATGTGCATAGCAGGTTTTTCCCCTTTTCAGGTTGCTTACAGTTCTTCGCTGTTTATTTCAGCATCATGAATACTGACTCTGCATCAACTGAGACATCAATCAAGGCTCTTCAGGTGCAGAATGCACAATTCCAGGAATTAATCAAGGGTCTGGCTCAAGGCCAAGAAGAACTGAAGGCTATGCTCCTGAAGAAGGAGAAGAAGAAGAAGAGAAGAACTGTTCTGTTCAACTCGGGCCGAAGGTTTAACAATACTCTGCAACAGGAAGAGGCTGGTTCTTCTGTTGACAAGAATTCTCCTCAGGCAGAAGCAAGGGTTCCTAGTCCGGTAGTCTCCGACAACGAGACAGATTTTGATGAAGAGCAGTACCCTCCTGTAGACGACAAATACAAGCAACTGGAGGACAGGTTGAAGGCTATGGAGATTCAACAGGTACCTGGGATGGATTTCGGAGATCTGGGTTTGTCAACTGGGGTGATCATCCCTCACAAGTTCAAAGCACCATCCTTCTCTAAGTATGATGGGGCGTCTTGTCCCAAGCTGCATCTAAGGTCCTATGTTCGGAAAATTCAGCCATACTCTGCGGATAAGAATTTATGGATCCACTTCTTCCAGGAGAGTCTTTCAGGGACTCATCTCGAATGGTTCTATCAGCTGGATGGGACCAAGGTTCGTAACTGCGAGGAGTTGGCTACTGCTTTCTATAAGCAGTATCAATATAATGCCGACCTTGCCCCCACACGTACCCAACTCCAGGGTATGTCGTTAGGTGCAAGCGAAGGTTTTAAAGAATACGCTCAGAAGTGGAGAGACCTGGCTGGCAGGGTGCAGCCACCATTGACTGATCGGGAGCTGGTAGACATGTTCTTGGGGACCCTATCAGGGCCGTTTTTCAACCATCTGATTGGGAATTCTTCTGCTGGGTTCACTGATTTGATTCTAACTGGAGAGAGAATTGAAGCTGGGTTAAAGTCTGGAAAGATTGCGAAGGGTGCGTCGTCTAGTTCGGAAAAGAAACCATTCAAAAAGGAGTCTAGTGCCGTATATGGTTCCAGGAAATCAGAGAGACCTGGGCACCGCCAATCTGTCAGTGCGGTGATGATCGCTAAGCCTGCTGCCGCTCCCCGGCCAAATAATCCTCAAAGGGCTGAAAGACCCCGGAGGGAGTTTACCCGATTAAGCATGACCCTATCGCAGATCCTGCCACAGTTGCTATCCACTAACTTAGCGACTGTCAGGGAGGCTCCGAAGTTCCCCAATACTACATCTCCTAAGTACAACCCGAACGCTCGTTGTGCTTACCATTCAGATAGCCCGGGGCACTCTACCGATGACTGTTGGGCGTTAAAGAACAAGCTGCAGGACCTTATTGACGCCAAGGAGGTACAGTTTGAGGCATCTGACAAGCCTAATGTGGTGACGGCTCCCCTACCTGCTCATGGAGTGAATGCTATTGGAGACGAGGATGAAGCTGATGAAGCTGAGTTTGATAGCTGGATCTACCCGGCAACCGACAGTGGACTCAACAATTGGAGTGCAAAGGATAACTTATCTGTTTCTCTTGTTACTAAGTAATGAATTCCTATGTTTTTGGTATCTGTAATAAATAATAATAAACTCTTTGGCCCGGTGTCTTACCCGAGGCATCGTGGTATCATTTGTGAGGGCATATCAATTGTCATTTCATATATCATGAATGAAAATCTTGGACGTATTTTTCGCATTGCAAATATTGTGCTCCTTTTCTGTCTTTCTTTTCCTTTACATAATTTTCAAAACAGCTGTATTTACACACACACTCACTCATACAGGTTTCAATCCACTCTGGATCTCACTGATAACAACTCTGCTACTGCCCATTATGACTTCGAAAATCCGATCAACTTAGCCGAAGACGAAGGTGAAGATGATTGCGAAGTGTCTGGCGAGCTTGCAAGACTGTTGCTTCAGGAAGAGAGGGCAATTCAACCCTATGAAGAGCCAGTGGAAACCATAAACTTGGGTACTGAGGCAGACAGGAAAGAGGTAAAGATTGGTGCCAACCTAAAGCTCAGCGTGAAGCAACGGTTAACCAAGATGCTGCATGATTATATGGAGATCTTTGCTTGGTCCTACGAAGACATGCCCGGGTTGGATACCGATATTGTGGTCCATCACTTGCCAACTAGGGAAGATTGCCCCCCAGTTAAGCAAAAGGTCCGTCGGATGCGTCCAGAGATGTCTGAGAAGATTAAAGCCGAGGTCATGAAACAGTTTGATGCTGGGTTCCTTGCAGTGACTTCTTACCCTCAGTGGGTTGCTAACGTGGTGCCGGTACCTAAGAAGGACGACAAGGTCAGGATGTGTGTCGATTACAGGGATCTGAACAGGGCCAACCCCAAAGATGACTTCCCCTTACCTCACATTGATGTCCTTGTTGATAATACAGCTCAGCACAAAGTATTCTCTTTCATGGATGGCTTTTCAGGTTACAATCAGATTAAGATGGCACCTGAAGACATGGAAAAGACTACATTTGTTACTCAGTGGGGCACCTTCTGTTACAAGGTCATGCCATTCGGGTTGAAGAACGCTGGGGCAACCTACCAACGTGCCATGGTTGCCTTATTTCATGACATGATCCATCATGAGATAGAAGTGTATGTTGACGACATGATCGCAAGGTCCCAGACTGAGGAAGAGCATCTAGATCATCTGCAAAAGTTGTTTGACCGGTTGAAACTATACAAGCTGAGATTGAACCCGAACAAGTGCACCTTCGGGGTAAGATCTGGGAAGTTGCTAGGCTTCGTGGTCAGTGATAAAGGTATTCAAGTGGATCCTGCTAAGGTCAAAGCTATTCAAGAGATGCCAGTTCCTAGGACAGAGAAGGAAGTCAGAGGCTTTTTAGGACGCCTGAATTACATCGCTCGATTCATCTCACATCTGACTGCTACCTGTGAGCCAATCTTCAAGCTGCTGAAGAAAGATCAGGTAGTACGTTGGAACGATGAATGTCAGGCTGCCTTTGACAGAATCAAGGAGTATCTCCAAGAACCACCTATCCTTATGCCACCGGTTGAAGGGAGACCTCTGATACTATACCTGACAGTGCTTGACAACTCAATGGGGTGTGTGCTGGGGCAGCATGACGAGTCTGGCCGAAAAGAGCATGCCATTTATTACCTTAGCAAAAAGTTTACCGACTGTGAGACCCGATACTCGCTGCTCGAGAAAACTTGCTGCGCTTTGGTATGGGCTGCTCGCCGGCTGAGACAGTATATGCTGACTCACACTACCTTGTTGATCTCAAAGATGGATCCGATAAAGTACATATTCGAAAAGCCTGCTCTGTCTGGGAGAATTGCAAGATGGCAAATGATCTTGACGGAATACGACATTCAATATACAACCCAGAAAGCCATCAAGGGAAGTGTATTGGCAGACCACCTGGAACATCAAGCTGTAGATGACTATCAATCAATGAACTTCGAGTTTCCGGATGAAAGCATCATGATAGTGACCGATTGTGAAGTACCTGGACCGGATGAAGGACCTGAACCAGGATCCCGATGGTCTATGCACTTTGACGGAGCTTCCAACGCTTTGGGTAACGGTATCGGCGCCATCATCATATCTCCACAAGGTACTCATACTCCACTCACTGCCCGGCTGTGTTTCAACTGTACCAACAACATGGCGGAGTATGAGGCGTGCATCATGGGTCTTCAAGCTGCGATCGACCTAAGGATCAAATTTCTAAGTGTTTTCGGAGATTCCGCTCTTGTGATCAATCAGATCAAAGGAGAGTGGGATACGAAACATCCAAACCTGATTCCTTACAGAGAATGTGTGTTGACCCTGATTCCCCACTTCACAGAGATAACCTTTGAGCACTTTCCAAGAGAAGAGAATCAGCTAGCGGACGCGTTAGCTACAATGTCTTCAATGTTCAAGGTCAAATGGGATAATGAGGCTCCCCGGATCATCATCTGGAAACTGGACGAACCGGCATACTGTTGTGATCTTGAGACGGAATTGGTGATTGAGAAGCCTTGGTACCATGAAGTGAAAAGATACCTGGAAACTCAGGAATACCCAGAAGGTGCCTCTGTCAATGATAAGAAATTCCTGAGGAGGTTTGCAGCCAAGTTCTTCCTAAGCAACGGCATCCTGTACAAGAGAAACCATGATTCAACCTTACTGCGTTGTGTGGATAAGACTGAAGCAGGAAGAATCATGGAAGAGCTACATGAAGGGACCTTTGGTATACATTCCAGTGGACACGCTATGGCTAAGAAGATCCTACGGGCAGGATATTACTGGTCCACAATGGAAGCTGACTGCTACCAACACTCCAGGACATGCCACAAGTGCCAGATCTATGCAGATAAGGTGCATGTTCCTCCAGTTCCCCTGAATGTTCTGACTGCGCCTTGGCCGTTTGCAATGTGGGGCATAGACATGATCGGCGAGATTAAACCTACGGCATCTAATGGACATCGCTTCATCCTAGTGGCGATTGATTATTTTACGAAGTGGGTTGAGGCAGCTTCCTATGCTACGGTAACCAAGACTGTGGTGGCACGGTTTATTCGGCACAACCTGATCTGTCGGTATGGCGTCCCTGAGCGGATTATTACAGACAACGGTACCAATCTAAACAATAAGATGATCGCTGAGCTCTGCGAACAGTTCAAGATACAACACCACAATTCTTCTCCTTACAGACCGAAGATGAATGGGGCTGTAGAAGCAGCAAATAAAAACATCAAGAAAATCATGCAGAAGATGACAGTGACCTATAAAGATTGGCACGAGATGTTACCGTTCGCTCTGCATGGGTACCGTACCTCAGCTAGGACGTCAACTGGGGCAACTCCTTTCTCTCTGGTTTATGGCATGGAGGCAGTCTTGCCGATCGAAGTGCAAATACCCTCTCTCCGGATAATGAAGGATGCAAATCTGAACGAAGATGATTGGATCCAGACACGACTTGATCAACTCAACCTCATTGACGAAAAGAGACTTACTGCTATCTGTCATGGTCAGACGTATCAGAAACGGATGATCAGGGCATTTAACAAAAAGGTCAGACCACAGGAATATCGAGTTGGGGATCTGGTAATCAAGAGAATCATCCTTCCTCAGAGTGATCCAAGGGGCAAATGGACCCCTACGTACGAAGGGCCATTTGTGGTCAAACATGTGTTCTCAGGAGGAGCCATGATATTGACCAACATGGACGGTGACGACCTTCCTCACCCCGCCAATGCAGACATAGTAAAAAGATACTACGCATGAAAAAGACCCGCTAGGCTGACATGCCTAGGCAAAAATTAGGGCTTCCCGTCGAACCAAAAGGGTTCGGGCAAAATGAAGGGATGAAAATGGAAAAAAATCTGTACACCCGGCAAGTCGAAAACCTGAAAAGGCGGCTTGGGCAAAAATGGGTATCCCGGTGGACTGAAAACCCGAAAGGGCGGTCCAGGCAAAAATTAGGGATAAAGCGTAATACTATGTCTCATTGGATCACTTTGCATCCAGAATCCGGTATCTACATCAAATTCAGACGGCATCGATCAGTCAGCTTCACCTTCAACCAAGGTCATCAAGTGATGAGATGCTCAGAGATATAAAGACAATAGCAGAGTTGAAACCCAGTGGGATTATTCATTTCACACAGCTGTTTATTTTCTTTTGTACAAAATTTGTATAAACTCTTTTGTTCGGCGACGTTCCTCTTACTAGGACGTCAGCCTCTTGTACACAAAACGCCTATTTTCAGGCCATTCAAAAATCAATACAGATATATTTTCAGTTAAACGTGCCAAGTGTTTTTCTTTTTCTGTTTTGTTCTGCGAAGAACGTCCAAGGTTCAATTTATGGTATATGCATTGACAATAATTTGCTAACTCATAAATATTTGCATACGAAACAAAGGGATTAATTACAGGTGACACTAGAAACAGGGGCAATAAAAGATTTGTCTGAGCAGTCCAATTGTTCTATCCTCCAAGGTACCAAGGTAGGTTCAGCTAAAGAATACGACCAAGTACATATTAAATCCCCAGAGAGTGGTTCAGCAAAACAATACATTCTTCTCCAAGCAGAGTTGATAAATATCAAGGAAATTGAGTATCCTCCCGTAGATTTCAATACTTCCTCAGCAGCATATATCCTTAACAAGCATCCCCGGCAGTCTCGGCCTAAAGATTGTTCCCCGGCGGTATACCAACATTCAAAGGAATCCTTTCCCCGCATATCAAAACTTCCCCAGGAGAGTCCAATTTGATTCCCCAGGAAAGTTGGAATTTATCTCCCCAAGCAATAAGCTTATCCCCAGTAGATTCTGGAAGCTTATCCCCCCGCAGAACACGAGCGCGTCGCCCGGCTTTATTTAAAGAGTTATTTCCTTAACAGGATATAACTGGGTTATCCTCAGCCAAAAGCCACGGAAAGAGCGTCGTCGACGAAGTCTTCTTACCCCAGCAAAGTCCATCAACACTTCCAACAACAAGGGTATCCCCAGCAAATTATTATCTACACTCAGCAAGGCATCCCTCTCCCCACAGAGTATTGCTTCCCAGCATGGTCGCTAGAGCATCTTTTCTCCCCGCAGAATCTTCCATTTGCCAAGTTTATTCCGCAACGGAGTCGTCTTCCCCTACCGGTATTCTTGCAGTTATCATCCCCAGCGAAAGCAAAATCTATTCTTCAACATCAGCCCAGGATATGACTTCCCGGCACCCGTCAAGGATTTATTCTCCTAGACAAAAAAACACATACATAAACATCACATACATCATTATAGCATGCATAGACGCATTATATCATACAAATCTCATTTATGTTGAGAGCATCATTGCTTGATCCATATCATGCATTGCATATGACTGACCTTTACCTTTCAGGAAAGATGCAGTTAAAATGCTCAAACATATTTCAAGGCCTTCTCTAGTCCAGCTAAATCGACTCCCAACAGATTTTTCTGATAAAGACTAAGTAGAAGTTATCCCAGATGTTTCCCTCTCCGACGGTGTGTGAGGTGATAGTCTCCTATGGTCCCCTCTCCGACGGTGGGTGAGGTGGTAATCCCTTTTCAGATGTTTCCCTCTCCGACGGTGAGTGTGAGGTGATAGTCTCCTATGGTTCCCTCTCCAACGGTGAGTGAGGTGGTAAGTCCCTTTTCAGATGTTTCCCTCTCCAACGGTGAGTGAGGTGATAGTCTCCTATGGTCCCCTCTCTGACGGTGAGTGTGAGGTGGTAATCCCTTTTCAGATGTTTCCCTCTCCGACGGTGAGTGTGAGGTGATAGTCTCCTATGGTTCCCTCTCCAACGGTGAGTGAGGTGGTAAGTCCCTTTTCAGATGTTTCCCTCTCCAACGGTGAGTGTGAGGTGATAGTCTCCTATGGTTCCCTCTCCAACGGTGAGTGAGGTGGTAATCCCTTTTCAGATGTTTCCCTCTCCGACGATGAGTGTGAGGTGATAGTCTCCTATGGTTCCCTCTCCGACGGTGAGTGAGGTGGTAAGTCCTTTTCAGATGTTTCCCTCTCCGACGATGAGTGTGAGGTGATAGTCTCCTATGTTTCCCTCTCCGACGGTGAGTGAGGTGATAATCTCCTATGGTTCCCTCTCCGACGGTGAGTGAGGAGACAATTCCTTTTCTTATGATTCCCTCTCCGACGGCGAGTGAGGTGATTCCTTTTCAAGATTATAATGGCCTATGGTTCTCGTCCCGATCCTGCGAAGATGGTATTTCCCACCAAGATTTTCTCAACGAGCGTTGTTGAAGTTAAAGTCACCCAAGGTTCTCTTACCATTCAGGCTGAGGTAGTAACCATCCCTGGTTCATTCATCATCTCTTGGAAGCTCCAGACCCAGCTCCTGTAACCATTCAGGACATATCTATACCAAGCATCTAAAAATCAGCTCCTGCAACGTGTCAGGTACTCATTTTCTGTTTTGCAGGTACGCAAGTTCTCGCTAAGGAATCTCTTATGCGATCAACATCCAGATGGCATCTATAAGCCCATCATCCTATTCATCCATCTCTAAATGGCATCTATAAGCCCATTCCACCACACTGCCACTATGTGAGCGCAAATTTCTGGGCACTCTAGTGTCCAATCATCTTCTACCCTCGGATTACGAAAGGCATGTCAGCCAATCTGCATCCTCAGGTCTAAGAAGATTGAACAGGGGCAACTGTTGTACCCCAAAATTTTCCCTCCCATATTCTTCAAGAAATTGCCAAGCCCAGTCATAAAATTCCCCAAGAGTTGCACAGTGCAAAGGTCTCCTATACAGTCAAAATTAGGGTTTGTGTTCTGATCAAGAAATTGAAGTTTTCAAAGGCCCAATCAAGTCTCACATGCCTACAAATATGGTCAAGCATCCTCATATCAAGTTTCAAGGCATTCAACACAAAATTGCACAGTCAAAAACCCTAATTGCACTACAGTCAACTGTAGGGGCAAAATGGTCATTTGACAGTTAAAAGTTCAAATTTTTGGCCAACATATCATTTTGAAGCCACAAACATCATTTGATCAATGCTTGATCATGATTCTCAAAATTTGGCTCAGAAATCATCAAGATGCAAAAGTTTCCTTATTTGGACAGTTGAAAAAGTCAACTGAAATTGACCAGGGCATAACTTTCACATGGATTATCAGAAAAATTCCATCCAAAGCTCATTTTGAAGAGAAAGACATTTCCTACAACTCATCTTCATACTTCAAGTCCAAGAAATGCTCTCACAAAAAGTTATCAATTTCAACATTATAGGTCATTTTCAAAAGTCAACAAAAAGGGACTTTAAGTCAAAGGCCATAACTTGAGATTGGTAAATCAAAATGACATGGGACCAAAGGCATTGGTTATAGGACTCAAAGACCTTTCCAAAATGTCAAAGAACATGAGAAAAGCTTAAAAATTGAGCAAGTTATGCCTTGTGGAAGTTGGGAAATTTTTGGATATTTTGAAAAGTCAACATTGATTCAAATGACCTAAAATTGCTAATGGGCCCATTTTTCTTCCACAATTCATCATTATAAGCATGTGCACGACCACTTGGCCCAAAGGGAAGTATTTCCTCATTTTTTATTTATTTATTTGAATTATTATTTATATTAATTCATTTAAATCATTTAAATATATGAAAAATATCTAACTTGACCTAACCAATCTTTTTATACATGTTTTGGACTCAATATTTCGTGCTTAGCTAAATGTGGAAAGATTTGGAGTGATTGGATCCTAATTGACACAAAGAACACATGGGAAAAGATATGAAAAGATCCTTAAAATCAAATTTTCAAAAACCATGATTACAAGAGATTTGATTGAGTTTTTCTTAACCTAATTGTTCCTACATATACAAAAAACATAACCCTAATGCAAAGAGACACGCAGCAGCTCAGAAGAGGCCATTGCAAACTTGAATTTTTCTCTAAAGAACTCAAAACTGAAATCATTGTTACAGGTCGATTCAAAGCACAAAACTTGTTTCAGTAGCTTCCTCAAGGTTCCCTGAACACATTCCAATCACAAACACTCATCAACGCCCAAGGAATTGGTATACAGAACCTAAGATATCTCATGAAAATTGCATAATCGTATTCTCCAATCTAAGCATTTTTACAGCATTTTATTCATGGATTCATGTTTATTATCTTATCCTGAAACTAACCAATGCATTTAATTGCGTTTTTATGCTGTATATGAGATTTCACCATGCTTGCTTTCTAGGGTTTGCAGGACCTCAAAATTGGGGTTTCTTATTTAACGAAAAATTAGCCTTCAAGAATGCCATGGTTGTAATCAGCAGACCTGGACGATCCTAAACATGTCATCGCGCCTAATTTATTGACACTCTAAGACCTATTCGCTATTTTCCCATAAGCTGCCTAAGAAAACGCCATAGAAACCGTTGCCTATGTGTTTGTTATTACAGGGATGATGGAGAAGAAGAATTCGTGGCATACGGTGATTGGATCATTTAAAATTCGCGCGCGTTGGTGGACCATGGTCGTTATTCCTTTTATTATGTTTATTCGCTATTATATATTAAATGAAATTGGAATGGCTCAGTGGCAGGTACACACGCTTGCAATGTTCAAGACCTGGGTTCGAGCCCCAGGTCTGTGTTATCTCCATATTATTTTTCAGTAATAATTCCCATGCAGCGCCAGCGTCCAGGACCATCATATACCTCCATAATCCAGTCATCCACGCGTCCTGGGAGATCAAATCAAGGGCATGGATCCAAAGAACACGTTGCACCCTGGTCAACGCGCAGCACGCTACTCAAAAAAGGTCCACCAGGCCATGCTCAAGTGGGCCAGATTACTGAGTCCAAAACCTCCATATTGGGACTTCCACCCCCCCTGGTTTGCCATTTTCTATTTTTCTCATATTTTATTGTTATTTTATTTTCTTTATTTGTTTGATTTAATTAATTATTTTTACCAAATATAAAAAATGCCTAAAAATCAAAAAAAGACAAAAAATATAATAAACACTTTATTTTAATTATTTTCATAAACAAATTGCATGTAAATAAATTAATTTAAATTAGGGTTTTAATGTTAATTCTTTTCATAATAAAAATCTAAAAAATGTAAAAATAGGTTTAATTGATGTTTTATTCTTTTTTAATTTTCTTGTTCACCATAATATTATTTATTTTATTTATTTTTATAATTAAACTTGTAAATTAATTAGGGTTTCATTTAGGTTAAAAAACTCCAATATTTTTCTTAATAACTTAAAAAATAATTAGAACTAGGTTTAACATTTTATTTTAGTTAATTAATTCTTTTTCTATTAAATCTTAAAATACTAAAAAACACCAAAAAATAAGTTCCTTTTCTTCTAATTTTAATTTTAATTCCTTATTAATTTAATTTTGCAAAAGGGTCCAACGCCCTCGTTTCGATTTAATTTCGCATATTTATTTTATGTCGTTTAAATAATTATGTACCTCTCCCGAAGCCTTGTAATTACTTCTTGCACTGTTAATTCTTTTAATTTCTTTACTTTTCTGTCAAATCGGGTCCGGTTTAATTTTGGCGATGTGGACCCGCGCCATTTGTAATAGCTTTAGATTTACTTTCAATTTCCGCATCTTTTTTAACTGTTAAATAAATGCATGCAAGAATGAATGACAAAAAAATAAAAACAAACGCATAGATCACCCATAACCTGACAAGACAAAAATAAATGAATCTGACACACAAATCACACACCACCCCTAGGGTACGCCTCACTGTTGCCTTGCCTCGAAAGGTGATCGTCGAGTAGAGGATGTCTTAGTAAGTCCTCATGATCCGGGAACCTGGCATGAGGGTAGCTTCTAAGGTGTCTTCCCACTGCTCTGGTGATCACCATGTCCCGAACCTCGAATTGACCCGAACACCTCCAACGGTGGTGCTACCTACCTCTCAATGGTGGGATGGCACTACTTTAAAGGACATCTACACAGACGAATTCCTTAGGGTAGGTAGACGGCTCTAGATACTTGCTCTAATTTCAAAACAAATCAAAAATACTTTTCACACCGACACCTTTTCAAAAAGCTTTCGAAAGCAATTTTTCAAACACTCTTGAGGACCGATACAAGAGTCGAACTGGAATTTTCAAAGAAACTTTTTAAAACCCACAGTTGAAAAGCAAACAAACCATTTTTGAAAACACAAGCGAGCAAGTATCTAAGAGCCCATGGATAACCATGGATAGAAAGGGTGCTAACACCTTCCCTTTCTATAACCTACCTCCCGAACCGAGAGCAATCTCTTTAAGGAATTTTTCTGTGCTTTTGTCCTTTCCATTTGGAGAAAATAAAAGACGGTGGCGACTCTTGCTTCCGCGACATTTCACGAACCAGCGTTAAACAGTCAGTTCCAGATCCACCGATCACAACAACGATACTCATCTTCAATTGCAAATCTTTAACATATTCATTATTGTTCATTTCAATCGCAAATCTTCAACATCTTCATTCTTGTTCTCGTCTTCATCTTTGAAGTACGATACTCTTCATTTTTAGTTTTCAATCTTTTTTCGTTCAATGTTGTATATTATTCTTGGTTCATATATACAGTTTGTTAGTTGTTCTGTTTGTTCCCCCAAATACCTTTCTTGGTTCATATATAATGTTCTTGGTGTGTATATATATATATATATATATATATATATATATATATATATATATATATATATATATATATATATATATATATATATATATATATATATATATATATCGTTTGTTAGCTATTCTGTTGGATATATAAGTGAACAAAAATATTATATTCATATGCTTAAGGTTTAGAGTTATAGTTTTTGGTTTGGATTTTGGTGTGTCATTCCCATTATTATTCATGTATAAATTTCAGAAGTTGTTATGGACCGTAGTTGGATGAAAGCCGGTAGGTTAGGTTCGGTTTATGAGAATGAAGTTCATAAAATTTCTTGAATACGCTGATAAAAATATTCCCGACAATAATGATATCTTTTATTGTCCTTGTGTTAAATGCAAGAATATCCGTAAAGGTACAAAGAATGAAATTTTTTGTTGCTATATGTCAAAATTATACAATAAAAACGTGGCATGGTGAGGTGGATAATGAGGGAAGTCGAGCGTCACAAAGTCAAAGAGTGGAAGAAGATGAATATATAAATTATCGACTAGAGGATATGTTCCGTGATGTTGGAGAATATTCTTTTAAGAATGCTCTTATTTATGATACTTTATGTAGTGATAAAGACACCACTTTATATAATGGATGCACGAGTTTTACACGATTGTTTGTGGTGTTATAATTGTTTAATCTGAAGTAAAAAAATGGATGGTCAGATAAAAGTTTTATGGAATTACTTGATATGTTAAAGCAAATGTTACTAAAAGATAACAATTTTCCAGATCGTTGTTATGAGCCCAAGAAGATATTGTGTCCAATGAGTTTAAATTATATTGAAATACATGCATGCCCTAATGATTGTATCTTACACAGGAAAGAGTAAGAAGACTTGAATCAATGTCCGAAATATGGTATGTCGCGTTATCTTGGTGAAAAATCGAGAGACCAAACTATTGACTAACTTGACTCACAAAATTAAGAAGTCACCACCGAACTTTGTTGTTTCCAAGGAAAAGGGAAAAGATCAAAACCCTATATTAAACATGCAATGCAAGAAGTACAACTAAAAGCAAAGCACAAAGAGATCTAAGGTACATGGGTTGGTTATACAAAGGGAAGGTATTATCATCCTATGTATCTATAGTACTCTATAGGAACTTTTTGTAATATCTATTTTTGGTTAAAATTGGTTTATTTGTGTAATACGATGGGAGAACTAACTTTTTTTGGTTTTATCCAAATCTGCGGATAGCTAGTGTCACCGCCGACTTTTCTTTTATCCAATATTTAGGAAAGGTGAAAAGAACAGGAAAATCTTTGATAGATTTTGAGTCCGGGGGGTAAGTTATGAAAAGGGAAGGTGTTAGCACCCTTTCCATCCGTAGTTATCTACAAGCTCTTAATTGCTTAGCTCACTTTTGAAAACTTGCTTTGTGCGTGTGTGATTGTTTAAAAATATTTTGAAATGCCAATGTAAGGCAGACTTTGTAACAATTCTTGTATCAATCATCAAGAATGTATACAAAGTGTTTTTTTTAAATATTTCGTTTGAAAATGACGTGTAAAAAATGTTTTGAGTTGTGAGCAAGCATTCAAGAGTTCTTACCCACTAAGTATGGTCTTTCTTATTCTTTTCCTTTTCCTTTAGAGATAGTACTATCCATACCATTAGTTGGTAGGTAGCTCTATCTGTTGGATATGAAGGGTCAACCGTAGGGTCATCGTATGGTCATCAAAGACAGCATGTAAGGATACTTTAGCAATTGTATCAAAGGGACTATCATCATTTTGCTCGTAGGGTCATCGAGGGACTAGATCATTTTGTAGGCAACTCGAAGGGTCATCGAGGGATTATGATGATTTAATCGAGGGACTTTTGCTAAAGTATCCCCACTTTCGAGGGACATGACCAATATTTCGTAAGGCAACAAGAGAGGTTACCCTAGAGGTGCAAGTATGAATAGTATGTTAGTTTCAGTTATTCAGTCTTGAAAATTAGGGTTTTCTAAGATTGCTTTTAGTCTTTCCATACAAACTCTAGTTATTAACAGTTAAATATGTACAGGAAATTAAAGTGCGGAATGTAGAGTCCTACACTATTACATGACTTTGGGGGCAGATACATATGTATAGAAATTTGCAGGAAAATAAACTTACGCTATTACATCCTTAGAGCAAATACATAATAGGAAAAACACGAAAATATAAATCTAAGCTATTACATTGATAGTGCGACTTATACATTTTGTCTAAGAAAATTAAATAGCAAAAAGAAATTAAGGAAAGATGTTAGAAAAATGTTTTAATATTGTGTTTTTTGGTAGAAAATAATTTAAGTGTTAATAATAGTAATAAAACCTAAATTCTAATTTATTTTAATATTAAGAAAAAAGTTAATTAATTAGTAAATAAAAATATGTCAAAAATTGAATTACTAATTAAAAAACTTAACTCTAATTTGTTAAAGTGCTGAAAAAATTAGGTTTGTTAATGGTTAATTAAAAAATAATTAATGAAGAAAATATGGTTAGAAAAATAAGAAAAAAAGAATGCATGGGGTGGATGTTAAACCCACGCCACTTGTAACACCCCAATTCTACCCCGACAATTATATAAATAAATCAGAGTTATAAAAATCATTCATGCAAACAAATCGAGATGTCACAAATTCTTCTTTTAAAATTCATTGCATTCATCGTGGATACATAACACTTTAAAACATCGGATGAACCATCATTGTAACAACTTTAATTAAATAATTTAACAATTCAACATCTACGCAGCAAAATTCTTAATAACATCTTTATCATCGTTACAGAAACTTTGAAACAACACATATTTAATTAATAAGCAACTTAAGATTCAACAGCTAAATGATCAACAATCAAAAGCAACAAGCGTTCACCCCCCGAGTGTTACATATCAGAGCAATGACACCGACTCGAACTACTGAAGGTATACAACCTTCACTCTTGATTACCTGCATGTTACCAACATAAGGGCAACATTCAAACAAAAGGGGTGAGATATCTAACAATATAATAAAGCGCATGATAATTAATATATTAAATTAGATCACATAACATCACCACTTCTCATCTCATAATCAACAGTAATCACAACAATAACACACATTCACAACATCAATACACACTTCTTTATGCAATCATATAATGCGATTCAATACTATGCAAATACATGTGGTACCATTTGGAGCAGAACTCCCATCTCAAAAATTGCCAATTAATAGAGGCATCAACAAGGCATAAGCCTTCATCTCAATATTTGCCAATACAGGCCATCTCAACGAGCATAAGCTCCATCTCAAAATGCAATGTATGCGACACAATCATGAATGTAATAACAACACCATCATTGACAACATCTCAATACAATACCATCGTTGGCCAAAGGCCTACATCTTAAAGCATCTCAACATCTCTCATCAACATCATTCATCATAAATCATCAAACAAAGTTTCATTAACATCATCTCATCAACAATTCAGCCGTACAGTAATATAACATTAACTCATCAATCTCACAACGTTGGGCATAGGCCTTCAACATGATATTTCCTATAATTAATTAACCATCAAAGATTTACTTCTAAATCACTAGACCTCTACATATTACTATTCTGTAATACTGCATCATCATCATCATTAATCCTACTGTTACCAACCAAACATCAGTCTATAAACATTCCATCCTCATCCTTCTTCACAAGGATCAACATAACGATTAATGCGACAATTAACTCTAATCCTAAATTGGCTACTAGGATTACACTTCCTACTCTTCATTTTAATCCTCAAGAATAAAGTTCACCGCATTAGCTATTCAACGCTTCGAACGACACCTCAAACGGAGTCCGAAAACTCAAGTTACAGCACCTTCAAACTGATTCTGCCAAAAACTAGATGACATGGATCGACGAAAAACATCTTGGATCGACGCGTACTGCACTGAACTCGCAACATGAGTCGATGCATCCTCTCTTGTATCAACTCATCATGGGTCTACCACTCAGCATGTATCGACACATGCTCCTACGTATCGACTCATCCTGAGTCTAAAAGTCCTCATGTATCGACGCAAGACTCCTTCGTGTCGACTCATACTGAGTCTCTAAGCCTTCTTGTATCGACACATACTATTTGGGGTCGACGCATACTGCTCTATCCTGCATAATTTCTGCGATTTTCTTTGCGTTTTCACTACGGGTTCCATACTTTAAGTCCTAAAAACTTAATCTAATTGTGGATAATCATCTCTTACAGTTATCCTATAATTCTACATCAATTAAATAGTATGGGGACGTCATCATTCATCTTTCAATCATCATTTCTCATCATATAACTACATATAATTCAATCACGAACAAAACAAAACTTTCACATCTAGCCCCACATACCAATTATCATGAACCCAATTATAGAGTCAAAACCCCACCTTTACCTTGGATTAAAGGTCGCTCTAAAACTTTCGGTTGAATTCTCGTTCTGCCGTTATTCCTCCTTTTTCTAGCAGCTTCACGTTCTTCTTTCCAACCCTTATTCTTCTACTGCTTCTTCTTTTCTATTCTTTCTAACAATAATAAAATAACCTAATATTCTCTTTATTCCTTAATGGGCTCAAAAGTAATACACCCCCTCATTACTACTATTCCTTAAAAACAAGTCCACATCAAATAATATTATACTTCTAATATTATTTCACCACTTAATAAAATAATTAAATCCAATTAATCACAACACAACTTCTCAAATATTCATAAAATAATTTAATTAAATAATTAATTAAATTACGGGCGTTACAACTCTCCCCCACTTAGAATATTTTCGTCCTCGAAAATTTACCTTAATCAAACAACTCAGGATATGAGTCTCGCATCTTGCTCTGCAACTCCCAAGTCATGCTTTCTATGGAAGCTCCTAGCCAAACCACTTTAACCAAAGAAATCTCCTTGCCTCTCAGAGTCTTTATTTCACGATCCGCGATCCGTATAGGCATCGTCTCCACTGTAAGATTATCCCGTACTTGCACATCATCCATATGAATCACATGAGACAGATCTGAAATATACTTTTGGAGTTGTGACACATGAAACACATCATGCAAATTCGAAATATTAGGCGGTAAAGCCACTCTATAAGCAAGATTCCCCACTCTCTCCGAAATCTGATATGGTCCAATAAAATGAGAAGTGAGCTTCTTAGACTTCAATGCTCTCCCAACACTAGTCACAGGTGTAACCCTAAAAAATACATGGTCACCAGCTTGAAATTCTAAATCCTTCCTTCGCTTGTCATTGTTGTACCCCAAAATTTGCCCTCTCATTCTTCAAGGCCTTTCTCACAAGGATTCTCAAGGTTCAAGCTTGAACAAGTGCATTAGGATTTTCCAATACCAAAATTAAAAGGAAACTGTCAAAAAGGGAGAAAACAGATAAAAATAATATTTTGACAAATTTGAAGGAAAATAGGTCTCCTTCGATCCAGCACCCTTTGACTGACTCTAAGCCTCCTTCGAATGCCAGTCTATGCATCCTTCATTTGGATTTGAAACCTCTTTCGAATCTGGACATTTTGCCTCATGTATGCCTCTTTCGAACCTGGACATTTTGCCTCCTGCATGCCTCTTTCGAATCTGGACATTTTGCCTCATGTATGCCTCTTTCGAATCTGGACATTTTGCCTCATGTATGCCTCTTTCGAATCTGGAGATTTTGCCTCCTGCATGCCTCTTTCGAATCTGGACATTTTGCCTCCTGCATGCCTCTTTCGTTTGGGCATGTGGCTCCCTTCATGCAAGTCTTTATTTGAGCATTGACCTTTTGTGTGCTTGCTTGGAGTCACAAAGTTTAGACCTCCTCCATGCAGGCTTTGACAAGACATTGACTATGTTTATACTAGCTTCGACTGAACAACATTTCTCTTTAGTATGCTGCATTTCCATCCTTGACAAACTTCAGCACATGGTTGATGGCCCCCTCAAAAGACATATAGTGGTGGACTTGAGGGGCATACATATGAGTCCCTGTCGAAGGGTACGCCTTACTAGTCCATTCGAAGCACACATTTGGCCCCTTCAAATGATGCACAAAGATGATTCGTTCGAAGGACACTTGTTGGAGGAAAGTCAAACAATGTGTTGGAAGAATAATCTGGTCGAAGGAGGGTCAAAATGAAAGGATAAAATATTCAAAGATGCTTGTTGCCAAGTTCAGACATGGTACACTGGCCAAAACTGCTGCATAGCAGTCCTGAAACACTGCCCCATTCTTGCACCGAAATAGCATACAAGCACTGTCCCTCGAAGGCTGCAAAAAGCAGTTTACCCAAATTGTTCAAATTATTTTGTTTTCCCTCCAAAAGCTTCAGCCAACTTTGCCTATAAATAAGAGGCTCCAACACATGTTTAAGGAGGATCTTTGGACCAGAGGAACGAATCCCCCAAATTTTCTCAAACACAACAAAACTCTCAAGTTCATCAACACTTGAGAAATAAAAAAAACCCAGAATCCCAAACACTCACCTCTTTCGATTCTGAAGAACATCCCACACATAGAAGTTTGTTCAAACTCAAAGACAACCTTGTGTGACAACTCTTTGAACCAAAAGCAAACCCCCTGTGACTACTCTTCGAATTCCAGAAACGTCCAGGTAGCAGTTCAAGTTCGAATCCCACATCCATTCAAGTCCTGAAGCAAGGTAAGTTATTCTTACCTTTGAACTTTTCGTTTCATGGCATAACATGTAAATAATCTTTACGTTCGTTTGAAACATATACATACCACTGTTCCTTTCGATTCCACCCTTTTAACATATTTTTCATAGCTATCCCTTTCGTTTTGCTTTCTGTTTACCTAAACTTGCTTTAACTATTAAACTGTTTACAAGACAAATATTAGCATGGCCTCAGGCCATGTTGCCATTTAATGCTTGAAATTAAAGAAACAGGAAACAGGAAATAGGAAACGAAGCTTCTTGCTTCTATCCTCTTTCTCCAGGTCGAACGAAAGATACAAACATGAGGAAAACCATACACTGACTTCCAGGCTCAGTCGAAAGGCATTCCCTAACTGCTTTCAATCTCCAGTCGAAGAAGGCAACAAGGCAGAACCAGAAGGCTTCGCCATACACTGACTTCCAGGCCCCAGTCGAAGGATACAACTTGCTGCTGCCTTTGCCCAATCGAAGGACAGGACCTCGCCCCTGCCAAGGCCCAATCGAAAGACGTGACTTTGCTGTTGCCAGCCCCAATCGAATGAGGCCAACAAAATGCAAATCGAAGGCTGCTTCCCCCCAATCGAAGGACAGGACCTCGCCCCTGCCAAGGCCCAATCGAAAGATGTGACTTTGCTGTTGCCAGCCCCAATCGAAGGAGGCCAACAGAATGCAAATCGAAGGCTGCTTCCCCCCAATCGAAAGACACTCATTTTTCTTACTTTTATCTTATTTTTTCCTTCATACTTTCTATGCACTTCAATATGGTTGTAATAGTGTAGGATTTATTTTTTGCACTTTTTATTACTTTTGTACAAATGCTAGTAACTAGGTGTGTATGGCAAGATAAAACCAACAAGTAGACAACCTAAAAATCAAAGACAAATGCATGCAATAAAACACACTTTGCACATATGCACTCTTAGGGTACACCTCACTTGGTTGCCTCGAATATGGTCATTGAGTATAGGAAGTTTTAGAGGTCGCCCTCTTGTCCCAAGATCATAGTTGCCTCGAAACGGTTGCCTCAGAAAAATGATCTAGGATATTAGGGTTACCGCTAAGGCATCCTAACATTGCTTTAGTGACCACATGTCCCTTAATCGAATTGACCCAAAAACTCCAACGACGATGCTACTTACTCCTCAATAGTGGGATAACACTGTCTAAAGGACATTTGCACAGTTTAATTCCTTTTTGAGTAGGTAGATGTTCTTAAGTACTTCCTCTTTTTTAAAAACAAAACAAAACTTTTCGCACTTACACTCTCTTTCAAACAAAAACTCTTTTCAAACCCACAAACACAAAGAAAAGCAAACTTTTGAAAACATAATGAGCAAGTACCTAAGAGCCCGTGGATAACCACGGATAGAAAGGGTGTTAACCCCTTCCCTTTCTATAATCTACCTCCCGAACCCGAGAAATATCTCAAAAAGGAATTTTTCTGTGCTTTTGTCCTTTCCTTGTTGGATAAAATAAAAGACGGTGGCGACTCTTGCTTACCACGACATTTTGCAAAAAAAAACGCAAACGCGAACCAGCATTCCAAAACAGTCAGTTCTCATTCCCATCGATCACAGAACTGGCGACTCTGCTGGGGAGTCGAATAAGTGGGGTGTACCTTAGGATTAGATCAGTTGTGTTTTCAATTGTATGCTTTGTATGCTTTAAATTTTATGGGCTTGTATCGGAGTTCTATAGATCCTAACCCGGATCTGGGGATACCCTTTAGGTAAGTAGCAATAAACTGTGAGGGATCTGTCCGGCGTAGACCGACATGGATGAAGCAGTAGCTACGTTGGTGTGACACCTTGGTCTGTACCGATACCCCTTGTGTTGGAACGAGGAGAATATGGGTCTTCTAAGGAGTCATTAAGCACCAACTGACCTTAGAACCTTAAATTGACCAACTTGGCCATAGAACAGTAGCAGTATGCTACACTCATTGAGACTAAAATCTCGCGATGGTTCCGGCTGCAAGAAAAGGTTGCTAAACTGGAATTATGACCGATTGAGGGTAGTCAGTGATATTGAGATCCTCTAGAACCCAGTTACTATTTTTAGGAAAGGTCTTAACCAACTGAACTGAAAGAGAGTAGTACCTAAGCTCCATGCCAGCCTGAAATCTAAGGGCTCTCTTGTGTGACTTGTGTACCTTTACCATGTTTGCCTTTTGTGGATACTTGTGGTGTGCCTTTACCATGACATCATAACATCATACCATAGCATTTTCAATAACCATTTCAAGGATCTCGAGGGTCTTTTGATGCAGGGTCGTGTTGAACCAGACGTCTACCAAAGGACAAGAGGGTTTGCCTCTAAACAAACGCCGTCCAAGATCAAGTGCAACAACTTGAATCAGGGGATATGACCCACTTGACATGGTGAGCTTGATTCTCGTGGAAAGACATCCACCGATACGAAGTTCTACAATCAAAGATGTTGATCAAAGTTTAACCTCTAACATTTTCTTGTTTTCCCCGCAAGATTCTTGAAAACATGCATCCACATATCATGCATTGCATCATAACAGGTTTTCCTTATTCTCCTACTGTTTATTTCAGTAGAGATGGCTCTAGAGAGGACTGTCAAAGATATCCAAGATCAAAATGCTCAACTTCAAGAAATGTTCTTGAACCTGTCCCAGGGGCAAGAAGAAGTGAAAGCTCTCCTCATAAGGGGCATGGTCCTAGGGAATTCAGGCAGTGTCAGGAATGATCAGTTGGAAGAGCTGCAAATTGAGCTGGCAACAATGAAGATCCAGATGACGGGACAACTGGTGGGCCAGATGGCTCTCATTCAAGACTTGGCTCAAAGACAAGAGGAGCTCAGGATTCACCACCTAAAGTGACAAGTTCAGACAAAGAGGCTTCTGTTCATTTTGAATTTTCAATTGTAATTTCTTTTGTTATTAAAACAATTATCTATTAATGTCAAACTTTGTTTCATTAATGCATTGCATATGTTTGTCTTGATTTCATCCTTTCATTTTCACTATAATTATGCTTTCTTTATGACATTCAACTCTTGCTAAAAGTTACAAGCCTTTAGAGGGAGGATGATGAAACAATGCCATAATATCATACAGTATGCTTTTGGACAGACCTTGCTGACGATGTACAGGCGTTTCTTTCAAATCCTAAACACTGGAGTTATAAGGAAGATAATCCCTAGTCAACCCCTTCGAGCCAAAGAAGTAGGAGTTTTCTGTTTTAAACACAAATTGAAACCTTTAATTTAAACCTGGGGCAGGGTAGTCTCTCAGTTAATTCAAAAGATGCGCATTGAAGTCGCAAAACTCTCAGTTCGTAATACAATGAATGACATCAAAAGCATTCCTCTAGAATCAAAAGACAGTGGTGGTTCTTTATCTCATAGGCAGTCATTATCTCTAAAAAAAAAGCCCACTAAGCCAAAACCTACAAAGGAGGCTTAAGAAATTTGGGGCATCCCGCTGACTGTAATCTCGAAAACAGGAACAATCAGGCAAAAGTTAGGGATAACAAATCAAAAGAACGAGGTCGCTACAAATCCTCAACAAACATGAAAAATGTTGCAAAAATGACTGCCTTCCAACAAATTCAACTTGTGTGAACCATCACCAAAAATGTTGTTCCAGATTCATTTAGAGTTCAAATGCACAATTAACTGAGTTTAGGATTGAAGAACATCACGAAGAACGGGTGGATACAAATACATTTGAGCCTTTATGCTTTGTTTCTTAAAACCGTGAACCAAGCCACGTTACAACCCTTCAAAAGTCCTAACTGAAGCATGGGTTAGTTTGAAAGCATACTGTTACAAAAGGTATCCTGACTCCTGTAAGGCTTTGCTCTAAATCCTGAGTTGAATTTTTCTTACAAAATTTCTTCACTTACATAAACGCATTTTTCAAAACTTCAAGACAAACATAAACTTTGCATTACTTGAATATCACTGTTTGCATTTGGCTATTTGTTTGACAGCGGAGAAATTCACACAATGAATATCCGATGAACGAAAGCTCTCCCAGTAAACAAAATCACTTCAAAAAGGATGACACTTCCATTGACAAATCTCCTATCAACAGGGGGACTTAACATGTCACTATCCAGCACACCTGGGGCAGTCCAATCAAGATTTCAAGAAATCTCTCAAGAATTGCAGAGTAACCAGGGGCAGGCCTCCATCTCCGTCACTTGGGGCATTAAACGTCAAATATTAGTGAAGGGTTACGTACAATTAAACATTTTCTGGAAATGTCACAAACACTTGCTACTAGGGGCAATGACAAATCTCCCCAAAGTCCTTCTCATAGGATGATTCCCCAGCAAGAGTATAATCTCTGACCCCCTTTCCCCAGCTGAATCAACCTCAAGAATCCTCGAGGACTTCCCCCAACGAAGATGTCACCTCTCTAGCGGACTGACGACATGGTATTTCCCCAAAAACACCAGGATTCTCCAGCTTGAGTTTGCCTCTCCGACTACTACAAATCAAAGGACCACAACTCCTCTTCCCTAGTAGACTACTCTACAATCCCCAGCAAGTTACTGCGAAACCTAGACTCGACCAGATATCAGTTCAACTTCGACTCCCCAGTAGAGCAACGAACGACTAATACTCCTAAACTCTTTTTCCAAGCAGAAATAAACATACTTCCCACAAAGTTTTCAACTTCCCCCAGCGGAGTTCTCCTCAAACAACAAAACAGGAATCCATTGGAAATATTCTAAGCAAAGTTTGAAGACACACATACTCTTCAACAACAGTCCAGGATTTAATGACTCCCCAGCTTTTGTCAAGGATTTATTTTCCCAGACAAAAATACATTCATTAACATTTTACATTTCATACATCCTATTTACATACATGATAAGTGCATACAACACAATCTCATTTAATTTTGAGAACATCATGACATTGCATACAACTAATGTTTTACCTTTTCAGGAAAAGGTCAATCAACAGATGGCTACCATCAACCTTTTCAAGTTCCGGATTAATACCCGTAGCAAGCCAGGAAAACTATCTGTGGATGACTGATTGTAGATTAATACCTGTAAGAAGCCAGGAAAACTATCTACATGAAGAGATTGAAGATTAACACCTGTAACAAGCCAGGAAACTATCTTTCTTTCTCAGGTCAGAGATTAATACCTGAAACCAGACAAGACAACTATCTCATCGGCTAACCTTTTCAAGTTCCGGATTAATACCTGTAGCAAGCCAGGAAAACTATCTGTGGACGACTGATTGTAGATTAATACCTGTAACAATCCAGGAAAACTATCTACATGAAGAGATTGAAGATTAACACCTGTAACAAGCCAGGAAACTATCTTTCTTTCTCAGGTCAGAGATTAATACCTGAAACCAGACAGGACAGCTATCTCATCGGTCAACCTTTTCAAGTTCCGGATTAATACCTGTAGCAAGCCAGGAAAACTATCTGTGGACGATTGATTGTAGATTAATACCTGTAACAAGCCAGGAAAACTATCTACATGAAGAGATTGAAGATTAACACCTGTAACAAGCCATGAAACTATCTTTCTTTCTCAGGTCAGAGATTAATACCTAAAACTAGACGGGATAACTATCTCATCGGCCAACCTTTTCAAGTTCCAGATTAATACCTGTAACAATCCAGGAAAACTATCTGTGGACGACTGATGGTAGATTAATACCTGTAACAAGCCAGGAAAACTATCTACATGAAGAGATTGAAGATTAACACCTGTAACAAGCCAGGAAACCATCTTTCTTTCTCAGGTCAGAGATTAATACCTGAAACCAGACAGGACAACTATCTCATTGACCAACCTTTTCAAGTTCCAGATTAATACCTGTAACAAGCCAGGAAAACTATCTACATGAAGAGATTGAATATTAACACCTGTAACAAGCCAGGAAAACTATCTTTCTTTCTCAGATCAGAGATTAATACCTGAAACCAGACAGGACAACTATCTACTCGACCAGCTCAAACAACCCAACTTTCCAATACAGTTCAGAAGCGCTCCAGACACGGACGCCATGCTGGCAATCATCCAGTTCCAGCTTATAGATACAGTCTAGCATTCACCTCTGGATGGCATCTTTAAGCCCATCTCCAACAACTATCCATCATCTCTCCAAATGGCATCTGTAAGCCCATTCCCGACATCACAATGCTGATATTACACCATGCGAGTGCAAATTTTTGGGCACTCTAGTGTTCAATTATCTTCCACCTTCGGATCACGAAAGGCTCGAAAGCTAATCTGTATCCTCAGGTTTAAGAAAATTGAACAGGGGCAACTGTTGTACCCCAAAATTTGCCCTCTCATTCTTTAAGGCCTTTCTCACAAGGATTCTCAAGGTTCATGCTTGAACAAGTGCATTGGGATTTTCCAATACCAAAATTAAAAGGAAACTGTCAAAAAGGGAGAAAACAGATAAAAATAATATTTTGACAAATTTGAAGGAAAATAGGTCTCCTTCGATCCAGCACCCTTCGACTGACTCTAAGCCTCCTTCGAATGCCAGTCTATGCATCCTTCGTTTGGATTTGAAACCTCTTTCGAATCTGGACATTTTTCCTCATGTATGCCTCTTTCAAACCTGGACATTTTGCCTCCTGCATGCCTCTTTCGAATCTGGACATTTTGCCTCCTGTATGCCTCTTTCGAATCTGGACATTTTGCCTCATGTATGCCTCTTTCAAATCTGGAGATTTTGCCTCCTGCATGCCTCTTTCGAATCTGGACATTTTGCCTCCTGCATGCCTCTTTCGTTTGGGCATGTGGCTCCCTTCATGCAAGTCTTTATTTGAGCATTGACCTTTTGTGTGCTTGCTTGGAGTCACAAAGTTTAGACCTCTTCCATGCAGGCTTCGACAAGACTTTGACTATGTTTGTACTAGCTTCGACTGGACAACATTTCTCTTTAGTATGCTGCATTTCCATCCTTGACAAACTTTAGCACATGGTTGATGGCCCCCTCAAAAGACATATAGTGGTGGACTTGAGGGGCATACATATGAGTCCCTGTCGAAGGGTACACCTTACTAGTCCATTCGAAGCACACATTTGGCCCCTTCAAATGATGCACAAAGATGATTCGTTCGAAGGACACTTGTTGGAGGAAAGTCAAACAATGTGTTGGAAGAATAATCTGGTCGAAGGAGGGTCAAAATGAAAGGATAAAATATTCAAAGATGCTTGCTGCCAAGTTCAGACATGGTACACTGGTCAAAACTGCTGCATAGCAGTCCTGAAACACTGCCCCATTCTTGCACCGAAATAGCATACAAGCACTGTCCCTCGAAGGCTGCAAAGAGCAGTTTACCCAAATTGTTCAAATTATTTTGTTTTCCCTCCAAAAGCTTCAGCCAACTTTGCCTATAAATAAGAGGCTCCAACACATGTTTAAGGAGGATCTTTGGACAAGAGGAACGAATCCCCCAAAATTTCTCAAACACAACAAAACTCTCAAGTTCATCAACACTTGAGAAATCAAAAAAACCCAGAATCCCAAACACTCACCTCTTTCGATTCTGAAGAACATCCCACACATAGAAGTTTGTTCAAACTCAAAGACAACCTTGTGTGACAACTCTTTGAACCAAAAGCAAACCCCCTGTGACTACTCTTCGAATTCCAGAAACGTCCAGGTAGCAGTTCAAGTTCGAATCCCACATCCATTCAAGTCCTGAAGCAAGGTAAGTTATTCTTACCCTTGAACTTTCCGTTTCATGGCATAACATGTAAATAATCTTTACGTTCGTTTGAAACATGTACATACCACTGTTCCTTTCGATTCCACCCTTTTAACATATTTTTCATAGCTATCCCTTTCGTTTTGATTTTTGTTTACCTAAACTTGCTTTAACTATTAAACTGTTTACAAGACAAATATTAGCATGGCCTCAGGCCATGTTGCCATTTAATGCTTGAAATGAAAGAAACAGGAAACAGAAAATAGGAAACGAAGCTTCTGGCTTCTATCCTCTTTCTCCAGGTCGAACGAAAGATACAAACAGGAGGAAAACCATACACTGACTTCCAGGCTCAGTCGAAAGGCATTCCCTGACTGCTTTCAACCTCCAGTCGAAGAAGGCAACAAGGCAGAACCAGAAGGCTTCGCCATACACTGACTTCTAGGCCCCAGTCGAAGGATACAACTTGCTGCTGCCTTTGCCCAATCGAAGGACAGGACCTCGCCCCTGCCAAGGCCCAATCGAAAGACGTGACTTTGCTGTTGCCAGCCCCAATCGAAGGAGGCCAACAGAATGCAAACCGAAGGCTGCTTCCCCCCAATCGAAGGACATGACCTCGCCCCTGCCAAGGCCCAATCGAAAGACGTGACTTTGCTGTTGCCAGCCCCAATCGAAGGAGGCCAACATAATGCAAATCGAAGGCTGCTTCCCCCCAATCGAAAGACACTCATTTTTCTTACTTTTATCTTATTTTTTCCTTCATACTTTCTATGCACTTCAATATGGTTGTAATAGTGTAGGATTTATTTTTTGCACTTTTTATTACTTTTGTACAAATGCTAGTAACTAGGTGCGTATGGCAAGATAAAACCAACAAGTAGACAACCTAAAAATCAAAGACAAATGCATGCAATAAAACACACTTTGCACATATGCACTCTTAGGGTACACCTACTTGGTTGCCTCGAATATGGTCATTGAGTATAGGAAGTTTTAGAGGTCGCCCTCTTGTCCCAAGATCATAGTTGCCTCAAAACGGTTGCCTCGGAAAAATGATCTAGGACATTAGGGTTACCGCTAAGGCATCCTAACATTGCTTTAGTGACCACATATCGCTTAATCGAATTGATCCGAAAACTCCAATGACGATGCTACTTACTCCTCAATAGTGGGATAGCACTGTCTAAAGGACATTTGCACAGTTTAATTCCTTTTTGAGTAGGTAGATGTTCTTAAGTACTTGCTCTTTTTTAAAAACAAAACAATACTTTTTGCACTTACACTCTCTTTCAAACAAAAACTCTTTTCAAACCCACAAACACAAAGAAAAGCAAACTTTTGAAAACATAATGAGCAAGTACCTAAGAGCCCGTGGATAACCACGGATAGAAAGGATGCTAACACCTTCCCTTTCTATAATCTACCTCCCGAACCCGAGAAACATCTCGAAAAGGAATTTTTCTGTGCTTTTGTCCTTTCCTTGTTGGATAAAATAAAAGACGGTGGCGACTCTTGCTTACCGCGACATTTTGCAAAAACAAACGCAAACGCGAACCAGCATTCCAAAACAGTCAGTTCTCATTCCCACCGATCACAGTCATAATAACTCTTCTGTCTACTTTGGGAAGCCTTCATCTTTTCTCGAATCAACTTCACCTTCTCAGTAGTTTCACGAACAAGTTCAGGTCCAAGTACTACACTCTCACCAGATTCATGCCAACATAATGGAGTTCTACATCTTCGACCATACAACGCCTCAAATGGTGCCATCCCAATACTAAAATGGTAACTGTTGTTATAAGTGAACTCTATCAACGAAAGATAAGTATCCCATGAACCTCCCTTCTCAAGAACACATGCCCTCAGCAAATCTTCCAACGATTGAATAGTCTGTTCAGTCTGACCATCTGTATGAGGATGATACGCTGAACTTAACCTCAACTTAGAACCCAACGCTTCTTGAAAATTCTTCCAAAAATCAGAAGTAAATCTTGGATCTCTATCTGACACAATGCATAAAGGAACACCATGCAACTTCACAATCACACCCATGTAAATCTCAGCCAACTTCGTCACTGGAAAACTGATGTTAATAGGAATAAAATGAGCTGACTTTGTAAGCCTATCAACAATCACCCAAATTTAGTCATGTCCTCTTATAGTATTAGGTAACCCTGTCACAAAGTCCATTGAAATGCTATCCCATTTCCATTCTGGAACTTCTAACGGTTGCATCAACCCCGTAGGCTTCTGATGTTCAACTTTCGACTTCTGACAAGTCAAACACGTATACACAAACCGAGCCACATCACTCTTCATCCCAGGCCACCAAAACAAACCTTTCAAATCTTGATACATCTTTATAGCTCCTGGATGAATACTCAACTTACTTCTATGACCCTCCTCAAGTATCACTTTCTTCATCTCAGCATCATCAGGAAGACAAATCCGGTTATGAAACCTCAACACACCTTGCGTATCTAGCTTGAAATCACTATTCTCAGACTGATCGATTCCAACCATCAAATCTACCAGTTTAACATCCAACTTCTGAGCTTCTCTGATAATGTCTAGAAATTCATTATTAATCTTCAACATACCCAACATAACACTTCGCGGCGTAACCTTGCAAACTAAGCTCATATCTCTGAACTGTTCAATCAATTCCAACTCTTTAACCATCATTGCCGACATATGTAAAGTCTTTCGACTCAACGCATCAGCTACCATATTAGCTTTTCCTGGATGATAATTCAAACTGAAATCATAATCCTTTAACAATTCCAACCATCTTCGTTGACTAATATTCAACTCCTTCTGATCGAATAAATACTTCAAACTCGTATGGTCACTAAACACTTCAAATCTAGAACCATAAAGATAATGCCTCCAAATCTTCAACACAAAGACAACTGCAGCAAGCTCTAAATCATGCGTAGGATAGTTCTTCTCATGAGTCCTTAACTGCCTTGACGCATAAGCAACTACCTTCCCATTCTGCATAAGCACACCTCATAAACCCATCTTAGAAGCATCACAATACACCACAAAATTTTCTCCTGGATTAGGCAACATCAAAATAGGAGCCGACATCAATCTCTTCTTTAATTCTGTAAAACTTTCTTCGCACTGAACATCCCATACGAAATCTCTACCTTTACAAGTCAACTTAGTCAACGGAAGTGCCAACTTTGAAAACCCTTCGATAAACCTTCTATAATAACTAGCTAATCCCAAAAAGCTTATAATCTCATTAGCTGACTTCAGAGTTTCCCATTGCAACACAGCATCAACCTTCGATGGGTCTACAGCAATGCCACTACCTGAAATCACATGACCAAGAAAACTAACCTCTTTCAGCCAGAATTCACACTTGGACAGCTTTGCATACAACTTCTTCTCTTTCAAAACTTGCAACACTACCCTTAAGTGTTCTGCATGCTCTTCTTCTGACTTAGAGTAAATCAAAATATCATCAATGGACACCACTACAAAACGATCCAAATAAGTATGAAAGATACGATTCATGTATTCCCTGAATACTCTCGGTGCATTAGTAACACCGAAAGGCATCACCGAATACTCATAATGTCCATAACGCATTCTGAAAGCCGTCTTCTGGATATCTTCATCCTTCACTTTAATCCGATGGTAACCCGACCTCAAATCAATCTTGATAAACACATGAGCATCCACCAATTGGTCCATCAAGTCATCTATTCTTGGAAGCGGATACTTGTTCTTAATCGTCACCTTATTCAACTGTCTATAGTCAACACAAATCCTCATACTTCCATCTTTCTTCTTTACTAACAACACTGGAGCTCCCCATGGCGATACACTTGGTCTCACAAACTTCTTTTCAAGTAACTCTTCCAATTGATTCTTTAAATCTGACAATTCAGATGCAAACATCCTGTATGGTACCATAGACACAGGTCTGGTACCAGGTACAAGATCAATAGCAAATTCAACTTCCCTCTCCGGCGGTACATCAGGAATCTCATCAGGGGAAAATTCAGGAAATTCACACACCACCTGCAATTCCTCAATTATAGCTCGAGTCTCTACAAATAGTGACGCCCTCAACGAGAACATCTGTGCTTCCTCTTACATCAACTTCCTCAACTGTTTAGCAGATAACAGACTACCTTCCTCTTCTTCAGGAGTAGAAAACCTCACAGACTTGTCGTAACAGTTAATGTGAACATAGTTATGCTCTAATCAGTTCATACCCAAAATCACATCCAAACCTCTTAACGGTAAACAAACCAAATCAACAGCAAAGTCTCTGTCTAAGATCGACAAGAGACACTTTAAACACACAAAAGAAGTAGTCACCGACCCCTTGGCTGGAGTATCGACGACCATTTATCCATTCAAAGAAGACAACATAAGACCCAATCTTTCAACATAATCAGCAGCAATAAAACAATGCGTAGCACCGATATCAATAATGGTAATTAAAGGAGTACTATCAATGAAACATGTACCTCTGATAAGTCTGTCCTCGACAGCTGTCTGATCCTCAACCAAAGCAAACACTTTACTACTTGTCTGAGCCCTCTTTGGTTTCTGACACTGACTACCGATGTGCCCTTCTTCTATACAATTGAAACAAATCACATCCTTATGTTCACACTCAGATACAACATGGTCCGTTCTTACCATAACAGAAACACCTCTTCACTTCAGTAGTACACACATTACTCTTGTGCCCAGGTTTTCCACACTTAAATTAAACCACCCCAGTAGGAGCATCTCCCCCACTAGTCCTATGACCATGAGCAACTTTTTGTTTACCTTTACCAGCTGGGGTATCATAAGGCTTACCACGATTCTGTTGGTGCTTACCCCTCTTCTCACTGATAATCTTGTAATTAGCATTATTATCCTCCTCATAAATTCTGTAACTATCAATCAAATCAACAAAGACACGGATCTTCTGGTATCCAACTGCCTTTTTGATCTCCGGGCGCAACCCATTCTCAAACTTGATACACTTTGAAAACTCAGCACTCGCTTCACCGTAATACGGATAAAACATAGCCAACTCAGCAAACTTGGCAGCATATTCAACAACAGACATAATCCCTTGCTTCAACTTAAGGAATTCAATTTCCTTCTTACCACGAACATCTTCAGGAAAGTACTTCCTCAAAAATTCCCTACGGAACACGGCCCAAGTGACATTCTCACCTGTAGCTTCTAACTTATGACAAGTCTCTAGCCACCAGTCATCAGCCACGACTGCTAGCATATGAGTCCCATAACGAACCTTATGCGCTGGAGTGCAATCCATCACACAGAAGATTCTCTCAATCTCTTTCAACCAATCCAATGCTCCGTCAGGATCATACTTTCCCTTGAACGTAGGCAAATTCTCTCTCTAGAAAGTCGCAAATCTACGAGATCCAGCATTCCCGTCAGCATTCGGCTGATTCTCCATCGCATGAGCCATAGCTTCTAAAGCAGCAGCAAGTGCAACATCATTCCTTCCAGCCATCTCAACTTATCACTACAACATAAACAACAATTAGAATTCAAATTAACAATACTCGATTGTTAGACAACTACGACTCGACGACAAGGTCGGACCAACCTCTTGCTCTGATACCAACTTTATAACACCCCAATTCTACCCCGACAATTATATAAATAAATCAGAGTTATAAAAATCATTCACGCAAACGAATCGGGATGCCACAAATTCTTCTTTCAAAATTCATTGCATTCATCGTGGATACATAACACTTTAAAACATCAGATAAACCATCATCGTAACAACTTTAATTAAATAATTCAACAATTCAACATCTACGCAGCGGAATTCTTAATAACATCTTTATCATCATTACGACAACTTCGAAACAACACATATTTAATTAATAAGCAACTTAAGGTTCAACAACTAAATGATCAACAATCAAAAGCAACAAGCGTTCATCCCCCCTTGTGTTACATATCAGAGCAATGACACCGACTCGAACTACTGAAGGTATACAACCTTCACTCTCAATTACCTGCACATTACCAACATAAGGGCAACATTCAAACAAAAGGGGTGAGATATCTAACAATATGATAAAGCGCATGATAATTTATATATTAAATTAGATCACATAACATCACCACTTCTCATCTCATAATCAACAGTAATCACGACAATAACACACATTCACAACATCAATACACACTTTATGAAATTATATAATGCGACTTAATACTATGCAAATGCATGTGGTACCATTTGGAGTAGAACTCCCATCTCAAAAATTGCCAATTAATAGAGGCATCAACAAGGCATAAGCCTTCATCTCAATATTTTCCAATACATGCCATCTCAACGAGCATAAGCTCCATCTCAAAATGCAATGTATGCGACACAATCATGAATGTAATAACAACACCATCATTGACAACATCTCAATAAAATAACATCGTTGGCCAAAGGCCTATATCTTAAAGCATCTCAACATCTCTCATCAACATCATTCATCATAAATCATCAAACAAAATTTCATTAACATTATCTCATCAACAATTCAACCGTACAGTAATATAACAATAACTCATCAATCTCACAACGTTGGCCATAGGCCTTCAACATGATATTGCCTATAATTAATTAACCATCAAAGGTTTACTTCTAAATCACTAGACCTCTATATATTACTATTCTGTAATACTGCATCACCATCATCAATAATCCTACTGTTACCAACCAAACAACAGTCTATAAACATTCCATCCTCATCCTTCTTCACAAGGATCAATATAACAATTAATGCGGGAATTAACTCTAATCCTAAATTGGCTACTAGGATTACACTTCCTACTCATCATTTTAACCCTCAAGAATAAAGTTCATCGCGTTAGTTATTCAACGCTTTAAACGGTACCTCAAACGGAGTCCGAAAACTCAAGTTACAGCACCTTCAAACTGATTATGCCAAAAACTAGACGACATGGATCGACGCAAAACGTTTTGGATCGATGCGTACTGCACTGAACTCGCAACATGATTCGATGCATCCTCTCTTGTATCGACTCATCCTGGGTCTACCACTCAGCATGTATCGACACATGCTCCTACGTATCGACTCATCCTGAGTCTAAAAGTCCTCATGTATCAACGCAAGACTCCTTCGTGTCGACTCATACTGAGTCTCTATGCCTTCTTGTATCCACACATACCATTTAGGGTCGACGCATACTGCTCTATCCTGTATAATTTCTGCGATTTTCTCTGCGTTTTCACTACGGGTTCCATACTTTAAGCCCTAAAAACTTATTCTAATCGTGGATAATCATCTCTTACAGTTATCCTATAATTCTACATCAATTAAATAGTATGGGGATGTCATCATTCATCTTTCAATCATCAATTCTCATCATATAACTACATATAATTCAATCATGAACAAAACAACACTTTCACATCTAGCCCCACATACCAATTATCATGAACCCAATTATAGAGTCAAAACCCCACCCTTACCTTGAATTGAAGGTCGCTCTAAAACTTCCGGTTGAATTCCTGTTCTGCCATTATTCCTCCTTTTTCCAGCAACTTCACGTTCTTCTTTCCAACCCTTATTCTTCTACTGCTTCTTCTTTTCTATTCTTTCTAACAATAATAAAATAATCTGTTATTCTCTTTATTCCTTAATGGGCTCAAAACTAATACACCCCCTCATTATTACTTCTATTCCTTAAAAACAAGCCCACATCAAATAATATTATACTTCTAATATTATTTCACCACTTAATAAGGATTGATAGAGGCTAGAGATAAGGGTTTAGAGTTTCCCTAATTTCTTAAAATTTTGAGATTTTAGGGTTCTTCTTTGAGGCAACTTTTTCGTCTCCTCTTGGTCTGAATGTGTTGAGTATATATAGAGGAGAAGATTAGGTCAACAACATTGAATCAAATCTTTGATTGGAATTTTTGCATGAAAACTTTGTTTTTTAAGCTCAATGATGTGTCAATACTCTCTACACGTTTTTGCCAAGTTGTCATGGGCTTCAAATCTGATCAAAACAAAAGCCTACACGCCTTGATCCATTAGTTTGTTATTTCATTTGATTTAATTTGCATTTAAATGAATAAAATCCAAATAAAAGAAACAAAAATCATAAAAAATATGTGAATGAATTTAGAAGTCTAATATGAGGTCATGAACACGTTCAAACCTGAAAATTTAGGCCCATTAGCCCAAAAATTCAAGTTTGCCAATTTGAACTTCATGCATTTTCTCAAAATTGCTCAACTTGCACTAATCACAACTCTCTGAATTTTTGTCATATGAAGATGATCTTGGACTTTATGGAAACCTCAAGATGTCTCCTACAACTTTCATGTTGGTCATTTTTCATTTGAAGTCTTTGTCTTGATGTAAATTTCTTTGACAAAAAATGTCTTTTTGTTGACTTTTAAAATGACCGGTAATGTTTTGGCTCATATCTCTCAAATGAAGCATTTTTAGCCTTGAGCTTAAAGAGACAAAGTTGTAGATAATTAGATTTCCTTCAAGATGGGCTTTGATTGAGAAATTTCTGATGAAGTATATGAAAGTTATGCTTGGTCAAAGTTCAGTTGACTTCTCCTTAAGAAACTCCTAATTTAATAACTTTTGACTTTTGATGAATCTTGAGTTTTCTCGATGAATCATGATCAACCCTTGATCAAATGATTAATATGACTTCAAAATGTTGATGTTGACCAAAAATCTTAAAGTTTGACTGTAAATTGGTCAAAGTTTACTTTTCATCCAATACTGTTGATTTTCAATCATCTGGCTAATTGACTGGGCAAATTTATGATGTAAGGCTTTAAACTTGGTATGAGGATTATTTGAAGCATATGAGATACCATGAAGTCCATTTGAGGCATTATAAGTTCAATTTCTTTTGAGAGAAGTAAAACCCTAGTTGTAGGCCAATTGCTTAGGAGGAGAGTTTGTCTGGTCAAACCTTGAGTAGTCTTCAGTACTTGAGACCTTCATGAGCATGAGGAGGTATCTCGAATCAATTTGTCTCAAAGATGGGAGGGAAATTTTTGGGGTACAAAAATTTTCTTAAAGAGTGTGAAGATGAGGAAAGAAATATATTTTTATCATATTTTTTTTTGGAAAGATAAAGTCTTATACCTACATACCAATGAAGGATCAAAACCTCGTAGTTCATGGTAAAGGTAAAAAAATGATTTGTTGTGATTGATTTTATGGGAAGAGACATTTAATCATCTTTAAGGAGAATACTCAATTAATTCCACCACAAGTATGAGAAGATGAATCTTGCATCATCATGAAGGAAGAGCTCTTAACTTGGATATACGATCAACAAGTTTCCACTGACTCCCTCAAGTGGAAAGAATCACATTTTACTTCAATCATTACTATGGGGATTGGAGGATTATATCTGAACTATGAAGATGATTCATGTCTAGTCTTTTTTGTGAAAAGCTTTTAAATTGAAAAGCCAAGTGGCAAAAGGATTTGGGTGAGGTTAAATCTTTTTTAGTCTTTTAAAATTGTTTAATATGCTTAATTGTATTGAAGCATTTATTAAAAAAAGAAAGTTTGAAAGTGTAATGACATAAAGCTAAGGGTTTTTAATGAAAATGGTTTAAGTTTGAAATTAGGGTTTAAAGGTGTAAGGGTAAACACAAACAATTACAAGTGTAATTTATAAAAGGTAAATACATAAAGATAAACCTAAGATATACGTATGCACATGACTATTAAGTCAACAATACTATCCCTTTTCCTTGGATTTTGACACAAGTATTAACACAATGAAGTATAAATATCAATCATCATCACATTAAATAAATATCAAAACAAATAAACATACAAGCTTCATTGATTATGGTTTCATACAATCAAAACATCAATCAAGACCTCAAACATATAATAAGAAACAAGACCTAATGAGAATTATCAAAATAAAGCAACAAGTCATTTGAATTAATTATATTTGATCTTACCGGTGACGAGAATCTGAAATGGTCTGATATTTGCGTCTGTAAGGCTGGAATCATGGAGGAGGGGGTGTACTTGCAAGGCACTCCGATGCTCAAGTAAGTAAGAGTGAAAATAGACACTAGAGAGAATATAGGGTTTTAAAAGTGAATATTGAATATCTGACCCTCACAAATGTGAGGGTTTATATAATGCCCCTGACGCTTGACCATTGATTCCTATTTGTGGGTCTGGATATTAGGCCCCAAAAAATAGGTAACTGCCAATATTTTTACGTGAAAGCAGGAACGAGAAGCTCGTGCTCGTTATCCTGTGAAGAGGTGTCTGAAACTAGCCGTTATCACAGGTAGGGATCCTGTAACACCCCATTTATAGCCAAAAAATTATAGAAAATCAGAGTTACAAAATTTCCAACAAACAAATGGAATGCTACACTTTCAACTTGAAAACAACGACATTCAATCACTTATAGTTCAGATACATAACACATAAAATTCAGATGAATCAATAACAACCTGTTTAGTCTTTAAAAATAAAATAACTTTCGTTGCTACACAGCGGATTCACAAATTCAACTGAAAACACCAAAACATCTTGTCCAACTCAAAACCGCTTTAAGACAACAAGTCTTTAATGAAAACAACTTAAAAATTTAGAAATATAATTAAAACCAACAATAAATAAAATATGCTTTGATCCCTCCAAGTGCTACGTATCAGAGCGACAACAACGACTCAAACTAACGAAGGTAACAACTATCCTTCTTGATTACCTGCACGTTACCAACATAGGGAAACATTCAAACACAAGGGGTGAGATAACGAACCATATAATTGAGTGTATGATAAACAATTTATTAAATCAGATTATATAAAATCACCACTTTACAACTTTCAACCAACATCAATGATCACAAGTCAACAACACAACATGTTAAATATGCAACACAGAATGCAACTCGTTACAATGCACATGCATTTGGTACCAATGGAGCAAAACTTCCAACTTATAAATCTGCCAATTAATAGAGGCATCAACAAGGCATACACCTTCAACTTAATTTGTCAATCCAGGCCAACTTACCGAGCATCAGCTTCAACTTGATATGCTATGTATGTGACCAATATGAATGTCAGGATAACAACAACAAAATTCTATAGCAACACAACAACAAACCAATATTGGCCATAAGTTCACAACTTAATATTTTACCCATAAATAGAGGCAATAACATCACCTGCTAATTCATATTTTTCAATAAAGAACACAATGCAACAAGTCAACCAAAATTTACTACAAATAAACTGCATAATTATTCAGACTATTACGGCTATTTCTGGTTAATTAATTATCGGCTAAAAGTTCTATTATTTCTACTTTGTTCTAAAGTTCTCATTATGTCTCTGTTAAATTAATACTACACTGTTATTAGAGCTTGTACTGTCAATAATATGGTTCTTCTATTTTATTAACTTCTAAACCTACTGCTGATTTAGCCTGCTAAATATTACTTCTACTATTGCTACTTTATACCATTTCCACCTTATGCTACTTATAACCATATACCACACTATCACTTTATTAATAAGCCTAGCACCAATTCCTGCTACTTATCTTAATTTATTCTAGTGGCATACTACTACAATTGATTAAACAAATTTTCACACTGATAATAAATCATAATTTAGCAAAGATGTATTATTATTTGAAAACTCCAACTTACCCTACTGACAACTCTATACATGTCAGAATTACGCAAAACAAATAAAAGTTACTTTTAATGATAAGAAACAACCATATTGATAACTTTAACAATACTATGGACAACTCTAACAACTCTATTGACAACTCTAACAAAATTGAAAATAACTTAAATGAGTGAAATAGTTCAAATATTTATCTCTAATTCAAAACTCCTAAAAACTTTTTATATTATTATTATTATTATTATTATTATTATTATTATTATTATTATTATTATTATTATTATTATTATTATTATTATTATTATTATTATTATTATTATTATTATTATTATTATTAATGATATACTATATATGGGTAAACTTCTCAAATTAAGTCATAATGTACCATTACAATTTACATTATCCCAATTGTTACAATACTGTTAGAATAACATGAATGCTGTTGGAGCACAAGGAAGATAAAAGGTAAAAGGAATATTTACTGATAGCTTCAAAATAAGGATTTACAATGAATTACAATAACCTACTCCACTAGACTATTTATACACACAAATTAAATCTAAAATATATCTTCTACAAAGATATAAGAAGATCTAAGATTTATATCTTCTAACAAAGATATAAACAATCTAAAAAATATTTCTAAATATAAACTAATATCTAATTAAACCTAAATTAATTCTAACACCATCCCTTAATTTATATTTACCCAAAACTGACAACACCAATTCCATCCCTTAAACCAAGAAATTGATCAGTTTTGATAGTCTTTGTCAGAACATCTGCCAGCTGCTTCTGAGTGCTATAGTGCACAACCTCTATTATTCCATTCAGAACTTGATTCCCCAGAAAATGATACTTGGTCTCAATATGCTTGCTTCTCCCAAGCAACACTGAATTCTTGGCAAGATTGATTGTAGACTTGTTATCAATCATCAGCTTCAGAGGTTTATTTACCTCAATCTTCAGATCTTTCAGCAAGTTCATAATCCACACAGCTTGATATGCAGTCAGAGCACCTGCAATATATTCAGCTTCACAGGTTGACAGAGCAACAACATGCTGCTTCTTAGAACACCAAGAAATAGGACCTCCCAGAAATTTGAATAAGTACCCAGAAGTACTTCTTCTGTCAACTCTATCTCCACACCAATCAGAATAAGAATAGCTCAGAAGTTCTGATTCGATCTTTCTTCCATACGGAAATAACACTCCATATTTTAGAGTTCCCTTCACATACCTCAGAATCCTGACTGCAGCTTGGTAATGGGACCACTTTGGTTTGCTCATAAATCTGCTAACCATTCCAACTGCATAGCAAATATCAGGTATGGTATTACACAAATATCTTAAAGAACCAACCATCTGTTTGAAGGTTGTAACATCCACATCCTCGCCGTCAGAATCAGAATCCAACTTCTGATTCGTATCAGTAGGTGTGATAGAAACCTTGCAATTTTCTAGTTCAAATCTCTTCAGAAGCTCTAGTTCATACCTCATCTGATGTAAAATGATTCCTTTCTCAGAGTATATAAATTCCATCCCTAGAAAGAAACTCATTTTTCCAAGATCTGTCATCTCAAACGCATTCATCAGAACTTTCTTGAACTCAACTATCTCTTGTTCAGAACTTCCTGTGAGTAATATGTCATCAACATACAAACATACCAGAATCATATTACCCTCTGAAGTATGCTAAACATAAACACCATACTCCATCTCACACTTCTGAAACCCTTGTTCCTTGAAAAACGAATCAATCTTTAAGTTCCAAGCTCTGGGTGCTTGCTTCAATCCATACAATGCTTTGTGTAATTTGAACACCATCCCTTCCTGATTCTTTTCTCAAATCCAGAAGGTTGTGAAACATACACCTCTTCTTGTAATGGACCATTCAGAAATGCAAATTTTACATCTAAATGCATCAGAGGTCAATTCTTATTAGCAGCTATTGCAATCACTAGTCTGATTGTTTCATGTCTCGCTACAGGTGCAAACACTTCAAAGTAATCCAGCCCAGGATTTTGTAGGAAGCCTCTTGATACTAATCTTGCTTTGTGTTTTCCAATTGATCCATCTAGATTTAACTTCTGCTTGAAAACCCATCTGACGCTGATGGCTTTCTTGCCTTTTGGAAGTTTTGTCAGCTTCCAAGTCTTGTTTCTCTCTATAGCATCAAGTTCTTCTTTCATGGCCTGTAACCAAACTTGGTGCTTAAGAGCCTCTTTCGTACTCACGGGTTCAGAGTCTACTAACATTACACACTGAATAACTTCTCCTTCAGAGTCTACTTTAGTGTCTAGCAACATGTCAAACTCTGCAAATCTTCTTGGGATGCTTTTGACTCTTTGTTGCCTCTGAACTGGACCTTCAGAACTTTGGACACCAGAACTTTCCCCTTCAGAAGCACTTGCTTCAGAAATTGGACTTTCTCTAGAACCTTGACTTTCTTCAGAGTCTTGAAAATTCCCAGGGTCTGAATCATCATCAGAGTCAGAGCCACTACCTTCAAAAATACCATCTTCAAAAGTTGGATCACCTATGCCTTCAGAAGTTCCACTTTCAGAATCATGATCATCGTCAAAGGCTGAATTTCCTTCAGAAGCTCCTCCTTCAGAAGGTCCATCCTTAGAGTCATGATTTCCACCAGAAACCCGATCATCTTTAGAAGCTTGTCCTCCAGAACCTACGTCTTTAGAGTTTTACCTTCTAGAAGCATGATCACCACCAAATTTTGGATCATCATTAAAATCTGGATCAGAATCAGATTCACCATCTGACTGACCTTCAGAGTTTCCAGAGTCATCATCTTATGACTCTTCTTCAGAACTAGAATCTTCTTCAGACTCAGAATCACCTTCGGATTCTGACTTGTCTTTAGCTTCAGAGTCATCTTCTGACTCTAACTCGTCTTCAGAAACCTCAAATTCTGACTCATCTTCAAAATCTTCAAAGTCGTCATCTGATTCTAACTCAGAGTCATGTTCTGATTCTGACTCATACAAAATCACTCCTTCAGAATCAGAATATTCAGAGTCATATTCTTCTTCCCCTTCAGAATCAAAAAATGATAATTTCACTGGTTCCTCATCAGATTCATAAGCCATAAATAACACAGGTTCATCATCTGAAACTCCTCTGGCTACATTTTCTTCTTCAGGCTTCCTTTCTTTGTTGGACCAGCAATCTCTGGCATAGTGACCAAAGTTCTTACAACAGTAACACTGAACATTCTTTTTGTCAGACTTCTCCTTTCCCTTCTAGACATTCTTCTGCCTATCAGAGTTTGAAGCTTCTGACTTTTGACCACCATTAGTTCTCTTCCTGGAGTATGACCTAGTCTGCTTCTGATGCTTCTTACCAGAAGTTACTTTCAGAGCCTGTTGCTCTACTTCCCTCTCATAAGTTCTTGCAGTCATACGCAACTCATGCGCCTCTAGACTACTTTGCAGCTCTTCAACTCTCATGGTGCTCAGATCTTTGGAATGTTCAATTGCTACAACAATGTAATCAAATAGAGAAGTTAAATATCTCAAGATCTTCTCAATAATTACTTGTTCAGACAGAGTTTTTCCACAAGCTTTCATCTCATTAGTAATCAGTATCACTCTAGAGATGTATTCAGAAACCTTCTCGTTATCCTTCATGTTGAGATTCTCATATTGCTTTCTGAGAGACTGAAGCTTCACCTTCTTCACTGATGCGTCACCCCTGTAACATCTGACCAGTGTGTCCCACGCATCCTTTGCTGTTTCAGAATCATCAATCTTCTCAAACACATTCACATCCACACATTGATAGATGTAGAACAACGCTTTCTGATCTTTCTTCCTCAGCGCCTTCTGTGCTATCTTCTGGGCCTCTGTTGCGTCTGCTTCTAGCAGATTATAACCATCAGTGGCAAGATCTAACACATCTTGATAACCAAATAACACGCGCATCTGGATCTTCCAACGATTCCGGTTTTTGCCATCAAATACTGGAAGCTTGGAATGAATATCGCCGTTTCCGTTCATCTTCTACCTTCTACAATTTAGGCAGAAACTCAATGAAGAAACAATGTTTCCCAAATTCCAGAGTTTCTAACCAGGAGCTCTAGATACCAATTGTTGGAGCACAAGGAAGATAAAAGGCAAAATGAATATTTACTGATAGCTTCAAAATAAGGATTTACAATGAATTACAATAACCTACTCCACTAAGCTATTTATACACACAAATTAAATCTAAAATATATCTTCTACAAAGATATAAGAAGATCTAAGATTTATATCTTCTAACAAAGATATAAACAATCTAAAAAATATTCCTAAATATAAACTAATATCTAATTAAATCTAAATTAATTTTAACAAATGCTACATTATATATATTGCGTAAGAGTTGATAAAAACGTTATGCATGTAACATGATGTTCTTTGTGAGAGTATTACTATATTTTATATCACTAACCCACTTGTTTATAAACTTGGGCAATACAATATACCAAATATTAAATTGCTATCTACCCAATTCATCCATTCTATCAACAAAATATTGGCTAATCAATTTATCTCTCAATTTCACCAATATATCAATTTCAAACACAAACAGAAACAATTTTATAATCCAATCTCACATACCATTCGTCATATACTCTATTATAGAGTTATAACCCCACCCTTACCTTGGATTGAAGGCTACTCTGACTCTTCAATTGCACCTAACTTTGCCTCTTCTTTGCACGTCTATGAATCTCTTCCAAACCCTTATTTCCTCTTCTGCCAAAACCTTTTTTTTCTCCTCTTACTGCTACCTCTACTTATATTATTTCTAAACATCTATTAATATAATAATATAACTACTATACTATTATTCTTATTTTGTCTTATTGAGCTTAAATTCCTACACCTCCCTTTCTACTACTTCTAACATTAAAATAGGTCCACATAAATAATAATAGCATTATTCAATATTAATACTACAACTTAATCAATTAATTAATTTAACTAAGAACGACACAACTTAAATCAACATTTCACAACTTCAAAAATTTAATCGAAAAAATATTCGAAAATATTTAATTAAATAATTAATTAAATATTGGGTGTTACAACTCTCCCCAACATAGAATATTTTCGTCCTCGAAAATTTACCTTGTTCGAACAACTCAAGATAGGAGTCCCGCATCTTGCTTTCCAACTCCCACGTCATGCTTTCTCCGGCAGATCCTAACCAGACTACCTTCACCAAAGCTATCTTCTTGACTCTTAGAGTCTTCATTTCACGATATGCGATTCGTACATGCATCGTCTCTATAGTAAGATTATCACGTACTTGAACATCATTTATACGAATCTCATGAGATGGATCTGAAATATACTTCCGGAGTTGTGACACATGGAACATATTGTGCAAATTCGAAAGATTAGGCGGTAAAGTCACTCTATATGCAACCTTGCCAACTCTGTCTGAAATCTGATACGGACCAATAAAACAAGGAGTGAGCTTCTTAGACTTCAATGCACGCCCAACACCAATCACACGTGTAACTCTTAGAAACACACAGTCACCTGCTTGAAATTTTAAATCTTTTCTTTGCTTGTCATGATAACTCTTTTGTCTACTTTGGGAAGCTTTCATCTTTTCTCGAATTAACTTCACCTTCTCGGTAGTTTCTCGAACAAGTTCAGGTTCAAGTACTACGCTTTCCCCAGATTCATGCCAACATAAAGGAGTACTATATCTTTGACCATACAACGCTTTAAAAGGTGTCATTCAAATACTAGAATGGTAACTGTTATTATAAGTGAACTCTATTAACGGAAGATAAGTATCCCATGAACCTCTATGCTCAAGAACACATGCTCTCAATAAATCTTCCAATGACTGAATAGTCCTCTCCGCCTGACCATCCGTCTGAGGGTGATATGCCAAACTCAACCTCAACTTAGAACCCAACGCCTCTTGCAAACTCTTCCAAAAATCTGAAGTAAACCTCGAATCTCTATCCGAAACAATACACAAAGGAATACCATGCAGTTTCACAATTACACTAGTGTAAATCTCCTCCAACTTTGATACTGGAAAACTGATGTTAATAAGAATAAAATAAGCCGACTTCGTAAGCCTATCAACAATGACCCAAATTGTATCATGCCCTCTTGAAGTATTAGGTAACCCTGTCACAAAGTCCATCGAAATGTTATCCCATTTCCATTCTGGAACTTTAACGGTTGCATCAACCATGCAGGCTTCTGATGTTCAACTTTCAACTTCTGATAAGTTAAACGTGCATACACAAACTGAGCCACATCACTCTTCATTCCAAGCCACCAAAAACAAATTCTTCAAATCTTGATACATTTTTGTAGCTCCCGGATGAATGCTCAATTTGCTTCTATGACTTTCCTCGAGAATCACTTTCTTCATCTCCGCATCATCAAGAATACAAATTCGATTACAGAATCTCAACACACCTTGCACATCTAACTTAAAATATTTATTCTCGGACTGATCGATCCCAACCATCAAGTCTACCAATTTCACATCTAACGTCTGAGCTTCTTTGATACTGTCTAGAAATTCATTGTTAATTTTCAACATTCCCAACATAACACTCCGCGGTGTCACTTTGCAAACTAATCTCATATCACTGAACTGTTTAATTAATTCTAACTCTTAAACTATCATTGCCGACATATGTAAAGTCTTTCGACTTAACGCATCGGCCACCACATTCATTTTTACTGGATGATAATTCAAACTGAAATCGTAATCCTTTAATAACTTCAACCATCTTCGTTGTCTCATGTTCAATTCTTTCTGATCAAATATATATTTTAGACTCTTATGGTCACTAAATACTTCAAACCTAGAACCATAGAGGTAATGTCTCAAAATCTTCAGCATAAAAACAACTGTAGCAAGCTCTAAATCATACGTAGGATAGTTCTTTTCATGAGTCCTCAACTGCCTTGATGTATAAGCAACTACCTTTTCATTATGCATAAGCACACCTCCTAAGCCCATCTTGGAAGCATCACAATATACCACAAAAGGTTCTCTTGGATTAGGTAATGTCAAAATCGGAGTTGACGTCAATCTTTTCTTCAATTCGGTAAAACTTTCTTCATATTGAATGTCCCACACAAACATTTAACCTTTACAAGTCAGCTTAATCAACAAAAGTGTCGACTTAGAAAAACCTTTGGTAGACCTTCTATAATAACTAGCTAGTCCCAAAAATCTTCTAATCTCGGTAGCCGACTTTGGAGTTTCCCATTGCAACACAACATCTACTTTAGATGGATCTACAATAATGCCACTACTTGAGATAACATGACCAAGAAAACTGATCTCCTTTAACCAAAATTCACACTTCGACAACTTTGCATACGACTTCTTCTCTTTCAAAACTTGCAATACTATTCTTAAGTGTTCTGCACGTTCTTCTTCCGATTTAGAGTAAATCAAAATGTCATCAATGAACACCAATACAAGCCGATCCAAATAAGTATGAGAGATACGGTTCATGTACTCCATGAGTACTCCCGGCGCATTATTAACACCGAATACTGTATTTTGGATATTTTCATCCTTCACTTTAATTTGATGATAACCTGACCTTAAATCAGTCTTACTAAACATTCGAGCACCCACCAATTGATCCATCAACTCGTCTATTCTCGGAAGCAGATACTTGTTCTTAATCGTCACTTTATTCAATTGCCTATAATCAACACAAAGTCTCATACTTCCATCTTTATTCTTTACTAGCAACCCTCGAGCTCCCCACGATGATACATTTGGTCTTACAAATTTATTTTCGAGTAACTCTTCCAATTGCTTCTTTAATTCTGACAATTCAGATGCAGACATCCTGTATGATGCCATAGAAACAGGTATGGTACCAAGTACAAGATTAATAGCAAATTCGACTTCTCTCTCTGGCGGTACATTAGAAATTTGATCAGGGAAAACTTTAGGAAATTCACGCACCACTTGCAATTCCTCAATTATAGCTTGGTTCTCGATAGATAGCGACGCCATCAATGAGAATATATGAGCCTCTTCTTGCATCAACTTCCTCAACTGTCTAGCAGACAACATACCAGCTTCCTCCTCTTCAGGAGTAGAAAACCTCACCGACTTGTTATAACAGTTAATATGAACATAGTTATGTTCTAACCAATTCATACCTAAAATCACATATAACCCACTTAAAGGCAAATAAACCAAATCAAAAGCAAAGTCTTTGTCAAAGATCAACAAAGAACACTTTAAACACACAAGAGAAGTAGTCATTGATCTCTTAGCTGGAATATTGATGACCATTTCTCCATTCAAAGAAGACAACATAAGGCCCAATCTTTCAACAAAGTCAACAGCAATAAAGCAATGAGTAGCACATGTATCAATAATAGTAGTTAAAGGAGTACTATTAATGAAACATGTACCTCTGATGAGTCTGTCCTCATTAGCTTTCTGAGTCCCAGCCAACACAAACACTTTACCACTGGTTTGCGCCTTCTTTGGTTTCTGACACTAACTACCAATGTGTCCTTCTTCACCATAATTGAAGCAAATCATCTCTTTATGCTTGCACTCAGATATAGCATATCCAGTCTTACCACAACAAAAACACCTCTTCACCTCAACAATACACATGTTTCTCTTATGACCAAGTTTTCCACATTTGAAACAAACCACACCAGCAGGAGCATCTCCCCCACTAGTTCTCTAACCGTGAGAAACTTTATGTTTACCTTTACCAGCTGGGGTATCGTAGGATTTACCACAGTTTTGTTAGTGTTTACCCCTCATCTCATTTATAATCTTATAGTGAGCATTATTATCTTCTTCGTAGATCCTGCAACTATCAATCAAATCGGCAAAGACATGAATCTTCCGGTATCCAGCTGCCTTCTTGATCTATGGGCGCAACCCGTTCTCAAACTTGATGCACTTTGAAAACCCAGCATTTGCCTCACTGTAGTGTGGGTAAAACTTAGACAACTCAACAAACTTTGCAGCATATTCAGTAACTGACATACTCCCTTTCTTCAACTCAAGAAACTCAATTTCCTTCTTACCATAAATGTCTTTAGGGAAATACTTCCTCAGAAATTCCCTACGGAACACAGCCCAAGTGATATTTTCACCTGCAACTTCCAACCTCGAATGAGTCTCTAGCCACCAGTCATCAGCCTCAACTGCTAGCATATGAGTACCATATCGAACCTTCTGCGCTGGAGTGCAGTCCATCACACGAAAGATTCTCTCAATCTCTTTCAACCAATCCAACGCTCTATCAGGATCATACTTACCCTTGAAGGTAGGCGGATTCTCCCTCTGGAAGGTCCCCAATCTACGAGATCCATCATTTTCGTCAGTTTTCAGCTGATTCTCCATAGCATGCGCCATTGCTTCCAAAGCAGCAGCAAGTGCAATGTCATTTCTTCCAACCATCTCAACTTATCACTACAGCATAAACAGCGGTTAGAACTCAAGTTAACAATATTCGATTGTTAGACAAAACTACGACTCGACAACTTGGTCGGACGGACCGACCTGCTCTGATACCACTAATGTAACACCCCACTTATACCCAACGAATTATATAAAATCAGAGTTACAAAATTTCCAACAAACAAATGGAATGCTACACTTTCAACTTGGAAACAACGAAATTCAATCACCTATAGTTCAGATGCATAACACATAAAATTCGGATGAACCGATAACAACCTGTTTAGTCTTTAAAAATAAAACAACTTTCGTTGCTATGCAGCGGATTCACAAATTCAACCGAAAACACCATAACATCTTGTCAAACTCAAAACAGCTTTAAGACAACAAGTCTTTAATGAAAACAACTTAAAAATTCAGCAACATAATGAAAACCAACAATAAAGAAAACATGTGTTCATCCCCCTGAGTGCTACGTATCAGAGCGACAACACTGACTCGAACTAACGAAGGTAACATCTATCCTTCTTGATTACCTGCATGTTACTAACAGAGGATAACATTCAAACATAAGAGGTGAGATATCGAACCATATAATTGAGTGTATAATAAACAATTTATTAGATCAAATTATATAAAATCACCACTTCACAACTTTCAACCACATCAATCATCACAAGTTAAAAACACAACATATTAAATATGCAACACGAAATGTGAATCGTTACGATGCACATGCATGTGGTACCAATGAAGCAAAAATCCCAACTTAGAAATCTGCCAATTAATAGAGGCATCAACAAGGCATAAGCTTTCAACTTAATTTTTCAATCCAGGCCAACTTACCGAGCATCGGCTCTAACTTAAAATGCTATGTATGTGACCTAATATGAATATCAGGATAGCAACAACAAAATTCCATAGCAACGCAACAACAAACCAACATTAGCCATAAGCCTACAACTTAATATTTTACCCATAAATAGAGGCAATAACATCACCTGTTAATTCACATTTTTCAACAAAGAATACAATACAACGAGTCAACCAAAATTTACTACATATAAACTGCATAGTTATTCGGATTATTATGACTATTTTCGATTAATTAATTATCGGCTAAAAGTTCTATTATTTCTACTTTATTCTAAAGTTCTCATTATGTGTCTGTTAAATTAATACTACACTGTTATTAGAGCTTGTACTATCAATAATATGGTTCTTTTATTTTATTAACTTCTAAACTTGCTAATGATTTAGCCTGCTAAATATTTCTTCTACTATTGCTATTTTATACTATTTCCACTTTCTGCTACTTATAACCATATACCACAATATCACTTTATTAATAAGCCTACCACCAATTCCCGCTACTTATCTTAATTTATTCTAGTGGCATACTACTACAATTGATTAAATAAATTTTCACACTGATAATAAATCATAATTTAGCAAAGATGTATTATTATTTGGAAACTCCAACTTACCCTACTGACAACTCTAAACATGTCAGAATTATACAAAACAAATAAAAGTGACTTTTAATGATACGAAACAACCATATTGATAATTTTAACAATACTATTGACAACTCTAACAACTCTATCGACAACTCTAACAAAATTGAAAATGACTTAAATGAATTAAATTGTTCAAATATTTATCTCTAATTCAAAACTCCTAAAAACATTTTATACTAATAATACTAAAATTATTATTATTATTATTATTAATGATATACTATATATGGGTAAACTTCTCAAGTTAAGTCATAATGTACCATTACAATTTATATTATACCAATTGTCACAATACTGCTTCAATAACGTGAATGCTACAATATATATATATATATATATATATATATATATATATATATATATATATATATATATATATATATATATATATATATATATATATATATATATATATATATATATATATAGCGTAAGAATTGATAAAAATGTTATGCATGTAATATGATGTTTTTTGTGAGAGTATTACTATATTTTATATCAGTAATCCACTTGTTTATAAACCTAGACGATACAGTATACCAAATATTAAATTTCTATCTATCCAATTCATCTATTCTATCAACAAAACATTGACTTCTAATTTATCTCTCAATTTCACTAATATATCAATTTCAAACATAAACAGAAACAATTTTACAACCCAATCCCACATACCATTCGTCATATACTCTATTATAGAGTCAGAACTCCACCCTTACCTTGGATTGAAGGTTACTCTAACTCTCCGATTGCACCTAGCTTTGTCTCCTCTCTGCACTTCTATGAATCTCTTCTAAACCCTTATTTCCTCTTCTGCCAAAACCTATTTTTCTCCTCTTACTGCTACTTCTACTTCTATTATTTCTAAACATATATTAATATAATAATATAACTACTATACTATTATTCTTATTTTTTCTTATTGGGCTTAAATTCTTACACCTCCCTTTTCTACTACTTCTAACATTAAAATAGGCTCACATAAATAATAATATTATTCAATATTAATCCTACAACTTAATCAATTAATTAATTCAACTAAGAACGACACAACTTAAATCAATATTTCACAACTTCGGAAATTTAATCAGAAAAATATTCCAAAATATTTAATTAAATAATTAATTAAATATTAGGCATTACAATGCCCGAAGCTAGCCGTTTCCACGAGCAGGGACGCGGTCACGAGCAGACATGATATTGTCATCTCTGGGGCCACGCGACCATGTGACCCAAGCTGTCGACAAACAGGGGAAGCGTGCCTTTTGCTAGTTCTAGGCTGATTGGGTCAATGCTAAAGGGCCATCCTGGGGCAGAAGTTGATTAGGTCGTGTTTAGTTACTGACCCAGTCCTGAACATGAGCCCCCTAAGTCATTTCTTATGGGCACATGAGTAATGACTTAAAACGAGCCCGTGCGTCGAAGAGGAAAGTGCTTTGTTTATGTCTGTTGACCGAAAGACGGGGAAGCTTTGTGCTAGGGGCTTGGTCAATTTGAGCCAACTTTGGGTGCTTGACTTTGCTCGCGGTCTTCCTAGTGGTTCTCAAATTTGCTTTAAGTTTTTCTTTGAGGCCATGCTCGCATGAGAATGTGGGAGTTTTGTCGTTCGTGCTCAATGAGGGGTATTCGTCGTTCGGGAAGACGAAAAGATGGTGAAATTTTGAAAAATGACATGTCACGTCCCTAGGGACATGCGTCGCATCAAATGCATAATGATGGCTACCCAGACTAGGGTTGCTGGCGATACACTTCCCTAGTCGTAAGCATATGTTCTCGTGCCTTGGGAATGAATTATAAATAGCGGAAAAGAGGGATCATTTGAAAAGTTTTCCAAATTTCTTTTCCTCTCTTGCTCTCATTTGTTCTCACCTGCTTTCGATTCTTTGAGGATTCTGCCGTTGTTGAAGTTTCTCTTGCTGCCAAAACATATCCAAGTATCACCCTCTCTCATCAATCAAGAAATTACCTTAGCTCTTTCTTGATATGTACATTCGTAGTAGTCAGAATGCCAGTTAGGTGAGCTTTTTAGGTTTAGGTCCAATGAGTTGTTGGTGTTTTATGGTGGTTAAGCCATTTTTTCAAACGCTGGATGTCTCGCGATCCTCTTCGGAAGGAACTCAGGCTCTGCTTAGGCCGGTCAATAGGGCTAGTGGTGGTTGTGCCCCCTGAGGCGGTCGTGCGAGGTCTGGGTTTCACGATGAATCCCATGAATTTTCCGATGAATCTCATGCGTTTTCCGATGAGCTTCATGAAGTTTCTGATGAGTTTCATTAAGTTTCCAATGAGTCTCATGAACTTTCCGATGATTCTCATGAAGTTTCTGATGAGCTTCATCTGGTTTTAGTATCCCACATGTTAGGGATTTCCTTCCCCGTGGGGTCTGATGCCCGGTTTCGACGATGAACCTTTAGGCATGATTTTACCGTAGTACTGGTTGTGGGTATGTTTCCCCAACCTCGTCGTTGTTGGTAGGGACTCTGGTCGAGAACGTTATCCTTGCGCCTTTCAGACCCTTTATTTTATTTGTGGTGAAAATATGAATTTGATTTGATCTCTAAATTCACCATTTCCTCTGCTTTTTAGGTTAAAATGGCCCCTAATGACGAGGATGATGATGTGTCCATTATTCCCGACCTGAGTTGGGTCAGGGAGGAGCCCTGGGAACTGAACTTGCATTTTGCTCTCTATCGCGAAAAATCTTTTACCTTCACAGGGGAAGAGTGCTAGTCGCGCGGAATCAGATGAAAATTGGGCGGTAATATGGCCCGAACCTATCCAGTGAGTTTGCTTAGCACATGTGAAAAATCGCTTTGCGATGTATGAGTATTGTTTCTGGGAAGTAGGTTTTCAACTTCCCTTTAGTGATTTCCAGGTGGGTGTTTTTAACCACCCGGAGTTAGTGCTTTCTCAACTTTATCCGAATGCAATTGCCTTTATCCGGGCATTCGAGATCGTTTGTTGATACCTTGAAATTGGTGCCACCATTCCGTTGTTTTTTTGCTGTTTCCATCTTCAACGGTAATCTTCCAAAGGGCACCACAACTGGGTTTTTTGAAGCATTTGAAGAGGCTATTTAAGGCATTTTGTGATTCGGCCCTCACTTTCAAATACAGGTACTATCTTATCCAACCCGTGTCGTCAGCGGCCATTTGCTCTGTGTTAGACCGGGTGGCCATAGTTGGGCCGGATGGGCGTCCCCTACAAAATGAGCACGGGAAAGTAAGGAAAAAGTTGGTCCCAAAGTTTCATTTTCACTAGAGTTTCAATCATTTTGAGTAGGGCACATACTACTGCACCATGAGGGTGGACCAGTTGAAACCTGATGATCAAGCTAGTTATGATAAATTGGTGGCGTTTGTCGATGGATTTGTCCCAGCTCGGTGTGAGACCAAGAAGGGGAAATCATCATCGACGATCACGGGGAGCCTGTACTTGAGGCTGGACTTATCAACACCAAGGAGCTCCTTGAGTGTGGTATTGTCGAGGAGGCTATGAAGCTCTTAGGTAGTTGTCTTTCTTTTCATCTTTCTTGTATTTATTTTTTGTTTGCTAAACTGTGCTTAGTTTTCGTTGCAGGGAAAATGTTGAGTTATCAAGAACGTGTAGAGAAACTAGCCGCAACAAATTGGGCGAAGCAAGGGAAGAAAGTTACTAAGAATCATTTTTCTAGGGATCATTTTTCCGGGGCAGTGAATCAGGTGCAATCCAGGTCCGAGACTTCATCCTCTTCACACACTAGGGAACATTCCCCATCAATGCAGGCTATCCCCCGCTAAGAAGCGGTCACACGCGGATACCGACCAAATAGATATTACTGAAGATGTGCTGAGGACAAGTTTGATTTGCCTCATTGCCTTTTCAATAGGGGGTACTTTGAAGGGGGTCCTTCACTGGCTGTGCCACGGGCAAAGTCGTTACTCCTCGAGGGCCTCGATGTGGCGGGTAAAAGGAAACTTGTGGCCCAGGATGCTGCTGCCACGATGAGGATTTTAGAGATGGCAGTGGTTTATGCTGACGAGGAGACTTGTTCTACCAAGGAGCTAAAGAGGGTGAAAGCGACAATTATGAATCTCCAGGAAAAATTGACCAAATTGGAAACTGACTTTGATGATTATAGGGACCGATATAAGATCCAGATCAGACTTATTATTGAGATGGTTAAGAAGAGAGCAGTGATGGCGAGCCTGGTCTCGAGTGGGATTTGTTGGTGGCCATGGAGATGGGTTTCGCGAATGCGGTGGCCTAACTTAAGGTCGCGATTCCTGGATTAGAGCTTTCTATCAAGGGGGTCGGATTTCTGAACAGGGTTGTTGATGGTCGGATAGTTGCCCCTGAGATCCATGACTTTGGCTGGGAGAAAGATGGAGGGGAGATGGAGTTTTCCATAGACGAGCAAATGGTCAAAGGTTGATCAAGCTTCGCCTTTTGTTTCTTTATGTTGGTTCGGCCTGCGCGCCGTATTTTTTAATAATTTTTGGTTGACGAGGGCTTTTCCCAAGCTATGTAATATTTTGACAATTTCGGCCCACATGGTTGTAAGTTTCTAACAATTTCATCCCCCATGGACATTTATGTTTAATCATACTTTATCATTCTTGGATGTGCCCGTGCATGATTTTACTGTTTCTACTTTATTTTTCTTTTGTTTAAGCTATGCATGCTTGTGTGCTTTCCAGCTAGAGGCGTTTAATTATGATATTTTTGCTAAGTGTTTTTGTAAGTGCCCTGGCTGGAGAGTTGGCTTCATTTGTAAAACAAATAAGAAAGCAAGTTTACCCATATTCCCTCTGTTGTTTTAATATGTTGGGTTGAAGAAGTTCAACATCTGGACCAACATGTTATGTAAGATGTCACAACATCAGCATATGACATCGCGCCTGAAATTAAGTACTAATTAAGTAACTATGTTATATGTTGAATGTTTGTAACAGCTGTGACTTGTAACCTAACTATTTTAAGTGATCTGAATTATGAAAGAGGTTATTTGTTGTGTTGAAGAAGTTCAACATCTAGGACAACATGTTAGATGTAATGTCATGACACCTGACTTGACATCACGTCAACGAAATTGGTAATTCAGTTACAGTTCTGGTACTTAAATACTCTGAGAATATATGTGGCGTTTCTTATGGAGAATCTGAAGATCAATCAAGAATCAATCAGAATATTTGAAGAAAATATTGTTTCTAAATATGGAGATATTTTAGGAACTAGAAGATTGAAGACCTTGATTATAGCAGAAGTTTGTTGCTGTTTTGTAACAACAAGGAGAAAAGCTTGCTGCGATTTTGAAGGCCCAAATCCAGTTGGGTAATAGGTTATAAATAGAAGATTGTAACCTAGGGTTTGCAACACTCTAAGAATGTAACATTGGAGGTGTTTTGTGAGGTAAACCTGTCGGTCTGTGGCAAGGTTACCATGTGTGTAACTCGATACCTGTAGGTAAGAGTTTGAGTGTTCTTGGACGAAGCTATGAAGCAAGTCTAAGTATTTCTGCATTACTTCATATTCATTGTAATGTAGGAAACCAAGTGGGAGGGCTCTACTTCTTGAGTAGGAGTAAGACTTCTGTTGCTGCGGCAATAGGAATGGAAACTGGTAGGTTTCTATCTAGGAGTTCCTAGGTATAGGTTGCACTGGGTAGATGATTAAGTGAAGGATGGGAACTTGTGAAGTTTAGTCCTGAATTAATATTGCTGATAATGGATCTTCTTCCTGGCTTGGTATGCCCCCAGAGTAGGTGTGTTTCACCGAACTGGGTCAACAACTGATTTGTGTTTTTACATTCAATACTTTATAATTCTGTCTGTTATATATCAAGGTAAAACTGTAATGTTGTAACAGATGATGTCTCAGAACATGTTAAGACATCATGCTGATATCTGTGTAGGAGAAACAGAACTGTGAAGGTTGTTTGCTCTCTGCTGATCATGTGCAACAGATGAACAGAACTAGGTACATCGTTGTTCTATCCTCTGCACCTTCAAAGTATATCTGGCACAGCTTGGTTAAACTGTGCTTCTGTTACTCTTTAGTACTGTAACACGAAAAATTGGGTATCTACCTTGCATTGTATTTATTATGTCATACCAGATGTCTAGACATTGAGTATAACATCTGAAGACTGGCATACACCAGAATTTCAGTTTTTCGCGGGTTTGCTCAACTCCAATGTTGTTCGACAATGCGGGGAACTTGTTGAATGGCTGTGGTTGAATTTCGGGAAAAGGGTGGAGCTTAGGTCTCGTTTTTGGGATGTGAGCTCTGCGGCATGAACTTCCCATTGCAAGCTTGGTGTTCTGCCAATATGGTACAACGACAGTGGAGCTCGTTTGTGTTTTCCTAGTTAGGTCAAGGATCTGCTCGTTAAAGAGTGGAAACTTACCTTTTTGTTCAAGTTTGGGGTGTTGTGCATGTACCTGATCACACACATTTGGAAAAAAGTGTCGTGTTCATTGTTTTTCCAAAGCACACCAACTTTTCTGGTCCTTAACTGTAATATTGTTTCACCTTTTCAGCGTTCCATGGTCGAGCAAGTTCTTCCTTGTTTAAATGTTCGAGGTAGTAGGCCTCGTTCTCCGTTTTTGCTCGAACGTGATATGGACCTTCTCAGTTTGCAGCATTTTTCCTTCGTGAGAATCATTGTGATTTCTCCTTAAGCCTAGTCTTCCGACTTCAAATTCTCATTGTATAACTTTGGTGTCATGATGTATGTTAATTTTTTGTTTTAGTGAGGCTTCTCGAAGGGATGCTCCTGATCATACATTCTCGACAAGGTCGAGGTCCTCTCTTAGTGCCTCGTCGTTCATCTCCTCGTCGATAGGGGCTTCAGTTTTCCTGGATGGCTCTCTTAATTAGATTGGGATTAGTTCCTTGGTTCCGTACGCTTGTCGGAACAGGGTCTCCCCGATAGTCGAGTGAGGTGTTGTTCGGTAGGCCCAATGCACACTGTGTAGCTCTTCGACCCACTTATTTTTGGTTTTGTCCAGCCTTTATTTGAGGCCTCGTAGGATCACCCTGTATGCAGCCTCGGCCTGCCCGTTTATTTGCGGATGCTCGATGAATGTGAAGTGTTGAATGGTGCCTAACTTGGCAACAAATTCTTGAAAATTTATGTTCGTGAATTGTGTCGTGTTATCGGTGACAATTACTTGAGGTATGCCGAATCGGGCAAGTATGTTTCATTTATAGAAACAAAGTATGTTTTGTGTTGTGATTTTGGCCAGGGCCTCCACTTCTATCCGTTTTGTGAAGTAATCCACATCCACTATTAGGTACATGTTTTGGTTTGATCCCATGACAAACGGTCTAAGGATGTCTAGCCCCCACCACACAAAGGGCCACATGGATGAAAGGGTCTTGAGTTCAGTAGGTGGTGCCAAATGCATGTCCCCGTGGAATTGACATTTCTCCCTTTTTTTTACGTGTTCCTTTGTGTCTTGCTTCATGGTAGGCCATTAATATCATGCTCGTAAAGCTTTCCTAGCGAGCGATCTTCCCCCAAGATGTTAGGTGTTGATTCCCTCATGGATTTTATGCAGGATATGGGCGACTTTGGATTCTTTGACACATTTAAGGAGGAGGATGGATAATCCTCGTTTGTACAGTTTATTCTCGACCAAAACGTAAGGGCAGGCTCTGCGTCTGACCACACTAGCCTTTTTCTGGTCGGACGACAGTTCCCCTATTGTGAGGTAGTTGTATATCGGGGTCACCAGCAGTTGTTGTCGCCAATGGAGTTTACATGCAGAGTCGTGGAAGGTTTTTGTATGCTTGGCTGGGGAAGTATCTCCTAGATCACATATTTGTTTCCTCCTTTCCTCTTTGTGCTCGCAAGTTTTGACAAAATACTTTATTAGTTCTCTATTTTTATGGTTGGCATTATGTTTGGTAAAACTAATATAGCAGCAATATGTTAAATAGGATGTATTATCTTGATAAGAAGAACAGGTAGAGCAAGAAGTCTAGTTTTATGTTAAGACATGTTGAGATGAGAAGTTCTCATCATCTGGAGCAACATGTCGAATAAGATATCCTATGCAGGGTTATTCGACATCACGCATGTGCTGGGATGGACAGTTGGATTCTGTTATGATTTAACATATGCAAAATATTTTGGGAATATTATGCTATCCTATGTTGTGTTGTTTTATAGGTCTGGAAGATTCAAGTCAGAATCAAGAAGAATATTGACTTTCTAATTATGGAGATAAATTAGGAAAGATTTGTTTGAAGACCTATTTTGTAGCAGAAGTTTCTGCTGAGTTGTAGCAGCTGATATGATGTGATTTGAAGCTCAAATCCATTTTGGAAAAAGGTTATAAATATAAGAATTTTAACCTAGAAGAAATACCATCCGTGAATAAAAAGATGTGGTTATTAGGGCCGAGTCTGTTGTGCCACTCTCTAGGAAAGTTGGTTTGTGTGTTCCACTAGGGTTGTGAGTTGGACTATGTTACATAATTTTAATCTCTATTATTGCTATCCTTGAATATTTTAAGCAAGAGGTAGTATTTTTCTTGGAGGAAGCTTGTAAATAACTCCAAGTTGTGTTCTTAGTCAAGAGTCTTGGCTAGGTATTGTCATGGAAGTGTGTCTTTTGGTTTTGCATCATGGAAGTGTGTCTTACTGTTTTGATCTAATCAAAATTTGTGATTGATGAGAGTTGAGGAGGAACTCATACCTAGGTGAGTCTTAGGTAGAAAGTTAGCACGGGTAGTGATTAAGTGAGAAGTTGTAAACAAGGGAGTTTAGCTTCAAATTGATACTATTATAGTGGACTTTATCCCTGTCTTGGTATGTCCCCAGAGTATGAGAGTTTCTCCGAACTGGGTTAATAATTATGTGTGTTGTTTATGCTTTTCAGTACTGTTTTGTATGCTTATACCTTGCCATTGTTGTTTGTTTGGATTCAAATGTCTCAACATATCATAGGACATCTGAAGTCTAATATACCATAATTTCAATTGGTATCAGAGCAGACATCCTGTTCTATTTCTGGGTGAGATTCTGGGGTGATACTTTCTGTCATGGGAAAGGAAGGAGGTATCTACTAAAAAGTTGTTTGAACTTGGATAATTCATATTGTTGTTTGAGTGGTCCCTTGAAGTGGATGATGGACTATTCGTGACAGGGTGTATATTTGCCCTGTTTGATGTTATCAGGCATGTAACTTTTGTGATAAGTTGAGTTATGGTTTGATTTATTTTCAAACCAATGTTGACCTGTTGTACCTAGGTGTGGTGATACTTGGAGGGTATTTTTATCAACTTGCTAAATTTTCCAAAGATACTTGAGTTTTATTTCTCAAGTCCACTCATAAAGGCACTTCAAAAGGTGGTTGATATTGCTGAAGCGGTAAAGGGGCAAGCACAAAAGTAAGTATTTTTGTAGTTTTATCATATCGTCTCCATATGGATTAGTGCTACTGAATTTCTGTTCGACAATTTCCCGTGTTTATGAGTTTAGGGTTTAGAATGGGTTTGAAGTAAATACGGGAATTAAAAGGTATGAACATAAAAAGAATTCATTCTTAGAAGAAGAGACTTATCAAGCATGCATATAATCCACTCCTCACAAACTTAAACATATTAACTAGTTACTCAACCTACGATACTCCTCAATGTCAACACGTATCACTCACAACCTAGATTATGTCTAACCCAAGTTGAGCGGACAACCGTATTCCTGCATCGGTGATCTCTCAGCACAACATAAATAACACAGAAGCATCAAGCTCTGATACCCACAGTGGTTATTAGCTCTAAATCTATCTCTAGAATCTAGAAACTAATAGATATCCATCCCTAATCAAGATTTGTGAGGTATTTGTTTATAACAACCCAAATCCAAACATAAAGCAAAAAGATCAAGAAAGACATCAACAATGAATTGGAATGAAGCTTTATACAACACCATGATCAATACATATACATATGTTCAAAGTAAATAAGTATACAAAACCTAACAAATGAATAATACACAAATAAGAAGAGAAATGAACCAAAAATCTACCGGTTTGTCAGCGCCGATCGATGAGAAATCCACCTCGGATCATCCATGTGCAAGCACCAATGTTGTTTTCTAAGCTAATCTACTAAAAATGAGGGTGATGAATTTTTGGAACAAAAACCCCAAAATCCATAACCTAGAAAATGAACTAAATCTGTTTTTATAAAACTCATCTCAACAGACCATGCTAAGCGGCCTAACCCCGCTACACATCCTGCCACTTAAAAAACATGTGAAACCGCCTTAACCCTGCTAAGTGGGTTGAACCTGCTAAGTGGCACCCCACTAAGTGGCCTGATCCCGCTCAACGGCCTCATCAGCACGACCTCTGCCAAATCTGTCAAAACACTCGTAGCATGCTATAATTCCCGCTTAGCGCGCTTGCCTGGACAGAACTTCCTAAAAATTGTCTTATATTCCAAAAACGCACATCCGGATGCCTTCGACACATTATTCCTTGATGCTCCAAATGTGCAACAAATACCTAAAAAATAATTAAAATCTATCAAACGATACACAAATGAATCAAAATATCAATTATATACAAACTAAACATATTAATGAATAAAGTCGGGGATTATTCAACAAATATAAACAAAAGAACCGATAAGTGCGACAAATCATATATACAAAATAACTATGTTTTGGAACTTATCAAACTCTCCCCAACTTGAACTTGTTTGTCCTCAAGCAAGGCCATACAAACTAAAAGAAGCAAAACTAATCAACCAAAGAATCATGAATCCACAAGTTTGGAAAATGAAAACAAATGTATGGTTCAAACAAAAATGCACAAGCAAGGTAAATACTTACCACAATCCTACAAGCTTAGTCATACAAAATATTCTAAAACAAAACAAGCTTAATCATGAATCACACTTAGTAAAAATTCATCAGTAGATGAAGAGCACATAAAGGAAAGGAACATAGACACTCATCCAACAATCTTGCAAACAAAAGTATAAATTATGTATTCATCCAAAAATTCACTTTGAAAATATAAAGGCAAGAATCACAAGGGTTTTTTCAAGGTTCTAATGTGGCTTGGTTAGTAAACAAGGGATAATTCCTAAAGCTAATCGAAACAAAAACTTGTCTCGACCTAAGGGAGTGATCAACTCACAAAATTTCAAACACAAAATTTCAATCAACTTCTTCTTTCACACCAAGTGTTACACCAAACACACCTTACTTATTAACACAATATTATTCCACACTCTTCTTGTTTTTCTTTTTCAAAGTTTTTTCAATTTTTTCTTTCTTTTTCTTTTCTTTCTTTTTTTCTCTTTTTTCACAACCGCATAGAAATCACAACATAAGTGAGCAAACAATTCTCTCCCCAACTTGAATTTAACCTACATTAAAATGTGAATACTCTCTAGTTTCTAAGGCAAGGTAAAAATTCAAACAAAAAACAATGGTTGAGGGTTCAAGAAAATAAATAATCAATATCCATTCAAAAAGGAAAACCATACACTCATAGACAATCATCAAGTTCAAAAACAACACGGACATTGACAAAAAGGCTCAAAAGGGGTTAACAAATGTTAATACACTCACAAGTTAAATTGATTATTTGGCTAGGTAGTTGTGCTTAAAATCAAACAAAATGACTTGATCACTTTCATGCTTTCATAAAATCAACACAAATAAAAGATTAAACATAATGAATTCCAGTTAAAACAAGAATTGTGGCCTCCAACATATATGAACAATGGAAAACTTCCTCACATTTGGGGATAAAAAAGGACCTAAAGTGATTCAATCAAAAGCAAGTAATTCAAAAAGAATGAATGGTATAGTAATTGTTCAAATGAAAAGTTTCCTAAACATGTTATGCTATAGAAAGCGATAAACGAGTACATGGCGTGTACCAACTTCAAAACTATCATTACCATACATTTGCAAGTTGACACAAAAATTCTTCAAGTTACCGAATGTCAGCGTCAATCGATGAGAAATCCACCTTGAATCATCCGTGTGCAAGATCCTATGTTATTTTATAAGATAATCTACTAAAAATGTGGGTGGTGAATTTCAGGAACAAAAACCCCAAAACCCATAACCTAGAAAATGAACTAAATCTGTTTTTATAAAACTTATCTCAGCATATCGCGCTAGACGGCCTAACCCCGCTACTTAGCCTGCCACTTAAAAAACACGTGAAACCTCCTTAACACCGCTAAGCGGGATGACCCCACTAAGCGGCACCCCTCTAAGCGGCCTGATCCCACTCAGTAGCCTCATCAGCACAGCCTCTGCAAATTTGTCAAAACATTCGTAGTTGGCTATAATTCCCGCTTAGCGTGCCTTCCTGGATAGAACTTCCTAAAAATGGACTTTTATTCCGAAAACGCGCATCCGAAGCCGTGCCTTCGACACCTTATTCCTCGTGCTTCAAATGTGTAACAAATACCTACAACATAAGTAAAATCTATCAAACGATACACAAATGAATCGAAAACTCAATTATATACAAACTAAACATATTTGCAAACAAAGTCAAGAATTATTCAACGGATATATGAAAAAGAATCGATAAGTCCCACAAATCAGATATACCAAATAACTACATTTTGGCACTTATCAGATATATAGTATGATAGGAGCTTGACAAACCATTGAAGAAAAGCTAGAGCCATTTATTTTTGCTTCCAAATGAGTCTTCCTAGTTTTGTGGCTAATTAGGAAGGTGACTCTAAGTCTGGGGTTTTCCTTGGATTGACTAGAATATGGACGTCCATTGAAAACCTTGAAGGTGATCAAGGATTGTATTGTGTTTTGTGAGAAGGGAACTGATGTCCTACTAGATGTAGGGACATCATGTCAGAAGGTGCGTAGATCCATGTTGTATAACAGATGCTCTGGGTGATAAATAAATGTGTAATGATAACATATGTTTGGAACCTTCTCCTGATCTGGAAGAGAAGGCATCTTTAGTGTCTAAGAAGTTTCAGGCCTAAAAACTTGTCTTAGATGGTTGTGTTAATCAAGGTGTGATCAGCATGCTGTTTACTCCTAAGGTCAGTTTATTTCTGATCTAAGCAAGCAAGGGTACAAAGATTGTGCTATTATTTAAGGGGAGAATGTATAATTATCTAAGTGGGGAATTCCTGATCTGGAGTTGGAGATTCTTGAAGAGATGTAAGATATAATGTCCTAGCATCATTGTGTTGAGAATTTATTTTTCTTAATATGTTTGACTGATGTTTCTCTCAAACATGATGGAGGTTGTTTACTCAAACTTGATATCATCTGTCAAGTCTATAAGAACATGGAACTCTTGTTCTGTTTTAGTGAAGAAATCATCCAAGGTGTTGTGTGTAGTATGGGTGTATTAACTTGAGTGTTTGATTTTTGTTTGTATGTTTGGTGTGCCAAACTGTTTGGGATGAGCTTTTACAATTTTTGAGGCCTGAAAGATTGGAAGAAGCAGTCTGGTTGTGGTATGTTGATGCCTTGTTTGTTGAAGTCTGCTCTAGATACCTGTTAGAGGGAATCTCCTCTTTAGGTGCAGAAGGATGGCGTCTATCACCTCAAAGTCAGACAGGCCATCTGGACATTATGCTTATAAGGAGAAGTTCCTTGAAGTGTGTTATATGCAGTTTATAGCATGTATTTGTGATATGGTCTTGAAGGGTGATCAACTATTGATGGTTGATTCTCTTGTGGTTTCTTCAAGAGTGATGTATGGATTATTATGGTATTGTCTCCAGAACTATAGTTAAGGGTGAAATCATGGCTGAGAGTGATGTCTGAATAAGATGTTGGAACATCATCTCAGGGGTTTGCAGCTTCATAGAAGGAAGCTATTTTGAAGGTCATGGGGTGAGAATTACTGATCACCAATGGATTATAAAATGGGAAGTATGGCCATGATGGAGTGTGAAGTTCAGTCACTGATCAAGTATGAAATGTTTCAAAGAATCCTCTTGTGCTAGGAAGGGGAGCATCATTTGTTGTTTGTGTGTGGGGAAGTTTCCCTGTGATGACAAATACCCTGACGGGAGCTGGGTATTACTCTAACCGGGTGAAGATGTACATGTGACTGATGGTAAAGACCTTATCGGGAGCTGGGTACTTATCAAATGTGTGGATGTAAATCTAATTTCTGAACCGTTGGTTCATAAATTGTTTGAGAGTTTATTTCTCTCTATGACATTTAGGTTCTTCAGATGACCTGAATGAGTTGCAAAAGTTGTGATCGTTTGAGATCTTTGTGTGTTTGTTGGGAGCTTCTTGAAGGACATATCTACAAAATGAGTCCTTTGAATGGTGTTTTAAGAACCATGGTGTTTGGGTTCTGTGTTATGAAGCTTATGCCTTAAAACGATATGGTAACATCATGTTGGCTTCTGTTTGGAAGATGCTTGGGTTTGGACATATGGAGTTGGATGCTCAAGCATTATTGTCAGAAGTGGAAGTTCTGACTATGGGGATTAGAGTGTGCAGAGTCTAATCCTGCATGCAGTAGTATGCTTGATGAATGCTTGCTATTATGTTGAAGAACCCAATAATATCAATAATTACTAGTGGGTGTAAAGGCAGAAGAATATTTTCAAATATTGTGATATGATCAGAATGTTTACGTGGAGGTGTTTTCTTCTGCTGCAGTTTATTTTACAAGTGATCGGGCCTGTCTGGATCTCAGTAAAGCCTTTAAGCAAATTGAGAATTTATGGAGAAGTAGTTTCTTGTGAAGCAAGGAAACCATTTGTTTTGACATGTGACTGATGTCAAACCAAGTATGCATGACAACCTGAAGGTCATGATACTGTGTGGATCTGAGAGAACATTTTTTCTGCCATGTCCTTGTTAAGATGGAGAAGTCAAAGGGCTTGGATGTGATCTCAAGGAGCTAGAGGATCTGGTGTATTTTCCCAAGGGTGTGAATATTTTCAACAGATATCTGAAGTTGTGGTCCTTCATTATGAGCATGTTAGAATCTTCATGTGTTTTCATCTGGTGTTAAAGTGGTTATGTCGTCCATATAGACTTCGAGCATGTTTTCAATCTCTCCTCAGAAGACTTTTGCCATTATTCTTTGGTATGCGGCACCGACATTTTTCAAGCTGAAGAGCATTATGTTATAGTAGTAGTTTCTCAACTCGGTCATGAAAGGCGTGTCTTTTTGTTGACTTTTACCATGGGGATCTGGTTGTATTTAGAATATGCATCCATAAAAGACAACAATTTAAAACCAGCAGAATTATCAACTAATCTATCTATGTTGGGTAAAGCATAAGCATCTTTGGGGAAAGCCCTATTAAGATCGTTATAGTCAACACACATTCTCCATTTTCCATTCAATTTTTTGACAAGTACAACATTAGACAACTAGGTTGTGTACTGGGCTTCACATATAAAGTTTGCCTCTAGGAGGTCTTTTATAGTTTGCTCGACATTCTCCATTTTCTCCGAAGATTGCTTGCACCTACGTTGGGCTACAGCCTTAAGGGAAGGATCTATTGTCAGCTGGTGATACGCCACTTCTGGACCCAAACCAGGCATCTCTGAGGTGCTCCATGTGAACAGATCTGTGTTATCCCTCAGGCATGCTTTTAGCTATTCCCTCTCTAGGTCGGGGAGATCAGTACCACTCTTTACTCCCTTGTTGGGATCGTTGCCCAGGGGGATGATCTTGAACTCTCTGTCTAGAATTGGGCGTAAAGGATGGGCAGGCTCCTCTTTGCTATATGTAACCGAGGATCTTTCTACAGTAATCCGAGCCTTCTTCTTCTTCTTCTTCTTCTTCTTCTTCTTCTGATTCCACATATCGTCTTTAGTGAAGCGGCAGTCAAGGTTGATCGAATCAACGTGAGGCAGCGGCTTCAGTTTTTCTGAGCTGTTGGGTCGGGCAGGTTTATTGGACGCTTTAAGTGGGGCATTGATGGCATTTATCCCCTTCGAGGCTGCCTCAAAGCATCTGCTTGTGGCCTCAATATTCACATGGAGTATGGTGATAAGCCCCTCCGAAGTGTAGTACTTCATTTTCAAGTGCACAATGGAAGGCACAAATATTAATTCGGCCAGGGTTGGCCTCCCTAGGATGCACTGATATAGAGATGTGCAGTCTATTACCAGGTGTTGTACCCCAAAGTTTTCTCTCCCATTTTCTTCAAGACATTCTCCTAGGATTCTCAAATGCTCAAGGTGACCCAAGAATTGATCAGACAAATTCCTCTCCTAAGCAATGGGTCCAAACCTAGGGTTTGATATTTTTCAAGGAAGATTGGGTTTCCAAGGTCTCAAGTGGTTTTAACGGTTCCTCATATGTATTCAAGAATGCTCATATTAAGTTTCATGCCTTGCATCACAAGTTTGCTCAGTCAATGGCTCAAATGACTAAAAGTCAACCATATTGAGTAAAAAGTCAATTGTGGTCAACATATAGTCAAACCTCAAGTTTTTTGGTCAACATCAACATTTTTAAGTCATATTCATCATTTGATCAAGGGTTGATCATGATTCCTCAAGAAAAGCCCTCAAATCATCAAAAGTCAAAAGTTGCTAAATTAGGGTTTCCTTAGGAGAAGTCAACTGAACTTTGACCAAGCATAACTTTCACACGCTTTGATAACGCAAAATCATATCATATATTTACCATAAAATTTATCCGTTTTATGTCGTATTTACCCGATTAACTCTCGAATATTCCGAGTTTTGTATGGTTTTATGCAGGTACAACATATCTCAGCTCAAACTAAGAAGAAACGTGAAATGTGCGAGATTGCGGCCAAGACCAAAGAGAAAAGATAAATCTGTCAAGAAATCCATTTTTGCTGATGTTACGGTCGTCACGCCCTTGCCACGTCTGTAAGACACTTCAGACGCGCGTTACGCTCGTCACGCCCCTGCCACGACCGTAACGCGCTATTTCATGCAAACTGCGCGTAACGCCCCAGCCACGCCCGTAACAAGCTTATAAGTGTTAAATTTTGAATGTGGTTAAGCAACAGAACGTGGTAAAGCAAAATGAAGTGGTCAAGCAAAGCATGCATACGTGCCTAAATTCTCTCCAACTTCCAAGACCACTTTCTCCTCATTTTTCTCAGTAAAACCAAGAATCTAGGAACTCAGATATAATTCCAACCGTACTTTTATTCTCTATAAATAGCTTAGACTTAGAAAGAAAAAAGGAGGAGAGTTGAGTTCACAAAAACCTTGCGGAAGCTCTGCCGATTTTTAATCTCGATTTTATTTCCGAACTTCGTCCATTTAAATTTTCATTCCGACGTTCCAATCTTGCCGGCTTGTGGAAGAAGGATCTCGGATTTTATTGCATTTCAGGTTTTTATTGTATTTGATATAATTGCAATTTTATTTATGTTATATTTCTATTCTTTATTTATTATGCATGCGCTATTGTTTTCTGAATTTATTTCCTGCTTTTTAATTCCGAGCATTATGAGTAGCTAAATACCCGTAGTCGGGGTGTGATGAAATAACCGAATAAATTAACGTTTTTCTAAGCTAAAACCTTAATCAACTTAATTTCTGGCTGTGACTTTTTATAATTAAAAATTAAGCTTTTTATTACGAGAGTAAAGAAAGTGAAATAGGGAGAAATCAAGACCACGAGAGTGTGAGGTTTTAACCGGATAGCTAAAGTTAGGCATTCGATTTAAATACAGCGAGAGCGCTTTAAAATGAATTAGACTTATTTAGTTTTCAAAAATATGCTTTCTAAACACTTATGGACTAGCGAGAGCAGACATTTGGCTTTAGGAGTATGATCCGATGTAAGACCACGAGAGTGTGAATCGAGGGTTTTTAAACTGATAAGTACTACAGAACAATTAAGTTAAATATTTTTATATGCTTAGGTTCAACTTAATTCACATAGGTTCAAATCATTACGCTCCTACCACTTTAATATTAATTCCCTTAATCGAATTTAGTTTCCCTTTAGTTTTAACCTTCTAAAAAACCAAACGTGACAATTTCCGCCTTAGCTAAACTAACCTGTTTTATAACACTAGAGTGATTACGGAGTCCCTGTGGGTTCGACATCTTTTTATTACTACCGCGATAGACTGTGCACTTGCAGTTAAGATACCGTTAGACACATTAGGTCGATCGCAGACACATCAAGTTTTTGGCGCCGTTACCGGGGACTTTAGTTTAGTCACTAGTGTAATCTGAAAACAACGATGTCTAGACTAAGGCAACTATTTATATTTCCCTCTGTTGTATGCCAAACCCTCGTTCTCAAAACGAGCCTTTGCATTTACAAATTAACGATATCGAGCGTTACTTAAGATTAAGACGCCGAATTCAAGAATACCGATCTCTCAACAATCTTCCTCCGACTAAAATTCCTGATATCCCGTTATCAGAATCTACCGAAGAATCGACAATGGCTGACGTACCAAATCCGCCTCGCGCTCTTAAGGACTACGCAGTTCCTTCGCAAGCGGAGCCTCATAACAGCATTGCCGCCCCTGCTATCGCTCGAAACGATTTCGAGCTGAAACCTTCGCTTCTATCCGCCGTTCAGCAGAACCAATTTTCTGGATCTCCTACTGACGACCCTAACCTACATTTGTCAGTGTTTGTGCAGTACGCAGACACTGTAAAAGCGAATGGTGTAAACCCCGAGGCGATACGATTGCGCCTATTTCCTTTTTCCTTAAGAGACAGAGCCCGAGCCTGGCTCCAATCTCTTCCTTCAAATTCAATCACCACATGGGATGAATTGAAAAAAGTCTTCTTGGCTAGATATTTCCCACCAAGCAAAACCGCTATGCCTAGAGCTAACATCAACGGTTTTAGACAAAAAGATAACGAATCACTTTTCGAAGCATGGGAACGTTACAAGGATATGATTAGACTCTGTCCTCATCATGGTTTAGAAGAATGGCTAATCATTCATACGTTTTATAACGGTCTCTTGTATAACACAAGAATGACTATAGACGCCGCTGCTGGTGGCGCACTGATGGATAAACCATATGCCGAAGCAAATCAACTTATCGAAAGTATGGCCCAAAACCACTATCAATGGGGAAGCGAAAGAGCTAATGTGGAGAAATCCCAAACCAAAGGTGGAATGTCTGAAGTGAATATCCTGGACCAAGTCAATGCTAAAGTGGAAGCTCTTACCCAAAAGCTAGAAAACCTTACCACTACTCCTGCAGCTACCGTGGCTGCAGTTGTCCAAACTTGCGATCTATGTGGTCTTCAATCACATCTTGCTCCAGAATGCCCACTTCTAACAGGAGTTCCAGCTGAACAAGCAAACTATGTACAAGGGAACCCTTATAGCAATACCTATAACCCTGGTTGGAAAAATCATCCGAATTTTTCATACAAAAGTAACAACGCGTTATACGCGTCTGGACAAGCTCCTGCCACACCACCCGGTTATCCAAAAGCTACCCCAAATCATCCTGGTAATGGACCTAATGCTCCTAGGAAATCTAACCTAGAAATCATGATAGAGAACTTCATTGCTTCCCAAGCTCAGACTAATAAAGACGTTATGAATCAAAATTTACATACTAATGAGCAGATAAAACAATTAACTAGCAAGGTTGATGCTTTAGCCACCCATAACAAGATGCTTGAGACGCAAATTTCACAGGTAGCTCAACAACAAGCACCTACTGCAGCACCGGCTGGAATTTTTCCTGGTCAACCACAGCCCAACCCAAAAGGACATGCTAATGCTGTGATACTGAGAAGTGGAAAAGAACTCGACGGACCTGTTGACCCGAGACTAGAAAATCCAGCCATGTACCAAAAGCAGAGCGAGCCGACTGAAAAAGCCAATGAACCTAGAGAAAAAGAAAAGGAAAACGAAACTCAAGAGGCAGTGGAGCAAGAGAAGCCTTATGTACCTCCACCACCTTATAAACCACCAATCCCGTATCCTCAGAGACTTATAAATTCCAAAACGATGGGCCAATTCAAGAAATTCGTTGAACTTCTGAAACAACTCAATATAACAATACCTTTTACAGAAGCCATCACTCAGATGCCCTCGTACGCTAAATTTCTCAAGGAAATCCTATCCAACAAGAAAAATATAGAAGATAACGAAACAGTTAAACTCACTGCCGAGTGTAGCGTGATCATTCAAAACAATATGCCTCCTAAGCTAAAAGACCCAGGTAGTTTCTCTATACCTTGTAATATTGGAAAATTCGTCATAGACAAAGCTCTATGTGGCTTAGGAGCAAGCATTAGTGTCATGCCCTTATCTATCTGCAAAAAGCTAGAGATGGGAGAACTCAGACCCACGAAAATGTCCGTCCAATTAGCCGACCGATCGGTTAAATACCCTGTAGGTATACTGGAAAACGTTCCAGTTAGAATAGGTCAATTCTATATCCCGACCGATTTCATCATCATGGACATAACCGAGGACTCAGTTACCCCTATCATACTAGGAAGACCCTTCCTAGCCACCGCCGGAGCTATAATTGATGTAAAGAAGGGCAGACTAACGTTCGAAGTTGGGGAAGAAAAAGTGGAATTCATCCTTACTCAATTTTTACAAGCACCAGCCATGAACGATACATGCCATCTTATAGATGTCATAGACGAGTGCGTAAGGGAAATGGAAGCAGAACAGACAAAATATTCTGAGATAATGGAAATCCAAACCTCTCCAATATTCGAAAACGATGACAGTCTAAACGAAAGCTTAGCACTCACGCCTGATCACATGCCATGCACGAAGAACCCCAGTGTAGAATTGAAAATTTTACCTAAGAATCTAAGATACAAATTCCTTGATACCGAACACACGCGACCAGTAATAGTAAACTCCAACTTAGGAAAGCTCGAAACTGAAAAACTTCTGGGCGTCCTAAGAAGGTATCCAACCGCACTAGGGTATAACATATCTGATTTGAAAGGAATATGTCCTTCAATTTGTATGCACTGTATTTTGCTAGAAGAGGATTGTAAAACCTCTAGAGAACCTCAAAGAAGTATTAACCCGATTCTTAGCACTGTAGTCAGAGATGAAATTACAAAGCTTATGGAAGCTAGAATTATATACCCGATCTTTGATAGTAAGTGGGTGAGCCCAGTACACGTGGTGCCCAAGAAAGGAGGTATCACCGTTGTTAAGAATGCGAAAGGCGAACCAATAACTCAAAGAGTAGTCAATGGACATAGAGTGTGTATAGATTATAGAAAACTAAACAAAGCCACTCGAAAAGACCATTTTCCTCTACCCTTCATAGATCAAATTCTAGAACGGTTAGCCAAACATTCCTATTTCTGCTATCTAGACGGTTACTCCAGATTCTTTCAAATCCCCATTCACCCTGACGATCAAGAAAAGACTACTTTCACGTGTCCGTATGGAACGTTCGCATATAGACGAATGCCCTTCGGATTGTGTAATTCCCCAGCTACTTTCCAACGATGTATGATGTCAATCTTTGTAGATTTTATAGACAACATCATGGAAGTATTCATGGATGATTTCTCAGTGTGTGGGGGAAGTTTCGAAGGATGTCTATCAAACCTGGAAAAAGTCTTAGAAAGGTGCGTAAAAGTAAACCTCGTGCTCAATTGGGAAAAATGCCATTTCATGGTCAGAGAAGGAATCGTGCTAGGACATGTCATATCTAATAAAGGGATTGAAGTTGACAAAGCCAAAATAGAAGTCATAAAAGAACTCCGACCACCTAAGACTGTTAGAGAAATACGAAGTTTTTTAGGACACGCCGGTTTTTACCGGCGATTCATTAAAGATTTCTCAAAAATCACTAAACCACTTACCGGTCTGTTAATGAAAGACACTGAGTTCATATTCGACGATGATTGTCATAAAGCGTTTGAAACTCTAAAATCAGCCCTTATCACCGCACCAATCATGCAACCGCCCGATTGGAATTTACCCTTCGAAATCATGTGCGACGCGAGTGATTACGCCATAGGCGCAGTTCTTGGACAAAGGAAAGACAAGAAACTACACGCTATTCACTACTCTAGCAGAACGCTAGACCAAGCCCAAATGAACTACGCCACGACTGAGAAAGAACTATTAGCAGTCGTCTTCGCGCTTGACAAATTCCGTTCCTATCTAGTAGGAGCGAAAATCATCATCTACACGGACCATGCTGCTATAAGATATCTATTAAATAAGAAAGATGCAAAACCAAGGCTCCTCAGATGGATCCTTCTTTTGCAAGAATTTGACTTAGAAATTAAGGATAAAAAGGGGACCGAAAACGTCGTAGCGGATCACTTGTCAAGATTGGAAGATATAAAACCCGAACAAGTGCCGATTAACGATGATTTTCCATATGAGCAATTGATAGCCCAAATAAGGAACGACCTGGCTCATTTCAACCTAACCGAACCAAAACCCGAGGAAGCCGTAAAAGCAATCCATGCAACCATGGGACTGCCATGGTATGCTGACATAGTTAACTATCTAGCTGCAAACGCGCTCCCACCAGATCTTACTTACCAACAGAAAAAGAAATTCTTCCATGATCTCAAACACTACTATTGGGACGAGCCCTTACTGTTTAAAAGAGGACCAGACGGAATCTTCCGTCGATGCATACCCGAGGAAGAGATAGAAGATGTCATTTCCCACTGTCATTCGTCTCCTTACGGGGGACACACAAGCATTTCCAAAACTTGTGCAAAGATCTTACAAGCTGGCCTATTCTGGCCTAATCTGTGGAAAGACGTCCACATCGCTGTTAGAAATTGCGATCGGTGTCAACGCACCGGCAATATTTCAAGACGCGATGAAATGCCTCAAAGGGGAATACTAGAGGTAGAAATCTTCGACGTATGGGGAATCGATTTCATGGGACCCTTCCCATCTTCTTTTGGAAACAAATATATACTCGTCGCGGTTGATTATGTCTCAAAATGGATCGAGGCCATAGCCTCTCCTACAAATGACACCCGAGTGGTAATCAAACTCTTTAGAAACATAATTTTTCCAAGATTCGGCGTACCGAGACTCGTCATCAGTGACGGTGGCTCCCATTTCATCTCAAAGATATTCGACAAATTACTTTTTAAGTATGGAGTAAAACATCGTATACCACCCACAAACCAGTGGACAAGTCGAAGTATCGAACAGAGAAATTAAGCAGATCTTAGAAAAAACTGTAGCCACAACCAGGAAGGATTGGTCATCAAAGCTCAACGAAGCTTTATGGGCCTATAGGACGGCCTACAAGACCCCTATAGGAACTACACCCTTCAAGCTCGTATACGGAAAATCCTGTCATCTCCCAGTAGAATTAGAACACAAAGCGTATTGGGCAATTAAAATGCTCAACATGAACTACACTACTGCGGGAGAAAAACGAGTCCTGGATTTGAATGAATTAGAAGAGTTAAGATTAAATGCTTACAAGAATGCTAAAATATACAAAGAAAGAACTAAAAAATGGCATGATAAGCGTTTAGCTAGAAAAGAATTTAGTGTGGGAGATGTCATGCTATTATTTAACTCAAGACTTAGGCTTTTCCCTGGTAAATTAAAATCTAGATGGTCAGGTCCGTATGAAATTACAAAAGTGTTTCCTAGCGGAGCGATAGAAATTAAGGGTAGAAATACTGACCCGTTTACAGTAAATGGGCAGCGGTTAAAAATATACAACAACATTCAAAATAGAGACTATACGAATAGTCTAAGACTTTTAAAATTACCCGATATTTCACCCGAATAATCTGCTGCTAGGCACTATGTCAGGCTTTTGACATTAAAAACAACGCTGAGTGGGAGGCAACCCACCTATTTGTTAATTGTTATTTATTATACTTTTCATTTCTGCATTTATTTCTATTTAAGTTTCATTTTCATCTTCTTTCTTCTGTTATAATTTTCATGAAAACTGCTGCTAATTTCAAAAATAATTTTACTTGCCACAGGATTTCTGAAAAGTTTTTGTTTCTCTTGTACCGTCTCTTCTGACTAGTTTCCCTAACAATAACCATGGAACCAAAGCCACATAATTTCTTAGAAACCACCTTTAGGGGTATAAACCAGAAAAGAAAATTCGAGGAATTATCTAAAAGAAACATTGGCATAACACTTTATCATGATGAACCCACTATGAATGCCCTAGGTATATTGGATAGTGTTATGTACTTGTTTAACCAGTTGGGGTGGGAAAAAGCCCTTATTAAGACTAGGTTTGCCACCTACCGTGAGCTCACCTTTGAATTTCTAAGCTCCTTAGTCCAATTACCAAAACACGGGAAAGGAACCCGTAAAGGATTCATAAGTTTTCGTCTCTTCGGCATTAATTTTGTTTACAATCATAAGGAACTAGCTGACCTGTTAGGATTCCCTAGCGGCCCTTTTGCCTTTTCCACTACCCAGGTTGAGCTGATGGATATTGAGCTAGACTACTTTTGGGGAACTTTGACTGGTAATTATCACCCCGATCCGGATAACATGGATAATGATGAAATTCATAACCATGCTATCCGCTATTTCCATAAGATTCTAGCCCATACTGTATTTGGGAAAGAGGAGAACCAGACTGCAGTGTCTAAAGACGAGATATTTTTACTGTATTGTATGCACCAAGGCCACCCCGTTAATGCCGTACCCTTCCTGATGCAAACCTTTTACCGCATTATAGATAACCCTGATGAACCAATCATCATAGGTGGCCTGGTCACAATGATTGCACATGCCCTCGGCCTAAGACACCAGCTGAATAGGTGCCCACATTTTGGTACGATTCGTCCCATGAATCTTGCTTTTTGCTTTAACCGCCGTATGATAGCAAACCATGCTTACCCACCTTATGATTATCTGATAAGAGATGAAGTTATAAACTTATTCACCCTTCCAAACCATAACAAAGTGAGTGTCCATAACCGTGACAACTGGCTTTATGAGCTAAACCCGGCCGACCAACCTCCTACACCTGAGACACCGCAAGATTATCAAATTTATGATGATATTATGTCCGATATGGGTGACCCCGAGAATCCTCCTGGTTATTACGAAAATGTCAACATGGAGGAAGCCCATGCAGCCCTTGAAACAACAACGAAGGATTATACTGATAACCTTAACAAAATTTCCACCACACTTAATACCTACCAGACTAACATTAATGGATTAAAAGATGAAATAAAAAGCATGCGTCTGGAAATAATGGGAGTAACCGACATGACCGTGGAGAAATTTTATTACATTCATAATTCACTCGAAGAAATAAAAGCAAAGCTTGGATGAAGTCACGAACGGCAGCTACAGTTTTATATTTCATTTTGTTTTGTTTCTAGGAAGTTTCCAATTTCTGCACACTTTCAGTTTCGTTTTAAATGTAGAACAAATTTATCTTTATGTAATTTTTGAGTTTATGTTATTGAACATGCAGTTTTACGAAATCATCGTTTCAGTTGTTTAATACTGGTTTGCTAGATTCCTCTGCACGAATTATAATGCTTTACATATATTGTGGGTTTTTACTCTAATTGCTGATGGTGTGATGTTTTGGAACATACATGCTTGCATTTTCTTGGTATACCATTGAATATATATTGCTATTAAAATGCCTCTGTGTAGAGATAGAATGTTGCAAACTTGATACAGCACAGTCTGTTAAGAAATTGCACATTTTGCAGTTATTACGATCGTCACAACCCTCTTACGTTCGCCACACGCCTTTTAGCGTGTTACGATCGTCATCCCTGTGTTACGACCGTAACACGGGTTACATCAGTGACCCTTGTAGCAGACAGTAGCGCCTCCTCTGCAACCTTCCCTCTTTCTCCACTATTTCAAAACCTTCCCACTTCCTCATCAATCCCCACTCACACCACTCAACTCACCTTCATTCTCCATTAATTTTCATCCTTCCCAATATTTTCCCTCATCATTATCTACATCTCACAACCGATACCTCACAAACTCCATCCCACAACCCAAACCCACTATCTCTAACGCTTTAGCATTCTAAAATGGCAAACATCAACCAACAAATCCCAGGCATCTACTTACGCGATGGTGAAGCAGGTGAAACCCAGCGCACGAGGTTCCTGAAGTTCCAATGCCGAGGCATCCATCCCACGAGGTTCGTCGACATTGACTGCCTCCGAGACCTCTGATTACATGAAAGTGTCCAACATCTCCTACAAAATGTCAACCTTTGGACCCTCTGTAGCCAGCCCCAACCAACGTATGAGAATCTCACCCTCGAGTTCCTTAGCTCATTCTGCTACATCACTCCGAATGGTCTAAGAAATCAACTTACCGGTGTGGTAAGGTTCCGCATTTTCGGCACCGAATACGACTTCTCTCAGAATGCATTCGGTCGCCTACTCGACTTCTGTACTGATGAAGGCGCTCACCTCCGTGTGCCTGACACCTTCCATGAGGAATCCTTCAACCTTTGGCATAGCCTGACCAACAATCGGGCTAACTCCTACGATCACCTCAATGCTACCCAAATCCATAACCCCGCCATTCGCTACTTCCATCGCATCTTATCCAACACCATTTTTGCAAGGGATAGTAACCACAAGCTTAACTCCAAAGAGTTGTTCTTCATGCAATGTGCGTTTACCAATCAGAAAATCAATGCCGCACCATTCCTCTTGGCCCATATTCATTCTATTTGCACTCGCAGCGACAAACCCTTCTATTTCGGAGGGCTTGTCACTTCTATTGCATTAGCCCTAAATCATGGCGACACCCTTGCCCATCTGCCCTCCAGAGCACCGGTCTTGCTTACCTTAGACCATTGCAAATCGGCTCATCTCATTCACCAACGGAACGACGGTCGGTTCCATCCAGTGATCCGTAACGTTGTTTATTCTAACATTGTTTTGCCTTGCAGGGACCGTATCGATCCGCATAACCGAGCCAATTGGCTATTTGATGCCCCTGACGGCCATGCTCCCGTGCATGATGCCCAACCAGCTGCTCCAACTGACGAGATCCAGGAGGAATTAGATCGCGAAACACCTGCTCCCGACATTCCTGAGTCCTCTTCTGCACCACCTCCTTTTACTATGGAGGACGTCCTCAGAGCCCTCCATCAGCAAAATCAGATGGCTGTAGCTCTTGAAAGAAAGCATCTGGAGCAGTATGACACTCTACATGCGCAAAACGTCCAAATCCTGAGCGGCCAGCGCAACGTCAACGAGAAGCTGGATGAGGTTTTCTCCGAGCTAAACGCCTTACGCATGGACGTCACCGCTCTTGGCTCGCATGATACCGACCTCGAGGCCACACCTACCCGACGCTCCCGCACCCGAAGCAGAGGCAGAGGCCACCAGTAGTTTTCTTTTGTTTTTGTTTCTGTATTCCATTCATTTACTTTTCTGTCAGTTTTTCTATTTGTATTCCTTCCTATCTTATATCATGCCATTGAGACAATGTCTGATATAGTGTGGGAGAGACGTTATATTTCCTTCATGTTGCAGTAAATTTATGGTTATTCTATGATATTTTCAAGTTTTTCAAGTTTCCCCCGTATTTTAAGCCATACCAAAAAAATTCTCCGCTCGCATAGCTCGACATACCTGCCTTAAAACGGAAACCTAGTTAGGTAGACGAGAACGAGTAAACAAAATCAATACGACTATGACACCGTGAACATCCTACTTATGCAACCCGTCTAAAACGAGACGTTATATGTACACCTCGATTTTTAAGTTCTGAAGTAACCCCTAGTAGTTTATACTAGCAGTCAGCACCGTCTGGACACAAACCACGTGGGGAGCCGATGAATATAAGTGTTTGATGCCTAATCAATGAAACACCCTTCTCATCTCGATGCTAAGCAAAGAAAATCTTGTGCCAAAAGACAAAGATCGCATACAAGATATAAGTATAAGAGAAGAAGTCCATTGTTGGTTGGTTCAGAGGTATCTGGTTCTGAACTTGGTAGGGCGTGCTACGGCTCGATCCCCCGCAACCTCCGATTTGGAAAAATATAGGGTAACCACATCCGTGTACCAGACCCCGTGACGAAAATAGGATCAAAGTCACTAACCGGCTACCCCACTACGTGCGTGAAAAGACAAAGGGCTTAATGTGATTGCGCCAGAACGAAACCAGGCGAAAAAGCACGAGAGGATCGAGGTTTAAATATGACGAAACGATTAAGCGGTTTGTTAAGGTGGAAATTCGCGACTCAATTGTGTCATTGGCATATCACTGAAATTCTACTCGAGTACCGACCGACTGACGATTGGTTTCCTGTGTTTTATCTTGAAAACAAAAGGTATGTCGTGCACGTGCGCCTAGCGAACACTTGTCTGATTTTTTTACGACTATTTTCTTGAGGACAAGCAAAGGTTTAAGTATGGGAGGATTTGATAACGCGAAATCATATCATATATTTACCATAAAATTTATCCGTTTTATGTCGTATTTACCCGATTAACTCTCGAATATTCCGAGTTCTGTATGGTTTTATGCAGGTACAACATATCTCAGCTCAAACTAAGAAGAAACGTGAAATGTGCGAGATTGCGGCCAAGACCAAAGAGAAAAGATAAATCTGTCAAGAAATCCATTTTTGCTGATGTTACGGTCGTCACGCCCTTGCCACGACCGTAAGACGCTTCAGACGCGCGTTACGCTCGTCACGCCCCTGCCACGACCATAACACGCTATTTCATGCAAACTGCGCGTAACGCCCCAGCCACGCCCGTAACAAGCTTATAAGTGTTAAATTTTGAACGTGGTTAAGCAATAGAACGTGGTAAAGCAAAATGAAGTGGTCAAGCAAAGCATGCATACGTGCCTAAATTCTCTCCAACTTCCAAGACCACTTTCTCCTCATTTTTCTCAGTAAAACCAAGAATCTAGGAACTCAGATATAATTCCAACCGTACTTTTATTCTCTATAAATAGCTTAGACTTAGAAATAAAAAAGGAGGAGAGTTGAGTTCACAAAAACCTTGCGGAAGCTCTGCCAATTTTTAATCTCGATTTTATTTCCGAACTTCGTCCATTTAAATTTTCATTCCGACGTTCCAATCTTGCCGGCTTGTGGAAGAAGGATCTCGGATTTTATTGCTTTTCAGGTTTTTATTGTATTTGATATAATTTCAATTTTATTTATGTTATATTTCTATTCTTTATTTATTATGCATGCACTATTGTTTTCTGAATTTATTTCCTGCTTTTTAATTCTGAGCATTATGAGTAGCTAAATACCCGTAGTCGGGGTGTGATGAAATAACCGAATAAATTAACGTTTTTCTAAGCTAAAACCTTAATCAACTTAATTTCTGGCTGTGACTTTTTATAATTAAAAATTAAGCTTTTTATTACGAGAGTAAAGAAAGTGAAATAGGGAGAAATCAAGACCACGAGAGTGTGAGGTTTTAACCGGATAGCTAAAGTTAGGCATTCAATTTAAATACAGCGAGAGCGCTTTAAAATGAAATAGACTTATTTAGTTTTCAAAAAGATGCTTTCTAAACACTTATGGACTAGCGAGAGCAGACATTTGGCTTTAGGAGTATGATCCGAGGTAAGACCACGAGAGTGTGAATCGAGGGTTTTTAAACTGATAAGTACTACATAACAATTAAGTTAAATATTTTTATATGCTTAGGTTCAACTTAATTCACATAGGTTCAAATCATTACGCTCCGACCACTTTAATATTAATTCCCTTAATCGAATTTAGTTTCCCTTTAGTTTTAACCTTCTAAAAAACCAAACGTGACAATTTCCGCCTTAGCTAAACTAACCTGTTTTATAACACTAGAGTGATTACGAAGTCCCTGTGGGTTCGACATCTTTTTATTACTACCGCGATAGACTGTGCACTTGCAATTAAGATACCGTTAGACACATTAGGTCGATCGCAGACACATCACGCTTCATCAACTTTTCCCGAACCAAAGCCCATCTTGAAGGAAATTCAATTCTCTACAACTTTATATATCTAAGCTCAAGTCCAAAAAATGCTTCATTTGAGAGATATGGGCCAATACATTATAGGTCATTTCAAAAGTCAACCAAAACACTTTTTGTCAAGGCAACTTACATCAAGATAAAATCTCCAAATACAAAAATGATTAAAAGAGGGATTGTAGAGGACATCTTGAGCTTTCCAAAAAGTCATAGATCACCTTCACAAGATGAAAATTGAGTGAGTTATGACCAATGAAAGTTGGAAAATTTTGAGAAAAATGCATGAAGTGCAAAGTGAGCAAACTTGAAAATTTGAACTAGTGGGCTTAACTTTTTAGGTTTCAAACATGTCCATGACCTTATGAAGACTCCTAAACTCATTCCCGCCTTGCCTTATTTTTTATTTATATATATATTTTTTATTCAATTAAATACAAAATAAATTAAATAAAATGCAAGACAATTGGATCAAGGCGCATGGATGGTTTTTAGATCAGTTGGAGGCCCAAGACAACTCATGACAACTTGCCAAATCGTGTGAAGCTATGTTAAGAAAGATATTTTCACAAATTTGGAAATATTTCAAATTATTTTAGAAATAAATCAAATCATTGATCCACTTGATTTCATACCACTTTTGGTACCCTAATCTTGCCTTCTATATATACTCAAATATACCAGATGCAAAAGACACGTTCAAGCTGCCTCCAAGGAACACAAAAATTCTCAAAAAATTCCCAAACACAAAACCTACTTTTCAGCTGTTCTCAAGCAGTTTTGAGCTTTACATCAGCTTCCTGAAGCTTCCAGGAGTTGATACCAATCCTTATCTATCACAAATCAAACCCAAAACCCCTCTTTGTGTGTACACCGGTTGGTAAGTTTGGTGAGTTTTGATTTTTATGGTTTCGCACAATCTCAATCGTTGTTAACACGCTAGCCTAACTCATATGCATCATTAGAAATTTTTTAACGTCCTACATGTAAGGTTTGGTGCAGAAACAGAAGCGTGCCATTGTTAGGGCATGAAGCTTTTGAAGCTTTAGATCTCATGATGCAAGCGTTTTTAGACAAGCTAATCACACCATTGAAATCGTAGGACCTTAATTAGTCAATTAGGGTTATTTTCTTTTTTCGTTTTGATTGAATTTCGCAGGTTTTGATTTTGGTGCAATCAGAGAGGGTGACCAGAACCACCGTCCAGGGTGGTTTGACTGGTGTTTAAAAACGCGCGGCATAACATGATGTCATGATTGGTCTATTCAAAACACAAGGGTCCCACTCAAGCGCGCATTTTTATGTTATTTGACTTTTGAAATTTGATTTATGTTATATTAAATTGTTTGTGTTTTAAACAATGAATGTATCGCCAACCCAGTGGGTAAACGCGCGCTAAAGGCTTTACTATGCAAGGGCACAGGTTCGATCCCTGCCTCTTGCATTTTTTACATTGTTTTCTAATTCTTGCAGATCCAGCGGAACGCCTCCTCACGCGTCCACCATACACCCTATAATCATCCCCCTTTGGATCTCAACAGATCCATATCTAATGGACCCAGAGCAAGTCCTCACGATGCACCTCCTGAAGCTGCCCACACTGGATTCAAAGCTAGAGCTTATTGGGCCTAGACTTCTTTCCTTTCAGCACCCCCTAAATTTCTTCATACCAGGCCCAATATCTTTTTTATTCTTTGTATTTTCTTCTTGTTTTATTTATTTCATTTAGTTAAAAATACAAAATTAACTAAAATTAAAAAAATAATTAGACTTAGTTTTTTATTTATTATTAATTAATTTGTATTAAAAATAATTAGACATTAGGTTTTTTTTTTAATAATTAACTTATTTTTCTAAAAAAGAAAAATTAGATATAATTAGATTTTAATTATTTTATTATCACTTTAATTTTTTTCCATAAATAAAACATCAATTTTTTTCCTGAACTTAGAATCTTAGGGTTATTAAAACATTTTTCTAACGTTTATTTTTCTTTGTCATTTAAATTTCTAGAAATAAATGTATAGGTTGCATGATTGATTTTGTAATAGTCGTAGTTTACATTTCCTTGCATTTTTCCTATTATGTAACTACCCATGGGATATAATAGCCTAGGTTTATTTTCCCGCACTTTACTTTCTGCACTTATATATGTATGTATGTATGTATATATGTATGTATGTATGTATGTATGTATGTATGTATGTATGTATGTATGTATGTATGTATGTATGTATGTATGTATGTATGTATGTATGTATGTATGTATGTATGTATGTATGTATGTATGTATGTATGTATGTGTTGTACCCCAAAATTTGCCCTCCCATATTCTTCAAGGCTTGTCAAGAATCATCTTCAAATGGTTCAAGATTTCCCAAGGGTTGCACAGTCCAAATGCCTCCTAAGCCAGTCAAAATTAGGGTTTTGGTTCTCTCAAGGAATCTGAGGTTTTCAATAGTTCAAACAAGTCTCATGTGCCTACATACATTGTCAAGCATCTACATGTCAAGTTTCAAGACTTATAATGCCAGTTTGCACAGTCAAAAGCCCTATTTGATCCACAGTCAACTGCAGGGGTAAAATGGTCATTTTGCAGTCAAAAGTCAGAATTTTTGGTCAACATATTATTTTGAGCTCACAATCATCATTTGATCAAGTCTTGATCATGAATCCTCAAGCATGGCTCAAAAATCATCAAGATGCAAAAAGTTACTATTTTTGGACAACAAAAAAGTCAACTGTATCTTGACCAAAGCATAACTTTTTCATGGTTCATCAGAAAAATCCCATCCAATGCTCATTTTGAAGGGGACGGCATTTCCTACAATTCATCTTCACATTCCAAGTCCAAGAAATGCTCATACAAAAAGTTATCAATTTCTACATTATAGGTCAAATTCAAAAGTCAACAAAAATGCACTTTAAGTCAAAGACCATAACTTGAGATTGGTAAATCCAAATGACATGGGACCATAGGAATTGGTTATAGGACTTCAAGACCTTTACAAAATGTCCAAGAACATGTTCATATGATCAAAATTGAGCAAGATATGCATTGGAGAAGTTGGGAAATTTTTATGAATTTGCAAAAGTCAACTTTGCCCAAAACACCTTGTTTTTGCTAATGGGCCTCAAATTTCTTCTTGAAACTTTATCCAAGACTTATGCACGACCCATCAAGCCTACTTGAATTTATTTTCTTATTTTTATTAATTAATTGGATTTTTAATTGATTTTAATTCATTTAATTAATTTAAAATGTAGGAAATTCAAAGATATGGTTTTTCAATCTTTTTTTGAAGCAAGAATGGCCTAATCAAGCTGGAAAATTCATGTGCAAATCAAGGATATCAAAATCTCCAAGTTTGGCAACTTTCTTCAATCAAAAAGATTCAAAATTATTTGATTTTCAATCAAATATTGAATCATCATTCCATGGATCTTTTGTGCAAGATTGTAACCTAATTCAGCTCTTCTATAAATACACAAACTAACTCTAATGCATTGGACGGGAATTTGCTGAACAAAAAAGCCATAGCCATTCAAGAAAATTCAAAGAAACTTGAAAACTGTTTTCAATCTTCCGGGCCAATTCAAAGCATTATAGTGATTCAAACACATTACTGGAGGTGTGAGGAACATTTTGCAATCAAAACCACACGCTAAAGCTCAAGGAATCCAAGGAAACAGTTTCACGGTTTGAACATCTTTTCCAAAATTGCAACTCATTATTCATGTGCATTTGATATATTTTATTGGTTGTTTTGTGTTAATAGGGACCATACGAAGCTTTTGGCATAGGTTAATCGGATTAAAACGTCCTGAATCCAAAGATACCATGAACGAATTCTAGGGTTTTCGTGTTTTGGAATTGGGGCTTTGTAAACCAAGTAAAATTAGGATTCATGGGGCATATGGCTGAAATCGTTGAGACAAGACGAGTTTAAATCCACCCTCGCGAAATATTTATGTGCACCAGGATTCTATTCGCTATTTTTCCTCATGCCAAATTGTGGGGGTTAAAAACCCCCGCTATTTGATTTATTTTTGCAGGTATACAGGAAGAAGATGAAGACGTGTTGGCTTTTGGTTGGGCTATTCAAAAAATAGGCGCGCGTGTTTCTTGTTTTCCAGCATTTTGATTGTTTCTTAATAAAATAATTGTCACTTGTTTTACTAACGAATAACGCGCGCAGTTACAGTGGTTAAGGCATTGGTGTATTGATCATTGGGACCTGGGTTCGAATCCCAGGTCCCCCAAATAATTGTTTCTTATTTTTCTTAACAAGATCCTATGCAGGCTTTCAAAGGTGTTCCATCATACACCTCAAACAATCAGGCGCCAAGTGGCTACATACTTAAATCTGATGGCCATGAGATACTGACCATGGTACTCCTGGTCAACCATGCGTTGGACAACCAGAAAGTCAAAGCAGGCTTGTGTGCTAATGGGCCAGAATTGCCAAACAAGCCTCCTCTTTGGGCCAACACCCCCCTGGTTAATTATTTTTCTTTTATATTTTTCATTTAACCCATTTTATTAATTATTATTATTATTATTTAACTAACATAATTAATGTTTTTTTCATAATAAAGTCAGACAATTAAAAAATGTAAATATTATTTGTTATTATTTATTAATTTCACCTTATTGTTTTTGTAAATAAATTCTAAATATAATTAATTTAGTTAATTAGGTTAACTTTAACTTTTTCTCAATTATTTAAAATAAATTAGAATTAGGTTTTACTAACTTTTAACTTTATTTTATTTTATTTTTATTTTCATTAAAACATAAAAAACTTAAAAAACATTTCTTGTAATTATTTAATTAATTAGAATTAGGTTTAATTAATTGCAAAAAAGGACCAAAATTCCATTCTTTTCTCAAAAAGGGTCAAAACCCTAAGGACGTCCCCGATTTAATTTTTCTCGCGCATGTTTATTCTTGATTATTATTTTGATCATATTTATGTATCTGCTCCGAGAATGTAATAGATAATTAGGACTTTTATCGCTTTCTTTATTTTCTCGCATTTACTTTTCAAGGGTTATGCTTTTGGCGATGTAAATACCCGACGCCTTGTAATAGCGTAGATTTACTTTCCGCAATTTATTTTCCGCAAATTATTAACTGTTAACGATGCATGACAAGACTTGCCTGAAAAATAAAATCAACTCGTAGCTCGCCATAATAGCATGTACAAGATGATTAAACATGAAACCTGACACACATGCACATGCCACTCCTAGGGTACGCCTCACTTGGTTGCCTCGACGTGGTCATTAAGTATAGGGTATTTTAGAGGTCGCCCTCCTGTCTAAAGATCCAGTTGCCTCGAAACGGTTGCCTCGGATGAAAAAGGATCTAGGATATTAGGGTTACCGCTAAGGCGTCCTACTATTGCTTTGGTGACCACACATGTCCCTATAATCGAATTGACCCGAATAACTCCAATGACGGTGCTACCTACTTCTCAATAGTGGGATAGCGCTGTCTAAGGGACATTTACACAGCTTAATTCCTTAGAGTAGGTAGATTTCTCCTGGGTACTTGCTCTTTCAAAAAACAAAAACAACTTTTCGCACTTACACTTTCCAAAAAGTTTTCAAAACAAATACTTCATACACTCTTGAGGACTGATACAAGAGTTACCTAGAAGTTTTCAAAATGAAACTTTTTCAAAACCCACAAACACAAGAAAAGCAAAACATTTTGAAAACATAGTGAGCAAGTACCTAAGAGCCCGTGGATAACCACAGATAGAAAGGGTGCTAACACCTTCCCTTTCTATAATATACCTCCCGAACCGAGAAACATCTCGAAAAGGAATTTTGCTGTGCTTTTGTCCTTTCCTTGTTGGAGAACATAAAAGACTGTGGCGACTCTTGCTTACCGCAACATTTCGCGAACCAACATTTCAAAACAGTCAGTTCTATTTCCACCGATCACAGAACTGGCGACTCTGCTGGGGACATTTAAAAGTGAGGTGTACCTTAGGATTAGATCATTTTATGTTTTCAATGCTATGCATTGTTTGCTTTAATATTGTGGGCTTGCATCGGAGTTTCATAGATCCTAACTCGGATCTGGGGAATACCCTTTAGGTAGCAATAAACTGTGAGGGACCTGTCCGGCGTAGACCGAGACGGGTGAAGCAGTAGCTACGTTGGTGTGACACCTTGGTCTGTACCGATATCCCTTGTGTTGAAACGAGGAGAATATGGGTCTTCTGAGGAGTCATTAAGCACCAACTGACCTTAAAACCTTAAATTGACCAAATTGGCCATAGAACAGTAGCAGTATGCTACACTCATTGAGGCTAAACTCTCGCGATGGTTCTGGCTGCAAGAAAAGATTGCGAAGCTGGAGTTATGACCGCTTGAGGGTAGTCAGTGATATTGAGCTCCTCTAGAACCTGGTTACTATTTTTTAGGACAAGTCTAAACCAACTGAAACTGAAAGAGGGTAGTACCTAAACTTCATGCCGGCCTAAACTCTAAGGGCTGTCTTGTGTGACTTGTGTGCCTTACCATGTTTGCCTTTCGTGAATACTTGTGGTGTGCCTTTATCATAACATCATACCATTGCATGCATCCTGCATAAGGACTAACCCATTTCAAGGATCTCAAGGGTTTGTGATGCAGGTCATGATGAACCAAAATGCCTAGCCAGAGGCAAAGGGGATTTATTTTCCTCTAAGCCAAGGTTATTTGGAGATCAAAACACGATAACTTGAGTCAGGGGCTATGACCCACTCGATATGGTGAGCTTTGACTCTTGAAGAATGACTCTCAACAACATGAAGCTCCTTCAATCAAGCTACCAGATTCAAATTCTAACAAGTTTCTTTGTTTACCCCGCGAGATCCTTGAAAACATTGCATGCATATATCATACGCATCATCGCATTACAGGTACCATTACATGTCACTTATCTTCTTCGCTGTTTATTTAAGCAATTATCATGTCTACTGAACCTTCCGCTGAACAAGCTATCAAGGCCCTCCAGGCCTAGAATGCCCAGTTCCAGGAGTTGGTTATAAGCCTAGCCCATGGTCAACAGGACTTGAAAACCCTGATTTTAAAAGAGAGGAAGAAGAAGAAGAAGATGACTGTTTTGTTCAACACTAGACGCAAATCTGGGAATGGATTACATAATGAGGCTGAGCTGACTACCTCATTTGTAGGCAAGGACAGTCCCCAAGAGAGAAGGGTTCCTAGTCCCGTGGTCTCCGACAACGAGACAGATTATAATGATGAACAGTATCCTCCTGCCGAGGATAGGTACAAACAGCTGGAGGACCGCTTAAGTGCTATGGAGATTCAACATGTGCCCGGGTTAGACTTTGGAGACTTAGGCTTATCCTCTGGAGTGGTGATTCCCCATAAGTTCAAGGCACCTGCTTTTGCAAAGTACGACGGAGCTTCCTGTCCTAAGCTGCACCTTCGGTCGTATGTGAGGAAGATCCAACCGTATACAGCTGACAAGAATTTGTGGATCCATTTCTTCCAGGATAGTCTTTCAGGGACTCAACTCGAATGGTTCTATCAGCTAGATGGAGCCAGCATTCGTAACTGGGAGGACTTGGCTACTGCGTTCTACAAGCAGTATCAGTATAATTCCGACCTCGCTCCTACGCGTACCCAACTCCAAGGTATGTCACTGGGGACGGGTGAAGGATTTAAGGAGTATGCTCAAAAGTGGAGAGACCTTGCTGGAAGGGTGCAGCCACCTTTAACTGACCGTGAGCTTGTGGATATGTTCCTGGGGACCCTGTCTGGTCCGTTCTTCAACCATCTGATTGGAAATTCTTCTGCTGGGTTTACAAATCTGATCTTGATTGGGGAAAGAATTGAAGCTGGCATCAAAAGTGGGAAGATTCAAGAGGCCACACCTTCTGATGCTCATAAAAAACATTACAGTGGGAAGAAAGAGTCCAATGCTGCGTACAGTCAAAAGAGTCATCGTGACCAACACGTAGGGGCAGTCATGATCTCTGGTTCTGCGACACGCCGATAACAGCAAAAGGGAAATCAACGAAGGCCAGACGAGCCTAAAAGACAGTTCACCAACATCAATATGCCACTGCCACAAGCATTGCATCACATGTTGAAGATGGACCTGATTGGGGTGATAAACCCTCCTTCGAACCCCAAGACTTCTTCTCCAAACTACAATCCAGATGCAAGGTGCGCTTACCATTCCGGTAGCCCGGGGCACGATACTGATGATTGTTGGGCGCTGAAATACAAGATCCAGAATATGATTGACGCTAAGGAGATCGAATTCGAGCCTTCTGAGACTCCCAATGTAATCACTGCTCCCTTGCCAAAACATGGCTAGGATTGAGAGATTTTTGTTCATTTGAATTCTGATATTGTATTTTTCTTTGCTTATTCAAACAATTATCATGTCAAACTCTCTTATTTCATTAATGCATTACACGTGTCTGTTTTGAAGTAATTGTGTTCATTATGCTTAAAATTGCTTTATTTTTTTTGATGATCAACTCTCGATTAAAAATTCTAAACCTTTTGAGGGAGGATGACGAAAACGATACCACGATCTTTACAGTAGGTTTTTATACAAACCCCGCTGATGAAGTACAGGCATTACTTCAAATCCTAAACAGTGGAGTTATAAGGAAGATAATCCCTCGTCAACCCCTTTGAGCCAAAGAAGTTGGAGTTTTTCTTTTCAAAAATTAAAACCCTTAATCATAACCTGGGGCAGGGTAGTTCTCTCAGTTGATCCCGGTGCACAATGAATGGCATCAAAGGAGTCCTTCCAAAACAAGAGACAGTGATGGTTCCGAATAATCGTAAGGACAGGCAGTCATTGTCTCTCAAAATAAAAGCCCAATAATTCAAAACCTATGAAGGAGACTTACAAAACCGGGGCATCCCGCTAACTGTAATCATAAAAGAAACAATTCAGGAAAAAGACAGAGATAATAAAATCGAAAAGAAAGAGGTCCGACAAACCCTCAACAAAAAAGAAATGACTGCCTATTCAAAATAAATTGTCAGTATCCGAACCATCACCGGAATATCAGAGCCAAGACTCAAACAGGATCTAAATGCACGATTAGCTGAGTTTAGGATCGAAGAACATCACGAAGAGTGGGTGGGTACAAATAAAATTTGAGCCTTTATCCTTTGTTTCTTAAACCGTGAACCAAGCCACGTTATAACCCTTAAAAGTCCTAGCTGAAGCATGGGTTAGTTCGAAAGCATACTGTTACCAAATGTATCCTGACTCCTGTAGGGCTTGCGGTAAAATCCTGAGTTGACATCACATTTTACAAAAATTCACTTGTTTTTATTAAAAATTGCATTTTCAAAAACTTCAAGACAGACATAAGCTTTGCATTTTTAAAATAACATTGTTTGCATATGACTATTTGTTCAAACAACAGAGAAATTCGCACGATGAATATCCAGTGAACAAGAATCTTCTCAACAAAAGGGTCATCTCAAGTGGAAGAAACACTTCCAACCAAGGGGCAGACGTGAGCATTGTCCATCATCTAGGGCAGTTAAGTCAAAGATTCAAGGAATCTCTCAAGATGCCAAACAGCCAGGGGCAAATCTCCGCCTGAGTCACTTGGGGCATTGGACATGAATTCCAGCAACGAATCTTGCACGGTCAGACATCTTCTGGTAGTATGGCGACACAACACTACTGACAGTGACAACTCCCTGCGCTCTGAGAACGTGGACATAGTCGAAATAATACTACACATAATCAAAGACCCGCTAGGTCGACTGGCCTAGGCAAAAATAAGGGCTTCCCGGCAAACCAAAAGGGTTCGGGCAAAAATGAGGGATGAAAATGAAAAATCTATACACCCGGCAAGTCGAAAACCTGAAAGGGCGGCTTGGGCAAAAAAGGGTGTCCCGATGGACTGAAAACCCGAAAAGGCGGTCCAGGCAAAAGTTAGGGATCAAAGCGTACGACTATGTCCTGTCGTCTCGTCATTTGCCTACCAGAAGAAGATTTGTCAATCGGCAGTTATCAAACACCTCATAGGCCTTCTTCTCCCACAGAAGCTGGGGCAATAAGAATTGTCTGAACTGTACAAGCTGCTCTATCACCCATGTACAAGGTAGATTCAGCTGAAGAATATGACCAAGATACCTTCAATCCCCGCAAAGTAAGACAAGAATCAACAATACTCTCCCTCAAGCAGAGTTAGTCTACTGTCAGCCCTAAGGAAGTTGGGTATCCCCAGTAAATCTCAATATTCTCCAGCAGAGTATACAAATGTTCCTCAGCAAGCGTCCCCGGCAGTCTTAATATTCCTCGACGGAAATATAAGATTGTTCCCCGGTGGAATACAGACGCCCCAGTGGAGCCATTTCCCCAGTACAGTCCAAAAGTTTCCCCAGGAGAGTTGAATCAATCTCCCCAGTAGATTCTGGAAGCTTGTCTCCCGCAGAGTACAAATATCTCTCCCCGACCATGTTCAGAGGTTATCTCCACCAGAGTCTAACAGGGTTATCCTCATAAAATTACAACAGAAAGATCGTCCTCAGCGAAGTTCTCTCTATCCCCGGCGGAGTTCATCAAATTCCCCAACAGAGCTTATCAACAGAATCCCCAGCAGAGTTATCGTTAAAATCTCAGCGAAGTATCTCTTCCCCACAGAGTAGTTCCCCATAGAATAATCTCTTCGCCAGGTTTATTCCCCAACAGAGTCATCTTCTCCTACCGGTTTATTATTGCAATCATCTTCTTTCATTATCCCCAGCGGAAACAAAGAACTCTACTCTTCAACATCAGCCCAGGATTCAACGAACTTCCTGGCATTTTTCAAGGATTTATTTTCCCAGACAAAAATACATTCATAAACATATCACATTTCATATCTCCTATTTACATGCATGATAAAGTGAATACGACACGACCCCATTCAAGAACATCATGGCATCATGCATTTCATACATCATGACATTGCATACAGCTAACGTTTTGCCTTTCAGGAAAAGGTCAATCAAAAGATGATTACCATCTATCTTTGCAGTTCCAGATCAACACCTGTAACGAGCCAGGAAAATTCTATGGACGACTGATCATGGGTTAATACCTGAAACCAGACAGGACAATTATCTACTTGATCATCAGGAAACCCTACACCGGTTCCTTCTCAACTTCAGATGTAGTTTTACACGGACTCATCATCAGGAAACCCTACACCGGTTCCTTCTCAAACTTCAGATGTAGTTTTACACGGACTCATCATGAGGCAACCCTACACCGGTTCCTTCTCAAACTTCAGATGTAGTTTTACACGGACTCATCCTCAGGCAACCCTACACCGGTTCCTTCTCATTTCCAAGATGAAGTTTCACACGGACTCATCATCAAAGTAACCCTACACAGGTTCCTCCTCCTTTCCAAGACGAAGTTTTACACAGACTCGTCCTCAGGCAACCATACACCGGTTCCTCCTCGGTTCCAAGACGAAGTTTTACACTAACTTATCTCATGGTAACCTTACCCCGGTTCCTCCTGAAGTTTTACACGAACTTATCTCACAGTAACCTTACCCCGGTTCCTCCTGAAGTTTTACACGAACTTATCTCACAATAACCTTACCCCGGTTCATCCAGAAGTTTTACACGGACTTTTCCCTTATCTCAAAGTAACCTTACCCCGGTTCGTCCAGAAGTTTTTCACGAACTTATCTCACAGTAACCTTACCCCGGTTCCTCCTGAAGTTTCACACGAACTTATCTCAAAATAACCTTACCCCGGTTCATCCATAAGTTTTACGCGAACTTATCTCGAAGTAACCTTACACCGGTTCCTTCTCAACTCCAGACGTAGTTTTACACGGACTCGTCACCAAGAAACCCTACACAGGTTCTCTCTTTCCAAAGATGTAGTTTTACACGGACTCGTCACCAAGAAACCCTACACAGGTTCTCTCTTTCCAAAGATGTAGTTTTACACGGACTCGTCACCAAGAAACCCTACACAGGTTCTCTCTTTCCAAAGATGTAGTTTTACACGGACTCATCACCAAGAAACCCTACACAGGTTCTCTCTTTCCAAAGATGTAGTTTTACACGGACTCGTCACCAATAAACCCTACACAGGTTCTCTCTTTCCAAAAATGAAGTTTTACACGGACTCGTCATCAAGAAACCCTACACAGGTTTCCTTCTTTCCAAGATGCAGTTTTACACGGACTCGTCATCAAGAAACCCTACACAAGTTTCCTTCTCAATTCCGGATGCAGTTTTACACGGACTCGTCATCAAGAAGCCCTACACAGGTTCTCTCTTTCCAGACGCAGTTTTACACGGACTCGTCATCAAAAAACCCTACACAGGTTTTCTTTCTTCCAGGATGCAGTTTTACACGGACTCATCATGAGGCGACCCTACACCGGTTCCCTTTCTCTTTCCAGATGCAGTTTTACACGGACTCATCATCAAAGTAACCCCACACAGGTTCCTTCTCCATTTCAGATGCAGTTTCACACGGACTCATCATCAGTCAAACCTACACCGGTTTCCTTCCTTCAAAGATGCAGTTTCACACGGACTCATCATCAGTCAACCCTACACTGGTTTCCTTCCTTCAAAGATGCAGTTTCACACGGACTCGTCATCAGTCAGCCCTACACAGGTTTCCTTCTTTCCAAGATGCAGTTTTACACGAGCTCATCATCAGGCAACCCTACACAGGTTCCCTCGTTCAACTTACAAGATCACAATTCTACCAACAATCTCCAGATGGCATCTATAAGCCCATCCTCCTATCCATCATATCTCCAAATGGCATCTATAAGCCCATTCCCAACATCACATTACTGATACCACACCATGCGAGTGCAAATTTCTGGGCACTCTAGTGTTCAATTATCTTCCACCTTCGGATCACGAAAGGCACGCGAGCCAATCTACATCCTCAGGTTTAAGAAGATTGAACAGGGGCAACTATTGTACCCCAAAATTTGCCCTCCCATATTCTTTAAGGCTTGTCAAGAATCATCTTCAAATGGTTCAAGATTTCCCAAGGGTTGCACAGTCCAAATGCCTCCTAAGCCAGTCAAAATTAGGGTTTTGGTTCTCTCAAGGAATCTGAGGTTTTCAATAGTTCAAACAAGTCTCATGTGCCTACATACATTGTCAAGCATCTACATGTCAAGTTTCAAGACTTATAATGCTAGTTTGCACAGTCAAAAGCCCTATTTGATCCACAGTCAACTGCAGGGGCAAAATGGTCATTTTGCAGTCAAAAGTCAGAATTTTTGGTCAACATCTTATTTTGAGCTCACAATCATCATTTGATCAAGTCTTGATCATGATTCCTCAAGCATGGCTCAAAAATCATCAAGATGCAAAAAGTTACTATTTTTGGACAACAAAAAAGTCAACTGTATCTTGACCAAAGCATAACTTTTTCATGGTTCATCGGAAAAATCCCATCCAATGCTCATTTTGAAGGGGATGGCATTTCCTACAATTCATCTTCACATTCCAAGTCCAAGAAATGCTCATACAAAAAGTTATCAATTTCTACATTATAGGTCAAATTCAAAAGTCAACAAAAATGCACTTTAAGTCAAAGACCATAACTTGAGATTGGTAAATCCAAATGACATGGGACCAAAGGAATTGGTTATAGGACTTCAAGACCTTTACAAAATGTCCAAGAACATGTTCATATGATCAAAATTGAGCAAGATATGCATTGGAGAAGTTGGGAAATTTTTATGAATTTGCAAAAGTTAACTTTGCCCAAAACACCTTGTTTTTACTAATGGGCCTCAAATTTCTTCTTGAAACTTTATCCAAGACTTATGCACGACCCATCAAGCCTATTTGAATTTATTTTCTTATTTTTATTAATTAATTGGATTTTTAATTGATTTTAATTCATTTAATTAATTTAAAATGTAGGAAATTCAAAGATATGGTTTTTCAATCTTTTTTGAAGCAAGAATGACCTAATCAAGCTGGCAAATTCGTGTGCAAATCAAGGATATCAAAATCTCCAAGTTTGGCAACTTTCTTCAATAAAAAAGATTCAAAATTATTTGATTTTCAATCAAATATTGAATCATCATTCCATGGATCTTTTGTGCAAGATTGTAACCTAATTCAGCTCTTCTATAAATACGCAAACTAACCCTAATGCATTGGACGAGAATTTGCTGCACAAAAAAGCCATAGCCATTCAAAAAAATTCAAAGAAACTTGAAAACTGTTTTCAATCTTCCAGGCCAATTCAAAGCATTATAGTGATTCAAACACATTACTGGAGGTGTGAGGATCGTTTTGCAATCAAAACCACACGCTAAAGCTCAAGGAATCCAAGGAAACAGTTTCACGGTTTGAACATCTTTTCCAAAATTGCAACTCATTATTCATGTGCATTTGACATATTTTATTGGTTGTTTTGTGTTAATAGGGACCATACAAAGCTTTTGGCATAGGTTAATCGGATTAAAACGTCCTAAATCCAAAGATACCATGAACGAATTCTAAGGTTTTCGAGTTTTGGAATTGGGGCTTTGTAAACCAAGTAAAATTAGGATTCATGGGGCATATGGCTGAAATCGTTGAGACAAGATGAGTTTAAATCCACCCTCGCGAAATATTTATGTGCACCAGGATTCTATTCGCTATTTTTCCTCATGCCAAATTGTGGGGGTTAAAAACCCCCGCTATTTGATTTGTTTTTGCAGGTATACAGGAAGAAGATGAAGACGTGTTGGCTTTTGGTTGGGCTATTCAAAAAATAGGCGCGCGTGTTTCTTGTTTTCCAGCATTTTGATTGTTTCTTAATAAAATAATTGTCACTTGTTTTACTAACGAATAACGCGCGCAGTTGGAGTGGTTAAGGCATTGGTGTATTGATCATTGGGACCTGGGTTTGAATCCCAGGTCCCCCAAATAATTGTTTCTTATTTTTCTTAACAAGATCCTATGCAGGCTTTCAAAGGTGTTCCATCATACACCTCAAACAATCAGGCGCCAAGTGGCTACATACTTAAATCTGATGGCCATGAGATGCTGACCATGGTACTCCTGGTCAACCATGCGCTGGACAACCAGAAAGTCAAAGCAGGCTTGTGTGCTAATGGGCCAGAATTGCCAAACAAGCCTCCTCTTTGGGCCAACACCCCCCTGGTTAATTATTTTTCTTTTATATTTTTCATTTAACCCATTTTATTAATTATTATTATTATTATTTAACTAACATAATTAATGTTTTTTTCATAATAAATTCAGAAAATTAAAAAATGTAAATATTATTTGTTATTATTTATTAATTTCACCTTATTATTTTTGTAAATAAATTCTAAATATAATTGATTTAGTTAATTAGGTTAACTTTAACTTTTTCTCAATTATTTAAAATAAATTAGAATTAGGTTTTACTAACTTTTGACTTTATTTTATTTTATTTTTATTTTCATTAAAACATAAAAAACTTAAAAAACATTTCTTGTAATTATTTAATTAATTAGAATTAGGTTTAATTAATTGCAAAAAAGGATCAAAATTCCATTCTTTTCTCAAAAAGGGTCAAAATCCTAAGGACGTCCCCGATTTAATTTTTCTCGCGCATGTTTATTCTTGATTATTATTTTGATCATATTTATGTATCTGCTCCGAGAATGTAATAGATAATTAGGGCTTTTATCACTTTCTTTGTTTTCTCGCATTTACTTTTCAAGGGTTATGCTTTTGGCGATGTAAATACCCGACGCCTCGTAATAGCGTAGATTTACTTTATGCAATTTATTTTCCGCAAATTATTAACTGTTAAAGATGCATGACAAGACTTGCCTGAAAAATAAAATCAACTCGTAGCTCGCCATAATAGCATGTACAAGATAATTAAACATGAAACTTGACACACATACACATGCCACTCCTAAGGTACGCCTCACTTGGTTGCCTCGACGTGGTCATTAAGTATAGGGTGTTTTAGAGGTCGCCCTCCTGTCTAAAGATCCAGTTGCCTCGAAACGGTTGCCTCGGATGAAAAAGGATCTAGGACATTAGGGTTACCGCTAAGGCGTCCTACTATTGCTTTGGTGACCACACATGTCCCTATAATCGAATTGACCCAAATAACTCCAATGACGGTGCTACCTACTTCTCAATAGTGGGATAGCGCTGTCTAAGGGACATTTACACAGCTTAATTCCTTAGAGTAGGTAGATTTCTCCTGGGTACTTGCTCTTTCAAAAAACAAAAACAACTTTTCGCACTTACACTTTCAAAAAAGTTTTCAAAACAAATACTTCATACACTCTTGAGGACTGATACAAGAGTTACCTAGAAGTTTTCAAAATGAAACTTTTTCAAAACCCACAAACACAAGAAAAGCAAAAAATTTTGAAAACATAGTGAGCAAGTACCTAAGAGCCCGTGGATAACCACAGATAGAAAGGGTTCTAACACCTTCCCTTTCTATAATCTACCTCCCGAACTGAGAAACATCTCGAAAAGGAATTTTGCTGTGCTTTTGTCCTTTCCTTGTTGGAGAACATAAAATACGGTGGTGACTCTTGCTTACCACGACATTTTGCGAACCAGCATTTCAAAACAGTCAGTTCTATTTCCACCGATCACAGTATGTATGTATGTATGTATAGTAACTAGGTATGTATGACAAGATCTAAAACTAACCGTTAGATAACCTTAAATAAACAAGATAAATAACTGAACCGAATCATTTGTGCACATACACCTCTAGGGTAACATCCCTTGTTTCCTTTGGAAAAATAATGGTCATGTCCCTCAAACGTAGGGATACCCTTAGCGAAGAACCTCGGTTAAAATCATCATAAAGATCATAGTCCCGTGATGTCCCTCGAGTTGCCTACGAGAAACAATCTTGTCCCTGGATGTTGCCTACGAATATATGATGACAGTCCCTTCGAATTGCTAAGGTATCCCTATATGTTACCTTCTATGACCATAACGACGACCCTGCACTTGTCCCTTCACATCCAATGGAGGAGGCTACCTACTAACTAATGGTATAGATAACACTATCCCTAAAGGAGAAGGAGAAAAATAATGAAAGACCTTTCAGTGGGTAAGATACCCTTAATTGCTTGCTCACAAACTAAAATAATTTTTACATCTCACACTTTCAAAATAACTACTTTCAAAACACTTTATAAACACTCTTGAGGACTAATACAAGGATTATTATAAAGCAGAATGCCTTACATTTGCATTTTCAAAATATTTTCAAAACACACACAAAGCAAATACAAAGTGAACTAAGCAATTAAGAGCCCGTAGATAACTACGCATGAAAAGGATACTAACACCTTCCCTTTTCATAACCTACCCCCCGAACTCAAAATTCTCAAAGGTATTTCCTATTCTTTTCACCTGTTCCTTATTGGATAAAAGAAAAGTCGGTGGCGAATCTTGCTATCCACAATATTTGCGATAAAACGCAAAACCAAAAGTCAGTTCTCCTACCGTATTACAGAGCTGACGACTCTACTGGGGAGAAATAAAAGTGGGGTTACATTTAGAGTTAAATCATTTTTTTAATTCTTTCCTTGTTTGTCTTGTGTACTTTACATTTTGGGGCTTGCTCGAGTTTATTTTCTTACAAAGATCCTGTACTTGGATCTGGGGGCATTTTAGGTAAGTAGTAATAGATCATGGAAACTATAAGGCGTATACCGATATGGTTGAAGTGATGGCTACGTTAGTGCGACAATTGGTTTATATTGGTGTTCCTCGAGTCAGTCGGGGAGAATAATAAGCTGCTGTGTGGTGCCATAAGCACTAATTGACCCTTAGAACCTTAATTGATCCAACTTAGCCATTAGAAGGTAGTGAGATAGCCGACTTTGGTGCAGTCCGAAATTAGTTGATACTCGATACTACACTTATTGAGATTCGACTCTCGGGTTTTGTTTGGTGGCAAGCCAATTGCTGTGCTAGACAAAATTTGTGGGAAAAATCAGTGATATTGAGATCCCTAGAACTCGGTTACTTCTTTAGAACAGGTTGAGCCAAATAAACTTCAAGAGGGTACTTACCTACAAACCCCATGCAAGCCTTAAACCTAAGGCCTTTGCGTTCTTTGCTTATGTTTGATTATCTAGTTGAGCATGACATCATAACATCATATCATGACTAACCATTTCAAGGATCTACGGGATTTATCTTTGTTCTGTGTTCCAGGGTCATGGCTTCCAGTCATAGGAATACCATCCAGATTAACTTCGTAAAGATACCTTCCAAGCTTGAGGAATTAGTCTCAAAGGTTCCTGAAAATTCTCAATTCACTAAGAGACATGGTCATCTACTCGGTTTGGTTACTACGGGCTTCCAAGAAAACATGATGAGCGTTCTTTTCCAGTTCTTTGATCTGAAGCATCACTATTTGACCTTCCCGGATTATTAATTGGTCCCCACAATGGAAAAATTCTCAAAGTTGCTCAAAGTGTCTATTCTTGATCAGATACCTTTCACCAGTATGGAGCAAGTTGTGAAACCTGAAGATATTGCAGTAACCTTACATCTGAAATGATCGGACATTATATCTAATTGGGAAACAAGGAATAGAGTCAAGGGTTTTTCTCCTAAAGTTATGATAGAGAAGGCTCTGTGGTTTCTAGATGCCATGAACTTCCGTGCTTTTGAGGATATGTTGGCTTTGGTAATTTATGGTTTGATACTATTCCCTAATCCAGACCAATTCATAGATGTGAATGCTATCAAAATATTTCTCACTCATAATTTGGTACCTACTTTGCTTGGAGATGTCCTGCATTCCCTCCACACTTGTACTATGAAGAAGCGAGGAACTCTTATATGTTGCATACCTCTACTGTCCAGGTGGTTTATTTCGAACCTTCCCTGATCAGTGATAAAGAATGAACAAGGTTTGAGGTGGTCTCAAAGGTTGATGTCACTCAGTCATGCAGATATCCATTGGTGTTCTCGATCTCAGGAAGATGTCACTATTATTGATCGTTGTGGGGAATTCCATAACGTGCCACTCCTTGGTATAAGATGGGGCATCACTTACAAACCTTATCTAGCTCTACGTCTGTTTGGTTATGATCGAAGGGATGGTCCTCGTGATATGCTCATCTAGGGTATTATGTTCGACTATGAGAAGGATCCTAAAAATTACCATCAAAGGTTTATACGTGCTTGGGGAACGGTCAACAAGATTGATAGCAAGAATTTGGGACACAAGAATTCCATTCTTCTAGAGCCTTACCTCATATGGGTGCGCTATCGTGCTCAGAATCTTAAAATGCCATATCCTTCTCTCCTACCAGTGATCGTAGAGCTTGTTATCTAAGGGGATGTTTCTCATACCGTTCTTAATCCCGATATGCCTACCGACTTCGAAGAACTATAGAAGTCCTAGATTCATCTTAATGAGGAAAGAGATACCTTCGAGGCTCAGTTCTATGCTAGTGAGAAGAATGTACTGGAGTTGACGAAACGACTCCACGAAGAATAAAATCTTAACTCATATGTCAACACAAAGAGGAAGCGTCCATGGGAGACTTGAATTCATATTTTTCTGTTTCGTAACTCTTTTATTGAAGGAAATCATAATTTGAGCTTGTTACTAAAATTTCTTTTGTTTCCTTTTGTTTAAACAAATTTAAATCCCGCAACGGTCCTTGAAAACATTGCACTTGCATTTGCATATCATGCACCATCACATAACAGGTGCTCTATAAGCATGTTTTTTCATCTTCTTGCTGTTTATTTCAGTAAAAGATGGCTCTAGAACAGACTGTCAAGGAACTCCAAGCACATAATGCCCAATTCCAGGAAACACTCTTGAACTTAGCCCAGGGGAAGAAAGAGTTAATGGCGCTCATCACCAAAAAAAGAAGACTCAAAAGCCAATTTCTATCCTCATTATGGGGAGAAGATTCAAAGGTCCTACTAAACCGATTCAAACTGTTGATATCTCCTTTAATGAAGATGACAATCAAGAGGAAGAAAAGGTAGAAGTGTTAAGGTTGAAGGTGGAAGCAATTAAGGTTCTGGGAAAATTCTTGAGGATGAAGACTATTCTGATGAACAGTATCCTCCCGCGGATGATAGATACAAACAGTTAGAAGATCGCCTCAAGGCCATGGAAATCCAGAAAGTTCATGGATTGGATTTTGAAGAGCTGGGTCTTATCTCGAGGGTTGTTATCCATTACAAGTTTAAGGTCCCCGCTTTTGTAAATATGATGGTGTTTCTTGTCCCAAACTTCACCCGAGGTCCTATGTTCAGAAGATCCAACCCCATACTGCTGACAAAATGTTATGGGTTCACTTCTTTCAGGAAAGTTTGTCTGGTACATAACTCGAGTGGTTCTATCAACTGGAGGGAACCAACATCCGTACTTGGGAAGACTTGGATGTTTATTTTTACAAGCAATATCAATACAATGCTAACCTTGCACCAACTCGCGCGAAATTACAAAACATGACTATGGGCTCGAATGATGGGTTCAAAGAGTATGCCTAAAAGTGGAGAGATCTAGTTGGACGAGTTCAACCTCCACTGTCTGATAGAGAGTTGGTGGATATGTTCATGGGCACTTTGACAGGGTCATTCTTTAACCATCTGATTGGAAGCTCCTCATCTGGTTTCACTAAGCTGATTCTAACTGGAGAACATGTTGAAAGTGGTATCAAGAGCGGAAAAATTCAAGTGGCCACGTCTTCGAGTGCCGTGAAGAAGACATCCAGTGATAAGAAGGAGGACCAATGATATTTATGGCCAGAAGGGCCGTGTTAAAAATGACTGCAATCAATCTGTGGAAGCAGTATTAATTTCAAATCCTGTGCCTGTTCAACAACAACAACATGGCAATCAACACAGGTCAAACGCTCTGAAAAGACAGTTTACGAAGATTAGTATGCCATTATCTCAAGCATTATAACATTTATTGAAGCAGAGTTGATAACATTAATGGAGCCCCCTCAAAATGCCAACATCTCATCTCCTTGATACAATCTGAATGTGAAGTGTGCCTATCATTCCAACAGTCCTTGGCATGATACCAACAACTGTTGGGCCTTGAAAAATAGAATTCAGGACATGATTGACAACAAAGAGATTGAGTTTGATCCTCCGGAGACCCCAAATGTGATTACTGCACCTATACTGAAGCATGATAAAGGAATAAGTGCTATTGATGATGTTCTCTATGTTTCTACTATAAGTAAATTGGTTACTCCCCTACCAATCATCAAGAAGAATCTGTTGCAGGCCAGTTTATTTTCAGGCTGTATTGAAAGATGTTACTGCTGCACAGCCCAACCCAATGGATGCAAGTTGTTGAAGGAAAGAATTTAGTGCCTAATGGACAATCACATCATTCTGGTTGAGAAGGTTCCGTCTACTGAAATCCTGTTTCAAGACTTATCCGTAATATCTGGCCCTCCTTCAGGATCACCTCCAAAGGTCCTGTAAGGATTACTGCCAATGCAAAAGTTGCTCCTCTGATCATGAATACACCCAGACCTATTCCATACTCTTCGAATAAAGGTATCCCATGGAATTATGGATTCGACGTCTACTACCATGGAATCAAGCAAGAACTATCGAGTATTGAAGATAAAGTTACTAAAGTTGCTAACCCCGACATTGACAATATTGCTGGGACCAGTAAAGTTACTAGAAGCGGGAGGGTTTTCTCCCTAAAAACCTCTCCGAGGAATGTTGCTACACCTGTTCAAGTTACTGCTACCGAGTCAACTATTGGGACTCGGCGCAAAGAGAAAATAATAGAGCCTGCCCAGACGGAGGCGCCTAAAGAAGTTGCAGTTGAAGACACCTCTAGGCAAGAGTTGGAAGAGGTATTGAAGATTATCCGTAAGAGTGATTGCAAAATTATTGAACAATTGGGGCAGACCCCATCTAAGATCTCCATGTTATCCCTGTTACTGTGTTCTGAAGCCCATGCACAGGCTTTAGTGAAATTTTTGAAGATTGCCCACGTGCCACAAGATATTTCTGCTGATGAATTTGGAAGTTATGTTGCTAGATTAACGACTGACAATGGATTAGGTTTCTCTGATGCTGATCTGACTCCGGAAGGAAGAAATCACAATAAGGCCCTGTATGTCTCCAATGAATGCAGGGGCACTACTTTGGCTCATGTATTGGTTGATATTGGTTCCTCTTTAAATGTTCTACCGAAAGGCGCTCTTGACAGACTTGATTACGAAGGGGTTATATTGAAACCCAATGATATTATTGTTCGAGCCTTTGACGGGTCAAAGAGGATGGTACATGGAGAAGCGGATCTTTCGATAAAGGTAGGTTCACAGATCTTTGAGTCTACCTTCTATGTAATGGATATTTGGCCAACTTACTCTTGCTTAATGAGATGCCTCTGGATCCATGAGGCAGGTGCCATTACCTCAACCTAAATCAGAAGTTAAAGTATCCTGTGAACGGAAAGATTGTTACTGTCTATGGTGAAGAAGAGTATATGGTTAGCCACTTGAACTCTTTCCGGTATGTATAGATGGATGGCGAATTCATTGAGACTCCCTATCAGACTTTTGAAGTTATCCCTCCAGTCGTCACTGAAGATGTCTCCGCCATCCCTAAAGTTATCAGGGTCCCGCCCAGGATAGTTTGTTGAAGGATGCTAAAGCTGATGAGGAAGAAGGTGGTTGTACTATCTGGGGTTAACTTCCTGGAATTTTGTATAAATCTGACAAATTTGGTTTGGGTTTCACTATAGAGGGTCAGAGGACTTTTCGTCACGCTCGTGCTGGAAGACAACTATTCCGTGTCAGCAACAACAAAGTCAACATGATAGAAGAGGCTGACAATTATTATGACCTTGACAGCTGGATCTTTCCCACCATCGGCAATAGACCCACCAACTAGAAGACTCAGGACATTATCTCTATCTCCTTTAGTCAGGAGTAATAGCTACATTTCTGTTTCACTACTTTAAAAAGTTTTGGTTATGTAACGTTTAAACAATGACTTTAAACCACGTGTCTTACCCGGGGCACAATGGTCCATTTGTTAAGGGTTGTCACTTCATAAACATATATTCATTTAATAAAAGCATTGGAAGTTTTGCATTCAAATTTTATGCTCTGTGTATTTCTTTTAATTTATTGCACTTTCAAAATAGCTACGTGTTCTTACATACACCCACACAATAAATTGCAGATCCACATCCACTATGGATCCCGTTGATAACGATTCTTCTACCACCACTTACGACTTTGAAAATACGATCTACCAAGTCGAGGACAAAGGTGATGAAGATTGTGAAATACCTGAAGAATTTTCTAGACTGTTAGAGCAAGAAGAAAAGGATATACAACTACATGAAGATTCGGTCGAGGTTGAAAACTTGGGTTCTGAGACAAACATGAAAGAAGTCAAGATAGGCGCCAACTTAGAGGGAAGCGTCAAGAACATGTTAATTCAGATGTTGCACGACTATGTTGAGATATTTTCTTGGTCATATGAAGACATGCCAGGCTCGATACTGATATTGTGGTTCACCGTCTACTGATGAAAGAGGGTTGTCCTCCAATAAAGCAGAAGGTTCGTCGAATATGTCCTGAGATGTCAGAGAAGATTAAAGCCGAGGTTATGAAGAAATTCAATGCCAACTTCTTAGCAATAACATCATATCCTCAATGGGTTGTTAATGTTGTTCCTATACCAAAGAAAGACGACAAGGTACGTATGTGTATAGACTATAGGGATTTGAACAGGGCAAGCCCCAAGGATGACTTTCCACTTCCACATATTGATGTTTTGGTGGATAATACCGCTCAACACAAGGTATTCTCCTTCATGGAAGGTTTCTCAGGTTATAATCAGATCAAGATGGCACCTGAAGACATGGAGAAAACTACCTTCGTCACACAGTGGGGCACTTTCTGCTACAAGGTTATGCCTTTCGGTTTGAAGAATGTCGGTGCAACATATCAGCGTGCCATGGTAGCTTAGTTCCACGACATGATTCATCACGAGATAGAGGTCTACATCGATGATATGATAGCCAGATCTCAGACTGAAGAGGAACATCTTGACCATCTACACAAGTTGTTTGAAAGACTGAAAAAGTACAAGCTGAGGTTGAAATCGAACAAGTGCACCTTTGGGGTTAGGTCCGGTAAACTCCTGGGTTTCGTTGTCAGCGATAAAGGTATTGAAGTTGATCCTGCCAAAGTCAAAGCTATTCAAGAAATGCCGGCTCCTCATACTGAGAAGGAAGTCAGAGGTTTCTTGGGACGACTGAATAACATTTCCCGATTTATATCTCATTTAACCGCTACTTGTGAGCCGATCTTCAAGCTGCTGAAGAAAAATCAGGCAGTAAAGTGGAATGACGATTGCAAGATATCCTTTGAAGAAATCAAGGAGTACCTACAAGAACCTCCAATTATGATGCCACCAGTTGAAGGAAGACCTCTAATCATATACTTAATAGTGCTAGAGAATTCAATAGGGCGTGTAATGGGCCAGCATGACAAGCAAAAAGAGCATGCAATATACTACCTTAGCAAAAAGTTTATCGACTGTGAAACAAGATACTCACTGATCGAGAAAAATTGTTGGGCTTTGGCATGGGCTGCTCACCGACTAAGACAATATATGTTGACCCATACTACTTTATTAATTTCTAAAATAGATCCCATCAAATATATATTCGACAAGCCCACTCTCTCTAGAAGAATAACAAGATGACAAATGGTCTTAACCGAATACGACATTCAGTACACCACTCAAAAGGCAATTAAAGGAAGCATATTGGTAGACCATTTAGCTCATTAAGCTGTAGACGACTACCAATCTATGAACTTCGAATTCTCGGACGAGAACATCATGCTAGTTATAGATTATGAAGAACCTGGGCCGTATGAAGGACCTGAGCTAGGATCCGATGGACTATGGTTTTCGACGGAGCTTCTAATGCATCTGGCAACAAAATCGGTGTTATAATTATCTCCCCCCAGGGTTTCCATACAACTTTTACCGCTAGAATTTGCTTTGATTGTACCAACAACATGGCTGAATACAAAGCGTGCATCATGGGCATCAGAGTTGCTATTGACCTGAGAATCAAGTTCTTAAGCGTATATGGGGACTCAACCCTGGTGATCAGCCAGATTAAGGGAGAATGGGATATGAAGCACCCGAATCTCACTCCTCATAGAGAGTATGTCCTTACCCTAAACCCATATTTCGAGGAAATCACTTTTGAGCACATCTCACGAGAAGAGAATCAATCGGCAGACGCATTGTCTACAATGTCATTTATGTTCGAAGTCAAGTGGGATAACAAAGCTACTCATATTACCATTGAAAGATTAGACGAACCGGCTGTAGCGGTAGAAATGTTTAAGACTAAGCCATTGAGTTGACTAGACTTTATACAAATCAAAATAAAAATCGCCACCGCGCTTTATTGTTTCCAAAGGAATGAGAAAAGAGCGAATAACCTAAAAGAGGGGGAAAGATTCAAGGTAAGGGGGTTGGTTATGTAAAGGGAAGGTATTAACACCCTAAACATATACGGTACTCCGCAGGAACCTCTTTGTAAAATCTGTATATTTTGGCTATATAAACAAATGTTATATATATATATATATATATATATATATATATATATATATATATATATATATATATATATATATATATATATATATATATATATATATATATATATATATATATATATATATATATATATATATATATATATATATATATATATATATATATATATATATATATATATATATATATATATATATATATATATATATATATATATATATATATATATATATATATATATATATATATATATATATATAATGGATGGTGGAGGTGAGAAAAGAAATATATTTATTTTATAATTTTTTCACCCATCGCGGTTGCGAACATTTAGTGCCTACGTAACACCTTTTCGTGCAATAGGGGATTAGGGTACACGTAGTTCCTCTTTTTAAAATTTAAAACACAAATGTGTTGGTTAATTTTATGAGATAAACATCATCGTCATTATCCGTGTGGAAAATGTACCTACTACCCACAATCATGAGAAAGGAGAATTTGCATCATCTCAAAGTGAAAGATATAGCTTGGATTTTAAAATCAACCATGCCTCACTCAACACCCAAGTGGGAAATATCTCTCTTCACTACATATTGTAGAAGTATAGTTGTTTGCATCACTACAAGGATTGACAAGAGTTTAATCTTTTGAGAAAAGTTTAAAGATAGAAGCCAAAATGGAAAAAATGGTTTGAAATGAGATTGATTGACTTTTAGTCTTCTCACAAAAAAATGTCAAATTATTATTAAGTTGATTGGAGTTTCTTTATGAAAATGTTTTGAAAATGCATTGACATAAGTCCAAGCTTATTATGAAAGTGGTTCAAGTTTAAAAACAAGAAGATTTTCCAAAAGGAGGAAGAAGATTTTTGAAATTAAAGAAGATGGGAAGGGAAGAAGAGGCTATCTTAAAGCATAAGGTAAAAGCTAGGGATAAGAACCATCTAACCAACAAGAAGCTAAAACTTGACATTATGAGCCAAGATAGAATTCCCATTCCTTAGCTTGAAATCAATCAAGCAAAAAAATACTAGACCTCTTGAGAGAACCAAACTTCAAGTGTATTAAGTCTTCACAAAAATTGGGCAGAGTAACGACTGTATACGGTTGAATTCCAGATTATGAACAAAGAGTGTAATCACAAAAAGAACCTGCACACAAAAACAAACAAGCAACCCAATGTATTAAGGTAAACCTCAAGAACTCCAGACAAAATAATCAGATAAGATCACAAGGTCTCCAAGATAGGCCAAGGTTTCTAATCCTAAGTCCAAGAAAAGTCCCATACTCCATAATGTCAAGGATAGTAACCAAATAGTCCAAATACCATTAAAGATTTTTTAGGGTTTATGTTGATTATTAAGTATCTTAAAAAAGGGGAAAAGAAAAGCTCAAATGAGCAAAGTAAAATGACAAGAAAGTAAATGCTCAAATGAGCAAAGATGAAAATGGCATGAAATGTAAATGCTAAAAGTAAATGGTACATGAAGCATAAAAAATAAAAGCATAAAGTAAACAAGTAAATAATTAGTGGTTAGTTGGATGACCATCTTGAAGCTTGCATTTGGAACTCATTAGAGGATAGGTAGAACCAAAGCCTCCACACAACAAGTTACATTTGCTTTTTGTCAAGTATATCATCCATTTAGAATTCTCACAAGTGCCATTTAATGATCAACGAAGTGATCCACGTTGACCAAATGTGTTGTAGATCCATTAGAGGATTGGTAGAACCAAAGCCTCCATACAATGAATCTCAAAGTTGTTGGATCAAAGAGATCAAATTGACATACTTGGGCTTGCAAACATAAGTTTGGGCCACGAATGATCATTTATTCGAATCGGGACAAAAGTTAGCACCATGTTAAGTAATTGTAAGTGGACTTATATAGAAGTCACACCTATTTTGAGGCCGGTCAATAGTAATCTATGCACCATTTGTTTTGAGACATGATATAGAGATCATGCTCCAACAATATTTAGTGCAATAAGAAGGGGATGAGATGAAGAGAGATGGGAGAGAATGTTAAAACCACTTTTGAATTAAATTTAATCAAACTATTATTAAAATCATTCATCCATTTTTGTGGAGTTAACCTCAACACCATGGATCCAATGATGTTAATAAAGTTCATGATCCAAAATTTAACCCAAGGTCATCCAGAAAATAATCACAAAATAATATTACTTTTTTATATACAAAAGGGCTTAAAATAATGTTAAAAAATAGAAAATAAAGAGAAAAATATCAACTATGCTCAAATTAATCAAGAAGTCATAAGTAAGACCATAAAAAAAAAATCAGAAAAAGGCTCAAATGATTTTACAAATTTTTTGGTAATTTTTTGAAGTCAGAAACTATTTTTAAAATTAAAATAAATGGGTAAAATAAACCAAAAATGATAAAAAAAATAGTAAAGTCAGAAACAAAAATAAAATAAGGTCACCAATATTTGTCACAATATCATTGGATCAATCCATAATTTTTTCAGAATTTAAAAATGTATAAAAGTATTTTTAAACATTTAAAACAATTCAAATAAAGTGTAAATTTATAAAAAAAAACCAAAACACAAAATTAAATTGTGAAAAATTAAAAATCATAAAGAGAATAATCAGAAATATTTTTCATAATTTTTTCAGATTTTTTGGACTTAAAATGAATTTTCTATGATTTTTTTGAAATTTAAAACAATTAAAATATAAAAATCAGAAAAAGAAAATAAAGGTAAAATATGTGGACCATTGGATGAGAGTCAAAACGCGTTAGTAATCAAATCCAAGGCATCTGGCACGCTGTGCATATAGTCATTAGTGAATAATGTACAGAATCATTAACTAAATGAGATTAAAAAAAAACAGATGGTGCGCCTTCATTGGTTGAAAGATGACATGTTGGTCATCTTCAACCTCCGGCCAACACGAATTGCAGGTCTCTCAAACTGTAAAATCAGAAGCTCAAACCTATGCCATTCGCTTCGTCTCTTCAAGGCGAAGACAACCACACCTTCGCGCCAAATTTATATAAACTGTAGCTCAAGCAATTTGGAAGGAATGTTTTGAAAAGGGATTTGAAATTTCACTATCAAAATGTGTTTCCAGTAAGAAATGAGTGTTGCGACTAGAACCAGGGCAATGTGAGCAACATAATGATATCAAAGTTTTTAAGAATTGATGAAGGAATCTACCTATTGAAGTTGAGTTGCAGAGCTCTGAAACTGGACTTCTATGGAGCAGTATATGGCACGATTCTTGAATGTAATTATATGGTTAGCTTCAGGGAAGATCAAGGAAGGTGAATCGATGGAAAAATTGGATTGAAAAAGGCTTGAGAATGGATTTTGAAGTTACTGAATTCTGAGTTGTGGAACAAGTTCGGTAGGGTGATTCTGGCTATCCAAGCTTGAGAAAATGAATGGGATAGTTCATGTATTTATAGGAGAAGCAAATGGGATCAAAATGAAGAGTGAATGATGCATTTTGGAGGGAATTCATGCAAACCTGATGCACGAGTGAAGTGTGATCTAAACTTCACCAAAACTCATCTAATTCTTGCGTTTTGATGCGCTAATCCACTTGCGAAAGTTGGCTAATCATGTTTAGACCCAAAACACGTGCTAATTTGAGGTTTAGAGGTTGTAACATGAAATTCAAATTCTGACATGCAATGAAACTTCAATTCCAAGTTACCACTTTTGAAACAATGGCATTCTCAGCTCAAGGGGTCTTAAGGCATGATTCTTGATGCTTTAGAAAGATTAGGTTACAAGCTTTGAAATGGAAAAAAATGGAGTTAAATGGATGCTTGAGCTGAAAGTTGTGTTGACTCAAAGTGGGAGAAAAAAAGTTGACTTTCCATACTTAGAAATATTTCAAGTTCTTCTTCACAAATGACCTATAATGTCTTGCATCCAAACATGGCCTTCTACTTGGAAGTTGCTCTTGACCAAAAAAGATGGCATGAAGTATATCTCTTGAATGATAGTTTGAAACTTGAACCATTCAAAATTTCCAAAATTTGAGAGAGTTATGAATTGTTGAAATTGGCAAGGAATCATGAAATGACCTATAATTTTTTGTATCCTTAAGGCAATTTCCATCCATTTTTTCACTTTGCTCATAAAAGAAGGCATAAAGTTCACATCTTCAAGATCATTATGGAAAAAGAATGGACTCAAGGTGATAAAAATTGACTAAGTTATGATCATTTGAAGTCACACATGGAAAATTTGGGATTCATCTAGAGGACTTGTAATCTTTCTTCCTCATAAAAACTCCTTGGAACTTTTGAAGTGAATTTTTAATAGCCCTTTGAAGAGAATGATGTCTTTGTAATCACTCAAAGATAAAAAAAGATGAGAAAGATATATTCCTTTGAATTTCAAAACCCTAGTTCCTTAGATCAAGAAAAATGCCTTGAGAAACTTTGACAAGCTTGAACAGACTTCTTGTACCAACATTATTGCTTTGTGAAAAGAAGTTGTTGAGGATGATAATGAGAACTCATAGCCACAAAAACCACTTCCATATCTTGAGAATTGAGAGAAATATGCTCTTGTGACCAATTGGAACAAGGCCTTGTCCAAACATGACAACTTCTTCAATCAACCCCTTGTACTTTTCAACCAAATTTGATAATCTTGGAATGTGGTGAACCAAAATAACCTTGCCATGCCATTTCTTCCAAAACAAACCCAATGGTGAGGTTTGAACTTCTCAAGCTTTATTTGACTAGGGCATGGAAATAAACTCATGAACCCATGGGGTAACTTGTTGAATCTTATTGCCTTTACCTACATGGATAACAAGCAAGACAAACCAACATTGAATTTTATTTAGTTAAAAGAAGAAATAAAGACAAAATATTCATGATCACAAAAGAACATAAGTCAAGGTGCTTGGTGATTCCTCAAAAGGGCAAAGCTAAATATAGGGAGGGGAACCAAGAATCCTAGTGTGATCTTGTTGTGAATGAATCAACATGGTATGATGAAGGGATCTTAGGGGCAAAAATTGGGGTACAACAACTGCTCTTATTTAAGTTTTTTCTATCCGGGGATACGAAGTTTGAAAATCTTCGTGTCGATGCGATCGAAGATACTTAAATATAAAACAAACCCTACTTTGGCCCTAAGATGCCATGCAATTTTTTTATGATCATGAATGCATATGAACAAGACCAAGGAGACGCAAAACGCCACTGGGGATGTAACAAGAGAGCGACCCAACCAGGAAAATAAATCACCGGCAAATCAAAATACCTGAATCAAAGAGGATGGTAGAATGGTCAGAAGATACACCAACTTCTACCGAAGGCGAAACTATCGATGTTCACTGAAGGCAGAGAGAAAGATAACAGACATCGACGTTCATTGCCGATGTCCTACCAACTTAAGGTAGAAAGAGAATATATCATAGCACCCCCGTTCACTGACGATGAACTACCAACGTTCACTGAAAGTAGCAAAAAGATAACAAACACCAACTTTCACTGATGGTGACCTACCAACTTTTTCTCAAGGTAGAAAGAGAATATATCATAGCACCGCCGTTCACTGACGATGAACTACCAATGTTCACTGAATGTAGCAAAAAGATAACAAACACCAACTTTCATTGATGGTGACCTACCAACTTTCACTGAAGGTAGAAAGAGAATATATCATAGCACCGCCGTTCACTAACGATGAACTACCAACATTCACTGAAGGTAGCAAAAAGATAACAAACACCAACTTTCACTGATGGTGACCTACCAACTTTCACTGAAGGTAGAAAGAGAATATATCATAGCACCTCCGTTCACTAACGATGAACTACCAACATTCACTGAAGGTAGCAAAAAGATAACAAACACCAACTTTCATTGATGGTGACCTACCAACTTTCACTGAAGGTAGAAAGAGAATATATCATAGCACCGCCGTTCACTGACGATGAACTACCAACATTCACTGAAGGTAGCAAAAAGATAACAAACACTAACTTTCACTGATGGTGACCTACCAACTTCCACTGAAGGTATAAAGAGAATATATCATAGCATCGCCGTTCACTGACGATGAACTACCAACATTCACTGAAGGTAGCAAAAAGATAACAAATTTTCCCCAAAATTCTGGAATTTCACCTAGAACGGGTCTCAGCTTCTTCTTTAACCAAGGAACTTTGCCTGGAAAGGGTAATATGTAAGTTGTCTCAAATAAAGAGACTTCCAATTGCAAAGATTTCACAACGAGCTGTTTCTGTGATATTGAAAGTCTTGTCATCCGTTGGTGTAAACTGACGACATACTGCAAATTATCCACTCATAGAGGAGATAGCAAAAAGTTACGTCGACTTTTATAGGGAAGCACAAGTTGCTCAAATAAAGAGTCCTGCTACTTCTTGTCATGGAAGATTACAAAAAGAATGACTTTTTAGGGAAAGAGGTATGACTTCTTGGGGAAATGCCACAATATTCTTGCTAAGGAGATAAAGTCTTCTCATGCAAAATGAATGCACCAATCCAAAACTTGAAGTTTTCAGAAATCCAAAGTAAATAATATTGTCGTGGAACCATAGATTCAAACCAGAAATAAACTGGAACGAAATAGTCAATTAGAATACATCATTTGAGAAATAAACTCAAGAGGGAAAACCAAATCCATCCAAACAAGGAGCTGTACCAGAAGACTAAAGCAAAAATCTTCCACGAGGGACAACTCAGTGGAGAAATTGAAAGAATATACGCTTTCTTCTTAAGGCCAACACTCTATTGGAAAGAGGACAACATAACTCTGCAAAATAGGGTAATATGTCAACAAAAATATTAACAAATGTTAACGAACAATGATTTGCCAATTTTAGCTATGCATGATGTATGTATGAATGTATGAGTGTTATCGTGCGTATGCTGACAAAACAAATATACAACATTGGGAATAACCAAGCAAGACCACCTCGGTCACTAACAACACTCGGCTAAACTTCATCCAAGATGATCATTCCAACAAAAAGTAAATGCCAGCTGAGGAAACAAAACCTACTGCATGCTTTAACTTTACTGGGGAGAAACATAATCCGGAGGTAGAAAAATTAAAGTGATAAAATAGTACAGATACAAGGATAGAACATCCTTCTTCAGGCTTCACCGGGGAAACAAGTGTTTTTCAAAAGTAACATTCCTATTGGAGATTGCAAAACCAGTCTTAAGTAAAGCAGACTGACACCAAAATATCCAAACATTCACTGGGGAATTTAGGCCTACTTTATTGGCGAGGTTAACACCACATACACAATATGCCCTTCACTTAGAGAAACCAGGGACCTGCGCTCTTCAAGAGTGGTTATGATACCAACTCCTCTAGAAAAAAAACTTCTATTAGGCCAAACGAAAACTTCACTGGAGAAATCTCGGACTGAAGCTTCACATCATGAAAAATCAGAAAAGAGGAGAAATGAATCCAAACTTGGCCGAGGATACTGGAGTTATAAACCCAATACGGCGAATCATCCTGAGTAAACTTTCCGAGGGGAACAAAAAATTCTCAAAACAACTGAAGTTTGTCCATTCCTAGGACCACCATTTTTGTTGTCATTGTTTCATCACCAATCTCAAAGTAAAAGCAAATTGTAAATTCTTTTTGAAAAATCGATTTTGTTATTTAACCTTTTTTGCTTTGAAAGTTATTATCAATAATAAATGGAGTATTTGCAAGCTAAATAAAATAAAGAATATGAAGAATTGGGTGAAAGTTCAAATTTCATTAATAGAATGGTAGTCTGCGAATGGCGAGACTCCATAGATGATTACAAAGTTCGGAAAATGGTAATATATAATGGAAAAGATATATTGAGATACAATGACCACTATCCCCTCTAACAACTTTTGAAATCCTGAGCAGCAACTTCTGTTGAAGTATGGTGAGGATCCGAGAAGATTGTTGCTTCAACGATCAAGTCTTGTCTGACGTAGTTACTTTCCAAGAAAGTCTCTAACTTTTGCCTAAGCTGCCCTTGCGGGTTTTCAACTTAGCGGGAAATTTATTCTGTTTATGTCTCTAATTTTTTCCTAGACCGCCCTTTAGGGTTTTCGGCCTACCGAGACACTCCTTTTTGCCTAAGCCGCCCTTTCAGGTTTTCAACTTAGTGAGCTGTTCTTTTATTTCTTTAGGCGAAGTATTTCTTGATTGCGTCAGCATTCATGGAACGTGGGAATTCTTCGCCATCCATAGTTTCAAGAATTAATGCACCGCCAAAGAAGGATTTCTTGACAATATGTGGGCCTTCAAAATTGGGAGTCCACTAGCCCCTAGAATCAGCGTTGAAAGACATAATCTTCCTGAGCACGAGGTCGCCTTCTCTGAATTCACGAGGTTTAACCTTTTTATCAAAATCCTTCTTCATTATTTTCTGATATAACTGCCCATGACATAAAGTTGTCATCCTCTTCTCCTAATCAAATTCAATTGGTCGAACCTGTTCTGGACCAATTCAGCCTCCGTCAACTTAGTTTCCATTATCACGCGCAACAAGGGAATCTCTACCTCAACTGGGAGTACAAATTTGATTCCATACACTAGGGAGAACGGGGTGGCTCCTATTGAAGTGCAGACACATGTTCGATATCCATGTAGAGAAAAAGGGAGCATTTCATGCCAATCCTTATAAGTAACAACCATTTTATGGATAATTCTCTTTATATTCTTATTAGCGGCTTCAACAACCCCATTCATATTGGGCCTGTATGGAGATGAATTATGATGGACAATCTTGAATTCCTCACAAAGTTTAGTCATCATCTTGTTGTTCAGATTCGAGGCATTGTCAGTGATAATTCTTCTCGGCACACCATACCGACATATAACGTTATTCTTAATGAAGAGCACAACCACCTGCTTAGTAACATTGGCATATGAAGCAGCCTCTACCCATTTGGTGAAGTAATCAATTGTTGCCAAGATAAAACGGTGCCCATTCGAAGCTTTGGGTTCTATAATCCCAATCATGTCAATACCCCACATAGAGAAAGGCCACGGGGAGGAAATCACATTGAGAAGTGTCGGAGGCACATGGACCTTGTCTGCATAAATCTAGCATTTATGGCACTTCTTTGCAAATTTGTAATAGTCGGACTCCATTGTCAGCCAATAATAACCTTCCCTTAGCATCTTTTTAGCCATTAAATGTCCATTGGCATGAGTGCCAAATGAACCTTCATGAATCTCATGCATCAACATGTCTGCTTCGTGTCTATCCACACATCTGAGCAAGACCATGTCATAATTTCTCTTGTATAACACATTTTCACTGAGGAAGAAACTGCCTGCCAATCTTCTCAATGTCTTTATATCTTTCTTTGACGCACCAATCGGGTAATCCTGAGTCTGAAGAAAATGCTTGATATCATAATACCAAGGTTTTTCATCTGCTACCTCCTCCGTTGTAAACACATGGGAGGGCCTATCCAAACGTCGTACCATAATTCGGGGTATATCATTCAAAGTATTCACTTGGTACATAGAATCCAGAGTTGCTTGAGCATCCGCCATTTGATTTTCATCTCTAGGAATGTGATGGAATTCAACTTTATCGAAGAAGCGTAACAATATTCTAGCATAATCTTTGTAAGGGATCAAGCCGGGGTGACGAGTATCCCATTCTCCTTTAATATGGTTTATTACCAAAGCTGAATCACCATATACATCTAGAATTTTAATTCTGAGATCAATAATTTCTTCGAGACCCATGATGCAAGCCTCGTATTCTGCCATATTATTAGTACAATCAAATGTTAACCTTTCCGTAAAAGGAATGTGCGATCCATGAGGAGTGACAATCACAACACCAATTCCTTTACCATAAGCATTCATAGCTCCATCGAATATCATACTCCAACGATATTCAGGGTCAGGACCTTCCTCAGGCAATGGTTCATCATAATCTTTCACTTTCAGGAACATCACATCCTCATCAGGGAATTCATATTTTACAGACTGATGATCCTCCACTAGTTGGTGAGCAAGATAATCTGCCAACACACTGCTTTTAATAGCTTTTTGAGTGCGGTATTCAATATCATATTTAGATAACAACATCTGCCAGCGGGGAATTCTCCCAGTAAGAGCAGGCTTTTCAAAAATGTACTTGATTGGATCCATTTTGGAGATCAACCAAGTAGTGTGATTCAACATATACTGCCGCAACCTCTTTACCGCCCAGGCCAAAGCACAACATGTCTTTTCTAGCATGGAATACCGCAACTCACAATCAGTGAATTTTTCACTGAGATGATAAATGGCGAATTCCTTCTTCCCTATTTCACCCTGTTGTCCCAGAATACAACCCATATATTTATCTAACACTGTCAGATACATAATCAACGGTCTTCCTTCTACGGGAGGGAGCAAGATAGGAGGTTCAAGAAGATATTCTTTTATACTTTCAAATTCCTTTTGGCAGTCATCTGTCCATACACAAACTTGATCTTTCTTTAACAACTTAAAGATCGGTTCACATGTTGCAGTCATGTGGGAAATGAATCTGGAGATATAATTCAAACGCCCGAGGAAACCTATGACTTGCTTTTCAGTTCTTGGCGCTGACATTTCTTGAATTGCTTTGACTTTATCAGGGTCAACTTCAATTACTTTATGGCTAACAATGAATCCCAACAATTTCCCTGATCGGACACTGAAGGTACACTTATTTGGATTTAAGTGGAAACGATACTTCCTCAAATGCTGAAACAACTTCAACAAATCTTCTACATGCCCTTCTTTAGTCTTAGATTTGGCAATCATATCATCAACATATACTTCAATTTTCTTGTGCATCAGATCATGGAATTGGGTTGTCATAGCCCTCTGGTACGTTGCACCAACGTTCTTCAACCCGAAGGGCATCACTCTGTAACAGAATATTCCCTAGGGTGTGATAAACGTTGTTTTTTCCATGTCCTCTGGAGCCATTCTTATTTGATTATACCCGGAAAATCCATCCTTGAACGAGAATACTTTGAATTTTGTTGTACTATCCACTAACATATCAATGTGTGGCAATGGAAAATCATCTTTTGGACTAGATTTATTTAGATCTCTGTAATCTACGCACATGCGGACTTTTCCGTATTTTTTCGGTACTGGGACAATATTGGCAATCCATTAAGGATACACTGACGTCACAAGAAAACCAACACTAATTTGCTTTAGAACCTCCTCTTTGATCTTCACTGCCATATCTGGGTGAGCTCTTCTTAACTTCTGTTTGATTGGCGGACATCCTGGCTTCAACGACAAACGGTGCTCTACAATATCTATATCTAGACCAGGCATATCTTGATAAGACCAAGCAAAAATATCCACATACTCTTTCAATAGCTCAATCAACCTGCTCTTCACATCAGGATGCAACAATGCTCCAATCTTGACTACCTTTAGATCTTCTTCTGAACCCAAATTGATCACTTCCAATGGCTCTTTATATGGCTGAATAGCATTTTCCCCGTGCTCAAGCAACCATGAGACCTCTTCTGGAATCTCATCATAATCTTCTTCTTCGGCCCCATACACAAGACATTCAAAGTTGGGAGAGGGTGCAGGGTCATTGTATTCAACGGGTTTTTTAATTAATCTGCACATATGATTTAGGATTGCTTTTAGAAACTGACACATATAACAAGTGATCATGAAGATTGAATTTCAGTTATTATTTATTTTGAAACGTTTTTTTTATTACCATTTTCCAAGAAAAAGAAGAAAATAAAGACATAATTCGGGAAACAAAGACAACTTTTATTATCGATTTTAAAAGTCACAGCAAACAGATAAACCCTACAACATTAATACTTCCACCTTGGGCAAAGTGAAAGCTTTTCAAAAAGATTAACCAAACAAATTACTTTGAAATATGTATGCAAGAGGGAACATCAATGGTGATCTAGTTCTGAACCCTAACTCCATGCGTCACATAATTTGACCTTTCCTGTTCTGCTTCATCTTCCACAATGGCATTAATCCTGGAAACAGTTGGATGAAGATAACCCCCGCTATGGAAAATGTCTTGATACTTTCTTGCAGTAGACTTTGGCTTCATGCCCTTACCTCTTTCATTCTTCGAAGAGAACCCCAAGCCAGTTCTGTTCTTGTTCATAGGTGGTTCCACAATTTGTCCCCATACCTTACTATGACCATCATGCACAACCTGCTGCACATCCTTCAGCGAAACCATGGAATTCTCATTTCCTCTTATGTTTTCAATAGCTAAGGCTTGGAACTGGGTTCCAACAGCAGGTTCATCCGCTTCTACAATGCTGAAAGAGGACAAATGAGATATCAACAATGTATGTTCCCCATTTATGATCACTACTTTCCCTTTACATACAAACTTTAGCTTCTGGTGTAAAGTTGAAGTGACAGCCCCTGCCTCATGTATCCACGACCGTCCCAGCAAGCAACTATAAGCGGGTACAATGTCCATGACCAGGAAAGTTATCTGAAACAAATGTGGTCCTATATGAATAGGCAAGTCTACTTCACCAATAACAAATTTCCTTGACCCATCAAATGCTTTCACAATGATACCACTCGGGCGCATAAGAGTTCCTTGATATTTCAACTTCATAAGAGTACTCCTCGGTATACCATTCAACGCAGATCCATTATCAATCAGCACATTAGATAGTGAATCATTCTTGCAGTTCATGGAGATTTGGAGGGCCAGGTTATGATTCCTTCCTTCATCTGGTAATTCATCATCGCAGAAACTCAAGTTATTACATGAAGTAATATTTCCTATTACCATGCTGAATTGATCTATTGGCATATCACTCTCCACAAAAGCTTGGTCCAGTACCCTCATCAAGGATTCTCTGTGAGCAGATGAGTTCATCAATAAAGCCAAGATAGATATTTTTGAAGGAGTCTGCAGTAGCTGATCCACAATTCTGTAGTCGCTCATCTTTATTATCTTTAAAATATCATCCACTTCTTTCTCTAACGTAGCTCCACTAGTATCACCCGTAGCCTGCTTGGGTTCAACGTTCTCAACAATTTTCTTTTCAGCACCAACATCTCTTCGAACAATTGGCGCAAACACACGATCGCTGCGGGTCACCCTGCTATTTTCAGCTATATTTCTATCATCAGGCATTGGCTGGATGGGAACTTCCACTCCATCCTCTAAGATTGTAGCATTGTATTTGTAAGGCACAACCTTATCTGACTTGTAGGGGATAGGACACGGCAAACTAATCACCAATGGGGTAATAGCTGGCTTGCTATGATACTCAACTTCAAAATGGGAGGGTGCACCAAAATAAGGCACAATGACGTTTACCCCTTCTTCAACACAACCAGTCATTAATAAGTCATTTCTGGAAAACAAATCAGTCATTTCTGGAAAACAAATCTTCGTCTGAAGAGAAATACTCATCTACGGAGGCATACTTTTCATCTGAATCTTCTTCAGTCAAACAAACCTCAACCATGTCAAGTTCATTGTAATCATATGTCTTACTTGTGACCTTGATAGTTCCATTCGCTAAAAACAACTGAACACCCTTTTTCACGATTGAACATCCTCGGGAATCTCGACAGCAAACTAGGCAAGATCCATACTGGTGTTCCACCTGACCATCCGTATGGCAGAACGTAGCATGCAACTGCACGAGGTCCTCATTCATATACTCTACATCAAAAATTCTGAATTCTCCAAGACATCCAAAAACCATGTTCACTTCCTCTTCATACTCTACCCTAGGCATGATTATGTGGATGAGGCCCTCATCCATCATCTCCTGCAAATCAGCCTTTATCTTATCGCAACCCTGTATGTCTATACTGCAAATAGCACAACCGGAATGGTTATGCGTATAGTATCTAAATTCACAGAGGTCTGCATGCATTTTCACCAAATCTCCTCTAACCAGATTAATATAAAAAATCCGGAAGTCACCTGGACAACCGGCCACCATATTCACAACATTTACTCCCCCATGCTTGGGTAGAGGATTATCTTTCACATTAGGTCCCACGTCTTTGAAAGATAGAACACCAGACTTTACCAATTTCTATACCTCAGTCTTTAAAGGATAACAATTCCTAACATTATGCCCTAGTGCTCCCTGATGAAAATCACATGTTTGGTCTTCCTTGTAATACCAAGGCAATGGTGATGGTACGACGGGAGGTGGCCGGGTATGAAACAACTTCTTCTGAATCAATTCCGGTAGTAACTCTATATACCTCATCGGAATAGGGTCATAATTCTCCCTTCTCTGATTATACCCTTGATTCCCCTACTGGGACAGTCTCTGATAAGCAACAGTAGTTGGAGCGACACTCATAATGAGAGTAACTGAGGCGACTTGCTAATGACGCTGATAATTCCTTCTAGGAGTGTTGACCCTCCTTTCTTGTATAACAGCATTTGCATCCCCTTCATTCTTCTTAGTAAACCCATAAGATGTCTTTTTCACACCTCTAGATCCTTCACTCTTCATCAAACGACCTTCTCTTACGGCCTCTTCTAAGCGGATACCCATTCCTACCATTTTAGTAAAGTCACTTGGTGCACTTGCTACCATCCTTTCATAGTAGAAAGTACCCAGAGTCTTCAAGAAAAACTTAGTCATCTCCTTCTCTTCCATGGGAGGAATCACTTGGGAGGCTACCTCACGCCATCTCTGTGCATACTCCTTGAACGATTCCCTGTCTTTATGAACCATGGCCCTGAGTTGATCACGGTCAGGCGCCATGTCCATGTTGTACTTGTATTGTTTGATGAATGCTTCTCCCAAATCATTAAAAGTATGGATATTAGTGCTGTCCAAACTCATATACCACTTCAGCGCATCACCGGTCAAACTATCTTGAAAAAAGTGAATCAGCAGACGCTGATCATCAGTATGGGTAGACATTCTCTTTACGTACATCACCAGATGAGCACGAGGGAAAGTGTTGCCCTTGTACTTCTCAAACTCCGGGACCTTAAACTTAGTAGGTATCTTAACATTCGGAACCAAACATAGCTCATTTACATTCTGCCCAAATAGCTCTTTTCCCCTGAGGGCCTTCATCTCTCTCTGCATCTTGTCAAACTGCTCTTGAAAATAATCCATTCTATCATAAAGACCCAAGTCTTCACTCGGTGGAGGGAAAGGACGACACCCATCATCATTAACAAACAAAACCACATTCACCGAAGGAGGTGCGACAGGAACATGCACCACAGGAGGTGCAGGAGTAACAAAATACTGAGCAACTGGAGTATCTTGAGGACCAAGATTGAAATCTTCAGGTGAAAAATTCTCTGCCATTCCCCATGGCTAACCTTGGGGCATGCGATTCTGAACAACAGCTGGAGTAGCAGATACGGGAGCAGTCGGAGCCTCAGTAGTTTCCCTTGTTGGTTGAGGTTGAACACTCGGTGGCTGATTCTGAGCAACCACTAGAGCTTCCATCAGAGTAGTCAGATTGGCCATGCCAGCCTTTAAATAAGAAACTTCCTTATGCAGCTCACGATTCTCTTGTTCTAAGTTGTCCATCTTCTTTTTGAAATTAGCCCGAGTGTTATAGTGATGAGTCAGCTTGTTGAACGAAGTGAAGGAGCTTGGTAAGACACCTGGATATGCATAAAAATGCAATAAATATGTGCAATATGATGCATGATATGCAATGCACATGATTATTTTTACTTTGTCATTTAATATTTCAAGGGATTTATAGATTTATAGACATATTGCAAACATCAAAGTAATAACGCATTTGAAATACTGAAATTTTTTATTATAATAACTCCAAAATGGATTACAAGTTTCAATGATCCCAGTACAAGATGTAAATAAAATCTGAAACCCTGAGAAATAGAACTGATGGAGATCACTCTGCACGCTGGCGCTTCCCTGTGATCCTGGCAATCTGAGCCTTCAACCTCTGGTTTTCTTCCGCATATCTGGTGGCAACCTCCTTTCAATTACCTTAATCAGGAAGTGAGTAATCAACACCTGATTGATGCTTAGGAGAAAATAAATCCCCTTGCCTCTCCATAGACTCTACCGCTCGACTCTCAAGGATCTCAATCAAGTCATCTTTCTCCTTCAAGTCTGCTCTATAGGAACTCTCTAAAGTTTGGAATTTGTTCTTCCAATCATCCTTTTCCTGTTGCATCCTAACCAAAGCAAGTTGCAGCTCTTCTAGATCATCTAATAAGGGAGGAGTGGTCTTCACAAATAGACCAGGCATGGGTGTCTCCTGGGTATATGACATCTTTAACTGAATAGCTCTCGATCGGACCCATTGAAGATATGGCTCCAAAGAAACAACACCCCTGGGTCCCAAATCCTTCCTACTCTTCTTATGAATATGACGCCAGACCTTCACAATCTGCTCCCTAGCTTCCCTATGGTCTTCTCATTCCTTCAGAAAGAAGCTACTCAAATGAAAACTATTCGGTTTATCCGTCATCGGATAACCAAGCTGTCATCGTGCAAGAACAAGGTTATAGTTAATTCCTCTGTTTGTACTAAGAAGAGGTACATTGGGGAAACTACCACAACTGTCAATAATCTCTATATCCTAGTAAGCTCGATAATACCAATCAATATTCGAGTGAGTAAGTGCCATGATCTTAGGAGCCCAACGGGGTTCCTTCTTGACATCCCAAAAAGCATCAGACTGAGGCATATGAGAGATAAATCACCGTATAACAGAGGCGTGCAACAGATAATCATCCCCCCATGGTAAGAATTCCAAAGATGAATAGAGTAATAAGAATCACCTAACAATGTAGGAACTGGGTTTCCAATCATGAAAATCCTGATAGCATTAATGTCAACAAACTTGTCCACATTAGGAAATAAGAACAACCCGTTAGCAAGTAGAGCAAAGATGGCCTCAAAAGCGATTGTACTCTTCATCCTGGAAAAGTAACGAGCTTTCTCCAGTAAGAACTGAGCTGGTAATCCTCTAATCCCTCCTTTGGTAGTCATATGGGCTTCCACCTTAGACTTCCCCAGATGAATCAAAGCAGCAATCTCGTGTGGTTTTGGCTCACCCTCTAAACCAGTAAAAGGAACACGATTGGTAACATGTAAATCCAATAGATAAGAATACTCCTCCAGTGTAGGCATTAACTAATAGTCGGGAAAAGTAAAGCAATGATACATCGGATCATAGAACTGGACCAAGGTCGAGAGAATACCCTCCTTCATCTTCAGCTTCATGAAAGGAATAATGGATCCATACTTCTTCCGAAAGTCCGTAGAACACTCGATCTCGGGAATTAGACTGATCAACTCATCTATCTTGGGATCCTTGAAACTGTATTTCTCGGTCTTTCTCTTTCCGAAATCCATGGTTAGAAAGTACCTGAGATATTCACAAATGGTCAATCTTTAAATCCCTTGAAATATGATTTCTTTAAAAGATGCTTATGAGTGCATGGATGCATGATGCAGCAATCACACACAAGATCACACATATAGGGGTTCATAGGTTCAACGTCATGAGCATGAGGTCGGAGGTACTACCCATAATGTGTTGGTCTAAAAGTTATCACCTGCTGAACAAGGTTCTAGAGGTTCTCAGAGTCTACATCCTTCCTTCGAATATTACTAACTTCTTGATTAACTCGGTAATTAGTAATATTCTCAAGAAAGACTCGTCCGAGCGTAGTATCGCGTGACAACTATTTCTGGATTACTCCATTATAGCTTCTGCACTACACCTAAAAGGCCAAGATGGGTTTGGTATTCTATGATCCTCAGTTTCAGCAGGCTCCCAGGTCGAAAGCAGTACGTCTTCCTGATTAATCGGTAAACGACACTACAGTCAAAGGGGCCTCCACTGAGTGGGGGATCTCATGCCTTCTTTTTTAGGATTACTCCCTCAAAGTTAATATTACTATACCGCCCGTCCTATCTTAAAGTTTGCCCAAGTCCGGGTATAAGACTTATGAGTAATCACCAAGCACCCTGAAAACCAGGAAAATCCAGACAAACATATATACAACATATATCATAAAAAACAGTAATAATACATACATAGATATAAACAAAGATATGTTTAACCCACTTAGGGATGGACCAGCAAGAGGTTAATCTTTCCCAAGTGAAGTCGCCATTTTTATGTGGCGGTAGAAAATGTTTAAGACTAAGCCATTGGGTTGACTAGACTTTATACAAATCAAAATAAAAATTGCCACCGCGCTTTATTATTTCCAAAGGAATGGGGAAAGAGCGAATAACCCAAAAGAGGGGGAAAGATTAAGGGGGTTGGTTATGTAAAGGAAATGTATTAGCACCCTAAACATCTACGATACTCCGCAGGAGCCTCTTTGTAAAATCTGTATATTTTGGCTATATAAAAAAATGTTTTATATATATATATATATATATATATATATATATATATATATATATATATATATATATATATATATATATATATAAATGGATGGTGGAGGTGAGAAAAGAAATATATTTATTTTACAATTTTTGCACCCGCCGTAGTTGCGAACCTTTAGTGCCCACGTACCACCTTTTCATGCAATAGGGGATCAGGGTACACGTAGTTCCTCTTTTTAAAATTTAAAACACAAATGTGTTGGTTAATTTTATGAGATAAACATCATCGTCATTGTCCGTGTGGAAAACGTACCTACTACCCACAATCATGAGAAAGGAGAATTTGCATCATCTCAAAGTGGAAGATATGGCTTGGATTTAAAAATCAACAATACCTCACTCGACACCCAAGTGGAAAATATCTCTCTTCACTACATATTATAGAAGTATAGTTGTTTGCATCACTACAAGGATTTACAAGAGTTAAATCTTTTGATAAAAGTTTAAAGATAGAAGCCAAAATGGAAAAAATGGTTTAAAATGAGATTGATTGATTTTTAGTCTTCTAAAAAAAAAATGTTAAAGTATTATTAAGTTGATTGGAGTTTATTTATGGAAATGTTTTGAAAATGCATGGACATAAGTCCAAGTTTATTATGAAAGTGGTTCTAGTTTAAAAACAAGAAGAGTTTCCAAAAGGAGGAAGAAGATTTTTGAAATTAAAGAAGATGGGAAGGGAAGAAGAGGCTATCTTAAAGCATAAGGTAAAAGCTAGGGATAAGAACCATCTAACCAACAAGAAGCCAAAACTTGACATTATGAGCCAAGATAGAATTCCCATTCCTTGGATTGAAAACAATCAAGCAAAAAAAATACTAGACCTCTTGAGAGAATCAAACTTCAAGTGTATTAAGTCTTCACAAAAAATGGGCAGAGTAACGGCTGTACACGGGTGAATTCCAGATTACGAACAAAGAGTGTAATCACAAAAAGAACCTGCACACAAAAATAAACAGGTAACCCAATATCTTGAGGTAAACCTCAAGAACTCCAGACAAAATAATCAGATAAGATCACAAGCTCTCCAAGATAGGCCAAGGTTTCTAATCCTAAGTCCAAGAAAAGTCCCATACTCCATAATTCCAAGGATAGTAACCAAATAGTCCAAATACCATTAAAGATATTTTAGGGTTTATGTTGATTATTAAGTATCTTAAAAAAGGGGAAAAGAAAAGCTCAAATGAGCAAAGTAAAATGACAAGAAAGTAAATGCTCAAATGAGCAAAGATGAAAATGGCATGAAATGTAAATGCTAAAAGTAAATAGTACATGAAGCATAAAAAATAAAAGCATAAAGTAAACAAGTAAATAATTAGTGGTTAGTTGGATGACCATCTTGAAGGTTGCATTTGGAACTCATTAGAGGATTGGTAGAACCAAAGCCTCTACACAACAAGTTGCATTTTCTTTTTGTCAAGTATATCATCCATTTGGAATTCTCACAAGTTCCATTTAATGATCAACGATGTTTAAGTGATCCGCATTGACCAGAGGTGTTATAGATCCATTAGAGGATTGGTAGAACCAAAGCCTCCATACAATAAATCTTAAAGTTATTGGATCAAAGAGATCAAATTAACATACTTGGGCTTGCAGACATAAGTTTGGGCCACGAATGATCATTTATTCGAATCGAGACAAAATTTAGCCCTATGTTAAGCAATCGTAAGTGGACTTATATAGAAGTCACACCTATTTTGAGGCCGGTCAATAGAAATCTACGCACCATTTGTTTTGAGACATGATATAGAGATCATGCTCCAATAACATTTAGTGCAATAAGAAGGGGATGCGATGAAGAGGGATGAGAGAGAATGTACAAACCACTTTTGAATTAAATTTAATCAAACTATTATTAAAATCATTCATCCATTTTTGTGGATTTAACCTCAACACCATGGATCCAATGATGTTAATAAAGTTCATGATCCAAAATTTAACCCAAGATCATCCAGAAAATAAACACAAAATAATATTACTTTTTTATATACAAAAGGGCTTAAAAATAATGTTAAAAAATAGAAAATAAAGAGAAAAATATCAACTATGCTCAAATTAATCAAGAAATCAAAAGTAAGACCATAGAAAAATTAGAAAAGGGGTCAAATGATTTTACAAATTTTTGGTAATTTTTTGAAGTCAGAAACTATTTTTAAAATTAAAATAAATGGGTAAAATAACCCAAAAATGATAAAAAAATAGTAAAGTCAGAAATAAAAATAAAATAAGGTTACCAATATTTGTCACAACATCATTGGATCACTCCATAATTTTTTCATAATTTAAAAATGTATAAAAGTATTTTTAAACATTTAAAACAATTCAAATAAAGTGTAAATTTTTAAAAAATACCAAAACAAAATTAAATTGTGAAAAAATAAAAATCAGAAAGAGAATAACCAGAAATATGTTTCATAATTTTTTCAGATTTTTTGGACTTAAAATGAATTTTCTATGATTTTTTTGAAATTTAAAACAATTAAAATATAAAAATCAGAAAAAGAAAATAAAGGTAAAATATGTGGACCATTGAATGAGAGTCAAAATGCATTAGTAATCAAATTCAAGGGATCTGGCGCGCTGTGTATATCATGGTCATTAGTGAATAATGTACATAATCATTAATTAAATCAGATTTCAAAAAAAAAAAAACAGATGGCGCGCCTTCATTGGTTGGAAGATGACACGTTGGTCATCTTCAACCATCGGCCAAAACGAATTGCAGGTCTCTCAAACTGTAAAATCAGAAGCTCAGACCTATTTCATTCGCTTCGTCTCTTCAAGACGAAGACAACCACACCCTCGCGCCAAATTTATATAAAATGTAGCTCAAGCAATTTGGAAGGAAAGTTTTGAAAAGGGATTTGAAATTTCACTGTCAAAACGTGTTTCCAGTAAGAAATAAGTGTTTCGACTAGAACCAGGGCAATGAGAGAAACACAATGATATCAGAGTTTTGAAGAATTGATGAAGGAATCTACCTATTGAAGTTGAGTTGCAGAGCTCTGAAACTGGACTTCTATGGAGCAGTATAGGGCACGATTCTTGAATGTAATTATGTGGTTAGCTTCAGGGAAGATCAAGGAAGGTGAATTGATGGAAAAATTGGATTAAAAAAGGCTTGAGAATGGATTTTGAAGTTACTGAATTCTGAGTTGTGGAACAAGTTTGGCTGGGTGATTCTGTCTATCCAAGCTTGAGAAAGTGAATGGGATAGTTCATGTATTTATAGGAGAAGCAAATGGGATCAAAAGGACGAGTGAATGATGCATTTTGGAGGGAATTCGTGCAAACCTGATGCACGAGTGAAGTGTGATCTAAACTTCACCAAAACTCATCCATTCTTGCGTTTTGATGCGCTAATCCACTTGGGAAAGTTGGATAATCATGTTTAGACCCAAAACGCGTGCTAATTTGAGGTTTAGGGGTTGTAACATGAAATTCAAATTCTGACTTCCAATGAAACTTCAATTCTAAGTTACCACTTTTGAAACAATGGCATTCTCAGCTCAAGGGGTCTTAAGGCATGATTCTTGATGCTTTAGAAAGATGACGTTACAAGCTTTGCAATGGAAAAAGAATGGAGTTAAATGGATGCTTGAGCTGAAAGTTGTGTTGAGTCAAAGTGGGAGAAAAAAAGTTGACTTTCCATACTTAGAAATATTTCAAGTTCTTCTTCACAAATGACCTATAATGTCTTGCATCCAAACATGGCCTTCCACTTGGAATTTGCTCTTGACCAAAAAATATGGCATGAAGTAGATCTCTTGAATGACATTTTGAAACTTGAACCATTTAAAATATCCAAAATTTGAGAGAGTTATGAATTGTTGAAGTTGGAAAGAAATCATGAAATGACCTATAATGTTTTGTATCCTTAAGGAGATTTCCATCCATTTTCTCACTTTGCTCATAAAAGAAAGCATAAATTTAACAACTTCAAGATCATTATGGAAAAAGAATGGACTCAAGGTGATAAAAATTGACCAAGTTATGATCATTTGAATTCACACATGGAAAATTGGGGATTCATCTAAAGGACTTGTAATCTTTCTTCCTCATCAAGTTTCTTCCTCATGAAAACTCCTTGGAACTTTTGAAGTGATTTGTTAATATCCCTTTGAAGAGAAGAATGTATTTTGAATCACTCAAAGATAACAAAATATGAGCAATATATATTCCTTTGAAATTTAAAACCCTAGCTCCTTAGATCAAGAAAAATGCCTTGAGGAACTTTGACAAGCTTGAACAAACTTCTTGTACCAACATTATTGCTTTGTGAACATAAGTTGTTGAGGATGATAATAAGAACTCATAGCCACAAAAACCACTTCCATATCTTGAGAATTGATAGAAATATGCTCTTGTGACCAATTGGAACAAGGCCTTGTCCAAACATGACAACTTCTCCAATCAACCCCTTGTACTTTTCAACCAAATTTGATAATCTTGGAATATGGTGAACCAAAATAACCTTGCCATGCCATTTCTTCCAAAACAAACCCAGTGGTGAGGTTTGAACTTCTCAAGCTTTATTTGACTAGGGCATGGAAATAAACTCATGAACCCATGGGGTAACTTGTTGAATCTCATTGCCTTTACCTACATGGATAACAAGCAAGACAAACCAACATTGAATTTTACTTAGTTAAAAGAAGAAATCAAGACAAAATATTCATGATCACAAAAGAATATAACTCAAGGTGCTCGGTGATTCCTCAAAAGGGAAAAGCTAAATATAGGGAGGGGAACCAAGAATCCTAGTGTGATCTTGTTGTAAATGAATCAACATGGTACGATGAAGGGATCTTAGGGGAAAAAATTTGGGTACAACACCGGAACACTGTTACAGAGTTGACACTGGCGGAGTATAAGAGAAACCTTGGTTTTATGAAGTGAAGAGATACCTTGAGGCTCAAGAGTACCCTGAAGGGGCACCTATCAATGACAAGAAATTCCTATGGAGGTTCTCTGCTAAGTTATTCCTGAGCAACAGAGTTATGTACATGCGCACTCTTATATTTACATGGAGCTTATTGGGCCTGGACTTCTTTCCTTTCAGCACCCCCCAAATTTCTTCATACCAGGCCCAATATCTTTTTTATTCTTTGTATTTTCTTCTTTTTTTATTTATTTCATTTAGTTAAAAATACAAAATTAACTAAAATTAAAAAAATAATTAGACTTAGGTTTTTTTTATTATTAATTAATTTGTATTAAAAATAATTAGACATTAGGTTTTTTTATAATTAACTTATTTTTCTAAAAAAGAAAAATTAGAAATAATTAGGTTTTAATTATTTTATTATCACTTTAATTTTTTTTCCATAAATAAAACATCAAAAATATTTTTTTCTGCACTTAGAATCTGAGGGTTATTAAAACATTTTCCTAACGTTTATTTTTCTTTGTCATTTAAATTTCTAGAAATAAATGTATAGGTCGCACGATTGATTTTGTGATAGTCGTAGTTTCTATTTCCTCACATTTTCCTATTATGTAACTGCCCATGGGATGTAATAGTCTAGGTTTATTTTCCCGCACTTTACTTTCCGCACCTATGTATGTATGTCTGTATATATAACTATATAGTATATAGGCATGTATGGTAAGATCTAAAACCAACCGTTAGATAACCCTAAATAAACAAGATAAATAACCGAACTGAATGATTTGCGCACATACACCTCTAGGGTAACCTCTCTTGTTGCCTTCGGAAAAAAAATGGTCATGTACCTAGAACATAGGGATACCCTTAACAAAGACCCTCAGTTAAAATCATCATAAAGATCATAGTCCCGCGATGTTCGTCGAGTTTCCTACGAGAAATGATCTTGTCCCTCGATGTTGCCTACAAATATATGATGATAGTCCCTTCGAATTGCTAAGGTATCCCTATATGTTGCCTTCTATGACCATAACAACGACCCTACGTGTAACACCAATTAATTTAATTAATTATTTTCGAATTATTTGTTGTATTGTGTGAGATGTTGTGAATTGTTGGTATAAGTTGCTAGATTATTACTAGTTAATTAATTAGTTGATTAATAATAGTAATAATATTATAATTTGTAAAATAATAGAATAATTACGTTCGGCCTATTTTAATGGTTGGAAGTAGATATATAGGGGGTGTATTGTTAAGCCCATTAAGAATAATAATATTGTGAGGTTCTATTTAAATAAAGAATATGGTTAATTGAGTAGTTGTTGGAAAATTGGTCGTGAGAAGTGCAGAGAAAAGGAATAAGGAGAAGAGCAAAGCAAGGTTCCGGCCAGAGAGTTGTCGAGCGACCTTCAAACCAAGGTAAGGGTGGGATTTTAACATTATAATGGGGCATATGATGAATATTATATAGGGGTTTGGTCGTGGGTATAACTGTTATGCGTTGATTTTCTGAGCCTATTCTTGAAAGTTGCCTGTTTTTATGTTGTGGTTGTTTAGGAATTATATGCATGACTATTTTTTACAATTGATGAATCTGTTAGTAGGAGATATAATTTCCACGTTGCCATGTTATTCCATGTTGTTGGTCGGAAAAGTAATGGTCGAAGAGAATATTGTAATGTTGGGTTAACGTTCGTCATAGGCTGGACGAAATCTGTGCAAAAATATGAAGACACGTTGTGCCGAGGAGAACATGTGATAAGTGTCGAGCGGCACAAGGCTGCAAGATGTGACGAGGGAATAGGTAGTTGTGTCGAGCAGCACAAGGCTGCACTATCTTCTGAGAAATATGGGGTGTCGGCCGATACAGAGGCATCAAGGGAAGGTATCGAGCGGTATGGCCACTGTGTTGAGGGGTACACGTCGTTATTAATGTCCCTACTGTTATTCCCATGCACGTTGAGGGGCACATACTCTTTTCTCATCCCTTAACGCTCATGTGCATGCCAACTTAGTTATTTAATTTAGTTAAAATTCTCAGTATAATAATTAGAATTCTTAAGGTATTCTGTCCCTATAAGATTAATGAATTCTAGTAAAAATAAGTTAGTAGCAGGAGAGATAATATAATTAATAAGTGACTAGAAGTATATAATCGAATTACCTAAATAATTATGCAGGACGTCGTAGTATATTTTGGTTAATACCGTGTAATGTATACTTCGTTATAATTTGAGAATTGGCAGGTGATGATGAATTTTGTTGAGATGCCTCTAAATATTGGCAGATATCAAGTTGCAGACTTATGGAAAATGTTGAATTGTTTTGAGTTGTTGTTGTTGTTGGTACTACATTCATATTGTTGTCGTATACATAGCATATCAAGTTGGGAGCTCATGCTCTGTAAGTTGGCCTGGATTGACAAATATAAAGTTGAAGGCTTATACCTTGTTGATGCCTCTATTAATTGACAGATTATTAAGTTGGGAGTTTTGCTCCGTTAGTACCATATGCATGTGCATAAAAACAAGTCGTACTTCATGTTGCATCTTGAGTTATTGCGTGGATGAATTGATTATGTTAAATGTTGTTAAAGGATGCGAAGTGGTGATTGTGTATGAATTAATTCTAATATATTATTTATCATGAATTCTATTATATGGTTAGATATCTCACCCCTTCTATTTGAATGTTTCCCTTTGTTGGTAATGTACAAGTAATTAAGAAGGATAGTTGTTATCTTTGTTAGTTCGAGTCGGTGTCATCGCTTTGATACGTAACACTCGGGGGGGGGGGGGGGGGGGTGAATGCTTGTTGCTTTATTGTTGATTTAACTTCCGTTGTTGAATTTAAGTTTTTTTCCGTTAAGTACTTGTTATTTTGAAGTTTTTTTCAGTTGGACAAATATGTTATGTCATTTAAGTTGAAAATCGTGATTCCGCTGCTTAATTATAAAAGTTGTTTTGTTTTCAAAGATTAAACAGGTTGTTATCGGTTCATTCGAATTTCATGTATTATGTATCTGAACTATGGGTAATTGAATGCCGTTGTTTCTAAGTTGAGAGTGTAGCATTCCATTTAGTTATTGGAAATGTAGTAACTCTAATTTTATATAATCTGTTGGGTAGTGTTGTACCCCAAAATTTGCCCTCCCATATTTCTCAAGACATGTCAAGAATCATCTCCAAGTTGTTCAAGATGACTCAAGAGTTGGACAGTCAAATCATCTCCTAAGGCAGTCAATTAAAAATTAGGGTTTTATGTTGCATCAAGGTCCTTACATCCAAATGACTTCAAGTTATCCTTAATGTCCTAACGTATGCTCAAATTCAGAAGGTATCCGACTGTGTGAGTTTTCTCGAAGAAATATGGTGAAAAAAGTGTGCTGAAAGTGCAGTTTTTACGCGCTAAAAAATTCATAACTTGAAGATCGTGGCTCGTTTTGAACCTGTTCCGGTGGCCAAAATTCCGTCTTGACGTCATCTATGTTTTCATCTCTCACGGCTGGAAGCCAATTTCAATCAGAAAGTCTTCAAAAATGTGGATTTATCAAGTATTTTCGTACAGAAAATTTGTGACAGAAGTTTATTTGCGTCATGTTCAGAAAATCATAACTTGGTCGATTTTCATTGTATCGAGCTGGTTCCGGCGCCAAAATTTCAAAAATTGAGTTGGCTACATTTTCACGAAAGGTATTGAGTTCAAACGGTATTCAAAAGGCCTTCGTTTTTTGCTCAGAGTGCATGACGCGCCGAAAATCCTGAATGCTGAATATTATTTCATCTGGGCTGAAACTTCGAAAATTCATAACTCGGTCAATTTTTATCAGATTGGGCTCATATTTTTACACAAAGTCACTGACTCAGAGATCTACAACTTTTCTTCAAAAGTTGAGACTGAATTATGCTCCGATCAATACCAGTTTTTTATTGAAGAACGTGTCAGAGTCGACACTGGAGCCCAAAATAAGTTTGTCTGAGCTGAAATTTCAAAAATTCATAACTAATTAATCGTTTATCCGATTGAGCCGATTTTCGGACAAGAGTTAGTTCTGGATGTCGGCTACATTTTGTTTTCATATTTCAACTTCAAAAATTGCACTTAAGTCCCTGCGATTTAGCCTGGAAAGTGACGAACTCAAGTGAACATTGGAGGCCCCATTGCATATTCAAAGCCCATTTTCTTTACTCGAATTTCTATTATATAATCACATTCTTTTCACACAAGGGAGAAAAAAACTCTTGCCACAACGCTGTCAGAATACCAAATTCTTTCAAGAACCCTAAAACCTTGAAATCCTTATTACAAATCCCTCTCTCACTACAAACAAGCTATCCCGGTTACAAACCAACATCTCACTACAAACAAGCCATCCCAGTTACAAACCAACATCTCACTACTTCTTCAGTAAGGGTAAGGCTGGCTTGATCTCCATGATCAAAAGGGCATAAAAGCATTCATGTCACTACTTTTTCAGTAAGGGTAAGGTTGATTTGATCTCCATGATCAAAAGGGTATAATCATTCATACATGCCATATTGGCCTAAACATTAAATTTCTTCATATATTGGCTTTATTTGTATTTTATGATATATAGTAATTTATTTAATGTGTTCATGAGATTCAACACTGTAGATTTAGACAGGATCCCATGCAGGTTCATTAAGGAACGTTGATGCCAAAACACAAATGACCAAAAGCCAAAACACAAATGGCCAAAACAGAACAGCTTACACATGACACCAATACATGGCGAGACAGACATCCTGAGAAGGTTAAGGAACGTTGAGGCCATAACACAAATGGGCAATAGCCAAATCACAAATGGCCAAAACAAAACAGTTTACACATGACACCAACAGCTGTTTCACCCCTCCAATCAGGCCCGTATACTCCTAAACTCTCTCTCTATTTTTATCATTTTCCTTTAATTAATTAATCGTTATTCTTTTTATTAATCACTAACCAATTAAAATTTTTTCCTAATAAAATCAAAAACACAAAAAATATTTATTTATTAAAATTAACTTCATCACTTTTATTTTTGTAAATAAATTAATTTAATCAATTTAGCTTTAATTAGATTTAACTTTTAATATTTTTTGCAATATTTAAAATCAATTTAGAATATTAGTTTTTTATTAGCATTAATTCAATTTATTTTATTTCTTTAAAAACTCAAAAATCCAAAAATATTTTCATTATTTAATTTAATTTAATTGTTCATTTAATTTAATTCCATTTAATTCAAAAATAAACAAAAATCCTTTCTTTAATAAAAAAGGGTCAAAACCCAAAAAACTCGCATTCGATTTAATTTCCCGCACGCGATCTATTTTATCATATTATTGTATCTGTTTCCCGGAATGTAATAGCTTTTAATTAGGACTTTAATTATTTATCGCTTTATTTTACTTTCCGCATTTTAATTTCAAGGGTTGTTTTTGGCGATGTAAATACCCGACGCCTTGTAATAGTTTAGATTTAATTTCCGCAATTTAAATTCCGCAACTATTAACTGTTAGATGTTTGATAAATAGGGAATGCATGACAAGATCAAATGTATGAACTTAAAATCAACATAGCTCACCCATGACATGTACAAAGATAAAATTAACTGAAAAACAATACACTCGCACATGCCACTCTTAGGGTACACCTCACTTGGTTGCCTCGAACGTGGTCATTGAGTATAGGAAGTTTTAGAGGCCGTCCTTTTGTCCAAAGATCATAAGTTGCCTCGAAACGGTTGCCTCGGAAAAAATGATCTAAGACATTAGGGTTACCGCTAAGGTGTCCTAACATTGCTTTACTGGCCACACGTCCCTTAAATCGAATTGACCCGAAAACTCCAACGACGGTGCTACCTACTCCTCAATAGTGGGATAGCATTGTCTAAAGGACATTTGCACAGTTTAATTCCTTTTTGAGTAGGTAGATGTTCTTAAATACTTTCTCTTTTGAAAACAAAAACAAAACTTTTCGCACTTACACTCTCTTTCAAACAAAAACTCTTTTGAAACCCACAATCACAAAGAAAAGAAATTTTTTGAAAACATAGTGAGCAAGTACCTAAGAGCCCGTGGATAACCACGGATAGAAAGGGTGCTAACACATTCCCTTTCTATAATCTACCTCCCGAACCCGAGAAACATCTCAAAAAGGAATTTTTCTGTGCTTTTGTCCTTTCCTTGTTGGATAAAATAAAAGATGGTGGCGACTCTTACTTACCGCGACATTTTGCGAAAACAAACGCAAACGCGAACCATTATTCCAAAATAGTCAGTTCTCATTCCCACCGATCACAGAATTGGCGACTCTGATGGGGAATATCTTATAAGTGAGGTGTACCTTAGGAATAGATCACTTGTGTTTTCAATTGTATGCTTTGTATGCTTTAATTTTGTGGGCTTGTATCGGAGTTCTATAGATCCTAACCCGGATCTAGGGATACCCTTTAGGTAAGTAGCAATAAACTGTGAGGGATCTGTACAGCATAGACCGATACAGATGAAGCAGTAGCTACGTTGGTGTGGCACCTTGGTCTGTACCGATATCCCTTGTGTTGGAACGAGGAGAATATGGGTCTTCTAAGGAGTCATTAAGCACCAACTGACCTTAGAACCTTTAAATTGACCAACTTGGCCATAGAACAGTAGCAGTATACTACACTCATTGAGACTAAACTCTCGCGATGATTTCGGCCGCAAGAAAAGGTTGCTAAACTGGAATTATGACCGATCGAGGGTAGTCAGTGATATTGAGATCCTCTAGAACCCGATTACTATTTTTAGGACAGGTTTAAACCAACTGAACTGAAAGAGGGCAGTACCTAAACTCCATGCCAACCTAAACTTAAGGCTATTTGTGTGACTTGTGTGCCTTCAAACTTGAACTACTTGCACATTCTTGTTATCTGACAACATGAGTTCCTTGCAGGTTTTGTTTACAGTCCTTATCCAATAATTTGGATTTATCGCAGGGTTTACTTACAACACCTCACACTTTTGCTTAAACGCATATCATACACATCATAACATCATGCCTTAACATTTCCTTAACCATTTCAAGGATCTCAAGGGCTTGTGATGCAGGTTATGGTAAATAAAATGTCCAGCAAGGGGCAAAGGGGATTTATTTTCCTCTAGCCAATGCCGTCTAAAGATCAAAACACGATAACTCGAGTCAGGGGCTATAACCCACTCGATATGGTGAGCTTGACTCTTGAAGAAGGACTCTTAACGACACGAAGTTTCTTCTAACAAATTCTAACAAGTTTCTTGTTTACCCCGCGAGATCCTTGAAAACATTGCATACATATATCACACATATCATTGCATAACAGGTCTCCCAATACAGGTCTCTCATGTTCTTGCTGTTTATTTCAGCAATGGCTTTCCAACCAGACAATCAAGATCTTCAAACTCGAGAGACTCAGTTCAGGGAAATCTTCCTAAACCTATCCAAGGGGCAGGAAGAGTTAAAAACACTCCTCGTTGGGGACTTGGTCAAGAAAAGTCCTGAAGACAATAAGGACGAACGGCTGGAAAAACTACAAGCTGAGTTCAGTGCCATGAAAACCCAGATGCTGGGGCAGATGGCTCTTATCCAAGGCTTAGCTCGGGAACAAGAAGCACTGAGAATCATTATCAACCAGCTTCATCAAGACAGATACAACAGTATGAAGCAAACAGTCAAGGTCGGGGACCGAATCATTAATCAGCCTCCAAGAAGACAAGGGTTTGGTTTGGTGAAGAATGAACCTCTCCAAATTTCTACCACCTCACGGGTCCAACAACAACCTCGCCATAAACAACGAGTTAATCAGAGTAAGCCGGATACACCCAAGAGGCAGTTTACCAAGCTCGACATGCCGCTATCTCAAGCTTTACAACACCTGTTGAGATTGAATATGGTGACGTTAAGGGACCCTCCTAAGAATCCCAACATAGCCTCCCCAAGGTACAATCCTGATGCAAGGTGTGCATATCACTCCAACAGCCCGGGGCACGATACTGACGACTGTTGGAAGTTGAAGTACAAAATTCAAAACCTGATTGATGAAGGAGCATTGGAATTCACACAAGATGGTCAGGCTAAGTTCTTCTACCATCCCTCCAAGGCTCACCATTTGAAGTGACAAGTTCTGACAAGAGAGGGCTTTTTGTTCATTATAATTTTCAAGTTGTAATTTTCTTTTGATTGTTCGAACATTTATTCATGTCAAACTTTATTACTTTATCAATGCATTGCATATGTCTGTTTTGAATCAGTCCATTCGTATTCACTATATTCAAATTGCTTTCATTTTTTGTGATGTTCAACTCTCGATTAAAAAATTCTAAGCCTTTTGAGGGAGGATGACGAAAATGATACCAAAATCTCTACAGTATGCTTTTGAACAGACCCCACTGACGATGTACAGGCATTGTTTCAAATCCTAAACAGTGGAGTTATAAGGAAGACAATCCCTCGTCAACCCCTTTGAGCCAAAGAAGTTGGAGTTTTTTTTTCTTTTCACGAATTAAAACCCTTAACTATAACCTGGGGCAGGGTAGTTTTCTCAGTTTAATCCAGGTGCACAATGAATGGCATCAAAGAAATCCTTTTGAAACAAAAGACTGTGATGGTTCCGTATAATCGTAAGGATAGACAGTCATTATCTTTCAAAATAAAAGCCCACTTAGTCAAAACCTATGAAGGAGACTTACAAAAAAAAACTGGGGCATCCCGCTGACTGAAATCACAAAAAGAAACAGTTCATGCAAAAAAAAAACAGGGATAATAAAAACCAAAAGGGAAGAGATCCTGCAAACTCTCAACAAAATGACTGCCTGTTCAAAATAAATTGTCAGTATCCGAACCATCACTGGTATGTCAGAGAAAAGACTCAAACAAGATCTAATGCACGATTAGCTGAGTTTAGGATCAAAGAACATCACGAAGAACGGGTGGGTACAAATAAAATTTGAGCCTTTATCCTTTGTTTCTTAAACCGTGAACCAGGCCACGTTATAACCCTTAAAAGTCCTAGCTGAAGCACGGGTTAGTTCGAAAGCATACTGTTACAAAAGGTATCCTGACTCCTGTAGGGCTCAACTTCCCAATCGAAGTTTGTGGTTTAAACTTGGTCGAAGGAGGCCACATGCCCAATTGAAGCTCGTGAACCAAGCTTGCATCGAAGGAGGCCCAAATTCCAAATAGAAGCTTATGAATCAAGGCAAACTTGCTCTTCTTTGATTTGATGCTTGAGAGACCAATATGGTCCATGGAAACTACATGGAGCATTAAAAATCCAATTGTACTTGTGCAAATTCAAACTCTAGTTTTGAGTCATCAGTGTTGAGGAAGTGTCTTGATCTGATCAAACCATGTGCAGTCTTAACCCAATAGAAATCTTGTGAGAAAATTCTTGAGAAATGAGAGGGAAAATTTTGGGGTACAACAAGTATCTGAAGATTGGAAAAACACAAAAAGGGGGTGTTGAATTGGGATTAAAACATATAGTAAAAGACACGTTGGTTATCCTGGTTCGTTTGAACTCAGACTACTCCAGTCCACCCACCAAGGTGATTTTTCCTCTCTCTAGCAAGGTCTTAATCCACTAATCAACTTGATTACACAATCACAATAACAACTGTCAATGTATTCTTGAGTCTAAACCACATCCCAATTTTCTCAAGGAATTAAAAAGTAATATAATTGAAAGTGTGTACAAATAGGTTTTCTAAATAAAACAATATCACAACAGTGATGTATTACACAATTTAATATTACTAGGTAGAATTGGGTAAATATGTTTTTCTTTTTCGTGCGCAGCGGTTGCTTGCTGATATCTTCTTCACGTCTTCTTTAAATAGGAAATGTATGAGAGACATAAGAAGATGCTTTTGGAAGGTTGATGAAGTGTAGTTAATGTTCTTTCCAAAATTGAAGATCATGTCTTGATTCAACCGTTACTTTTGATTTGCTATGAATAAACTGTAATGCTTTAGAACATGCTCACGTCAGAAGATGAATATTACCGTTGAGACTTTTTTTTTACTTTCCAGAACTTTACATATCAGAATATCAGAGTTCTTGTTTCACAGCGTTGGGAATTCAAAAGTTGTAACATATAACTTCTTCATTTAGCGTATTACACGGATATGCTTCTAAGTATGTTGTGTCTGAACAGATCTTCGAAACTCTCTCATGTTCTTACGTCAGAACTTCCAGGGATGTAGAACCAAACTATGTTCTAACAGATATTTTCTCATCTTCTATGCTTCTTACATCAGAACTGCCCTGCATATTAAAATACTTTATTAGAGAGCATATATGTTCTTTATATATATCATGTGTTTTTTATCATCAAAACTCTTACAAGGATGTAGAACCAAACTATGTTCTAACAATCTCTCCCTTTATTATGATGACAAAAACTTGTATATTTTGATAGAATACTTAAATAACATAAAGCATAAAAGTATCCCCCCGAGTTGTATACACAGATGAATCAAAATTACTTCCCTGAATATTTCTGAACAGAGCTTTGAGAAGGAGTCAAAATATATTACATTATCCCCCCCTTTTGTCAAGAATCAAAAAGTAGTAACAACATGAGAAAAACAAAAGATTTAAGATGAAGCAACGAGCAAAAGCAAAACAATTTTTCAGATCTTGAGTTATCCTTTCTGGATGGGATATTCAGATGTTTCTGTAATGTTTGTGACATCCTCTTCTGTAGTTGACTGAGATTCTTCTGATGTTGTGTCCTCAATACCAGAGCCAATAATCTTTCCTTTCTAATTGCCTCTGAAACCTGTGTATCCTCCAGATTTAAATTCCAGGATTTGGAACATATGCTTTCTTCCCGTTATGTATGGAGAGAAGCTAGAGTCCAATTGTTAAAACTGGTGTTTCAACCTTGTTGTTAAGAATATCTGCAACATAGATGATTTTATCCTTTGGTACCCATATCTTTTTGGGTCCAAGATTGTTAGAGTTTCCAAAATTCTGTTTGAATTTTGGTTTAGCAGAAAACGCCTTACTAGTATATTTTATATCATGTGTATGACCATATGTGAAGTGAGAATGAAGGTGTGTGTGTTTTATGACCATATCCTTAACTTTCTTAGGTTGAGATATTTTACCCTTATATCCTATCCCTTTTCTTCCATTTCTGCTAACTCCATAGATCATTGAAGCCATCTTGCTCCTATCTATGTTTTTAGCTAGAAATTTTTGAAAGCTATGATTATATTCATTCATGATTATATCAGAGTTACTAGAAGCTTTTGAAATTTTTTCTTTTTGAGACTTTTGTAATTTATTTTTAATAACACAATTTTTATTTTCGAGTTTAAAAATGGTTTCTTTTAGCTCAGAGTTTTCTGTTTTGAGTTTCTTAGTTTCTTCAGATTCAGATACTAGATCCTTTTTCAGGTTCTTATTTTTGACTCAAAGTTGCTCATATTTTTCAAGAACTTCTGACAGACTTTCTTCTAATTGAAATCTAGAAAAGTTTGAGAATACCTCTTTTGTCTCTGAGTCTGATTCTGATTTAGATGATCCAAAGTCATCTGATAAGTTGGTCATTTGGGCTATATTGGCTCGTTCATCTTCTGATTCTATTTCATCTTCAGAAGATTCTAAGTCATCCCACGTTGCCATAATAATTTTCTTATTATCTTTGGAGAACTTATTTTTAGGCATTTCTTTCTGTAGATTTGGACAGTCTCTTTTGTAATGGCTTGCTTCGTTGCATTCATAGAAAATAATGTTTCTGTTTCTTGTTTTTCTGTATCTAGAAAATGATTTAGAATGATTCACTGTTCTTCTGGGAGTTATAAACTTCCTCTGCATGTGCTTCCACAACTGATTGACTCTTTTGGAGAGAAGATATAGTTCGTATTCTTATGACAAGGATTCACCAGAGTTTTCTTCTTTTACCTGCAAAACTTTATGTTTATATTTTTTATTAAGAGCGAGAGACTTACCTTGCTTCCGGGTCTCATCTTCTTCTAGTTATATCTCATGACTTCTCAGGGAGCTGATAAGTTCTTGAACATAAATTTTATCCAGATCTTTGGCTAGTTTTAATGCTGTGGCCATGGGTCTCCATTTCTTGGGTAAACTTCTGATGATGTTCTTTACATGATCGGAAGTTGAGTACCCTTTATCCAGAACTTTTAGCCCAACAACCAGAATTTGAAATCTTGAGAACATTGTTTCAATAGTTTCATCTTCTTCCATTTTGAAGGCTTCATACTTCTGAGTGAGATCAAGGGCTTTGGTTTCTTTGACTTGCGTGTTGCCTTCATGCATTATTCTCAAGGAGTCAAACATGTGTTTTGCTGATTCTTTGTTTGTGATTTTATCATACTGTGTGTATGAGATAACACTCAAGAGAGTTGTTCTGGCCTTATGATGATTTCTAAATTCCTTCTTTTGATGATCTATCATTATTTTTCTGTCAATCTTCTGACCATTTTCATCACTAGGATGAATATAGCCATCAATCACCATATCCCATAGATCAGCATCATGAGCTAGAAAGAAACTTCTGATTATGTCTTTCCTGTAATCAAAATTTTCACCATCAAATATTAAGGGCCTGCTTCTGATTCTGTCTTCTCATCATGATAATCATTGCTGATGTTCTGACTTGGTCCCACCATAGTGTTTTTCTTGCTTGGATCTTTTTCTGACATGGTTAAGTGTTTGCACTCAGAACCAGGCGCTCTGATGCCAATTAAAGATTGGAAAAAGACGAGAAGGGGGGATGAATTGGGATTAAAACATAAAGTAAAAGACACGTTGGTTATCCTGGTTCATTTGAACTCAAACTACTCCAGTCCACCCGCCAAGGTGATTTTTCCTGTCTCAAGCAAGGTCTTAATCCACTAATCAACTTGATTACACAATCACAATGACAACTGTCAATGTCTTCTTGAGTCTAAACCACAACCCGGTTTTCTCAAGGAATTACAAAGTAATATAATTGAAAGTGTGTACAAATATGTTTTCTAAATAAAATAATATCACAACAGTTATGTATTACACAATTTAAGATTACTAGGTAGAACTGGGTAAAATATATTTTTCTTTTTCGTGCGCAGTAGTTGTCTGCTGATATCTTCTTCAAGTCTTCTTTAAATAGGTAATTCATGAGAGACATAAGATGATGCTTTTGGAAGGTTGATGAAATGTAGTTAATGTTCTTTCCAAAAGTTAAGATCCTATCTTGATTCAACCGTTACTTTTTATTTGCTATGAATAAACTGTAACGCTTCAGAACATACTCACATCAGAAGATGAATGTTATTGTTAAGACTTTTTTTTACTTTCCAAAACTTTACATATCAGAACATCAGAGTTCTTTTTTCACAGTGTTGGGAATTCAAAAGTTGTAACATAGAACTTCTTCATTTAGCATATTACACGAATATGCTTCTAAGTATGTTGTGTCTAAACAGATCTTCGAAACTATCTCATCTTCTTACATAAGAACTTACAGGGATGTAGAACCAAACTATGTTCTAACAAATCTTTTCTCATCTTCTATGCTTCTTACATAAGAACTTCCCTGCATATTCAAATACTTTATTAGAGAGCATATATGTTCTTTATATATATCATGTGTTTGTTATCATCAAAACTCTTACAGGGATGTAGAACCAAACTATGTTCTAACTGTATCCGCTTCCAAGAATAGATGACTTGACGGATCAATTGGTGGGTGCTCGACTGTTTAGTAAGATTGATTTGAGGTCGGGTTATCATCAGATTAAAGTGAAGGATGAAGATATCCAGAAGACGGCTTTCAGAATGCGTTATGGACATTATGAGTATTCAGTGATTCCTTTCAATGTTACTAATGCGCCAGGGGTATTCATGGAGTACATGAACCATATCTTTCATACTTATTTGGATCGATTTGTGGTAGTTTTCATTGATGACATTTTGATTTACTCTAAATCGGAAGAAGAGCATGCAAAACACTTAAGAATAGTATTGCAAGTATTGAAAGAGAGGAAGTTGTAAGAAAATTTGTCTAAGTGTGAATTTTGGTTAAACGAGATTAGTTTTCATTGTAATTTTATCTCAAGTAGTGGCATTGCTGTAGATCTATCTAAAGTATATGTTGTGATGCAATGGGAAACTCTAAAGTCGGCTACTGAGATTATAAGCTTTTTGGGATTAGCTGGTTATTATAAAAGATTTATTGTAGGTTTTTCTAAGTTGGCACTTCCGTTAAATGCTTTGACTTGTAAAGGTAGAGAGTTTGTGTGGGATGTTCAGTGTGAAGAAAGTTTTATAGAATTGAAGAAAAGATTGATGTCGGCTCCGATTTTGACATTAACTAATCTGGGAGAACCTTTTATAGTACATTGTGATGCTTCCAAGATGGGTTTAGGAGGTGTGCTTATGCAAAATGAAAAGGTAGTTGCTTATGCGCTAAGGAAGTTGAGGACTCATGAACAGAACTATTCTACACATGATTTAGAGCTTGCTGCAGTTATTTTTGTGTTGAAGATTTGGAGGCATTATCTTTATGGTTCTAGATTTGAAGTATGTAGTGACCATAAGAGTCTAAAATATCTATTTGATAAGAAAGAATTGAATATGAGACAACAAAGATGGTTGGAGTTGTTAAAGGATTTCGATTTTGGTTTGACTTATCGTCTAGGAAAAGAAAATTTGGTGGCCGATGCATTAAGTCGAAAGAATTTACTTATGTCAGCAATGATGGTTAAAGAGCTGGAATTAATTGAACAATTCAGAGATATGATCTTGGTTTGCAAGGTGTGATACGGTGGCAGAACCGACTGTTATACTGGTTTTGCATTTGTATTCGCAAATGTTGCGGTAAGCAAGAGTCGCCACCGACTTTTATTTTATCCAACAAAGGAAAGGGTGAAAAGAACAGAAAAAGACCTTTCGAGATTATTTCTGAGTAAGGGGGTAGATTATGGAAAGGGAAGGTGTTAGCACCCTTTCCATCTGTAGTTTTCTACGGGCTCTTAGATGCTTAGCTCATTTGGAAAATACCTTGTGCTTTATATGTTTTTGAAAAGTATTTTGAAATGCCTTAGTGCGGCAATTCGCTTTATGATAACTCTTGTATCAGTCCTCAAGAGTGTTGATAAAGCATTTTGAAAAGGTTTTTGAAAATTGTTTTATGTAAGTGTAAAAGCTTGTTTTGAGCATAGCATCTAGGAACTATCTACTTATACTCGAAAGGTTTGTTCTTTTCTTCCTTTCCTCTGTAAATTGCTATCCTGCTATTAGTGAGTAGGTAGCCCTATCGTTGGATGTATGAGGGACATGTGTGGGTCATCGTACAGTCATAAAGGCAACATATGGAGACGCTTTAGAAATTTTGTTGAAGGGACTAGATCATTTACCGAAAGGCAACACCGAAGGGTCATCGAGGGACTATGATCTTTGGATCCGAGGGTCTTTTCTAAAGCGTCCCCATTTTCGAGGGACATGACTATTTTATTTTCTAAAGGAAACCAAAGTGGGAGTACCCTAGAGGTGCACGTGTGCGAGTGTGTTGTATTCATATATTTTTTGTCTTTTGTGTTAGTTTTGCTAGCGTTTTATTTTATGTTCTTGCCATACAATCCTATTACTATACATCTAACAGGTAATATGCACATGAAATTAAAATGCGGAAATTAAGCTACGCTATTACATGGATTCGGGGAGTGGAATTAATTACATGTCCAAAAAATTGGGGGGGGAGGGAATAAAGAAAATCGTAAAGGTCCTACTAATCATCTATTACATCCCAATATACAGTTACCGTAATATGAAAGTAAACACGCGGAATGGAAAAGAACATCTAAAAATCGTAAGGTACAAAAATCTCTTTATTTGTTTTGTTTTGTTTTTATTATATGAAGAGAATTAAACTAAAAAAAACCTAAATCTATTTGGTTTTAATTTAAAGAAATGGTTAAAATAATTAATTAATTAATTTTCAAAATTAATTTGATTAAGAATAATACTAACCTATTTTTTTTGTGATGCTTGATTTTTTATGTTGATTAAAACTAGAAGAAAATAAAATAATGAAAAATACTAAATCAATGGACTAGGCGGTAAATAAAACAAAAAAGGGTGCAGTTTGGAATGCAAGTTTGAATCGAAAGAGACCCAAATTGCCTTTCGATCCAATGAAGAAGTTGGTCAAAGGTGCATGATGGGCTGCACGTTTGGGGGCGCTGGATCTGGATTGTGTTGAGATCTCATGGTGAGGGTCAAAGGATGTATGGTGTGCACATGGTCCATGTCAAAATTGAATCTACATACGAAAAGTTAGCAAAATAACATGCACGACCTGGGTATCAAACCCAGGTCCTTCCTCTGCATAATCGAACCTGTAAAAAAACACAATGAATTATGGAGATCCGAACCAAACCTATCCCCTTAGTTCAAATTCCCCTGACTCCAACCTTGAGATCTGTTTGGCCTAGAACGTCCTAAGTGAGATTTAAAGGAAAAAACTCAGATCGTGCCCTAGCAATGGCACAATCTCATCCATGGGTTGGATCTTGTATACAATACATTCATTCAAACACAAATATCATTAGTAACAAAAATATATGCGTAATATGTACTTAAATGGTATGAATGTGCAGTTTCGGTTTTATAAACCCTTACCAATCGAAGATGCCTGTATCTGTGGCCTCGGGCATGGAGATGCTTGCTTAGGAGCTGGTGTGGACTTCTGGACGTCTCAGGAACACCAATCTAGTATTCGTTTGGACTGAGGGAACCTTCAAAACTAGTTTCGAACTATGAGATTATTAGAATTTTGGTATGTTTTTCGAGGCAGCGTGTGTGTGTAGTCTCCTTGACTTGTGTTGGTGTCTTGTATTTATAGGAGATAAGAAAATGGAGAAAGAAACATGACCTTAAAGACCATCCATTAAACATGGCTTCAAAAATAAAACCAGACAAATTAAAAGATTGCCACTTAGAGACATTTCATGCCATTTTGGAATTTTGAATGAACCTGGACAGGTGATGATTGGCGCCTTGTATGAATTCGAACTGCTCAGAATTTTCCTTATCAGCGCGTCTTCGATCAGCCCCCAAGCATTATTCTCTTTGATGGCTATGAATTTTGATTCAAATTGTTCATAACCTTCCTTATTAGAGCTTATTCGATCAGCCCCTAAGTATTGTTCTCTTCGATGGCTATGAGTTTTGATTCGAATTGTTCATAACCTTCCTTATTAGAGCTTCTTTGATCAGCCCCTAAGTATTGTTCTCTTCGATGGCTATGAATTTTGATTCGAATTGTTCAGAACCTTCCTTATTAGAGTTTCTTTGATCAGCCCCTAAGCATTGTTCTCTTTGATAATTCTGAATTCCAATTCAAAATGCTCAAAACTTTCCTCATCAGAACTTCTTCGATCAGCCCCTATTTGCCTTGGTAGCTTGATTTGAAACTTTTCAACCAACCCAATCGAAAACTCTTTTCTTGCCAATCTAAGCTTCTTTTTTCATGAATGTGATTGTGCAGGAGGCTTGGGCCTGACAACATGTAAGACCTTGGCCAACAAGCATCTTGAACCAATACTCATCAAAAGGCAAAAAAAATCTTGTTTCCCACAATTATGTATCCTTCGAATGGACCACATGTATGTCCTTCGAAGGCACCATTTGTGTGTCCTTCGAATGGACCTTATTAGGTGTCAAAATATGGAAAACTGTGTGGTGAATATTTTAGAGGTGGAATCGAAGCAAGCCGCTTCAAAGGGAGCCATTGCCCAATCGAAGCTAGCACAGAGGAAGCCAATGCCTTGTGGATGCTAGCATGAGGGAGGCTATTTCTCTGTGGATCAAAGAAAGCACAAAAGAGGCCATTTCCTAGTGAATCGAATCAGGCACGAAGGATGTATTTGCCTTGTACACTGAAGGCACACACAAAGGAAGCCATTTCCTTGTGGCTCGAAGCACACATGAAAGAAGCTTTTGCCTTGTGAATAGAAGGCAAGCATGAAGAGGCCTTTTGACTTGTGAGTCAAAGACAAGCATGAAGAGTCCTTTGCCTTATGGATCAAAGTCAAGTATGTAGGGGCTACTGCTGGAATGAAGCTTGTGGACCAAATCTTGCTCGAAGGATCTTTAGATGTCCAATCGAAGCTTTCCTGCAGGGGACTACTACTTTGTGAATCAAAGCAGGCATGTAGGAAGTTCTTGCCTTGTGAATCGAAGGCATGTAGGAAGTCCTTTGTCTAGTGAATTGAAGGCAAGCATGAAGAATCCTTTGCCTTGTGAATCAAAACCAAACTGCAGGAGGCCACTACTCAATCAAAGTAAGCGTATAGGAGGTTACTGCTTGTGAATTGAAGCAAACATGTAGGGGGCTACTGCTGGTGAATCGAATCAACCCTGTAGGGGGCCATATGCCCAAATGAAACCTGTGGACCAAAGCTTGCTCGAAGGGGACCCAACGCTCAATCGAAGCTGGTGGACCAAAGCTTGATCGAAGAATTTCAGATGCCCAATCGAAGACTTTGAAGTCAAGGCTAACTTGAAGGATTTCAGATGCCCAATCGAAGACTTTAAAATCAAGGCTACTTGCTCCTCTTTGACTTGATGCCTGAAAGCCAAAAATCCAATTGTATTTGTGTGAACTTGGACTTTTGAAAGTCCTTGTGAGAAAAATGTATTGAGAAAAAGGGAGGGCAAATTTTGGGGTACAACAACTGCTCCTGTTCAATCCTCTTAAACCTGAAGATTTAAATTGACTTGTTTTCCTTTCGCGATCTGAAGGTGGAAGATGATTGAACACTAGAGTGCCCAAAAATTTGCACTCGCATGATGTGATGGTTGAATGTGTAGGTGTTGTACCCCAAAATTTTCCCTCTCATATATCAATATTTTTCTCACAAGGTTTCCTTGACTCAAGAATGGATTAGGGTTTGGTCAGCTCAAGACATCTCATCTTGCACTGATGACCCAAAATTAGGGTTTGAGTTTGCACAAGGATTTTTGGACTATCATTGCTTCACATGACTTTCAAACATCATTATGGATCCCTAAGATCACTCATGACAAGTTTCAAGCCTTGAACCACATTTTTTATCAGTCAATTGGACAATTGACCTAAAAATCAGCTGTGTTGGGGAAAAAGTCAACCATGGCCAATTTACAGTCAAACTTCATAATTTTTGATCCACATCAACATTTTAAACTCACATGTATAATTTGGTCAAGTTTGGATCACAATTCCTCAAGAAATTTGACCAAATCATCAAAAGGGCAAAATGGTCAAAATTAGGGTTTTGACTGAGGAATGGCAATTTCTGATTTTTAGCCTAGCAAATGACCAATTGAGTTCAAGAATGATTTCAAGGATTCAATTACATCATCTTGACTTAATTACATGGCTCAAAACATCTCAATTACATTGGATTTACAGATGAATTTTACAGTCAATTGATCAAAAGTCAACTGTACACTGAAAAGTCAAACTTTAACTTTTTGGTCAAAATCAAGCACCAAGGGTCATAATCCATCAAAAAATTTCCAAATATGAAACTTGTTTATCAAGAAAACCAAATTTGAAAATTAGAGTTTGAATTTGAAAATTTTCATAACTTAGAAATTTTCTAAGTATAGAAAATTTTCTTATTTTTTCTCAACTTTACACCACTTTTTCACCATGATGCATAATGATTCAAGGAAAGTTCCCAACATGAAAGTTGTAGACCTCCATGAAATATACAACTTTTTTTCACAAACCTTTCCCTAAAGATGCTTGGATCTCAAGATATAAATTTGTGAATACATGGTCATGAACTTGTTAACTTAGTGAAATTTTGCCCTAATTTAGGCAGGTTTTGGACCCAACTTCATGGCAATTTTTCACCTAGTTCCATGAGGTATCTCAAAATGCATTTCAAAGATGAATTATAGATCACATTTCAAGATTTCCAAAATGTCCAAGAACTCCTCAAGATCATCTTTAAGTAGGGAGAATCGAAGAGAGGAAGTTGGCATTTTCTCACTTTTTGTTCAAGCCATTTCATAAAGAACCAAGTTGCAAATCAATGCTATGCTAGCTAGTTCATGCTGTACAGGTCCTAAACTTGTCCCACACTCCTTAATTAAATTATTACTCAGTTGACAAAGCTTTGATCTATGCTTTTGAACCTTTATCCAACTTGTAATTCCATTTATGGCAAAAAGGTTCCATTGCCATTTTGAAAAAGGGCAACTTTTGCAAACTTTGTAATCTTGAGCATTGGACCTGTCCCCTTGGTGCATACAAATCTCACAGGTCTCAAGCAAGTTGTACAAACTCATACCAACCCTAAGCAAGCTGGTACAAGCATGTGAAGCTTGGGTCTTATCACTTTGCTTCAAGTACAAGAAAGTTGGCAAAAAGGCTAGCATTTGCAGATCTGTTGGGAAGCTGACCTAAGACTTTTTCCATACTAATACACAAACATTATGCAACACATAACACGCTTGGCAAGGACCTAAAATACTCTCAACAAGCAAAATACCAAAAACCTGTTCAAACCTACAGGTTCTACACAAGCACATTCATCTTCCATTTGGCTCGTGCGTTTTGTGTTTAGATCATTCAAACACCTCACATACTTGATATCAAGCCCATCCAAATCATCATCCTTGTTCTGTAATCACTTTTCCACCATCTGCCATTGTTGAGTTCAAAGCTTGCAGATTGACTTGGCCAAGGAGTTCCAGCTATTTTCAGAGCAAGGCAAGGTTTGGAATAGATTCAGGGAAGCTCAAGGAAGCTCAAGCAAGCATCAGACCTCCATTAAAGTCACTCGATTTTCATACACGATTCCAGCTGAAGGAGGTAAATTTTCAAACTCTATCTCCTTGTACAGGCAACCTTAGGCCACAATCTGTGAATAAAAAATGTAGTCCTCATCATAACGAAGTTGTACATATCATTATCTTGCATTGATTTTACTTGTGCTAAGAGAATTTGAAACTTGAAATTTCTGGAAATATTAGGTCAAGATTTAGGGCTATTTAAATTCTCCTTGGTCTTTGATAATTAGTTTACATAACTTATATGGTTAGAATCATGAGTTCAAATACTATATTTTTCATGTTATGCATTTTCATTTTTATGGAAGTATGAGGAAGTTACAGGGTGTCTGGCCAAAGCTTGAGGATGAAGATAAAACAAGGCATAGGGCGCGTTTTGGAATATGATATTTTTGTTTCACTAATGATAATGGAAGTATAGCCCCCCCAGTGGCGAAGCAGCGCGCTGGTGAGACCCATGTCCTGGGTTCGAACCTGCGCGCTACTTTTTGTATTTTTCACAATTTTCTTTTCCATTTTTGACATTTTTTTTGCAAGTTGGGCTGAGTCTTTGGGCTTGGCATTTTTTTGCTAGCATATTACCATCAGCTTTGCTACAACACCCCCTGCCAACTTATTTTATATTTTATTTTCTTTATTTGTTTTACTTTCATATTTAATATTTTAATTATTTTCTTTAATGATTAAAAATCCTGAAAAAATAATTTAATCATATTGCATTTTTTATTTTATTTTTATTTTATTTTGCACATAAAATATATTTTATTTTAATAGGATATAATTTATTTTCTTAATAAACTTGTAAAAATGATTAAATATATTTAGTTTAATTTATTTTACATTTCATACTTATAAATACTTATTTTTTGAACACATGAAATTTTATATTTTATTACAATATTACTTATTATTTTTATACAAGAAAATGCACAAAAAAATAATAATATAGAAACTTTATTTTCTCTTAAATAATAATTAGGGTTAAACCCCTTTTAGAAAAATCAATTCCTTTTTTTTATTTTTAGGTTTAGATTAAATTTTCTTTTACATGAAAATAAGACATCAAAAAATCTTTTTACACGTACATTGCATTGCATTACATTTTAAATATTGTTTGGTATTTATCTTAAATTCGTGCAAATTTGATTTGGTTGTAATAATTTATTTGGGTTTATATTCTTGCAAATCCCCATTCAAATTTGTATCCCCCCTCCCCTAAATTGTTGTAATAGATAAGAAATATTTACATTACGCAATTTATCGCTTTCATATGCCATGATTAGTAATTAGGGTTTGTATGACAAGAACAAAAACAAAGCAAATAGAACACCCTAAATACAAGACAAAAATCAAAGCATGAAAATGACACACTTGCACACAAGCACCCTTAGGGTTTTCCCCACTTGGTTGCCTAAAATAAAATGGCCATGTTACGCATGCGAAGTATCTTGGTAAAACAAAACAAATATAAGATCATAGTCCCTAGATGACGCTATTCAAAAGTTGCCTTACAAAATGATCTTGGTCCCTCAAAAATGCTAAGATACTTTGCAACATTGCTAATCATGTCTATACGATGACCCACGCCCGTCCCATTTACATCCAAAGATAGGTTTGCTTACCAAATCAATGGTAAGACAACAATGTCAAAGGAATAGAAAATACATAAGAAAGACATTTGAGTAGGTAGATAGCTTCTAATTACTTACTCCCTTTTAAACAACAATCCTTTCTATTTTCAAAACAAACACACATACATTTCAAAACATATTACAAACATTGAAAACATTTTCAAAAGACAAACATCTTTGTATACATTCTTACGAACGATAATCATTACAAAGATTTCCTAAACGAGTGGCCTCTTTTACAAAATACTTTCAAAACCACACCAAACACAATTTCAAACAAACCAAAAGCAAGTGATCTAAAGCAAGTAACTAAGAGCCCATGGAAAACCATGGATGAAAAGGGTTCTAATACCTTCCCTTTTCATAATCTACCCCCCGAACTCAAGAAACAATCTCAAAGGTCTTTCCTGTGCTTTTTCACCTTTCCTTTTGGATAATAGAAAAGTCGGTGGCGACTCTTGCTAACCTAAACATTTGCAATAAAATGCAAAACCTCAAGTCAGTTCTCCCACCGCATCACAGTAGGGAATAGGCTTAAAGATTCCATTTGGAGAAGATGACTGAGAGTTTTCAGAGATGGGCTTAAAGATGCTATCCAAAGTAGATGCTGACTTCATAAGAGGTCTCTTTGTGGGGAATTCCTGTTCCTGCTGTCTGAGGAGGAGTCCACTGGGGAATGATGATTTCTGTTGTTCTCATTCTTGAGGAAAACTCTGTGGGGAATAGAGTCTAGGAACTTCAATTGTCCATGGATCTACTGAGGAGTTATCTCTGGACTGGAGAGATGGAAGTTTTCTATTTTCTGGTTGAATTCTAGGATTTACAGTAACTTGCTAGGGAGGATGAATTTAACTGTTATCTGGAAATGTATTAGAAGGAGCCTGTGTAGGGCTGCTTCAGGATGAGTCCGTGTTAGACTGCATCTGGAAACTGCAAGAAGGAATTCGTGTAGGATTTCTTCAGGATGGGTCTGTGTTAGACTTCATCTGGAGATTGAGAAGGAATCTGTGTAAGATTGCTTCAGGATGAGTCCTTGTTAGACTGCATCTGGAGATTAGGAGAAGAAACCCGTGTAAGATTGCTTCAAGATGAGCCCGTGTTAGACTGCATCTGGAGATTAGGAGAAGAAACACGTGTAAGATTGCTTCAGGATGATCATGTAGATAGTCGCCCCGTCTGGTTTCAGGAATTGATCTACAATCAGCTATTCTTGAATAGTTGTTCTGTCTTGTTTCAGGTATTAATTTGGAACTTGCTTTTGTTGGTCGTTGAGATAGTTGTCCTGGATGGTTTCAGGTATTAATCTCTGACCTTAGAAATAAAGATAGTTTTCCATCTAGTTTCAAGTATTAATCTTTAATCTTCTCATGTAAATAATTTTCCTGTCTGGTTTCAGGTATTAATCTACAATCAATCGTCCATAAATAGTTGTCCTGGCTAGTTTCAGGTATCAATCTGGAACTTGTTTTTGTCGGCCATTAAGATAGTTGTCCTGGATGGTTTCAGGTATTAATCTCTGACCTTAGAAAGAAAGATAGTTTTCCCGTCTGGTTTCAGGTATTAATCTTCAATCTGCTCACGTAGATAGTTTTCCTGTATGGTTCCAGGTATTAATCTACAATCAGTCATCCACAGATAGTTGTCCTGGCTTGTTACAAGTATTAATTTGGAACTTGGTAACCTTGGTCACATAGATAGTTTCCCCGTATTGTTTCGGGCATTAATCAGTAGCCTGCTATATTTGTTGGTAAACTCGTCTTGCTCCGAGAGTTTATACCGCTTGATCGTGTAGATAGTTTCCCCGTCTGGTTTTGGGCATTAATCTTTGACTTGCTGTATAAGTTGATAGTAATTATCTGTTGATTGATCTTTCCTAAAAAGGTAAAGAGTTAATTGTATGCAATGTCATGAGGTATGAAATGCATTGCATAATGATGTTCTCAAAATAAATGTGATTGTGCTATATGCATTCGTGCTGCATATGCTATGATGCTTGTAAAATGATGTATGAATGAAATGTATGAATGAAATGTATGAATGTGCCAGTTGTTCTATTGCAGTGTTGCAGAACTAGGGAAAATAAATCCCCGATTGTTGTTGGGGATGAAGAATGTAGGTCTTCAAATATGTTGAAGTTAAATGCTGGGAGATAGATTTCTGTTGTTATAGAAATAAAATTTATTAGGGAAGGAAAACTCTGTGCATTATTTGGGGATTTTTTGAAATCTTGCTGGGGAATCCTGAGAAGCTTGGCGACTTCACCGGCGAATTTTCTTTCGGAGCGGTAATTGGAGATTTTTTCTCTGTCGGGGATATAAGAACACCTGACCTCATTATGCTGTATGCTGAGAATATGGTAGTGATCTTATAATAGGATGCCCCTGCCTCTGTACCTGCTGAAGAAAGTTTCTGTGGGGATTTTGTGGATGGCCTTTAGACATTGTCTCGTTTCTTAAAGCCATTGTCTTTCTGTTTTTTGATGCGTATATTTGTAAACAGTAATCACATTCAAATGCATATGTTCAAAAATAATCAATGGACGCTTTCGTAAACAAACCAGAAAAACAAAAACAAATAGTTTTGCACTTTCAAAGGAATAACTTTGTATTAATTTAAAGAAATTTTGTACAAGAAGACGAACATTCTAGTAAGAGAATGTCTTTGTAAGAATGAAACTAATACAAAATAGTGTACAAAGAAAAAACAGCTATGTGAAATAATCTTATTGGGTTCCCATTCTGCTATTTCCTTTATGTCTTTGAGCGTCTCATCTCTTCGCTGTTTGTCTGAAGTTGATTGGATTGATTAGTACCATTTGAGCTTGATAGCTGATACTGAAAATTAGCTATAAAGTGATCTAACGTGACATAGTTATACGCTTTAAATCCTTAACTTTTCCTTGACCGCCCTTTCAGGTTTTCAGTCCACCGGGATACCCTTTTTTGCCCAAGCCGCCTTTTCAGGTTTTTGACTTGCCGGGTGTAACACGGTGGGAGAACTGACTTGGGTGTTTTACGTTTTATCACAATTATTGCGGATAGCAAGAGTCGCCACTGACTTTTCTTTTATCCAATAAGGAAAGGTTGAAAAGAACAGGAAAGACCTTTCGAGATTATTTCTTGAGTTCGCGGGGTAGGTTATGAAAAGGGAAGGTGTTAGCACCCCTTTCATCCGTAGTTATCTACGGGCTCTAAGTTGCTTACTAGATCACTTGCTTTTTGTTTGAAAGTGTTTTTGTGATGTGGTTTTTGAAAGTATTTTGAAAAGGAATGTCTTTGTAATTGTCCTCGTCTCTATAAGAACGCGTACAAAGTATTTTGTCTTTTGAAAAATGTTTCAAAGTGAAATTATGGGTGTATAAAATGTTTTTGTTGTGAGAAAGCGAGCAACTAGGAGCAACTTACCTACTCAAAATCCCTTAAATGTTCTTTTCCTCCTCCTTTAGATGTTGTTTTCTCACCATTGTTTTGGTAAGAAACCCCATCGTCGGATGTGAAGGGACGAATGCGGGATGTTTTGTATAGTCATTGAAGGCAACTTATAGGACGTTTTAGCAATGTCGTTAAGGGATAGATCGTTTACCGAAGGTAACATTGAGGGTCATCGAGGGACTACGATATTTTATCGAGGGTCTTTGCTAAAATGCCCATATTCGAGGGACATGGCTATTTTCCGAAAGGAAACAAAGCGGGATTACCCTAAGGGTGCAAGTGTGAACGGTGTGTTTGATTTGCATTCATTTAGTCTTGATTAGGGTTATCTATTTGTTTATTTTATGTCTTTCTATACAAACCCTAATTACTAGCATTTATATTTGAAATCGATAAATTGCAGAAATGTAAAGTCCTACACTATTACATCATTTAGGGATGGGGGTATAAATTTACAAATGGGGGGTTGCAAGAATTTTAAATCCTAATTATCTATTACAACCATATTGAATTGTACAATACAAGAAAAGGAAAGGATTTGTTTTGAAAATGATTTTTTGTCTTGATAAATTAAAAGAAAAATAATTATTTAATAAAAGAAAATATTTTGATGCCTTTTTATATTAATAGAAATAGTACTAATGCTAAAAATAAAAATAAGAGAGAAAGGGGTAAAATAATGAGAAATAGGATCAGCACGTTGCTGAAAGAAAAATAAAGGGGACCAAAAGTTCTGATGCCAGGCGCACTGTGGTTCAGAAAGAAAAGTCAGAAGAAATCATAAGTTCTAGGTTGATGCACGCTGGAGTCCTGAAAGAAGCGTTAGAGGAAAAAACATAAGTTATGGGTTGCTGCATGCTGAAATTATGAGTGTCAGAACAGTGAGAAAGTCCTAGAAGTTCTGTGTGTGTTAAAACAGTGAGAAAAATCAAAAGTTCTAATACTGTGCCATAACAGTGTAAAAACCTAGGAATTCTAGTATGTTAAAACAGTGAGGAGAACTCAGAAGTTTTGTGTTGTGCTAAAACAATGGGAAAGAAAAACCCAGAAGTTTTGTGTTACACTTCACCTCCTTCCTTACATCAGTCAGAACATATGCAACTTATTCAGTTCTTAATAACAACAAATCAGAAAGATAAAAGCACAATAGTTTATAGAAGTTCTAATCCTAATTCTGAGCCTAGCTTTATTCAAGAAGTTCTGATCCACAGTTTTTTACTTATGCAATGATATGGACAACACCGCCACTATGATATTTACATATTTAATGATGTTCTGAATGAAAAATTCAAAGTCAAAAAGACTTACCTTGAATCTGAAGCGTGTGTTTGGGACTTGAGCTGTTGTCTTCAGATGTTCTGGGGTTAGCATGGAACGAAACAAAATGTTATGTTCTCTGATTCAAAGGGAAGAACAAAGGTTTGGTTTTGTTTGGGAATTATGGGTTTACAAACGTTTGACTATTTTCTTTTCTCTCTTTCCAAAATCCGGTCCCTTGAACGTGTGATGGAGCAACTTATTTATAGATGGGTTTGATGTGGTTTTTTGGGGGAAAACAAATGGGATTTTAAACCTTTTTGGCATATTGTTCCATTGCTTTTTAAACACAAATTTTGTATGCTAATTTGGTGCAATTATAGGGTTTGAGAAAAACACAGGCGTGGTCTGGAACAACAACACTTTGGAGTGTTGTGGCAGCTGGTGGCAGGACTGTGCTATAGCAGTGCAGAAGATTGCTCAAACGAATTTTTGGGATTTGGTGATGTTCTGATCGCAGAAGACTAGAGTGAGGTTCGAAGGGTGAGGCTCTGATCGAAGCATATAACATAGTCTCCATATGCTGAAGAGTCATGTTCTGATTGAAGAATCATGTTCTGAACCAAGTTTGCAAATTCTGACTGTACTCGCGTAGAGGCTGGCCCAGAAGTTCTGAAGTATCATATTCTCTTAACACTTAAAAAATTTTCTAAATGTTTAGAAATTTGATTTTTCAAAGAAATTTTTGACTTCTGATTATTGATGAACCAATTTCATATCCTGAAGAAATATAATTGTTGAAACTTGGTTTTTGATCAAAAAGTCAAAGTTTGACTTTTCAGTGTGCTTCTGACCATTTTGCCCTTGTGAATGACTTTCTTGGAAAATTGTAATATGAGACTTGAAACTTGCCAGAAGCAGACCTGAGGGTCCAGGATAATATTTTGAGAAATGAGAAGGCAAATTTTGGGGTACAACAGCTGCCCCTATTCAATCTTCTTAAACCTGAGAAGTTAGATTGGTGAATATGCCATTCGTGACTTGAAGGTGGAAGATGATTTAACACTAGAGTGCCCAGAAATTTGCACTCTGATGATTTTGAAGTTGAGGTGTAAGGAATGGGCTTAAAGATTCCATTTGGAGAAATGCTGGAGAGTTGGAGGAGATGGGCTTATAGATGCCATCCAAAGGTGATTGTTGACATAAATTAGGATGAGTCTAAGTTTGACTTCAACTGGGACAAGAATCAGAGTAAACCTTTGGAGCGATTTATCTGAACTAGAGAAGATGTCTAATGGGGAAAGAATTAGGATAAATTGTTGAGAGATTTAAACTGAACCAACAAGGTTCTGGAAAAGAATCAGAAAAAATCTTGGAGCAATTTATCTGAACCAGAGAAGATGTCTGCGAGAGAGAATCAGGATAAACCGTTGAGAGATTTAAATTGAATCAACAGAGGTCTTGGATATTCTTTAACTGGAAAGAATCAGAATAAATCTTGGAGCGACTTATCTGAACCAGAGAAAGAAGTCTACGGGAAAGAATCAGGATAAATTGTTGAGAGATTTAAACTGAACTAGCAGGGGTCTGGAAAAGAATCAGAATAAATATTGGAGCGACTTATCTGAACCAGAGAAGATGTCTACTGGGGAATGAATCAAGATAAACCGTTGAGAGATTTAAACTGAACCAGCAGGGGTCTGGAGAAGAATCAGAACAAATCTTGGAGCGACTTATCTGAACCATAGAAAGTGTCTATTGGGGAAAGAATCAAGATAAACTGTTGGGAGATTTAAACTGAACCAGCAGGGGTCTGGAAAAGAATCAGAATAAATCTTGGAGTGACTTATCTGAACCAGAAAAAGTGTCTGCAGGAAAGAATCAAGATAAACCGTTGAGAGATTTAAACTAAACCAACATAGGTCTTGGATATTCTTTAACTGGAGAGAATCAGAATAGATCTTGGAGCGACTTATCTGAACCAGAGAAAGATGTCTGCGGGAAAGAATCAGGATAAACCGTTGAGAGATTTAAACTGAACCCGCAGGGGTTTTAAGGGAGTATTTGTTATGTAGATAGTCAATTTAGTCATGTTTTGAGAATTGATCTACCATTAATTTGGTTACAGATGATTGCCTTGACTTGTTGAAAATCTATTGATGATAATTTTCTGTTGATTGATCTTTCCTAAAAAGGTGAAGAGTTACTTATATGCAATGCCATGATGTATGAAATCTATGGCATAATGATGTTTCTCAAAGTAAATGAGATTGCGCTATATGCACTTATGTTGTCGATGCTATGATGTATGAAGGCAATGTATGAACATATTAATTGTTCTGCTGCAGTGTTGTTGGATTAGGGAAAATAAATCTATGACTGCTGTTGGGAATGAGGGGTGTAAGTCTTCATGCTTTGTTGAAGTTGAAGCATTGATGGATGGGTTTCCAAAATCAGAGAAGTTGGGCGACTTTTCCTGTGGGCTTTGTGAAATCCTGCTGGGAAATCCTGAGAAGTTGGGCGACTTTTGCTGGGGAATCTTTGAGGTGGTAACTGGAAGTTTTGCTCCGTCGGGGATATGAAGGCAAAAGATACCACTAAGATGCATGCTGGAGATATGACAACGACCTTGTAGTAGGATGTTCTTGCTTCTTCTCTGTTTAGAGACAATATCTGCGAGGATTTTATGGAATGGCCCATAGACATTGTGTTGTTTCTTAAAGCCATTAGTAATTGTCTTTCTGTTTGGTTTTCCTTTTTTATGCGTTCGTTTGTAAACAGTAATTACGTTCAAATGCACATGTTCAAAAATAATCACTGGACGTTTTTGAAAACAAAACAGGAAAGTAAAAGAAAAACAGATAGTTTTGCACTCTTAAAGGAATATCTTTGTATTAACTTGAATAGGTATTTTTGTACAAAGAGACGAACATCCTAGTAAGAGAATTTCGTCGTAAGAATGAAAACTAATACAAAATAAAGATAGCTATGTGAAATAACCCCGTGGGATTCCCACTCTACTATAGCCTTCATGTCTCTGAGAGTCTCATCTACTTGCTGCTTTGTCCGAAGCTGATTGGATTGATTAGAACCGTTTGAGTTTGACGATTTGATGTTGAGGATAGTCATACACTTTAAATCCCTAACTTTTTCCTGGACCTCCCTTTCAGGTTTTCAGTCCACCGGGATACCCTTTTTTGCCCAAACCGCCTTTTCATGTTTACAGCTTGCCGGGTGTATGTTTTTTTTTGTTTTTTATCCCTAATTTTTGCCCGAACCCTTTTGGTTCGCGGGGATGCCCTAATTTTTTCCTAGGCCATTCGACCTAGCGGGTTTTTGTTCAAGTGTAGTATCTTTTAACTATGTTCTCATTTTTAGGGTGCGGAAGTTCGTCACCGTCCATAGTGGTTAAGATCATTTCCCCACCAGAAAATAGGTTTTTTTTATCACAAACGGTCCTTCGTATGTAGGAGTCCATTTCCCCCCTGGGATCACCTTGTGGCAGTATGATACGTTTGATTACCAAGTCACCAACCCGATATACCTGATGTCTGACTTTCTTGTTAAAAGATTTAATCATATGCTTTTGGCGCATCTGGCCATGGCAGACAGTCGTAAGCCTCTTCTCGTCAATCATGTTTAGCTGGTCAAGTCGAGTTTGAATCCATTCATCTTCACTCAGCCCCACATCCTTTATGATCCTCAGAGAGGGTATTTGGACTTCAACTGGCAGGACAACTTCCATGCCGTATACTAAGGAGAAAGGAGTTGCCATTGTTGATGTGCGCGCCATGGTGCGGTAACCATGGAGAGAAAATGGTAACATATCATGCCAGTCCTTGTAGGTCACTGTCATTTTTTGTATGATCCTCTTGATGTTCTTATTAGCGGCTTCTACAGTGCCATTCATGTTCGGCCGATAAGGAGAAGAGTTATGATGCTGGATCTTGAATTACGCGCATAGTGCGGTGATTATAGTATTATTGAGATTGGTACCATTATCTGTAATGATTCTATCTGGAATACCATACCGATAGATAAGATTCTGTTTGATGAATCGGGCCACAACATTCTTGGTAACAGAAGCAAATGAAGCTGCTTCAACCCACTTAGTGAAGTAATCAATAGCAACCAAGATGAAGCGGTGTCCATTAGAAGTTGTAGGTTTGATCTCTCCAATCATGTCAATGCCCCACATTACGAAGGGCCAAGGAGCAGTCAGGACGTTTAGAGGAACTGGAGGCACATGTACTTTGTCAGCATAGATATGACACTTGTAACAGGTTCGTGAATGCTGATGACAATCTGCTTCCATGGTGGACCAATAGTATCCTGCCCGTAGGATCTTTTTGGCCATCGTGTGTCCACTAGAATGGGTGCCAAAGGTACCTTCGTGTAAATCAGCCATGATCTTGTCTGCCTCGCTCTTGTCTATGCATCGAAGCAAAGTAGAGTCGTGATTGCGCTTATAGAGAACTATGTTACCGAGGAAGAACGTATCATAGAATATTCTTAGGAACTTCTTGTCTTTGAATGAAGCTCCCTCCAGATACTCTTGGGTCTCAAAATATCTCTTAATTTCATGGAACCAAGGCTTGGCCACTACTTCTCCAGTATTAATCTCGTGACAGTAAGTTGGTTCGTCCATTCTCTCAATGGTGATCTGAGGAGCCTCATTATCCCACCTGATTTTGAACATGGATGACATAGTGGCTAACGCGTTTGCTAGTTAATTTTCCTCTCGTGGAAAATGCTCAAAGGTAATTTCCTCAAAATATGGGATCAGTGTCAACACATGTTCTTTGTAAGGGATGAGATTAGGATGCTTCGTGTCCCGTTCTCCTTTGATCTGACTGATGACTAAGGCTGAATCTCCAAATACACTTAAGGACTTGATTCCCAAATCTATGGTAGCTTTGAGACCCATAATACACGCTTTATGTTCTTCCATATTATTGGTACAACTAAAACATAATCTAGCAGTGACGGGAGTATGGCAACCTTCAGGGGATATTATTAAAGTGCCTATGTCGTTGCCGAGTGCATTGGAATCTCTATCAAAAACCATTGTCCATCGGGATCCTTGTTCATGTCTGTCATATGGTCTAAGTTCTTCATAATTGTTTACCAACATGATGTCTTCGTCTGGCAATTCGAATTTCATGGACTGATAGTCATCCACATCCTGATGAGCAAGGTGATTGACTAGCACACTTCCCTTTATTGCTTTCTGGGTAGTGTATTAAATGTTGTATTCAGTCAGGATCATCTGCCATCTTACTATTCTTCCCGAGAGGGCGCGTTTATCGAATATGTATTTAATTGGATCCATCTTGGATATCAATAAGGTAGTATGGGTCAACATATAGTGTCTTAGCCGGCGAGCATCCCATGCCAGTGTGCAACAAGTTTTCTTGAGCAGTGAATATCTGGTTTCACAGTCGGTAAACTTTTTTCTCAGGTAGTATATTGCATGCTCTTTTCGGCCAGACTCGTCATGTTGCCCCAACACACACCCCATTGAATTTTCCAAGATAGTTAGATACATGATCAAAGGTCTCCCCTCGACTGGCGGCATAAAAACGAGAGGTTCTTGAAGGTATTCTTTGATCATGTAGAAGGCAGCCTGGAAGTCGTCGTTCCATTCCAACACTTTATCTTTCTTCAGTAATTTGAAGATTGTTTCACAAGTAGCAGTTAGATGGGAAATGAACCGGACGATGTAGTTTATCCGTCCTAAGAATACCCTAATTTCCTTTCAGTGTGAGGAGCAGGCATTTCTTGTATTGTTTTTACCTTTGCAGGGTCCACTTTGATACCTTTGCCACTGATAATGAAGCCTAAGAGCTTGCCGGACCTCACTCCAAAAGTGAATTTATTCGGGGTCAGCCTTAGTTTGTATCTCTTCAGTCTTTCAAACAGTTTATGTAAATGGTCCAGGTGTTCCTCTTTAGTCTGAGATCTGGATATCATGTCATGCATGTATACCTCTATCTCATGATGGATCATGTCGTGAAACAGAGCTACCATGGCACACTGATAGGTTGCCCCAGCGTTCTTCAACCTGAATGGCATAACTTTGTAACAGAACGTGCCCCACTATGTGACAAAGGTTGTTTTCTCCATGTCCTCAGGGGCCATTTTGATCTGGTTTATCCAGATAAACCATCCATGAAGGAAAATACTTTATGTTCTGCGATGTTGTCAACCAGAATATCGATGTGGGGAAGAGGGAAGTCATCCTTAGGGCTTGCCCTATTCAATTCTATATAGTCCATACACATACATACTTTTCCGTCCTTTTTAGGTACTGGAACAACATTGGTGACCCATTATGGATAGGAGGTGACACCTAAGAATCCGACCTTGAACTTCTTCATGACTTCAATATTGATTTTCTCTGACATTTCTGGCCGCATGCGACGAACTTTCTGTTTTACCGGAGGGCAATCTTCTTTTGTCGGCAGACGATGGACCACGATATCAGTGTCGAGTCCTGGCATGTCTTCGTATGACCAGGAAAAGACCTCAACATAGTCATGTAGTAACTGAGTTAAGCGCTTATTGACACTAGGCTCTAGGTTGGCACCTACTTTGACTTCTTTCTTGTCCTCTTCAGTACCTAAGTTAACTGTTTCCACTGGCTCTTCGTGGGGCTGTATGGTCTTTTCTTCCAGTTGTAATAACCTGGCTAGTTCCCCTGGTACCTCACAATCTTCCTCACCTTCGTCTTCGGCTTGGTAGATCATATTTTCAAAGTCACAATAGGCCATAGCATAATCGTTACCCATGGGATCCTGAGTGGATGTGGATCTGCATTTCGATACGTGAGTGTGTGTAAGAGCATAACAATCTTTGAAAATAAAAAATAAAAACAAAGAGCGTAAAATTCTGCATGCAAAAATGTCCATGATTTATTGATGACATATGAAGATGAAGTAACAACCCTCACAAATGGACCATTATGCCTCAGGTAAGACACGAGGTTTTAAAGTCTAAATTGTTTAATTATTACAAGTCTGACAAAAAAATTAAAAGATAATTACTCTTGAATAAAAGTAATAGGGACAAATTCTTTAGCCTCCCAGTTATTGAGTCCTCCACTGACGGTTGGGAAAATCCACTCGTCCATATCACAGCTGCCGTCACTGTCTTCCACTGTGTTGATTCCATGATTGCTGATACGTAAAGGTGGCCCCCCAGTGCGAGTTCGTCGAACAGCTCTTTGGGCCTCCGAAGTAAAACCCAAACCAAATTTGTTGGACTTGTATGGAATATCCAGAAGTTGACCCCAGATGGTGCATCCACCTTCCTCAACCACTACTCTAGCATCCTTCAAAGAGGCCATTTTCAATGGCGGTCTAGTAACCTTTGGATTCTTGGTAGTAGTCTTGGCTACCGCAACTGTTTGTGGGACTTCCTCAAATTTCTGACATGTAGTTTCGATGAACTCACCATCCATCTCCATGTATCTAAAAGAATTCAGATGGCTAACCATGTACTCCTCCTCCCCGTGGACAGTGATGATTTTTCCCTTGATTGGGTACTTCAATATCTGATGTAATGTAGAGGTAACGACACCAGCGCCATGAATCCAGGGTCGGCCCAATAGACAGGAATAGGAAGGGAGGATATCCATCACATAGAAAGTTGAATTAAAAGTCTAAGTGCCAACTTTTATAGGGATGTCAACTTCTCCGTGCACTGTCCTCTTAGAACCATCAAAGGCCCTCACTACAATGTCGTTAGGCTTTAAAGTGATTCCCTCGCAGTTTAGCCAATCAAGAGCATTTTTGGACAAGCCATTCAACGATGAGCCCGTATCCACCAGAACATGGGCTAGTGTAGTGCCCTTGCACTCAATGGAAACGTGCAAGGCATCATTGTGTTTCCTTCCATTGGGAGTTAAATCAACTTCAGAAAACCTTAATCTGTTACTAGTAGTTAGAGTGGCCACACAATTCTCAAATTGGTCAATGGAAGTCTCTTGGGGAACGTGGGCGGTTTTTATAAACTTTACCAAGGCTTTGGCATGGGCCTCAGAACACAAAATAAGGCCAACATTTACATTTTCGAGGGGGTTTTCCCCAACTGTTCCACGATGTTGTAGTCACTTTTCTTGATTATTTTTAGTATCTCTTCTATCTCCTTTCTAGAAGCTTCAGGAATATCCTCTGGATGTGCCTTTGTTTGGACAGGCTCAGATAACACCTCCTTGCCCCTTGTCTTGGTCGCAGAGATAACAGTAGGACTGTCAATAGGAGTATCACTGGGAATGCTGGTAGGAGTGGTAGCAGGAATAATTACAGGAGTAGCAATGGTCCTTGGAGAGATCTCAGGTGAGAAGATTCTTCCACTTCTTGTTATCTTACTGGTCCCAACGATATTGACGACGTCAGGATCAGTGTCTTTCGTAACTTTGTCTTTGATAGCCAACAAATTTTTCTTGACGCCATAGTAATAGACGTCAGCCTCATAGTTCCAGGGAACAACTTTATCCAATGAATATGGTATTGGCCTTGGCATGGTGATGATCATGGGAGCATACTTTAGAACAGATGTAATCCTAACGGGTATTTTGGTGGAGACCCTGGGAGGATTGTCGGAAATGGTGATTATTGAGACATCTTCACAAGAATTTCTGATAAGAGGAACTTTTTCAAATAGGATTTCTTTGTTAGCCATCAAACGCTGGACGCCTATCTTCAGTAACAAACAACCATTGGATAGAGACATGCATAAGTGACAACTTTCATCACAACCCAGAAACAGACCGGCTCGCAATAGATTATATTTAATGGAAACAAAACAGTCATCATCAACAACGTTGACACCTTAACCACGTTTAGGCATTGGTTCCGTTATTACATTAGGTGTTTCTGGGGGATCAAACTCAATCTCTTTCGCCTCGATAAGATCTTGTATCGTATTTTTCAAGGCCCATTAATCGTTTGTATCATGCCCCGGGCTTTCAGAATGATAGGCACATCGAACATTCGGTTGTAACAAGGAGAAGTTGTATTGGGGTTCTTGGGAGCTTCCTTTAGGGTCACCAGGATTGGAAATCATAACAGCCCCTACCGTCAGGTGACACTCAGTTTTTTTTATTTCTATGATCATATGCAACACTGAGCTCCTTATTTCTGGTAAAGGGTTTCTTCATCGTGCTTGGGGATACATCTCTTTGAATTTAATCACTTTTTATACCGGCTTCTACCCGTTCACCGGTCATGATTAATTCAGTAAATACAGCCGAGGAGCTTCCGATCAAATGGTTGAAGAATGGACCAGATAGCGTGCCTAAGAACATATCCACCAATTCTCTGTCAAATAGAGTGGGTTGGACCCTTCCTGCGAGATCCCTCCATTTTTGAGCATAGGTTTTGAAACCTTCACCAGAACCCATAGACATGCCATACAATTGTGTTTGAGTTGGGGCTAAGTCAGCATTATACTGGTATTGCTTGTAAAAAGCGGCAGCCAAATCTTCCCAATTACGAATATTGGTCCTTCCAATTGATAGAACCAATCCAATTGCGTCCCTGACAAGCTTTCTTGGAAGAAATGTACCCATAGGTTCCTATCAGCAGTATGGGGTTGAATCTTCCTAACATATGATCTTAAATGCAGCTTTGGACAAGAGACACCAACATACTTAGCGAAAGTGGGGACCTTGAATTTCTATGGGATGACAACCCCTGAGACAAGTCCTAGCTCTTCAAAATCCAATTCGGGTACTCTCTAGAACTATATAGCATTGAGGCGATCCTCCAACTACTTGTATTTATCGTCAGCTGGAGGATACTGCTCTTTAGAGTAATCAACCTCTTCCTCTTCTTCAGACTCTAGCTGGTCATTTACTTCCTTGTTTTTCCCTTCTTGATTGTATCCTTCACCTGACGAGGTTGCAAAATCTAGAGTTCGTCTGGCTAGTCCTTTGAACCTTCTTCCCAGATTTAAAACACCGACTGGTTTCTTCGCTTTCTTGTTCTTCTCTTTAATCAACAAAGTTTTCAAATCCTCTTGTCCTTTTGCTAGGGTCAAGAACATTTGTTGGAATTGAGCGTTCTGCGCTTGGAGGTCCTTTTAATTTTTGTTCAATATCCATCTCACTGAAATAAACAACAGAAAGATAAGGAGACCCGTCGTAAGAAACTTGTTTGTGTTATGATGAATGAAGATGCATATGCAAATGAATTCAAGGAGATTAGAGATTTAAATTTTCTTTAGACAAAAAGGAACACACGTTGCATTAATAAATCCAACTTTGAGTACATCATGTCTCTTTGGGCTTACAATGAAAAAAATAAAATACAATAACTCCTAAGAAAAAAAGGTTGAACGCATCCTCTTTGGTGCGATGTAGGCGTTCAGACTCTGCTCTTCATGAAGCTGCTTGGTGAGTTCCAGAAATTTCTTCTCACTGCGTAGAATTGGGCTTCGAAAGTATCTCGCTCTTACTTTAGCTGAATCCAATCCTTTTGCAAGTCTTCGAGCGAGGTAGGCATGTTGGGGTGAAGGACAGTATATAGGACATCTCCTTCAACAACAGGTTCTATGATAATAGGGAGGATATAAGGGTAAGGCATTGCGAGACTCTGAGCACGAGCTCGTACCCACCTAAGGTAAAGATCAAGGGGAATGGAGTTTTTGTGTCCAAATGTCCTACTATCCACCTTGTTCGCCATCCTCTAAGCTCGTATAAACCTCTGACGGTGGCCTTGATCGTCGCTTTCGTAGTCGAACACCACTCCTTGGATGAGCATATCATGAGGACCATCTCTTCGTGCGTACCCAAACTGTCACAAAGCTAAGCAAGGGTTATAAGTGATACCTCCCCTAATTCCAAGCAGAGGGACATTAGGGAATTCCCCATAACGGTCGATGATGGTAATGTCCTCCAATGATCGAGAACACCAATGGATATCCGAATGTCTGAGTGACATCATCCTATTGGACCATCTCAAGCCTTGCTCATTCTTCACAATGGATCAGGGGAGATGCGAAACAAACCATCTAGCCAATACAGGAGTACAATACATGCAGGTTCCTCTTCTCTTCATGGTGCGAGAGTGGAGATAATGCAAGATATCTCCCAACAAAGTAGGCACTGGATTGTGAGATAAAAAGATTTTCACAGCATTCACATTTATAAGTTGGTCAGGATTTGGAAATAGTACCAACCCATAGATGAGAAGAGCCAAAATTTCTCCAAACGCTTGTAAATCCAGATTATTCCAACAGTCTTGAGCTTTTTCCAATAAGAACTTGGCTAAGAACCCTTTGACACCACTTCTTGTTTCCCAATTAGCCGTGACGTCGGATTGTTCCAAGTGTAAATCTTGGGCAACCTCTTCAGGGCTTGGGTCTCTTTCAATACCGTTGAAAGGTAGTTGATCGAGAATAGGAATTCCCAAGAGTTGAGATAATTCTTCCATAGTTGGTACAAGCTGGTAATTGGGGAAGGTAAAACAATGGTGCAAAGGGTCAAAGAACCGGAAAAGCACCTTCATCATATCTTCATTAAAGCTCGAGGTAACCAAGTTGAGAAGTCGTCCATGTCTTTTGGTGAACGGAGAATTCTCAGGGACCCTTGATGCTAACTCTTTGAGCTGAAAAGGTACTCGTACAGGGTTGACTTGGATTGTGTTCCTGCGAGTGGGAGTCATATCCTATAAAACAGAAAAAAGATGAATCTCAAAATCCTTGAAATGGTTAGTCTAAAATGCTATGGTATGATGTCAGGATGTTATGTACAAGCATATGCACAAGTTAAATCAAACAAGTCCTTAGGTTTAGGCTTGCATGAGGTTTTATAGGTAAGTACCCTCTTGAAGTTTAGTTGGTTCAACCTGTCCTAGAAAGTAACGGGTTCTAGGGAATCTCAATATCACTGATCTTTCTTCATCGGACATTGTTTCAGCGTAAGCCTCTTTATTGGTGACCAAAATATCCCGAAAGTCCGATCTCAATGAGTGTAGTATCGAGTATCAACCAACTTCGGACTGCACCAAAGCCGGCTACCTCACTACTTCCTAATGGCCAAGTTATTCAAGTAAGGTTCTAAAGTCAGTCAGTGCTTCATGACACCACACAGAGGCCCCGTATTCTCCTTGACTACTCAAGGGCTGCCGATACCAACAAATATGTCACACTAACGTAGCTATTGCTTAGACCATGTCGGTATACCCCGTACAGTTTCCACAACTTATTGCTACTTACCTAAAAAGATGCCCCAAATCCGTGTAGAGGATAAAAAAACCCAAAAAATGAACCATAATATAAAGCAAACAAATCAAAAAATGAAAAGCAATTAAAGGTGATCTAGCCCTAAGGTTACACCACTTTTAAGTAAATTCCCCAGCAGAGTCGCCAGTTCTATAACACGGTGGGAGAACTGACTTGGGTGTTTTACGTTTTATTGCAATTATTGCGGATAGCAAGAGTCGCCACTGACTTTTCTTTTATCCAATAAGGAAAGGTTGAAAAGAACAGGAAAGACCTTTCGAGATTTTTTCTTGAGTTTGGGGGGTAGGTTATGAAAAGGGAAGGTGTTAGCACCCCTTTCATCCGTAGTTATCTACGAGCTCTTAGTTGCTTGCTAGATCACTTGCTTTTTGTTTGAAAGTGTGTTTGTGATGTGGTTTTTGAAAGTATTTTGAAAAGGAATTTCATTTTAATGGTTCTCGTCTCTATAAGAATGCGTACAAAGTGTTTTGTCTTTTGAAAAATGTTTCAAAGTGAAATTGTGGGTGTATAAAATGTTTTTTTTTTTGTGAAAAAGCAAGCAACTAGGAGCAACTTACCTACTCAAAAGGTCTTAAATGTTCTTTTCCTCCTCCTTTAGATGTTGTTATCTCACCATTGTTTTGGTAAGAAACCCCATCGTTGGATAAGAAAGAACGGATGCGGGACGTTTTATATAGTCATTGAAGGCAACTTATAAGACGTTTTAGCAATGTCGTTTAAGGACTAGATCATTTACCGAAGGCAACATTGAGGGTCATCGAGGGACTACGATATTTAATCGAGGGTCTTTGCTAAAACGCCCATATTCGAGGGACGTGACTATTTTCTGAAAGGAAACAAAGCAGGATTACCCTAAGGTTGCAAGTGTGAATGATGTGTTTGATTTACATGGCTTTAGTCTTGATTAGGGTTATCTATTTGTTGATTTTATGTCTTTCCATACAAACCCTAATTACTAGCATTTATATTTGAAAGTGATAAACTGCAGAAATGTAAAGTCCTACGCTATTACATCATTTAGGGATGGGGGTACAAATTTACAAATGGGGGGTTGCAAGAATTTTAAATCCTAATTATATATTACAACCCTATTAAATTGTACAATACAAGAAAAGGAAAGGATTTGTTTTGAAAATGAATTTTTGTCTTGATAAATTAAAACAAAAATAATTATTTAATGAAAGAAAATATTTTTGATGCCTTTTTATATTAATAAAAATAGTACTAATGCTAAAAATAAAAATAAGAGATAAAAGGGAAAAATAATGAGAAATATGATCAACACGTTGCTGAAAGCAAAATAAAGGGGACCAGACGTTCTGATGCCAGGCGCGTTGTGGTTCAGAAAGAAAAGTCAGAAGAAATCAGAAGTTCTGGGTTGATGCACGCTGGAGTCTTGAAAGAAGCGTTAGAGGAAAAAATAGAAGTTATAGGTTGCTGCATGCTGAAATTCTGAGTTTCAGAACAATGAGAAAGTCCTAGAAGTTCTGTGTGTGTTAAAACAGTGAAAAAAAATCAAAAGTTCTTATACTGTGCCATAATAGTGTAAAAACCTAGGAATTCTGGTATGTTAACAGTCTGGAGAACTCAGAAGTTTTATGTTGTGCTAAAACAGTGGGAAAGAAAAACCCAGAAGTTCTGCGTTACACTTCACCTCCTTCCTTACATCAGTCAGAACATATGCAACTTATTCAGTTCTTAATAACAACAAATCAGAAAGATAAAAGCACAACAATTTATAGAAGTTCTAATCCTAATTCTGAGCCTAGATTTATTCAAGAAGTTCTGATCCATAGTTTTTTTACTTATGTAATGATATGGACAACACCAGCACTATAATACTTACATATTTAATGATGTTCTGAATGAAAAATTCAAAGTCAGAAAGACTTACCTTGAATCTGAAGCGTGTGTTTGGGACTTGAGCTGCTGCCTTTAGATGTTTTGGGGTTAGCAAGGAACGGAACAGAATGTTATGTTCTTTGATTTAAAGGGAAGAACAAAGGTTTGGTTTTGTTTGGGAAATATGGGTTTACGAATGTTTGACTATTTTCTTTTCTCTCTTTGATAATTCTCTCTTTCCAAAAGCCAGCCCCTTGAACGTGTGATGGAGCAACTTATTTATAGATGGGTTTGCTGTGGTTTTTTTTTTTGGGGGGGGGGGACAAATGGGATTTTAAACCTTTTTGGCATATTGTTCCATTGCTTTTTTAAACACAACTTTTGTATGCTAATTTGGTGCAATTATAGGGTTTGAGAAAAACGCAGGCGTGGACTGGATCATCAACACTTTGGAGTGTTGTGGTAGTTGGTGCTAGGACTGTGCTATAACAGTGCAGCAGACTTCTCAAACGAGTTTTTGGGATTTGGTGATGTTCTGATCGCAGAAGACCAGAGTGAGGTTCGAAGGGCGAGGCTCTGATTGAAGCATAGAACGTAGTCTCCATATGCTGAAGAGTCATGTTCTGATATAAGAATCATATTCTAAACCAAGTTTTCAAATTCTGACTGTACTTGCGTGGAGGCTGGCCCAGAAGTTTTGAAGTATCATATTCTCTTAACACTTAGAAAATTTTCTAAATGTTTAGAAATTTGATTTTTCAAAGCAATTTTTGACTTCTGATTATTGATGAACCAATTTCATATCCCGATGAAATATATTGTTGAAACTTGGTTTTTGATCAAAAAGTCAAAGTTTGACTTTTCAGTGTACTTTTGACCATATTTCCCTTGTGAATGACTTTCTTGGAAAATTGTAATCTGAGACTTGAAACTTTCTAGAAGCAGACCTGAGGGTCCAGGATAATCTTTTGAGAAATGAGAGGGAAAAGTTTAGGGTACAACAACTTCCCCTATTCAATCTTCTTAAACTTGAGAAGTTAGATTGGCGAATCTGGCATCGGGATCCTTTTTTAGGTCTTTCCGGTCCAGGTTCTTCATAATCAGTTACTAACATGATGTTCTCATCCGGGAACTCAAAATTCATGGATTGGTAGTCATCCACAGCCTGATGAGCTAAATGATCAGCTAATACACTTCCCTTGATTGCTTTCTGGGTTGTGTATTGAATATCATATTCGGTCAGGATCATTTGCCATCTTGCTATTCTTTCGGAGAGAGCGGGCTTCTCAAAGATGTATTTGATAGGATCCATTTTATATATCTACAAGGTAGTGTGAGTCAACATATATTGTCTTAGTCAGTGAGCAGGCCATGCCAAAGCGCAACAAGTTTTCTCGAGCAGTGAGTATCTTGTTTGACAATCGGTAAACTTTTTGCTAAGGTAGTATATTGCATGCTATTTTCGACCAGAATCATCATGTTGCCCTAACACACACCCCATTGAGTTCTCTAGTACTGTTAGATACATGATCAGAGGTCTTCCTTTAAACGGTGGCATTAAAATTTGAGGTTTTTGAAGATATTCCTTGATTTTGTCAAAGGTGTTATAGCAATCATCATTCCACTTCATTGCTTGATCTTTCTTCAGTAACTTGAAGATTGGCTCGCAAGTAGCGGTCAGATGGGAAATGAATCTGGCAATGTATTTTAGACGGTCCTAAGAGCTTACCAGATCTTACTCCAAAGGTGCACTTATTCGGGTTCAACCTTAGTTTATATTTCTTCAGCCTTTCAAATAGCTTCTGCAGGTGGTCAAGGTGCTCCTCTTCAGTCTGAGACCTGGCTATCATATCGTCAACGTATACCTCTATCTCGTGATGGATCATAACGTGAAATAAAGCTACCATGGCACACTGATAGGTTACCCCGGTGTTCTTTAACCCAAATGGCATAACTTTGTAACAAAAAATGCCCCACTGTGTGACGAAGGTCATTTGCTCCATATCCTCAGGTGCCATTTTGATCTGATTATACCCAGAGAAACCATCAATGAAGGAGAATACCTTATGTTGTGCGGTGTTGTCAACCAGAACATCAATATGGGGAAGCAGAAAGTCATCCTTGGGGCTTGCCCTATTCAAGTCTCTGTAATCCACACACATACATACTTTACCGTCCTTCTTAGGTACGGGAACTACATTAGGAACCCATTATGGATAAGAAGTAACAACTAAGAAACAAGCATTAAATTGTTTCATGACTTCAGCCTTGATCTTTTATGACATCTCTGGCCGCATACGATGAACCTTCTGTTTCACTGGAGGGCAATCTTCTTTTGTCGGCAGACGATGGACCACAATATCAGTGTCTAGTCCTGGCATGTCCTCGTATGACCAGGAAAAGACCTCAACATAGTCATGTAGCATCTAAATTAACCGCTCTTTGACACTATTCTCCAGATCGACACCTATCTTGACTTCCTTATTATCCTTTTCAGTACCCAAGTTTACTGTCTCAACCGGCTCTTCATGAGGCTGTATTACCCTTTCTTCCTGTTGTAACAGTCTGGCAAGTTCCCTTGGTACTTCACAATCTTCCTCACCTTCATCATAGGCTTGGTAGATCAGATTTTCAAAGTCATAATTGGTAATAGCAGAACCGTTATCAATGGGATCCAGAGTGGATGTGGATCTACAGTTTGATATGCGGGTGTGTGTAAGAGCATAGCTATTTTGATAAAGTAAAAAGTAAAAAAGAAAAACAAAGAGCATAAAATTTGTATGCAAAACATCCAATGATTTATTAATGACATATGAGTATGAAGCAATAACCCTCACAAAATAGACCATTGCACCTCGGATAAGACACAAGGCTTTAAAGTTTCAATTGTTCAAATATTACATATCCCAAAAAAAAGACAATTACTCTTGAATAAAAGTAATAGGAACAAAATCTTTAGCCTCCCAATTGCTGAGTCCGCTGCTGATAGTTGGGAAGATCCATTTGTCCATGTCACAGTTGCTGTCAGCATCCTCTGTAGCGGAAACAACATCAATAGCACTGATTACCGATTCATGCTTGGGCATTTGTGCAGTTATTACGTTGGGGGTGTTGGGAGGATCAAACTCAATCTTCTTCGCCTCAATGAGATCTTGCACTTTGTTCTTCAAAGCCCAATAATCATTTGTATCATGTTCGAGACTTTCAGAATGGTAGGAACATCAGGCATTTGGGTTGTAAAGGATATATGCAATATTAGGATTCTTAGGAGCTTCCTTTAGAGCCACCATATTGGACTTCAGCAAATGTGGAAAAACTTGGGACAAGGTCATGTTGATCTGGGTGAACTGTCTTCTAGATGCATCCGGTCTGCACTAATTGTTTCGTTGTTGGTTTGATGCAGGATTGGAAATCATAACAGCCTCTACCATCTGATGACATTCAGTTTTGTTTCGATTTCTTTGGCCATAAGCATCACTGACCTCTTTCTTTCCAATGAAGGATTTCTTTGTTCTACTGGAGGATGCATCTCTCTAGATTTTACCACTTTTAATACCAGCCTCTACTCGCTCACCAGTCATTATCAGTTTAGTGAACCCAACAGAAGAGCTTCCAATCAGATGGTTAAAGAATGGACCAGAAAACATGCCTAAGAACATGTCCACTAGCTCTCTATCAGACAAATGAGGTTGGACTCTCCCCGCAAGGTCTCTCCACTTTTGGGCATAATTTTTGAAACCTTCGCCGAAACCTATAGACATACTTTGCAATTGTGTACGAGTTAGGGTGAGGTCAACATTATATTGGTACTGATTGTAGAAAGCAGCAGTCATATCTTGCCAATTACAGATATTGGTTCTCTCTAGCTGATAGAACCATTCCAGCTGAGTCCCTGCCAAACTTTCTTGGAAGAAATGTACCCACAGATTCCTATCAGTAGTATGGGGTTGAATCTTCCTGACATATGACCTTAAGTGCAACTTAGGGAAGGACATACCGTCGTACTTAGAAAAGGTGGGTTTTGTACCCCAATTTTTTCCCCTAAGATCCCTTCATCATACCATATTGATTCAATAACAACAAGATCACATTAGGGTTTTTGGTTCTCCTCCCTATCTTTAGCTTTTCTCTTTGAGGAATCATCAAGCACCATGACTTGTTTTTCTTTTGTGATCATACATGTTTTGTTTTAACTTTCCTTTTAATTAATAAAATGCAAAGTTGGTTTGTCTTACTTGTTAATAATGTAGGTAAAGACAATGTGGCTTAGCAAGTTGATCCATGGGTTCATGAGTTTATTTCCATGCCCTAGTCAATAAAACTTGAGAAATTCAAACCTCACTATTGAAGTTGTTTTGGAAGAAATGGCATGGCAATGTTTATTTTGATTCACCACATTTCAAAGTTATTAAGATTGATTCAAAATTACAAGGGGTTGATTGAAGAAGTTGTCATGGTTGGGCAAGACCTTGTTCCCATTGGTCACAAGTGCATATTTCTCTCAATTCTCAAGATATGGAAGTGGTTTTGGTAGCTATGATTTCTCATTATCATCCTCAACAACTTCTATCTACAAAGAAAAAGTGTTGGTAAAAGAAGGTTGTTCAAAATTGTAAAAGTTCCTCAAAGCATTTTCTTGATCTAGGAGCTAGAGTTTTGAACTTCAAAGAAGTATATCTTGCTCATCCTTTGGTATTTTTGAGTGATTCCAAAAAAATCCTTCTCTTAAAAGGTTTATTAACAAATAACTTCAAAATTTTCAAGGAGTTTTCATGTGGAAGAAACTTGATGATGAAGAAATATTACAAGTCCTCTAGATGAACCCTCAAATCTCTTCATGTGACTTCAAATGATCATAACTTGGTCAATTTTTATCAGCTTGATCCCACTATTTTTCCATAATGATCTTGAGGATGTGTATTTTATTCATTCTTTTATATGCAAAGTGAGAAAATGAATGGAGAATTCCTTAAGGATACAAAAGATTATAGGTCATTTCATGATTGTTTGCCAACTTCAACAATTCATAACTCTCTCAATTTTTGGATATTTTGAATGGTTCAAGTTTCAAAATTCCATTCAAGATGTCTATTCCATGCCATCATTTTTGGTCAAGAGCAAATTCCAAGTGGAAGGCCATGTTTGGATGCAAAACATTCTAGGTCACTTTTGAAGAAAAACTTGAAAAATTTCTATGTGTGGAAAATCAACTTCTTTTTCCCAACTTTGACTCATTGCAACTTTTAGCTTAAACATCCATTTAATTCCATTATTTTCCCATTGCAAAGCTTGTAATCTCATCTTTCTAAAGCTTCAAGAATCATGCCCTAAGACCCCTTAAGCAGAGAATGCCATTGATTTGAACTTGGTAGCTTGAAACTGAAGTTTCATCAAAAGTCAGAATTTGAAATCCTTGATTTAGCTTCTAAACACATTTTTTTGCGCCTTTTTTCTTCTAAACATGTTTAGTGAACTTCCAGAAGTGATTAGCATAGCAAAATGCACATTTTGGATGAGTTTTGATCAAAATAGAAGTCACACTTTTCTTGTTTGCAACTTCACATGATTTCCCTTCAAACTTCATCATTTCACATGCTTGAACATTCCATTTGATTCCCTATAAATGGAGGGTCATCCCTCATTCATTTCCTCAAGCTTGAACAGCCAAATCACCCTGCCAAACTCATTCCATAACTTACTTTTCTGCAAATTCGAAATCAGTGTTCAAGCCTTTTTCAATCCATTTTTTCTATTAATTCACCTTCCTTGATCTTCCCTAAAGCTAGCCATACAATAACCTTCAAGAATCGTGACCTATATTAATCCATAGAAGTCCAGTTTCAGAGCTCTACAACTCAACTTCAATTGGTAGATTTCTCCATCAATTCTTCCAAACTTTGATATCATTGTGAAGCCCTCATTGCCCTAGTTCTAGTCACAACACTTCCTTTTAACTGGAAACACGTTTTGGCCATGAATTTTCAAATTCCCTTTTAAAACTTTCCTTCCAAATTGCTTGATCTACAGTTTATATATATTTTTCGCGAAGGTGTGGTTGTCTTCATCTTGATGAGACGAAGCGAATGTCATAGGTCTCGTGCTCTAATTTTACAGTTTGAGTGACCTGGTTTTGAGACTGGCTGGAGGTTGAAGACGACCAATGTGTCACCCTATAACCAATGAAACAACGCCATTTGTTTTTTTTTAATATCTGATTTTATATTGGATTCTATGCTTTATTCAGTAATGACCATGATATGCACAGTGCGCCAGATCCCTTGGATTTGATTACTAACGTGTTTTGACTCTCATCCATTGGTCCACATGTTTTTGGTTTTTATTTTATTTTTTGATTTTTATATTTAATTGTTTTAAACTTCAAAAATCCTAGAAAATTCATTTTAAGTCCAAAAAATCTGAAAAAAATTATGAAAAATATTTTTGGTTTTTCTCTTTCTGATTCTTATTTTTTTACAATTTTATTTTGTGTTTTGATATTTTTTATAAATTTTAACTTTATTTGAATTATTTTAAATGTTTAAAAATACTTTTATGCATTTTTAAATTCTTAAAAAATTATGGGATGATCCAATGATATTGTGACAAATATTGGTGACCTCATTTATTTTTTATTTACGACTTTGTTATTTTTTTTTATCATTTTTGATTTATTTTACTCATTTCTTTTAATTTAAAAATAGTTGCTGACTTTAAAAAATTACCAAAAATTTTATAAAAATATTTGAGTTCATTTCTGACTTTTCTATGGTTTTACTTAATATTTCTTGATTAATTTGAACATGGTTGATATTTTTCTCTTTTATTTCTATTTTTAAAACATTTAAAAAAACCTTTTAATGTATATATTAAATGTAATATTATTTTGTGATTATTTTCTAGCTGATCTTGGGTTGAATTTTTGATCATGAACTTTGTTAACATCATTAGATCCATGATGTTGAGTCTAACTCTAAAAATGGATGAATGATTTTAATAATAGTTTGATTAAATTTTTTAATTCAAATGTGGTTTGTATATTCTTTCCCACGTTTTTTTATCTTATCCCTTTCTTATTGCACTAAGTGTTATTGGAGCATGATCTCTATATCATGTTTCAAAACAAATGGTGCATAGATTGCTATCGACCGACCTCAAAATATGTGTGACTTCTATATAAGTCCACTTACGATTTCTTAACATAGTGCTAAATTTTGTCCCGATTGGAATAAATGATCATTCATGGCCCAAACCTATGTTTGCAAGCCCAAGTATGTTAATTTGATTTCTTTTATCCAATAACCTTGAGATTCATTGTGTGGAGTCTTTGGTTCTACCAATCCTCTAATGGATCTACATCACTTTTGGTCAACGCGGATCACTTAAACATTGTTGATCATTAAATGGTACTTTTGATGATTCCAAAAATGGATGATATACTTGACAAAAAGCAAATGCAACTTGTTGTGTGGAGGCTTTGGTTCTACCAATCCTCTAATGAGTTCCAAATGCAAGTTTCAAGATGGTCATCCAACTAACCACTAATTGTTGATAATTGACTTTATTTTGTGCTTTTACTTTATGCTATTTTATTTTATGCACCATTTACTTTTAGCATTTACATCTCATGCTATTTTTATCTTTGCTCACTTTTGCACCTTTATATTATTGTCATTTTTATCTTGCTCGCTTGAGCTTTTCTTTTCTTTTTTAAGACACCTAATAATCAACATGAACCATAAAAATCTTTAATGATACTTGGACTATTTGGTTACTATCCTTGGCATTATGGAGTATTGGACTTCTTGGACTTAGGATTAGAAACCTTGGCCTATGTTGGAGACCTTGTTACTTTAATTGATATTTTGTCTGGAGTTCTTAGGTTTACCCCGAGACATTGGGTTGTTTGTTTTCTTTGTGTGCAGGTTATTCTAATTATATGCTTTATTTGTGATCAGGAATTCATCTGTATACAACTGTTACTCTACCCAATTTTTGTGAAGACTTAATGCATTTGAAGTTTGGTATTCTTAAGAGGTTCATTATCTTTGCTTGTTTGGTTTCAATCTAAAGGATGGGAATTCTACACTGACTCATTGTGTCAAGTGTTGGCTTCTTGTTGGTTAGACGGTTCTTATCCCTAGCTTTTACCTTATGCTTTAGGATAGTCTCTTCATCTCCTTCCATCTTCTTTAATTTCAAAAAAAATCCCCCTCCTTTTGACAACTCTTCTTGTTTTAAAACTTGAACCATTTTCATAATAAACTTACTTAGGTCCATGCATTTTCAAAACCTTTTCATAAATAAACTTCAATCAACTTAATAATACCTTGACATTTTTTTTGTGAGAAGACTAAGAGTCAATCAATCTCATTTCAAACCATTTTTGCCACTTTGGCTTTTTATTTTAAAACATTTCTCAAAATATTACACTCTTGTCAATCCTTGTAGTGATGCAAACAACTATACTTCTACAATATGTAGTGAAGATAGATATTTTTCACTTGGGTGTTGAGTGAGGCATTGTTGATTTTAAAATCCAAGTCATATCCTCCACTTTGAGATGATTCAAATTCTCCTTTCTCATGATTGTGGATAGTAAGTATGTTTTCCACACGAAAAATGACGATGATGTCTTATCTCATAAAAATAACCAACACACTTGCATTTTAAAATTTTTGAAAGAGGAATTGTGTGTACCCTGATCCCCTATTGCACGGAAGGTGGTATGTAGGCACTAAAGGTTCTCAACTGCGGCGGGTGCAAAAATCATAAAAAATATATTTCTTTTCTCACCTCCACCATCTATTTTACATGCAACATTTTATAGCTAAAATATACAGATTTTACAAAGAGGTTCCTATGGAGTACCGTAGATGTTTAGGGTTCTAACATCTTCCCTTTTCATAACCAACCCCCTTACCTTGAATTTTTCCCTCTCATTTTGGGTTACTCTCTCTTTTCCCATTCCTTTGAAAACAATAAAGCACGGTGGCAATTTATTTTTGATATATATAAGTCTAGTCAATCTAATAGCTTAGTATTAAACATTTATACCGCTACACCAGGTGCCCTTGAGTAGTCAAGGAGAATACGGGACCGCTGTATGGTGTCACGAAGCGCCAACTGACCTTAGAACCTTTAATTAAACAACTTGGCCATTAGGAAGTTGTGAGATAGTCGGCTTTGGTGTAGTCCGAAGTTGGTTGATACTCGATACTACACTCTTTGAGATCTGACATCCAGGATATTTTGGTCGCCAATGAAGAGGCTTGCGTTGAAACAATGCCTGGTGAAGAAAGATCAGTGATATTAGATCCCCTAGAACCTAGTTACTATTGATAGGACAGGTTGAACCAACTAAACTTCAAGAGGGTACTTACCTATGGAATCTATGCAAGCCTAAACCTAAGGATCTGTTTGTGTGATTGTATATATCTGTTTATACATAACATCATAACATTGGCATGTCACACTAACCATTTCAAGGACTTTTAGGACTTATCTTTGTGTTTGTTTTATAGGACATGGCTCCCATTCACAGAAATACTATCCAAGTCAACCTCGTAAGGGTGCCTCCTCGACTCAAAGAGTTGGCATCAAGGGTTCCTGAGAATTCCCCATTCACTAAAAGACATGGTTGACTCCTCATTTTGGACACCTCAAGCCCTGATAAAGACATGGTGAAAGTTCTCTTTCAGTTCTTTGACCCTTTACATCATTGCTTTACTTTTCTCGATTACCAGTTGGTGCCTACTATGGAATAGTTTTCTCAGTTGAGTGTGCCTATTCTCAATCAATTACCCTTCAACGTTATGGAAAGAGACCCAAAGCCTGAGGAAATTGCTCAAGCCTTGTATTTACAACGGTCCAACGTTATGACAAATTTGGAAATAAGAAGCGGTGTCAAAAGGTTTCTAGCCATGTTTTTGTTTGAGAAAGCTCATCATTTTTGGGATACTTTAAACTTACAAGACTTTGAGGAGGTATTGGCCCTTCTCATCTATGGGATGGTATTGTTCCCTAATCCGGACCAACTCATATATGTGAATGCGGTCAAAATTTTCATGTCTCATAATCTGGTGCCTACCTTACTTGGAGATATTCTGCACTCTTTTCACACCAGCACTATAAAGAGAAGATGGACCCTCATGTGTTGCACTTCTCTATTGGCTAGGTGGTTTATTTCTCACCTACCTCGATCTGTGTTAAAGAATGAGCAAGGCATGCGATGGTCTAATAGGTTGATGTCTCTCACGCATTCAGATATTCGTTGGTGTCCTTGATCTGTGGAAGACGTTACCATCATTGATAGTTGTGGGGAATTCCCTAATGTCCCCCTCCTGGGAATTAGGGGAAGAATCACTTATAACCCTTGTTTGGAATTGAGACAGTTTGGGTATTAGGAGGGACGGTCCTCATGATGCATTGATTCAGGGAATTGCATTTGACTATGAGAATGATGTCCAAGGGTACCTTCAGAGGTTCATCCGAGCTTGGGCATGGTGAACAGAGTAGATAGCAAGACATTTGGGCATAATAACTCCATCCCTTTGGAGCCTTATCTTAAGTGGGTCCGAGCATGCGCTCAAAATCTCATGATGCCTTACCCCCATCCTACCTATCATCATGAAACCTATCACCGAGATAGAAGTACCTCATACTATTCTCTATCTTGACATGCCGACTACTCTCGAGGAATTGCAAAGATATTGGATTCAACTCAAAGAGGAACGAGACACCTTTGAAACCCAATTCTACGCAAGCGAGAAGAAGGTTTTGGAGCTTACAAGACAACTGCATGAAGAACAAAGTTTGAATGCCTATATTACACCAAAGAGGATGCGCTCATGGGAAGCCTGAGTCTTGTTTGATTTAGGAGTTTTGTTTTATCTTTGTTTCTTCCATTGTAAGCCCAAGAGGCATCGTTGTAATCATTAAAACTTATGAATGCAATTAATGTTTATTCTTTCTTCGTCTAAGCAAATTTAAAATCTTAAAAGTCCTTGAAAACCTTGCATAAGCATATCATGCATTTCATTGCATAAGCAGGTATTCTGAGACATGTTTCTTATTATTTTCACTGTTTATTTCAGCAAAAGAAATGGCTCTTGAACAAACAGTAAAGGATCTTCAAGCTCAAAATGTTCAGGTCCAACAAATGTTCTTGGCTCTGGCTAAGGGGAAAGAAGATCTGAAAGCTCTGATCATTAAAGAGAAGACCAAGAAGGCAAAGAAACCAGCTGGTGTCTTAAATTTGGGTAGATGGTTCAGAGGACCGGCTAAGCAAGCTCTAGATTTTGTAACCCCGTCAAATGAGGGGGAAAATCAAGAAGAGAAGCCATCAGAAGAAAACAACAACCCAGGGTCTGAGGAAGATGAAGCTGACTATTCTGAGGAGCAGTATCCTCCTACTGATGATAAATACAAATAGCTGGAGGATTGTCTCAATGCTATGGAGATTCAGAGGGTACCCGGGCTGGATTTTGAAGAGCTAGGACTAGTCTCAGGGGTGGTCATCCCGCTGAAATTCAAGGTCCCCGCTGTAGTGGTAGAAATGTTTAAGACTAAGGCATTAGATTGGATAGACTTATAAAGATCAAAATAAAAATTGCCACCGCGCTTTATTATTTTCAAAGGAATAGGAAAAGAGCGAGTAACCCAAAAAGATGGGGAAAGATTCTAGGTAAGGGGATTGTTTATGCAAATGGAAGGTATTAGCACCCAAAACATCTACGGTACTTCGCATGAACCTCGTTGTAAAATCTATATATTTTAGCTATAAAATGTTGTATGAAAAAATAGATGGTGGAGGTGAGAAAAGAAATAAATTTTTTTATGATTTTTGCACCCGCCGCGGTTGCGAACCTTTAGTGCCTATGTACCACCTTCCGTGCAATAGGGGATCTGGGTACACGTAGTTCCTCTTTCAAAAAATTTAAAACGCAAGTGTGTAGGTTAATTTTATGAGATAAGACATCATCGTCATTGTTTGTGTGGAAAACATGCTTACTACCCACAATCATGAGAAAGGAGAATTTGCATCATCTCAAAGTCGATGATATGGCTTGGATTTTAAAATCAACTATGCCTCACTCAACACCCAAGTGGAAAATATCTCTCTTCACTATATATTGTAGAAGTATAGTTGTTTGCATCACTATAAGGATTGACACGAGTCTAATCTTTTGAGAAAAGTTTAACGTAAAAAGCCAAAGTGGCAAAATGGTTTGAAATGAGATTGATTGACTTTTAGTCTTCTCACAAAAAAATGTCAAGGTATTATTAAGTTGATTGAAGTTTATTTATGAAAATACTTTGAAAATGCATGGACATAAGTCCAAGTTTATTATGAATGTGGTTCAAGTTTAAAAACAAGAAGAGTTTTAAAAAGGAGGGAGAAGAATTTTGAAATTAAAGAAGATGGGAGGAGAAGAAGAGACTATCCTAAAGCATAAGGTAAAAGCTAAGGATAAGAACCATCTAACCAACAAGAAGCCATTACTTGACATTATGAGTAAAGATAGATTTCCCATTGTTTGGATTGAAACCAAGCAAGCAAAGATACTAGACCTCTTAAGAGAACCAAACTTTAAATATAGTAAGTCTTCACAAAAATTGGGCAGAGTAACGGCTGTATACGGGTGAATTCCAGATCACAAACAAAGTATGTAATAATGATAACCTGCACACAAACAAACAAACAACTTAATGTCTTGAGGTAAACCTCAAGAACTCCAAACAAAATATCAATTAAAGTCACAAGGTCTCCAACATAGGCCAAGGTTTCTAATCCTAAGTCCAAGAAGTCCAATACTCCATAATGCCAAGGATAGTAACCAAATAGTCCAAGTATCATTAAAGATTTTTATGGTTCATGTTGATTATTAGGTGTCTTAAAAAAGAAAATAAAAGCTCAAGCGAGCAAGATAAAAATGACAAGAATATAAAGGTGCTCAAGTGAGCAAAGATAAAAATAATATGAGATGTAAATGCTAAAAGTAAATGGTGCATAAAATAAAAGAGCATAAAGTAAAAGCACAAAATAAAGTCAATTATCAACAATTAGTGGTTAGTTGGATGACCATCTTGAAACTTGCATTTGGAAGTCATTAGAGGATTGGTAGAACCAAAGCCTCCACACAACAAGTTGCATTTGCTTTTTGTCAAGTATATCATCCATTTTAGTATTCTCAAAAGTACCATTTAATGATCAACGATGTTTAAGTGATCCGTGTTGACCAAAAGTGATGTAGATCCATTAGAGGATTGGTAGAACCAAAGCTTCCACACAATGAATCTCAATGTTATTGAATCAAAGAGATCAAATTAAAATATTTGGGCTTAGAAACATAGGTTTGGGCCATGAATGATCATTTATTCGAATCGGGATAAACTTTAGTGCCATGTTAAGCAATCGTAAGTGGACTTATATAGAAGTCACACCTATTTTGAGGCCGGTCAATAGCAATCTATGCACCCTTTGTTTTGAGACATGATATAGAGATCATGCTCCAATAACACTTAGTGCAATAAGAAAGGGATAAGATGAAAAAGGGTGGGAAAGAATATACAAACCACATTTGAATTAAAAATTTAATCAAACTATTATTAAAATCATTCATCCATTTTTATGGAGTTAGACTCAACATCATGGATCCAATGATGTTAACAAAGTTTATGATCAAAAATTCATCCCAAGAACAGCCAGAAAATAATCACAAAATAATATTACATTTAATATATACATTAAAAGGTTTTTTAAATATTTTAAAATAGAAATAAAAGAGAAAAATATCAACCATGTTCAAATTAATCAAGAAATATTAAGTAAAACCATAGAAAAATCAGAAATGAACTCAAATATTTTTATAAAATTTTTGGTAATTTTTTAAAGTCAGAAACTATTTTAAAATTAAAAGAAATGAGTAAAATAAACCAAAAATGATAAAAAATAACAAAGTCAGTAATAAAAAATAAATGAAGTCACCAATATTTGTCACACTATCACTTGATCATCCCATAATTTTTTCAGAATTTAAAAATGCATAAAAGTATTTTTAAACATTTAAAACAATTCAAATAAAGTGAAAATTTATAGAAATTATCAAAACACAAAACAAAAATCAGAAAGAGAAAAATTAAAAATATTTTTCATAATTTTTTCAGGTTTTTTGGACTTAAAATGAATTTTCTAGGATTTTTTGAAGTTTAAAACAATTAAATATAAAAATCAGAAAATAAAATAAAAACCAAAAAATGTGGACCAATGGATGAGAGTCAAAACGCGTTAGTAATCAAATCCAAGGGATCTGGCGCGCTGTGCATATCATGGTCATTACTGAATAAAGCATAGGATCCAATATAAAATCAAAAATTAAAAAAAAACAAATGGCGTTGTTTCATTGGTTAAAGGATGACACGTTGGTCATCTTCAACCTCCAGCCAGTCTCAAAACCAGGTCACTCAAACTGTAAAATTAGAGCATGAGACCTATGCCATTCTCTTCGTCTCATTAAGATGAAGACAACCACACCTTCGCAAAAAATTTATATAAATTGTAGATCAAACAATTTGGAAGGAAACTTTTGAAAGGAAATTTGAAAATTCATGGCCAAAACGTGTTTCCAGTTAAAAGGAAGTGTTGCGACTAGAACCATGGTAATGAGAGCTTCACAATAATATCAAAGTTTGAAAGAATTGATGGAGAAATCTACCTATTGAAGTTGAGTTGCAGAACTCTGAAATTAAACTTCTCTGGATCAATATAGGTCACAATTCTTGAAGGTAATTGTATGGTTAGCTTCAGGGAAGATCAAGGAAGGTGAATTGATAGAAAAAATGGATTGAAAAAGGCTTGAACACTAATTTCGAATTTGCAGAAAAGTGAGTTATGGAATGAGTTTGGAAGGGTGATTTTGGATGTTCAAGCTTGAGGAAATGAATGAGGGACGACCCTCTATTTATAGGGAATCAACTGGAATGTTCAAGCGTGTGAAATGATGAAGTTTGGAGGGAAATCGTGTGAAGTTGCAAACAAGAAAAGTGTGACTTCTATTTTGATCAAAACTCATCCAAAACACGCGTTTTGCTATTCTAATCACTTCTAGAAGTTCACTAAACATGTTTAGAAGCAAAAGTGCGTATAAAAAAATGTGTTTAGAAGCTAAATCAAGGATTTCAAATTCTGAATTTTGAAGAAACTTCAGTTTCAAGCTACCAAGTTCAAATCAATGGCATTCTCAGCTCAAGGGGTCTTAGGGCATGATTCTTGAAGTTTTAGAAAGATAAGATTACAAGCTTTGCAATGGGAAAATAATGGAATTAAATGGATGTTTGAGCTGAAAGTTGCAATGAGTCAAATTTGGGAAAAAGAAGTTGACTTTCAACACTTAGAAATATTTCATGTTTTTCTTCAAAAGTGACCTATAATGTTTTGCATCCAAACATGGCCTTCCACTTGGAATTTTCTCTTTACCAAAAAATATGGCATGAAATAGACCTCTTGAATGACATTTTGAAACTTGAACCATTCATAATCTCCAAAAATTGAGAGAGATATGAATTGTTGAAGTTGGCAAAAAATCATGAAATGACCTATAATCTTTTGTATCCTTAAGGAATCCTCCATTCATTTTATCACTTTGCATATAAAAGAAGGAATAAAGTTCACATCCTAAAGATAATTATGGAAAAATAGTGGGATGAAGGTGATAAAAATTGACCAAGTTATGAACATTTGAAGTCACATGAAGAAATTTGAGGGTTCATCTAGAGGACTTGTAATATTTCTTCATCATCAAGTTTCTTCCACATGAAAACTACTTGAAACTTTTGAAGTGATTTATTAATAACCCTTTGAAGAGAAGGATTTTTTTAGAATCACTCAAAAATACCAAAACATGAGCAAGATATACTTCTTTGAAGTTCAAAACCCTAGCTCCTAGATCAAGAAAATGCTTTGAGGAACTTTGACAATTTTGAACAACCTTCTTGTACCAACACTTTTGATTTGTAGACAGAATTTGTTGAGGATGATAATGAGAACTAATAGAAACCAAAACCACTTCCATATCTTGAGAATTGAGAGAAATATGCACTTGTGACCAATGGGAACAAGGTCTTGTCCAACCATGACAACTTCTTCAATCAACCCCTTGTACTTTTGAATCAATCTTGATAACTTTGAAATATGGTGAACCAAAATAAACCTTGCCATGCCATTTCTTCCAAAACAACTTCAATGGTGAGGTTTTAATTTCTCAAGCTTTATTGACTAGGGCATGGAAATAAACTCATGAACCCATGGATCAACTTGCTAAGCCACATTGCCTTTACCTACATTATTAACAAGTAAGACAAACCAAATTTGCATTTTATTAATTAAAAGGAAAGTTAAAACAAAACATGTATGGTCACAAAAGAAAAACAAGTCAAGGTGCTTGATGATTCCTCAAAGAGAAAAGCTAAAGATAGGGAGGAGAACCAAAATCCATAATGTGATCTTGTTGTGATTAAATCAATATGGTATGATGAAGGGGTCTTAGGGGGAAAAATTAGGGTACAACAACTGCCCTTATTTAAGTTTCTTCTATCCGAAGATACGAAGGTTAAAAATCTTCGTGTCAACACAACCGAAGATACTTAAATATAAAACAAACCCTATTTTTGGCCCTAATATGCCATGTAATGCTTATGAGTATGAATGGATATGCACAACTTCAAAGGGATGCAAAACACCACTGGGGATGTAACAAAGGTAATAAGGATCAAAAGAGAAACCAGAACAGGAAAATAAATCACTGGTGAATCAAAAGGACATGACTTTATTGGTGTAACACCCAAAGAAGAGGAAAGGTAGCACCAACTCAACTAAAGAGGAGATAGTACAAGATAAAAGATACACCAACTTTTACTGAAGGCGAAACTACCAATATTCACTGAAGGTAGAAAGAGAAAAGAATGACAACACTGACATTCACTAACAGTGAGCTACCAAATTTCACTGAAGGTAGGGAGAAAAGAAATATCATAGCACCAACATTCACTGACGGTGAACTACCAACGTTCATTGAAGGTAGCAAAAAGATAACAATCACCAACTTTCACTAATGGTGACCTACCAACTTTCACTAAAGGTAGAGAGAAAAGAAATATCATGGCACCGATGTTCACTGACGGTGAACTAACAATGTTCACTGAAGGTAGCAAAAAGATAATAATCACCAACTTTCACTGATGGTGACCTACCAACTTTCACTGAAGGTAGAGAGAAAAGAAATATCATAGCACCGCCATTCACTGACGGTGAACTACCAACGTTCACTGAAGGTAGTAAAAAGATAACAATCACCAACTTTCACTGATGGTGACCTACCAACTTTCACTGAAGGTAGAGAGAAAAGAAATATCATAGCACCGCCGTTCACTGACGGTGAACTACCAACGTTCACTGAAGGTAGAAAAAAGATAACAATCACCAACTTTCACTGATAGTGACCTACCAACTTTCACTGAAGGTAGGGAGAAAAGAAATATCATAGCACCAACGTTCACTGACGGTGAACTACCAACGTTCACTGAAGGTAGCAAAAAGATAACAATCACCAACTTTCACTAATGGTGACCTACCAACTTTCACTAAAGGTAGAATGAAAATAAATATCATAGCACCGATGTTCACTGGCGGTGAACTACCAACGTTCACTGAAGGTAGCAAAAAGATAACAATCATCGATGTTCATTGACAATGAACTACCAACTTTCACTGAAGGTAAAAGAAAAAGAAATATCATAGCACTGACGTTCACTGATGATGAACTACCAACATTCACTGAGGGTAGAAAAAAGATAACAAGTTTTCCTAAAATTCCGGCGTTTCACCTAGAACAGGCCTCAACTTATTGTTTAACCAAGGCATTCTTCCTGGAAAGGGTAATATATAAGCCGTATCAAATAAAGAGACTACCACTTGCAAAGATTTCTCAAAGAACTGTCTCTGCGATATTGAAAGACTCGCCATCCGCTGGAGTAATTTGACAACGAACTGCAAACTATCCACTCATCGAGAAGATAGAAAAAAAGTAACGTCGACTTTTACGGGGAAGTATAAGTTTCTCAAATAAAGAGACTTGCTACTTGTTGTTATGGGAAGGATTGTAGAAATGACTTCCTGGGGAGAGCAATACGGATTCCTAGGGAAAGAAATATGACTTCCTGGGGAATGAATCATGACTTCTTGGGGAATGAATCAAGACTTCCCGGGGAATGAATCATGACTTTCTGGGGAATGAATCATGACTTCCTGGGGAAATGACAATATATTCCTACTGAGGAGATAAAGTCTTCTCGTGCAAAATAAATGCATATTCTCAAACCAAGGCTCGAAGCTTGCAGAAATCCAAAGTAATAATATTGCTGGGAAACAAAGATTCAAACCAGAAATAAACTGGAGTAAAATAGTCTACCAAAATACATCCTTTGGGAAATAAACTCAAGAGGGAAACCCAATCTATCCAGACAAAGAGTTGTACAGGAAGGCTAAAGCAAAAATCTTCCACGAGGCAGATGGAAACCATATCGACAAAACATCAACTGAGGATTTCAAGTTGACTTCATTGGGGAAAACATCATACAGACCTCACTGGGGGAGATAATGCCTCATCATCGAGACATCAACTGGGGACCTCGTGCTGACTTCATTGGGGAGGCCAACACCACATCGAAGAGGGGAAACCAAGATACATTCTTCAATATTGAGAGTAAGTATTGCACCAACTTCTCTGGGGAAAAAGTATGAAACCTCATGGGGATAACAACTTGGGGAGTTAAGAAGTCAAACATGACAGCAAGAAACCAATCTTATGGGGATTTTAAATCAAACCCAACACTTGGCGAGTGAAAACCCAAAAACTGAAAAATGCCTTAACACTTCTTAAATGAAACATTGCCCTTGCCTGACTATTGGGGGATCAAACAAAATGCAAGTACTGCCGAAAGGGAGATGCTTCGTAAATGATTCAAATCTCAGCATACACGGGGAGAAAATACTTCTATCAAATAAGTGAAGCCTTCACTGGGGAATCTTGGATTGAGTCTTCATATCAAGCAAACTTGTTCCAACAAAAGATGACCTGGGATAGCCTTCTTGGGGAATCAAGAAGTGAACATTATAGAAAAAGGTGAAACTCATGGGGATTTCAAATCAAACCCAACACTTGGTGGGTGAACCCAAAGGGTTGACAACTGCCTCAACACTTCTTAGAAAATATACTTCCCTAGTATAGTTGCCTGGGAAATAAATACTGATAATCATTCCAATACTGCGGAAAGAGCGACATTTTGCAAATAGTTCCATCTCAGTACACCAAGGGAAAAGACCTTTCGTCATATGAGGGAAGACATTGTCGGGGAATCTGGAACAGAGGATTCAGACCATGCAAAACCCAAAATCAAAAATGAACCAAGACTTGACTGGGGACACTGGGATCACAAACCCAATGCTGCACCTTACACCAATTGGCATCGTGTTCAATATACAAAAATCACACTCATACCAGCGAGAACAACTTGAGAAAACCTTCTCGGGGAAAACAAAACTTCCCAAAATTACTGGAGTTCGTCCATTCCTGGGATCACCACTTTTGTTTTCCTCTTGAATCACAAAATCTAAAGTAAAAGTAATTTGTAAATTCTTTTCGAAAAATAATTTTGTTATTTAATATTTTTGCTTTGAAAATTATAATCAATAATAAATGGAGTCTTTGTAAGCTGAATAAAAATAAGAAATACAAAGGATTAAGTAAAAGCTCAAATTTTATTGATAGAATGGTAGTCTGCAAATGGCGAGACTCCATAGATGATTACAAAGTTCAGAAAATGGTAATATATAATGGTAAAGATACATTGAGATACAATGACCACTATTCCCTCTAACAACTTTGAAATTCTGAGCAGCAACTTCTGTTGAAGTATGGTGAGGATCCAAGAAGATTGTTGCTTCAGTGTTCAAGTCTTGTCTGATGTAGTTACTCGGCAAGAAAGTCCCTAACTTTTGCCTAAGCTGCCCTTGCGGGTTTTCAACTTAGCGGGAAATTTTATTCTGTTTATGTCTCTAATTTTTGCCTAGACCGCCCTTTCAAGTTTTTGGCCTACCGAGATGCTCTTTTTTTCCTAAGCCGCCCTTTCGGGTTGTCAACTTAGCGAGCTATTCTTTTATTTCTTTAGGCGAGTATTTCTTGACTGCACCAGCATTCATGGGATGTGGGAACTCCTCACCATCCATAGTTTCAAGAATTAATGCACCACAAGAGAAGGCTTTCTTGACAACATATGGACCTTCAAAATTGGGAGTCCACTTGCCCCTAGAATCAGCGTTAAAAGACATGGTCTTCCTGAGCACGAGGTCGCCTTCTCTGAATTCACGAGGTTTGACCTTCTTATCAAAAGCATTATTCATTCTCTTCTAATATAACTGCCCATGACACAAAGTCGTCATTCTCTTCTCCTCGATCAAATTCAATTGGTCAAACCTGTTCTGGACCCATTCAGCCTTTGACAACTTGGTTTCTATTATCACACGCAAAGAGGGAATTTCAACCTCGATTAGGAGAACCGCTTCCATCCCATACACAAGGGAGAATGGGGTTGCTCCTGTTGAAGTGCGGACAAATGTCCGATATCCATGTAAAGCAAAAGGGATCATTTCATGCTAATCTTTATAAGTAACAACCATCTTCTGGATGATCTTCTTGATATTCTTATTAGCAGCTTCAACAGCCCCATTCATATTCGGCATGTACGAAGATGAATTGTAATGGACAATCTTGAATTCTTCACAAAGTTCTGTCATCATCTTGTTATTCAGTTTCAAGCCATTGTCGGTGATAATTCTGCTCAGCACACCATACCGACATATGAGATTATTCTTAATGAAGCAGCTTCCACCCATTTTGGTGAAGTAATCAATTGCTACCAAGATAAAATGGTGTCCATTCGAAGCTTTGTGTTCTATCATTCCAATCATGTCAATACCCTACATAGAGAAAGGCCACGGGGAAGAAATAACATTGAGAAGTGTCGGAGGCACATGAATCTTGTCTGCATAAATATGACATTTATGGAACTTCTTTGCAAATTTGTAACAGTCAGATTCCATTTTCAGCCAATAGTAACCTTCCCTTAGCATCTTTTTAGCCATTGAATCTCCATTGGCATGAGTTCCAAATGAACCTTCATAAATCTCATGTATCAACATGTCTGCTTCGTGTCTATCCACGCATCTGAGCAAGACCATGTAATAATTTCTCTTGTACAACACATTTTCACTGAGGAAGAAGTTGTCAGCCAATCTTCTCAATGTCTTTCTATCTTTATTCGATGCACCAATCGGGTACTCCTGAGTCTGAAGGAATTGCTTGATATCATAATACCAAGCTTTCTCATCTGCTACCTCTTCTGTTGTAAACACATGAGCGGGCCTATCTAGTCACCAAACTATAATTCGAGGTATATCATTCTAATTATTCACTTGATACATAGAAGCCATAGTTTCCAGAGCATCCGCCATTTAATTTTCGTCTCTAGGGATGTGATGGAATTCAACTTTATTAAAGAAGGGTAAAAATCTTCTAGCATAATCTTTGTAAGTGATCAAGCCGGGGTGACGAGTATCCCACTCTCCTTTAATCTGATTTATTACCAAAGCTGAATCATCATACACATCTAGAATTTTAATTCTGAGATCAATAGCTTCCTCGAGACCCATGATGCAAGCCTTATATTCTGCCTATATTATTAGTACAATCAAATGTCAACCTTGCAGTAAAAGGAATGTGTGATCCATGTGGAGTGACAATCACATCACCAATTCCTTTACCAAAAGCATTCACAGCTCCATCAAATATCATACTCCAGCGAGATTCAGGATCAGGACCTTCCCCGGGAAATGGTTCATCACAATCTTTCACTTTCAAAAACACCACATCCTCATCGGGGAAATCATACATCATAGACTAATAATCATCCACTGGTCGGTGGAAAAGATAATCTGCCAACACGCTGCTTTTAATAGCTTTTTGGGTGCGGTATTTGATGTCATATTCAGATAACAACATCTACCAGCAGGCAATTCTCCCAGTAAGAGCAGGCTTTTCATAAATGTACTTGATTGGATCCACTTTGGAGATCAACCAAGTAGTGTGATTCAACATATAATGCCGCAAACATTTTGCCGCCCAGGCCAGAGCACAACATGTCTTTTCCAAAATGGAATACCGTGACTCACAATCAGTAAACTTTTTACTGAGATAATAAATTGCATACTCTTTCTTTCCTATTTCATTTTGTTGTCCCAGAATACAGCCCATGGAATTATCTAACACTGTCAGATACATAATCAATGGTCTTCCTTCAACAGGAGGGAGCAAGATAGGAGGTTCAAGCAGATATTCTTTAATACTTTCAAATTCCCTTTGGAAGTCATCTGTCCATACACAACCTTGATCTTTCTTTGACAACTTAAAGATGGGTTCACATGTTGCAGTGATGTGGGAAATGAATCTGGAGATGTAATTCAAATGCCCGAGGAACCCTCTGACTTGATTTTCAGTTCTCGGTGCTGGCATTTCTTGAATTACTTTGACTTTATCAGGGTCAACTTCAATCCCTCTCTGGCTAACAATGAAACCCAACAATTTCCCTGACCGAACACCGAAGGTACATTTATTTGGATTCAAGCGGAGACGATACTTCCTCAAACGCTGAAACAAATTTAACAAATCTTCTACATGCCCTTCTTCAGTCTGAGATTTAGCAATCATATCATCAACATATGCCTCAATTTCCTTGTGCATCAGATCATGGAATAAGGTTGTCATATCCCTCTAGTACATTGCACCAACGTTCTTCAACCCGAAGGGTATCACTCTATAATAGAATGTTCCCCAGGGTGTGATAAACCTTGTTTTTTTCCATTTCCTCAGGAGCCATCCTTATTTGATTATACCCGGAAAATCCATCCATGAACGAGAAATCTTTGAATTTTGTTGTGCTATCCACTAACATATCAATGTGTGGCAATGGAAAATCATATTTTGGACTAGCTTTATTTAGATCTCTGTAATCTACGCACATGAGAACTTTTCCGTCTTTCTTCGGTACTGGGACAATATTGGCAATCCACTGAGGGTACACTGATGTCACAAGAAAACCGACATTAATCTGCTTTAGAACTTCCTCTTTGATCTTCACTTCCATGTCTGGATGAGTTCTTCACAACTTTTGTTTGATTGGTGGGCACTTTGGCTTCAGCGGCAAACAGTGCTCTACAATATCTGTATCTAGACCAGTCATATCTTGGTAAGACCAAGAAAAAATATCCACATACTCTCTCAATATCTCAGTCAACCTGCTCTTCATATCAGGATGTAGTAATGCTCCAATCTTGACTTCCTTCGGATCTTCTTCTGAAACCAAATTGATTACTTCCAGTGGCTCTTTATATGGCTGAATGGAATTCTCCTCGCGCTCAAGCAACCGTGAGACCTCTTCTGGAATCTCATCATAGTCTTCTTCTTCGGCCCCATACACAGGACATTCAAAGTTGGGAGAGGGTGCAAGGTCATTGTATTCAACGAGTTTTTTAATTAATCTACACATATGATATATAATTGCTTTCAGAAACTGACACATATAACAAGTGATCTGCATATCGAATTTCAGTTATTATTTATTTTGAAAGGTTTTTTTTCTTCTAATTACCATTTTCCAAGAAGAAAGAAAAAAATAAAAACACAATTTGGGAAACAAAGACAACTTTTATTATTGATTTTAACAATCAAAGCAAACAGATAAGCCCATACAATATCAATACTTTCACCTTGGGCAGAGTGAAAGTTTTTTTTCAAAAAGATTAATAAAAAACAAATTACTTCGAAACATGTATGTAAGAGGGAACATTAATGGTGATCCAGTTCTGAACCCTAACTCCATGCGTCACATAATTTGGCATTTCTGGCTCTGCTTCATCTTCCACAATGGCATTAATCCCGGAAATAATTGGATGAAGATAACCCCCGCTACAAAAGATGTCTTGATACTTGCCTGCAACAGACTTCAGATTTATTCTCTTACCTTTATCATTCTTCACAGAGAAACCTAAGCCAACTTTATTCTTGTTTACAGGTGGATCAACAATATGTCCCCATACTTCACTATGGCCATTATGCACAACCTGCTGAGCATCTTTAAACAAAGCCATAGAATTCTCATTTCCTCTTATGTTATTAATGCATAAAGCTTGGAATTGGGTTCCAACAACATCTTCATCCGCCTCCACAATGATGAAAGAGGACAAATGAGATATCAATAATGCTTGTTCTCCATTTATAATTACCACTTTTCCTTCACGAACAAACTTCAACTTCTGGTGTAAAGTTGAAGTGGCAGCCCCTGCCTCATGTATCCACAGTCGTACCAACAAGCAGCTATAAGCGGGTATGATATCCATGACCTGGAAAGTAATTTGAAACAAATGTGGGCCTATATGAATAGGCAAGTCCATTTCACTAATAACAGATTTCCTTGATCCATCAAACGCTTTCACAATAATGCCACTTGGGTGCATGGGCGTTCCCTGATATTTCAACTTTACAAGCGTGCTCCTTGGTATACGTTCAATACGGATCCATTATCAATCAGCACATTGGATAATGAATCATTCTTGCAGTTCATAGAGATGTGGAGGGCCAGATTGTGATTCCCTCCTTCATCGGGCAGTTCATCACTGCAGAAACTCGGGTTATTACATGATGTAATATTCCCTACTACACTGTTGAATTGGTCTACAGGCATATCACTTTCTACGAAATCTTGGTCCAATAACCTCATCAAAGATTCTCTATGAGCAGAGGAGTTCATTAATAAAGCCAAGATAGATATTTTTGAAGGAGTCTGCAGTAGCTGATCTACAATTTTGTAGTCGCTCATCTTGATTATCTTCAAAATATCATCCACATACTTTTCTAGCGTAGCTCCACTAGATTCACCCACTGCCTTCTTGGGTTCAACACTTTCCACAACTTTCTTTCCAGTACTAACATCTCCACGAACAACTGGTGCAAATACACGACCGTTGCGGGTCACTCTGCTAGTCTCAGCAATATTTCCAACATTAGGCATTGGCTAGATGGGAACTTCCACACCATCCTCTAAAATTGTAGCATTATATTTGTAGGGTATAGCCTTATCTGACTTGTAGGGGACAGGACCCGACAAACTAATCACCAATGGAGTAATAGCTGGCTTGCTATGATATTCAACTTCAAAAGGGGTGGGTACACCAAAATAAGACACAATAACATTTACTCCCTCTTCAACACATTCAGTCATTACCGAGTCATCTCTGGGAAACATATCTTCATCTGAGGAGAAGAACTCATCCACAGAGGCATACTCATCATCTGACTCCTCTTCAGCCAAACAAACCTCAATCACATCAACTTCATGGTAATCATCCCTTTGGCCTGTAACCTTGATAGTTCCATTATCCAACAACAACTTAACACCCTTCCTTACAATTGAACATCCTCGGGAGTCCCGACAGCAAATTCGGCAAGATCCATACTGATGTTCTACCTGACTAGCCATGTGGAAGAAAGTAGCATGCAATTGTACGAGATCCTCATTCATATATTCCACATCAAAGATTATGAACTCTTTAGGACATCCAGAAACCATGTTTACTTCTTCTTCATACTCTGCTCTAGGGCTGATTATATGGATGAGGCCCTCATCCATCATCTCCTACAAATCAGCCTTTATCTTGTCACAACCCTGTATATTCGTACTGCAAATAGCACAACTAGCATGGTCATGCGTATAGTAGCTAAATTCACAAAGGTCTGCATGCATTTTTACCATATCTCCTCTAACCAATTTAATGTCAAAAATCTGGAAGTCGCCTGGACAACCAGCCACCATATTCATAACATTCACTCCTCCATGCTTCGACAAAGGATTATCTTTCACATTAGGGCCAACATATTTGAAGGACAAGTTACCAGACTTCACCAATTTTTTTAATTCAGTCTTCAAGGGATAGAAGTTCTCAACATTGTGCCCTGGTGCTCCCTGATGAAAAGCACATGTTTGGTCTACTTTGTAATACCAAGGCAATGGTGATGGTACAGCGGGAGGTGGTCAAGTCTAAACCAACTTCTTCTGAATTAATGTCGAGAGTAATTATGTATAACTCATAGGGATAGGGTCATAAGTCTCCCTTCTCTGATTATACCCTTGATTCCCCTGATGGGATGGTCTCTGATAAGCAACAGTGGTTGGAGCTACACCAACAAATGGAGTTACTGAGGCGACCCGTTGATGACATTGATAATTTCTTCTAGGGGGATTAACCCTCCTCTCTTGCATAACAACATTTGTATCTCCTTCCTTCTTTTTGGCAAACCCATAGGATGGCTTCTTTGTACTTCTGGAACTTTCACTTTTCGTTAAACGACCCTCTCTTACAGCCTCTTCTAAATGGATACCCATGCCCACCATTTTAGTAAAGTCACTTGGCGCACTCGCTACCATCCTCTCATAGTAGAAATCACCCAGAGTCTTCAGGAAAATCTTAGTCATCTCCTTCTCTTCCATGGGAGGAATCACTTGGGCGGCTACCTCACGCCATCTCTGTGCATACTCTTTGAATGATTCCATGTCCTTCTGAACCATGACCCTGAGTTGATGACGGTCAGGCGCCATGTCCATGTTGTATTTGTATTGTCTGATAAATGCTTCTCCCAACTCATTGAAAGTATGGATATTGATGCTGTCCAAACTCATATACCACTTCAACGCAGCACCAGTCAAACTATCCTGAAAAAGTGAATCAACAAACTCTGATCATCAGTGTGGGTAGACATTCTTATTACATACATCACAAGATGAGCACGAGGACAAGTGTTGCCCTTGTACTTCTCGAATTCCGAGACTTTAAACTTCGCGGGTATCTTGACATTCGGGACCAAGCATAAATCATTCACATTCTGCCCAAACAATTCCTTTCCCCTGAGGGCCTTCATCCGCCTCTGCATCTTGTCAAACAGATCTTGAAAATCATCCATTTTATCATAGAGACCCAAGCCTTCGCTTGATGGAGGAAAATGACGATACATATCATCATTAGAAAATGGGACAATATTCGCCGAAGGAGGTGCAGTAGGAGTAACATGCACCACAGGAGGTGCAGGAGTAACAGTAGTCTAAACAACTGGAGCATCTTGAGGACCAAGATTGAAACCTTCAAGCGCAAAGTTCTATGGAATTCCCAATGGAAAACCTTGAGGCATGCGATTCTGAATAATAGTTGGAATAACAGATACAGGAACAGTCGGAGCTTCAGTAGTAACCCTTGTCTGTTAGGTTGACCACTCGGTGGCTGATTCTGAGCAGCCACCAGAGATTCCATTAGAGCAGTGAGATTGTCCATGACGGCCTTCAGAGCAGAAACTTCCTCGCGCAACTTGCGATTATCTTGTTCTAAGTTGTCCATCTTCCTTCTGAAATTAGCCCGAGTATTATAGTGGTGAGACAACTTGCTGTACAAAGAAAAGAAGCTTGGTAAGACACCTGGACATGCATAACAAATGCAAGAAATATGTGCAATATGATGCATGATATGCAACGCACATGATTTATTTTATTATTAGTATTTCAAGGGACTTAAACATTTATAGACACATTGCAAATATCAAAGTAATAACACATTTGAAATACTGAAAAGTTTTATTATAATAACTTCAAAATGGATTACACGTTTCAATAATCCCAATTACAAGACGAAAATAAAGTCTAAAACCCTAAGAAGTAAAGCTGATGGAGATCACTCTATACGCTTGCGTTTCTCTGTAAGCCTGGAAATCTGAGCCTTCAACCTCTGATTTTCTTCCACATATCTGGTGGCAACCTCCTTCCAATCACCTGAATCAGGAAGTGAGCAAATAGCATCTGACTGAGGCTTAGGAGAAAATAAATCCCCTTGCCTCTCCATGGTCTCTACAGCCTGACTCTCAGGAATCTCAATCAAGTCGTCTTTCTCCTTCAAGTCTGTTCTATAGGAAATCTCTAAAGTCTGGCACTTATTCTTCCAACCGTCCTTTTCCTGTTTCATCCTAACGAAAGAAAGTTGTAGCTCTTCCACATCATTCAATAAAGGAGGTGTGGTCTTCACAAACAAATCAGGCATATGTGCTTCCTGAGAATATGACATCTTCAACTAAATAGCTCTCGCTTGGACCCACTGAAGATAAGGCCCCAAAGAAACAGCCCCTCTAGGTCCCAGGTCTTTCCTACTCTTCCTATGAATGTGACGCTATGCCTTCACAATATGCTCCCTAGCTTCCTTATGGTCTTCTCCCACCTTCAGGAAGAAACTGCTCAAATGAATACTATTTGGTTTATCCCTATCGGATAACCAAGTTGTCGTCGTGCAAGAACAAGGTTGTAGTTAATTCCTCCCTTTGTACCAAGAAGAGGTACATTGGGGAAACTACCACAATTGTCGACAATCTATACATCATGGTAAGCCTGATGATACCAATCAATATATGAGTTAGTAAGTTCCATGATCTTAGGAGCCCAACGGGGTTCCTTCCTGACATCCCAAAAAACATCAGACTGAGGCATATGAGAAATAAACCACCGGTACAACAGAGGCGTGCAACAGATAATCATCCCCCCATGATAAGAATTCTGAAGATGAATAGAGTAATAAGCATCACCCAACAATGTAGGAACTGGGTTTCCAATCATGAAGATTCTTATAGCATTAATGCCAACAAACTTATCCACATTAGGAAACAAAAACAACCTGTAAGCAAGTAGAGAAAATATGGCCTCAAAGCGACTGTACTCTTCATCCTGGAAAAGTAACGAGCTTTCTCCAATAAGAATTGAGCTGGTAATCCTCTAATCCCTCCTTTAGTAGTCATATGGGCTTCAACCTCAGACTTCCCCATATGGATCAAAGTAGCAATCTCGTGTGGTTTTGGCTCACCCTCCAAACCAGTAAAAGGAACACGATCGGTAACAGGTAAATCCAATAGATAAGAATACTCCTCTAGCGTAGGCATCAACTGATAATCAGGGAAAGTAAAGCAATGGTACATCAGATCATAGAACTGGACCAAGGTCGATAGAATACCCCCCTTCATCCTAAGCTTCACGAGAGGGATGATGGACCCATACTTCTTCCAAAAATCTGCAGAACACTCGATCTCGGGAATTAGACTGATCAACTCATCTATCTTGGGATCATTAAAAATGTATTTTCCGGTCTTTCTTTTTCCAGAATCCATGGTCAAAAGGCACCTGAGATATTCACAAATGGTCAACTTTCAAGTCCCTTGAAATAAATTTTCTTCAAAAGATGCTTATGAGTGCATGGATGCATGATGCAACAATCACACACAAGATCACAAACATATGGTTCAAAGGTTCAACGTCACGAGCATGAGGTCGAAGGTACTAACCATAAGGTATGGTCAAAAAGTTATCACCTGCCGAATAAGGTTCTAGAAGAGTCTACATCATTCCTTCAGATATTACCAACATCCCGATTAACTCAGTAATTAGTAATATTCTCAAGGAAAACTCGTCCGAGCGTAGTATCGCATGACAACTATTTCTGGATTACTCCATTATAGCTTCCGCACTACACCTAAAAAGCCAAGATGGGTTAGGTATTCAACGGTCCTCAGCTTCAGCAGGCTCCCGGGTCGAAAGTAATACGTCTTCCCAATTACTCGGTAAACGTCACTACAATCAAAGGGGCCTCCACTGAGTGGGGGATCTCATCCCTCCTTTTTTGGGATTATTCCCTCAAAGTTAACATGACTATATCGCCCGTCCTATCTTAAAGTTTTCCCAAGTCCGGGTATAGGACTTATAATTAATCACCAAGCCCCTGAAAACTAGGAAAATCCAGGCAAACATGTATACAACATATAACACATAAACAACAATAGCACATATACAGATATAAACAAAGATAGGCTCAACCCACTTAGGGATGGACCATCAAGAGGTCAATCTTTCCACAGTGAAGTCGCCATTTTTCTGTAGCAATAGAAATGTTTAAGACTAAGCCATTAGATTGACTAGACTTATATAGATCAAAATAAGAATCTCCACCGCGCTTTATTGTTTCCAAAGGAATGGGAAAAGAGCGAGTAACCCAAAAAGAGGGGGAAAGATTCAAGGTAAGAGGGTTGGTTATGCAAAGGGAAGGTGTTAGCACCCTAAACATCTACGGTACTCCATAGGAAGCTCTTTGTAAAATCTGTATATTTTGGCTATAAAATGTTGCATGTAAAATAGATGGTGGAGGTGAGAAAAGAAATATTTTTTTTAATGATTTTTGCACCCGCCGCGGGAGAACCTTTAGTGCCTACGTACCACCTTCCGTGCAATAGGATATCGGGGTACACGTAGTTCCTCTTTCAAAAATTTTAAAATGCAAGTGTGTTGGTTAATTTTATGAGATAAGACATCATCATCATTGTCCGTGTGGAAAATATACTTACTACCCACAATCATGAGAAAGGAGAATTTGCATCATCTCAAAGTGGAGGATATGGCTTGGATTTTAAAATCAACAATGCCTCACTCAACACCCAAGTGGAAAATATCTCTCTTCACTATATATTGTAGAAGTATAGTTGTTTGCATCACTACAAGGATTGACAAGAGTCTAATCTTTTGAGAAAGGTTTTAAAATAAAAAGCCAAAGTGGAAAAAAATGGTTTGAAATGAGATTGATTGACTTTTAGTCTTCTCACAAAAAAATGTCAAGGTATTATTAAGTTGATTGAAGTTTATTTATGAAAAGGTTTTGAAAATGCATGGACCTAAGTCCAAGTTTATTATGAAAATGGTTCAAGTTTCAAAACAAGAAGAGTTTTCAAAAGGAGGGAGAAGTTTTTTGAAATTAAAGAAGATGGAAGGAGATGAAGAGCTATCCTAAAGCATAAGGAAAAAGCTAGGGATAAGAACCGTCTAACCAACAAGAAGCCAACACTTGACACAATGAGTTAGTGTAGAATTCCCATCCTTTGGATTGAAACCAAACAAGCAAAGATAACGAACCTCTTAAGAATACCAAACTTCAAATGCATTAAGTCTTCACAAAAATTGGGTAGATTAATGGCTGTATACAAATGAATTTTCGATCACAGACAAAGCATATAATCAAAACAACCTACACACAAAGAAAACAAACAACCCAATGTCTCGGGGTAAACCTCAAGAACTCCAGACAAAATATCAATTAAAGTCACAAGGTCTCCAACATAGGCCAAGGTTTCTAATCCTAAGTCCAAGAAGTCCAATACTCCATAATGCCAAGGATAGTAACAAAATAGTCCAAGTATCATTAAAGATTTTTATGGTTCATGTTGATTATTAGGTGTCTTAAAAAAGAAAAGAAAAGCTCAAGCGAGTAAGATAAAAATGACAAGAATATAAAGGTGCTCAAGTGAGCAAAGATAAAAATAGCATGAGATGTAAATGCTAAAAGTAAATGGTGCATAAAATAAAAGCACAAAATAAAGTCAATTATCTACAATTAGTGGTTAGTTGGATGACCATATTGAAACTTGCATTTGGAACTCATTAGAGGATTGGTAGAACCAAACCCTCCACACAACAAGTTGCATTTGCTTTTTATCAAGTATATCATCCATTTTGGAATCCTCAAAAGTTCCATTTAATGATCAAAGATGTTTAAGTGATCCGCATTGACCAAAAGTAATGTAGATCCATTAGAGGATTGGTAGAACCAAAACCTCCACACAATGAATCTCAAGGTTATTGGTCCAAAGAGATCATTTATTCGAATCAGGACAAAATTTAGCGCTATGTTAAGCAATCGTAAGTGGACTTATATAGAAGTCACACTTATTTTGAGGTCGGTCAATAGCAATCTATGCACCATTTGTTTTAAGACATGATATAGAGATCATGCTCCAATAACACTTAGTGCAATAAGAAAGGGATAAGATGAAAAAGGGTGGGAAAGAATATACAAACCACATTTGAATTTAAAAAATTACTCAAACTATTATTAAAATTATTCATCCATTTTTATGGAGTTAGACTCAACATCCTGGATCCAATGATGTTAACAAAGTTCATGATAAAAAATTCAACCCAAGATCAGCCAGAAAATAATCACAAAATAGTATTACATTTAATATATACATTAAAAGGTTTTTTAAATGTTTTAAAAATAGAAATAAGTAAAATAAAAGAAATGAGTAAAATACATTTAATATATACATTTAAATGTTTTAAATGTTTTTAAATGTTAACAATGTTTTAATATATACATTTAATATATTACATTTAACTATGTTCAAATTATTCAAGAAAAATTTAGTAAGACCATAGAAAAATCAAAAATGAACTCAAATATTTTTATAAAATTTTTGGTAATTTTTTTAAGTCAGAAACTATTTTTAAAATTAAAAGAAATGAGTAAAATAAACCAAAAATGATAAAAAATAACAAAGTTAGAAATAAAAAATAAATTAGGTCACCAATATTTGTCACAATATCATTGGATCATCCCATAATTTTTTCAGAATTTAAAAATGCATAAAAGTATTTTTAAACATTTAAAACAATTAAAATAAAGTGAAAATTTATAAAAAAAATATCAAAACACAAAATAAAATTGTAAAAAATAAAAATTAGAAAGAAAAATATCAAAACTATTTTTCATAATTTTTTCAGATTTTTTGGACCTAAAATGAATTTTCTAGGATTTTTGAAGTTTAAAACAATTAAATATAAAAATAAAAAAATAAAATAAAAACCAAAAAATGTGGACCAATGGATGAGAGTCAAAACACGTTAGTAATCAAATCCAAGGGATCTGGCGCGTTGTACATATCATGGTCATTACTGAATAAAGCATAGGATCCAATATAAAGTCATAAATTCAAAAAAAAAATGGCGTTGTTTCATTGGTTAAAGGATGACACGTTGGTCATCTTCAACCTCCAGCCACTCTCAAAACCAGGTCACTCAAATTGTAAAGTTAGAGCACGAGACCTATGCCAATCGCTTCATCTCATCAAGACAAAGACAACCACACCTTCGCGAAAAATTTATATAAACTGTAGATCTAGCAATTTGGAAGGAAAGTTTTGAAAGGGAATTTGAAAATTTATGGCCAAAACGTGTTTCCGGTTAAAAGGAACCAGGGCAATGAGAGCTTCACAATAATATCAAAGTTTGGAAGAATTGATGGAGACATCTACCTATTGATGTTGAGTTGCAGAGCTCTGAAACTGGACTTCTATGGATCAATATAGGTCACGATTCTTGAAGGTAATTGTATGGTTAGTGTGATACAGTGGCAGAACCGACTGTTAATACCGGTTTGTGCTTTTTGTTCGCAAATGTCGCGGTAAGAAAGAGTCACCACCGACTTTTCTTTTATCCAATAAAGGAAAGGGTGAAAAGAACAAAAAAAGATCTTTTTCGAGATTTTTTGAGTAAGGGGGTAGATTATGGAATGGGAAGGTGTTAGCACCCTTTTCATCTGTGGTTTTCCATGAGCTCTTAGGTACTTGCTCATTTTTTAAAACTGTTTGTGTTTGTGTGTTTTGAAATATTTTTGTTTGCTTTGTGGTAACTCTTGTATCAGTCCTCAAGAGTGTGATAAAACGTTTTTGAAAAGAAGTTTGAAAGTGTGTAAGTGTAAAAAAAGATTTGAGCAAGTACTTAAGAGTTATCTACCTACTCAAAAAAGGGTGTTCTTTTCCTCCTACCCTTTAGACAGTGCTATCCTACTATTAGTGAGTAGGTAGCCCTATCGTTGGATGTTGAGGGACTATCGAAAGGGACGCTATGGTCATTGAAGGCAACATGTAAGGATATCTTAGCATTCCAAGGGACTATCATCATATAGGCAACATCGAGGGACAAGATCATTTACCGAAAGGCAACTCGAGGGACGTTTAGGGACCATGATCTTTTTTTATGACTCTTATACCGCGGGTCGTTGCTAAGATATCCCTACGTTCGAGGGACGTGACCATTTTCGAGGCAACCGAGTGAAGAATACCCTAGGGATGCAAGTGTGAGAAGTGTGTCTTTTTCAGTTATATTATCTTTAAAGTTAGTGATCTACGATTAATCTGATTTAGTCTTGTGATGCACTCCTAATTACTAGCAATTATATACAAGCATATAAAAAATGTAAAAAGCGAGAAATAAAGGTTCCTACGTTATTACAGGGCTTTGGTGTAAATACATAATAATGGGTAAAAAGTAAAGTGTGGAATTAAAAGTGCGGAAATTTAAGTCCTAAACTATTACAACTGTGATCAGTTACAATATAAAATAAAATACGCGCGTGAAATAAATAAGCGTCTAGAAACCTAAAATATTCTAAGTAAACAAGAATTTATTTGTTTTATTTTTTGTTTTAATTAAGAAAAATAATTAGATTAAATATCCTAAAGTCTATTTAAAAAATAAAAATTATTTAAGAAAAATAGTCTAAGTTTTTTTGTTTTTTTTTTATTATGAAAAGAAAAATAATTAAATCTAAATAAAACCTAAATTCTATTTTATTTTAATTAAATAAAATATTTAAAATATTATCTAAATTATTTATAAAATTAATTTAATAAAAAAATACTAATCTAATATTTTTGGTTATTTTTTCTGATTTTCTGATTTAAAAAAATGATTTAAGATAAAAAGAACAAATAAAATAATTAAACAAAATAAAATAGTGAAATTAAAAAAGAAAAGGAAAGTAATGGGCTTGAGGAGGTGTGAACCCAATTGGAGGGGTATGTTGCTAAATTTATCAAAGCCCAGCCAGCCAGCCCAATTTCCCTTGCATGTGATTCAGTGTGGAGTAAGCTTGGAGGTCCACCATGTACGTTTGAAGCTGGAGCGTTTAATCTGGTGTTGATTGATAGGGTGATGAATTTGAGGCATATGGTATGCGCATTGGGAAAGCAGCGCATTGGATCTGGAAACAAATTGTTAGAAAAATAATATGCAGGAGGCAGGGGTGGAACCCCTGACCTCCCACACACGTGCGCCTTAAGCCCTTCACCTTTTCCATTTGAGCCAGCTTGTCATTCTTTACATGAACTGAGCATAATATAATATATTTTTATTATGGTCAGTATTTAAGATAAAAACGCGCGTAATTCAAATGATCCAATCCTGATATGCCACGCCATCGTCTTCCCCAATGGGCTGTCATTTTAGCCAAAGGACTTTTACCTACGGACAACACTGTCACTACAGGACCTGCACATTTCCAAAATCTTAACCTAGCAACATAAATTCAATGTAAAGTCATGGATCAATTGGGTTTGATGTCGTGAGCACGATGGTACTCTTCTTTTGGCCTAATTTTACCTGTATTAGAAAACCCTAAAACAAACCTCAAAACCCTAACAATGCCAATTGGTCATATATGCATCAAAACAAGCAATTAATCATTCACACACATTCTAAATACTCATACAAATATGAGTGCATACTCAAAATTCATTTATAACGTGTGTATGATCAAAATCAAATTTTAAAAATAGGAGAGCAAACGGTGGTGATGTGAATGCTGATTCTGGATGCATTGATGCGTGAGAATGATCCTGTTAGCATCCAAATGTTCCCAGGAATCTATTGCAAACGTCCAAAGTCTTTTAATCTCTCTGTAATCCAAATTCTGATTGCCACTTTTTGTCAAAAATTTGGAGCTTCTAATGTCAGTTTCGTGCGGCCTCTAGACTGTATGTCTCCTCCCTTTAAGCTTGCAAACGTGATGTATATATAGAGGAGGTGGAGGAGACAAGATAACATGGAAAGAATCTCAACCATAAAGCCATGATGAAGGCCATTATCTCATTTTGAAAAATTGCCATAATTTTGAGATTTCATGCCATTTTCATATTTGGATGAACCTGGACATTCTTGGTACGAATTTTTGGGCCTGAAACTGAATCAACACAAAAGTCCAATGGTCATGATCCAATCATTCGCTATTTTATACGATTTATCTTGTATTTATGTAAATAAAAACAAAATAAATATGAATAAAATAGCTAAAAAAGGCAAAGCAAGGCAAGAGTGAAATTATAGGTTCTTTATAAGTTTAGGAAGATGTTTGAGGCCTAAGAAAGCAAGCCATTGCTTCAAAAGTTCAAACTTGCGCAATGCACCACTCTTGAAATTTCCAAAATTTTCCCAACTTGGGCAAGACATAACTTGCTCAATATTTATCTCATGATGATGATATTATACTTTTTGGAAAGCCCAAGATGTCTACTTCAATCCCTATTTTGATAAATTTTGCATTTGAATATGTTATCTTGATGTAAAAGGTCTTGGAAAAAAGTGGCTTTTGTTGACATTCTAAAAATGACCTGTAATGTATGAACTTGTATGTTTCAAATGGTGCATTTCTTGAACTTGAGGTCTGAATAGAATTTGTAGGGAATTTAATTCTCTTTAAAATAAGCTTTGGTTGGAAAATTTCTGATAAAGTATGAGAAAGTTATGCTTGGTCAAATTTTGGTTGACTTTTCCTATAGAAACCCTAATTTACCATTTTTGACTTTTGATGAATTAGGATCATTTCTTGAGGAATCATGATCAACCCTTGATCAAATGATGAATATCACTTAAAAATGTTGATGTTGACCAAAAATCTTGAAGTTTGACTGTATTTGGGTCATAGTTGACTTTTGACCTAATATAGTTGATTTTCCAATACTTGAGCAATTGATTGAGCAAACTTATTGAGCAAGGCATGAAACTTGGCATGGATGATCTTGAAAACATATTAGGACCATGGAAAGGATTTGATACCATTGGATTTCAACCATCTTTATGAAAATGGAAACCCTAGTTGGGGGTTCATTGCCTTAGGAGGAGAATTGTCTGGTCAATTCTTGGTCAACCTTGAGCAATTGAGAACCTCTAAGAGTATGTCTTGTGTGAAAATAGGAGGGAAAATTTTGGGGTAAAACAGCGTCCCCTGTTCAATCTTCTTAAACCTAGAGATGTAGATTGGCTTGTTCTCCTTTCGTGATCTGAAGGTGGAAGATGATTGAACACTAGAGTGCCCAGAAATTTGCACTCGCCCAAAGTGAGACTGCTGGTGAACAATATCGGGAATGGGCTTACATATTCCATTTGGAGAAGATGACGGAAGAGTTTCAGAGATGGGCTTAAAGATGCCATCCAGGGAGTATGACAGAGAGTCGTCGGAGATGGGCTTAAAGATGCCATCCCAAGTAGATGCTGACTTCGTAAGAATTCTCTTTATGGGGATCCATGTTCCTGTTGTCCGAGGAGGAGTCCACTGGGGAATGTTTTTAGGGGAATAAAGTCTAGGAGCTTCGGTTGTCCATTACTCTACTGGGGAGTCATCTCTTGTCTGAAGAGACAGAAGTGAACTGCAATCTGGTCAGGATCCAGGCTTCACAGTGACTTACTGAGGATGATAAGGCCGACTGTTATCTGGTCGTATTCCAGGCTTCACAGTGACTTACTTGGGGAAATGAGATTAAAATGTTGTCTGGTCATACTCCAGGCTTTGCAGTTTCTCCAACTGGAATAGAAATCAGAAAAATCTTAGTGTCAATTTAACTAAACTCGAGCAAGGATCTACCGGAAAAGAATTAGTAACAAATCAATGCCCGATTCCAACTGAACCAGGAGAGGTCTTGATTTGTCTTTGACTGGATAAGAATCAGAAAAATCTTAGGATCGATTTAACTAAACCAGACAAAAGTGTTGGAATATCTTCAACTGGAATAAGAATCAAGGAGATCTTAGTGTCGATCTGACTGAACCAGAGAAGGTCTTTAATTAACTTTGACCGGATAAGAATCAAAAAAATCTTAGGATCGATTTAACTGAACCAAACGAAAGTCTTGGAATATCTTCAACTGGAATAAGAATCAGGGAGATGTTAGTGTCGATCTGACTGAACCAGAGAAGGTCTTGGATTAAATTTGACTGGATAAGAATCAGAAAAATCTTAGGATAGATTTAACTAAACCAGACAAAAGTCTTGGAATATCTTCAACTAGAATAAGAATTAGAGAGATCTTAGTGTCGATCTGACTGAACCAGAGAATGTCTTGGATTAATTTTGACTGGATAAGAATTAAAAAAATCTTAGGACCGATTTAACTGAACCAGACGAAAGTCTTGGAATATCTTCAAATGGAATAAGAATCAGGGAGATCTTAGTGTCGATCTGACTGAACCAGAGAAGGTATTGAATTAACTTTGGCTGGATAAGAATCAGAAAAATCTTAGGATCGATTTAACTGAACTAGACAAAAGTCTTGGATTATCTTCAACCAGAATAGAAATCAGAGAGATCTTAGTGTCGATCTAACTGAACCAGAGAAGGTCTTTTGAGAACGTATTTCGGAGGAAAATGTTGAAATAGTCTTTTATCAGACGTAGCTTTTGAGAATATTACCAGGTTACATAAGTAGTTAACGGTGTTTGTTGACTTGATCTTTCCCTGAAAAAGGTAAAGAGTTAGTCGTATGCAATGTCATGATGGATGAAATGCATTATGGTGATGTTCTCAAAATAAATAAGATTATGATATATGCGATGTGTATGCGCATGCCATGACGTATGAATATGGGATGCTATTGAGATGTTTCTTAGTCTAGGAAAATAAATCCCGGACTACTGTTGGAGAGTATTGGGAAGCTGAATCCTTCATTTCCGCTGGGGATGGTGAATGGAGCTGATTTTCCGAGGATTTCCTCTTTCTGTTTGAGAATACTCTGTCGGGGATTGACTCTGCTTGAGAATAACTTTATGGAGCGAGATGCTTGTTGGAAGATTTAGCCGTTGTAGAGAAATAAACTCTATTCGGGCCTGAACTTCTGCAATTAGAGAAGTAAACTCTACTCGGGAAGAGGTTATGAACTGTTTGAAATTAAGAAGCTCGGTTGGGGAACATAGGTTTCAGCTCTTGACTGGAGGAAGTAATTCCTTCTTGGGGAAGGAGGGATCAAAACTATGGTTGTTTCTACTCTATGGGGAACATAGATGTCACTAGGACGTATGTTGAGGATACGACGATGACTTCGCATCAGGATGTTTCTGCCCCTGTACCTGCGGGAGAAAGTACCTACAAAGATTTTATGGATGGATCTATGTCGTGATTGTACTTGAACATGTATTGAATTAGTGTCAGAATGACATCCATCTTTGGATCGTATCTGAATTATACTTGAAACATGTGTTGAATGAGTGTCAGAATGACATCCGTCTCTGGATCTTATCTGAACTGTACTTGAAACATGTGTTGAATGAGTGTCAGAATGTCATCCATCTCTGGATTGTATCTAAACTGTATTTGAAACATATGTTGAATGAGTGTCAGAATGACATCCGTCTCTGGATCGTATTTGAACCGTACTTGAAACATGTGTTGGATGAGTGCCATAATGACATCCGTCTCTGGATCATATTTGAACTGTACTTGAAAACAATCTGAATAAGTATCAGGATAACATCCATCTCTAGATCGTACCTGAACTGTTTCTAGAAGAGGACTTGGTTTATTTATAATGTTTCCGTCGGGAATTCCTGTTCAATTTCTTTTAAGAAGAAATCCACTGAGGAACATTGATTTCGCTTGATTATACATGATTCGTTGCTGGAATTCATGTTTAATTCTCCAAGTGATTCAGATGGAGATCTGCCCCTGGATATTTGGCATTTTTGATAGATTCCTTGAATCTTGACTTGACTTCCCCAAATGATGGACAATGATCATGCTGTGCCCCATGGTTGGAAGTGTTTTTCCACTTGAGTTGAACGTTTTCATTGAGAAAGTTTTTATTCACTAGATATTCGTCATGTGAATTTCTCTGTTTGTCGAACAGATAACTATATGCAAACAACGATATTAAAATAATACAAAGTTTATGCTTGTCTTGAAGTTTTTGAAAATTCATTTTTCCAGTAAAACAAATTTTGCAAGAGGGTGATATCAACTCAGGATTTATAGAAAATCCTACAGGAGTCAGGATACCTTTTGTAACAGTATGCTTTCGAACTAACCCATGCTTCAGCTAGGACTTTTAAGGGTTATATCGTGGCCTAGTTCAATGTTTAAGAAACAAAGGATAAAGGCTCAAAATTTATTTGTACCCACCCGTTCTTCGTGATGTTCTTCAGTCATATGCTTAGTTAATTGTGCATTTTAAATCCTAGTTGAGTTTTGGAATGTCCTTGATATTCCGGTGATGGTTCAGAGATTGAACGTTTGTTTGAGAAGGAAGTCATTTTTGTAATCTTCTTTTTGTCAAACATTTGTAGGACCTCTTTTTTTGATTTTGTTATCTCTACTTTTGCCTGAATTGTTTCTTTTGTGTTTACAGTCAGCGGGATGCCCCAGTGTTTTTTTCTTAAGTCTCCTTCATAGGTTTTGACTTAGTGGGCTTTTCTTTTGAAAAATAATGGCTGTCTGCTTTGATGATTATGCGAAACCATCATCATCTTTTGGAAGGTATCTTCTACACTATTTATCGTGTATGAAGGAGGAGCTTGTGACTGAATGCACCTCTGAATTAACTGAGAAAGCTACCCTGCCCCAAGTTATGATTAAGGGTTTTAATTTGTGTGAAAAGAAAAACTCCTACTTCTTTGGCTCAAAGGGGTTGACTAGGGATTATCTTCCTTATAACTCCACTATTTGGGATTTGAAACAACGCCTATACATCGTTAGCAAGGTATGTTCAAAAGCACACTGTGTGAGATTGTGGTATCATTTTCGTCATCCTCCCTCTAAAGGCTTATAGCTTTTTAATCGAGAGTCGAATATCACGTAAAGGAAGCAAGAAAACAGTTTAAATAAAATGACAATGAAATCATTCAAGACAAACATATGCGATGCATTAATGGGAAAACCAAAGTTCGGCATAACAATAGTTGTTTGAACAACAAATGAAATTACAAATGAAAAATAAAAAATGAACTGGAAGTTCTCAATGATTTGGCCTAGGAGAAGTGATCACTTTGTGAGTCTCTGGAGGGTCGAATTCAATCTCTTTGGCGTCAATCATATCCTGAATTTTATTCTTCAGAGCCCAGCAGCCATTTGTATCATGTCCAGGACTATCAAAATGGTATGCACACCTTTCGTCGGGGTGGTAACTAGGAGCAGAAGTATTGGGATTTCACAGAGGAGCCTTTAACGTAATCAATCCTGCTTTCAACATGTTTGTAATGCTTGAGCTAGTGACATGTTGATTCTGGTGAATTGTATCTTAGGTGTGACCTCTTTATGCTGATTCCCCTATTGGTGTCGTTGCATAGGCATAGCATTAGAGACCAGTATTGCCCCCACAAATTGATTGTGGTCGTCTGCTTTATTACGACCCTTCTGGCCATACACAACATTGGCTTTCCTCTTACCAACAAGTGGCTTCTTCTCATCATTAGAAGATGCAGCCATAGGGATCTTCCCACTCTTGATACCACTTTCGATCCTTCCTCTAGTCAAAACCATCTCTATGAATCCATATGAGGAACTCCCAATCAGCAGATTAAGGAACGGGCCTGTCAGAGTGCCCATGAACATATCTAGCATTTCCCGATCATTTAGAGGAGGTTGTACCCTGCCAGCTAGATACCTCCATTTTTGGGCATATTCTTTGAAGCCTTTGCTAGAACCTTTGGTACCCCAATTTTTGCCCCTAAGATCCCTTCATCATACCATATTGATTCCATCACAATAAGATCACACTAGGATTCTTGGTTCCCATCCCTATTTTAGCTTTGCTCTTTGAGGAATCACCAAGCACCTTGACTTGTGTTCTTTTATGATCATGAATATTTTTTGTCTTGATTTCTTCTTTTAATTAATAAAATGCAATGTTGGTTTGTCTTGCTTGTAATTTATGTAGGTAAAGGCAATGAGATTTAACAAGTTACCACATGGGTTCATGAGTTTATTTCCATGCCCTAGTCAATAAAGCTTGAGAAGTTCAAGCCTCACCATTGAAGTTGTTTTGGAGGAAATGGCATGGCAAGCTTATTTTGGTTCACCATATTTCAAGATTACCAAATTTGATCCAAAAAGTACAAGGGGTTGATTGAAAAAATAGTCATGTTTGGACAAGATTTTATTCCATTTGGTCACAAGTGCATATTTCTCTCAATTATCAAGATATGAAAGTGGTTGTGGTTTCTATGAGTTCTCATTATCATTATCAACAACTTATATTTATAAAGCAAAAGTGTTGGTACAATAAGGTTGTTCAAATTTGTCAAAGTTCCTCAAAGCATTTTCTTGATCTAAGAGTTAGGGTTTTGAACTTCAAAGAAGTATATCTTGCTCATCTTTTGGTATTTTTGAGTAATTACAAAGACATCATTCTATTCAAAGTTTTATTAACAAATCACTTCAAAAGTTCCAAGGAGTTTTCATGTGGAAGAAACTTGATGAAAAAGAAAGACTACAAGTCCTCCAGATGAATCCCCAATTTTCCATGTGTGACTTCAAATAATCATAACTTGGTCAATTTTTATCACCTTGAGCCTATTCTTTTTCCATAATGATCTTGAAGATGTGAAATTTATGCCTTATTTTATGTGCAACATGAGAAAATGGATGGAAGTTGCCTCAAGGATACAAAATATTATAGGTCACTTTATGAAATTTTTCCAAATTCACCATGTTATAACTTTCTCAATTTTTGGATATTTTGAATGGTTCAAGTTTCAAAATGTCATTCAAGAGATCTACTTCATGCCATATTTTTTGGTAAATTGGAAATTCCAAGTGGAAGGCTATGTTTGGATGCAATACATTATAAGTCACTTTTGAAGAAAAATTTGAAATATTTCTAAGTATGGAAAGTCAACTTTTTTTCCATCTTTGACTTGTTATAACTTTCAGCTCAAGCATCCATTTGTCTCCATTATTTTCACACTGTAAAGCTTGTAACTTCATCTTTCTGAAGCATCAAGAATCATGCCCTAAGACCCCTTGAGCTGAGAATTCCATTGGTCAGAAGTTGGCACTTTGAAACTGAATTTTTCACCAAGTCAGAAGTTTGAAATTCTTGATTTGGCTTGTAAACACTTTGTTTCTGCGCGTTTTTGCTTTTGAGCGTGTTTAGTGAACTTCCAGAAGTGATTAGCACAACAAAACGTGTGTTTTGGATGAGTTTTGATCAAATTGGAAGTCACACTTTTCTTGTTTGCAACTTCAGACGATTTCCCTCCAAACTTCATCATTTCACACGCTTGGACATTCCATTTGATTCCCTATAAATAGAGAGTCATTCCCCATTCATTTCCTCAAGCTTGGATAGTCATAATCACCCTGCCAAACTTATTCCATAACTCAAAATTTAGCAACTTCGAAATCCATATACAAGCCTTTTCCAATCCAATTTTTCCATCAATTCACCTTCCTTGATCTTCCCTGAAGCTAACCATATAATTAAATTCATGAATCGCGCCCTATATTTCTCCATAGAAGTCCAGTTTCAGAGCTCTGCAACTCAACTTCAATAGGTAGATTCCTTCATCAATTCTTCAAAACTTTGATATCATTGTGATGCTCTCATCGCCTTGGTTCTAGTTGCAACACTTGCTTTTTACTGGAAACACGTTTTGACCATGAAATTTCAAATCCCTTTTCAAAACTTTCCTTCCAAATTGCTTGAGCTACAGTTTATATAAATTTGGCGCGAGGGTCTGATTGTCTTCGTCTTGAAGAGACGAAGAAAATGGCATAGGTCTGAGCTTCTAATTTTACAGTTTGAGAGACCTACAATTCACGTTGGCTGGAGGTTGAAGATGACCAACGTGTCATCTTCCAAACAATGATGGCGTGCCACTTGTTTTTTTTTAATTCTGATTTTATTTTTTATTCTATGCTTTATTTACTAATGACCATGATATGCATAGTGTGCCAGATCCCTTGGATCTGATTACTAACGTGTTTTGACTCTCATTCAATGGTCCACATATTTTTTACTTTTATTTTCTTTTTTGATTTTTATATTTAATTGTTTTAAACTTCAAAAAATCATATAAAATTCATTTTTAGTCCAAAAAATCTGGAAAAAATCTTGAAAAATATTTTTGATTATTCTCTTTCTGATTTGTATTTTTTCATAATTTAATTTTGTGTTTTGGTGTTCTTTATAAATTTTCACTTTATTTGAATTGTTTTAAATGTTTAAAAATACTTTTATGCATTTCTAAATTCTAAAAAAAATTATGGAATGATCCAATGATATTGTGACAAATATTGGTGACCTTATTTCATTTTTGTTTCTGACTTTGTTATTTTTTTATCATTTTTGGTTTATTTTACTCATTTCTTTTAATTTTAAAAAAATAGTTGCTGACTTAAAAAATTTACCAAAAAATTTATAAAATCATTTGAGTCCTTTTCTGATTTTTCTACGGTCTTACTTTTTATTTCTTGATTAATTTGAACATAGTTGATATTTTTCTCTTTTATTTCTATTTTTAAACATTTTTTAACCTTTTTGTATATATTAAAATGTAATATTATTTTGTGACTATTTTCTGGCTGATCTAGGGTTAAATTTTTGATCATGAACTTTATTAACATCATTGGATTCATGGTGTTGAGTCTAACTCCATAAAAATGGATGAATAATTTTAATAATAGTTTGATTAAATTTAATTCAAAAGTGGTTTGTATATTCTCTCCCATCCCTCTTCATCTCATCCCTTTCTTATTGCAATAAGTGTTATTGGAGCATGATCTCTATATCATGTCTCAAAACAAATGGTGCATAGATTGCTATTGACCGACCTCAAAATAGGTGCGACTTCTATATAAGTCCACTTACGATTGCTTAACATAGCGCTAAATTTTGTCCCAATTCAAATAAATGATCATTCGTGGCCCAAACTTATGTTTACAAGCCCAAGTATGTTAATTTGATCTCTTTGATCCAATAACCTTGAGATTCATTATGTGGAGGCTTTGGTTCTACCAATCCTCTAATGGATCTACAACACCTTTGGTCAACGCGGATCACTTAAACATCGTTGATCATTAAATGGTACTCATATGTATTCCAAATGGATGATATACTTGGCAAAAAGAAAATGCAACTTGTTGTGTGGAGGCTTTGGTTCTACCAATACTCTAATTAGTTCCAAATGCAAGTTTCAAGATGATCATCCAACTAACCACTAATCACTAATAATTGACTTTATCATGTATTTTTTTTATTATATGCCCTTTTATTTTTATGCACTATTTATTTTTAGCATTTACATTTCATGGCATTTTCATATTTGCTCATTTGAGAATTTACTTTCATGTCATTCTTATCTTGCTCACTTGAGCTTTTATTTTCTTTTTCAAGACACCTAATAATCAACATGAACCATAAAAAACTTTAATGATACTTGTACTATTTGGTTACTATCCTTGGCATTATGGAGCATTGGACTTCTTGGACTTAGGATTAGAAACGTTGGCCTATGATTGGAGACCTTGTGATCTTATCTGATTATTTTGTCTGGAGCTCTTGAGGTTTACCTCAAGACATTGGGTTGTTTGTTTTTGTGTGTAGGTTATTGTGATTACACTCTTTGTTTGTAATCTGGAATTCACCCGTATACGGCCGTTACTCTGCCCAATTTTTGTGAAGACTTAATACACTTGAAGTTTGGTTCTCACAAGAGGTCTAGTATTTTTGCTTGTTTGGTTCCAATCTAAAGAATTGGAATTCTATCCTGGCTTATAGTGTCAAGTATTTCCTTCTTGTTGGTTAGATGGTTCTTATCCCTAACTTTTACCTTATGCTTTAGGATAGCCTCTTCTCCTCCTCCCATCTTCTTTAATTTCAAAAAATCTTCCCCTCCTTTTGAAAACTCTTCTTGTTTTAAACTTGAACCACTTTCACAATAATTTTGTACTTGGGTCCATGCATTTTCAAACATTTTCATAAATAAACTTCAATAAACTTAATAATACTTTTACATTCTTTATGTGAAGACTAAAAGTCAATCAACCTCATTTCAAACCATTTTGCCACTTTGGCTTTTATCTTTAAAATTTTCTCAAAAGATTGAACTCTTGTCAATCCTTGTAGTGATGCAAACAACTATACTTCTACAATATCTAGTGAAGAGATATATTTTCCACTTATGTGTTGAGTGAGGCATTGTTGATTCTAAACAATCCAAGCCATATCCTCCACTTTGAGATGATGCAAATTCTCCTTTCTCATGATTATGGGTAGTAAGTATGTTTTCCACACAGACAATGACGATGATGTTTTATCTCATAGAATTAACCAACACATTTGTGTTTTAAAATTTTTAAAAGAGGAACTACGTGTACCCTGATCCCTTATTGCATGAAAAGGTGGTACATAGGCACTAAAGGTTCGCAACCGCGGAGGGTGCAAAAAAAAAACAAAAAATATATTTCTTTTCTCACCTCCACCATCCATTTTTATACAACATTTTTTTATAGCCAAATATACAGATTTTACAAAGAGGTTCCTACGGAGTACCGTAGATGTTTAGGGTGTTAATATCTTGCCTTTGTATAACCAACCCCCTTACCTTGAATCTTTCCCCCTCTTTTTGGTTTTTTTCGCTCTTTTCCCATCCCTCTGGAAACAATAAAGTGCAGTGGCAATTTTTATTTTGATTTGTATAACTCTAGTCAATCCAATGGCTTAGTCTTAAGCATTTCAATCGCTACAGAAAAAATGGCGACTCTACTGGGGAAAGATTGACCTCTTTCTGGTCCATCCCTAAGTGGGTTGAGCCTATCTTTGTTTATATTTGTATATATGCTATTAATGTTTATGTGTTATATGTTGTATATCTGATTGTCTGGATTTTCCTGGTTTTCAGGGTGCTTGGTAATTACTCATAAGTCCTATACCCGGACTTAGGCAAAGTTTAAGATAAGACGGACGGTATAGTCATGTTAACTTTGAGGGAGTAATCCCTAAAAAGGAGGCATGAGATCCCTCACTCAATGGAGGCCCCTTTGACTGTAGTGTCATTTACCGAGTAATCGGGAAGATGTACTGCTTTCAACCTGGGAGCCTGCTGAAACTGAGGATAATAGAATACCAAACCGATCTTGGCCTTTTAGATGTAGTGCGGAAGCTATGACGGAGTAATCCGGAAATAGTTGTCACGCGATACTATGCTCGGACGACTTTTTCTTGAGAATATTATTAATTACCGAGTTAATCAGGAAGTTGGTAATATCCAAAGGAAGGATGTAGACTCTGAGAACCTCTAGAACCTTGTTCGGCAGGTGATAACTTTTAAACCAATACCTTATGGGTAGTACCTTCGACCTCATGCTCGTGGCGTTGAACCTATGAATCCTATATGTGTGATCTTGTGTGTGATTGTTGCATCATGCATCCATGCACTCATAAGCATCTTTTGAAGAGATCTTATTTCAAGGGATTTAAAAGTTGACCATTTGTGAATATCTCAGGTACTTTTTAAACCATGGATTCTGGAAAGAGAAAGACCGGGAAGTATAGTTTCAAGGATCCCAAGATAGATGAGTTGATCAGTATAATTCCCGAAATCGAGTGTTCTACAGACTTTTGGAAGAAGTATGGATCCATCATTCCTCTCATGAAGCTGAAGATGAAGAAGGGTATTCTCTCGACCTTGGTCCAATTCTATGATCCGATGTATCATTGCTTTACTTTTCCCAACTATTAGTTGATGCATACACTGGAGGAGTATTCTTATCTATTGGATTTACCTGTTACCGATCGTGTTCCTTTTACTGGTTTGAAGGGTAATCCAAAACCACATGAGATTGCTGCTTTGATTTATCTAGGGAAGTCTGAGGTGGAAGCCCGTATGACTACTAAAGGATGGATTAAAGGATTACCAGCTCAGTTCTTATTAGAGAAAGCTCGTCACTTTTCCAGGATGAAGAGTACAGTCGCTTTTGAGGCCATATTTGCTCTACTTGCTTACGGGTTGTTCTTATTTCCTAATGTGGACAAGTTTTTTTGACATTAGTGCTATCAGGATCTTCATGATTGGAAACCCAGTTCCTACCTTGTTGGGTGATGCTTATTACTATATTCATCTTCGGAATTCTTATCATGGGGGAATTATTATTTGTTGCATGCCCCTATTGTACCAGTGGTTTATCTCTCATATGCCTCAGTCTGATGCTTTTTGGGATGTCAAAAAGGAACCCCGTTGGGCTCCTAAGATCATGGCACTTACTCACTCGGATATTGATTAGTATCATCGAGCTTACCAGGATATAGAGATTATCGACAGTTGTGGTAGTTTCCCTAATGTACCTTTTCTTGGTACAAAGGGAGGAATCAACTATAACCCTGTTCTTGCACGACGACAACTTGGTTATCCGATGAGGGATAAACCAAATAGTATTCATTTGATTAGTTTCTTTCTGAAGGAGGGAAAAGACCATAGGGAAGCTATGGAGCAGATTGTGAAGGCCTGGCGTCACATTCATAAGAAGAGTAGGAAGGATTTGGGACCTAGGGGTGTTGTTTCTTTGGAGCCATATCTTCAGTGGGTCCGAACAAGAGCCATTCAGTTGAAGATGTCGTATTCCCGAGAAACACCTATGCCTGATTTATCTGGGAAGACCACTCCTCACTTATTAGATGATTTAGAAGAGTTGCAACTTGTTTTGGTCAGGATGTAACAGAAAAAAGATGCTTGGAAGAACAAGTGCCAAACTTTAGAGATTTCCTATAGAGCATACTTGAAGGAGAAAGACGACTTGATTGAGATCCTTGAGAGTAGAGCGGTAGAGACTATGGAGAGGTAAGGGGATTATTTTATCCTAAGCCTCAATCATATGCTGATTACTCACTCCCTGATTCAGGTGATTGGAAGGAGGTTTCCATCAGATATGCAGAAGAAAACCAGAGGCTGAAGGCTCAGATTTCCAAGCTCACAGGGAAGCGCCAGCGTATAGAGTGATCTCCATCAGTTTTACTTCTCAAGGTTTTAGATTTTATTTTCATCTTGTACTTGGGATCATTGAAACTTATAATCCATTTTGGAGTTGTTATAATGGAATTTTTAGTATTTCAAATTCGTTATTACTTTGATATTTGCAATATGTCCATAAATTTTAAATTCCTTAAAATATTAAACAAACAAAAAAATCATGTGGATTACATATCATGCATCATATTACACATATTTCTTGCATTTGTTATGCATATCCAGGTGTCTTACCAAGCTTCTTTACTTCGTTCAGCAAGCTGACTCACCACTACAAGACTCAGGCTAATTTCAGAAAGAAGATGGACAACTTAGAACAAGAGAATCGCGAGCTGCGCGAGGAGGATTTTGCTTTGAAGGCTGGCATGGCCAATCTTACTGCTCTGATGGAATCTCTGATGGCTGCTCAGAATCAGCCACCGAGTGTCCAACCTCAACCAACAAGGGCAACTACTGAAGCTCCAACTGTTCCCGTATCTGCTACTCCATATGTTCTTCAGAATCACATTCCTTAAGATTATCCATGGGGAATACCAGAGAATTTTGCACTTGAAGGTTTCAATCTTGGTCCTCAAGATACTCCAATTGTTCAGACTATTGTTACTCCGGCACCTCTTGTGGTGCATGCTTCTCCTGATGCGCCTCCTTCGGTGAATATGGTTTCGTTTGTTAATGATGATGCGCGCCGTCCTTTCCCTCCAACGAGTGAAGACTTGGGTCTTTATGACAGAATGGATGATTTTCAAGAGCAGTTTGACAAGATGCAAAGAGAGATGAAGGCCCTCAGGGGAAAAGAGCTATTTGGGTAGAATGTGAATAAGTTATGCTTGGTCCCGAATATTAAGATATCTTCTAAGTTTAAGGTCCCAGAGTTTGAGAAGTACAAGGGTAACACTTGACCTCGTGCTCATCTGGTGATGTACGTGAGGAGAATGTCTACCCACACTGATGATCAGCGTCTGCTGATTCACTTTTTTCTGGATAGTTAGACCGGTGCTGCCCTGAGGTGGTATATGAGTTTGGACAACACTAGTATCCATACTTTCAATGATTTGGGAGAAGCATTCATCAAACAATACAAGTACAACATGGACATGGAGCCTGACCGTGATTAACTCAGGGCCATGGTTCAAAAAGACATGGAATCGTTCAAATAATATGCACAGAGATGGCGTGAAGTAGCCGCTCAAGTGATTCCTCCCATGGAAGAGAAGGAGATGACTAATATTTTCTTGAAAACACTGGGTGCTTTCTACTACGAGAGGATGGTAGCAAGTATGCCAAGTGACTTTACTGAAATGGTAGGAATGAGTATCCGCTTAGAAGAGGATGTAAGAGAGGGCCGTTTAACGAAGAGTGAAAGTTCTGAAGGTGTGAAGAAACCATCTTATGGGTTCACCAAGAAAAAGGAAGGGGATGCAAATGTTGTTATACAAGAGAGGAGGGTTAATACTCCTAGAAGTAATTATCAGCATCATCAGCAAGTCGCCTCAGTTACTCCAGTTGTGGGTGCAGCTCCAACTACCGTTGCTTATCAGAGACCGTCCCAGTAGGGGAATCAAGGGTATAATAAGAGAAGGGAGAGTTATGAACCTATACTTATGAGTTTTACAGAGTTACTACCGGAATTGATTCAGAAGAAGTTAGTCCAGACCCGACCACCTCCCATTATACCCTCACCATTGCCTTGGTATTACAAGGCAGACCAAACATGTGCTTTTCATCAGGGAGCACCAGGGTATAATGTTGAGAATTGTTATCCTTTGAAGACTGAGGTGAAGAAGGTGGTGAAGTATGGTATTCTATCTTTCAAGGATGTGGTCCCTAATGTGAAATACAATCCTCTACCCAAGCATGGAGGAGTAAATGATGTGAATATGGTGGCCGGTTGTCCAGGCGACTTCCGAATTTTTGATATTAATCTGGTTATAGGAGATTTAGTGAAAATGAATGCAGACCTCTGTGAATTTAGATACTACACACATGACCATTCCGGTTGTGCTATTTGCAGTACAGACATACAGGGTTGCAAAAAGATAAAGGCTGATTTACAGGAGATGATGGATGAGGGCCTCATCCATATAATCATACCTAGGGCAGAGTATGAAGAGGAGGTGAATATAGTTTCTGGATGTCCTGGAGAATTCAGAATTTTTGATGTAGAGTATATGAGTGAGGACCTTGTGCAATTGCAAGCTACTTTCTACCATATGGCTGGTCAGGTGGAACACCAGTATGGATCTTGCTGAGTTTGCTGTCAAGATTCCCGAGGATGTTCAATCATGAAAACGGGTGTTTAGTTATTGTTAGATAATGGAATTATTAAGGTTACAAGTCAAAGGGATGATTACCATAAAGTTGATATGGTTGAGGTTCATTTGACTGAAGAAGAGTCATATGAAGAGTATACCTCCGCAGATGAGTATTTCTCCTTAGATGAGGATTTGTTTTCCAGAAATGACTCAACAATGACTGATTGCATTGAGGAAGGGGTAAACGTCATTGTACCTTGTTTTGGGGCACCCACCCATCTTGAAGTTGAGTATTATAGCAAGCCAATTGTTGCCCCATTGGTGATTAGTTTGTCGGGTCCTATCCCCTACAAGTCAGGTAAGGTTGTGCCTTACAAATACAATGCTACAATCTTAGAGGATGGAGTGGAAGTTCCCATCCAGCCAATGCCTGATGTTGGAAATACTGTTGAGAATAGCAGAGCGACCCGCAGTGGTCGTGTGTTTTCACCAGCTGCTCGTGGAGATGTTAGCGCTGGAAAGAAAATTGTTGAGAATGTTGAACCCAAGAAGGCTACGAGTGAGATTAGTGGGGCTACGTTAGAGAAATAAGTGGATGATATTTTAAAGATAATCAAGATGAACGAATACAGAATCGTAGATCAGCTACTGCATACTCCTTCAAAAATATCTATCTTGGCGTTATTGATGAACTCCTCTGCTCACAGAGAATCCTTGATGAGGGTACTGGACCAAGCTTTTGTGGAGAGTGATATGACAATAGACCAATTCAGTAGTGTAATGGGGAACATTACGTCATGTAATAATTTGAGTTTCTACGATGATGAATTACCAGATAAAGGAAGGAATCACAACCTGGCCCTCCACATCTGTATGAATTGCAAGAATGATTCACTATCCAATGTGTTGATTGATAATGGATCCGCTTTGAATGTTATACTGAGGAGCACTCTTATGAAGTTGAAATATCAAGGAACGCCTATGCGCCCAAGCGGCATCATTGTGAAAGCGTTTGATGGATCAACAAAATCTGTTATTGGTGAAGTGGACTTGCCTATTCATATAAGACCACATTTGTTTTAGATAACTTTCCATGTCATGGACATTGTAATCGCTTATAGTTGTTAGTTGGGACAGCCGTGGATTCATGAGGCAGGGGTTGTCACTTCAACTTTACACCAGAAACTGAAGTTTGTACGTGAAGGGAAAGTAGTGATCATAAATGGGGAGCAGACATTATTGATATCTCATTTGTCCTCTTTCAGCATTGTGGAGGCGGATGAAGCTGCTGTCGGAACTCAATTCCAAGCCTTATCCATTGACAACATAAGAGGAAATGATAATTCCATGGTTTCTCTTAAGGATGTGCAGCAAGTTGTGCGAAAGGGTCATAGTGAGGTATGGGGACAGATTGTGGATCCACTTGTGAATAAGAACAGAGTCGGCTTGGGGTTCTCTTTGAAGTATGACAAAGGTAATAGCATGAAGCCAAAGTCTTCTACGAGCAAGTATCAAGACATCTTCCGTAGCGGGGGTTATCTTCATCCAACTGTTTTCAGGATTAATGCCATTGTAGAAGATGAAGCAGAGCAAGAAATGCCGAATTATGTGACACACGAAGTTAGGGTTCATAACTGGATCACCATTGATGTTCCCTCTTCCATACATGTTTCAAAGTAATTTGTTTTGTTAATCTTTTTGAAAAAAGCTTTCACTCTGACCAAGGTGGAAGTATTAATGTTATAGGGTTTATCTGTTTGCTGTGACTTTTAAAATCAATAATAAAAGTTGTCTTTTTTTCCCAAATTGTGTCTCTATTTTCTACTTTTTCTTGGAAAATGGTAATAAAAAAACCCTTAAAAATAAATAATAACTGAAATCCAATCTACATGATCACTTGTTATATGTGTCCATTTCTAAAAGCAATCATAAATCATATGTGCAGATTAATTAAAAAACCCGTTGAATACAATGACCCTGCACCCTCTCCCAACTTTAAATGTCCTGTGTATGAGGCTGAAGAAGAAGATTATGATGAGATTCCAGAAGAGGTCTCACGGTTGCTTGAGCACGAGGAAAATGCCATTTAGCCATATAAAGAGCCATTGGGAGTAATCAATTTGGGTTCAGAAGAAGATATGAAGGAAGTCAAGATTGGAGCATTATTGCATCCTGATGTGAAGAGCAGGTTGATTGAGCTGTTGAAAGTGTATGTGGATATTTTTGCTCGGTCTTATCAAAACATGCCTGGTCTAGATACAAATATTGTAGAGCACCATTTGCCATTGAAGCCAGAGTATCTGCCAATTAAACAAAAGTTGAGAAGAACTCACCCAGATATGGCAGTGAAGATAAAAAAGGAGGTTCTAAAGAAGATTAATGCTGGTTTTCTTGTGACGTCAGTGTATCCTCAATAGATTTCCAATATTGTCCCAGTACCGAAAAAAGACAGAAAAGTCTGCATGTGCGTAGATTTCAGAGATCTAAATAAATCTAGTCCAAAAGATGATTTTCCATTGCCACACATTGATACCTTATTGGATAGCACAACAAAATTCAAATTATTCTCGTTCATGGATGGATTTTCCGGGTATAATCAAATAAGAATGGCTTCGGAGGACATGGAAAAAACAACGTTTATCACGCCCTGGGGAACATTCTGTTACAGAGTGATTCCCTTCAGGTTGAAAAATGCTGGTGCAACGTACCAGAGGGCTATGACTACCCTATTCCATGATCTGATGCACAAGGAAATCGAATTATATGTTGATGATATGATTGCCAAATCCCAGACTGAAGAAGGGCATGTAGAAGATTTGTTAGTTATTTCAGCGCTTGAGGAAGTATCGTCTCTGCTTGAATCCAAATAAATGCACCTTCGGTGTTCGATCAGGGAAATTGTTAGGTTTCATTGTTAGCCAAAGAGGAATTGAAGTTGACCCTGATAAAGTCAAAGCAATTCAAGAGATTCCAGCACCAAGAACTAAAAAGCAAGTCAGAGTGTTCCTCGGGCATTTGAATTATAATTCCAGATTCATTTCCCACATGACTGCTACATGTGAACCGATCTTTAAGTTGTTAAAGAAAGATCAAGGTTATGTGGGTATGGATGATTGCCAAAGGGCATTTGAAAGTATTAAAGAATATCTGCTTTAACCTCCTATCTTGCTCCCTCGTGTCGAAGGAAGACTGTTGATTATGTATCTGACAGTGTTAGATAATTCCATGGGTTGTATTCTGGGACAACAGGATGAATTAGGGAAGAAGGAGTTCACCATTTATTATCTCAGTAAAAAATTCACTAATTGTGAGTCACGGTATTCCATGATGGAAAAGACATGTTGTGCTTTGGCCTGGGTGGCAAAGCGTTTGCGGCAGTATATGTTGAATCACACTACTTGGTTGATCTCCAAAATGGATCCAATCAAGTACATTTTTGAAAAGCCTGCTCTTACTGGGAGAATTACCCGCTGGCAGATGTTGTTATCTAAATATGATATTGAATACCACACTCAAAAAGCTATTAAAAGCAGTGTGTTGGCGGATTATCTTGCTCACCAACTAGTGGAGGATCATCAGTCTGTAGAGTATGAATTTCTCGATGAGGATGTGATGTTCCTGAAAGTGAAAGATTGTGATGAACCATTTCCTGAGGAAGGTCCTGACCCTGAATCTCGTTGGAGTATGATATTTGATGGAGCTGTGAATGCTTATGGTAAAGGAATTAGTGTTGTGATTGTCACTCCACATGGATCGCACATTACTTTTACCGCAAGGTTAACATTTGATTGTACTAATAATATGGCAGAATATGAGGCTTGCATCATGGGTCTCGAAGAAGCTATTGATCTCAGAATTAAAAATCTAGATGTGTATGGTGATTTAGCTTTGGTAATAAACCAGATTAAAGGAGAGTGGGATACTCGTCACCCCGACTTGATCCCTTACAAAGATTATGCTAGAAGGTTATTACCCTTCTTTAATAAAGTTTAATTACATCATATTCCAAGAGATGAAAATCAAATGGCGGACGCTCTGGCAACCCTGGATTCTATGTACCAAGTAAATACTTGGAATGATATACCTCGAATTATGGTTCAGCGACTGGATAGGCCCGCTCATGTGTTTACAACAGAGGAGGTAGAAGATGAAAAACCTTAGTATCATGACATCAAGCATTTTCTTCAGACTTAGGAATACGCGATCGGTGCATCGAAGAAGGATAGAAAGACATTGATAATATTGGCTGGCAGTTTCTTCCTCAGTGAAAATGTGTTGTATAAAAGAAATTATGATATGATCTTGCTCAGATGCGTGGATAGACACGAAGCAGGCGTGTTGATGCATGAGGTTTATGAAGTTTCATTTGGCACTCATGCAAATGGACATTCGATGTCTAAAAAGATGCTAAGGGCAGGTTACTATTGGCTGACAATGGAATCTGATTGTTATAAATTTGCAAAGAAGTGTCATAAATGTCATATTTATGCAGATAAGGTCCATGTGCCTCCGACACTTCTCAATATGATCTCTTCCCCATGGCCTTTCTCTATGTGGGGTATTGACATGATAGGGATGATAGAACCTAAAGCTTCGAATGGACATTGTTTCATCTTGGTAGCAATTGATTACTTCACCAAGTGGGTGGAGGCTGCTTCATATGCAAATGTTACTAAGCAGGTGGTTGTACGCTTCATCTAGAATAATCTTATATGTCGGTATGGTGTGCCGAGCAGAATTATCACCGACAATGGCTCGAATTTGAACAATAAAATGATGACATAACTGTGCGAAGAGTTCAAGATTGTCCATCATAATTCCTCTCCGTATAGGCCAAAGATGAATGGGGATGTTGAAGCTGCTAATAAGAATATCAAGAAGATTATCCAAAAAATGGTCGTTACTTATAAGGATTGGCATGAAATGCTCCCTTTTGCTCTGCACGGATATCGAACATTTGTCCGCACTTCAACAGGAGCAGCCCCGTTCTCCCTGGTGTATGGAATGGAAGATGTACTCCCAGTCGAGGTTGAGATTCCCTCTTTGCATGTGATAATGGAAACCAAGTTGATAGAGGCTGAATGGGTCCAAAATCGGTTTGACCAATTAAATTTGATCGAAGAGAAGAGGATGACAGCTTTGTGTCATCGACAGTTATATCAAAAAAGAATGAAGAAAGCTTTTGATAAAAAGGTCAAACCTCGTGCTCAGGAAGATCATGTCTTTCAACACTGATTCTAGGGGCAAGTGGACTCCCAACTTTGAAGGCCCATATGTTGTCAAGAAAGTCTTCTCTGGCGGTGCATTAATTCTTGAAACTATGGATGGCGAGGAGTTCCCACGTCCCATGAATGCTGATGCAGTCAAGAAATACTTCGCCTAAAGAAATAAAAGAACAACTCGCTAAGTTGAAAACCCGAAAGGGTGGCATAGGCAAAAAAGAGCGTCTCGGTAGGCCAAAAACCCGAAAAGGCGGTCTAGGCAAAAGTTAGAGACATAAACAGAATAAATTTCCCGCTAAGTTGAAAACCCGCAAGGGCAGCTTAGGCAAAAGTTAGGGACTTTCTTGGCAAGTAATTGCATCATGCAAGATCTGATCATTGAAGCAACAATCTTCTCGAATCCTCATCATACTTCAACGGAAGATACTGCTCATAATTTCAAAAATTGTTAGAGGGGATAGTGGTCATTGTATCTCAATGTATCTTTTCCATTATATATTACCATTTTCCATACTTTGTAATCATCTATGGAGTCTCGCCATTCGCAGACTACCATTCTATTAATAAAGTTTGAGTTGTTGCCCAATTCTTTGTGTTCCTTATTTTATTTAGCTTGCAAAGACTCAATTTATTATTGATAATAACTTTCAAAGCAAAAAGATTAAATAACAAAATCGATTTTTTTTCAAAAAGAATTTACAATTAATTTGTGATGAAATAATAACAATAAAAATGGTGATCCCAGGAATGGACAAACTCCAGTTGTTTTAAGAAGTTTTTTTGTTCCCCTCGGGAAAGCTTACTCAGGATGATTCACCATATTGGGTTTGAAACTCTGGTATCCTCGTTCAAGTTTGGATTCATTTCTCCTCCTTGTCTGAGTTTTCATGATAGAAGTCGGTACAATAATTACTCTTGGAAAAAAAAAGAAAAAAAAACACGGACCTCTGTTTTCCCCAATGAAGAGCGTATTATGGTTTTCCCTTTAAGGATGTGGTGTTAACTTCCCCAATGAAGTGGGCCTGAATTCCCCAGTGAATGTTTTGATTATTTGGTGTCCATTTACTTTACTAGAAATTGGTTTTGCAATCCCCAGCAGAAGTGTTACTCTTGAAAACATTAGTTTCCCCGGTGAAGCCTGGACAAGGATGTCCTATTCATGTATCTGTGCTATTCTATCACTTTGTTTTGTTTACTTCTGGATTATGTTTCTCCCCAATAAAGCTGAAGCAGGCAGTATGTTATGTTTCCTCAGCTGGCGCTTAATTTTTCTTCGAATGATCATCTTGGATGTGATTTAGCCGAGTGTTGTTTGTGCCCGAGATGGTTTTGTCTGGTTACTCCCAGTGTTGTATATATGTTTTGTCAGCATACGCACGATAACACTCATATATTTATATATGCATCATGCATATCTAAAATTGGCAAATCATTGCTCATTAACATTTGTTAATATTTTTGTTGACATATCACCCTGTTTTACAAAGTTACATTTTCCTCTCTTCAATAGAGTGTTGGCCTTAAGTAGAAAGCGTATATTCTTTCAATCTCCTCACTGAGTTATCCCTCGTGGAAGGTTTTTGCTTTAGCCTTTTTGTATAGCTCCTTGTTTGGATGGATTTGGTTTTCCCTCTTGAGTTTATTTCTCGAAGGTTGTACTTTGGTTGACTGTTTCATTCCAGTTTATTTCTGGTGTGAATCTTCGATTTTCAAGCAATATTATTTACTTTGGATTTCTGAAAGCTTTGAGTTTTGGTTTATGCTTTTATTTTGCACAAGAAGACTTTATCTCCTCAGCCAGAATATCGTGGCATTTCTCCAGGAAGTCATATTTCATTCCCTAGGAAGCCATACTGTTCTCCCCATAAATACATTTCTTTTTACAATCCTCCATGACGACAAGTGACATGTCTCTTTATTTGAGAAACTTGTGCTTCCCTGTGAATGTCGACGTAAATTTTTTGCTATCTCCTCTATGAGTGGATAATCTGCAGTCCGTTGTCAGTTTACGCCAGCGGATGGCAAGACTTTCAAATTCGCAGAGACAGTTTGTTATGAAAACTTGGCAGGTGGAAGTCTCTTTATTTGAGATAGCTTACCCTTTCCAGGCAAAGTACTTAGGTTAAAGAAGAAGTTGAGACCCATTCTAGGCGAAATGCCAGAATTTTGGGGAAACTTGTTATCTTTTTGCTACCCTCAATGAACGTTTGTAGTTCATCGTCAGTGAATGGAGATGCTATGATATATTATCTTTCTACCTTCAGTGAAAGTTGGTAGATCATCGACAATGAACGTTGATGATTGTTATCTTTTTGCTACCCTCAGTGTACGTTGGTAGTTCATCGTCAGTGAACGGCGATGCTATGATATATTTTCCCTCTACCTTCAGTGAAAGTTGGTAGGTCATTGGAAGTGAACATCGATGACTGTTATCTTTTTGCTACCCTCAGTTAATGTTGGTAGTTCATCGTTAGTGAACGGCGATGCTATGATATATTTTCCCTCTACCTTCAGTGAAAGTTGGTAGGTCATTGGCAGTGAAGGTCGATGATTGTTATCTTTTTGCTACCCTCAGTGAACGGCGATGCTATGATATATTTTCCCTCTACCTTCAGTGAAAGTTGGTAGGTCATTGGCAGTGAATGTCGATGATTATTATCTTTTTACTATCCTCAGTGAACGTTGGTAGTACATCGCCAGTGAATGGCGATGCTATGATATATTTTCCCTCTACATTCAGTGAAAGTTGGTAGGTCATTGGCAGTGAACGTCGATGATTGTTATCTTTTTTCTACCCCTAGTGAATGTTGGTAGTTCATCATCAGTGAATGGTGATGCTATGATATATTTTCCCTCTACCTTTAGTGAAAGTTGGTAGGTCATTGGCAGTGAACGTTGATGATTGTTATCTTTTTTCTACCCCTAGTGAATGTCGGTAGTTCATCATCAGTGAATGGTGATGCTATGATATATTTTCCCTCTACCTTTAGTGAAAGTTGGTAGGTCATTGGCAGTGAACGTTGATAATTGTTGTCTTTTTGCTACCCTCAATGAATGTTGGTAGTTCATCATCAATGAACGACGATGCTATGATATTTATTTTTTTTCTACCTTCAGTGAATGTTGGTAGCTCACTGTCAGTTAACGTCTTTGTTGTTATTTCTTTTCTCTTTACCTTCAATGAAAGTTGGTAGGTCATCGACAGTGAACATCGATGATTCTTTCTCTCTGCCTTCAGTAAACGTTGGTAGCTTTGCCTTCAGTAGGAGTTAGTGTATCCTTTGACCATTTTATCTTCCTCTCTGAGTCGGGTCTCTTGATCCACCAGTGATTTATTTTCCTGGTCGGGTTGCTCTCTTCTTTCTTTATTATTGTTACATCCCCAAGTTGTGTTTTGCTTCTCTTTGGTCTTGTTCATATGCATTCATGCTCATAAACATTGAATGGCATCTTAGGGTCAAAAATAGGGTTTGTTTTATATTTAAGTATCTTCGATCGCGTCGACACGAAGATGTTTTTAAACCTTCATATCTCTGGATAGAAGAAACTTAAATAAGGGCAGCTATTGTACCCCAATTTTTGCTCCTAAGATCCCTTTATCATACCATGTTGATTCCATCACAATAAGATCACACTAGGATTCTTGGTTCCCCTCCCTATATTTAGCTTTGCTCTTTGAGGAATCACCAAGCACCTTGACTTGTGTTCTTTTGTGATAATTAATATTTTTTGTCTTGATTTCTTCTTTTAATTAATAAAATGCAATGTTGGTTTGTCTTGCTTGTTATCCATGTAGGTAAAGGCAATGAGATTTAACAAGTTACCACATGGGTTCATGAGTTTATTTCCATGCCCTAGTCAATAAAGCTTGAGAAGTTCAAGCCTCACCATTGAAGTTGTTTTGGAGGAAATGGAATGGAAAGCTTATTTTGGTTCACCATATTTCAAGATTACCAAATTTGATCCAAAAAGTACAAGGGGTTGATTGAAAAAATAGTCATGTTTGGACAAGATTTTATTCCATTTGGTCACAAGTGCACATTTCTCTCAATTATCAAGATATGGAAGTGGTTGTGGTTGCTATGAGTTCTCATTATCATCCTCAACAACTTATATTTACAAAGCAAAAGTGTTGTTACAAGAAGGTTGTTCAAATTTGTCAAAGTTCCTCAAAGCATTTTCTTGATCTAAGAGCTAGGGTTTTGAACTTCAAAGAAGTATATCTTGCTCATCTTTTGGTATTTTTGAGTGATTCAAAAGACATCATTCTCTTCAAATGGTTATTAACAAATCACTTCAAAAGTTCCAAGGAGTTTTCATGTGTACGAAACTTGATGAAGAAGAAAGACTACAAGTCCTCCAGATGAATCCCCAATTTTCCATGTGTGACTTCAAATGATCATAACTTGATCAACTTTTATCACCTTGATCCTATTATTTTTCCATAATTATCTTGAAGATGTGAACTTTATGCCTTATTTTATGTTCAGAGTGAGAAAATGGATGGAAGTTGCCTCAAGGATACAAAAGATTATAGGTCATTTTATGAAATTTTGCCAACTTCACCAAGTCATAACTTTCTCAATTTTTGGAGATTTTGAATGGTTCAAGTTTCAAAATATCATTCAAGAGATCTACTTCATGCCATATTTTTTGGTAAGGACAAATTCTAAGTGGAAGGCTATGTTTTGATACAAGACATTATATGTCACTTTTGAAGAAAATTTTGAAATATTTGTAAGTATGGAAAGTCAACTTTTTTCCATCTTTGACTTGTTATAACTTTCAGCTCAAGCATCCATTTGTCTCCATTATTTTTACACTGTAAAGCTTGTAACCTCATCTTTCTGAATCATCAAGAATCATTCCCTAAGACCCCTTGAGCTGAGAATGCCATTGGTTAGAAGTTGGCACTTTGAAACTGAATTTTTCACCAAGTCAGAAGTTTGAAATTCTTGGTTTGGCTTCTAAACACTTTATTTTTGTACGTTTTTGCTTCTGAACATATTTAGTGAACTTCCAGAAGTGATTAGCACATCAAAACATGTGTTTTGGATGAGTTTTGATCAAATTGGAAGTCACACTTTTCTTGTTTGCAACTTCAGACGATTTCCCTCAAAACTTCATCATTTCACACGCTTGGACATTCCATTTTATTCCCTATAAATAGAGGGTCATTCCCCATTCATTTCCTCAAGCTTGGATAGTCAGAATCACCCTGCCAAACTTATTCCATAACTCAAAATTCAGCAACTTCGAAATCCATATACAAGCCTTTTCCAATCCAATTTTTCTATCAATTCACCTTCCTTGGTCTTCCTTGAAGCTAACCATATAATTACATTCAATAATCTGTAAGTTTAAGATTGCGCCTAAGAGGGGGGGGGGTGAATTAGGTGGTGGTCGATTTTTGACTTATTTTACACTTTCTGGTTTTGTTTTAGTGCTATGGAAAATGGTAAAGTGCAGAAAGTAAAGAGACATGGAGATTTATCCTGGTTCCTTCCACACCCCGGAAGTACGTCCAGTCCCCTTGCAAACACGCAAGAGATTTCACTATTTTGTTAGAACTTTTACAAGACGCTTCCTAGTCTTATCAACTAAAGACACTAACAAATACCAAGAACACCCTCTTGGATTTCCAATAAGTCTCTTGAGAACAATCCTCTCAAAAGATACCTCTTGTTTCTAACAATGGACAACAAGGTACACAAGTATTCTAATACTTAATTCCAACAATCCTGGAAATAAGTTACACTTTGTATAATTCTATGAAATATGATTTCTTTAAAGATGTTGATCACATAGAGTGACTTCAATGAAGTTTCTTCTTTCTTCTCTTGTAAGTAATTCAAACTGTAACACAATGGTTAGAAAATGCTCAAAGATTTCTGTTCTTATATGTGTGAAAGTGCAGAAAATCTTTGTTCTTAAAAATTAAGAAATATGAAGTTTGAATATTTTACAAAGTTCAGAATTATTGCATGAGAGAAGAGTTGTTTTATAATTTGAAAGATTTAGTATTTAAAGCAATCAAGATACCTTTCCAAATAGACACTTTTCTGTTTGAAAAACTTGAGAAGATGCAATGTATGACCATGCAACCATTGGAGAAAAGGTGTGAAGGATATCTTGAATCAAGTTCAGATTTTTCAAAAATTACAACGTGTAAATCGATTAGCATTAGATGTAAATCGACTGCACGGGTTTGTAACGTTCTTGTTTTCAAAAAATTTGAAGTGTAAATAGATTAGCATGATGTGTAAATCGATTTACAAGTGTTAAAAATTTAACTCAGTTCAGTAATCAATCAATTTACACTCCATGTAAATCGATTGCTGCCAGGGGCAATCAGTTTTTGAAAAAACATGTGTAAATCGATTTACATGATATGTTAATCGATTTACACTAGTGAAAAACTTATAATTTGCTTTAAACTTTAAGTGAAGTGTTGTGGCAAGTGTGTATATCATTTTTGAGCATTTCTAATCAATGTAGTTCAAATGAGAATTGATATACTTGTTTGCTTGCCATGATCCTTGAAGCTTTGAGTGAATGATGCTTTAAGCTAATTCCACTTCTTTTCCTTCTTGTCATAGTGCTTGTTTGTCTTTCATCAAAACTAGCTTGTTTGTCTTTCATCAAAACTAAATTTGAGTTGAGGCTTGAGATTACATTCTCCCCCTTTTTGATGATGACAAACCATCTTTCTTTATGAGTTGTTCAGAATTGGAGCAAAAGGAGTTTTCTCCCCCTAAGATAGATTTCTCCCCCTATGGAGAAAAAGATTTGAAAACTTGCCCTGAAAAGAAAACTGAAACAAACAACCATAAAGTGCTATCACATCCTTCTCCCCCTTTGACATTATCAAAAAGAAGGGAAAGATGTAACATAAGATGATACTTATAACATTTTGAAACAAATATGAACATAAACTAAAATTCAAATTTCTAAAAATATCGAACAAAGTTCAAATACATAATACAAAAACTAACACTTGAAATAATACAAAACAAAAACATAATGATAAATAACAAGAATTTAATAATATTGGTCAGGAAAACTTTAGAAGGGTCCTTGATATGGAAATTATTGTTGTAGAGGTGGTTCAGTGTATTGAGGAGGCGGAGGTGCTGGATTGTTTGGATCGTATGGAGGAATATGGAGATGTGAGTAGAGGTATGAAAACTGTTGGTTCACATCATTCTGAAAAGCATTGATGCGAGAGGAGGTAGAATCATTTATCGCGGTCCATTGAGCATTGATGTTAGTGTTGAGAGATGCAAACTGTTGAGTCATAAAATCCATAACATCTTGGTTGGATGGACCAGAAGAGGCAGCAGGAGGAGGAACTTCATTTTCTTCTTCATCCGCATTATTGCATTCATCACCTACAACATCCTCTCCAATATATGTGATGGTTTTTGCTTCAGAATCGAAATGAACACCCATCCGAGAATCAACATTTTTGATGGAGATCCTATTGCTGATTGGATCCATTTCAACTCTCTCAAACCCAGTAAACTCTATATCAAATGCTTCCAAGATCCTTGTGATGAAGTATGCATATGGCAGAAAAGTAGCCCTTGTGGCAACTCTTAACATATGCACCACAAGCAGTTTAGCCCAGTTTACCGAAATGCCATTTTTCCTCGCATAGAGAATTTTCAATTCTAGATCGGTCACAGTACAATGATTTCCTGCTCTAGGAAATAAAATATATACCAGAAAATAATGGAAAAATTTGTCACCAATATGAAAATTACCAGCACTCCAAGTGTCCCGAGCCGGAATAACACCGCCAAGACTACGAATCCGCTTTGCACGGTATTCTGTTTCTGAAAACCGGCCAATGCTGTAGAAGAATTCTCTCTTCCTATAATTTTCCCAGGCAGCATCCTCTGGATCATAGAGAGAACTTCCAGTATATGGGATGTTCAAAATTCTGCCTATTATTTTTGAATGCAGAGGAATTCTTGTTCCGAGCACATAGGTATAGAATTTGTTGTTATCATAATGCATGTTGCTGTAGAATACTCGAACTAGATCCGGATAATAGTAACCACGTGATGATATTAATGGTTCTAACCCATAAGCAATCAAATCCCTTTGAAAAGTGAAGCATTCATCTAGAAAGGTAGATAACATACCGAATTTTGGAGCTGAGATTATTTTCTTTTGAAAATGCTTAATGAATCTTTCACGTTGTGCATCCGAGAGGTACTCGAGCAATGAGTTTTCAGAGGCTGCAAAAATTTTCTTCTTTCCTTTTTCTGAGGCTGTTGCTTTTCTTTTGGGAGCCATGGAGATGGTTAGGGTTTTGAGTAAGGAAGATAGAGAATTTTTGGTGTTGTTATGAGATAGTGAGGGAGTTTTGGTGTTATGAGATAGTGAGGGAGTTTTGGTGAGATTAAATAGAGGAGTAGAGTAAGTGAGGTCTTCATGAGACTTAATTGAGTGGAGTTGGTCAAGATTCCATGATTGGTCAAAAAGAAGGTGGGAGGTTGAGAGACAAGGTAAGGTTGACCAATATATTAAAGACTCATAAAAATATCACATGCTGAACAGGTGTAAATCGATTGGAGTGAAGGATCAATCGATTTGCACAGTTAAAAATTAAATAAAAATGCTTCAGTTTCAGTGGTAAATCGATTTACATACTTGGTAAATCGATTTACACAAAAAAAATTTATTAAAATTGATTTTTGCTTCAGTGGTAAATCGATTTACACATTAAGTAAATCGATTTACTTAAAAGAAAAAAATTTTAAAACAGTATTTTTAGCATTTGAAACATGTTCTAAGCCCATATATATGTACATTTATGTATAGTTAAGGATAGAGTGCACCTTATATATCTTGTTCATCTAGGATTCCGAGTTCACGACGAATTTTGAAGAATGCATCCTTTGCAAGTGGTTTTGTGAAAATGTCCGCGAGTTGATTTTGAGTGTCCACAAAAGTAATCTCGACATCTCCTTTGAGTACGTGATCTCTGATGAAATGGTGTCTGATGTCAATGTGTTTTGTCCGGGAATGCATAACTGGATTTTTTGTAATGTTGATCGCGCTTGTGTTATCACATCGAAGTGGAATGCATCCAAGGTTTACTCCATAGTCAAGTAATTGTTGTTTTAGCAAAAGAATTTGAGCGCATCCACTTACAGCCGCAATGTATTCTGCTTCGGCAGTGCTGAGAGCTACGCTTGCTTGCTTTTTGCAAGACCATGAAACCAAGGAATTTCCGAGAATGTGACATGTTCCACTTGTACTTTTGCGATCAGTCTTACAACCGGCATAGTCAGCATCAGAATAACCAACTAGATTGCACATACTACCTTTTGGATACCATAATCCAACGTTGGTTGTTCCTTTAAGATATTTTATTATGCGCTTGACTGCTGCAAGGTGAGACTCTTTAGGATTGGCTTGATATCTTGCACATAGGAAAACGCTGAACATGATGTCAGGTCTACTTGTTGTTAAATAGAGAAGAGAGCCAATCATTCCACGATACTTAGTTATGTCAATAGATTTCCCTGATTCATCTGGATCAAGATAGGTGCCGGATCCCATAGGAATTGCACTTTCTTTGCTGCTTTCCATCTCAAACTTCTTTATAAGGTCTTTGCAATATTTTGATTGGTTTATGAAGATACCATGTTTGAGTTGCTTAATTTGAAGACCGAGAAAGAAATTCAATCTTCCCATCATCGACATCTCAAACTCTCCTTGCATCATAGATGAAAATTCCTTGCACATATTTTGGTTAGTTAAACCGAAAACAATATCATCTACATAGATTTGTACAAGTAAAGTATGATGATTAACATTTTTTATGAAGAGAGTGGTATCAACTTTACCCTTTACAAACCCTTTTTCACATAGGAATGCGCTTAGTCTATCATACCATGCCCTTGGTGCTTGCTTCAGCCCATAGAGAGCTTTCTTCAATTTGAAGACATGATTAGGATGTTTAAAGTCTTCAAATCCGGGAGGTTGCTTTACATAGACTTCTTCATTTATGAATCCGTTGAGAAATGCGCTTTTTACATCCATTTGAAAAAGTTCAAAGTCCAATGAGCATGCATATGCAAGTAATAGTCTTATTGCTTCCAAACGTTCTACTGGAGCAAAAGTTTCTTCAAAATCAATTCCTTCCTCTTGGTTGTATCCTTGAGCAACTAGTCTTGCCTTGTTTCGAGTGATTATACCATTTTCATCCATCTTGTTTTTGAATACCCATTTGGTTCCAATGATACGTTTATTTCCTAGATTAGAAACAAGTTCCCAAACTTCATTCCGCTCGAATTGGTTTAGCTCCTCTTGCATGGCAAGGATCCATTGATCATCTTCTAGTGCTTGAGCCACTATGGTAGGTTCAACTTGAGATACAAAAGCCATATTTAAGCATGCATCCTTAAGATTTAGTCGAGTAGATACCCCTTTGCTAATATCTCCAATTATGTTGTCAATTGGATGATCACGATGAGTTCTCCATTCTTGAGGAAGACCATCATCATTTTCATTTTGATGTGAAAGTTCATGTGTTTGTTCCGGGTTGACAATTTTGCCACCTTCACAATAATTCTCATGAGGTAAATCTATAGAATCATCATCATCACAAATAACAACTTCCTCCTTGGAGGTGTTAGATTCATCAAAAGAAACATGCATTGATTCTTCTATAGTTAACGTTCTTTTATTGTAAATTCTAAAAGCTTTGCTAGAAAGGGAGTAACCAAGAAAAATACCTTCATCCGATTTTTCTTCGAACTTACCGAGATTGTCTTTGTCGTTGTTAAGGACAAAACATTTGCACCCGAAAATGTGAAAGTGAGAGATATTTGGTTTTCTTCCTTTGTAAATCTCATATGGAGTTTTCTTTAGTATAGGTCTTATGATCACGCGATTGCTTACGTAACATGCCGTGCTTACCGCATCCGCCCAAAAATATTTAGGCAAACTTGAGTCACTTAGCATGGTTCTTGCAAGCTCTACCAAAGACCTATTTTTCCTTTCAACTAATCCATTTTGTTGTGGAGTTCTTGGTGCTGAAAAATTGTGGAAGATCCCATTTTCTTCACAAAATTCTTCAAATAGACTGTTTTAGAACTCTCCACCATGATCACTTCGGATTGATGTTATCTTTAATGACTTCTCATTTTGAACTTGTTTTGCATATCTCTTGAATGCCTTGAATGCGTCATTTTTGTGCACTAAAAGCAAAGTCCATGTAAAACGGGAAAAATCATCTACAATAACTAAAGCATAAATGTTACCTCCGAAGCTTCTTGTTCTAGATGGACCAAAAAGATCCATGTGCAACAATTGAAGTGGTCTTGTTATTGAAACCACATTCTTTGGTTTGAAAGTTGATTTGGTTTGTTTGCCCTTTTGGCATGCACTACATAATTTGTCTTTGATGAATTTCATCTTTGGTAGACCAATAACTAAGTCATGCTTAACTAATTTGTTCAAGTGCTCCATGTGTATGTGAGCAATCCTCTTGTGCCATAACCAAGCGTCATTGTTGTTTACCATAAGACATTGTACCTTCATAGACAAATCATCTAAAGTAATCATAAAAATATTGTTAGATCTTATACCTTTGAGTTTTACCTCATTGGTCGCCTCATCCATAATTAGGCATTCTTCTTTGTTGAATTTGATTTTGAACCCTCTATCGTAAAGTTGACTTATGCTAAGAAGGTTGTGTTTTAATCCTTCAACATAAAGAACATCCTCAATTTGAATGGATGGAGGTGTGCCAACTATTCCAACGCCAAGAATCTTTCCTTTGGTGTTGTCTCCACAGGTGACATACCCTTTGTCTTTATGTACTAGATATGAAAATTGGTGTACATCTCCTGTCATATGCTTTGAACATCCACTGTCAAGATACCAAAGGTTTGATGTGGATTTCAAGCATACCTACAAAAACAAATTATTTCTTGTTAGGTACCCAAGTTGCCTTGGGTCCTTCATAGTTAGTTCCCTTTTCACCCATGCATAGTGTCCACTAGCCATACTAAAATTTCTAATATAGCATGCATTAGGTGTGTGTCCAATAATACCACACTAAAAACATTTTGGAACAAATTTGCTCTTGTATCTAGGAATTTGTTTTCTTTTAGATACATTAGGTTTTTTCTTTTGATGATTATGAACAACTTGCTTCTTTTCTACTATCTTGGGATTGGAACTATTACTAGCCTTTACAAAAACAGTGGGATTGTTACTTGGTTTCTTAGAATTCACATAACCAAGACCTCTTTTATCATTTGGATAACGTTGTTGGCTTAGTAATCCTTCCAATCCTATTTGTCCTTTTTCATATTGTTCAATGACTCTTTTCAATTGAACAATTTGAAAGACATTTGATTCACACTTGGAGCATGCAAAGTTTTCCTTTTCTTTTATAAAATTCTGTTTTTGAAGATCAAAATCTTTAGTCATGGTGTCAATTTTTTCGAGACAAATTAGAAGTTCTTTTTCTTGGTTTGACACCTTTTTGTATAAACTTTTGCATTCTTTCAAGAGTTCATCAATGGCACCTTGAACATCATCATCAAAAAGAGTAAATTCATTACTAACCTCTTCTTCATCGTCGGAGTGATGCGATGCCATTAAGGCTAGATTTGCACATTCGTCGCTTTCCGATTCCGATGTACTACTCATATCATTATCTTCCCATGCTATGTAGGCTTTCTTGTGTTTTGAGTCCTATCCTTTGAATCCGTTTTTCTTTGGGAGATTTGGACAGTTTGGCTTGATATGCCCTTGCTTTCCACATTCATAACATGAGACATCTTGTGTTGATGTGGAGGCTTCTCTTTTCTTGAAGTGCTTTCTCTTATTTGCATGAGATCCGCCCTTGTCATTTCTGCCAAAAAACTTCCCAAGTCTTTTAACAAAAAGCATGAAATTTTCATCTTCTTCCGGATTTTCTTCTTTTACTACTTCCTTTGAATCAATTTTTAAGGCAATGTTTTTGGATTTATTTTCTAGATTCTCATGTTTTTCAAGTCTACCGAGTTCCGTTTCGTATTCTTGAAGTTTGCCAAATAATGTAGCAGAAGTCATTGCGGAGAGACTCTTCTTTTCCGAGATTGTCGTTACCTTTGGTTGCCATTCCCTAGTCAATGATCTAAGGACTTTCAAGTTGAGTTCATCATTTGTCAAGGTTTTACCAAGAGCACTTAAGTGATTTGTCAAGTGCATAAATCTCTTTTGTAATTCAAGAATGGATTCTCCGGGCTGCATTCGAAATAGTTCGTATTCTTGACTTAGGGTATTTAGCCTTGATCTTTTTACTTCAGCCATTCCTTCATGAGTTTGTACCAAGGTATCCCATATTTCCTTTGCTGTTTTACATGTCGAGACACGGAAAAATTTGTCCATACTAAGTGCACCTTGAAGAAGGTTTATTGCCTTTTTGTCATAGAGAACTTTCTTTTTATCATCGTCGTCCCATGCAGTTTTAGGCTTTGAAGAGCCAACGCCATTGATTACCGTTACCGGGATAAATGGACCATTTTCAACGGCATCCCATATTTCCTCTCCTTGTGATTCTAGATGCGCCTTCATGTGTATTTTCCAGAAGTCAAAATATTCACCACAGAATAGAGGAGGCTTGTTGTTACTACCACCATCTCTGAAAACGAGTTGATGATTTGCGGAAGCCATTCTGGATCTCTAGGAGCAGGTTACCTATAACCTGCTCTGATACCAATTGTAAGTTTAAGATTGTGCCTAAGAGGGGGGGGGGGGGGGGTGAATTAGGTGGTGGTCAATTTTTGACTTATTTTACACTTTCTGGTTTTGTTTTAGTGCTATGGAAAACGGTAAAGTGCAGAAAGTAAAGAGACACGGAGATTTATCCTGGTTCCTTCCACACCCCGGAAGTACGTCCAGTCCCCTTGCAAACACGCAAGAGATTTCACTATTTTGTTAGAACTTTTACAAGACTCTTCCTAGTCTTATTGACTAAATACACTAACAAATACCAAGAACACCCTCTTGGATTTCCAATAAGTTTCTTGAGAACAATCCTCTCAAAAGATACCTCTTGTTTCCAACAATGGACAAAAAGGTACACAAGTATTCTAATACTTAATTCCAACAATCCTGGAAATAAGTTACACTTTGTATAATTCTATGAAATATGATTTCTTGAAAGATGTTGATCACATAGAGTGACTTCAATGAAGTTTCTTCTTTCTTCTCTTGTAAGTAATTCAAACTGTAACACAATGGTTAGAAAATGCTCAAAGATTTCTGTTCTTATATGTGTGAAAGTGCAGAAAATCTTTGTTCTTAAAAATTAATAAGTATGAAGTTTGAATATTTTACAAAGTTCATAATTATTGCATGAGAGAAGAGTTGTTTTATAATTTGAAAGATTTAGTATTTAAAGCAATCAAGACACCTTTCTAAATGGACACTTTTCTGTTTGAAAAACTTGAGAAGATGCAATGTATGACCATGCAACCATTGGAGAAAAGGTGTGAAGGATATCTTGAATCAAGTTCAGATTTTTCAAAAATTACAACGTGTAAATCGATTAGCATTAGATGTAAATCGATTGCACGGGTTTGTAACGTTCTTGTTTTCAAAAAATTTGAAGTGTAAATCGATTAGCATGATGTGTAAATCGATTTACAAGTGTTAAAAATTTAACTCAGTTCAGTAATCAATCGATTTACACTCCATGTAAATCGATTGTTGCCAGGGGCAATCAGTTTTTGAAAAAACATGTGTAAATCGATTTACATGATATGTTAATCGATTTACACTAGTGAAAAACTTAGAATTTGCTTTAAACTTTAAGTGAAGTGTTGTGGCAAGTGTGTGTATCATTTTTGAGCATTTTTAATCAATGTAGTTCAAATGAGAATTAATATACTTGTTTGCTTGCCATGATCCTTGAAGCTTTGAGTGAATGATGCTTTAAGCTAATTCCACTTCTTTTCCTTCTTGTCATAGTGCTTGTTTGTCTTTCATCAAAACTAGCTTGTTTGTCTTTCATCAAAACTAAAGTTGAGTTGAGGCTTGAGATTACAGAATCGTGCCCTATATTGCTCCATAGAAGTCCAGTTTCAGAGCTTTGTAACTCAACTTCAATAGGTAGATTCCTTCATCAATTCTTCAAAACTTTGATATCATTGTGATGCTCTCATCGCCTTGGTTCTAGTCACAACACTTGCTTTTTTACTGGAAACACGTTTTGACCATGAAATTTTAAATCCCTTTTCAAAACTTTCCTTCCAAATTGCTTGAGCTACAGTTTATATAAATTTGGGGCGAGGGTGTGGTTGTCTTCGTCTTGAATAGACGAAGCGAATGGCATAGGTCTGAGCTTCTGATTTTACAGTTTGAGAGACCTACAATTCACGTTGGCTGGAGGTTGAAGATGACCAACGTGTCATCTTCCAACCAATGATGGCGTGCCACTTGTTTTTTTTGAATTCTGATTTTATTTTTGATTCTATGCTTTATTCACTAATGACCATGATATGCACAGCACACCAGATCCTTTGGATCTGATTACTAACGTGTTTTGACTTTATTTTCTTTTCTGATTTTTATATTTAATTTTTTTAAACTTTAAAAAATCAAAAAATTCATTTCTAGTCTAAAAAATCTGAAAAATATTATGAAAAATATTTTTGATTATTCTCTTTTCTGATTTTTATTTTTTTCATAATTTAATTGCGTTTTGGTATTTTTTATAAACTTTCACTTTATTTGAATTGTTTTAAATGTTTAAAATACTTTTATGCATTTCTAAATTCTAAGAAAAAATTATGGAATGATCCAATGATATTGTGACAAATATTGGTGACCTTATTTTATTTTTGTTTCTGACTTTGTTATTTTTTTATCATTTTTGGTTTATTTTACTTATTTCTTTTAATTTTAAAAAAATAGTTGTTGACTTAAAAAATTTACCAAAAAATTCATAAAATCATTTGAGTCCTTTTCTGATTTTTCTATAGTCTTACTTTTTATTTCTTGATTAATTTGAACATAGTTTATATTTTTCTCTTTTATTTCTATTTTTAAACATTTTTTTAACCTTTTTATATATATTAAAATGTAATATTATTTTGTGACTATTTTCTGCCTGATCTTGGGTTAAATATTTGATCATGAACTTTATTAACATCATTGGATCCATGTTGTTGAGTCTAACTCCACAAAAATGGATGAATGATTTTAATAATAGTTTGATTAAATTTAATTCAAAAATGGTTTGTATATTCTCTCTCACCCCTCTTCATCTCATCCCTTTCTTATTGCACTAAGTGTTATTGGAGCATGATCTCTATATCATGTCTCAAAACAAATGGTGCATAGATTGCTATTGACCGACCTCAAAATAGGTGTGACTTCTATATAAGTCCACTTACGATTGCTTAACATATCGCTAAATTTTGTCCCGATTCAAATAAATGATCATTCGTGGCCCAAACTTATGTTTGCAAGCCCAAGTATGTTAATTTGATCTCTTTGATCCAATAACCTTGAGATTCATTTTGTGGAGGCTTTGGTTCTACCAATCCTCTAATGGATCTATAACACCTTTAGTCAACGCGGATCACTTAAACATCGTTGATCATTAAATGGTACTCATAAGGATTCCAAATGGATGATATACTTGGCAAAAAGCAAATGCAACTTGTTGTATGGAGGCTTTGGTTCTACCAATCCTCTAATGAGTTCCAAATGCAAGTTTCAAGATGATCATCCAACTAACCACTAATCACTAATAATTGACTTTATCATGTATTTCTTATTATATGCCATTTTATTTTTATGCACTATTTAATTTTAGCATTTATATTTCATGCCATTTTCATCTTTACTCATTTGAGCATTTACTTTCATGTCATTCTTATTTTTCTAACTTGAGCTTTTCTTTTCTTTTTCAAGACACCTAACAATCAACATGAACCATAAAAAACTTTAATGATACTTGGACTATTTTGTTACTATCCTTGGCATTATGGAGCATTGGACTTCTTGGACTTAGGATTAGAAACCTTGACCTATGATTGGAGACCTTGTGATCTTATCTGATTATTTTGTCTGGAGCTCTTGATGTTTGTAATATGGTGGCCAGAACCGAGACAGTGTTTTAGGAATTGATGGTTTACGTTTTGCATTTCTGTTTGCAAAATGATGTCGCAATAAGCAAGAGTCGCCACCGACTTTTATTTTATCCAACAAGGAAAGGAAAAAAGTATAGAAAAATTCCTTTTTTCGAGATTTTGAGTACGGGGGGTAGATTATCGAAAGGGAAGGTATTAGCACCCTTTCTATCCGTGGTTTTCCACGGGCTCTTAGGTACTTGCTCATCATTTTCAAAATTGCTTGTGTGTTTGATTTGAAAAAAAAAATTGACTTTGATTTAACTCTTGTTTCTGTCTTCAAGAGTGTTACGAAGTGTTTTTGAAAGCTTTGTTTAAAAGAGGAGTGTAAGTGTGAAAAAGTTTGTTTGGATTGAGCAAGTACTTAAGAACTAATCTACCTACTCGAAAAAGAGAATTGTTCTATGTTTGCTTCCTTTAGACGGTGCTATCCCACTATTAGTGAGTAGGTAGCACCGTCGTTGGAGTTTTAAGGGTCAATTCGAAAGGGACGTATGATCACTAAAGCAATGTTAGGACGTCTTAGTAATAACCCTAATGTCTTAGATCAATTATTCGAGGCAACAATATCCGAGGCAACCATTCCGAGGCAACCATTCCGAGGCAACTTTTCTGAACGGGACTTTGATCTTTGTTTAGACAAGAGAGCAACCACTAAAGCATCCTATACTTAATGACCATTTACCAAAGGCAACCGAAGTGGGAGTGTACCCTAGGAGTGCGCATGTGCGAGTGATTCAATTTCAGGTTTATTATCTTTGCACATTTAGGGTTAGCTAACCATTTTAAAGTTTACATACATTCTTGTCATGCATCCCTAATATCATACATCTAACAGTTTAATATTTTGCGGAAATTAAAGTGCGGAAAGTAAGCTACGCTATTACAAGGCTTCGGGTATTTACATAGCCAAAAACAAACCCTTAAAAATAAAGCGATAAATGAAAGTAAAAAAGGCCTAATTAAACTATTACAACTTGTGAACAATTACATTAATATGGAAAAAATAAAATAATAAAGCGCGCGCAATGAAAATAAGATCGGGAGAGAACTAGGGTTTTGACCCTTCTAACCTAATTAAAAGAAAATTTGTTTTTTTGTTGTTTTTAATTATTTTTTAAGAAAAGGATTAGGTTTTAAAATTAAATACACAATTAATTAGCTAATTAAATTAATTAACGAAAAATAAATAAATGGCCTATTTTTGTGTTTTGGTTATTTTAAGAAAAAAAATATAATTAAATTATAAACAAAACCCTAATTGTTCTAACTGTTTTTAATTTATTTACAAAATAATTAAAGTTATCTAAAATTAAAATCTAATTTAATTAATTAATTTATTGATAAAAACTAACCTAAGTCTAATTGGGTGAAAAATATTATTTGTGATTTTTTGATAAAAGAAATAATTAGTTTGTTAGTAAAATAAATAAACTAAATAAAATATAAAAAATAAAGGATAAAGAGAAATTGGGCCTGGGAAGCAATCTGAAGGGGGTGTGGATAGCAAGTCTTGAGCCCAATAGAAATTGATCCACTTTGACTTTTTGGATCCCATGTGTTGCCTTGATTGGGGACTTTGGTGCTCCTTCATTTAATGGCCTTTGGATCTGGCCATCTGGCCACTTGGCAGGCTGGATGATGAGGTCACATGATGGACCTTGGCCTTGTGCACGCACTAGATTACCTGAAAGAAAATAATATGAATAATGGGGGGACCTAGGATTCGAACCCAGGTCCTGAAGCACTTTCTCACCACCAACTGAGCTACGCGTTTTAATTGTTCATATAATACAAAACAATAACTAAATATTAAAAAGGAATAATATATCAATTCAGCGCACATTTTTTTTGAATAGGCCAATGGTTGTTTGCCACAATATCTTCTTCTTCCTTGCTCTGTTGGTAAAAGTCCCAGACTTTTACCTACGGACGTTTGTCCGTCACTACAAATCTGCATATCCTCAAAATCAAACACACGCATTATAAATAAAAACCAAAGCCATGGATAGCTTCATCTAGACCTGTTGAGTACAATGGTGGCCCTTTCATGGCCCAATTTTACCTATATGAAGAAATCCCAAATCGAAGCACAAAAACCTATCAATGGTGAAATCTCATACAGGCCATAAAAATGAAATTAAATGTTACAGAAAGCTTGCATATGTGATGGTGAACAAGATTATATGATTATATCATGCTATATGTGCCAGAATTATGCAAACCTATTTCAAAAATAACTCAATATCGTGGATGACTTACAGTGGTATTCAGGGCTTGGAAATGCTTGTTCTTGATTGGTTTTGCTTGCTAGGGACCCCAGGAAGCGATTGGGATGGTTAGGAGGCTTTGAAATTTCCTGGAACAATGAAATCGTGTCAGCAATTTGTTGGTGTTTTTTCAAGTTTTGTTCTTCTTCTCACGCCTCTCTCTAGCCCTGTTTTTGGTCTACAACGGTTCAATATATATCAAGGACTGAATTAGGGTTGAAAAGCTGATCTCAATCTTCCTCCATCATTGCTTTTGATTTGGATTTGATTCACCTTGAATATCTTTCTAAAAATAGAGTAAACTCAATCTTTTTGTGCACACAAAGCCTTGGCACGAATTCAATCTTATGCTATCTGGATGTGGGACCTGAAACAAGCACAAGATCTTTGAATTTCAATGTTTTGGATTTTCTATGATTTGTTTTGATTTAAAATGATTTAATTCAAATAAAAATCAAATAAATAATAAAAACAAGATAATGAAAAGTGGCAAGGGATAGGGCTCGTGGACCATGTTGCCAACTCAAAACAAGTGCAAAAGATTGGGCCCATTTGGCAAAAATTGCATTTTGAGGCATAGTTGACTTTTGACAATTTTGCAAAAAAGGTCAATTTCACCAATGCATAACTTCCTCAATTTTGACTCTTTGAAGGTTTTCTTGGACTTTTTAGAAAGCTTTAGATGTCCTCTAAGCAACCCTTTTAGTCTCATCTCAATTTGATATTCCATGTTCATGTATGAAGCTTTGACAAAAAAGGTGTTTTTGTTGACTTTTCAAAATGACCTATAATGTCCAAATTCATAACTTCTTGTGAGTGCATATTTTGAACATCGGAGTTGAAGATGGATTGTAGAGAATGGAATCCTCTTCAAAATGAGCTTTGCATGGGTCATTTATCATAAAGTATGAGAACGTTATGCTTGGTCAAAGTTGAGTTGACTTTTCCTACAAAACCCTAATTTAGCAACTTTTGATTCTTGATGAATTATGAGCAATCCTTGATGAATCATGATCAACCCTTGATCAAATGATGAATAATACTTAAAAATGAGGATGTTGACCAAAAATCTTGAAGTTTGACTGTATGTGAGCCACAGTTGACTTTTGCCCTAGCATAGTCGATTTTCAGACCTTTGAGCATTTGATTGAGCAAACTTTCTCTGTAGGGCTTGAAACTTGACATGGATGATCTTGAGAACATATTAGGACATTGGTGAGAATTTGGGATCCCTTGGAATCAAGTATCTTGATGCAACATGAAACCCTAATTTGAGGTAGATTGCCTTAGGAGAGAGCTTGTTTGGTCAACCCTTGGACTTCCTTGAGCAACTTGAGGATCTTTCTTGAAATGTTTTGAGAAATATAGGAGGGAAAATTTTGGGGTACAACAGCTGCCCCTGTTCAATCTTCTTAAACCTAAGGATGTAGATTGGGTTGCGTGTCTTTCGTGATCCGAAGGTGGAAGATGATTGAACACCAGAGTGCCCAGAAATTTGCACTCACATGATGTGGTGTCTGTCTTGCGATGTCGGAAATGGGCTTACAGATGCCATATGGAAATTGATGATGGAAAATGGGCTTAAAGATGCCATCTGAAGGAGTGTCAATCGAATAAGAGATTCCTTAGCGAGAGTCTATATACATGTTGTTGAGGAAGACTACGCTGGGGAGTGTTGGTCTCTGTCTTGAGAGAAATAGAATTTTAGGAGCTTCAGTCGTCCGTTATTCTATTGGGGAATCATCTCTGTTTTGAGAAAAGTCGAATTTTAGGAACTTCGGTCGTCCGTTATTTTGAAGAGGTGAAAATGAACTATTATCTGGTCGTGATCCAGGCTTCATAGTAATAAGATTGACTGCTATCTAGTCGTACTCCAGGCTTTACAATGACTTACTGGGGAGATGAGATTAAACTTGATATCCGATCGTAACCCGGGATTCGCAATTTCTTGATTCTTATCTGGTCATAATCCAGGCTTCAGAAGGAAATGAGTTATTATCCGGTCGCATCTGGGCTTCAACTTGAGTTTAGGGCACACTAATATCCGGTCGACTCCGGGCTTCTTAGTAACTGTCCAAGTAAATCGCTATTTGGTCGAATTCCAAGCTTCACAGTATCTTGTACTGTTATCTGGTTGTAATCCAGGCTTCAGTCCTTTTATCATTATCTAGTCATAATCTAGGCTTCACGATGCTTTATACCATTATCTGATTGAATCCAAGCTTCATGGTGTTCTGTACTGCTATCTAGTCGTAACCCAGGTTTCACAATACCTTACTTCTTATCTGGTCGTAATCCAGGCTTCAGAAGAGATCAAATGGTTATTCGGTCGTAATCTGGGCTTCCCTTTGGCTTTGGGCCTACTATTATCCGGTCGTAATCCGGGCTTCATAGTATTTGGCCAGGTAAAGTGCTATTTGGTCATAATCCAAGCTTCACAGTGTCCCTTACTATTATCTGGTCGTAATCCAGGCTTCACAGTGTCTTTTACCGCTATTTGGTCGTAATCCAGGCTTCGCGATGTCTCATACCACTATCTGGTCGAAATCTAGGCTTCATGGTGTTCGGAGAAAATCAAGATACTATCCAGTCATAATCCGGGATTCATAACTTGTGTTAAAGATATACCACTATCTGGTCGTAATCCAGGCTTCGCGGTGTCTTTGGCTGCTATCTGGTCGTAATCCAGGCTTCACAAAAATTTGTTGAGCTGTTATCCGGTCGTAATCCGGGCTTCACGGCTTGCTGGGGATTAAACTATTATCCGGTTGAATCCGGGCTTCATAGCTTAAAGATAAACCACTATCTAGTCGAATCCAGGCTTCGCGGTGTTTGATACTGCTATCCGGTTGAATACAGGCTTCACAATATGCTGCAGAAATCAAGATACTATTCGGTCGAATTTGGGCTTCATAGCTTGAACTTGGTGAGAATTTGATTGTATCTTTCCTGAAAGGTAAAGGTTAGCTGTATGTAATACATGACATGTATCAAGCAATGATGTTCTCAAAATAAATGAGATTGTGTTGTATGATGCTTATGCATATGTCATGATGGATGGATATGCAATGTTTTTATGATATCCTCTATCTGGGGAAAATAAATCTCGGATTGCTGCTGGAGAAAAGAGTTGAATTTTCGTCTCCGCTGGGGATAGTGACTGAATATGACTGTGAGAATAATCCTGCTGGAGAATAAACCGGCGAGAAAATGATTCTGTGGGGAAGAGATGCTCTGTTAGAGGACCTGTTGATTTAGAGGAACAACCTCGGCTGGGAACAAATTACCGTTGCTGGCGATGATAAACTCTATTGGGGATTGAGTTTTTGTTTGTGAAAGGAAGCAACTCCGCTGGGGATGATTTTCCAGTGGCGACATCACTGGGGATAATCTTTCAGAGTCTACTGGGGGTAATCTTTTAGACTCTACTGGGGACAATCCTCTAGACTCTACTGGGGATAATCTTCTAGTGCGGGAAATAGATAATCTCTGCTTGGGGAGAATATTGTCGATTCATTCGCGGTTGCGAGCCTCAGTTGGGGAGAGTGATGTCCTATTCGGGACCGCTAATATCACTGTCTTTTTCTTACTCTACGGGGAGTGAATTTACCTTCAATCGTTTTCTTCAACTAGGTCTATCCTTATACCTGGTGGACAGAGCAACTGTACGGTTTGGACATTTCTTGTTTGCCCCTGTTCCTGATATTATGAATAATCGTCTCTTGTTTCGCATGTAAATATTTATGAGCAACAATTATTGTCAAATGCATATATCAAGAATGAACCATTGGACGTTTTTGCAAAACAAAACAGAAAAAGGAAACAATTTGAAATTTTATTGTGAAAAATGAATTGTATTAATTTTGAAGTTAGCCTGTAAATAGGCGTTTTCGTACAAGAGGCTGACATCCTAGTAAGATAATGCCACCGAACATTAGAATTTATATAGTTTGTGCAAAAGAAAGAAAAACAGCTATGTGAATAATCCCACTGATTTCCAACTCTGCTATTGCCTTTATATCCTCGAGCATCTCATCACTTTGCTACTTGGTTGAAGGTAGATCGGATTGATTAGTGCCATCCAAGCTTGATAGTCGATACTGAAGTCTGGTTACAACGTGATCCAATGAGACATAGTGTTACACTTTAATCCTTAATTTTTCCTGGACCGCCCTTTCGGGTTTTCAGTCCACTGGGATACCCTTTTTTTCCCAAGCCGCCTTTTCAGGTTTTTGACTTGCCGGGTGTACAGATTTTTTTTATTTTCATCCCTTATTTTTTCCCGAACCCTTTTGGTTCTCCAGGAAGCCCTTATTTTTGCCTAGGCCAGTCAACCTAGCGGGTCTTTGATTATGCGTAGTATCTTTTCACTATGTCTGCATTGACGGGGTGAGGAAGGTCGTCACTATCCATGGTGGTTAGAATCATGGCTCCTCCTGAGAAAATGTTCTTAACCACAAATGACCCTTCGTATGTAGGGGTCTATTTGCCCCTGGGATCGCCTTGTGGCAGGATGATGCGCTTGATCACCAGATCCCCAACTTGATACTCTTGTCGTCTAACTTTCTTGTTAAATACCTTGATCATTCGCTTTTGATACGTCTGACCATGACAAATAGCAGTAAGTCTCTTTTCATCGATTAAGTTCAACTGATCAAGTCAGGTCTGGATCCATTCGTCCTCGCTCAAATCTGCATCCTTCATAATCCGAAGAGAGGGTATCTGGACCTTAATAGGTAAGACTACTTCCATGCCATACACCAAAGAGTAGGGTGTCGCCCCTGTTGACGTCAGTGCTGAGGTGCGGTACCCATGAAGAGCAAATGGTAACATCCCGTGCCAATCTTTGTATGTCACCATCATCTTCTGCATAATTTTCTTGATATTCTTATTAGCCGCTTCTACATCCCCATTCATCTTCGTCCGGTAGGGAGAAGAGTTGTGATGTTGTATCTTGAACTGCTTGCAGAGCTCGGTGATCATAGTATTGTTGATATTTGTACCGTTGTCCGTAATGATCTTCTCTGGTACACCATATCGACAGATTACATTGTGCCGAATAAACCGTGCCACGACGTTCTTGGTCATTGTAGCAAAGAAAGTTGCCTCAACCCACTTTGTAAAGTAGTCGATTTCTACCAGGATGAAACGATGCCCGTTGGACGCAGTAGGTCTGATCTCACCAATCATATCGATGCCCTACATTGCAAAAGGCCAAGGAGCTGTCAAGACGTTCAGAGGAACTGGAGGTATATGTATCTTATCAGCATAGACTTGGCACTTGTGACAGGTCCGAGAATGATGATAACAATCGGCTTCCATGGTAGACCAATAATATCCTGCTCGTAGGATCTTCTTTGCCGTGGTATGTCCACTGGAATGAGTTCCAAAAGTACCTTCATGTAACTCTGCCATAATTCTTTCTTCCTCATTCTTATCCACACAACGCATTAAGGTTGAGTCATGGTTACGCTTGTAAAGGATACCATTGCTGGTGAAGAACTTCGCCGTGAATCTCTTCAGAAACTTCTTGTCATTAACAGATGCACCATCGGAGTATTCTTGAGCCTCAAGATACCTCTTTACCTTGTGAAACCAGGGTTTATCTGTTACCTTTTTAGTCTCAATATCACAGCAATGTGCAGGTTCTTCCAACCTTTCAATGGTAATCTGGGGAGCTTCATTGTCCCATCTGACCTTGAACATAGAAGACATAGTAGCTAGCGCGTCCGCTAACTGATTCTCCTCCCTGGGGAAGTGTTCAAAGGTTATCTCCTCAAAATGTGGAAGCAACATCAATACATACTCTTTGTAAGGAATAAGATTTGGGTTCTTCGTATCCCATTCGCCTTTGATCTGACTGATCACGAGAGCGGAATCTCCGAATACACTTAAGAACTTAATCCTTAGGTCAATAGCTGCTCGAAGGCCCATGATGCACGCTTCATACTCTGCCATATTATTGGTGCAGTTAAAACATAATCGGGCGGTGAACGAAGTATAACAGCCTTCGGGAGATATGATCACGGCGCCAATGCCATTACCCAGTGCGTTTGAAGCTCCGTCAAAATATATAGACCATCGGGATCCCTCCTCGGGTCCTTCATCAGGTCCAAGTGTTTCACAGTCAGTCACCAACATGATGCCCTCATCCGGAAACTCGAAATTCATAGACTGGTAATCATCCACAGCCTGATGCGCCAAATGATCCGCCAACACACTCCCCTTGATTGCCTTTTGGGTCGTGTATTGGATGTCATACTCAGTCAAGATCATTTGCCATCTTGCTATTCTTTCGGATAAGGCAGGCCTCTCAAAGATATACTTGATTGGATCCATCTTTGATATCAATAGGGTAGTGTGAGTCAGCATATACTGTCTCAGCCGGCGAGCAGCCCATGCCAAAGCGTAGCAAGTTTTCTCAAGCAGTGAGTATCGGGTCTCACAGTCGGTAAACTTTTTGCTAAGGTAGTAAATAGCATGCTCTTTTCGGCCAGACTCGTCATGCTGCCCCAGCACACACCCTATTGAATTGTCGAGTACTGTCAAGTATAAGATCAAAGGTCTCCCTTCAACTGGAGGCATCAGAATAGGTGGCTCTTGGAGATATTCTTTGATCCTTTCGAAAGCGGCTTGACATTCATCATTCCATCTTACCACTTGATCTTTCTTCAACAGCTTGAAGATTGGTTCACAAGTAGCAGTCAGGTGTGAAATGAATCAGGCAATGTAGTTTAGACGTCCCAGAAAGCCTCTGACTTCTTTTTCTGTTCGGGGAGCTAGAATCTCATGTATAGCCTTCACCTTTATAGGATCTACTTGAATACCTTTATCACTAACGACGAAACCCAGCAGCTTACCAAACCTCACCCCGAAGGTGCACTTGTTTGGGTTTAACCTCAGCTTGTACAACTTCAACCTGTCAAATAGCTTCTGGAGATGGTCAAGATGTTCTTCTTCGGTCTGGGACCTTGCAATCATGTCATCGACGTATACCTCAATCTCATGGTGAATCATGTCGTAGAATAAAGCGACCATGGCACGCTGATACGTTGCCCCAGCGTTTTTTAATCCGAACAGCATGACCTTGTAGCAAAAGGTACCCCACTGCGTAACGAAGGTTGTCTTCTCCATGTCTTCGGGAGCCATCTTAATCTGATTGTAACCAGAAAAACCATCCATAAAGGAGAAGATCTTATGTTGTGCGGTGTTGTCGACCAGAATGTCAATGTGAGGTAGAGGGAAATCATCCTTGGGGCTTGCCCTATTCAGATCCCTATAGTCAACACACATCTGAACCTTACCATCTTTCTTGGGCACTGGCACTACATTGGCAACCCACTGCGGGTAAGAAGTGACTGCTAGAAAATCGACATCAAATTGTTTCATAACCTCAGCTTTGATTTTCTTAGACATTTCCGGGCGCATGCGGTGAACTTTCTGTTTCACTGGAGGACAGTCTTCTTTAGTTGGCAAGAGGTGAACCACGATATCCGTATCCAACCCAGGCATATCTTCATAGGACCAGGCGAAGATCTCAACATAGTCACGCAGCATCTGTATCAACTGTTGCTTAACACCAGAATCCACATTTGCACCGATCTTGACCTCTTTCTTGTCTTCCTTTGTACCCAAATTCACTGATTCCACTGGCTCTTCATGGGGCTGTATGGCCCTCTCTTCCTGAAGTAACAGTCTAGCAAGTTCCCTAGGAACTTCGCAATCATCCTCACCTTCGTCCTCGGCTTGGTTGATCGGACTTTCGAAGTTATAACTGGCAGTAGCAGATTCGTTATCAGTGGGATCCAGAGTGGATGTGGACCTGTATTATGATATGTGAGTGTGTGTAAGACAAATAGCTATTTTGATAAAGTGTAAGATAGAAAAGAAAAACAAGGAGCACAAAATTTGTAAATGTCCAATGCTTTATTGATGATATATGGAAATGACAAACATTAAGCCCTCACAAACAAAGCCACGGTGTCTCGGGCAAGGCACCGGGCTATAAAGTTTCAAATTGTCTATTACAAAACTTCAAAACAAAATTTTATTACTGTGCAATAAAAGAAATGGGCACGAAGTCCTTTGCCGTATAATTGCTCAATCCCCCGTCGGTAGTCGGGTAAATCCAGCTGTCGAAATCTGACTCTTCATCATCCTCTTCAATTGCATTCACTTCCGGATTACTGATACGCAGGGGAGGTTTTCCAATTCGCGCACGCCGAACAGCCCTTTGAGCTTCTGCAGTAAAACCCAAACCAAACTTGTCAGTCTTGTGTGCAAAGTCAGGGAGTTGGCCCCAATTCGTACACCCACCTTTTTCAATAACAGCCCGGGCATCCTTGAGGGAAGCCATCTTCATTGGAGGATCTTCAACAACAACTTCAGTCGATGCTAGAGTCTGGGGCACTTCTTCAAAGTTCTGACACGGGGTTTCAATGAACTCCCCATCCATCTCCACATACCGAAAAGAGTTAAGGTGGCTCACCATGTACTCCTCTTCTCCTCATACTGTAACAATCTTCCCCTTCACTAGATATTTCAACATCTGATGGAGCGTAGAAGTTACTGCCCCAGCCTTATGAATCCATGGGCGATCCAACAAACAAGAATAAGATGGTCGAATATCCATTACGTAGAACGTAGATGCGAAAATCTGGGTACCAACTTTAACAGGGACATGCACCTCCCCGTGCACCATCCTTTTGGACCCATCAAAGGCCCTAACCATAATATTACTCGGTTTAAGAACCAACCCTTCATAATCCAACATGTCTAATGCTTTCTTGGGTAAAACATTTAACGAGGAACCAGTATCCACCAGCACGTGGGCCAGAGTAGTGCCCCTGCACTCGATCAAAACATGAAGAGCGTCATTGTGATTCCTTCCTTTGGCAGTCAGATCTGCATCGGAGAAACCCAACCCGTTGTCAGCGGTCAAACTAGCCACACAGTCTTTGAATTGATCAGCAGATGTTTCCTATGACACGTGCACAGTTTTAAGGAAAGCAATTAAAGCCTTTGCATGGGCTTCTGAGCACAACAATAAAGATAGCATGGAGATCTTCGACGGGGTTTGCCCCAGCTGCTCGACTACGTTGTAGTCACCCTTTTTAATAATCTTCAGAATTTCCTCTATCTCCTGTCTAGAGGTTTCTACAACAATCTTTTTAGGTGCCTCCGTCCGGGCAGGCTCACATGTGACTTCTTTGCCCCGATCGTCAGATGGCTCGGTGACAGGGGTGATAATTGGAATATGAACTGGGACAGTAGCAGATGTACTGGCAGATGGAATAGCAACAGGTTTTCGAACAGTTGGTGGGGAAATCTCAGGAGAGAAAAGTCTCTTCGGGTGACCTTGTTAGACCCGACAATATTGCTTACCTCAGTATCAGCCTCTTCAACTTTCAAGTCTTGTCTGATCCCATGATAATACACATCGGCCCCATAGTGCCACGGGACAGGCTTATCCGAAGTGTAAGGGATATGACCAGGAATAGTAATGATCAATGGAGCAACTCTTGAAACGGGTGTAATCCTAACAGGCTTTCTCGAGGAAGCCTTGGAAGGATTGTCGGAAATGGTTATTATGAAAACATCTTCAACAGGAATCAATGGAATCAAAGTTTTCTCAAACAAGATTTCTTTATTATCCATCAGGCGTTGAACACCTGATTTCAACAAATGGAAACCAGTAGGCATGATTGAACATAGGTGGAAACCTTCGCCACAACCCAGAAATAAATCGACCAACAATAGGTTCTTCTTCACTGTCATCAACGGAGTAGAAACATCTTCCACAGAGGTCGCAAACGAATCATTGTCCATAACATTCACTCCATGCTTGGGCATAGGAGTAGTCATGACATTAGGCTTTTCTGGTGCGTCAAACTCGATCTCTTTAGCTTCAATCAAATCTTACACCTTATTCCTCAAGGCCCAGCGGTTGTTTGTATCATGCCCTGGGCTATCGGAGTGATAAGCACACCGGGCGTTTGGATTATACAGCGGTGATGTAGTACTGGGATTCTTCGGAGCTTCCCTTAGAGTTATCAGGTTAGTCTTCAATAATTGCGGCAGAATTTGAAATAAGGTCATACTGAGTCGAGTATACTGTCTTTGCGGTCTCTCTACTCTTTGCTGATTGTTGTGTTATGGGGCAACAGTTGGTCTTGATATTACTACCGCATTAACCGCTTGGCAGCGTTCAGGTCGATTCTGGCCCCTCGAGTTGTATACTGCACTAGCTTCCTTTCTGAAAGGCTTCTTTTCTGTACTGGACGAAGCACCTTTCTGTATCTTGCCACTTCTCATACCAGCTTCCACTCTCTCCCTAGTCAAAATCAATTCAGTGAACCCCGACGGTGAACTTCCGATCAAATGGTTAAAATATGGACCAGACAAAGTCCCAAGAAACATATCCACCAACTCCCTATCAGACAGAGGGGGTTGGACTCTTCCGGCCAGATCTCTCCATTTCTGAGCATAGTCCTTAAAGCCTTCACCTGTACCCATAGACATACCTTGAAGCTGAGTACGCGTGGGAGCAAGGTCGGCGTTGTATTGGTATTGCTTGTAAAAAGCAGCAGCAAGGTCCTCCCAGTTGCGGACATTAGCTCCTTCCAATTGATAGAACCATTCAAGTTGAGTCCCTGACAGACTATCTTGAAAGAAATGAACCCACAGGTTCCTATCAGCAGTGTAAGGTTGAATCTTTCTGACGTACGAGCAGAGATGTAGCTTCGGGAAGGATACCCCATCGTACTTAGCAAAAACAGGAGCTTTAAACTTGTGAGGGATCACCACCCCCGATGCCAAACCCAAATCTCCGAAGTCCAACCCAGGTATCTTCTAGATCTCCATTGCACTCAACCGGTCTTCAAGTTGCTTATATCTATCCTCAGCAGGAGGATACTGGTCTTCATAAAAATCAGTGTCATTATCAGAGACCACAGGACTAGGCCCCTTTCTTTCCTCTTGATTCTCTCCCCCTCCTGATGAATGGTACAAATCAATTTCCTGTCGCAAATTGTTCCCGTATCTGCGACCCATATTCAGGAGGACCATCTTCTTCTTCTTCTTCTCCTTCAAGATGAGAGTCTTCAAATCTTGCTGCCCTTTGGCCAGGTTCAGGAACAGCTCTTGGAACTGAGCATTCTGAGCCTGAAGAGCCTTGATGGCTTGATCAGTAGGTGTTTCAGAAGACATGATTGCTGAAATAAATAGTGAAGAAGATAAGAAACCTGTAATGGTACCTGTGATGAGGTGCATGGTAATGGAATGCGTATGAAATGATTTCAAAGACTTTGGGAGATTCAAATTTGTAAACCAAAATAAAACACACTTTATTAGATAAAACTTGTAACAATGTTTGACAATTCCTTCAAGGCGTTACAAAAGAAATACTGAAAAGCAAATCTAAACTAGAAACAATGAAAGACATCAGAAATCCCATGGTCGTTTTCCCTTCGTGCTGACATAATCATTGATTGTCCTTTCATTCTCAAGCTGCCTCGTAAGCTTCAAGATCTTCTATTCCTGCTCATGATACTTCTCTTTGTAGGTATCCCTTTCTTCCTTTAGCTGGATCCAAGATCTCTTCAATGCCCCAAGATCAGTAGGCATGTATGGATGGAGGACCGTATAAGGAAAACCTTCTTCATTAGTATGCTCTACAATCACCGGTAAAACAGCTTCATATGGCATCCCTAGCTTTTGAGCATGGGCTCGAACCCACTGGAGATATGGTTGCATCGGGAGAGAAGTCTTCATTCCTAGCTCATGAGGGCCAGACCTGTTCACCATGCCCCAGGCTCGTATAAACCTTCGGCGATGCTCATTCACGTCCCCCTTGTAGTCAAAGACAATGTCTGGAAGGAGCAGCTCATGGGGACCGTCTCTCTAAGCGCGTCCAAACTGTCGTAAAGCCAAACAAGGATTGTAGGTTATTCCCCCTCGAATTCCAAGCAACGGAACATTAGGTTATTCCCCACATCGATCAATGATAGCTACTTTTTCCATATTCTTAGAACTCCAAAGGATGTCCGTATGAGCAAGGGACAGGATTCTGTAAGCCCAACCTACGCCTTCTTCATTCTTCAAAACAGACTTGGGGAGGTGCGAAATAAACCACCTCGCCAACAACGGCGTGCAACACAGGAGGGTTCCCCTTCTTCGCACGGTACGAGTATAGAGAGCATGTAGAATATCACCCAAGAGAGTAGGCACTGGATTACGAGACATGAAGATCTTGACCGCATTCATGTCTATGAAAGAATCTAAATTCAGAAAAAGAACCAAGCCGTAGATGAGGATAGCCAAGGTGTCTTCAAATTCTTGAAAATCTAAGTTTTCCCAGAACTGTTGAGCTTGATCCATCAAAAACATAGCCAAGAAACCTTTAACCCCACTCTGTGTCTCCCAGTTAGACACTACATCAGCCTTTGTCAAGTGTAAAGCTAAAGCAATGTCCTCAGGTCTAGGAACCTCCTCCAAACCTGTGAAGGGTGTCTGCTCGAGAATAGATATTCCTAACAAATCATAAAACTCCTCCAAAGTAGGGATTAGCTGATAATCCGGGAAGGTGAAATAATGATGCAATGGGTCAAAGAATTGGAATAACACACTCATCATTTACTCATCCAACTTTTAGGTGACCAAGCCAAGGAGATAACCATGTCTTCTAACAAATGAAGAAGTGTCAGGAACTCTTGAGACTAACTCTCTGAGATGAGCAGGGATTTGCACGAAGTTGACTCAAATGGTATTTTTGCGCATAGAAGTCATGATCTGCAAAACAGAACAAAGATGAATCCCCTCGGTCTTTGAAATGGTTAGTCTAATGAAATATGCATGCTATGTCATGATGTATGATGTCATGATAAAAACACACAACAGGTATCACAGATAGCAAATATGGTAAAGGTAAACAAGTCACACAGTAGCCCTTAAGTTTTAGGCTTGCATGGAGTTTAGGTACTACCCTCTTGAAGTTCAGTTGGTTCAACCTGTAGCGGTAGAAATGTGAAATACTAAGCCATTGGATTGACTAGACTTTATAAAAATCAAAATAAAAATCGCCACCGCGCTTTATTGTTTCCAAAGGAATGGGAAAAGAGCGAATAACCCAAAAAGAGGGGGAAAGATTAAAGGTAAGGGGGTTGTTTATGAAAAGGGAAGTTATTATCACCCTAAACATCTACGGTACTCCGCAGGAACCTCTTTGAAAAATCTGTATATTTTGGCTATAAAAATGTGTTGTATATAAAATGGATGGTGGAGGTGAGAAAAGAAATATTTTTATGATTTTTGCACCCGCCGCGGTTGCAAACCTTTAGTGCCTACGTAACACCTTTCGTGCAATAGGGGATCAGGGTACACGTAGTTCCTCTTTTAAAAATTTGAAACACAAGTGTGTTGATTGATTTTATGAGATAAGACATCATCGCAATTGTCCGTGTGAAAAACATACTTACTACCCACAATCATGGGAAAGGAGAATTTGCATCATCTCAAAGTGGAGGATATGGCTTGGATTTTAAAATCAACAATGCCTCACTCAACACCCAAGTGGAAAATATCTCACTTCACTACATATTGTAGAAGTATAGTTGTTTGCATCACTACAAGGATTGAAAAGAGTCTAATCTTTTGAGAAAAGTTTAAAGATAAAAGCCAAAGTGGAAAAATTGTTTGAAATGAGATTGATTGACTTTTAGTCTTCTCACAAAAAAAGGTCAAGGTATTATGAAATTGATTGAAATTTATTTATGAAAATGTTTCGAAGATGCATGGACCTAAGTCCAGGTTTATTATGAAAATGTTTCAAGTTTCAAAACAAGAAGAGTTTTTTTTTAAAAGGAGGGAGAAGATTTTTGAAATTAAAGAAGATGAGAGGAGAAGAAGAGGCTATCCTAAAGCATAAGGTAAAAGCTAGGGATAAGAACCATCTAACCAACAAGAAGCCAATACTTGACATTATGAGTCAATATAGAATTCCCATTCTTCAGATTGAAACCAAGCAAGCAAAGATACTAGACCTCTTGAGAGAACCAAACTTCAAGTGTTTTAAGTCTTCGCAAAAATTGGGCAGAGTAACGGCTGTATACGGGTGAATTCCAGATTACAAACAAAGATCATAATCTCAATAACCTGCACACAAAAAAAACAAACAACCTAATGTCTTGAGGTAAACCTCAAGAACTCCAGACAAAATATCAAATAAAGTCACAAAGTCTCCAAGATAGGCCAAGGTCTCTAATCCTAAGTCCAAGAAGTCCATCACTCCATAATGCAAAGGATAGTAACCATGTAGTCCAAGTATCATTAATGATTTTTATGGTTCATGTTGATTATTAGGTGTCTTTAAAAAGAAAGAAAATCTCAAGTGAGCAAAATAAAAATGACATAAAAGTAAATGCTCAAGTGAGCAAAGATGAAAATAGCATGAAATCTAAAATGCTAAAAGTAAATGGTACATAAAGCATGAAAATAAAAGCGTAAAGTAAAGTTAGTTGTTAGTAATTAGTGGTTAGTTGGATGACCATCTTGAAACTTGCATTTCGAACTCATTAGAGGATTGGTAGAACCAAAGCCTCCACACAACAAGTTGCATTTGCTTTTTGTCAAGTATATCATCCATTTTGGAATTCTCATAAGGCAACATGTAATGATCAACGATGTTTAAGTGATCCGCGTTGACCAAAGGTGTTGTAGATCTATTAGAGGATTGGTAGAACCAAAGCCTCCACACAATGAATCTCAAGGTTATTGGATCAAAGAGATCAAATTAACATACTTGGGCTTGCAATCATAAGTTTGGGCCCCAAATGATCATTTATTCGAATCGGGACAAAATTTAGCGCTATGTTAAGCAATCGTAAATGGACTTATGTAGAAGTCACACCTATTTTGAGGCTGGTCAATAGCAATCTATGTACTTCATGTTTGGATAAATGATATAGAGATCACCATCCCTTAACATGTAGCACAATTAAAAAAAGAAAGGGATAAGATGAAGAGGGAGGGAAATGATAAGCTAATTTGGATCACCATTTCAAAATTCTTTCATCTTTAAATTCAACCACTCCTCTAGATAGATTAAAGCACTAAACATATCATTAATCCAAAGCACCAAAAATGAATTAAATAATTCACTCTTAGGTAGATTTGAATTGATGAACATTTATCCAACTTCATCTACATCACAAAGTCCATTGAGTTTAAAGACAAATTGGACATTTAAAATTGCAATCCAAACCAACAATCAAAAGGAGTGAGTAGAAAAATCATTTTGGATCAAAGCTGCCCCAAAACAAGGAAAAAAATGCATTTTATTCCTGCGTAAATCGATTGCACTATTGTGTAAATCGATTTACACAGTACAATTTTCAAAGAATTGTGCAAAATTGCTTCTGTACAATCGATTGCGCAGTTGCTGCAATCGATTGCACACTGTTACAGTAGCAAAAACAGCATTTTAAAAGGCAAATTTCTTGTTCAAACTTTCCATCAAACACCTTATGATCATGGATCCAATTGAGCACGAAAATTCCATCAAATTATGAGAAAATAACACCATTGGAATCACAAAATAATGCTCAATGAATCAATCCCAAAGATCACCAAGAGATCACATTGTGAAAGATGAATTATCCAACTTACCAAAGGTAGATCTAGAGAATTATCAAAACAACTTCAAGAATTTGCTTCAATTCAACCACAAGAATCAATTGACCAAGCTTGGATGTAGATAATTGATGGATAAAAAGTGTTTGGATGAAGGTTTAGCTCAAAGATTAGTAAACTTCAATGCAAAGCTTACTAACTTTTTGAAAATTGAGCTTTGAGTGAATTTGGTAGATGGAGAGAATTGAGAGGTTTTTTAGCAAGGTGGATTTGGCTATCAAAATCTTGAAATTTGAATGAAATGAGAGCTCTATTTATAGAGTTTTAGGATTGGGATTAGTGGTAATTTGGTAATTGATTCTTGGAGCCCTAATTTGAATTAATGATAACTCTTTCAAAAATTAGAGCCAAAATTTGAATTAATGATAACTCTTTCAAATATTAGAGCTAAAATTTGAATTAATGATAATTCTTTTTAAAAATGAAAGATTGGCACTAAAATTTGAATTAATGATACATCTTTCAAAAGTGAAGGAAAATTGGAGCCAAAATTTGACAAGTTTAAAATGCTGATTATTTTTTTAATTTTCACGTTGTGCAATCGATTGCACTATAGTGCAAATCGATTGCACAATATATTTTTTTCAAAAATGGCGCAAAATACACTATGTGCAATCGATTTCACTTTAAGATCAATCGATTGCATCAGTGAAAAAAATGAAAATTTTTAATTCTTTTTCTTTGCAAAATAGATATTTTAGGAAAATAATACCAGAAATCCTTATTTGTCAGATGCTTCGACTTGGTACCTACAAAACAAAAATATACAAAGACAAAGACAAATATTTTTTGTATTTTGATTAGAAATTAGTCAACAACACATATACAAAATACACAACCAAGGTGCTTGGAGATTCCTCAAGAGCAAACTTAAAGATAGGAAAAAAGAGGAAGAACCAACCCTAATGTGATCTTGTTATGATCGAGTTGATATGATATGATAGAGGAATCTTAGGGGCAAAAATTGGGGTACAACAGCTGCCCTTATTTAAGTGTCTTATATCCGGAGATACGAAGGTTACAAATCTTCGTGTCGACGCGATTGAAGATACTTAAATATAAAACAAGCCCTATTTTTGTCTCTAAGATGCCATGCAATGCTTATGATTATGGATGCATATGAACAGAACAAAAGAGACGCAAAGTAACACTGGGGATGCCACAAAAATGAAGAAACAAAGGAGCAACCCCACCAGGAAAATAAATCACTGGTGGACCAAAAGAATAGAACCAGAGAGGAGGATAACAAGCATCGAGGTTCACTGTCGATGTCTACCAACGTTCACTGAAGGTAGAGAGAAGAAGATATACCGACTCACAGATGACGGTAAACTACCAACTCAATAGTTGAAGGTAGAAGAGAAAATATATCATGCCATCGCCATTCACTAACGAGGAACTATCACCGTTCACTGATGATAGCAAAAAGATAAGAAACACCGACGTTCACTGCCGATGCACTACCAACATTCACTGAAGGTAGATTTTGAAAATATCATACCATCGTCGTTCACTGATGAGGAACCACCACCGTTCACTGATGAAAGAAAAAAGATAAGAAACACCGACGTTCACTGCCGATGCACTACCAATGTTCACTGAAGGTAGATTTTGAAAATATCATACCATCGCCGTTCACTGACGAGGAACCACCACCGTTCACTGATGATAGAAAAAAGATAAGAAACACCGACGTTCACTTCCGATGCACTACCAACGTTCACTGAAGGTAGATTTTGAAAATATCATACCATCGCCGTTCACTGACGAGGAACCACCACCGTTCATTGATGATAGCAAAAAGATAATAAACACCGACGTTCACTGCCGATGCACTACCAACGTTCACTGAAGGTAGATTTTGAAAATATCATACCATCGCCGTTCACTGACGAGGAACCACCACCGTTCACTGATGATAGCAAAAAGATAAGAAACACCGACGTTCACTGTCGATGCACTACCAACGTTCACTGAAGGTAGATTTTGAAAATATCATACCATCTCCGTTCACTGACGAGGAACCACCATCGTTCACTGATGATAGCAAAAAGATAAGAAACACCGACGTTCACTGCCGATGCACTACCAACGTTCACTGAAGGTAGATTTTGAAAATATCATACCATCTCCGTTCACTGACGAGGAACCACCACCGTTCACTGATGATAGCAAAAAGATAAGAAACACCGACGTTCACTGCCGATGCACTACCAACGTTCACTGAAGGTAGATTTTGAAAATATCATATGTTCCCCAAACTTTTGGTGTTTCACCTAGAACGGGTCTCAACTTCTTCCTTAACCAAGGAATTCCACCTGGAAATGGTAATATGTAAGTTGTCTCAAATAAAAAGACTTCCACCTGCAAAGATTTCACAACGAGCAATTTCTGTGAATTTGAAAGTCTTGCCATCCACTGGCGTAAACTGACGACGGACTGCAAGCTAACCACTCATAGAGGAAATAGCAAAAAAAGTTACGTCGACTTGTACAGGGAAGCACGAGTTGCTCAAACAAAGATACCTGTTGCTTGTTATCATGGAGGATTGCAAAAAGAAACGACTTTCTGGGGATAGAAATGTGGCTTCCCAGGGAAAGAGATATGACTTCCTGGGGAAATGAGATATGACTTCCTGGAGAAATGAGATATGACTTCCTAGGGAAATGCCACATTATTCCTGCTGAAGAGATAAAGTCTTCTCGTGCAAAATAAATGCACAAATCAAAGCTCAAAGTCCTCAGAAATCCAGAGTAAATAATATTGTCATGCAACCACGAATCTAATTAGAAACACACTGGAGCAAGACAGCCAACGAAGATACATCCTTTGAGAAATAAACTCAAGAGGGACAACCGAATCCACCTAAGCAAGGAGCGCTGCAGGAAGGTTAGAACACAATGTCAATGAAAAATGGTTTGTAGCAATGCATGATGCATGTATGAATATATGAGTGATATCGTGCATATGCTGGTAAAAGGATACATAATCAAACAAAACTGCCTCAGGTACTAACAACATTGGGCTAAACTTCAACCAGAAAGATCAATCCAAGAAAGGTAAAAACAATTGCGGAAACCAAACCTATTGTCTGTCCTAACTTCACTGAGGAGAAACATAATCCGGATGTAGCTAAATCAAACAGATACCGGTATAGAACATCTTTCTTTCGTTTTCATCGGAGAAACCAGTTTTCCAAAAACAACGTGCCTACTGAAGATTGCAAAACTAGTCTCAAATAAAGCAGACTGACACCGAGACAACCAAACCTCACTGAGGAATTCAAACCCACTTCCCTGGAGAAAAAAAACTGAGGATTGAAAACTTTTCATCATGAATACTCATTCCAACAAGAGATGCCCTGGGATAACCTTCCCAGGGAATAACACACAGACTTCCATGGGGAAAACAAATGTTTCACAGTCCGTACTCCTACTGGGGATTTCGATACTGATTGTGAATAAGGCAAATGGAAACCAAATTGTCAAAACATTCACTGGGGAAATCAGGCCCACTTTGAAGGAAGAAAAACATACGGACTTCACTAAGGGAGACAATACTTCATCATCGAGACCTCTACCGGGGACTTCATGCTGACTTCATTGGGGAGGTTGACACCACATCATCGAGGGGAAACCAAGATACGTTCTTCACTGGGGAAAAAGGACTTCTATCAAATAAACAAGGCCTTCACTGGAAAATACTGGATTGAGTCTTCATATCAACCAAACCTATTCCAACAAAAGATGCCCTGGTGTAGTCTTCCTGGGAAATCAAGAAGTCAACACTAATGCCAATACTGCAAAAAGAGCGATATCTTAGCACACCAAGGGAATAAAACCTTTCATCATATAAGGGAAAACTTCGCTGGGGAACCTGGGACAGAGGCTTCTGACCATGCAAACCCAAAATCAAAAGCGAACCAAGACTTGGCCGGGGATCATGGGATCACAAACCTAATATTGTACCTTACGCCAACTGGTATCGTCGTTAATTATCTGAGAAACACACAAAGATTGCGCATATACCAACAAGATGACCTGAGAAAAACCTTCATGAAGGAAGTAAATATTCTTAAAACAACTGGAGTTTGTTCATTCCAGGGATCACCATTTTTGTTGTTATTGTTTCATCACAAATCCCAAAGTAAATTGAATTGTAAAGATGTCTTTCTTTTTGAAAAGTCAATTTTGTTTTTTTTAAATCTTTTTGCTTTGAAAGTTGTTATCAGTAATAAATGAAGTCTTTGCAAGCTAAATAAAAATAAGAACACAAAGAATTGGGCAAAAGCTCGAATTTTATTAATAGAATGGTAGTCTGCGAATGGCGAGACTCCATGGATGATTACAAAGTTTGGGAAATGGTAATATATAATGGAAAAGATACATTGAGATACAATGACCACCATTCCCCTAACAACTTTTGAAGTCCTGAGCAGCAGCTTTTGTTGAAGTATGGTGAGGATCCGAGAAGATTATTGCTTCAACGATCAAGTCTTGTCTGACGTAGTTACTTGCCAAGAAAAATTCCTAACTTTTGCCTAAGCTGCCCTTGCGGGTTTTCAACTTAGTGGGAAATTTATTCTGTTTATGTCTCTAATTTTTTCCTAGACTGCCCTTTCGGGTTTTCAGCCTACCGAGACGCTCCTTTTTGCCTAAGCCGCCCTTTCGGGTTTTCAACTTAGCGAGTTGTTCTTTTATTTCTTTAGGCAAAGTATTTCTTGACTGCGTCAGCATTCATGGGACGTGGGAACTCCTCGCCATCCATAGTTTCAAGAATTAATGCACCACCAGAGAAGGCTTTCTTGACAACATACGGGCCTTCAAAATTGGGAGTCCACTTTCCCCTAGAATCAGTGTTAAAAGACATGATCTTCCTAAGCACGAGGTCGCCTTCTCTGAATTCACGAGGTTTGACCTTTTTATCAAATGCTTTCTTCATTCTTTTCTGATATAACTGCCCATGACATAAAGCTGTCATCCTCTTCTCTTCAATCAAATTCAATTGGTCAAACTTGTTCTAGACCCATTCAGCCTCTGTCAACTTGGCTTCCATTATCACACGCAACGAGGGTATCTCTACCTCAACAGGGAGTACAACTTCCATTCCATATACCAGGGAGAACGGGGTTGCTCCTGTTGAAGTGCGGACAGATGTTCGATATCCATGCAGAGCAAAAGGGAGCATTTCATGCCAATCCTTATAAGTAATAACCATTTTCTAGATAATTCTCTTGATATTCTTATTAGCAGCCTCAACATCCCCATTCATCTTTAGCCTGTATGGAGACGAATTGTGATGGACAATCTTGAATTCTTCACACAGTTCTGTCATCATTTTGTTGTTCAAATTTGAGCCATTGTCAGTGATGATTCTACTCGGCACACCATACCGGCATATCAGATTATTTTTGATGAAACGCATAACCACTTGTTTGGTAACATTGGCATAAGAAGCAGCCTCTACCCATTTTGTAAAGTAGTCAATCGCTACCAAAATGAAATGGTGTCCATTCGAAGCTTTGGGTTCTATCATCCCGATCATGTCAATACCCCACATAGAGAAAGGCCATGGGGAGGAAATTACATTGAGAAGTGTTGGAGGCACATGGATCTTATCTGTATAAATCTGGCATTTATGGCACTTCTTTGCAAATTTGCAACAATCAGATTCCATTGTCAACCAATAGTAACCTGCCCTTAGCATCTTTTTAGCCATCGAATGTCCATTAGCATGAGTGCCAAATGAACCTTCATGAATCTCATGCATCAACATGTCTGCTTCGTGTCTATCCACGCATCTGAGCAAGACCATGTCAGAATTTCTCTTGTATAGCACATTTTCACTGAGGAAGAAACTGCCTGCCAATCTTCTCAATGTCTTTCTATCTTTCCTCGATGCACCAATTGGGTATTCCTGAGTCTGAAGAAAATGCTTGATATCATAATACCAAGGTTTTTCATCTGTTACCTCCTCTGTTGCAAACACATGAGCGGGCCTATCCAACCGTCGAACTGTAATACGGGGTATATCATTCTAAGAATTCACTTGATACATGGAAGCCAGAGTTGTCAGAGCATCCTCCATTTGATTTTCATCTCTAGGGATGTGATGGAATTTAACTTTATTGAAGAAGGGTAGCAATCTTCTAGCATAATCTTTGTAAGGGATCAAGCCAGGGTGACGAGTATCCCATTCTCCTTTAATCTGATTTATTACCAAAGCTGAATCACCATACACATCTAGAATTTTGATTCTGAGATCAATAGCTTCCTCAAGACCCATGATGCAAGCCTCATATTCCGCCATATTATTAGTGCAATCAAATGTTAGCCTCATAGTAAAAGGAATGTGCGATCCATGAGGAGTGACAATCACAACACAATTCCTTTACCATAAGCATTCACCGCTCCATCAAAAATCATACTCCAATGAGATTCAGGGTCAGGGCCTTCCTCAGGCAATGGTTCATCACAATCTTTCACTTTCAAGAACATCACATCCTCATCAGGGAATTCAAATTCTGCAGACTCTTGATCTTCCACCGGTTGGTGAGCAAGGTAATCTGCCAACATACTACTTTTAATAGCTTTTTGAGTGCGGTACTCAATATCATATTCAGACAACAACATCTGCCAGCGGGCAATTCTCCCCGTAAGAGCAGCCTTCTCAAAAATATACTTGATTGGATCCATTTTGGAGATCAACCAAGTGGTATGATTCAACATATACTGCCGCAAATTCTTTGTCGCCCAGGCCAAAGCACAACATGTCTTTTCTAGCGTGGAATACCGCAACTCACAATCAGTGAACTTTTTGCTGAGATAATAAATGGTGAACTCTTTCTTTCCCATTTCATCCTGTTGTCCCAGAATACAACCCATGGATTTATCTAACACCGTTAGATACATAATCAGCGGTGTTGTACCCCAAAATTTGCCCTCCCATATTCTTCAAGATTTGCCAAGTCAAGCTTCAAAATCTCCCCAAGGGTTGCACAGTTCAAGGGCCTCCTAACAGTCAAAAATTAGGGTTTTGGTTCTGGCAAAGAAAATGAAGTTTCCAAGGGTCCAATCAAGTCCCATATGCTTATAAACATGGTCAAGCATCCTCATATCAAGTTTCAAGACTTACAGCACAAGATTGCACAGTCAAAAACCCTAATTGCACTACAGTCAACTGTAGGGGCAAAATGGTCATTTGGCAGTCAAAAGTTCAAATTTTTGGTCAACATCTCATTTTGAAGCCACAAACATCATTTGATCAAGGCTTGATCATGATTCTCAAAGCTTGGCTCAAAAATCATCAAGATGCAAAAGTTTCCATATTTGTACAGTTGAAAAAGTCAACTATAATTTGACCAAGGCATAACTTCCACATGGATTATCAGAAAAATTCCATCCAAAGCTCATTTTGAAGAGAAAGACATTTCCTACAACTCCTCTTCACACTTCAAGTCCCAGAAATTCTCTCACAAAAAGTTATCAATTTAAACATTATAGGTCATTTTCAAAAGTCAACAAAAAGGGACTTTAAGTCAAAGGCCATAACTTGAGATTGGTAAATCAAAATGACATGGGACCAAAGACATTGGTTAGAGGACTCAAAGACCTTTCCAAAATGTCCAAGAACATGAGCAAAGCTTAAACATTGAGCAAGTTATGCCTTGTGGAAGTTGGGAAAGTTTTGGATATTTTGAAAAGTCAACATTGCTTCAAATGTCTTAAAAATGCTAATGGGCCTCTTTTTCTTCCAAGAATCATTATCCAAGGCATGTGCACGACCATTTGGCCCAAAGGGAAGTTTTTCATCATTTTTATTTATTTATTTGGATTTTTAATGATTAATAATTCATTTAATTAATTAAAATATATGAAAAATACAAAACTTAACTTTTTAAATCTTTTTGTGCATGGAATAGGCTTAAGATTTCGTGCACAATCAGATATAGAAAGAATCATGGTGATTGGACACAATTTGAATCAAATTTGCATGAAAATATTGAAAAATATATGCATGGAAAATCAAATATTTTTTCATCAATTCCTTGATTTCTTGGACCAACTTCCAACCCTAATTGTTCACATATACATACTAATGCAAACCCTACTCCTCAGAACGACCAAGCTGCGCCATACACAAAGAACAAAACTTGAGTTTTTTGCCAAAAAATTGAAAACTGAAAACTAGGTTTTAGGGCGATTCAAGCCAAAATAATCATTCCATTAGCTTGCCAAGGTGACCAGGAGACTATTCCAATCAAGAACATCAACTCTAACGCCCAGAATCGGTATAGGGGATTCAAACTTTTTCACATTTTTTTCATAATCGTGTTTTAATATTCAAGCATATTCATTGCATTTTTTCCTGGATTCACACTAATTGGATGATTCTGAAACTAACCATGTGATTGAATTGAGTTTTTATGCATTGTATGAAGAATTGCCATGGACGATTATTAGGGTTTTTCAAGTTCTAATTTGGGCGTTTCCAAATATTGTAAAATTAGAGAATCTCAGTGCCATGTTTGGATTCAAGAGGCTTGGACGATCTGAATAGAACCCTCGCGCCTAATTTATACTCCAAGACGGCCTAACCGCTATTACTGGAAAACGCATATTTTGGGGGGGTTTAAAACCCCCGCTAACCCTTTTATATTTTCAGGAAAAACGCATTAAGGAAGAAGATGATGAAGTGTAAGGCGTTGGTTGGTCCATTTGAAATTTCGCGCGGAAACAGGCACTAACGATTGTTTTATATTATAATGTTTATTGTTTATATAATATACAAAGAGACAAAGTGGAGCACTTGGCAAGGCATAGCGTTGGTAATCTCTAGGACCTGGGTTCGAGCCCCAGGTCCCCCCTCTCTTTCAATAACATTTTTCTAACAATACTTCCATGTAATTTCCAAGCAAGCGTCCATCGTACATCCACAATATCAAGCCATCCACGTGCCTACTGAGATGGATCAAAGGGTCATAATTGGAGGAACATGATGGACCTGAGTCAACGCACCTACACACGTCCTGAAAAGGTCAAAAGGGCTTGATATAAGTGGGCCAGAATGGCCACAATAAACCTCCCAGTTGGGGACAGACCCCCCAAGGTTTGCAATTCCTTTTATATTTTTCATTTTTATTTGATTCAATTATTTCTCTTTTTAATTAATTCCTTTAATTTAATTATTTTCATAAAAATATAAAAACAATATAAAAATCAGAAAAAAGACAAAAAAATAAGTATTTTTATTTAATGTTTTATTTTGTAAATAAATCTCATTAATTTAATTTAGTTTTTTAAATCCAAGATTAATCTGAATATTCTTTCAATAAAACCTAAAAATTGGTGGAATTAGGGTTTCAAATCTTTTTCATTCTTTTTTTCTTTTTTTCTCACTATGATTAATTAATTATTTATTTTCATAAATCAAAATGCATTAATTAATTAGGTTTAATTTTAGGTTAAAGTTTAATGTTTTCTAAATAAAAAATAACAATTAGAATTAGGGTTAATATTTTAATTTCATTTAATCTTTCTCATAAAAATTCATAAATCCAAAAAATACCAAAATAATTTCTTTTTCTTTAGTTTCATTAATTTGTTGATAATTTAATTTAATTTCATTAAAAAGGGTCCAACGCCCTCGTTTCCAATTTTAATTCAATTCGCGCATTTATTTCTTTTCTTTTAATTATTTGTGTAATTCTCCCAAAGCCATGTAAACATTTAATTTCTCGCACTTTACCTTAATTCTTTATTTTCTGTCAAATCGGGTCCTGGATTAATTTGGCGATGTGGACCCGCGCCTTTGTAATAGTTTAGAACTTTTAATTTCCACAACTTTCTTTAACTGTTAATTAAATGCATGCAAGAATGAATGGCCTAAAATAAAAACAAACGCATAGATCACTTTGACATGACAAGACAAAAATAAATGAATCTGACACACAAATCACACACCACCCCTAGGGTACGCCTCACTGTTGCCTTGCCTCGAAAGGTGATCGTCGAGTAGAGGATGTCTTAGTAAGTCCTCATGATCTGGGAACCTGGCATGAGGGTAGCTTCTAAGGTGTCTTCCTATTGCTCTGGTGATCACCATGTCCCGAATCTCGAATTGACCCGAACACCTCCAACGGTGGTGCTACCTACCTCTCAATGGTGGGATGGCGCTACTTTAAAGGACATTTACACAGACGAATTCCTTAGGGTAGGTAGACAACTCTAGATACTTGCTCTAAATTTCAAAAAAACAAATCAAAAATACTTTTCACACCAACACATTTTCAAAAAGCTTTCGAAAGCAATCTTTCAAACACTCTTGAGGACCGATACAAGAGTCGAACTGGAATTTTCAAAGAAACTTTTTTAAAACCCACAGTTGAAAAGCAAACAAACCAATTTTGAAAACACAAATGAGCAAGTACCTAAGAGCCCGTGGATAACCACGGATAGAAAGGGTGTTAACACCTTCCCTTTCTATAACCTACCTCCCGAACCGAGAGCAATCTCTTTAAGGAATTTTTCTGTGCTTTTGTCCTTTCCATCTGGAGAAAATAAAAGACGGTGGCGACTCTTGCTTCCGCGACACTTCGCGAACCAGCGTTAAACAGTCAGTTCCAGATCCACCGATCACAGAACTGGCGACTCTGCTGGGGAAGCAATTTTAAAGTGAGGTGTACCTTAGGACTAAGATCACTGTGTTTTCAATTGCTTTCTTTGCTTGCTTTAAATTGTGGGTTGCTTGGGAGTTCTATAGATCCTAACCCGGATCTGGGGGATACCTTCTTAGAAAGTAGCAACAAGGCTGTGAGGGAGCTGTGCGGGGTATACCGACATGGTTGAAACAGTCTGCTACGTTGATGTGGCACTTTGGTGTGTACCGGTAACCCTTGAGTTCAGTCAAGGAGAGTACGGGGCCTCCGCGTGGTGTCATGAAGCATCAACAGACCTTAGGAACCTTAATTAAACTATCTTGGCCTCTTTAGGGTAGTGAGATAACTGACTTTGGTGCAGTCCGAGGTTGGTTGATACTCGATACTACACTCAATTGAGGGTTGCTTTCCTGGAATATTTCGGTCGCCAGTTTAGTGGCTAAATCGAAACGATGAACAATGAAAGCAATCCCGTGATATTGGGACCCTTAGAACCCGGTTACTTTTAATAGGACAGGTTGAACCCACCAACTTCAAAAGGGTACTACCCAGACCCCATGCTGGCCTTAAACCCTAAGGGCTTGTCTTGTGTGCCTTGTGTGCCTTACATGTTTGTCTTTGTAAATATCTGTGGTGTGTTTAATCATAGCATCATGACATCATCCAGCATCATATGCATTGACTAACCATTTCAGGGGTTCGAATCTTCATCTTTGTTCTTGTTTTGTAGGACATGGAAACTGTTTGCAGAAAGACAATTCAAATCAGTCTTGTAAGGATCCCTCCTCAGCTTAAGGAACTCATATCCAGGATTCCCGAGAGCTCTTCATTCAGTGAAAGACATGGAAGACTCATTAGCTTGGTCAACACCAACATTGAGGAAGACATGATGAAGGTCCTGTTCCAATTCTTTGACCCTCTGCATCAATGTTTCACCTTCTTGGATTATCAGCTGGTACCTACATTGGAGGAGTTCTCCCGGCTCCTGAAGATCCCTATCCTTGATCAACTACCCTACAACGGTACAGAAAAGGAACCCAAGCTTGAAGAGATTGCTAAAGCCTTGCACCTACAGTCATCTGACCTCAAGGGACATTGGGAAGTTAGAAGTGGTATCAAAGGGTTCTTAGCCAGGTTTCTGTTTGAAAAGGCCCATGAATGTTGGAACTCCCTTGACTTACAAGCTTTTGAAGAAGTTGTGGCCCTCCTTGTCTATGGTTTGGTGTTGTTCCCTAACCCAGATCAGCTGATAGATATCAGTGCTGTCCAGATCTTCATGTCCAGGAATCCTATACCTACGTTGCTGGGGGACATCCTTCACTCATGTTACACTCGAACCATGAGAAAAAGAGGTATCCTTATGTGCTGCACTCCTCTCCTGGGAAGGTGGTTTATTTCGCACCTTCCACCATCAGTTTTGAAGAACGAGCGGGGTTTGAGATGGTCACAGCGGTTGATGACTTTTACACATGCAGATATACATTGGTGCCCTTGGTCTAGAGAGGATGTTACTATCATCGATCGTTGCGGGGAGTACCCTAATGTTCCTTTACTTGGAATCAGAGGAGGTATCACTTACAACCCATGCCTGGCTTGGAGACAGTTTGGTTATGCTCGGAGGGATGGTCCTCATGACATGTTAATTCCTGACATAGTTTTTGACTTCGACAACGATGCACAAGGACTTCGCCAGAGATTTATCAGAGCTTGGAGGATGCCCAGTAGGATAGACAGCAAGACACTGGGGCACAGGAACTCCATCCCCTTGGAACCCTATCTCAAGTGGGTACGTGCCCGCTCCCAGAAGTTAGTGATGCCATATCCGCATATGCTTCCTGTGATCAAAGAGCCAGTCTTGGAAGGAGAAGTGTCCTACACCATTCAGCATCCTGACATGCCCACATCCTGGGAAGAGATGCAGAAGAGCTGGATCCAGCTTAAGGAAGAACGGAATTCTCTTGAGACCAGTCTACATGCTAGTGAAAAGAAGGTCCTGGAGCTCACCCGCCTGTTGCATGAGGAGAGGAATCTCAACACCTACATAGCTCCGAAGAGGATGCGTAGTGTCTTTTGGGATTGATTTGCTTTTGTATTATTTGTGCCCTTGAGGCTTTGGATGTACTGAACAATTATTTCCTTAATGATAACGTGTGTTCCTTTTTGTCTACAACAAATTTGAACTTTCGAACCCTTGAATGCATTGCATAAACACATATCATTCATCATGTGCATAGCAGGTTTTCTTCTTTTCAGGTTGCTTATCGTTCTTCGCTGTTTATTTCAGCATCATGAATCCTGACTCATCATCAACTGAGATGTCCATCAAGGCTCTTCAGGCGTAGAATGCACAATTTCAGGAACTAATCATGGGTTTGGCTCAGGGCCAAGAAGAGCTGAAGGCTCTGCTCCTGAAGAAGGAAAAGAAGAAGAAGAGAAGAACTGTTCTTTTCAACACGGGCCGAAGGTTTGGCAATACTTTGCAAAATGAAGAGGCTAGTTCTTCTATAGGCAAGGGTACCCCTCAAGGGGAAAAAGGTCCAAGTCCGGTAGTCTCCGACAACGAGACTGATTTTGATGAGGAGCAATATCCTCCTGCGGAAGACCGTTACAAGCAGTTGGAGGACAGACTAAATGCTATGGAGATCCAACAAGTGCCTGGGCTGGATTTCGGAGATTTGGGTTTGTCTACTGGTGTGATTATTCCTCGCAAGTTCAAAGCACCATCTTTCACCAAGTACGACGGGGCGTCTTGTCCCAAGCTACACCTCAGGTCTTATGTGCGGAAGATTCAACCGTACTCAGTGGACAAGAATTTGTGGATCCACTTCTTCCAGGAGAGTCTTTCAGGGACTCACCTCGAATGGTTCTATCAGCTGGATGGGACCAAGATTCGTAACTGGGAGGAGTTGGCTACTGCTTTCTATAAGCAGTATCAATATAATGCCGACCTTGCCCCTACGCGTACCCAACTCCAAGGTATGTCGTTAGGGTCAAGTGAAGGTTTTAAAGAGTAAGCTCAGAAGTGGAGGGATCTGGCTGGCAGGGTGCAACCTCCGTTGACTGATCGGGAGTTGGTAGACATGTTCTTGGGGACCCTATCTGGGCCATTTTTCAACCATCTTATCGGTAACTCATCTGCAGGGTTTACTGATCTTATTCTGACTGGAGAGAGAATTGAGGCTGGGTTGAAGTCTGGTAAGATTCCGAAGGGTGCATCTACAAGTTCTGAGAAGAAACCCTTCAAGAAGGAGGCCAGTGCTGTATATGGCTCCAGGAGACAAGAGAAATCTGAGCGCCGCCAATCTGTTAGTGCGGTAATGATTGCTAAGCCTGCTGCCGCTCCTCGGCAAACCAATCCTCAAAGGGCTGAAAGACCCCGGAGAGAGTTCACCCGTTTGAGCATGACCCTATCGCAGATCTTGCCGCAGTTACTGTCCACCAACCTAGTGACTGTCAAAGAGGCCCCAAAAGTTGTGAACACTGCCTCCCTGAAATACAATCCAAATGCCCGCTGTGCTTACCATTCCGATAGCCCGGGGCATTCCACTGATGACTGTTGGGCCTTAAGGAACAAGCTACAGGACCTTATTGACGCCAAGGAGGTACAATTTGAGGCATCTGATAAGCCTAATGTAGTGACAGCTCCCCTGCCCGCTCATGGAGTAAATGCTATTGGGGATGAGGATGAAGTAGATGAAGCTGAGTTTGATAGCTGGATTTACCCGGCAACCGACAGTGGACTTAGCAATTGGAGTGCAAAGGACAACCTACCTGTTTCTCTTGTTACTGAGTAATGAATTCCTATGTTTTTGGCATTTGTAATAAACAATAAATTGAACTCTATGGCCCGGTGTCTTACCCGGGGCACCGTTGGCTTCATTTGTGAGGGCATATAAATTGTCATTTCATCTATCATGAATAAAGATCTTGGACGTTTTCTCGCATTTCAAATCTTATGCTCCTTTTCTTTCTTTCCTTTCTTTATATATTTCAAAACAGCTGTATTTACACACACTCACTCATATAGGTTTCAATCCACTCTGGATCTCACTGGTAACGACTCTGCTACTGCCAGTTATGACTTCGAAAATCCGATCAACTTAGCCGAAGACGAAGGTGAAGATGATTGCGAAGTGCCTGGTGAGCTTGCAAGACTGTTACTCTAGGAAGAGAGGGCAATTCAACCACACGAAGAGCCAATGGAAACAATAAACTTGGGTACTGAGGCAGACAGGAAAGAGGTAAAGATTGGTGCCAACCTAGAGCTCAGCGTGAAGCAACGGTTGACTCAGATGCTACATGATTATATGGAGATCTTTGCTTGGTCCTACGAAGACATGCCTGGGTTGGATACCGACATTGTGGTCCATCACTTGCCTACCAAGGAAGACTGCCCTCCGGTCAAGCAAAAGGTCCGCCGTATGCGTCCAGAGATGTCTGAGAAGATCAAAGCTGAGGTTATGAAGCAGTTTGATGCTGGGTTTCTTGCAGTGACTTCTTACCCTCAGTGGGTTGCTAATGTGGTGCCGGTACCAAAGAAGGACGGTAAGGTCAGAATGTGCGTTGACTACAGGTATCTGAACAGGGCCAGTCCCAAGGATGACTTCCCCCTACCTCACATTGATGTCCTTGTTGACAATACAACTCAGCATAAGGTGTTCTCTTTCATGGATGGTTTTTCAGGTTACAATCAGATCAAGATGGCACCTGAAGACATGGAAAAGACTACATTTGTTACTCAGTGGGGCACCTTCTGCTACAAGGTCATGCCTTTTGGACTGAAGAACGCTGGGGCAACCTACCAACGTGCCATGGTTGCTTTATTTCATGATATGATCCATCATGAGATAGAAGTGTATGTTGACGACATGATCGCAAGGTCCCAGACTGAAGAAGAGCACCTAGATCATCTGCAGAAATTGTTTGACCATCTGAAGTTGTACAAGTTGAGGTTGAACCCGAACAAGTGCACCTTCGGGGTAAGATCTGGGAAGTTGCTAGGCTTCGTTGTAAGTGACAAGGGCATTCAAGTGGACCCTGCTAAGGTCAAATCTATTCAAGAGATGCCAGTTCCTAGGACAGAGAAAGAGGTCAGAGGCTTTTTAGGACGCCTGAATTACATTGCTCGGTTCATCTCACACCTGACTGCTACCTGTGAGCCAATCTTCAAGCTGCTGAAGAAAGATCAGGTAGTACGTTGAAATGATGAATGTCAGACCGCTTTTGACAGAATCAAGGAGTACCTCCAAGAACCACCGATCCTTATGCCACCGGTTGAAGGGAGACCTCTGATACTATACCTGACAGTACTTGACAACTCAATGGGGTGTGTGCTGGGGCAGCATGACGAGTCTGGCCGAAAAGAGCATGCCATTTATTACCTTAGCAAAACGTTTACCGACTGTGAGACCCGATACTCACTGCTTGAGAAAACTTGCTGCGCTTTGGTATGGGCTGCTCGCCGGCTGAGACAGTATATGCTGACTCACACTACCTTGTTGATCTCAAAGATGGATCCCATAAAGTACATATTTGAAAAGCCTGCTCTGTCTGGGAGAATAGCAAGATGGCAAATGATCTTGACGGAATACGACATCCAGTACATGACTCAGAAAGCCATCAAAGGAAGTGTATTGGCAGACCACTTGGCACATCAGGCCGTAGACGACTATCAGTCAATGAACTTCGAGTTTCCGGACGAGAGCATCATGATTGTGACTGATTGTGAAGTACCTGGACCGGATGAAGGACCTGAGGAAGGATCCCGATGGTCTATGCACTTTGACGGAGCCTCTAACGCTTTGGGTAACGGTATCGGCGCTATAATCATATCCCCTCAAGGCACTCATACTCCACTCATTGCCCGACTATGTTTCAACTGTACCAACAACATGGCGGAGTATGAGGCGTGCATCATGGGTCTTCAAGCTGCGATCGACCTAAGGATCAAGTTTCTGAGTGTCTTCGGAGATTCCGCTCTTGTGATCAATCATATCAAAGGAGAGTGGGATACGAAACATCCGAATCTTATTCCTTACAGAGAATGTGTGTTGACCTTGATTCCCCACTTCACAAAGATAACCTTTGAACACTTTCCGAGAGAGGAGAATCAGCTGGCGGACGCGTTAGCTACAATGTCTTCTATGTTCAAGGTCAAATGGGACAATGAGGCTCCCCGGATCATCATCTGGAAACTGGACGAACCGGCATACTGTTGTGATCTCGAAACTGAGTTAGTAACTGAGAAGCCTTGGTACCATGAGGTGAAGAGATACTTGGAAGCTCAAGAATACCCTGAAGGCGCATCTGTCAACGATAAAAAGTTTCTGAGAAGGTTCGTAGCAAAGTTCTTCCTTAGCAACGGCATCTTGTACAAGCGAAACCATGATTCAACCTTACTGCGTTGTGTGGATAAGACAGAAGCAGAAAGGATCATGGAAGAGCTACATGAAGAGACCTTCGGGACACATTCCAGTGGACACACTATGGCGAAGAAAATCCTTCGGGCAGGGTATTTCTGGTCTACGATGGAAGCGGACTGTTACCAACACTCTCGGACATGCCATAAATGCCAGATATATGCAGACAAGGTGCATGTTCCTCCAGTTCCTCTGAATGTCTTGACTGCGCCTTGGCCGTTTGCAATGTGGGGCATAGACATGATCGGTGAGATTAAACCTATAGCGTCTAATGGGCATCGTTTCATCCTGGTAGCGATTGACAATTTCACGAAATGGGTTGAAGCAGCATCCTACGCTACGGTAACCAAGACGGTTATGGCACGGTTCATTCGGCATAACCTGATCTGTCGATACGGCGTCCCAGAAAGAATTATTACAGACAACGGTACCAATCTCAATAACAAAATGATCACTGAGCTCTGCGAGCAGTTCAAGATACAGCACCACAACTCTTCTCCTTACAGACCGAAGATGAATGGGGCTGTAGAAGCAGCAAATAAAAATATCAAGAAAATCGTGCAGAAGATGACAGTGGCCTATAAGGATTGGCACGAGATGTTACCGTTCGCTCTACATGGGTACCGTACTTCAGCCAGGACGTCAACCGGGGCAACTCCTTTCTCCTTGGTCTACGGTATGGAGGCAGTCTTACCGATCGAAGTGCAAATACCATCTCTCCGGATAATGAAGGATGCAAATCTGAACGAAGATGATTGGATCCAGACACGACTTGATCAGCTAAATCTTATTGATGAAAATAGACTTGCTGCTATCTGTCATGGTCAGACGTATCAGAAACGGATGATCAGGGCATTTAACAAAAAGGTCAGACCACAGGAATATCAAGTTGGGGATCTGGTAATCAAGCGAATCATCCTTCCTCAGAGTGATCCAAGGGGCAAATGGACCCCTACATACGAAGGGCCATTTGTGGTTAAACATGTGTTCTCAGGAGGAGCCATGATTCTAACCAACATGGATGGTGACGACCTTCCTCACCCCGCCAATGCAGACATAGTAAAAAGATACTACGCATGAAAAAGACCCGCTAGGCTGACATGCCTAGGCAAAAATTAGGGCTTCCCGGCGAACCAAAAGGGTTCGGGAAAAATGAAGGGATGAAATGAAAAAATCTGTACACCCGGCAAGTCGAAAACCTGAAAAGGCGGCTTGGGCAAAAATGGGTATCCCGGTGGACTGAAAACCCGAAAGGGCGGTCCAGGCAAAAGTTAGGGATAAAAGCGTAATACTATGTCTCATTGGATCACTTTGCATCCAGAATTCGGTATCAGCATCAAGTTCAGACAGCATCGATCAGTCAGCTTCATCTTTAACTAAGGTCATCAAGTGATGAGACGCTCAGAGTTATAAAGGCAATAGCAGAGTTGAAACCCAGTGGGATCATTCTTTTTCACACAGCTGTTTTATTTTCTCTTGTAAAAAATTTGTATAAACTCTTTTGTTCGGCGGCGTTCTCTTACTAGGACGTCAGCCTCTTGTACATAAAACGCCTATTTACAGGCAAATTCAAAATCAATACAAATACACTTTTCAGTTAAAATTGCCAATTGTTTTTTCTTTTCTGTTTTGTTTTGCGAAGAACGTCCAAGGTTCAATTTGTGATATATGCATTGACAATAATTTGCTAACTCATGAATACTTGCATACGAAACAAAGGATTAATTACAGGTAACATTAGAAACAGGGGCAATAAAGAGTTGTCTAAACAATCTAATTGTTCTGTCCTCCAAGGTATCAAGGTAGGTTCAGCTAAAGAACACAACCAGATATCTTAATTCCCCAGAGAGTGAGCCGGCAAGCAGTATACTCTCCTCAAGCAAAGCTACTATCAAACTTAAAGAAGTTGGGTACCCTCCAGCAAATCGCAACATTCTCCAGCAGTATATATGCACTCTTAACAAGCATCCCCGGCAGTCTTGACCTAAAGATTATTCCCCGGCGGTATCTCAAACATTCAAAGGAATCAATTCCCCGATACAATTCAAAACTTCCCCCCAGGAGAGTCCAACCCAGTTTCCCCAGGAAAGTTGGAATCATCTCCCTAGCAGTAAGCTTATCCCCAGTAGATTCTGGAAGCTTACCCTCACAGAGCACGAACGCGTCCCCCGGCTTTATTCAAAGAGTTATTTCCTTACCGGGATATAACTGGGTTATCCTCAGCCAAAAGCCACGGAAAGATCGTCCTCGACGAAGTCTTCCTATCCCCAGCGAAGTCTATCAACACTTTCAACACAACAATGGTATCCCCAGCAAGTTATTATCAACATTTCAACAAAGTATCTCTCTCCCCACAGAGTATTATTCCCAGCAATACCACTAGATTACTTTTTTTTCTCCCCACAGAGTATTATTCCCAGCAATACCACTAGAGTACTTTTTTCTCCCCGCAGAGTAATCCATGCGCCAAGTTTATTCCCCAACGGAGTTATCTCCTCCTACCGGTATTCTTGCAACTTTCATCCCCAGCGGAAGCAAAATCTATTTTCCAACATCAGCCCAGGAGTGACTTCCCGGCACTCGTCAAGGATTTACTTTCCTAGACGAAAAACATACATTCATAAACATCACATTTCCATACATTATAGCATGCATATACGCATCATATCTTACAAATCTCATTTATGTTGAGAACATCATTGCTTGATCCATATCATGCATTGCATATGACTGACCCTTACCTTTCAGGAAAGATCCAGTTAAGTTCTCAGCTACATTCAAGACCTAGACCGGTTCAGTTAAATCGACCCTAAGATTTTTCTGTTTCTTATCCAGTCCAAGGCCTTCTCTGGTTCAGTCTGATCGACCCTAAGATCTCCCTGTTTCTTATCCAGTTGAAGACATTTCAAGACCTAGACCGGTTCAGTTAATCGACCCTAAGATTTTCTGTTTCTTATCCAGTCCATGGCCTTCTCTAGTCCAATTAAATCAACCCCTAACAGATTTTCCTGATAAAGACTTAGTAGAAGATATCCAAGATTCTCTCAATGATACTGTTGAGGTTGTAGTCGCCTGTGGTTCTCTCCCCGTTACTGTGGAGGTAGTAATCGCCCCAAGTTTCTCTCAGCGTTACTGTTTAAGTAGAAGTTATCCAAGATTCTCTCAATGATTGTTGTTGAGGTTGTAGTCGCCTATGGTTCTCTCCCCGATACTGCGGAGGTAGTAATCATCCCCAGATTCGCTCAGCGTTACTGTTGAAGTTGAAGTCGTCCAAGATTCTCTCAATGATTGCTGTTGAGGTTGTAGTCGCCTATGGTTCTCTCCCCGATACTGCGGAGGAAGTAATCATCCCCAGATTCGCTCAGCGTTACTGTTGAAGTTGAAGTCGTCCAAGATTCTCTCAATGATTGCTGTTGAGGTTGTAGTCGCCTATGGTTCTCTCCCCGATACTGCGGAGGTAGTAATCATCCCCAGATTCGCTCAGCGTTACTGTTGAAGTTGAAGTCATCCAAGGTTCTCTCACCATTCCTGTTGAGGTAGTAACCATCCCTGGTGCATTCATCACCGTTTGAAGCTCCAAATTCAGCTCCTGTAACCAGTCAGGACACATCTATACATAGAATCTGAAGACCAGTTCCTGTAACGGGTCAGGTAATCCTTTTCTTTTGCAGGTACGCAAGTTCTCGCTAAGGAATCTCTTACGCGATCATCTCTCAGCATGGCATCTATAAGCCCATCCACCTTCCATCATCTCTTAGCATGGCATCTGTAAGCCCATCATCCTATCCATCAACCTCCAAATGGCATCAATAAGCCCATTCCACCATCACACTGCTACTATGTGAGCGCAAATTTCTGGGCACTCTAGTGTTCAATCATCTTCCACCTTCGGATTACGAAAGGCACTTCAGCCAATCTGCATCCTCAGGTCTAAGAAGATTGAACAGGGGAAACTGTTGTACCCCAAAATTTGCCCTCCCATATTCTTCAAGATTTTCCAAGTCAAGCTTCAAAATCTCCCCAAGGGTTGCACAGTTCAAGGGCCTCCTAACAGTCAAAAATTAGGGTTTTGGTTCTGGAAAAGAAAATGAAGTTTCCAAGGGTCCAATAAAGTCCCATATGCTTATAAACATGGTCAAGCATCCTCATATCAAGTTTCAAGACTTACAACACAAGATTGCATAGTCAAAAACCCTAATTGCACTACAGTCAACTGTAGGGGCAAAATGGTCATTTGGCAGTCAAAAGTTCAAATTTTTTGTCAACATCTCATTTTGAAGCCACAAACATCATTTGATCAAGGTTTGATCATGATTCTCAAAGCTTGGCTCAAAAATCATCAAGATGCAAAAGTTTCCATATTTGGATAGTTGAAAAAGTCAACTGTAATTTGACCAAGACATAACTTCCACATGGATTATCAGAAAAATTCCATCCAAAGCTCATTTTGAAGAGAAAGACATTTCCTACAACTCCTCTTCACACTTCAAGTCCAAGAAATGCTCTCACAAAAAGTTCTCAATTTCAACATTATAGGTCATTTTTAAAAGTCAACAAAAAGGGACTTTAAGTCAAAGGCCATAACTTGAGATTGGTAAATCCAAATGACATGGGACCAAAGACATTGGTTAGAGGACTCAAATACCTTTCCAAAATGTCACAGAACATGAGCAAATCTTAAATATTGAGCAAGTTATGCCTTGTGGAAGTTGGGAAATTTTTGGATATTTTGAAAAGTCAACATTGCTTCAAATGTCTTAAAAATGCTAATGGGCCTCTTTTTCTTCCAAGAATCATTATCCAAGGCATGTGCACGACCATTTGGCCCAAAGGGAAGTTTTTCATCATTTTTATTTGGATTTTTAATGATTAATAATTCATTTAATTAATTAAAATATATGAAAAATACAAAACTTAACTTTTTAAATCTTTTTGTGCATGGAATAGGCTTAAGATTTCGTGCACAATCAGATATAGAAAGAATCATGGTGATTGGACACAATTTGAATCAAATTTGCATGAAAAGATTGAAAAATATATGCATGGAAAATCAAATATTTTTTCATCAATTCCTTGATTTCTTGGACCAATTTCCAACCCTAATCGTTCACATATACATACTAATGCAAACCCTACTCCTCAGAACGACCAAGCTGCGCCATACACAAAGAACAAAACTTGAGTTTTTTGCCAAAAAATTGAAAACTGAAAACTAGGTTTTAGGGCGATTCAAGCCAAAATAATCATTCCATTAGCTTGCCAAGGTGACCAGGAGACTATTCCAATCAAGAACATCAACTCTAACGCCCAGAATCGGTATAGGGGATTCAAACTTTTTCACATTTTTTTCATAATCGTGTTTTAATATTCAAGCATATTCGTTGCATTTTTTTCCTGGATTCACACTAATTGGATGATTCTGAAACTAACCATGTGATTGAATTGAGTTTTTATGCATTGTATGAAGAATTGCCATGGACGATTATTAGGGTTTTTCAAGTTCTAATTTGGGCGTTTCCAAATACTGTAAAATTAGAGAATCTCAGTGCCATGTTTGGATTCAAGAGGCTTGGACGATCTGAATAGAACCCTCGCGCCTAATTTATACTCCAAGACGGCCTAATCGCTATTACTGGAAAACGCATATTTTGCGGGGGTTTAAAACCCCCGCTAACCCTTTTATATTTTCAGGAAAAACGCATTAAGGAAGAAGATGATGAAGTGTAAGGCGTTGGTTGGTCCATTTGAAATTTCGCGCGGAAACAGGCACTAACGATTGTTTTATATTATAATGTTTATTGTTTATATAATATACAAAGAGACAAAGTGGAGCAGTTGGCAAGGCATAGCGTTGGTAATCTCTAGGACCTGGGTTCGAGCCCCAGGTCCCCCCCCCCCTCTTTCAATAACATTTTTCTAACAATACTTCCATGTAATTTCCAAGCAAGCGTCCATCGTACATCCACAATATCAAGCCATCCACGTGCCTACTGAGATGGATCAAAGGGTCATAATTGGAGGAACATGATGGACCTGAGTCAACGCACCTACACGCGTCCTGAAAAGGTCAAAAGGGCTTGATATAAGTGGGCCAGAATGGCCACAATAAACCTCCCAGTTGGGGACAGACCCCCCAAGGTTTGCAATTCCTTTTATATTTTTCATTTTTATTTGATTCAATTATTTCTCTTTTTAATTAATTCCTTTAATTTAATTATTTTCATAAAAATATAAAAACAATATAAAAATCAGAAAAAGACAAAAAAATAAGTATTTTTATTTAATGTTTTATTTTGTAAATAAATCTCATTAATTTAATTTAGTTTTTTAAATCCAGGATTAATCTGAATATTCTTTCAATAAAACCTAAAAATTGGTAGAATTAGGGTTTCAAATCTTTTTCATTCTTTTTTCTTTTTTTTCTCACTATGATTAATTAATTATTTATTTTCATAAATCAAAATGCATTAATTAATTAGGTTTAATTTTAGGTTAAAGTTTAATGTTTTCTAAATAAAAAATAACAATTAGAATTAGGGTTAATATTTTAATTTCATTTAATCTTTCTCATAAAAATTCATAAATCCAAAAAATACCAAAATAATTTCTTTTTCTTTAGTTTCATTAATTTGTTGATAATTTAATTTAATTTCATTAAAAAGGGTCCAACGCCCTCGTTTCCAATTTTAATTCAATTCGCGCATTTATTTCTTTTCTTTTAATTATTTGTGTAATTCTCCCAAAGCCATGTAAACATTTAATTTCTCGCACTTTACCTTAATTCTTTATTTTCTGTCAAATCGGGTCCTGGATTAATTTGGCGATGTGGACCCGCGCCTTTGTAATAGTTTAGAACTTTTAATTTCTGCAACTTTCTTTAACTGTTAATTAAATGCATGCAAGAATGAATGGCCTAAAATAAAAACAAACGCATAGATCACTTTGACATGACAAGACAAAAATAAATGAATCTGACACACAAATCACACACCACCCCTAGGGTACGCCTCACTGTTGCCTTGCCTCGAAAGGTGATCGTCGAGTAGAGGATGTCTTAGTAAGTCCTCATGACCCGGGAACCTGGCATGAGGGTAGCTTCTAAGGTGTCTTCCCATTGCTCTGGTGATCACCATGTCCCGAACCTCGAATTGACCCGAACACCTCCAACGGTGGTGCTACCTACCTCTCAATGGTGGGATGGCGCTACTTTAAAGGACATTTACACAGACGAATTCCTTAGGGTAGGTAGACAACTCTAGATACTTGCTCTAAATTTCAAAAAAACAAATCAAAAATACTTTTCACACCAACACATTTTCAAAAAGCTTTCGAAAGCAATCTTTCAAACACTCTTGAGGACCGATACAAAAGTCGAACTGGAATTTTCAAAGAAACTTTTTTAAAACCCACAGTTGAAAAGTAAACAAACCAATTTTGAAAACACAAATGAGCAAGTACCTAAGAGCCCGTGGATAACCACGGATAGAAAGGGTGCTAACACCTTCCCTTTCTATAACCTACCTCCCGAACCGAGAGCAATCTCTTTAAGGAATTTTTCTGTGCTTTTGTCCTTTCCATCTGGAGAAAATAAAAGACGGTGGCGACTCTTGCTTCCGCGACACTTCGCGAACCAGCGTTAAACAGTCAGTTCCAGATCCACCGATCACAAGCGGTCTTCCTTCTACGGGAGGGAGAAAGATAGGAGGTTCACGCAGATACTCTTTAATACTCTCAAATGCCCTTTGGCAGTCATCCGTCCACACACAACCTTGATCTTTCTTTAACAACTTAAAGATCGGTTCACACTTTGCAGTCATGTGGGAAATGAATCTGGAAATATAATTCAAACGCCCGAGGAAACCCCTGACTTGCTTTTCAGTTCTTGGTGCTGGCATTTCTTGAATTGATCTGACTTTATCAGGATCAACTTCAATTCCTTTCTGGCTAACAATAAAACCCAACAATTTCCCCGATCTAACTCCGAAGGTACATTTATTTGGATTCAAGCGGAGACGAAACTTCCTCAAACGCTGAAACAACTTCAACAAATCTTTTATATGCCCTTCTTCAGTTTAGGATTTGGCAATCATATCATCAACATATACTTCAATTTCCTTGTGCATCAGATCATGGAATAGGGTTGTCATAGCCCTCTAGTACGTTGCACCAGCGTTCTTCAACCCGAAGGGCATCACTCTGTAACAGAATGTTCCCCAGGGTGTGATAAATGTTGTTTTTTCCATGTCCTCTAGAGCCATTCTTATTTTATTATACCCGGAAAATCCGTCCATGAACGAGAATACTTTGAATTTTGTTGTGCTATCCACTAACATATCAATGTGAGGCAATGGAAAATCATCTTTTGGACTAGCTTTATTTAGATCTTTGTAATCTACGCACATGCGGACTTTTCCGTATTTTTTGGTACTGGGACAATATTGGCAATCCATTGAGGATACACTGACGTCACAAGAAAACCAGCATTAATCTGCTTTATGACCTCCTCTTTGATCTTTACTGCCATATCTGGGTGGGTTCTTCTCAACTTTTGTTTAACTGGCGGACAATCTGGCTTCAATGGCAAATGATGCTCAACAATGTCTGTATCTAGACCAGGCATGTCTTGATAAGACCAAGCAAAAATATCCACATACTCTTTCAACAGCTCAATCAACCCGCTCTTCACATCAAGATGCAACGATGCTCCAATCTTAATCTCTTTTGGATCTTCTTCTGAACCCAAATTAATCACTTCCAAAGGCTCCTTATATGGCTGAATGGTATTATCCTCGTGCTCAAGCAACCGTGAGACCTCTTCTGGAATCTCATCATAATCTTCTTCTTCAGCCCCAAACACAGGACATTCAAAGTTGGGAGAGGGTGCAGGGTCATTGTATTCAACGGGTTTTTTAATTAATCTGCACATATGATTTATGATTGCTTTTAGAAACTGACACATATAACAAGTGATCATGCAGATTAATTTTCAGTTATCATTTATTTTGAAAGGGTTTTTTATTTGATTACCATTTCCCAAGAAAAAGCAGAAATAAAGACATATTTTTGGAAGCAAAGAAAACTTTTATTAATGATCTTAAAAATCAAAGCAAATGGATAAGCCCATACAATACTTTCACCTTGGGCAGAGTGAAAGCTTTTCAAAGAAAGAAACAGATTAACAAAACAAATTACTTTGAAATATGTATGCAAGAAGGAACATCAATGGTGACCCAGTTCTGAACTTGGACGCCATGCATCACAAAATTCGGTACTTCCTGCTCTGCTTCATCTTCTTCAACAGCATTGATTCCAGAACCAATTGGATGGAGGTAGCCTCCGCTGCGGAAAACATCATGATAACTGTTCACAGGAGACTTTGACTTCAAACTTTCTATTTTGCCATTCTTCAAAGAAAAACCCAAACCAGTTATGTTCTTGTTCACTGGTGGATCCACCAGTCGTCCCCAAACTGCATTATGACCATTGCGCACAACTTGCTGCGCGTCCTTCAGGGAAACTACAGAATTCTCATTCCTCCTTATGTTGTCAATGGATAGGGCTTGGAACTGGGTTCCAATAGCAGCCTCATCCGCTTCTACAATACTGAAAGAGGATAGATGGGATATCAAAAATGCCTGCTCCCCATTTATGATCACTACCTTCCCTTCACGCACAAATTTTAGCTTCTGATGCAGAGTTGAAGTGACAGCCCCTACTTCGTGTATCCATGGTCGTCCAAGCAAACAACTATATGCAGGAATGATATCCATAACCTGGAAGGTTATCAAGAACAAATGTGGTCCTATATGGATGGGCAGGTCCACTTCACCGATGATAGATTTCCTCGACCCATCAAAAGCCTTCATAATGATGCCACTCGGGCGCATAGATGTTCCTTGATACTTTAACTTCAAGAGGGTACTTCTCGGTACGACATTCAGCGCGGATCCGTTATCAATTAGCACATTGGACAGCGAATCATTCTTACAGTTCATGGATATGTGGAGGGCTAGGTTGTGATTCCTCCCTTCATCTGGTAACTCATCATCACAGAAGCTCAAATTGTTACATGACATAATGTTTCCAATTAAGCTGCTGAATTGATCTAATGGAATGTCATTCTCTACAAAATCTTGGTCTAGTACTCTCATCAGCGATTCTCTATGAGCAGAGGAATTCATCAATAAGGCCAGAATAGATATCTTTGAAGGAGTCTGCAATAGCTGATCTACAATTCTATAATCGCTCATCTTAATTATCTTCAAGATATCATCCACTTCTTTCTCTAATGTAGCTCCACTAGTCCCTCCTGCAGACTTCTTAGGCTCATCATCTTCAGTAATCTTCTTTCCAGCAACAACATCTCTTCGAATGACCGGCACAAATACACGACCACTACGGGTCACTCTGCTATTATCAGCTATATTTCCAACATCTGGCATCGGCTGGATGGGAATCTCCACCCCATCTTCTAAGATCGTAGCGTTGTATTTGTAAGGCACAACCTTATCTGATTCATAGGGAACAGGACCTGGCAGACTAATTACCAATGGGACAACAGCTGGTTTGCTATGGTACTCCACCTCAAGATGAGTGGGTGCACCAAAACAAGGTACAATGACATTCACCCCTTCCTCAACACAATCAGCCATCAAAAATTCATTTTCGGCAAACAAATCTTCGTCTGAAGAGAAATAATCATCTGCGGAGGCATACTCTTCCTCTGACTCTTCCATCAAACAGACTTCAACCATATCAATCTCATGATAATCATCTCTCTGACCTGTGATCTTGATGGTTCCATTGTCTAACAGCAACTGAACACCTTCCCTCACAACAGAACATCCTAGGGGATTTCGACAACAAATTATGCAAGATCCATATTGGTGTTCCACCTGACCAGCAGTATGGCAGAAGGTAGCATGTAACTGCACTAGATCCTCATTCAAATGATCCACATCAAAAATTATGAATTCACCCGGACATCCAGAAACCATATTCACTTCCTCTTCATATTCTGCCCTAGGCCTGATTATATGGATTAAACCTTCATCCATCATCTCCTGTAAATCAGCATTTATCTTCTCGCAACCCTGTATATTTATACTGCAAACAACACAACCGGTATGGTTATGCGTATAATAACTGAATTTACAGAGATCTGCGTGCATCTTCACCAAATCCCCTCTAACCAAATTAATGTCAAAAATTTGAAAGTCGCCTAGACAACCGGCCACCATATTCACAACATTCACTCCCCCGTGCTTGGGTAGAGGTTGTCTTTGACATTAGGTCCCACGTCTTTGAAAGATAAAATTCCAGACTTCACCAACCTTTGCACTTCAGTCCTCAAAGGATAACAATTCTCAACACTATGCCCTGGTGCTCCCTGATGAAAGGCACACGTCTGGTCTGCTTTGTAATACCACGGCAATGGTGATGGTACAGCGGGAGGTGGTCGTGTCTGGACCAACTTCTTATGAACCAATGCTGGTAATAGCTCTGCATAGCTCATGGGAAAAGGATCATAGTTCTCCCTTCTCTGAGTATACCCTTGATTCCCCTACTGGGATGGTCTCTGATAAGCAACGGTAGTTGGAGCGGCATTTATAACAGGAGTAACTGAGGCGACTTGCTGATGACGCTGATAATTCCTTCTAGGAGCATTTACCTTTCTCTCTTGCATAACAGCATTTGTATCCCCCTCTTTCTTCTTTGTAAACCCGTAAGATGGCTTCTTCACACCTCCAGATCCTTCACCCTTTGTCAAACGGCCTTCTCTTACTGCCTCTTCTAGGCGGACACCCATTCCTACCATCTCTGTAAAATCACTTGGGGCACTTGCTACCATTCTTTCGTAGTAGAAAGCTCCTAGCGTCTTTAGAAAAATCTTGGTCATTTCTTTCTCTTCCATGGGAGGAATCACTTGTGCAGCCACTTTGCGCCATCTCTGTGCATACTCTTTGAATGATTCTCTGTCTTTCTGAACCATGGCCCTAAGCTGGTCACAGTCAGGCGCCATGTCCACATTGTACTTGTATTGTTTAATGAATGCTTCTCCCAAATCATTAAAAGTATGGATGTTGACGTTGTCTAAACTCATGTACCATTTCAACGCGGCACCGGTCAGACTATCCTGGAAAAAATGAATCAGCAGACGCTGATCATCAGTATGGGTAGACATCCTTCTCACATACATTACCAAATGAGCACGAGAGCGAGTTTTACCCTTGTACTTCTCAAATTCCGGGATCTTGAACTTAGCAGGCACTTTAACATTCGGGACCAAACACAGCTCATTCACATTCTGCCCGAAAAACTCTTTTCCCCTAAGAGCCTTCATCTCTCTTTACATTCTATCAAACTGCTCTTAGAAATCATCCATTCTATCATAAAGACCCAAGTCTTCACTCGGCGGAGGGAAAGGACGACACACATCATTTGCTCATCCAACTTTGAGGTGACCAAGCCAAGGAGATAACCATGTCTTCTAACAAATGAAGAAGTGTTAGGAACTCTTGAGACTAAATCTCTGAGCTGAGCAGGGATTTGCACGAAGTTGACTCGAATGGTATTTCTGCGCATAGAAGTCATGATCTTCAAAACAGAACAAAGATGAATCCCCTCGTTCTTTGAAATGGTTAGTCTAATGAAATATGCATGCTATGTCATGATGCATGATGTCATGATAAAAACACACAACAGGTATTACAGATAGCAAACATGGTAAAGGCAAACAAGTCACACAGTAGCCCTTAAGTTTTAGGCTTGCATGGAGTTTAGGTACTACCCTCTTGAAGTTCAGTTGGTTCAACATGTAGGGGTAGAAATGTGCAAGACTAAGCCATTGGATTGACTAGACTTTATACAAATCAAAATAAAAATCGCCACCGTGCTTTATTGTTTCTAAAGGAATGGGAAAAGAGCGAATAATCCAAAAAGAGGGGGAAAGATTCAAGGTAAGGGGGTTGGTTATGCAAAGGGAAGGTATTAGCACCCTAAACATCTACGGTACTCCACAGGAACCTCTTTGAAAAATCTGTATATTTTGGCTATAAAAATGTGTTGTATATAAAATGGATGGTGGAGGTGAGAAAAGAAATATATTTATGATTTTTGCACCCGCCGCGGTTGCGAACCTTTAGTGCCTACGTACCACCTTTCATGCAATAGGGGATCAGGGTACACGTAGTTCCTCTTTTAAAAATTTGAAAAACAAATGTGTTGGTTGATTTTATGAGATAAGACATCATCGCAATTGTCCGTGTGAAAAACATACTTACTACCCACAATCATGAGAAAGGAGAATTTGCATCATCTCAAAGTGGAGGATATGGCTTGGATTTTAAAATCAACAATGCCTCACTCAACACCCAAGTGGAAAATATATCACTTCACTACATATTGTAGAAGTATAGTTGTTTGCATCACTACAAGGATTGACAAGAGTCTAATCTTTTGAGAAAAGTTTAAAGATAAAAGCCAAAGTGGCAAAATGGTTTGAAATGAGATTGATTGACTTTTAGTCTTCTCACAAAAAAAGGTCAAGGTATTATTAAATTGATTGAAATTTATTTATGAAAATGTTTCGAAGATGCATGGACCTAAGTCCAAGTTTATTATGAAAATGTTTCAAGTTTCAAAACAAGAAGAGTTCTTTTTTTAAAAGGAGGGAGAAGATTTTTGAAATTAAATAAGATGAGAGGAGAAGAAGAGGCTATCCTAAAGCATAAGGTAAAAGCTAGGGATAAGAATCATCTAACCAACAAGAAGCCAATACTTAACATTATGAGTCAATATAGAATTCTCATTCTTCGGATTGAAACCAAGAAAGCAAAGATACTAGACCTCTTGAGAGAACCAAACTTCAAGTGTTTTAAGTCTTCGCAAAAATTGGGCAGAGTAACGGCTGTATACGGGTGAATTCCATATTACAAACAAAGATTGTAATCTCAATAACCTGCACACAAAACAAACAAACAACCCAATGTCTTGAGGTAAACCTCAAGAAATCCAGACAAAATATCAAATAAAGTCACAAAGTCTCCAAGATAGGCCAAGGTCTCTAATCCTAAGTCCAAGAAGTCCATCACTCCATAATGCAAAGGATAGTAACCATGTAGTCCAAGTATCATTAATGATTTTTATGGTTCATGTTGATTATTAGGTGTCTTTAAAAAGAAAGAAAAGCTCAAGTGATCAAAATAAAAATGACATAAAAGTAAATGCTCAAGTGAGCAAAGATGAAAATAGAATGAAATGTAAAATGCTAAAAGTAAATGGTACATAAAGCATGAAAATAAAAGCGTAAAGTAAAGTTAGTTGTTAGTAATTAGTGGTTAGTTGGATGACCATCTTGAAACTTGCATTTGGAACTCATTATAGGATTGGTAGAACCAAAGCCTCCACACAACAAGTTATATTTGCTTTTTGTCAAGTATATCATCCATTTTGGAATTCTCGCAAGGCAACATGTAATGATCATAGATGTTTAAGTGATCTGCATTGACCAAAGGTGTTGTAGATCCATTAGAGGATTGGTAGAACCAAAACCTCCACACAATGAATCTCAAGGTTATTGGATCAAAGAGATCAAATTAACATACTTGGGCTTGCAATCATAAGTTTGGGCCACGAATGATCATTTATTCGAATCGGGACAAAATTTAGCGCTATGTTAAGCAATCGTAAGTGGACTTATGTAGAAGTCACACCTATTTTGAGGCCGGTCAATAGCAATCTATGTACTTCATGTTTGGATGAATGATATAGAGATCACCATCCCTTAACATGTAGCACAATTAAAAAAAGAAAGGGATAAGATGAAGAGTGAGGGAAATGATAAGCTAATTTGGATCACCATTTCAAAATTCTTTCATCTTTAAATTCAACCACTCCTCTAGATGGATTAAAGCACTAAACATATCATTAATCCAAAGCACCAAAAATGAATTAAATAATTCACTCTTAGGTAGATTTGAATTGATGAACATTTATCCAACTTCATCTACATCACAAAGTCCATTGAGTTTAAAGACAAATTGGACATTTAAAATTTCAATCCAAACCAACAATCAAAAGGAGTGAGTAGAAAAATCATTTTGGATCAAAGCTGCCCCAAAACAAGGAAAAAAATGCATTATGTTCCTGTGTAAATCGATTGCACTATTGTGTAAATCAATTTACACAGTATAGTTTTCAAAGAATTATGCAAAATTGCTTCTGTGCAATCGATTGCACAGTTGCTGCAATCGATTGCACACTGTTACAGTAGCAAAAACAGCATTTTAAAAGGCCAATTTCTTGTTCAAACTTTCCATCAAACACCTTATGATCATGGATCCAATTGAGCACGAAAATTCCATCAAATTATGAGAAAATAACACCATTGGAATAAAAAAATAATGCTCAATGAATCAATCCCAAAGATCACCAAGAGATCACATTGTGAAAGATGAATTATCCAACTTACCAAAGGCAGATCTAGAGAATTATCAAAACAACTTCAAGAATTTGCTTCAATTCAACCACAAGAATCAATTGACCAAGCTTGGATGTAGAGAATTGATGGAGAAAAAGTGTTTGGATGAAGGTTTAGCTCAAAGATTAGTAAACTTCAATGCAAAGCTTACTAACTTTTTGAAAATGGAGCTTTGAGTGAATTTGGTAGATGGAGAGAATTGAGAGATTTTTTAGCAAGGTGGATTTGGCTATCAAAAGCTTGAAATTTGAATGAAATGAGAGCTCTATCTATAGAGTTTTAGGATTGGGATTAGTGGTAATTTGGTAATTGATTCTTGGAGCCAAAATTTGAATTAATGATAACTCTTTCAAAAATTAGAGCCAAAATTTGAATTAATGATAATTCTTTCAAATATTAGAGCCAAAATTTGAGTTAATGATAATTCTTTTTAAAAATGAAAGATTGGAACTAAAATTTGAATTAATGATACATCTTTCAAAAGCGAAGGAAAATTGGAGCCAAATTTTGACAAGTTTAAAATGCTGATTTTTGTTTAATTTTCACGTTGTGCAATCGATTGCACTACAGTGCAAATCGATTGCACAGTGTATTTTTTTCAAAAATGGCGCAAAATACACTATGTGCAATTGATTTCACTTTAAGAGCAATCGATTGCATCAGTGAAAAAAAATGAAAATATTTTTATTAATTCTTTTTCTTTGCAAAATAGAGATTTTAGGAAAATAATACCAGAAATCCTTATTGGTCAGATGCTTCGACTTGGTACCTACAAAACAAAAATATACAAAGACAAAGACAAATATTTTTTGTATTTTGATTAGAAATTAGTCAACAACATATATACAAAATACACAACCAAGGTGCTTGGAGATTCCTCAAGAGCAAACTTAAAGATAGGAAAAAAGAGGAAGAACCAACCCTAATGTGATCTTGTTATGATCGAGTTGATATGATATGATAGAGGTATCTTAGGGGGGAAAATTGGGGTACAACACAACCTGTCCTAATAATAGTAACCGGTTTCTAGATGTTCTCAATATCACTGACCATCCTCCAACGGTCATGGTTTCAGCTCACGCAATCTTTTCTTGCGGCCGGAGCTATCTCGAGAGTATGGTCTCAATGAGTGTAGTATCGAGTCTCAATGATGCTTAACGACCCATATAGCAGCCTGGTATTCTCCTTGTTGCTCCACAAGGGATATTGGTACCAACTAATGTGCCACATCAACGTAGCTACTGCTTCAACCGTATCGGTCTACGCCGTACAGTTCCCCCACAGTCTATTGCTACTTACCTAAAAGGTGTCCCCCAGATCCGGGTTAGGATCTATAGTAACTCTGATACAAAGCCCACAAAAATAAAGCAATCAAATCAAACAATAGAAAACAATATGATGAACTAATCCTAAGGTATACCCCACTTATTAACTCCCCAGCAGAGTCGCCAGTTCTGTGATACAGTGGCCAAAACCGGGACTATTTTTTAGGAATTGTTGGTTTGCGTTTTGCGTTTGTGTTCACAAAATGTCGCGGTAAGCAAGAGTCGCCACCGACTTTTATTTTATCCAACAAGGAAAGGAAAAAAGCATAGAAATATTCCTTTTTTCGAGATTTTGAGTACGGGGGTAGATTATAGAAAGGGAAGGTATTAGCACCCTTTATATCCGTGGTTTTCCATGGGCTCTTAGGTACTTGCTCATCATTTTCAAAATTGCTTGTGTGTTTGATTTGAAAAAAGTTTTTGACTTCGATTTAACTCTTGTTTCTGTCTTCAAGAGTGTTACGAAGTGTTTTTGAAAGCTTTGTTTAAAAGAGGAGTGTAAGTGTGAAAACGTTTGTTTGGATTGAGCAAGTACTTAAGAACTAATCTACCTACTCGAAAAAGAGAATTGTTCTAAGTTTGCTTCCTTTAGACAGTGCTATCCCACTATTAGTGAGTAGGTAGCACCGTCGTTGGAGTTTTAAGGGTCAATTCAAAAGGGGCGTACGGTCACTAAAGCAATGTTAGGACGTCTTAGTAATAACCCTAATGTCTTAGATCAATTATTCGAGGCAACAATATCCGAGGCAACCATTCCGAGGCAACTTTTCCGAACGGGACTTTGATCTTTGTTTAGACAAGAGAGTGACCACTAAAGCATCCTATACTTAATGAATATTTACCGAAGGCAACCAAAGTGGGAGTGTACCCTAGGAGTGCGCATGTGCGAGTGATTCAATTTCAGGTTTATTATCTTTGCACATTTAGGGTTAGCTAACCATTTTAAAGTTTACATACATTCTTGTCATGCATCCCTAATATCATACATCTAACAGTTTAATATTTTGCGGAAATTAAAGTGCGGAAAGTAAGCTACGCTATTACAAGGCTTCGGGTATTTACATAGCCAAAAACAAACCCTTAAAAATAAAGCGATAAATGAAAGTAAAAAAGGCCTAACTAAACTATTACAACTTGTGAACAATTACATTAATATGGAAAAAATAAAATGATAAAGTGCGCGCAATGAAAATAAGATCGAGAGAGAACTAGCGTTTTGACCCTTCTAACCTAATTAAAAGAAAAATTGTTTTTTTTTGTTTTTAATTATGTTTTAAGAAAAGGATTGGGTTTTAAAATTAAATACACAACTAATTAGCTAATTAAATTAATTAATGAAAAATAAATAAATGGCCTATTTTTGTGTTTTGGTTATTTTAAGAAAAAAGAAAATATAATTAAATTATAAACAAAACCCTAATTGTTCTAATTGTTTTTAATTTATTTACAAAATAATTAAAGTTATCTAAAATTAAAATCTAATTAAATTAATTAATTTATTGATAAAAACTAACCTAAGTCTAATTGGGTGAAAAATATTATTTGTGATTTTTTGATAAAAGAAATAATTAGTTTGTTAGTAAAATAAATAAACTAAATAAAATATAAAAAAGAAAGGATGAAGAGAAATTGGGTCTGGGAAGCAATCTGAAGGGGGTGTGGATAGCAAGTCTTGAGCCCAACAGAAATTGATCCACTTTGACCTTTTGGATCCCATGTGTTGCCTTGACTGGGGACTTTGGTGCTCCTTCATTTAATGGCCTTTGGATCTGGCCACTTGGCAGGCTGGATGATGAGGTCACATGATGGACCTTGTCCTTGTGCGTGCACTAGATTACCTGAAAGAAAAAAATATGAAGAATGGGGGAACCTGGGATTCGAACCCAGGTCCTGAAGCACTTTCTCACCACCTGACCACCAACTGAGCTACGCGTTTTAATTGTTCATATAATACAAAACAATAACTAAATATTAAAAAGGCATACTTTATCAATTCAGCGCGCGTTTTTTTTAATAGGCCAATGGTTGTTTGCCACCATATCTTCTTCCTTGCTCTGTTGGTAAAAGTCCCAGACTTTTACCTACGGAAATTTGTCCGTCACTACAAATCTGCATATCCTCAAAATTAAACACACGTATGATAAATAAAAACCAAAGCCATGGATAGCTTCGTCTGGACATGCTGAGTACAATGGTGGCCCTTTCATGGCCCAATTTTACCTATATGAAGAAATCCCAAATCGAAGCACAAAAACCTAGCAATGGTGAAATCTCATACAGGCCATAAAAATGAAATTAAATGTTACAGAAAGCTTGCATATGTGATGGTGAACAAGAATATATGATTATATCATGCTATATGTGCCAGAATTATGCAAATCGATTTCAAAAATAACTTAATATCGTGGATGACTTACAGTGGTATTCAGGGCTTGGAAATGCTTGTTCTTGATTGGTTTTGCTTGTTGGGGACCCCAGGAAGCGATTGGGATGGTTAGGAGGCTTTGAAATTTCCTGGAACAATGAAATCATGTCAGCACTTTGTTGGTGGTTTTTCAAGTTTTGTTCTTCTTCTCACGCCTCTCTCTAGCCATGTTTTTGGTCTGTAATGGTTCAATATATATCAAGGACAAAATTAGGGTTGAAAAGCTGATCTCAATCTTCCTCCATCATTGCTTTTGATTTGGATTTGATTCACCTTGAATATCTTGCTAAAAATAGAGTAAACTCATTCTTTTTGTGCACACAAAGCCTTGGCACGAATTCAATCTTATGCTATCTAGATGTAGGACCCGAAACAAGCACAAGATCTTTGAATTTCAATGTTTTGGATTTTCTATTATTTGTTTTGATTTAAAATGATTTAATTCAAATAAAAATAAAAATAAATAATAAAAACAAGATAATGACAATTGGAAAGGGCTATAGCTCGTGGACCATGTTGCCAACTCAAAACAAGTGCAAAAGATTGGGCCCATTTTGCAAAAATTGCATTTTGAGGCATAGTTGACTTTTGACAATTTTGCAAAAAAGGTCAATTTCACCAATGCATAACTTCTTCAATTTTGAATCTTTGAAGGTGTTCTTGGAATTTTTAGAAATCTTGAGATTTCCTATAAGCAAACCTTTTGGTCTCATCTCAATTTTATATTCCATGTTCATGTATGCAACTTTGACAAAAAAGGTGTTTTTGTTGACTTTTCAAAATGACCTATAATGTCCAAATTCATAACTTCTTGTGAGTGCATATTTTGAACTTGGGAGTTGAAGATGGATTGTAGAGAATGGAATCCTCTTCAAAATGAGATTTGGATGGGTCATTTCTCATAAAGTATGAGAAAGGTATGCTTGGTCAAAGTTGAGTTTACTTTTCCTACAAAACCCTAATTTAGCAACTTTTTATTCTTGATGAATTATGAGCAATCCTTGATGAATCATGACAAACCCTTGATCAAATGATGAATAATACTTCAAAATGAGGATTTTGACCAAAAATATTGAAGTTTGACTGTATGTGGGCCACAATTGACTTTTGCCCTAGCACAGTCGATTTTTAGATCTTTGAGCATTTGACTGAGCAAACTTTCTCTGTAGGGCTTGAAACTTGACATGGATGATCTTGAGAACATATTAGGACATTGGTGAGCATTTGGGATCCCTTGGACTCAAGTATCTTTATGCAACATGAAACCCTAATTTGAGGTAGACTACCTTAGGAGAGAGCTTGTCTGGTCAACCCTTGGACTTCCTTGAGCAACTTGAGGATCTTTCTTGAAATGTTTTGAGAAATATTGGAGGGCAAATTTTGGGGTACAATAATGTTTACCTCAAGACATTTGGTTGTTTGTTTGTTTTTGTGTGCAGGTTATAGTGATTACACCCTTTGTTTGTAATCTGAAATTCACCCGCATACGACCATTACTCTGCCCAATTTTTGTGAAGACTTAATACACTTGAAGTTTGGTTCTCTCAAGAGGTATAGTATTTTTTCTTGTTTGGTTCCAATCCAAAGAATGGAAATTCTATCTTGGCTCATAGTGTCAAGTATTGGCTTCTTGTTGGTTAGATGTTTCTTATCCCTAGCTTTTACCTTATGCTTTAGGATAGCCTCTTCTCCTTCTCCCATCTTCTTTAATTTTAAAAAAAAATCTTCTCCCTCCTTTTGAACACTTTTCTTGTTTTAAACTTGAACCACTTTCATAATAAACTTGGACTTGGGTCAATGCATTTTCAAACATTTTTATAAATAAACTTCAATAAACTTAATAATACTTTGACATTCTTTGTGAGAAGACTAAAAGTCAATCAACCTCATTTGAAACCATTTTGCCACTTTGGATTTTATCTTTAAGCTTTTCTCAAAAGATTGAACTCTTTTCAATCCTTGTAGTGATGCAAACAACTATACTTGTACAATATGTAGTGAAGAGAGATATTTTCCACTTGGGTTTTGAGTGAGGCATTATTGATTCTAAAAAATCCAAGCCATATCCAGCACTTTGAGATCATGCAAATTCTCCTTTCTCATGATTGTGGGTAGTAAGTATGTTTTCCACACGGACATGACGATGATGTTTTATCTCATCGAATTAACTAACACATTTGTGTTTTAAATTTTTTAAAAGAGGAACTACGTGTACCCTGATCCCCTATTGCATGAAAAGGTGGTACGTAGGCACTAAAGGTTCGCAATCGCGGCGGGTGCAAAAAAAACATGAAAAATATATTTCTTTTCTCACCTCCACCATCCATTTTTTATACAACATTTTTTTATAGCCAAATATACAGATTTTACAAAGAGGTTCCTGCGGAGTACTGTAGATGTTTAGGATTCTAATACCTTCCCTTTGCATAACCAACCCCCTTACCTTGAATCTTTCCCCCTCTTTTTGGTTTTTTCATTCTTTTCCCATCCCTCTGGAAGCAATAAAGCGCGGTGGTGATTTTTATTTTGATTTGTATAAGTCTAGTCAATCTAATGTCTTAGTCTTAAGCATTTCTACCGCTACAGAACCCATAGACATGCTTTGAAGTTGTGTACAAGTTAGAGCGAGGTCAACATTGTATTGGTATTGCTTGTAGAAAGCAGTATCCAAGTATTCTCAGGTATGAATGTCTGTTCTTTCTAGATGGTAGAACCACTCCAGTTGCATGCCAGCTAAACTTTCTTGGAAGAAATGGACCCATAACTTCCAGTCAGCAGTGTGAGGTTGGATCTTCCTGACATAGGACCTTAACTGCAACTTATGGCAGGAGACCTCGTCATACTTAGCGAATGTGGGGACCTTGAATTTGGTGGGATGATCACTCCAGAAACCAGGCCTAATTATTCAAAGTCCAAGCCAGGTATCTACTGAATCTCCATAGCATTGAGACGATCTTTCAGCTATTTGTATTTATCATCAACAAGAGGATACCGCTCCTCAAAATAATCAGCTTCGTCTTCATCAGTTCCCGGGTTGTTATCTTCTTCATGATTATTCCCCTTATTTGATGGAGTTGACAGATCTAGAGCTCCTTTAACTAGTCTTCTGAGTCTTCTTCCAGCCGGTTTCTTTGCCTTCTTCTTCTTCTCTTTGATGACGAGAGCTTTTAGTTCTTCCTGCCTCTGGGCCAAAGCCATGAACATTTGTTGAAACTGAGCGTTTTGAGCTTTAAGATCTTTTATTGTTTGTTCAAGGGCCATTTATTTTGCTGAAATAAACAGCGAAAAGATGAGAAACCTGCTTTGAAACCTGCTTATGCAATGATATGTATGATATATGTATGCAATATTTTCAAGGATCTCAGAGGGTAAACACAGAGAGATGTTAGGAGTTAACTGCAGCCTTAATTGAAGAACTTTTCATCGTTGAGCATCCTTCTACAGGAGTCAAGCTCATCATATCGAGTGGGTCATAGCCCCTGGCTCAAGTTGTCATGTTTTGGTCTTTTAACTACATTGGCTAGAGGAAAATAAATTCCCTTGCCCCTTGTTAGACGCCTGATTTATCAAAACCTACATCATAAACCCTTGAGATCCTTGAAATGGTTAAGGAAATGTTGCGGCATGATGTTATGATGTCATGATTATGCTAAGAAACCACAGATATAGCAAGCACAAGCGAATCACACCAAGACCTTATGTTTAAGGCTTGCATGGGTTTTAAGGTGATACCCTCTTAAAGTTTGGATTGGTTCAACCTGTCTTAGTAATAGTAACCAGGTTCTAAGGGATCTCAATATCACTAATATTTCCCACAAGTTTCGTTCCGGTAGGCGACTGACTCGCAACTAAACAAAACTCGGGAGTCAAATCACAATGAGTGTAGCATCGAGTATCTGTCGACTTTGGGAATACACCAAAGACGGCCATATCACTACGTCCTAATGGCCAAGTTGTTCAATTAAAGGTTCTAAGGTCAGTTGACGCTTCATGACACCACGCAGCGGCCCCGTGTTCTCCTTGATTAACTCAAGGGCTACCGGTACCAACCAAAGTGTCACATCAACGTAGCTATCGCTTCAACCATGTCGGTATACCCCGCACAGTTTCTACGATCCATTTCTACTTACCTAAAAGGTTTCCCCAGATCCGGGTGTAGGATCTATAGTAACCCAAATAATCCCTTAAAAGTAAAGCAAACAAACAAGCAAACAATTTTAGAAATGATATAAACCCTAAAGTAAACCCCATTTTTATATAGTCCCTAGCATAGTCGCCAGTTCTGTGATACGGTGGCAGAACCGACTGTTAATACTGGTTTGTGTTTTTTGTTTGAAAATGTCGCAGTAAGCAAGAATCTCCACCGACTTTTCTTTTATCCAACAAAGGAAAGGGTGAAAAGAACATAAAAAGACCTTTTTCGATATTTTCTGAGTAAGGGTGTAGATTATGGAAAGGGAAGGTGTTAGCACCATTTCCATCCGTGGTTTTCCACGAGCTCTTAGGTACTTGCTCATTTTTTTAAACGGTTTGTGTTTGTGTGTTTTGAAAGATTTTTGTTTTCTTTATGGTAACTCTTGTATCAGTCCTCAAGAGTGTGATAAAGCGTTTTTGAAAAGAAGTTTGAAAGTGCGTAAGTGTGAAAAAAGATTTGAGCAAGTACTTAAGAGTTACCTACTCGAAAAAAAGGGTGTTCTTTTCCTCCTACCCTTTAGACAGTGCTATCCTACTATTAGTGAGTAGGTAGCCCTATCTTTGGATATTGAGGGACTATCGAAATGGACGCTATGGTCATTGAAGGCAACAGGTAAGGATATCTTAGCATTCGAAGGGACTGTCATCATATAGGCAACATCGAGGGACAAGATCATTTACTGAAAGGCAACTCGAGGGACGTTTATGGACCATGGTCTTTTATGATGACTCTTATATTGCGGGTCTTTGCTAAGATACCCCTACGTTCGAGGGACTTGACCATTTCCGAGGCAACCGAGTGAGGAATACCCTAGGGATGCAAGTGTGAGAAGTGTGTCTTTTTCAGTTATATTATCTTTGAAGTTAGTGATCTACGATTAATCTGATTTAGTCTTGTGATGCACTCCTACTTACTAGCAATTATATACAAGCATACAAAAAATTTAAAAAGTGAGAAATAAAGGTTCCTACGCTATTACAGGACTTTGGTGTAAATACATAATAATGGGTGAAAAGTAAAGTGCGGAATTAAAAGTGTGGAAATTTAAGTCCTAAACTATTACAACTGCGATCAGTTACAATATAAAATAAAATGCACGCGTGAAATAAAGAAGCGTCTAGAAACCTAAAATATTCTAAGTAAACAAGAATTTATTTGTTTGATTTTTTGTTTTAATTAAGAAAAATAATTAGATTAAATATCCTAAAGTCTATTTAAAAAATAAAAATTATTTAAGAAAAATAGTCTAAGTTTTTTTTGTTTTTTTTATTATGAAAAGAAAAATAATTAAATCTAAATAAATCCTAAATTATATTTTATTTTAATTAAATAAAATAGTTAAAATATTATCTAAATTATTTACAAAATTAATTTAATAAAAAAAATACTAATCTAATATTTTTGGTTATTTTTTCTGATTTTATGACTTAAAAAATGATTTAAGATAAAAATAACAAATAAAATAATTAAACAAAATAGAATAGTGAAATTAAAAAAGAAAAGGAAAGTAATGGGCTTGAGGAGGTGTGAACCCAATTGGAGGGGTAAGCCCAGCCAGCCCAATTGCCCTTGTGTGTGATTCAGTGTGGAGCAAGCTTGGAGGTCCACCATGTACGTTTGAAGCTGGAGCATTTGATCTGGTAAGCAGCACATTAGATCTGGAAGCAAATTGTTAGAAAAATAATATGCAGGAGGCAGGGGTCGAACCCCTGACCTCCCACACATGCGCGACTTAAGCCCTTCACCTTTGCCATTTGAGCCAACTTGTCATTCGTTACATAAACTGAGCACAATATAATATATTTGGATAATGGTCAGTATTTAAGACAAAAATGCATGAAATTAAAATGATCCAATCCTGACATACCACGCCATCGTCTTCCCCAGTTGGCTGTCGTTTCATCCAAAGGACTTTTACCTAGGGACAACACTGCCACTACAGGACCTGCACATTTCAAAAATCTTAACCAAGCAACATAAATTCAATGTAAAGGTATGGATCACTTGGGTTTGATCTCGTGAGCATGATGGTACTTTTCTTTTGGCCTAATTTTACCTGTATTGGAAAACCCTAAAACAAACCTCAAAACCCTAACAATGGCAATTGGTCATATATGCATCAAAACAAGCAATTAATCCTTCACACACATTCTAAATACTCATACAAACATGAATGCATACTTAAAATTCATTTATAACGTGTGTATGACCAAAATGAAATTTTAAAAATAGGAGAGAAAATCATGGGGATGTGAATGCTGATTCTGGATGCGTTGAACTCCAACTAGGGTGAATTGATCGTGGGGAAGATCAAGGAAGGTGAATTGATAGAAAAAATGGATTGAAAAAGGCTTGAACACTGATTTTGAATTTGCAGAAAAGTGAGTTATGGAATGAGTTTGGAAGGGTGATTTTGGTTATTCAAGCTTGAGGAAATGAATGAGGGATGACCCTCTATTTATAGGGAATCAAATGGAATGTTCAAGCATGTGAAATGATGAAGTTTGGAGGGAAATCGTGTGAAGTTGCAAACAAGAAAAGTGTGACTTCTATTTTGATCAAAACTCATCCAAAACATGTGTTTTGCTATGCTAATCACTTCTGGAAGTTCACTAAACATGTTAAGAAGCAAAAATGTGCAGAAAAAATGTATTTGGAATCTAAATCAAGGATTTCAAATTCTGACTTTTGAAGAAACTTCAGTTTCAAGCTACCAAGTTCAAATCAATGGCATTCTCAGCTCAATGGGTCTTATGGCATGATTCTTGAAGCTTTAGGAAGATGAGATTACAAGCTTTGTAATGGGAAAAGAATTGAATCAAATGGATGTTTGAGCTGAAAGTTGCAATGAGTCAAAGTTGGGGGAAAAGTTGACTTTCCACACTTAGAAATATTTCAAGTTTTTTCTTCAAAATTGACCTATAATGTTTTGTATCCAAACATGGCCTTCCACTTGGAATTTGATCTTGACCAAAAAAGATGGAATGAAATATACCTCTTGAATGACATTTTGAAACTTGAACCGTTCAAAATCTCCAAAAATTGAGAGAGTTATGAATTGTTGAAGTTGGCAAAAAATCATGAAATGACCTATAATCTTTTGCATCCTTAAGGCGTCCTCCATTCATTTTATCACTTTGCATACAAAAGAAGGAATAAAGTTCACATCCTCAAGATAATTATGGAAAAATAGTGGACTCAAGGTGATAAAAATTTACCAAGTTATGATCATTTGAAGTCACATGAAGACATTTGAGGGTTCATCTAGAGGACTTCTAATCTTTCTTCATCATCAAGTTTCTTCCATATGAAAAATCCTTGAAACTTTTAAAGTGATATGTTGATAAACCTTTGAAGAGGAGGATGTTTTTGGAACCACTCAAAAATACCAAAATATGAGCAAGATATACTTCTTTGAAGTTCAAAACCCTAGCTCCTAGATCAAGAAAATTCTTTGAGTAACTTTGACAATTTTGAATAACCTTCTTGTACCAACACTTTTTCTTTGTAGACAGAAGTTTTTGAGGATGATAACAAGAACTCATAGCAACCAAAACCACTTCCATATCTTGAGAATTGAGAGAAATATGCACTTGTGACCAATGGGAACAAGGTCTTGTCCAACCATGACAACTTCTTAAATCAACCCCTTGTACTTTTGAATCAATCTTGATAAATATGAAATGTGGTGAACCAAAATAAACCTTGCCATGCCATTTCTTCCAAAACAAATTCAATGGTGAGGTTTGAATTTCTCAAGCTTTATTGACTAGGGCATGAAAATAAAGTCATGAACCCATTGATCAACTTGCTAAGCCACATTGCCTTTACCTACATTATTAACAAGTAATACAAACCAACTTTGAATTTTATTAATTAAAAGGAGACTTAAACAAAACATGTATGATCACAAAATAAAAACAAGTCAAGGTGCTTGATGATTCCTCAAAGAGCAAAGCTAAAGATAGGGAGGAGAACCAAAAGCCCTAATGTGATTTGTTGTGATCGAATCAATATGGTATGATGAAGGGATCTTAGGGGCAAAAATTGGGGTACAACAACCGGTACCAACAAATGTGTCACACCAACGTAGCTATCGTTTTAACTGTGTCGGTATACCCCACACAATCCCCACGATCTATTGCTACTTACCTAAAAGGTGCCCAAGATCCGGGTGTAGGATCTTTACAAGTAAACCCAAGCAAAACCCTTAAAGATATCGCAATCAAAGCATACAAGGAAAGCAAATTAAATATGACCTAAGCTCTAAGGTAACCCCACTTTTTAAAATACCCACTAGAGTCGCCAGTTCTGTGATACGGTGGCAGAACTGGCTGTTATACTAGTTTTGCCTTTGTATTCTCAAATGTTGCGGTAAGCAAGAGTCACCATCGACTTTTCTTTTATCCAACAAAGGAAAGGGTGAAAAGAACAGAAAAAGACCTTTCAAGATTATTTCTGAGTAAGGGGAGTAGATTATGGAAAGGGAAGGTGTTAGCACCCTTTCAATCTATATTTTTCTACGGGCTCTTAGATGCTTAGCTCATTTGGAAAATACCTTGTGCTTTGTATGTTTTTGAAAACTATTTTGAAATGCCTTAGTGCGGAGATTCACTTTATGATAACTCTTGTATCAGTTCTCAAGAGTGTTGATAAAGCGTTTTGAAAAGGTTTTTGAAATTTGTTTTGTGTAAGTGTAAAAGCTTGTTTTGAGCATAGCGTCTATGAACTATCTACTTATACTTGAAAGGTTTTTTCTTTTCCTCCTTTCCTATAGACAGTGCTATCCTACTATTAGTGAGTAGGTAGCCCTATTGTTGGATGTATGAGGGACATGCGTGGGTCATCGTACAATCATAAAGGCAACATATAGAGACGCTTTAGCAATTTTGTTGAAGGGACTAGATCATTTATCGAAAGGCAACACCGAAGGGTCATCGAGGGACTATGATCTTTGGATCCGAGAGTCTTTGCTAAAGCGTCCCCACTTTCGAGGGACATGACTGTTTTTTTTTTCCGAAGGCAACCAAAGTGGGAGTACCCTAGAGGTGCGCGTGTGCGAGTGTGTTGTATTCAGTTATGTTTTGTCTTTTGTGTTAGGTTTGCTAGCGTTTTATTTTATGTTCTTGCCATACAATCCTATTACCATACATCTAACAGGTAATATGTACAGGAAAAGAAAATGCGGAAATTAAAGCTACGCTATTACATGGCTTCGGGGAGGGGGATTAATTACATGTCCAAAAACTTGGGGGGGAAATAAAGAAAACAGTAAAGGTCCTACTAATCATCTATTACATCCCAATATACAGTTACCGCAATATGAAAGTAAACGCGCGAAATGGAAAAGAACATCTAAAAATCATAAGGTACAAAAATCTCTTTGTTTGTTTTGTTTTGTTTTTATAATATGAAGGGAATTAAACTAAAAAAAACATAAATCTATTTGGTTTTAATTTAAAGAAATGGTTAAAATAATTAATTAATTAATTTTCAAAATTAATTTGATTAAGAAAAATACTAACCTATTTTTTTGTGATGTTTGATTTGTTATGTTGATTAAAAATAGAAGAAAATAAAATAATGAAAAATACTAAATCAATGGACTAGGCGGTAAATAAAACAAAAAAGGGTGCAGTTTGGAATGCAAGTCTGAATCGAAAGAGACCCAAATTTCCTTTCGATCCAATGAAGCAGTTGGTCAAAGGTGCATGATGGGCTGCACGTTTGGGGGCGCTGGATCTGGATTGCGTTGAGATCTCATGGTGAGGGTCAAAGGATGTATGGTGCGCACATGGGCCATGTCAGCATTGAATATGCAAATGAAAAGTTAGCAAAATAACATGCACGACCTGGGTATCGAACGCAGGTCCTTCCTCTGCAGAATCAAACCTGAAAAAAAACACAATGAATTATGGAGATCCGAACCAAACCTATCCCCTTAGTTCAAATTCCCCTGACTCCAAACTTGAGATATGTTTGGCCTAAAACATCCTAAGTGAGATTCGAAGGAAAAAAACTCAGATTGTGCCCTAGTAATGACACGATCTCATCCATGCATTTTAGCTTGTATGCAATACATTCATTCAAACACAAATATGATTAGTAACAAGAATATATGCGTAATATGTACTTAAATGGTTTGAATGTGCAGTTTCGGTTTTGCAAACCCTTACCAATCAAAGATGCCTGAATCTGTGGCCTCGAGTGTGGATATGCTTGCTTAGGAGCTGGTGTGGACTCTTGGATGTCTCATAAACATGAATCTAGTATTCATTTGGACTGAGGGTACTTGCAAAACTAGTTTCGAACTATGGGATTTTTAGAATTTTGGTATGCTTTTTGAGGCAGCGTGTGTGTGTAGTCTCCTTGACTTGCGTTGGTGTCTTGTATTTATAGGAGGTGGAGGAGACAAGAAAATAGGGAAAGAAACATGACCTTAAAGACCAGCCATTAAACATGGCTTCAAAAATAAAATCAGACAAATTAAAAGATTGCCATTTAGATACTTTTCATGCCATTTTGGAATTTTGAATGAACCTGGACAGGTGATGATTGGCGCCTTGAATGAATTCGAACTGCTCAAAATTTTCCTTGTCAGAGCGTCTTCGATCATCCCCCAAGCATTATTCTCTTTGATGGCTATGAGTTTTGATTCGAATTATTCAGAACCTTCCTTATTAGAGCTTCTTCAATTAGCCCCAAAGTATCGTTCTCTTCGATGGCTATGAGTTTTAATTCGAATTGTTCAGAACCTTCCTTATTAGAGCTTCTTCGATCAGCCCCTAAGTATTGTTCTCTTCTATGGATATGAGTTTTGATTCGAATTGTTTATAACCTTCCTTATTAGAGCTTGTTTGATCAGCCCCTAAGCATTGTTCTCTTCGATGATTCTGAATTCCAATTAGAAATGCTCAAAACTTTCCTCATCAGAACTTCTTCGATCAGCCCCTATTTTTCTTGGTAGCTTGATTTAAAACTTTTCAATTAACCCAATCAAAAACTCTTTTCTTGCCAATCAAAGCTTCTTTTGTCATGAATGTGATTGTGCAGGAGGCTTGGGCCTGGTAGCATGTAGGACCTTGGCCAGCAAGCATCTTGAACCAATACTCATCAAAAGGCAAAACAAGCTTGTTTCCCACAATTATGTATCCTTCGAATGGACCACATGTATGTCCTTCGAAGGAACCATTTGCGTGTCCTACAAATGGACCTTTCTAGGTGTCAAAATGTGGAAAACCGTGTGTTGAATATTTTAGAGGTGGAATCAAAGAAAGTCGTTTCAAAGGGAGCCATTGCCCAGTCGAAGCTAGCACAGAGGAAGATAATGCCTTGTGGATTCTAGCATGAGGGATGCTATTTCTTTGTGGATCAAAGCAAGCATAAAAGAGGCCATTGCCTAGTGAATTGAATCATGCACGAAGGATGTATTTTCCTTGTGCGCTGAAGGCACGCACAAAGGAAGCCATTTCCTTGTGGGTCGAATCACACATGAAAGAAGATTTTGCCTTGTGAATAGAAGGCAAGCATGAAGAAGCCTTTTGCCTTGTGAGTCAAAGACAAGCATGAAGAGGCCTTTGCCTTATGGATCAAAGGCAAGTATGTAGGGTTTACTGCTGGAATGAAGCTTGTGGACCAAAGCTTGCTCGAAGGATCTTTATATGTCCAATTGAAGCTTGCCTACTACTTTGTGAATCGAAGAAGGCATGTAAGAAGTTCTTGCCTTGTGAATAGAAGGCATGTAGGAAGTCCTTTGTCTAGTGAATTAAAGGAAAGCATGAAGAATCCTTTGCCTTGTGAATCAAAATCAAACTGTAGGAGGCCACTACTCAATCAAAGCAAGCGTATAGGAGGTTACTGCTTGTGAACCGAAGCAAACCTGTAGGGGGTACTGCTGGTGAATCGAATCAACCATGTAGGGGGCCATATGCCCAAATGAAACCTGTGGACCAAAGCTTGCTCGAAGGGGACCCAACGCTTAATCGAAGCTGGTGGACCAAAGCTTGATCGAAGGATTTCAGATGCCCAATCGAAGACTTTGAAATCAAGGCTAACTTCAAGGATTTCAGATGCCCAATCGAAGACTTTGAAATCAAGGGTACTTGCTCCTCTTTGACTTGATGCCTGAAAGCTAAAAATCCAATTGTATTTGTGTGAACTTGGACTTTTGAAAATCCTTGTGAGAAAAATGTCTTGAGAAAAGGGGAGGGAAAATTTTGTGGTACAACAGCTGCCCTTGTTCAATCCTCTTAAACATAAAGATCTAGATTGGCTTGTTTGCCTTTCGTGATTTGAAGGTGGAAGATGATTGAACACTAGAGTGCCCAGAAATTTGCACTCGCATGATGTGATGGTTGACTGTGTAGGGAATGGGCTTAAAGATTCCATTTAGAGAAGATGACTGAGAGTTATCGGATATGGGCTTAAAGATGCCATCCAAAGTAGATGTTGACTTCATCAGAGGTCTCTTTATGGGGAATTCATGTTCCTGTTGTCTGAGGAGGAGTCCACTGGGGAATGTTGATTTCTGTTGTTCTCCTGCTTGAGGAAAACTCTGTGGGGAATAGAGTCTAGGAACTTCAGTTGTCCATGGCTCTACTGAGGAGTTATCTCTGGACTGGAGAGACGAAAGTTTGTTATTTTCTGGTTGAATTCCAAGCTTCACAGTAACTTGCTGGGGAGGATGAATTTAACTGTTATCTGGAAATGTATTAGAAGGAGCCTGTGTAGGGCTGCTTCAGGATGAGTCTGTGTTAGACTGCATCTGGAAACTATGAGAAGGAATCCGTGTAGGATTGCCTCAAGATAGGTATGTGTTAGACTACATCTGAAGATTGAGAAGGAATATGTGTAAGATTACTTCAGGATGAGTCCGTGTTAGACTGCATCAGGATATTAGGAGAAGAAACCCATGTAAGATTGCTTCAGGATGAGTCCGTGTTAGACTGCATCTGGAGATTAGGAGAAGAAACCCGTGTAAGATTGCTTCAGGATGACCATGTAGATAGTCGCCCCGTCTGGTTTCAGGAATTGATCTATAATCAGCTATTCGCGGATAGTTGTCCTGTCTTGTTTTAGGTATTAATTCGGAACTTGATTTTGTTGGTCGTTGAGATAGTTATCCTGGCTGGTTTCAGGTATTAACATATGACCTTAGAAATAAAGATAGTTTCCCATCTGGTTTCAGTTATTAATCTTCAATCTGCTCATGTAGATAGTTTTCCTGTCTGGTTCCAGGTATTAATCTACAATCGGTCGTCCACAAATAGTTATCCTGGCTAGTTTCAGGTATTAATTTGGAACTTGTTTTTGTCGGTCGTTGAGATAGTTGTCCTGGATGGTTTCAGGTATTAATCTCTGACCTTAGAAATAAAGATAGTTTTCCCGTCTGGTTTCGTGTATTAATCTTTAATCTGCTCATGTAGATAGTTTTCCTATATGGTTCCAAGTATTAATCTATAATCAGTCATCCACAGAAAGTTATCATGGCTTGTTACATGTATTAATATGGAACTTGGCAATGTTGGTCACATCGATAGTTTCCCCGTCTAGTTTCGGGCATTAATATGTGGCCTGCTATATTTGTTGGTAAACCCGTCTTGCTCTGGGATTTCATACCGCTTGGTCGCGCAGATAGTTTCCCCGTCTGGTTTCGGGCATTAATCTTTGACCTTCTGTATAAGTTGATAGTAATTATATGTTGATTGATTGTTCCTAAAAAGGTAAAGAGTTAATTATATGCAATGTCATGAGGTATGAAATGCATTGCGTAATGATGTTCTCAAAATAAATGAGATTGTGCTATATGCATGTGTGATGCATATGCTATGATGCTTGTAAAATGATGTATGGATGCAATGTATGAATGTTCCAGTTATTCTATTATAGTGTTGTAGAATTAGGGAAACTAAATCCTCGATTGTTGTTGGGGATGAAGAATGTAGGTCTTCAAATATGTTGAAGTTAAATGATGTGAGATAGATTTCCGTTGTTAGAGAAATTAACTCTATTGGGGAAGAAAAACTTTGTGCACTGTTTGGGGATTTTATGAAATCCTGCTGGGGAATCCTGAGAAGCTTGGCGACTTCACTGGGGAATTTTATTTCGGAGCGGTAATTGGAGATTTTTGCTCTTCCGGGGATATAAGAACACCTGACCTCATTATGTTGTATGCTGAGAATATGGTAGTGATCTTATAATAGGATGCCCCTACCTCTGTACCTGCTGAAGAAATTTTCTGCGGGGATTTTGTGGATGGCCTTTAGACATTGTCCCGTTTCTTATAGCCATTGTATTTCTGTTTTTTTACGCGTATATTTGTAAACAGTAATCACATTCAAATGCATATGTTCAAAATAATCACTAGACATTTTCGCAAACAAAACAGAAAAACAAAAACAAATAGTTTTGCACTTTCAAAGGAATAGCTTTGTATTAATTTCAAGAAATTTTGTACAAGGAGACGAACATCCTAGTAAGAGAGTGTCGTCGTAAGAATGAAACTAATACAAAATAGTGTACAAAGAAAAAACATCTATCTGAAATAATCCCATTGGGTTCCCATTCTGCTATTTCCTTTATGTCTTTGAGCGTCTCATCTCTTCGTTGTTTGTCCAAAAGTTAATTGGATTGATTAGTACAATTTGAGCTTGATAGCTGATACTGAAAATTGGCTGTAAAGTGATCCAACTGGACATAGTTATAGGCTTTAAATCCCTAACTTTTTCCTGGATCGCCCTTTCGGGTTTTCAGTCCACCGGGATACCCTTTTTTGCCAAATCCGCCTTTTTAGGTTTTTGACTTGCCGGGTGTACATGTTTTTTATGTATATTCCTAATTTTTACCCGAACCTTTTTGGTTTTCCGGGATGCCCTTATTTTTTCCTAGTCCAGTCGACCTAGCGGGTCTTTGTTCATGCGTAGCATCTTTTAACTATGTCCGCATTTACAGGGTGCGGAAGGTCGTCGTCGTCCATAGTGGTTAAGATCATGGCTCCACCAGAAAATATGTTCTTGACCACAAATGGCCATTAGTATGTGGGAGTCCATTTGCCCCTGGGATCACCTTGTAGCAGGATAATGCGCTTGATTACTGTAGCGATAAAAAATGTAGCGGGGTAAATCGGAGATCGAACTATTAATTAATTCGTCTCACAAAAGCAAGAGTCGCCACCGCGCTTTATTATTTCCAAGGTAAAAGGGAAAAGAGCGAAATAAAACCCTAAAATATGCAATGTAAAATAATACTTTTAAAAGTAATGAAAATACAAGGCGTTTTGAAAAGAGGTCTAAGGTTCGGGGGTTGGTTATACAATGGGAAGGCATTAGCACCCAATGTATCTATAATATTCTATAGGAACCTTTTGAAATATCTGTTTATTAAAATGTTTGTTTGATTAAAAATAAATTGTTTTGGCCAAAAATGGGTATGGAAGAGTTTTTGAAGATACGACGACCTAATGTCGAAGTTTTGACTTAAAGGGTGTGAGTTTTGAAAAACTGAATATTTGGGAAAATTATCTTAAGTTTTTTTAATGAAATAATAAAAAGGATGAATGAGGGTATTCGCACGATGTTTTTTGACGACATGAAGTCGACAAAAATTAAACAATTCCCTTGGATTTTTCAAGCAACATGAAGATTAAAACTAAAAGTATAAACACTCCAAAATTTCAAAAGAAAACCAAGAGAGAAGCCATGGAATTAAATCGAAATTATCACAAACTCAACCAACATGTATCATGGGAGGAACATCATAAAGGGGGATAAATTCAAAAAGATAACTTACAAACTTATCAATAAAAGACTAGTTCAAAAAAACTAACAAAATTTACTAACATACTGACCAAACGAAATATCAAGATTTAAATAAATTATAAAACTAAACTAATTAATTGGGTTATAAACTGAAAACGAAATGAAGGTCCAGCATGGGACTGAAATCGAAATCGAACAATGCTCTCTTTCGAACTCTCTTTTTTTCTCTTCGAACTCCCTCTTTCGAACTCTCTCTTTTCTAAATCGAAATCGAACACTCTGCTCCTGGGTTCGAACTCTCTCTATCCAAATCAAAATCGAACACTCTGCTCTCCTAAATTGAAATTGAACACTTACTCTTCTAGCTTCGAACTCCCTCTATTCTAGATTGAAATCGAACACTCTGCTCCCCTAAATCGAAAACGAACAACAACACTGCTTCTGGTTTCGAAATCTTCTTAAATCAAAAACGAACAACAACACTGTTTCTAGTTTCGAACTCTTCCTAAATCAAAAACGAACAACAACGCTGTTTCTAGTTTCGAACTCTTCCTAAATCAGAACGAACAACACCATTGTTTCTGGTTTCGAACTCCTAAATCAAAAACGAACAACAACACTATTTCTAGTTTCGAACTCTTCCTAAATCAAAACGAATAACACCACTGTTATTGGTTTCGAGCTCTCTCTCCCTAAATCAAGAACGAACAACCACACTGTTTCTAGTTTTGAATTCTTCCTAAGTCAGAACGAACAACACCACTGCTACTAGTTTCGAATTCTTCCTAAGTCAGAACGAACAACACCACAGTTACTGGTTTCGAGCTCTCTCTCCCTAAATCAAGAACGAACAACCACACTGTTTCTAGTTTTGAATTCTTCCTAAGTCAGAACGAACAACACCACTGTTTCTAGTTTTTTCATGCAGTTAAACATCAAATCAACAAGGCAACAAATATTCATGGCAGGAGAAACAACAATAACAGACTCAAGGGGTTCTGATTTATTGAAACATCAACAACAAAAAATGCAGCGACAACAACTAGTTCACAGCATATATCATTATAACAAGCATGGCATAGATTTTGAGGAAAAAAGAAGTAAGGAAACTTACAAGATCAGACCAAGTTTGATGGTTTCGATTTTGATGATGAAATAAAATAAGAAATCCAGAGATGAGGTAATATACTCTTTTAATTCCTTCTGCTTCCAGAAACTGACTCGAAAATATTGGTGTTGTTGAGTTTGCTGGTATGAGGAGCATAGTTCGAAATGGTGCAGGTTGGAGGAGCTTCTGTTTACAGTTTGTGGTTGTGTATGTTCGAAGGTTTGAGCTTGTGCTGTGAGGGCCGGTTTGAGTTATGCAGGCTAGTGCTTGGTTCGAAACAGGTTTTGCAAGTGTGAGAACTTGCAGGTTTGTGCTTGGTTCGAAAACAGGTTTTGCAAGTGTGAGAACTTATAGGTTTGTGCTTCTGCCAGTTTTGTGTTTTTTCTTTGTGAACTCTTTGTGAACTTCCTTTGTGACCTATATCTTTTTCGCCCTCCTAAAACGATTGCATAACTGCCTGCTTTTATAGTGAAAGAATGAGGTTTTAGGAGGGAAAGTTTGGTGAGTTTGAACAAATGTAATAATCTGATTTAATGCTTTTTTGATACAGTTTTGGTGTGTGCCATTTGAGGCAATTCCTGGACTGATGTGCACAGGTTTCTGGACTGGTGTTTAACAGTTTTTTGGTGGGTGGTGGAGGCAGCAGAGGTGACCGTTAGTTGGGCAGCAGATGCAGGGACCATGCAGTTTTGGACATACTCATATGAACATATTTATAATAATCATAATATTAATAATAAACAACAATGACAATAATAATAAAATAACTGTTAGTAAAACTAAGCTGAAAATATAAAAGTGAAATTAAAGATATTAATTTTTTGAGTTTTTCAAATAAAGTGATGCAAAAATATAAATTATATGTAACTAAGATTTTTTAATAATTTAACATAAAGAACTTGCAAAATAAAATAAAAGAATGTGAAATTACTATTTTTGAGAGATTTTACTAAATTAAATCTAAAAGACTATAATTTTAACTTAAATGATACAAGAACAAAAAACTAAATGAAACTTAAGGAAACTAATTTTTTTTATTTTGAATAAAAACGTAAATAAAATGAAAATAGCATGAACTAAATTTTTTTAGGATTTTCTTTTTTTATGGAAATAAGAATAAAAGAAAGATGATAAAAAAAGAAAAAACAAGATTTAATAAAGTCGGACAAAAAACAGTTAAATTTCACTAAATTCACAACAATTTCTAACGTTTCTATTTTTTTTTTTGTGGATTTTCAAAGCATAATCATCTCTTGACTTGTAAAGAAAAGTTGTAGTTGTTGCAGAGGAGAATCATATGTAAAAGAACCACTAAAAAAATGTCGAAATTTGAAGAAGTTATGAATTTGTGAAATCTGACTCGAGAATTGGCAAAAATAGATTGAATCGCTTGTGAACGCTTGCTATGTAATAATGCAGATGGGAGGTGGTATCTTAGGTCAAAATTTGGGGTATGACAGCTGCCCCTATTTAAGTTTCTTCTATCCGGAGATATGAAGATTAAAATCTTCGTCTCGACGAGATTGAAGGTACTTAAATACATAATACGCAAATTTTGCCCTAAGATTCCGCCATTATGTGTGTGATATGAATGTAGTATTTAAATTCACAAAGAATGACATTGTATGAGACAAGATAATGCTGGAGAAACCCAACACCAACAAAACACAGGAACATAGATTATACACTACTGGGGAAATAAGCCATCGACTTCAAATGATAGACTCTTGACGGCGAATAAAATTTGAGAGAAAACGACCTCTGACCCTAACAAAGAAGGCATCTTGCATAGGCCACAAAACATATTATTGACCCAAAAATAACAGTGAGTTCCCAACTCAAGGTCAAAGATAGACAAAAGATGTATCAAATTTGCTGATAACGGATTACCGACTTCTGAAGGTAAAGATTCATAACAAACTTCTCTGCGAGATTTCCGGAGAGATACCAATTAATGCTGAAACAATAATATGGTTGTAGATACACAAGTTTCTCAAATAAAGAAGCTGCCACTTGCTATCGTCAAAGATGCTATGACATACAAGCTGCTCAAATAAAGAAGTTGCCACTTGCTGTCTTCTAAAAATACTATGACATACAAGCTGCTCAAATAAAGAAGCTGCCACTTGCTGTCTTCCAAAAAACTATGACATAACAAGCTGCTCAAATAAAGAAGCTGCCACTTGCTGTCTTCCAAAAAACTATGACATACAAGTTGCTCAAATAAAGAAGCTGCTACTTGATGTCTTCCAAAAACTATGACATAACAAGCTGCTCAAATAAAGAAGTTGCCACTTGTTGTCTTCCAAAAAAAATAACGTGCAAGCTGCTCATGAAGAGCTGCCACTTGTCGTTTTCCGCAGGAAAGAACGTACAAGCTGCTCATGAAGAGCTTCCACTTGTCATCTTCCAAAAATAACTGACGCACAAGTTGCTCATGAAGAGCTGCCGCTTGTCGTTTTCCAAAAATAATAACGCATAAGTTGCTCATGAAGAGCTGCCACTTGTCGTTTTCCAAAAATAATAACGCACAAGTTGCTCATGAAGAGCTGCCGCTTGTCGTTTTCCAAAAGATAATTCAGAAGAAAATTGCGATACCCTGCCAGAGAATAAAAGCTTCGTCAAAGAGAACCATGAATAGATCCTTCCCGAGGAGATCAAAAACTTAAATGTGCAAAATAAATGCACCATTCGTCTAGGTTGCCTAGCTTGGAGAAAACCACGAGATAGCCTATGCAAGAGGCGACAACTCCCTCCAGGAATAAACCAGAGAGAAAACAGTCAAATAAGACTCCACCCAATGAGAAAATAACTCGATTGGGGATTCATCCTATCCAGAAATGGACAAGGAAGACTAAATCAAAAAATCATCCACGGGGATTAGCTCAGTTGGGGAATTTAGAAAGGAAGCACATTTTCTGCCTAAGCTAACATTCTACTTGGAAAGAGCATGTACATTGTCTTAATAAACATAAACAAGGTATACGACCCAAAACCAACGGCAAATGTGAATATGCATGCGTGATATAAGTGTAAATGAATGAATGAATGTTATGCTGACGAAGCAGGCAGACGGAATATCTTGAAGATGATAAGATATCACAAAATAATAGATACTCGGCCAATCTTGAAGACGGAAAGTAACTGGAATTGGAACCACAAAGCAACGTCAGAGCGTATCACGCTGCAAGGCTCAAATCTTATGGGGAGAATAGTATTCAAATCCAATCTTCTAACACCAATAGACCATTGGTATGAGACAAAGCGTACCACACTTCAGAAATCTGCCAAAACAACGCTTAACTGGAAAAGCTGGGAAGTCACCAAACTTGGCACCACTAGGAACAAAAGTTTACACAACCAACACCTCGTGAAGATTTTGAAGGACAACATGTTCATCACGCAAGGATAAATTGTTTTGCATTTCATGGCTTGACCATCCTCGGAACAACTGTTAATATTCCTTTCAGTATTCACGACACATTTTTTAAAATAAGAATATTTTAAATAACTTTGTTTCAAATATTGCCGTAAAATTAAAATTTTGCCCACAAAATGTAAATGCTCAAATTTCATTAATAAGATGGTAGTTCACTAACAACGCGACTCCAACGGTTTACAAAAGTTTGGGAAATAGTACTTGAAAGAAAGGGTTACACAAAAACAATGATCACTATTCTCCCTAACAACTTCGAATTCCGAAATATGCTCAAATGCCACAGTCGGTATGACCAAAAGCCTGGCTAAGCCGCCCCTTCGGGTTTTCAACTTAGCAAACTGTCAACTCAAAACTAGGCGAAATACTTCTTGACTGCATCGGAGTTCACGGAGCGCGGGAGCTCTTTACTGTCCATACTTGTGAGAATCATGGCACCTCCAGAGAAAACTTTCTTAACGACATACGGTCCTTCATAATTTGGAGCCCATTTGCCCCTAGAATCAGGTTGGAAAGATAATATCTTCTTGAGCACAAGGTCACCTTCTCTGAACTCGCGTGGTCGAACCTTCTTATCAAAAGCCTTCTTCATTCTCTGCTAATATAATTGACCGTGACACAACGCTGTCAATCTCTTCTCTTCAATTAAATTCAACTGATCATATCTACTTTGACACCATTCAGCTTCAGAAAGTTTAGCTTCCATCAAAACTCTCATGGAAAGAATCTCAACCTCCACGGGGAGTACTGCTTCCATACCATAAACTAGGGAAAATGGGGTTGCACCTGTTGAAGTTCGAACTGAAGTACGGTATCCATGTAAAGCAAACGGAAGCATTTCATGCCAATCTTTATAAGTTACCACCATCTTCTGGACAATCTTCTTAATGTTCTTGTTGGCAGCTTCAACAACCCCATTCATCTTCGGCCTGTAAGGAGATGAATTATGATGTTCGATCTTGAACTCTTCACAAAGCTCTCTCATCATCTTGTTATTCAAATTCGAGCCATTATCAGTGATGATCTTGCTCGAGATGCCGTATCGACAAATGATATGATTCTTGATAAATCTGACTACCACCTGTCTGGTTACATTAGCATAAGATGCTGCTTCCACCCATTTAGTAAAATAATCGATCGCTACCAAGATGAAACGATGACCATTTGAAGCTTTGGGTTCAATCATTCCAATCATATCAATGCCCCACATAGAGAAAGGCCAAGGTGAAGAGATAACATTGAGGAGGGTCGGTGGCACATGTATCTTGTCCGCATAAATCTGGCATTTATGACATTTCTTCACATATTTGCAGCAATCAGATTCCATTGTCATCCAATAGTAACCATCTCTCAACATCTTCTTAGCCATTGCATGTTCGTTGGCATGGGTGCCAAAGGATCCTTCATGCACTTCTTGCATCAGCATGTCTGCTTCATGTCTGTCTACACATCTGAGCAAGACCATGTCATAATTCCTCTTATACAATACTTCTTCATTGAGGAAGAAAATGCTTGCCAATCTCCTCAACGTCTTCCTATCTTTATTGGATGCCCCAGGCGGGTACTCTTGAGTTTGAAGAACACGTTTAATGTCATAGAACCATGGTTTATCGTCGGTGACCTCTTCTACTGAGAACACATGAGCAGGTCTATTGAGGCGTATAACTCTGATTATAGGCACATCGTTCCAACCATTCACTTGAAACATTGAAGACAAAGTAGTTAGAGCATCATCCATTTGGTTTTCATCTCTAGGGATATGATGTAACTCCACTTTGTTGAAAAAGGTTAACAATCTTCTAGCATAATCTCTATAAGGGATCAAACCAGGATGATGAGTCTCCCATTCTCCTCTGATTTGATTAATTACCAAAGCCGAGTCTCCGTAAATATCAAGAATCTTAATCCTTAAATCCACTGCTTCTTCGAGACCCATAATACATGCCTCATATTCAGCCATGTTGTTCGTACAGTCGAACTTCAATCTTGTTGTGAACGGGATATGAGTACCTCGGGGAGTGACGATGATTGCCCCAATTCCATTTCCATAAGAATTCACAGCTCCGTCAAATATCAAACCCCAACAGGATTCGGGATCAGGTCCTTCTTCAGGTAACGGCTCTTCACAATCTTTAGCCTTCAAGTACATAACATCTTCATCCGGGAAGTCAAACTTGATGGACTGGTAATCTTCAATTGGTTGATGAGCCAAATGATCGGCTAAAATACTCCCTTTGATTGCTTTCTGAGTGTGATACTCAATGTCATATTCAGATAACAACATCTGCCAACGGGCTATTCTTCCAGATAAGGCGGGCTTCTCAAAGATATACTTGATCGGATCCAATTTGGAAATCAACCAAGTGGTATGGTTAATCATATACTGGCGCAGACGACGAGCAGCCCAAGCTAAAGCACAACAGGTCTTCTCAAGCATTGAGTATCGAGACTCACAGTCTGTGAATTTCTTACTCGGATAATATATGGCATGTTCCTTTCTTCTAGTCTCATCTTGTTGACCAAGCACACATCCCATGGAATCTTCCAATATAGTCAGGTACATAATCAAAGGTCTTCCTTCCACCGGAGGAATCAAAATGGGAGGTTCAAGTAAATATTCTTTGATGCTATCAAAAGCTCTCTGACAATCTTCTGTCCACACATATCCTTGGTTCTTTCGGAGAAGCTTGAAAATCGGCCCACAGGTAGCAGTCATATGAGATATAAATCTAGAAATAGAGTTCAGCCTCCCAAGGAATCCTCTTACTTGTTTTTCCGTCTTGGGTGCCGGAATTTCCCGAATAGCTTTAACTTTATCAGGATCTACCTCAATACCTTTCTGACTGACAATGAAACCCAGAAGTCTTCCAGAACGAACACCAAAAGTGCACTTGTTGGGATTCAGAAGGAGTTTATACTTTCTCAAACGCTGGAATAACTTCAATAAATGTTCCAAATGATCTTCTTCAGTTTGCGATTTGGAAATCATGTCATCTACATACACTTCTATCTCTTTATGCATCATTTCATGGAACAAAGCAATCATGGCCCTTTGGTACGTTGCACCAGCATTCTTCAAACCAAACGGCATAACCCGATAACAAAATGTTCCCCAAGGTGTAATGAAAGTTGTCTTCTCCATATCTTCTGGCGCCATCTTGATTTGATTGTAACCGGAGAACCCATCCATGAAAGAAAAGACTTTGAACTTTGCGGTATTGTCGACCAATACATCAATGTGCGGTAATGGGAAGTCATCCTTTGGGCTGGCTCTATTCAGATCTCTGTAGTCTACACACATCCGAACTTTGCCATCCTTCTTAGCAACAGGCACTATATTGGCTAACCATTGAGGATAGACCGATGTAACAAGGAAACCTGCATTAATTTGCTTTTGAACTTCTTCTTTGATCTTGTCAGCCATATCGGGACGAGTCCTTCTCAACTTCTGCTTAATCGGCGGACATTCAGGTCTCAACGGCAAATGATAGTCCACAATATTGTTGTCCAAACCTGGCATGTCTTGGTAGGACCAAGCAAACACGTCAACATACTCTCTGAGAAGTTCCAACATTTTCTCTTTAACCTCTGGGATAAGCAATGCTCCGACCATGACTTCCTTTCTATCTTCTTCATCACCCAAATTGATCACCTCTATAGGCTCTTCAAACGGCTGAAAAGTCTTCTCATCATGCTCAAGCAAACGGGAAATTTCATCAGGAATCTCTTCATTATCTTCTTCCTCGGCTCCAAACACAGGGAATTCAAAGTTGGGAGGGGGCATAGGATCATTGTTTTCAATGGTTAAGTCATGGATTAATCTGCACATATGATTATGTTTTATTTTAGAAATCGATTAATATGAATGTTGTATAAATGAAACAAAAGATTATTATATTTTCCTATTACTACCAATTAATTTTCATTACTATTTCCCAGAAAAAGTGAAAAATAAAACAGTAGTGGACAAAATAACGTTTTTATTCATGATTGGCAATACTTGAAACAAAGAGCCCAGACATTCTCTTTTGCCTTGGGCAGAGAAAAAGGATTTATTTTCAACATAGCCCGACACAAATACTTTTCGCCTTGGGAAGAGTGAAAGTTTTTTTCAAAAATAAAACAAAACATTACTCAGAAATGTGCATCACAACAGGAACATCAACAACAATCCAGTTCTGGCAAACCGCTCCATGTGTTACAAAGTCGGGTAAATCCTCTTCAGAATCGTCTCCTATTATAGCATCAACCTCAGGAGGAGTTGGATGGATAAAACCTGCTCTTCGGAAAACCTCTTGTATCGGACGGGTAACTGTTTCCATCTTCCTTTGACGGTTGGCTCGGGTATCATATCGATGAGACAGCTTGACAATCTACCGGAGTGAAAAGAAACAAGGATAAGACTCGAGAAAACATATGAAGTGAAATGTTGGATGATGCATGATATGCGATGCAAATGATCGTTCATTTTGATAGTTTTTCAAGGAACTTCAATAATTTTGCGCACATCAATGGTAAAGGAATTTGGAACAACAAAAACTCATTTCATTAATCAAAAGCGGTAAATTACAACTTATAACTTTGGAAAAACAAAACAATAAATTACAACCTTGGGATGATAACCCAATAAAAAGCAGTAAATTACAACTTTGGAACATGAAGCCCATAATAAAAGCAGTAAATTACAACTTTGGAGCATGAAGCCCTTTTACAGAGTTTTACAAAATGACAACAGTAAAAATAATACTGCAAATTGAAGATCATTTAGAATTAACTTCGAGTGTTTCTCCTTCCAAACTCCATAGTACCTGAGATATCTGCAAAAATCATTCTTAAGTTCCTTGAAAAACAAGTTTTTTACAAAAAATGTTGATGGATGCATGGATGAATGCAACAATTACACACAAGTTCACAAACATGAGGTTCAAAGGTTCAACGTTTCGTGCATGGAGTCAAAGGTAAAGCCCACCCCAAGGTATGTACTAATGGTTTAATCACACCTGCAAGACAAGGTTCTAATAGTTCCCAGAGTCTACATTCCTCCTTCGGATATTTCCAACGTCTTGATTACTCAATAATTAGCAATATTCTTAAGAGAAAAGAGAAACTCATCCGAGCGTAGCATCACGTAACAATTACTTCCGGATTACTCCGTTATAATTTCCGCGCTACACCTAAAAGGCCAAGTTGGGTTAGGGTTCTACGGTTCTCAATTTCTCTGGCTCCCAGGTCGAAAATAATAATGTCTTCCCGATTACTCGGTAAACAAATATTACGTTCAAAAGGGCCTTCCATTGAGTGGGGGATTTCATGCCTCCTTCTTCGGGATTACTCCCTCAAAGTTAACATGACTATACCGCCCGTCCTATCCTTAAGTGTAACTTAATCTGGGTAGAGGATTCGTCCTTTGCAAAAAACCCAAAAACCCCAATATAAACACATAATCAAACAAATCAAATAATAATAAAACAGATAAAACAAGCTAGGCTTAACCCACTTAGGGATGGACCAGCAAGAGGTCAATCTTTCCCCAGCAGAGTCGCCAATTCTGTAGCGATAAAAAATGTAGCGGGGTAAATCGGAGATCGAACTATTAATTAATTCGTCTCACAAAAGCAAGAGTCTCCACCGCGCTTTATTATTTCCAAGGGAAAAGGGAAAAGAGCGAAATAAAACCCTAAAATATGCAATGTAAAATAATACTTTTAAAAGTAATGAAAATACAAGGCGTTTTAAAAAGAGGTCTAAGGTTCGGGGGTTGGTTATACAATGGGAAGGTATTAGCACCCAATGTATCTATAGTATTCTATAGGAACCTTTTGAAATATTTGTTTATTAAAATGTTTGTTTGATTAAAAATAAATTGTTTTGGCCAAAAATGGGTATGGACGAGTTTTTGAAGATACGACGACCTAATGTCGAAGTTTTGACTTAAAGGGTGTGAGTTTTGAAAAATTGAATATTTGGGAAAATTATCTTATGTTTTTTTAATGAAATAATAAAAAGGATGAATGAGGGTATTCGCACGATGTTTTTTTACGACATGAAGTCGACAAAAATTAAACAATTCCCTTGGATTTTGCAAGCAACATGAAGATTAAAACTAAAAGTATAAACACTCCAAAATTTCAAAAGAAAACCAAGAGAGAAGTCATGGAATTAAATCGAAATTATCACAAACTCAACCAACATGTATCATGGGAGGAACATCATAAGGGGGGATAAATTCAAAAAGATAACTTACAAACTTATCAATAAAAGACTAGTTAAAAAAAATAACAAAATTTACTAAGATACTGACCAAACGAAATATCAAGATTTAAATAAATTATAAAACTAAACTAATTAATTGGGTTATAAACTGAAAACGAAATGAAGGTCCAGCATGAGACTGAAATGGAAATCGAACAATGCTCTCTTTCGAACTCTCTTTTTTTCTCTTCGAACTCCCTCTTTCGAACTCTCTCTTTTCTAAATCGAAATCGAACACTCTGCTCCTGGGTTCGAACTCTCTCTATCCAAATCAAAATCGAACACTCTGCTCCCCTAAATCGAAATCGAACACTTACTCTTCTAGCTTCGAACTCCCTCTATTCTAGATTGAAATTGAACACTCTGCTCCCCTAAATCGAAAATGAACAACAACACTGCTTCTGGTTTCGAAATCTTCCTAAATCAAAAATGAACAACAACACTGTTTCTAGTTTCGAACTCTTCCTAAATCAAAAACGAACAACAACACTGTTTCTAGTTTCGAACTCTTCCTAAATCAGAACGAACAACACCACAGTTTCTGGTTTCGAACTCCTAAATTAAAAACGAACAACAACACTATTTCTAGTTTCGAACTCTTCCTAAATCAAAACGAACAACACCACTGTTACTGGTTTCGAGCTCTCTCTCCCTAAATCAAGAACGAACAACCACATTGTTTCTAGTTTCGAATTCTTCCTAAGTCAGAACGAACAACACCACTGCTACTAGTTTTGAATTCTTCCTAAGTCAAAACGAACAACACCACTGTTACTGGTTTCGAGCTCTCTCTCCCTAAATCAAGAACGAACAACCACACTGTTTCTAGTTTCGAATTCTTCCTAAGTCAGAACGAACAACACCACTGTTTCTAGTTTTTTCATGCAGTTAAACATCAAATCAACAAGGCAACAAATATTCATGGCAAGAGAAACAACAATAACAGACTCAAGGGGTTCTGATTTATTGAAACATCAACAACAAAAAATGCAGCGACAACAACTAGTTCACAGCATATATCATTATAACAAGCATGGCATAGATTTTAAGGAAAAAAGAAGTAAGGAAACTTACAAGATCAGAGCAAGTCTGATGGTTTCGATTTTGATGATGAAATAAAATAAGAAATCCAGAGATGAGGTAATATACTCTTTTAATTCCTTCTGCTTCCAGAAACTGACTCGAAAATATTGGTGTTGTTGAGTTTGCTGGTATGAGGAGCTTAGTTCGAAATGGTGCAGGTTGGAGGAGCTTCTGTTTACAGTTTGTGGTTGTGTATGTTCGAAGGTTTGAGCTTGTGGTGTGAGGGCCGGTTTGAGTTATGCAGGCTAGTGTTTGGTTCGAAACATGCTTTGCAAGTGTGAGAACTTGCAGGTTTGTGCTTGGTTCGAAAACAGGTTTTGCAAGTGTGAGAACTTGCAGGTTTGTGCTTCTGCCAGTTTTGTGTTTTTTCTTTGTGAACTGCCTTTGTGAACTATATCTTTTTCGCCCTCCTAAAACGATTGCATAACTGCCTGCTTTTATAGTGAAAGAATGAGATTTTGGGAGGGAAAGTTTGGTGAGTTTGAACAAATGTAATAATCTGATTTAATGCTTTTTTGATACAGTTTTGGTGTGTGCCATTTGAGGCAATTCCTGGACTGATGTGCACAGGTTTCTGGACTGGTGTTTAACAGTTTTTTGGTGGGTGGTGGAGGCAGCAGAGGTGACCGTTAGTTGGGCAGCAGATGCAGGGACCATGCAGTTTTGGACATACTCATATGAACATATTTATAATAATCATAATATTAATAATAAACAACAATGACAATAATAATAAAATAATTGTTAGTAAAACTAAGCTGAAAATATAAAAGTGAAATAAAAGATATTAATTTTGAGTTTTTCAAATAAAGTGATGCAAAAATATAAATTATATGTAACTAAGATTTTTTGATAATTTAACATAAAGAACTTGCAAAATAAAATAAAAGAATGTGATATTACTATTTTTGAGAGATTTTACTAAATTAAATCTAAAAGACTATAATTTTAACTTAAATGATACAAGAACAAAAAACTAAATGAAACTTAAGGAAACTAATTTTTTTTATTTTGAATAAAAACGTAAATAAAATGAAAATAGCATGAACTAAATATTTTTTAGGATTTTCTTTTTTTATGGAAATAAGAATAAAATAAAGATGATAAAAAAAGAAAAAACAAGATTTAATAAAGTCGGACAAAAAACAGTTAAATTTCACTAAATTCACAACAATTTCTAATGTTTCTATTTTTTTGGTGGATTTTCAAAGCATAATCATCTCTTGACTTGTAAAGAAAAGTTGTAGTTGCAGAGGAGAATCATATGTAAAAGAACCACTAAAAAAATGTCGAAATTTGAATAAGTTATGAATTTGTGAAATCTGACTCGAGAATTGGCAAAAATAGATTGAATCGCTTGTGAACGCTTGCTATGTAATAATGCAGATGGGAGGTGGTATCTTAGGTCAAAATTTGGGGTATGACAATTACCGGATCACCAGCCTGATATACTTGACATCTGACCTTCTTGTTAAAAGCTTTGATCATATGTGTTTGGTACACCTGACCATGGCAGACAGCTGCGAGCCTCTTCTCGTCAATCAGGTTTAATTGGTCGAGTCGAGTCTCAACCCATTCGTCTTTATTCAAACCTGCATCCTTCATGATTCTCAAGGAACGGGTCTGGACTTCAATGGGTAGGACAACTTCCATACCTTACACCAGAGAGAATGGAGTTGCCCTGTTGACGTGAACATTGTGGTACGGTAACTACGAAGAGCAAATGGTAACATCTTGTCCTAGTCTTTGTATGTCACCGTCATCTTTTGTATGATCTTTTTGATATTTTTATTAGCAGCTTCTACAAAACGATTCATCTTCGGCCGGTAAGGAGAAGAGTTATGATGCTGGATCTTGAATTGCATGCAGAGCTTGGTGATCATAGTATTATTGAGATTGGTACCATTATCCATAATGATTCTTTCTGGAATACCGTACCGACAGATAAGGTTATGTCTGATGAATCAGGCCACAATGTTCTTGGTAACAGAAGCAAATGAAGTTGCCTCAACCCATTTCGTGAAGTAATCAATGACAACCAGGATGAATCGGTGCCCATTAGAAGTTGTAGGTCTAATATCTCCAATAATATCGATGCCCCATATTGCGAATGGCCAGGGAGCAGTCAAGACGTTCAAGCGGACCGGGGGCACATGTACTTTATCAGCATAGATCTGACAGTTGTGACAAGTTCGTGAATGTTGATAACAGTCTGCTTCCATAGAGGATCAGTAGTATCCTGCCCGTAGGATCTTTTTAGCCATTGTGTTCCCACTAGAATGGGGGCCAAAGGTACCTTCGTGCAAATCAGCCATAATCTTTTCTGCCTCACTCTTGTCTACACACCGAAGCATGGTAGAATCGTGGTTGCGCTTGTAGAGGATCCCGTTACTGAGGAAGAACTTGGCAGAGAACCTTCTTAGGAACTTCTTATCATTGACTGAAGCTCCTTCAGGATATTCTTGGGCTTCGAGATATCTTTTGACTTAATGGAACTAAGGTTTGTCCACTACTTCTTCAGTATCAATCTCATGACAGTATGCTGGTTCATCCATTCTCTTAATAGTAATCTGAGGGGCCTCATTATCCCATCTGATCTTAAACATGGATGACATTGTTGCTAGCATGTCCGCTAGTTGATTTTCCTCTCGTGGAAAATGCTCAAAGGTAGCGTCTTCGAAGCATGGAATTAGTGTTAACACGTGCTCTCGATAAGGGATGAGATTAGGATGCTTCGTGTCCCATTCTCCGTTAATTTGACTGATTACTAGGGCTGAGTCTCCAAATACACTCAAGAATTTGATCCTCAAGTCGATAGCAGCTTTGAGACCCATAATGCATGCTTCATATTCGGCCATATTGTTGGTACAATTGAAATATAGCCTGGCTGTGAAAGGAGTATGACAGCCTTCAGGAGATATGATCACAACACCGATGCCATTGCCAAGTGTGTTGGAAGCTCCATCAAAAACCATAGTCCATCAGGATCCTTTTTTAGGTCCTTCATCCGATCCAGGTTCTTCATTATCAGTTACTAACATGATGTTCTCATCTGGAAACTCAAAATTCATGGATTGGTAGTCATCCACAGCCTGATGAGCTAAATGATCAGCTAATACACTTCCCTTGATTGCTTTTTGGGTTGTGTATTGAATATCATATTCGGTCAGGATCATTTTCCATCTTGCTATTCTTCCGGAGAGAGCGGGCTTCTCAAATATGTATTTGATAGGATCTATTTTAGATATCAACAAGGTAGTGTGAGTCAACATATACTGTCTTAGTCGGTGAGCAGCCCATGCCAAAGCGCATCATCTTTTCTCGAGCAGTGAGTATCTTGTTTCACAATCAGTAAAAATTTTGCTAAGGTAGTATATTGCATGCTCTTTTCGACCAGACTCGTCATGTTGCCCCAGAACACACCCCATTGAGTTCTCTAATACTGTTAGATACATGATCAGAGGTCTTCCTTCAACCGGAAGCATTAAAATTGAAGGTTCTTGAAGAAATTCCTTGATTTTTTCAAAGGCATTCTAGCAATCATCCTTAGGGCTTTCCCTATTCAAATATCTGTATTCCATGCACATTCATACTTTGCCATCTTTATTGGGAACGGGAACGACATTGGTAACCCATTATGGGTAGGAAGTGACGGCCAAGAATACGGTGTTGAATTGTTTCATGACTTCTGTTTTGATCTTTTCTGGCATGTCTGGTCGCATGCGACGGACCTTTTGTTTTACCGGTGAACAGTCTTCTTAAGTTGGTAGATGATGTACCACGATATCTGCATCAAGTCCTGGCATGTCTTCGTACGACCAGGAAAAGACCTCAACATACTCGTGTAGCAACTGAATCAGACGCTCTTTGATACTGGGTTCCATATTGGCACCCACCTTGACTTCTCTTTTGTCTTCTTCGTTACCTAGGTTGATTGTGTCCACTGGTTCCTCGTGGGGCTGAATGGTCCTCTCTTCTTGTTGTAGTAATCTGGCAAGTTCCCCTGGTACTTCACAATCTTCCTCACCTTCGTCTTCGGCTTGGTAGATTAGATTTTCATAACCACAGAAGGCCATAGCGAAACCGTTACCCATGGGATCCCAAATGGATGTAGACATGCATTGTGAGTGTGAGTGTGTGTAAGAGTGTAGCTATCTTTGAAAGGAATAAAAATGTAAAAAGAAAAACAATGAGCACAAAGTTTGTATGCAAAAACGTCCATGATTCATTGATATCATATGGAAATGAGATAATAACCCTTACAAATGGACCATTATGCCTCGGGTAAGGCACAAGGTTTTAAGAGTCTGAAATGTTTTAATATTACAGATCCAACAAAATTTAAAGACAAATTACTGCGGGATAAAAGTGACCAGGATGAAATCTCTAGCTTCCCAATTGTTGAGCCCTCCATTGACAGTTGGGAAAATCCAATCCTCTAGGTCATAGTTGTCTTCATCATCCTCTACTGCATTGACTTCGCGGTTGCTGATCTTCAAGGGTGGTCCTCCGGCACGAGCGTAACGTACAACCTTCTGGGCACCTGAAGTGAAACCCAGACCAAATTTGTCAGATTTGTATGGGATATTTGGGAGTTGTCCCCAAATAGTGCACCCACCTTCTTCTATCACTGCCTTGGCATCCTTCAAAGACGACATCTTGAGCGGAGGCCTTGTAATCTTGGGGACTTGAGACACAACCTTAGTTACTGCCACATCTTGCGGGACTTCTTCAAAGTGCTAGAATGGAGTTTCAATAAATTCACCATTTAGTTCCACATATCTGAAGGAATTTAGATGGCTGACCATATACTCTTCTTCTCCATGAACGGTGATGATTTTCCCTTGAATTGGATATTTCATGATTTGATGTAACGTGGAGGTAACAGCGCCAGCATTTTGGATCCACGGTCAGCCTAATAAGCAGGAATATGAAGGGAGAATATCCATTACATAAAAAGTTGAATCAAATGTTTGGGTTCCAATCTTTATGGGGATGTCTACTTCCCCATGCACCATACTTTTTGAGCCGTCAAAAGCCCTCACTACTATGTTGCTTGGTTTCAATATCAATCCTTCACAGTCAAGCCCATCAAGAGCCTTTTTAGGCAAAACATTCAGAGACAAACTGGTGTCAACCAAAACATGATCCCAGGTCGTGCCCCTGCATTCAACTGAGACATGTAATTCCTCATTATGCTTCCTCCCCCTTGGTGTTAAATCAGCATATGAAAAACCTAAACTATTATCTGCGGTCAAGCTGGCTATGCAATCTTGGGACTGATCGGTAGATGTTTCTTGGGGTACATGGGCAGTTTTGAGGAATTTTACCAGGGCCTTTGCATGAGCCTCGGAGCATAGCAATAAGGCCAACATGGAAATTTTTTTATGGAGTTTGCCCTAGTTGCTCAACTACATTGTAGTCGCTTCTTTTTATGATCTTTAGAATTTCCTCCATCTCTTTTTGGGAGGTCTCAGGGATAGCTACTGACTGTGCCTTCGTCCGGACAGGCTCAACCAGAATACATTTACCTCGAGTCTCGGTTGACTCAGCAGCAGGAATGTCAGTAGGGGTGATAACAGGGATTGTAACAATTTTGTCAGTTGAAGTACTAGCAGAGATGATTGTAGGACTGGGAACAACCTTTGGAGGAGCAACAACAACAGAAATGATAACGGGTCCAGAAATAGCTTTTGGGGGAGCAATTTCTGGAGAGAAAACCCTTCCACTTCGGGTAATCTTGCTAGTCCCTGCAATATTACTGACATCAGAGTCAACTTTCTCAGAATTTGAATCTTCAGCAGTTGGCCAATCTTGCTTGATACCGTGGTAGTAGACATCCCCTCCATAATTCCAAGGGACGGTTTTGTCTGACGAATACGGGATTGGTCCAGGCATTCTAATTATCAAAGGAGCTACTTTAGGAACTGATGTAATTCTAACGGGTCTTTTGGTGGAGACCCTGGAAAAATTGGCGGAAATGGTAACGATGGAAACATCATTATAAGAAACAGTTGGAACATAAGTCTTTTGGAACAAAATTTCCTTGTTATCTATTAGGAATTGAACGCCTGCTTTCAACAAAGGACAGTTGGTTGGTGAGGACAAACAGAAATGACAGCTTTCATCACAGCCCGAGAAAACACCGGAATTCAACAAGTTCTCTTTGATAGTCAGAAGTGGGGTCACAATTTTCTCAACTGAAGTAACAAACATATCTTCCTCAACGGTGTTGACATCACGGTCTTGCTTGGGCATAGGGGAAGTAATGACATTGGGCTTTTTTGGCACGTCGAATTCAATCTCTTTGGCTTCAAGAAGGTATTGTACTTTGTTTTTCAGAGCCCAACAATTGTTAGTGTCATGGTCGGGACTCTCAGAATGGTATGCACAATGGGCATTAGGATGATAGTGAGGAGAGGTTGTGTTAGGATTCTTTGGAGATTCTTTCAAAGTCACTAGATTGGATCTTAACAAATGTGGCAATACTTGAGATAGTGTCATATTAATTCGGGTGAATTGTCTGACTGGTCTTTCCGTTCTTGGTTGGTTGTTTATTTACTGAGAAGGCGCGGGTTTAGGAATCATGACAGCCCCCACCATTGAACGGCGTTCAGCCCTATCTTTGTTTCTCTGAGGATACACAACAACCACTTCCTTCTTTCCAATGAATGGTTTCCTTATAGCAGCAGAAGATGCATCCTTTTGAATCTTTCCATTCTTTATCCCGGCTTCCACCCTTTCTCCGGTCAATATCAATTCAGTAAAACCTGTCAATGAACTCCCAATTAAGTGATTAAAGAAGGGACAAGACAAGGTGCCCAAGAGCATATCTACTAATTCTCTTTCAGATAGGGGAGGCTGGACTCTTCCTGATAAGTCCCTCCATTTTTACGCATAGTCCTTGAAGCCTTCACTTGAAACCATGGCCATACTCTGGAGTTGAGTACGGGTAGGCGCAACATCAGCGTTGTATTGGTATTGTTTGTAAAAGGCAGCAGCAAGATCTTCCCAGTTATGAACATTGGCTCTTTCCAACTGATAAAACTAATCAAGTTGAGTTCCAGACAGACTGTCTTGGAAGAAGTGTACCCATAAATCCTTGTCAATGGTATGAGGCTGGATTTTCCTCACATAGGACCGGAGATGCATTTTGGGACATGAAACTCCATCATATTTGGCGAACACCGGTGCTTTGAATTTTGGAAGAATGACAATCCCAGATACTAATCCCAACTCCTCAAAGTCCAGTCCAGGCACTTTTTAGATTTCCATTGCACTTAACCGTTCCTCAAAATGCTTATACTTGTCGTCGGATGGAGGGTATTGTTCTTCAGAATAATATTCTTCTTCCTCTTTCTCTTCTGATTCTGATTGGACAATTGTTTCTTTGCCCTTCCCATCTTGATTGTCTTTCTCACCGGATATCGTTGCAAAGTCTAAGGTCCTTCTTCCTTGTCCTTGGTATCTTCTTTCCATGTTCAGAACTCCGGTTATTTTCTTTTTCTTCTTTTTCTCTTCAACCAGCAAGGTCTTCAACTCTTCTTGTCCTTTGGCTATAGTTAAGAACATATGTTGAAACTGAGCATTTTGAGCTTGGAGGTCCTTCACCGTTTGCTCGAGATCCATCTTACTGAAATAAAAATTAGAAAGATGAGGAGACTTGTTGCAAGAAACCTGCTTATGTTATGATGAATGGTAAATGCGCATGCAATGATTTCAAGGATTTTAAAGATTCAAATTTGTTTTAGACAAAAAGGAAACACACATTATATTAATAAATTAAAGCTTGTGTACATCAATGCCTCTTTGGGAAAAACAAATACAAAAACTCTAAGATAAAAAGGTTGTACGCATCCTCTTTAGTGCGATGTAGGCATTCAGAGTCCGCTCCTCATGAAGTTGCTTAGTGAGTTCCAAAACCTTCTTCTCACTAGCGTACAATTGGGCTTCAAAAGTATCTCGCTCCCCCTTGAGTTGTATCCAATATCTTTGTAGGTCTTTAAGAGAGGTGGGCATGTCAGGATATAGGATAGTGTGTGGAACATCTCCTTCCATAACAGGCTCAATAATTACCATGAGAATGGAAGGATAAGGCATCATAAGACTCTGAGCACGATTTCGTACCCATTTGAGATAAGGCTCAAAAGGGATGGAAATCTTGTGCCCTAATGTCTTGCTATCTACCTTGTTCAGCATCCTCCAAGCTCGAATAAATCTCTGGCGAAGACCTTGATCGTCGTTCTTGTAGTCAAATACCAAAACTTGAATCAACATCTCATGTTAACTATCCCTTCGGGCATAACCAAATTGTCTTAAGGCTAAGCAGGGGTTGTAGGTGATACCTCCTCTAACGCCAATTAGGGGGACATTAGGGAACTCCCCACAACGTTCAACGATGATAACATTCTCTATAGATCTGGAGCACCAATGGATGTTTGAATGTTTAAGTGTCATCAACCTTTGTGACCACCTCGAACCTTGATCGTTCTTCAATACAGATCGGTGAAGATGCAAAATAAACCATCTTGCCAAGAGAGGAGTGCAACATATAAGGATACCTCTTTTCCTCATAGTGCGAGTGTGAAAAGAGTGTAGGATGTCTCCTAGCAAAGTAGGAACCGGGTTACAGGATATGAATATTTTAACAGCGTTCACATCTATGAGTTGGTCAAGATTTGGAAACAAAACCATCCCATAGATGAGGAGAGCCATAATTTCCTCAAAAACTTGCAAATCCAAAGAGTTCCAATAGTTTTGGGCTTTTTTAAACAAGAACTTTGCTAGGAAACCTTTGACACCACTCCTTGTTTCCCAATTAGTTGTGATATCAGATGGTTGCAAGTGTAGAACTTGAGCAATCTCTTCTGGCTTTGGGTATTTTTCCGTACCGTTGAAAGGTAGTTGATTGAGAATGGGAATCCTCAAGAGTTGGGAGAATTCTTCCAAAGTTAGCACAAGCTGATAATCAAGAAATGTGAAGCTATGGTGTAAAGGATCAAAGAACTGAAAGAGAACCTTCATCATGTCTTCATCAGTGTTGGAAGTGACCAAGTTGAGTAGGCGACCATGTCTCTCGGTGAATGGAGAATTTTCAGGAATCCTTGAAGCTACCTCCTTAAGTTGTGGAGGGATCCTTATAAGATTGACTTGAATAGTTTTCCTGCGAATAGAATGCATGTCCTACAAAACAAGAACAAAGATAAATCCCAAAGTCCTTGAAATGGTTAGTAAATGAATATGATGTTATGGTGTTCATGATGTTATGTTCAAGTATATATACACAAATAAAGCAAACAAGTCCTTAGGTTTAGGCTTGCAGGGAGTCTCATAGGTAAGTATCCTCTTGAAGTTTAGTTGGCACAACCTATCCTAGTAATAGTAATCGGGTTCTAAGGAGCTCAGTATCACTGGTTTGTTTCTTTGGTCATTGTTTTAGCACAAGCCTCTTTAATGGTGACCGAAATATCCCAAAAAACCAAACCTCAATGAGTGTAGTATCGAGTATCTACCAACTTCGTACTGCACCAAAGTCGGTCATCTCACTACGTCCTAAAGGAAAAGTTGGTCAAGTAAAGGTTCTAAGAGTTCATTAGTGCTTCATGACATCACTCAATGGCCCCGTATTCTCCTTGACTACTCAAGGGCTACCGATAGCCTGCAAGGGGTGAGAAGTAACAAAAAAAACATAGGCCCAAAGATTGAAGTCCAGCGCCTACCAAAAAATGGTCAGAAAATGCAAAAAAATGTATAAAAAAAAATCAAAAGGGTACCACTGAGGCTCGAACCCATGTCCCAAAGGTTACAGGCGCGCGCTTCTACCACTGGGGTGACTATACATCCGTTAACATAAGAAAAACAATAAATAAATGATACAAAACGTGCCCTGATTTACACTTCATCTTCAACCTCCAGCCATACCAACTGTAACTTGTTCATTTCTCAACAAAAATTAAAACTGTAAACATGAAACTTGTAGAAAATTTCCTCACGGTTTTAGAAATGTAAAGCAATAAAACTATAGATCAAAGATAATCATGAATTTCAATGGCCCAAATCTGAGCCCTAAAAATCTCATAAACTTCAATCTTAAAATTCTCTAAGCTCAAGCAAAATTAATGGAAACTATGGACATGGTTAGCTTTAGGGCAATGATATCTACATGTTTTATTTACAAATAAATCATTGATGATGCCTGTATGAAAAGTTCCAAAGTTAGAAAACTTACCTTGCAAGAGGGTATCGGGTTTGAAGTTTGAGCAGCTTTCAATGAGTTATAATGGTTGGGTTAGCTTCCTCAAGTTCCCAGGAAGCTAATGGGATGCTTAGCTTGAGCTGAAAGTATCTGAGGAGTTCTGGAGAAGTCGAAGTGCAAAGCTCTGTTTTTGAAAATGGAGGATGGTGTTAATGGTGTTACAATTCTGTAACAGGGTGTGGGATCATTTCTAAATGATGTTTAGAAGCTTTAGGAACCAAAAGGCTTGAAAACGCATGAGGGAGTTATGAGTTTCAAGTTTTTGGTTTGTTTATGTGAAAATGGAGGTATGAGATGTGATTCTGAGCTCTAGGTGTATTCAGGGCTTAAGCATTCATCTATTTTGTAGAAAATGATTTGTATATCTATAAGAAAAAGGATTGGAGTGCATTGGACAATCAGAAGTACAAGTTTTTACTAATGGCTAGGTTACTTGATTTTGAAGAAAAGTGGGAAACCAAGTTTCAATGTGAGGTACAAGCATGGTCTGGGTGATTGTAAGTGTCTAACAAGTTTCTTGTAGGTTATGGGACTTGTATGATCATAAGAGAACAAGTGCAAGGCTCAAGAACAAGTTTTGTGTAAAAAAGCACTTTATCAAAATGGCAATGTACACTTTCTTCCCAAAATAGATATAAAGCATGTCCATGCATTGAATACTTGAAATGAGACCTCTAACAGTTGTGCAAGCAATTAATTATGGAGTGCCTAACAAGTTTGAGGCCTGCAAAGTAGGGTTTATGCAGCATACTTTGAATTTTGAATTTGGTTCATCACAAAATGACTTGAAATTCAAGTGATAAAACTCTAACTTCATCACTTTGATTATCCCTACTCAAGAATGATCTCAGGGAGTTCTTGGACATTTTGGAAATCTTGTAATGTGATCTACAACCCATATTTGAATTGCTTTTGAAGATTCCCCTTGGAACTATATGAAAAAGTTCCATGAAGTTGGGTCAAAATCCTTACCAAATTAGGTGCAAAATTTCACTAAGTGTTTTGTTTCATGACCACATGTTCTTAAAATTATAACTTGAGATCCAAGCACTTTTGGAAGAAGTTGTGTAAAGAAAATTTGTAGATTTCATGGAGATATACACTTTCATGTTGGAATTTTCTCTTGAATCATCTTGCATCATGGTGAAAATTTTGCTCAAAGTTGTGAAAAAATATGAAATTTTCAACACTTAGAAAAATTTCTAAGTTTAAAGATTTTGACTTTTCAAAATGAAATCTTGACTTTTTGATTTCTTGGTGAATAAGTTTCATATTTTGACATGTTTTGATGAATTTTTATCTTTGACATTAGAATTTGATCAAAAAGTCAAAGTTTGACTTTTCAGTATACTATTGACTTTTGATCAGTTGACTGAAAATTCATCTGTCAATCCAATAGACTTGAGCAATGTTTTGAGAGATGTCATTAGGTAAAAATGATGCAATTGGACTCTTGAGATCATACCTTAAACCAATTGATCATTTTCTAGGTCAAAAATCAGAAATTGCCCTTTCCTAGTCAAAACCCTAATTTTGACCATTTTGTCCTTTTGGAGATTTGATCAAATTTCTTGAGGAATTATGGTCCAAACTTGATAAAATGATACATATGAGTCTAAAATGTTGATGTGGATAAAAAATTATGAAGTTTGACTGTAAATTGGCCATGGTTGACTTTTTCCCTAATACAGCTGATTTTTAGGTCAATTGCTCAATTGAATGAGCAAAAATGTGATCCAAAGTTTGAAACTTGACATGAGTAATATTGAGAGTCCATGATGATCCATGAAAGTCATGTGGGGAATTGTAAGTCCAAATATCCTTGTGCAAACTCAAACCCTAATTTTGGTCATCAGTGCTTAAGGAGGTGTCTTAAGCTGATCAAACCGTAATACAGTCTTGAGTCAAGGGAGATTTTGTGAGCAAACTCTTGATAAGTGAGAGGGAAAATTTTTGGGTACAACACTTTGTAACAGAAAGTGCCCCACTGTGTGATGAAGGTCATTTTCTCCATGTCCTCAGGTGCCATTTTAATCTGATTATACCCGGAAAAACCATCCATGAAGGAGAATACCTTATGTTGTGCGGTGTTGTCAACCAGAACATCAATATGGGGAAGCAAAAAGTCATCCTTGGGGCTTGCCCTATTCAGGTCTTTGTAATCCACACACATACATACTTTACCGTCCTTATTAGGTACCGGAACCACATTAGCAACCCATTATGGATAATAAGTAACAGCTAAGAAACCAGCGTTGAACTGTTTCATGACTTCAGCCTTGATCTTTTCTGACATCTCTGGCCGCATACGACGAACCTTTTATTTCACTGTCGTACTTAGCAAAGGTGGAGACCTTGAATTTCTGAGGGATGGCCACCCCTGAGACCAGTCCTAGCTCTTCAAAATCCAGCCTGGGTACCCTCTGAATCTACATAGCATTGAGATGATCCTCCAGCTGTTTGTATTTATCATCACCAGGAGGATACTGCTCCTCAAAATAGTCAGCTTCATCTTTCTCAGACCCTGGGTTGTTGTTTTCTTCTGCTGGCTTCTCTTCTTGATTGTCCCCCTCATTTGTCGGGGTTGTGAAATCTAGAGCTCGCTTAGCCGGTCCTCTGAACCTTCTACCAATATTTAAGACACCAGCTGGTTTCTTTGTCTTCTTGGTCTTCTCTTTGATGATCAGAGCTTTCAGATCTTCTTGCCCCTTAGCCAGAGCCAAGAACATTTGTTGGAACTGAGCATTTTGAGCTTGAAGATCCTTTACTGTTTGTTCAAGATCCATTTCTTTTGCTGGAATAAACAGCGAAAAGAATAAGAAACATGTCTCTAAATACCTGCTTATGCAATGAAATGCATGATATGCTTATGCAATGTTTTCAAGGACTTTTAAGATTTTAAATTTGCTTAGACGAAGAAAGAATAAACATTAATTGCATTCATAAGTTTTAATGATTACAACGATGCCTCTTGGTCTTACAATGGAAGAAACAAAGATAAAACAAAACTCCTAAATCAAACAGGACTCAAGCTTCCCATGAGTGCATCCTATTTGGTGCAATGTAGGCATTCAAACTTTGTTCTTCATGCAATTGTCTTGTAAGCTCCAAAACCTTCTTCTCACTTGCGTAGAACTGGGTTTCAAAGGTGTCTCGTTCCTCTTTGAGTTGAATCCAAGATCTTTGCAATTCCTCGAGAGTAGTCGGCATGTCAGGATGGAGAACAGTATGAGGTACATCTATCTCGGTGATAGGTTCCATGATGATAGGTAGGATGGCGGGGTAAGGCATCATGAGATTTTGAGCGTGTGCTCGCACTCACTTAAGATAAGGCTCCAAAGGGATGGAGTTTTTATGCCTCAATGTCTTGATATCCACTCTATTCACCATGCCCCAAGCTCGAATGAACCTCTGACGATACTTGGACATCATTCTCATAGTCAAATGTAATTCCCTGAATCAATGCATCATGAGGACCGTCCCTCCTAGCATACCCAAACTGTCGCAATGCAAAATAAGGGTTATAAGTGATTCCTCCCCTAATTCCCAGGAGGGGGACATTAGGGAATTCCCCATAACGATCAATGATGGTAACGTCTTCCACAGATCGAGGACATCAGTAAATATCTGAATGCGTGAGAGACATCAACCTATTAGACCACCGCATGCCTTTCTCATTCTTTAACACAGATCGAGGTAGGTATGAAATAAACCACCTAGCCAACAGATAAGTGCAACACATGAGGGTTCCTCTTCTCTTTATAGTGCGGGTGTGAAAAGAGTGCAGAATGTCTCCAAGTAAGGTAGGCACCAGATTACGAGACATGAAAATTTTGATCGTATTCACATCTATGAGTTGGTCTGGATTAGGGAACAGTACCATCCCATAGATGAGAAGGGCCAATACCTCCTCAAAGGCTTGTAAGTCCAAAGTATCCCAAAAATGATGAGTTTTCTCAAACAAAAACTTGGCTAGAAACCCTTTGACACCGCTTCTTGTTTCCCAATTTGTCATAATGTTGAACCATTGTAAATACAAGGCTTGGGTGATTTCCTCTGGCTTTAGGTCTCTTTCCATACCGTTGAAGGGTAATTTATTGAGAATAGGAACACCCAATAACTGAGAAAACTCTTCCATGGTAGGGACCAACCGATAATCAGGAAAAGTAAAGCAATGATGTAAAGGGTCAAAGAACTGAAAGAGAACTTTCACCATGTCTTCATCAGGGCTTAAGGTGACCAAGCTGAGGAGTCGACCATGTCTTTTAGTGAATGGGGAATTCTCAAGAACCCTTGATTCTAACTCTTTGAGTCGAGGAGGCACCCTTACAAGGTTTACTTGGTTAGTATTTCTGCAAATGGGAGCCATGTCCTACAAAACAGACACAAAGATAAGTCCTAAAAGTCCTTGAAATGGTTAGTGTGACATGCCAATGTTATGATGTTATGTACAAACAGATATATACAATAATATAAAAAAATCCTTAGGTTTAGGCTTGCATGGATTCCATAGGTAAGTACCCTCTTGAAGTTTAGTTGGTTCAACTTGTCCTATCAATAGTAATCGGGTTCTAGGGGATCTAATATCACGGATCTTTCTTCACCAGGAACTATTTCAGCACAAGCCTCTTTATTGGCGACTGAAATATCCTAGAAGTCAGATCTCAATGAGTGTAGTATTGAGTATCAACCAACTTTGAATTGCACCAAAGCCGGCTATCTCACTACTTCCTAATGGCCAAGTTGTTCAATTAAAGGTTCACGGGTCAGTTTGTGCTTCGTGACACCACACAGCGGCCCCATATTCTCCTTGAATACTCAAGGGCTACCGGTACCAACAAATGTGTCACACCAACGTAGCTATCATTTTAACCGTGTCAGTATACCCCGCACAATCCCCACGATCTATTGCTACTTACCTAAAAGGTTCCCCAGATCCAGGTTTAGGATCTTTACAAGTAAACTCAAGCAAAACCCTTAAAGATAAAGCAATCAAAGCATACAAGGAAAGAAAATTAAATATGACCTAAGCTCTAAGGTAACCCCACTTTTTAAAATCCCCAGCAGAGTCGCCAGTTTTGTGATACGGTGGCAGAACTGACTGTTATACTGGTTTTGTGTTTGTATTCGCAAATGTTGCAGTAAGCAAGAGTCGCCACCGACTTTTATTTTATCCAACAAAGTAAGGGGTGAAAAGAACAGAAAAAGACCTTTCGGGATTATTTCTGGGTAAGGGGGTAGATTATGGAAAGGGGAGTTGTTATCACCCTTTCCATCCGTAGTTTTCTATGGGCTCTTAGATGCTTAGCTCATTTGGAAAATACCTTGTGCTTTGTATATTTTTGAAAATTATTTTGAAATGCCTTAGTGCGGAGATTCACTTTATGATAACTCTTGTATCAGTCCTCAAGAGTGTTGATAAAATGTTTTGAAATGGTTTTTGAAAATTGTTTTATGTAAGTGTAAAAGCTTTTTTTGAGCATAGCATCTAGGAACTATCTACTTATACTCGAAAGGTTTGTTCTTTTCCTCCTTTCCTCTAGATAGTGTTATCCTACTATTATTTGGTAGGTAGCCCTATCGTTGGATGTATGAGGAACATGCGTGGTTCATCGTACAATCATAAAGGCAACATATAGAGACGCTTTAGAAATTTTGTTGAAGGGACTAGATCATTTACCGAAAGGCAACACTGAAGGGTCGTCGAGGGACTATGATCTTTGGATCCGAGGGTCTTTTCTAAAGCGTCCCCACTTTCGAGGGACATGACTGTTTTATTTTCCGAAGGAAACCAAAGTGGGAGTACCCTAGAGGTGCGAGTGTGTTGTATTCAGTTATTTTTTGTCTTTTGTGTTAGGTTATCTAGAGTTTTATTTTATGTTCTTGCCATACAATCCTATTACCATACATCTAACAGGTAATATGTACAGGAAATTAAAATGCAAAAATTAAAGCTACGCTATTACATGGCTTCGGGGAGGGGGATTAATTACATGTCCAAAAACTTGGGGGGAAAATAAAGAAAACAGTAAAGGTCCTAATAATCATCTATCACATCCTAATATACAGTTACCGTAATATGAAAGTAAACGCGTGAAATGGAAAAGAACATCTAAAAATCGTAAGGTACAAAAATATCTTTGTTTGTTTTGTTTTGTTTTTATTATATGAAGAGAATTAAACTAAAAAAAACCTAAATCTATTTGGTTTTAATTTAAAGAAATGGTTAAAATAATTAATTAATTAATTAATTTTCCAAATTAATTTGATTAAGAAAAATACTAACCTAATTTTTTTGTGATGTTTGATTTTTTATGTTGATTAAAACTAGAAGAAAATAAAATAATGAAAAAGACTAAATCAACGGACTAGGCGGTAAATAAAACAAAAAAGGGTGCAGTTTAGAATGCAAGTCTGAATCGAAAGAGACCCAAATTACCTTTTGATCCAATGAAGAAACTGGTCTAAGGTGCATGATGGGCTGCACGTTTCAGGGCGCTGGATCTGAATTGCGTTGAGATCTCATGGTGAGGGTCAAAGGATGTATGGTGTGCACGTGGGCCATGTCAGCATTGAATCTGCAAAAGAAAAGTTAGCAAAATAACATGCACGACCTGGGTATCGAACCCAGGTCCTTCCTCTGCAGAATCGAACCTGCAAAAAAAACAAAATGAATTATGTAGATCTGAACCAAACCTATCCCCTTAATTCAAATTCCCCTGACTCCAAACTTGAGTTCTGTTTGGCCTAAAACATCCTAAGTCAGATTCGAAGGAAAAAACTCAGATCGTGCCCTAGCAATGGCATGATCTCATCCCTGCATTTTAGCTTGTATGCAATACATTCATTCAAACACAAATATCATTAGTAACAAGAATATATGCGCAATATGTACTTAGATGGTATGAATGTGCAATTTCGGTTTTGCAAACCCTTACCAATCGAAGATGCCTAGATCTATGGCCTCGGGCATGGAGATGCTTGCTTAGGAGCTGGTGTGGACTCCTGGATGTCTCAGGAACACGAATCTAGTATTCATTTGGACTGAGGGTACCTACAAAAGTACTTTCAAACTATGAGATTTTTAGAATTTTGGTATGCTTTTTGAGGCAGCGTGTGTGTGTAGTCTCCTTGACTTGTGTTGGTGTCTTATATTTATAGGAGGTGGAGGAGACAAGAAAATCGGGAAAGAAACATGAACTTAAAGACCAGCCATTAAACATGGCTTCGAAAATAAAATCAGATAAATTAAAAGATTTCCATTTAGAGACTTTTCATGCCATTTTAGAATTTTGAATGAACCTGGACAGGTGATGATTGGCGCCTTGTATGAATTTGAACTGCTCAGAATTTTCCTTATCAGAGCGTCTTTGATCATCCACCAAGCATTATTCTCTTTGATGGTGATGAGTTTTGATTCGAATTTTTCAAATCCTTCCTTATTAGAGCTTCTTCGATCCACCCCTAAGTATTGTTCTCTTTGATGGCTATGAGTTTTGATTCGAATTGTTCAGAACCTTCCTTATTAGAGCTTCTTTGATCAGTCCCTAAGTATTGCTGTATTTGATGGCTATGAGTTTTGATTCGAATTGTTCAGAACCTTCCTTATTAAAGCTTCTTCGATTATCCCCTAAGCATTGTTCTCTTCCATGATTCTGAATTCCAATTTGAAATGCTTAGAACTTTCCTCATCATAAATTTTTCGATCAGCCCCTATTTTCCTTGGTAGCTTAATTTGGAACTTTTCAACTAACCCAATCGAAAACTCTTTTTTGGCCAGTCGAAGCTTCTTTTGTCTTGAACGTGATTGTGCAGGAGGCTTGGGCCTAATAGCATGTAGGACCTTGGCCAGCAAGCATCTTGAACCAATACTCATCAAAAGGCAAAACAAGCTTGTTTCCCACAATTATGTATCCTTCGAATGGACCACATGTATGTCCTTAGAAGGCACTATTTGTGTGTCCTTCGAATGGACCTTACTAGGTGTCAAAATGTGGAAAACTATGTGTTGAATATTTTAGAGGTGGAATCGAAGTAAGTTGTTTCAAAGGGAGCCATTGCCCAGTCGAAGCTAGCACAAAAGAAGCCAATGCCTTATGGATGCTAGCATAAGGGAGGCTATTGCTATGTGGATCAAAGCAAGCACAAAAGAGGACATTTCCTAGTGAATCGAATCAGGCACGAAGGATGTATTTTCCTTGTGCGCTGAAGGCACGCATAAAGGAAGCCATTTCCTTGTGGCACGAAGCACACATGAAATAAGCTCTTGCCTTGTGAATAAAAGGCAAGCATGAAAAGGCCTTTTGCCTTGTGAGTCAAGGACAAGCATGAAGAGGACTTTGCCTTATGGATCAAAGGAAAGTATGTAGGGGCTACTGCTGGAATGAAGCTTGTGGACCAAAGCTTGCTCGAAGGATCTTTAGATGTCCAATCGAAGCTTGCCTGCAGGGGACTACTACTTTGTGAATCGAAGCAGGCATGTAGGAAGTTCTTGCCTTGTGAATAAAAGGCATGTAGGAAGTCCTTTGTCTAGTGAATTGAAGGCAAGAATGAAGAAGCCTTTGCCTTGTGAATCAAAACCAAACTGCAGGAGGCCACTACTCAATCAAAGCAAGCGTATAGGAGGTTACTGCTTGTGAATCGAAGCAAACCTATAGGGGGCTACTGCTGGTGAATCGAATTAACCCTGTAGGGGGCCATATGCCCAAATGAAACCTGTGGACCAAAGCTTGCTCGAAGGGGACCCAAATCTCAATTTAAGCTGGTGGACGAAATCTTGATAGAAGGATTTCAGATGCCCAATCTAAGACTTTGAAATCAAGGCTAACTTGAAGGATTTTAGATGCCCAACCGAAGACTTTGAAATCAAGGCTACTTGCTCCTCTTTGACTTGATGCCTGAAAGCCAAAAATTCAATTGTATTTGTGTGAACTTGGACTTTTGAAAATCCTTGTGAGAAAATGTCTTGAGAAAAAGGGAGGGCAAATTTTGGGGTACAACACGAGGTGACATCCGCAGAGTGTTATGTTGGGGATGTTAAATATTAATAATGATTTTCAGGATAATATCATAGACGCTTAGAAGTTAGATGAGAAATTGGTAGATTTAATGGTTGGGATCGATCAATCTGGGAATAGTGATTTCAAGTTAGATGTGCAAGGCATGTTGAGATTTCATTATCAAATATGTATTCCTGATGATTCAGAGATGAAGAAAGTGATTCTCGAGGAATGTCATAGAAGCAAGTTGAGCATTCATCTGGGAGCTACAAAAATGTATCAAGATTTGAAGATTTTGTTTTGGTGGCCTGGAATGAAGAGTGATGTGGCTCAGTTTGTGTATGCATATTTAACTTGTCAGAAGTCAAAATTTGAACATCAGAAGCCTGCAGGGTTGATGCAACTGTTAGAAGTTCCAGAATGGAAATGGGATAGCATTTCGATGGACCTTGTGACGGGGTTACCTAATACTTCTAGAGGGCATGATACAATTTGGGTCATTGTTGATAGGCTTACAAAGTCAGCTCATTTTATTCCTATTAACATCAGTTTTCCAGTATCAAAGTTGGCAGAGATTTACACTAGTGTAATTGTGAAATCGCATGGTATTCATTTGTGTATTGTTTCAGATAGAGATTCGAGTTTTACTTCAGATTTCTTGAAGAGTTTGCAAGAGGCATTGGGTTCTAAGTTGAGTTTGAGTTTGGCGTATAACCCTCAAACAGATGGTCAGATGAAGAGGACTATTCAGTCGTTAGAAGATTTGTTGAGAGCGTATGTTCTTGAACAGGGAGGTCTGTGGGACACTTATCTTACATTAATAAAGTTAACTTATAATAATAGTTACCATTCTATTATAGGGATGACACCTTTTAAAGCGTTGTATGGTCGGAGATGTAAAACTCCTTTATGTTGGCATGAGTCTGGAGAAAGTGTAGTGCTTAGACCTGAAATTGTTCGAGAGACTACCGAGAAGGTGAAGTTGATTCTTGGAAATATGAAAGCTTCCCAAAGTAGACAGAAGAGTTATCATGACAAGCGAAGGAAAGATTTAGAATTTCAAGCAGGTGACCATGTGTTTCTAAGAGTTACACTTGTGACCGATGTTGGGCGAGCATTGAAGTCTAAGAAGCTGACTCCTTGTTTTATTGGTCCATATAAGATTTCAGAAAGAGTTGGTAATGTTGCTTTTAGAGTGGCTTTACCGTCTAATCTTTCAAATTTGCATGATGTGTTCCATGTGTCACAACTCTGGAAGTATATTATAGATCCATCTAATGTGATTCATATGGATGATGTGCAAGTAAGGGATAATCTCACTATGGAGATGATGCATGTATGAATCACAGATCATGAAATGAAGACTATAAAAGGCAAGGAGATTGATTTGGTGAAATTAGTCTGGTTAGGAGCCGTTGGAGAAAGCATGGTGTGGGAGTTGGAAAACAAGATGCGGGACTCCTATCCTGAGTTGTTCGAACAAGGTAAATTTTGGAGGACAGAAATATTCTAAGTGGGGGAGAGTTGTAACGCCCGTTAATTTCATTAATTATTTAATTAATTATTTTTGAATTATTTGTTGTATTGTGTGAGATGTTGTGAATTGTTGGTATAAGTTACTAGATTATTACTAGTTAATTAATTAGTTGATTAATAAAGTAATAATATTATAATTAGTAGAATAATAGAATAATTATGTTGGGCCTATTTTAATGGTTGGAAGTAGATATATAGGGGGTGTTGTTAAGCCCATTAAGAAGAAGAATATTGTGAAGTACTATTTAAAGTGCGGAAAGTAAACTATGCTATTACAAGGCTTCGGGTATTTACATAGCCAAAAACAAACCCTTAAGAAATAAAGCGATAAATGAAAATAAAAGTCCTAATTAAGCTATTACAACTTGCAGGCAGTTACATCAATATGGTAAATAATAAAACAATAAAGCGTGTGCGATGAAATTAGAATGATAAGAAAAAATTAGGGTTTTGAACCTTTTTGACCTAATTAAAAGAAAAAAGTTTTTGGTGTTTTTAATATTTTTTTTAAAGAAAAGAATTAGGTTTTAAAATTAAATATACAATTAATTAACTAATTAAATTAATTAATGAAAATAAATATTTAACCTAATCTTGTGTTTTTGGTTATTTTAAGAAAAAGAAAATATGATTAAGTTTAGACAAAACCCTAATTTTCTAATTATTTTTAAGTTATTTACAAAATAATTAAAATTACCTAAAATTAACAACCTAATTAAATTAATTTAATTTTTTGATAAAAATATGAGATCTAAACCTAAATTTGGTGAAAAGTATTATTTTGTGATTTTTGACAAAAAGAAAATAATTAATTTGGTTAGTAAAAACAAATAAATAAATTAAATTAAATAAAATATAAAAGAAAAAAGGTAAGAGTTATTGGGCCTGAGAAAAGCAGTTTGGGGGGTGCAGATAGTACTTTTCTGGGCCCAAAACAAGGAGGTCCACGTTGACTTCCTGGATCTAGTGCGTTGCCTTGACTGAGGCACACCATGGTCACCACATCATAGCCATCAGATCTGGCTTTTTGGATACCTGGCTGGTTGGATCTTGAGGGAGCATGGTACTCCTTGGCTTTGTATGCACACTGAATCATGAAAAAACAAATTATATGAAATAAGGGCGACCTGGGATTCGAACCCAGGTCCTGAAACACTTTCCAACGCTTCACTTACCTATTGTGCTGGCTATCTTGTTTGTACATAATACAAACAACAAATATTATATAATAAACAAACAAAATAATAAAATATTCGCGCGAATTTTCAAACGGACGAGTGATCTCTCGCCATGTCCTCGTCTTCTCCAAGGATATGTTGTTTTAGACAACAGACCTTTACCAACGGACAGCTACCGTAGCTAAAACCTTGTGTCTATCAAGAATCATATACAAGCACAATAAATCAATGGTGATGGCACCAATCCATTCATCTCAGTCTCACGAACTTCATGGCACCCTAATCGTGGCCCAATTTCACCTGTACACCAAGATCCCAAATCGAAGCTACAAACCCTAACAATGGTGAAATCTCACACAGTCCATATAAATGCAATTAAACATTATAGAAAGCTTGCAAATGTTCCAAGGATCAAGAATATATGATTAATTCGTGCTAACAATGTCTAAATCATGAAATTCAAATTCAAGAAAAGCCCAAGGTCGTGGCTGACTTACACTGAGCTTCAAGGCCTGGGAGTGCTTGTTCTTGATTGGTTTAGGTCCCTTGTGATCCCAAGAAGCGATTGGGATGGTCAAAGGATCTTGAAATTGCTTCAAAGTATGAATTCATGTTTGCACTTTTCTTGTTTTTTCCAAGTTTTGTTCTTGATGTTGCGCCTCCCTCTGCCTTCTTTTAGGTCTGCATATCATCCTTATGTACTAAGGAATGAATTAGGGTTGAAAGAATGATCACAATCTTCTTCCATCAATGCTTTTGATTTTGATTTGATACACTTGAAAACCATTCCAAAAATAGCCTAAAACCAATCTTTTTGTGCACTCCAAGCCTTTACACGAATTTGATCTTATGCTAGCTGGATATTAAGACCTGAAACATGTAAAAAATCTTGAGTTTTCAATATTTTGGATTTTCTATGATTTGTTTTGATTTAAATTGATTTAATTAAAATAAAAATCAAAATAAATAATAAAAATAAAGATAATAACAAGTGGAAAGGGCTAGGGCTCGTGGACCATGCTACCAACTCAAAACAAGTGAAAAAGATTGGGCCCATTAAGTAAAATTTGCAATTTTAGGCATAATTGATTTTTGGCAATTTTGCAAAAAAGGTCAACTTCACCAATGCAGGACTTCCTCAATTTTGACTCTATGAAAGTGTTCTTGGACTTTTTAGAAAACTTGAGATGTCCTCTAAACAACCCTTTTGGTATCATCTCAATTTGATATTCCATTCTCATGTATGAAGCTTTGACAAAAAAGGTGTTTTTGTTGACTTTTCAAAATGACCTATAATATCCAAATTCATAACTTCTTGTGAGTGCATATTTTGAACTTGGGAGATGAAGATGGATTGTAGATCATGGCATCCTATTCAAAATGAGCTTTGGATGGGTCATTCCTCATAAAGTATGAGAAAGTTATGCTTGGTCAAATTTGAGTTGACTTTTCCTACAAAACCCTAATTTAGCAACTTTTGATTCTTGATGAATTATGAGCAATCCTTAATTAATCATGATCAACCCTTGACAAAATGATGAAATATACTTCAAAATTAGGATGTTGACCAAAAATCTTGAAGTTCGACTGTATGTAGGCCACAATTAACTTTTGCCCTAGCATAGTCGATTTTCAGGCCTTTGAGCAATTGACTGAGCAAACTTCCTCTGCAAGGCTTGAAACTTGACATGGATGATCTTAAGAACATATTAGGACAATGGTGAGCATTTGGTATCCCTTGGACTCAAGTATCTTGATGCAACATGAAACCCTAATTTGAGGTAGACTGCCTTAGGAGAGTGCTTGTCTGGCCAACCCTTGGACTTCCTTGAGCAACTTGAGGATCTTTCTTGCAATGTATTGAGAAATATGGGAGGGAAAATTTTGGGGTACAACATCTGCCCCTGTTCAATCTTCTTAAACCTGAGGATGTAGATTGGCTTTCGTGCCTTTCGTTATCCGAAGGTGGAAGATGATTGAACACTAGAGTGCCTAGAAATTTGCACTCACATGAAGTGGTATTTGTCTTTGTGATGTCGGGAATGGGCTTACAGATGCCATTTGGAAATTGCTGACGGGGGATGGGCTTAAAGATGCCACCCGAAGTAGTGTCGATCGCATAAGAGATTCCTTAGCGAGAGCTGTATACCTGTTATTGAGGAAGATTCTGCTGGGGAATGCTGATCTATGTCTTGAGAGAAGTAGAATTTTAGGAGCTTCAGTCGTCCGTTATTATACTGGGGAATCATCTCTCTTGAATTTTAGGAACTTCCGTCGTCCGTTATTCTACTAAGGAACCGTCTCTTAGTCGAGGAGGTGAGAATGAACTACTATTTGGTCGTGGTCCAGGCTTCATAGTGATAAGATCGACTGCTATCTGGTCGTAATCCAGGCTTTACAGTGACTTACTGGGGAGACGAGATTATACTTGCTATCCGGTCATAATCCAGGCTTCGCAATTTCTCGATTCTTATTTGGTCGTAATCCAGGCTTCAGAATGAATGAGTTGTTATCCGGTCACATCTGGGCTTCAACTTGAACTTAGGGCACACTAATATACGGTCGGCTCCGGGCTTCTTAGTAATTGTTCAGATGAACCGCTATTTGGTTGTAATCCAAGCTTCAAAGTGTCCCTTACTGTTATCTGGTCGTAATCTAGGCTTCACAGTGTCTTTTACCGCTATCTGGTCGTAATCCAGGCTTCACGATGTCTCATACCACTATCTGGTCGAAATCCAGGCTTCATGGTGTTCAGAGGAAATCAAGATATTATCCGGTCGTAATTTGGGCTTCATAACTTGCATTAAAGATATACCACTATCTGGTCGTAATCCAGGCTTCGCGGTGTCTTTTGCTACTATCTAGTCGTAATCCAGGCTTCACAACGTCTTCTACCATTATCTGGTCGTAATCCAGGCTTCATGGTATTGTATTGCTATCTGGTCGTAATCCAGGCTTCACAATAACTTGTTAAGCTGTTATCCGGGCTTCACGGCTTGTGTTTATGATATACCACTATCTGGTCGAATCCAGGCTTCATGGTACCTCGCATTGCTATCTAGTCGTAATCCAGGCTTTACAGTAACTGGTTGAGCTGTTATCCGGTCGTAATTCAGGCTTCACGGCTTATTAGGGATTAAACTATTATCCGGTCGAATTCAGGCTTTATAGCTTAGAGATAAACCACTATCTGGTCGAATCCAAGCTTCGCGGTGTTTGATATTGTTATCCGGTCGTTCTCCGGGCTTTACAATATGTTGTAGAAATCAAGATATTATCCGGTCGAATTCGGGCTTCATAGCTTGAACTTGGTGAGAATTTGATTGTATCTTTCCTGAAAGGTAAAGGTTAGATGTATGTAATGCATGATATGTATCAAGCAATGATGTTCTCAAAATAAATGAGATTGAGTTGTATGATGCGTATGCGTATGCCATGATGTATGGATATGCAATGTTTTTATGCTAATCTCTAGCTGGGGAAAATAAATCTCGGGTTGCTGCTGAAGAGTGCAAGAAGTTGAATTCTTCGCTTCCGTTGGGGATAGTGAATGAAGATGATTGTGAGTATAATCCCGCAGGAGAGAATAACTCCGTTGGGGAATAAACTGACGAGAAAATGACTATATGGGGAAGAGATACTCTGCTAGAATCTCTGTTGATTTGGAGAAACAACCTCGGCTGGGGATGAATTATCATTGTTGGCGATGATGAACTTTGTCGGGGATTGAGTTTCTATTTGTGAAAGGAAAGAACTTCGCTGGGTATGTTTTTCCAGTGGTGACTTCACTGGGGATAATCTTTTAGACTCTACTAGGGATAATCCTCCAGACTCTACTGGGGATAATCCTCTAGTGCTGATGATAGATAAACTCTGCTTGGGGAGAATCTTGCTGACTCATTCATGGTTGCGAGCCTCAGCTTGGGAGAGTGGTGTCCCGTTCGGGACCGCTAATACCATTGTCTTTTTCTTACTCTGCGGGGAGTGAATGTACCTTCAATCGTTTTCTCCAACTAGGTCTATCCCTATATCTGGTGGACAAAGCAACTGTACAGTTTGGGCATTTTGCCCCTGTTCCTGATATTACGAGTAATTGTCTTTTGTTTCGTATGTAAATATTTATGAGCAGCAATTATTGTCAAATGCATATATCAAGAATGGGCATTGGACATTTTTGCAAAACAAAACAGAAAAAGGAAAACAATTGGAAATTTCTTTGTGATAATGAATTGTATTAATTTTGAAGTTGGCCTGTAAATGGGAGTTTTTGTACAAGAGGCTGACGTCCTAGTAAGAGAACGCCGCCGAATGATAGAATTTATACAATTTGTGTAAAATAAAGGAAAACAGCTATGCAAACAATCCCACTGGGTTCCAACTCTGCTATTGCCTTTATATCCTCGAGCATCTCATCACTTTGCTACTTGGTTGAAGGTAGATCAGATTGATTAGTGTCGTCCGAGCTTGATAGTTGATACTGAAGTTTGATTACAAGGTGATCCAATGAGACATAGTGCTACGCTTTAATCCCTAATTTTTGCCTGGACCGCCCTTTCGGGTTTTCAGTTCACCGGGATACCCTTTTTTGCCCAAGCCGCCTTTTCAAGTTTTCGACTTGCCAGGTGTACAGTTTTTTTTTCATTTTCATCCCTTATTTTTGCCTGAACCCTTTTGGTTTGCCGAGAAGCCCTTATTTTTGCCTAGGCCAGTCAACCTAGCGGGTCTTTGATTATGCATAGTATTTTTTCACTATGTCTGCATTGACGGGGTGAGGAAGGTCGTCACCATTCATGGTGGTTAGAATCATAGCTCCTCCGGAGAAAATGTTCTTAACCACAAATGACCCTTCGTACGTAGGGGTCCATTTTCCCCTGGGATCACTTTGCGGCAGTATGATACGCTTGATCACCAGATCCCCAACTTGACACTATTGTTGTCTAACTTTCTTGTTAAATGCCTTGATCATTCGTTTTTGATACGTCTGACCATGACAAATAGCAGTAAGTCTTTTTTCGTCGATTAAGTTTAGTTGATCAAGCCGAGTCTGTATCCAATCGTCCTTTCTCAAACCTACATCCTTCATAATCTGAAGAGAGGGTATCTGGACTTCAATAGGTAAGACTGCTTCCATGCCATATACCAAGGAATAGGGTGTTGCCCATGTTGACGCCCGTGCTGAGGTTTGGTACCCATGAAGAGCAAATGGTAACATCTCGTGCCAATCTTTGTATATCACCGTCATTTTCTACACAATCTTCTTAATGTTCTTATTAGTCGCTTCAACATCCCCATTCATCTTTGGCCGGTAAGGAGAAGAGTTGTGATGTTGTATCTTGAACTGCTTGCAGAGCTCGGTGATCATTGTATTGTTGAGATTTGTACCATTTTCTGTAATGATCCTCTCTGGTACACCATATCGACAGATCAAATTATGTCGAATAAACTGTGCCACAACGTTCTTGGTAACTGTAGCAAAGGAAGCTGCCTCAACCCACTTTGTAAAGTAGTCAATTGCTACCAGGATGAAACGATGCCCGTTGGATGCAGTAGGTCTGATCTCACCAATCATATTGATGCCCCACATTGCAAAAGGCCACGAAGTTGTCAATATGTTCAGAGGAACTGGAGGTATGTGCATCTTATCAGCATAGACTTGGCACTTATGATAGGTTCAAGAATGCTGATAACAGTCGGCTTCCATAGTAGACCAATAATATCCTTCTCGTAGGATCTTCTTCGCCATGGTGTGTCCACTGGAATGAGTTCCAAAAGTAACTTCATTTAAATCTACCATGATCCTTTCTGCCTCATTCTTATCCACACATCACAATAAGGTTGAGTCATGGTTACGCTTGTAAAGGATACCATTGTTGATGAAGAACTTCGTAGCGAATCTCCTCAGAAACTTCTTATCATTAACAGATGCACCCTTGGGGTATTCCTACATCTCAAGATACCTATTTACCTCATGAAACCAGGGTTTATCTATTACTTCTTTAGTCTCAATGTCACAGCAATGTGCGGGTTCATCCAACCTTTCGATGGTAATCTGGGGAGCTTCATTATCCCACCTGACCTTGAACATAGAAGACATAGTAGCTAGCGCGTCTGCTAACTGATTCTCCTCTCTCGGGAAGTGTTCAAAGGTTATCTCCTCAAAATGTGTAAGCAACGTTAATACATACTCTTTGTAAGGAATAAGATTTGGGTGCTTCGTATCCCACTCACCTTTGATCTGACTGATCACGAGAGCGGAATCTCCGAACACACTAAGGAACTTAATCCTTAGGTCAATAGCTGCTCGAAGGCCCATGATGCATGCTTCATACTCCGCCATGTTGTTGGTGAAATTAAAACATAATCGGGCGGTGAACGGAGTATGACATCCTTCAGGAGATATGATTACGGAGCCAATGCCATTACCCAAAGCGTTCGAAGCTCCATCAAAATACATAGACCATCGGGATCCTTCCTCAGGTCCTTCATCCGGTCCAGGTGTTTCACAGTCGGTCACCAACATGATATTCTCATCCGAAAACTCGAAGTTCATTGACTGGTAATCATCCACTGCCTGGTGCGCCAAATGATCCGCCAACACACTCCCCTTAATTGTCTTTTGGGTTGTGTATTGGATGTCATACTCAGTCAAGATCATCTGCCATCTTGCTATTCTTCCGGACAAGGCAGGTTTTTTGAAGATATACTTGATTGGATCCATCTTTGATATCAATAGAGTAGTGTGAGTCAGCATATACTGTCTCATTCGGCAAGCAGCCCATGCCAAAGTGCAGCAAGTTTTCTCAAGCAGTGAGTATCGGATCTCACAGTCGCTAAACTTTTTGCTAAGTTAGTAAATAGCATGCTCTTTTCGGCCAGACTCGTCATGCTTCCCCAGCACACACCCCATTGAATTATCGAGTACTATCAAGTATAAGATCAAAGGTCTTCCTTCTACCGGAGGCATCAGAATGGGTGGCTCTTGGAGATATTCCTTGATCCTTTTGAAAGAGGCCTAACATTCATCATTCCATCTTACCACTTGATCTTTCTTCAGCAGCTTGAAGATTGGTTCACAAGTAGCAGTCAGGTGCGAAATGAATCGGGCAATGTAGTTCAGATGTCCCAGAAAGCCTCTGACTTCTTTCTCTGTTCGGGGAGTTGGCATTTCCTGTATAGCCTTCACCTTTGCAGGATCCACTTGAATACCTTTATCACTAACGACGAAACCCAGCAGTTTACCAGACCTTACCCCGAAGGTGCACTTGTTCGGGTTCAACCTTAGCTTATACATCTTCAGCCTGTCAAATAGCTTCTGGAGATGGTCAAGATGTGCCCCTTCGGTTTGGGATCTTGCAATCATGTCGTCAACGTATACCTTAATCTCATGATGAATCATGTCGTGGAACAAAGCGACCATGGCGCGCTGATATGTTTCCCCAGCATTCTTCAATCCGAACGGCATGACCTTGTAGCAAAAGGTACCCCACTGCATAACAAAGGTTGTCTTCTCCATGTCTTCGGGAGCCATCTTGATCTGATTGTAACCAGAAAAACCATCCATAAAGGAGAAGATCTTATGTTGTGCGGTGTTGTCGACTAGAACATCGATATGAGGCAGAGGGAAATCGTCTTTGGGACTCGCCCTGTTCAGATCCCTATAGTCAACACACATCCGAACCTTACCATCTTTCTTCGGCACTGGAACCACGTTGGCAACCCACTATGGGTAAGAAGTAACTGCTAGAAAACTGGCATCAAACTATTTCATAACCTCCGCTTTGATTTTCTCAGACATCTTTGGGCGCATTCGGCAAACTTTCTGTTTCACTGGAGGACAGTCTTCTTTGGTTGGCAAGCGGTGAACCACAGTATCGGTATCCAACCCAGGCATATCTTCATAAGACCAGGCAAAGATCTCAACATAGTCACACGACATCCGTGTTAACCGTTGCTTGACACCAGACTCTAGATTTGCACCAATCTTAACCTCTTTCTTGTCTTCTTCTATACCCAGATTTACTGATTCCACTGGCTCTTCATGGGGCTGTATGGCCCTCTCTTCCTATAGCAACAGTCTAGCAAGTTCCCCCGGCACTTCGCAATCATCCTCACCTTCGTCCTCGGCTTGGTTGATCGGACTTTCGAAGTCATAACTGGCAGTAGCAGAGTTGTTATCAGTGGGATCCAGAGTGGACGTGGACCTGTATTATGATATGTGAGTGTGTGTAAGACAATAGCTGTTTTGCAAGATAGAAAAGAAAAACAAGGAGCGCAAAATTTGTAATGCAAGAAAACATCCAATGCTTTATTGATGATATATGGAAATGACAAAAATTAAGCCCTCACAAACAAAGCCATGGTGTCTCGGGTAGGACATCGGGTCGTAAATTTTCAAATTGTCTGTTACAAATCTCAAAACAAAAGTCTATTACTGTGTAATAAAAGAAATGGGCACGAAGTCCTTCGCCGTCCAATTGTTCAAGCCACCGTTGGTAGTCGGGTAAATCCAGCTGTTGAACTCGGACTCTTCATCATTATCCTCAGTTGCATTCACTTGCGGATTACTGATATGCAGGGGAAGTCTTCCAATTCGCGCACGCCAAACGGCCCTTTGAGCTTCTGCAGTAAAACCCAAACCAAACTTGTCAGTCTTGTGTGCAAAGTCAGGGAGTTGACCCCAATTTGCGCACCCACCTTTTTCTATAACAGCCTTGGCATCCTTGAGGGAAGCCATCTTCATTGGAGGATCTTCAACAGCAACTTCAGTCGACGCCAGAGTCTAGGGGACTTCTTTAAAGTTCTGACACGGGGTTTCAATGAACTCCCCATCCATCTCCACATACTGAAAAGAGTTAAGGTGGCTCACCATGTACTCCTCATCTCCTCGTACTGTAACGATCTTCCCCTTCAATGGATATTTCAACATCTGATGGAGCGTAGAAGTCAATGCCCCAGCTTTATGAATCCACGGGCGACCCAACAAACAAGAATAAGATGGTCGAATGTCCATCACATAGAACGTAGATGCAAAATTCTGGGAACCAACTTTAACAGGGGCATCCACCTCCCCGTGCACCATCCTTTTGGACCCATCAAAGGCCTTAACCATAATATTACTTGGCTTCAGCACCAACCCTTCACAGTCCAATCGGTATAATGCTTTCTTGGGTAAAACATTTAACAAAGACCCAGTATCCACTAGCACGTGAGCCAGAGTAGTGCCGCTGCATTTGATCGAAACATGCAGAGCATCATTGTGATTATTTTCTTTGGCAGTCAAATCTGCATCAGAGAAACCCAACTTGTTGTTAGTGGTCAAACTAGCCACACAGTCTTTGAATTGATCAGCAGATGTTTCCTGCGGCACATGCGCAGTTTTAAGGAAAGCAATTAAAGCCTTTTCCCCTCTTGTACCTTATTTCTCAAGGCCCAACAGTTGCTCGTATCATGCCCTGGGCTATCGAAGTGATAGGCACAGTGGGCGTTCAGATTTTACAGCGGTGATGTGGTGTTGGGATTCTTCGGGGCTTCCCTCAGAGTCACCAAGTTGGTCTTCAACAATTGCGGCCGAATTTGAGATAGAGTCATACTGAGCCGAGTATACTGTCTTTGCGGTCTATCTACTCTTTGCTGATTGTTGCATTGTGGGGCAACAGTAGGTCTTGATATTACCAACGCATTCACTGCTTGGCGGCGCTCAGGTCGATTTTGGCTCCTCGAGCTGTAAACTGCACTAGATTCCTTCTTAAAAGGCTTCTTCTCTGTACTTGACGAAGAACCTTTCTGCATCTTGCCACTTCTGATACCAGCTTCTACTCTGTCCCCAGTCATAATCAATTCAGTGAACCCAGACGATGAACTACTGATCAAATGATTGAAGTACAGACCAGACAAAGTCCCAAGAAACATATCCACCAACTCCCTATCAGACAGAGGGGGTTGTACTCTTCCGGCCAGATCTCTCCACTTCTGAGCGTAGTCCTTAAAACCTTCGCTCGCACCCATAGACATACCCTGAAGTTGAGTACGCGTGGGAGCAAGGTCGGTATTATACTGGTATTGCTTGTAAAAGGCAGCAACAACTTCCTCCCAGTTGCGGACATTAGCTCCTTACAATTGATAGAGCCATTCAAGTTGAGTCCCTGACAGACTATCTTGAAAGAAATGAACCCACAGGTTCCTATCAGCAGTGTATGGTTGAATCTTTCTGACGTACGAGCGGAGGTGTAGCTTCGGGAAGGATATCCCATCGTACTTAGCAAAGACAGGAGCTTTAAACTTGTGTGGGATCACCACCCCAGATGCCAATCCCAGATCTCCAAAGTCCAGCCCAGGTATTTTCTAGATCTCCATTGCACTCAACCAGTCTTCAAGTTGCTTATACCTATCCTCAGCAGGAGGATACTGGTATTCATCAAAGTCAGTGTCATTATCAGAGACCACATGACTATGCCCCTTTCTTTCCTCTTGATTTTCTCCCCCTCCAGATGAATGGGACAAATCAGTTTCCTGTCGTAAATTTTTCCCGAATCTGCGGCCCATATTCAGGAGGACCACCTTCTTCTTCTTCTTCTTCTTGTCCTTCAATATGAGAGTCTTCAAATCTTGCTACCCTTTGGCCAAATTCAAAAACATCTCCTGGAACTGAGCATTCTGAGCCTGAAGAGCTTTGAATGCTTGATCAATAGGTGTTTCAGAAGACATGATTGCTGAAATAAACAGCGAAGAAGATAAGAAACCTGTAATGGTACCTGTGATGGTGGTGCATGGGAATGGAATGCGTATGAAATGATTTCAAAGACTTTGGGAGATTCAAATTTGTAAACCAAAATAAAACACACTTTATTAGATTAAACTGGTAACAATGTTTAACAAGTGCCTTTAAGGCGTTACAAAAGAAATACTGAAAAGCAAATCTAAACTAGAAACAATATAAGATATTAGAAATCCCATGGTCGCCTTCCATTCGTGCTGACATAGTCGTTGATTGTCCTCTCATTCTCAAGCTGCCTTGTAAGCCTCAAAATCTTCCTCTCCTGCTCATGATACTTCTCTCTGTAGGTATCCCTTTCTTCCTTTAGCTGGATCTAAGATCTCTTCAATGCCCCGAGATCAGTAGGCATGTATGGATGGAGGACCGTATAAGGAACATCTTCTTCATTAGTATGTTCCACAATCACAGGCAAAACTGCTTCATATGGCATCCCCAGCTTTTGAGCACGGGCTCGAACCTACTGGAGATAAGGTTGCATCGGGAGAGAAGTCTTCAGTCGTAGCTCATGTGGGTCAGACATGTTCACCATGTCCCAAGCTCGTATAAACCTGTGGCGATGTCCCTCAACATCCCCCTTGTAGTCAAAGACAATGCCTGTAAGCAACAGCTCATGGGGACCATCTCTCCGAGCGTGTCTAAACTGTCATAAAGCCAAACAAGGATTGTAGGTTATACCCCCTCTAATTCCAAGCAACGGAACATTAGGGTATTCCCCACATCGATCAATGACAGCTACTCTTTCAATATCTTTAGAACTCCAAAGGATGTCCGTATGAGCAAGGGACATGATTCTGTAAGCCCAACCTACACCTTCCTCATTCTTCAAAACAGACTTGGGGAGGTGCGAAATAAACCACCTCGCCAACAGCGGCCTGCAACACATGAGGGTTCCCCTTCTTCACACGGTACGAGTATAGAGATCATGCAGAATATCACCCAAGAGAGTAGGCACTAGATTACGAGACATGAAGATCTTGACCGTATTCACGTCTATGAAAGAATATGGATTTGGGAAAAGAACCAAGCCGTAGATGAGGAGAGCCAAGATGTCTTCAAATGCTTGAAAATCCAAGTTATCCCAGAACTGTTGAGCTTGATCAATCAGAAACTTAGCCAATAAACCTTTAACCCCACTTCGAGTCTCCCAGTTAGACACTATATCAGCTTTGTCAAATGTAAAGCTAAAGCAATGTCCTCGGGCCTAGGAACCTCCTCCAAACCTGTGAAGGGTGTCTGCTCGAGAATGGATATGCCCAACAGATCAGAAAACTCCTCCAAATTAGGGACTAGCTGATAATCCGGGAAGGTGAAACAATGGTGCATTGGATCAAAGAACTGAAATAACACACTCAGCATTTGCTCATCCAACTTTGAAGTGACCAAGCTAAGGAGATAACCATGTCTTCTAACAAATGAAGAAGTATCAGGAACCTTTGAGACTAACTCTCTGAGCTGAGCAGGGATTTGTACAAAGTTGACTCGAATGGTATTTCTGCGCATATAAGCCATGATCTGCAAAACAGAACAAAGATGAATCCCCTCGGTCTTTGAAATGGTTAGTCTAATGAAATATGCATGCTATGTCATGATGCATGATGTCATGATAAAAACACACAATAGGTACCACAGATAGCAAACATGGTAAAGGAAAACAAGTCACACAGTAGCCCTTATGTTTCAGGCTTGCATGGAGTTTAGGTACTACCCTCTTGCAGTTTAGTTGGTTCAACCTGTCCTAATAATAGTAACCGGGTTCTAGAGGTTCTCAATATCACTGACCATCCTCCATCGGTCATAGTTTAAGCTCACGCAATCTTTTCTTGCAGCCGGAACCATCTCGAGAGTATGATCTCAATGAGTGTAGCATCTCATTACTTCCTATGGCCAAGTTGGTCAATTATAGTTTCTAATGTCAGTTGATGCTTAATGACCTATATAGCAGCCCCATATTCTCCTTGTTGCTCCATAAGGGATATTGGTACCAACTAATGTTCCACATCAACGTAGCTACTACTTCAACCGTATCAGTCTACGTCGTACAGTTCCCTCAAAGTTTTTTTGCTACTTACCTAAAAGGTATCCCCCAGATCCGGGTTAAGATCTATAGTAACTCTGATACAAAGCCCACAAAAATAAAGCAATCAAATCGAACAATAGAAAACAATATGATGAACTAATCCTAAGGTACACCCCACTTATTAACTCCCCATCAGAGTTGCCAGTTCTGTGATACGGTGGCCAGAACCGGGACTGTTAAATACTGGTTTACGTTTTGTATTCGCAAAATGTCGCGGTAAGCAAGAGTCGCTACCGACTTTTATTTTATCCAACAAGGAAAGGAAAAAAAGCACAGAAAAATTCCTTTTTTCGAGATTTTCTGAGTACGGGGGGGAGGGGGGTAGATTATAGAAAGGGAAGGTATTAGCACCCTTTCTATCCGTAGTTATCTACGGGCTCTTAGGTACTTGCTCATCATTTTCAAAATTGCTTGCGTGTGTTTGATTTGAAAAAGTTTTTGACTTCGATTTAACCCTTGCTTCTGTCCTCAAGAGTGTTACGAAGTTGTTTTGAAAACTTTGTTTGAAAGGAGTGTAAGTGTGAAAAAGTTTGTTTGTTTGAGCAAGTACCTACTAGCATCTACCTACTCGAAAAAAGAATTATTCTATGTTCGTTTCCTTTAGACAGTGTTATCTCACTATTAGTGAGTGGGTAGCATCGTCATTGGAGTTTTGAGGGTCAATTCGAAAGGGACGTATGGTCACTGATGCAATGTTAGGACGTCTTAATAGTAACCCTAATGTCTTAGATCAATTATTCGAGGCAACTTTTCCGAACGGGACTTTGATCTTTGTTTAGACAAAAGGATGACCACTAAAATGTCCTATACCTAATGACCGTTAATCGAAGGCAACCAAGTGGGAGTGTACCCTAGGAGTGCGCATGTGCGATTGATTCAATTTCAGATTATTTATCTTTGCACATTTAGGGTTATCTAGCCGTTTTAAAATTAATCATACATTCTTGTCATGCATCCCTAATATCATACATCTAACAGTTAAATATTTTGCGGAATTTAAAGTGCGGAAAGTAAACTATGCTATTACAAGGCTTCGGGTATTTACATAGCCAAAAACAAACCCTTAAGAAATAAAGCGATAAATGAAAATAAAAGTCCTAATTAAGCTATTACAACTTGTAGGCAGCTACATCAATATGGTAAATAATAAAACAATAAAGCGCGCGCGATGAAATTAGAATGATAAGAAAAAATTAGGGTTTTGACCCTTTTTGACCTAATTAAAAGAAAAATGATTTTGTTGTTTTTAATATATTTTTTAAAGAAAATAATTAGGTTTTAAAATTAAATATACAATTAATTAACTAATTAAATTAATTAATGAAAATAAATATTTAACCTAATCTTGTGTTTTTGGTTATTTTAAGAAAAAGAAAATATAATTAAGTTTAGACAAAACCCTAATTTTCTAATTATTTTTAAGTTATTTACAAAATATTAAAATTAACAACCTAATTAAATTAATTTAATTTTTTGATAAAAATATGAGATCTAAACCTAAATTTGGTGAAAAGTATTATTTTGTGATTTTTGACAAAAAGAAAATAATTAATTTGGTTAGTAAAAACAAATAAATAAATTAAATGAAATAAAATATAAAAGAAAAAAGGTAAGAGTTATTGGGCCTGAGAAAAGCAGTTTGGGGGGTGCAGATAGTACTTTTCTGGGCCCAAAACAAGGAGGTCCACGTTGACTTCCTGGATCTAGTGCGTTGCCTTGACTGAGGCACACCATGGTCACCACATCATAGCCATCAGATCTGGCTTTTTGGATACCTGGCTGGTTGGATCTTGAGGGAGCATGGTACTCCTTGGCTTTGTATGCACACTGAATCATGAAAAAACAAATTATATGAAATAAGGGCGACCTGGGATTCGAACCCAGGTCCTGAAACACTTTCCAACGCTCCACTTACCTATTGTGCTGGCTATCTTGTTTGTACATAATACAAACAACAAATATTATATAATAAACAAACAAAATAATAAAATATTCGCGCGAATTTTCAAACGGACGAGTGATCTCTCGCCATGTCCTCGTCTTCTCCAAGGATATGTTGTTTTAGACAACAGACCTTTACCAACGGACAGCTATCGTAGCTAAAACCTTGTGTCTATCAAGAATCATGTACAAGCACAATAAATCAATGGTGATGGCACCAATCCATTCATCTCAGTCTCACGAACTTCATGGCACCCTAATCGTGGCCCAATTTCACCTGTACACCAAGATCCCAAATCGAAGCTACAAACCCTAACAATGGTGAAATCTCACACAGTCCATATAAATGCAATTAAACATTATAGAAAGCTTGCAAATGTTCCAAGGATCAAGAATATATGATTAATCCGTGCTAACAATGTCTAAATCATGAAATTCAAATTCAAGAAAAGCCCAAGGTCGTGGCTGACTTACACTGAGCTTCAAGGCCTGGGAGTGCTTGTTCTTGATTGGTTTAGGTCCCTTGTGATCCCAAGAAGCGATTGGGATGGTCAAAGGATCTTGAAATTGCTTCAAAGTATGAATTCATGTTTGCACTTTTTCTTGTTTTTTCCAAATTTTGTTCTTGATGTTGCGCCTCCCTCTGCCTTCTTTTAGGTCTGCATATCATCCTTATGTACTAAGGAATGAATTAGGGTTGAAAGAATGATCACAATCTTCTTCCATCAATGCTTTTGATTTTGATTTGATACACTTGAAAACCATTCCAAAAATAGCCTAAAACCAATCTTTTTGTGCACTCCAAGCCTTTACACGAATTTGATCTTATGCTAGCTGGATATTAAGACCTGAAACATGTAAAAAATCTTGAGTTTTCAATATTTTGGATTTTCTATGATTTGTTTTGATTTAAATTGATTTAATTAAAATCAAAATCAAAATAAATAATAAAAATAAAGATAATAACAAGTGGAAAGGGCTAGGGCTCGTGGACCATGCTACCAACTCAAAACAAGTGAAAAAGATTGGGCCCATTAAGTAAAATTTGCAATTTTAGGCATAATTGATTTTTGGAAATTTTGCAAAAAAGGTCAACTTCACCAATGCAGGACTTACTCAATTTTGACTCTTTGAATGTTTTCTTGAACGTTTTAGAAAGCTTGAGATGTCCTCTAAGCAACCCTTTTGGTCTCATCTCAATTTGATATTCCATGCTCATGTATGAAGCTTTGACAAAAAAGGTGTTTTTGTTGACTTTTCAAAATGACCTATAATGTCCAAATTCATAACTTCTTGTGAGTGCATATTTTGAACTTGGGAGATGAAGATGGATTGTAGATCATGTAATCCTCTTCAAAATGATATTTGTATGGTTCATTCCTCATAAAGTATGAGAAAGTTATGCTTGGTCAAAGTTGAGTTGACTTTTCCTACAAAACCCTAATTTAGCAACTTTTGATTCTTGATGAATTATGAGCAATCCTTGATGAATCACGATCAACCCTTGATCAAATGATGAAATATACTTCAAAATTAAGATTTTGACCAAAAATCTTGAAGTTTGACTGTATGTAGGCCACAGTTGACTTTTGCTCTAGCACATTCGATTTTCAGGCCTTTGAGCAATTGACTGAGAAAACTTCCTCTGCAAGGCTTGAAAATTGGCATGGATGATATTGAGAACATATTAGGATAGTGGTGAGCATTTGGGATCCCTTGGACTCAAGTATCTTGATTCAACATGAAACCCTAATTTGAGGTAGACTGCCTTAGGAGATAGCTTGTCTGGCCAACCCTTGGACTTCCTTGAGGAACTTGAGGATCTTTCTTGCAATGTATTGAGAAATATGGGAGGGCAAATTTTGGGGTACAACACAAGGTAAGAGTGGGGTTCTGACCTTATAATGGGGCGTATTATGAATATTGTATAGGGGTTTGGTCATGGGTATAACTGTTGTGCGTTGATTTTCTGAGCCTATTCTTGAAAGTTCCCATTTTTATGTTGCGGTAGTTTAGGAATTCTATGCATGACTGTTTTGTACAATTGATGAATCTGTTAGTATGAGATATAGTTTCCCCGTTTCCATGTTATTCCATGTTGTTGGTCGGAAAAGTAATGGTCGAAGAGAATGTTGTAAGGCTGGGTTAACATTCGTTACAGGCTAGACAAAATTTATGCAAAAATATGAAGACACGTTGTGTCGAGGAGCACGTGTGCTAAGTGTCGAGTGGCACAAGGCTGCAAGGTGCGTCAAGGGAATAGGTAGTTGTGTCGAGCGGCACAAGGCTGCACGATGTGCCGAGAAGTATGGGGTGTCGGCCAGTACAAAGGCATAAAGGGAAGGTATCGAGCGGCATGGCCACTGTGTCGAGGGATACACATCGTTATTAATGTCCTTATTGTTATTCCCGTGCACATTGAAGGGAACATACTCTTTTCGCATCCCTTAACGCTCTTGTGCAGACCAAATTAGTTATTTAATTTAGTTAACATTCTCAGTATAATAATTAGAATTCTTAAGGTACTCTATCCCTATAAGATTAACGAATTCTAGTCAAAATAAGTTAGTAGCAGGAGAGATAATATAATTAATAAGTGACTAGCAGTATATAGTCGAATTACCCGAATAATTACGCAGGACATCATAGTATATTTTGGTTAATACGGTGTAATGTATACTTCGTTATAATTTGAGAATTGGCAGGTGATGATGAATTTTGTTGAGATGCCTCTAATTATTGGCAGATATTGAGTTGCGGGCTTATAGCCAATGTTGAATTATGTTGAGTTATTGTTTTTGTTGTTACTACATTCATATTGTTGTCGCATACATAGTAGATCAAGTTGAGAGCTCATGTTCAGTAAGTTGGTCTGGATTGGAAAATATAAAGTTGAAGGCTTATGCCTTGTTGATGCCTCTATTAATTGGCAGATTATTAAGTTGGGAGTTTTGCTCCGTTGGTACCATATGCATGTGCATAAAAACAAGTCGCATTTCATGTTGCATCCTGAGTTGTTGTATGGATGAATTGATTATGTTAAATGTTGTTAAAGGGCTGCGAAGTGGTGATTGTGTATGAACTGATTCTAATATATTATTTATCATGCATTATATTATATGGTTCGATATCTCACCTCTTCTGTTTAAATGTTGCCCTCTGTTGGTAACGTGCAGGTAATCAAGAAGGATAGTTGTTATCTTCGTTAGTTCGAATCGATGTCATTGCTCTGATATGTAACACTCAGGTGGATAAACGCTTGTTGCTTTATTGGTGATTTTACTTGTTTCTGAATTTAAGTTGTTTTCGTTAAGTACTAGTTGTTTTTGTTAAGTACCTGTTGTTTTGAAGTTGTTTTCAGTTGGAAAAAGATGTTATGTCATTTAAGTTGAAAAGCGTGATTCCACTGCTTAATTATAAAAGTTGTTTTGTTTTCAAAGATTAAACAGGTTTTTATCGGTTCATTCGAATTTCATGTGTTATGTATCTGAACTATGGGTGATTGAATGTCGTTGTTTCTAAGTTTAAATTGTAGCATTCCATTTAGTTGTTAGAAATATGGCAACTCTGATTTTATATAATTCGTTGGGTAGAAATGGGGTGTTACACTATGCATGTCCCGTCACATCCAATGGGTGAGGCTAACTACCAACTAATGGTATGGATAGCACTACCCCTAAAGGAGAAGGAGAAGAATAATGAAAGACCTTTCAGTGGGTAAGATACTCTTAATTGCTTGCTGTGATGTGGTGGGAGAACTGACTTGAGGTTTTGCGTTTGTGTTCGCAAATGTTGCGGTTTAGCAAGAGTCGCCACCGACTTTTATTTTATCCAAAATAGAAAGGTGAAAAAGCACAGGAAAGACCTTTAGAGATGTTTTTGAGTTCGGGGGGTAGATTATGAAAAGGGAAGGTATTAGCATCCTTTTCATCCATGGTTTTCCATGGGCTCTTAGCTACTTGCTAGATCACTTGCTTTTGTTTGAATGTGTGCTTGTGGTGGTGATTTTTTGAAAGTATTTTGAAAATGAAACTTCGTAATGGTTCTCGTTTCTATAAGAACGCATATAAAGTGTTTGTTTCGAAAATAGCTCAAAGAGGTGTTTGTGAAATGTGTTTTTTGAAAGTGATTTTTAAAAGGGTTTCCTTTGTAATGGCTCTTGTCACTATAAGAACGCATACAAAGTGTTGTCTTTTGAAAATGTTTCAAATGGAAATGTCGGTGTATAAAATGTTTTTGTTGTGAGCAAGCGAGTAACCAAGAGCGAATCTACCTACTCAAAATGTTTTAGAAATGCTTTTCCTCCTCCTTTAGATGTTGCTATCTTACCATTGATTTGGTAAGAAGCCCCATCGTTGGATGTGAAGGGACGGATGTTGGGACGTTTGTATAGTCATAAAAGGCAACTTATGAGACGCTTTTAGAAATGTCGTTTTAGGGACTAGATCGTTTACCGAAGGCAGCATCGAGGGTCATCGAGGGACTACGATCTTTTATCAAGGGTCTTTTGCTAAAACGCCCATGTTCGAGGGATATGACTATTTTTCCGATAGGCAACAAAGTGAGATTACCCTAAGGGTGCATGTGTGCAAGTGTGTTTGATTGCATGCATTTAATCTTTTATTAGGATCATCTACTTGTCTATTTTATCTCTTGCCATACACGCCTAATTACTATACAGTATAAGGAAAACAGTAAATTGCGGAAAATGAAATTCTACGCTATTACAATATTTAAGGGATGGGGGTACATATGTACGAATGGGGATTGCAAGTAAAATTAAATCCTAACTTATTATTACAACCATATTGAAATGCATATAAGAAAGAAATAGACTTGTTTAAAAATGTTTTTGTCTTAAGGAAATAAAATAAAGGAAAATATTTTTATGTTTTTTATGTTGATATTAAAAAGATGAAAAGGAAAAATAAATGCAAGGTAAAAACAGCATGTTGCTGCAATCAAAGAAACAAGGATCAGAAGTTCTGAAGCCAAGTGCGTGACTCAGCAGGAGACATCAGAGGGATCAGAAGTTCTGGACTGGTAAACTTTGAGGTCCTGCAAAAACGTTAGAGGGAAAACATAGAGGTTATGGGTGGTGTGCAGACAGTGAACCAAAAGTCAGAAGCTTTGTATTACACTAAACAGTGAGCGAACGTCAGCAGTTCTGTGTATTTGACATGTAAGGGGAACTCAAAAGTTTTGTGTTGTTGTTAGAACAGTGAGTGAATTATCAGAAGTTCAATGTTGTGCTGAGCCAGTGAATAAACTTTAGCAGTTCAGTGTACTATCAGCATGTGAGAATCAGAAGTTCAGTGTGTGTTAATAGTGAGAAAAAAATCATAAAAGTTATGTGTGTTATCAGCATGTGAAAATCAGAAGTTCTATATTTCATTTCAACTCTTCTCTCATATTAATCAGCACGTCAACAACTCATTCATTTTTTGGCAAATAGCAAATCAGAAGAATAACAACACAACAGTTCATAGAAGTTCTAATCCTAAGTCTGAGTCTAGCATTATTCTAGAAGTTCTGATCCATAGTTTTTCAGTTCATGCAATGATATGTACAACGTTAATAATATGATATTTATATGCTAATGATGTTCCGAAGGAAAAAAACAAGTAAAGTCAAAAAGACTTACCTGGGGCGTGCTCGGAGCTTTGAGTGGCTGCCTCTGGATGTTTTAAGTCAGCAAGAGAGACAGAAGAGTGGTGATGTCCTTTTGTTCAAAGGGAAGAACAAAGGTTTGTTTTTATGTATGAGAAATCTGGATTTTTATGAAGGTTTCACAACTCCCTTTTTCTCTCTTTTGGCCAATCTCTCTCTTTTAAAGTCCAGCCCCTTGAATGTATGATGGATCCAAGTATTTATAGATGAATTTGTTGTGATTTTGGGGGGAAAAGCAAATAGGATTTGAACTTGTTTTGGCATCTTGTTCCTTTTCTTTTTTATCATATCTTTTGTATGCTAGTTTGGTGTAATCATGAGATGCATGCGTAGGCTGAGCTAGCTGTTGGTCATAGGTCTGCAGCAAGTTGTATAAGCAAGGTTTTGGGATTTGGTCAAGTTCTGACCAAAGCATTAAAAATAGCCTTCATGTGCTGAAGTGCTACCTTGTCTTTGAAGCAAGCATGGTGGTTGTTAGCAGGAATTAAGGAAAAGCAAAAGCAGAGTTGCTATCCCAAGACAGTAGAGGTACACGTGGTGAAGACCCTTTGGATAAAGACTCAGAAGGTGGTTGTGAGCATTAAATGATGATGAGACTTGTCACAACCAGAAATCCTGCATCGTGATACTCTACACCAAGGCTTTGTTCTGGGTCAGAAGTTCTGCTTCATCGTAGCATCCATCCTCTGATATTTTTATCTTCTGGCTCCATCATGTTCTGAAGGAGCTTTCAGACTTTCTAGAAAGCTTGCAGCACGCTCCTTAACCTTCTTTGCATTACCCTAGCAAACTCTGACTGAACTTGCGTAGATGTTGAAGAGCCATGTTCTAACTGGAGACTATGTGATGAACCATGTCTACATCTTCTGACTGCTCCTGCTTGGAGGCTGGCTCAGAAGTTCTGAAGTATCATTTTTTCTTAAATACTTAGAATAAATTCTAAGTATTTCGATATTTGGCTTTTCCATAGTAAATTTGACTTTCGAAATTCTTGATGAAACAAACTTCATATTCCAACATGTTTTTATGAAATATGATTCTTGAGATTTGATGTTGATCCAAAAGTCAAAGTTTGACCTTTCAGCATGCAAATGACCATTTTGCCCTTGTGGCTTGGTTTGCTTGAAAAAAAGATAATTCAAGGCTTGGAATTGGATGGGAGCAAACTTGAGGATCCAAGGTGATTCTTTGAGAAATGAGAGGGCAAATTTTGGGGTGCAACAGCTGCCCCTGTTCGATCTTCTTACATCTGAAGAGTTAGATTGGTAATTCTGCCATTCGTGTCTTGAAGGTGGAAGATGATTAAACACTAGAGTGCCCAGAAATTTGCACTCGGCGATGCGATGATAGGAGGAATGGGCTTAAAGATGCCATTTAGAGAGGTGATAGAATCTTTGTTAGAGATGGGCTTATAGATGCCATCCAAGAATGCTTGTTGAGATGTAATCTGTAAGTTGAACATCAGAATGGCATTCGTGTCTGGAGCTCATCTGTATTGTATCAAATGTTGAGTCTGAATGAGTATTAGAATGGCTTTCGTGTATGGAGCGTGTCCGAACTGTATCAAGGGGTTGAATCTGAATGAGTATCAGAATGGCTTCCGTGTCTGGAGCGTATCTAAACTGTATCTGAAAGTTGGATCTGAATGAGTATCAGGATGGAATCTGTATCTGGAGCGTATCTGAACTGTATCTGAAAGATGTCTTTGAATGAGTATCAGGATGGCATATGTATCTGGTGCGTATCTGAATTGTATCTGAAGTTGGATTGCTGGAGCTGGTCGAGTAGATATATGTCATGTCTGGTTTCAGGTATTAATCTTTGACCTGAGAAAGAAAGATAGTTTTCCTGGCTTGTTACAGGTATTGATCTTCAATCTCTTCATGTAGATATTTTTCCTGGCTTGTTACAGGTATTAATCTACAATTAGTCATCCACAGATAGTTTTCCTGGCTTGCTACAAGTATTAATCTGGAGCTTGAAAAGGTTGGTCGACGAGATAGTTGTCCTGTCTGGTTTCAGGTATTAATCTCTGACCCGAGAAAGAAAGATAGTTTTCCTGGCTTGCTACAGGTATTGATCTTAAATCTCTTCATGTAGATAGTTTTCCTGGCTTGTTACAGGTACTAATCTACAATCAGTCGTCCGCAGATAGTTTTCCTGGCTTGCTACAGGTATTAATCTGGAGCTTGAAAAGGTTGGTCGACGAGATAGTTGTCCTGTCTGGTTTCAGGTATTAATCTCTGACCTGAGAAAGAAAGATAGTTTTCCTGGCTTGCTACAGGTATTGATCTTCAATCTCTTCATGTAGATAGTTTTCCTGGCTTGTTACAGGTATTAATCTACAATCAGTCGTCCACAGATAGTTTTCCTGGCTTGCTACAGGTATTAATCTGGAGCTTGAAAAGGTTGGTCGACGAGATAGTTATCCTGTCTGGTTTCAGGTATTAATCTATGACCTAAGAAAGAAAGATAGTTTTCCTGGCTTACTACAGGTATTGATCTTCAATCTCTTCATGTAGATAGTTTTCCTGTCTTGTTACAGGTATTAATCTACAATCATTCGTCCACAGATAGTTTTCCTGGCTTGCTATAGGTATTAATCTGGAACTTGAAAAGGTTGGTCGACGAGATAGTTATCATGTCTGGTTTCAGGTATTAACCTCTGACCTGAGAAAGAAAGATAGTTTTCTTGGCTTGCTACAGGTATTGATCTTCAATCTCTCGTCCACAGATAGTTTTCCTGGCTTGCTACAAGTATTAATCTGGAACTTGAAAAGGCAGATGGTAGCCATTTGTTGATTGACCTTTTCCTGAAAAGGTAAAACATTAGCATGTATGCAATGTCATGATGTATGAAATGCATGATGTCATAATGTTCTCAAAATAAATTAGATTGTGTCGTGTGCACTTGTCATGCATGTAATAGGATGTATGAAATGTGACATGTTTATTGAAGTGTATTTTCATCTGGGAAAATAAATCCTTGACAAATGTAAGGGAGTCGCTAGATCCTGGACTGCTATTGAAGAGTATGTGTATCTTCAAACTTTGCTTAGAATGTTTCCACCGGGGATTCATGTTTTATCCTTTGAGGAGAACTCCGTTGGGGGATGTTGAAAACTCTGTGGAGAGTGTTGATTCCTACTTGGGGAAAAAGTTCAGGAGTCTCGATTGTCCGTTGCTCTTACTGGGGAATCGAAGTTGAACTGATATCTGGTCGAGTCCAGGTTTCACAGTAACTTGTCAGGGATTGTAGAATAGTCTACTAGGGAAGAGGAGTTGTCGTCCTTTGATTTGTAGTATTCTATTGGGGAAGAGGAGTTGTGGTCCTTTGATTTATAGTAGTCGGAAAGGCTACCTCAAGCTGGGGAATCCTTTCGTTTGTTGGGGAAATAAACCGTGTTGTCAGTCTGCTTGAGAGGTGACGACTTCATTGGGGGAAAGTCTTTGAGGATTCTTGAGGTTGTCTCAATTGGGGAAAGGTGTTCAGAGATTAAACTCTGGCTGGGGAGTCATCCTATGAGAAGGACTTTGGAGAGATTCGTCATTGCTCCTAGTAGAAAATGTTCGTGGCATTGCCAAAAATGTTTGATTGTATGTAACTCTTTGCTGAGATTTGACGTTTAATGCCCCAAGTGACGGAGATGGAGGCCTTCCCCTGGTTACTCTGCACTGCTTGAGATGTTTCCTAGAATCTTGACTGTACTGCCCCAGGTGTACTGGATAGTGACATGTCATGTCCCCCTGTTGATAGGAGATTTGTCCATGGGAGTGTCATCCTACTTGAATTGATTTTGTTCATTGAGAGAGCTTTCGTTCACTGGATATTCATTGTGTGAATTTCTCCGCTGTCAAACAAATAGCCATATGCAAACAGTGATATTCAAGTAATGCAAAGTTTATGTTTGTCTTGAAGTTTTGAAAAATGCGTTTTTAGCAAGTAAAGGAATTTTGTTAAGAAAATTCAAACTCAAGATTTTGAGTAAAGCCTTACAGGAGTCAGGATACCTTTTTTAATAGTATCCTTTCGAACTAACCCATGCTTCAATTAGGACTTTTGAAGGGTTGTAACGTGGTTAGGTTCACGGTTTAAGAAACAATGGATAAAGGCTCAGATGTATTTGTACCCACCCGTTCTTAGTGATGTTCTTCAGTCCTAAGCTCAGTTAATTGTATGTTTGAACTCCAATTGAGTTTGGAATGACCTTTTGGTGATGGTTCAAACAAGTTAAGTTTGTTGGAAGGCAGTCATTTTTGCAACATTTTTTTATGTTGTTGAGGATTTGTAGTGACCTCTTTCTTTTGATTTGTTATCCCTAATTTTTGCCTGACTGTTCTTGTTTTGAGATTACAGTCAGCGGGATACCCCAGTTTTCTTAAGTCTCCTTTGTAGGTTTTGACTTAGTGGGCTTTTTTTTTAGAGATAATGACTGCCTATGTGGTAGGGAACCATCACTGTCTTTTGATCCCAGAGGAATGTTTCTTGATGTCATTCGTTGTATTATGAGATGAGAGTTTGCGGCTAAACGCGCGTTTGAATTAACTGAGAGACTACCCTGCCCCAGGTTTTGATTAAAGGTTTCAATTTGTGTTAAAACAGAAAACTTCTACTTCTTTGGATCGAAGGGGTTGACTAGGGATTATCTTCCTTATAACTCCAGTGTTTAGGATTTGAAAGAATGCCTGTACATCATCAGCAAGGTCTGTTCAAAAGCATACTGTATGAGATTATGGCATTGTTTTCGTCATCCTCCCTCTAAAGGCTTATAACTTTTAGCAAGATTTGAATGTCATAAAGTCAGTAAAAAGCATAGTTTAAATGTAATGAAAACGAATGGATTGATTCAAGACAAACATATGCAATGCATTAGTGAAACAGAGTTTGACATTAATAGATAATTGTTTGAATAACAAAAGAGAAATTACAACCTGAAAATTCAAAATGAACATAAGCTTTCAATGATTCGTCATAGGAGCAGTGGTTATGTTTGGAGTCTCCGGAGGGTCAAACTCGGTCTCCTTGGCATCAATCATGTCTTGAACCTTGTTCTTCAGAGCCCAACAGTTGTTTGTGTCATGCCCTGGACTACCAAAATGATAATCACATCTTGCATTTGGGTTGTAGTTAGGAGAATAGGTCTTAGGGTTCGGATGAGGAGCCTTTAACGTAATCAGCTCTGCCTTCAACATGTGTTGTAGCGCTTGATCTAGCGACATGTTGATCTTAGTGTATTGTCTTTTAGGCGCGACCTCCTTACGCTGATGCCCCTGCCTTTGTTGAGCAGGCGTAGGATTAGAGATCAAGATTTCTCCTACGTGTTGGTCACGACTACTCTTTTGACCATACACAGAATCAGACTCTTTCCTCCCATTGTAAGGATTTTTCTGAGCATCAGAAGATGTAGCTTCTTGAATCTTACCACTTTTGATTCCATCTTCGACCCTTTCGCCGGTCAGTATTAGCTCGGTGAACCCGACTGAAGAGTTTCCGATCAAGTGTTTGAAGAAAGGCCCTTCAAAGTTCCCATGAAGATGTCAATCAGCTCCCTGTCGGTTAAAGGGGGTTACACCCTACCAGCCAGATCTCTCCACTTTTGGGCGTATCCTTTGAAGCTCTCGTTGGAACCATTGGTCATGTTCTGCAATTGCACACGAGTTGGTGCAAGATCAGCATTGTACTGATACTGCTTATAGAAAGCAGCAGCCAAATCCTCCCAAGTGTGGATGCGAGAACTCTCCAATTGATAGAACCACTCGAGCTGAGTCCCTGCCAGGCTTTCTTGGAAGAAATGGATCCAAAGATTTGGATCAGTTGTGTATGGTTGAATCTTGCGGACATAAGACTTTAAGTGCATCTTAGGGCAAGAGACTCCATCGTACAGGGAAAAGGTAGGGATTTTGAACTTTGGTGGGATGACCACTCCAGAAACCAAACCCATGTCTCCTAAATCCAAGCCAGGTATCTGTTGAATCTCCATAGCACTGAGGCGATCCTCCAACTGTTTGTACTTTTCATCAGTGGGAGGATATTGTTCCTCGGAGTAGTCGGCTTTAACTTCATCAATATCCAAATTGTGGTCTTCTTCAAGACTATCCCCCGTGTTGGATGAAGTTGAAAGATCTAGAACTTTAGGTCTTCTTCTCAAGTTCAAGACGCCTACTGACTTTTTGGACTTTTTCTTCTTTTCTTTGAGAAGGAGAGCTTTCAGGTCCTCTTGCCCCTTAGCCATAGCCAGCAACATTTGTTGGAATTGAGGGTTTTGAGCTTGGAGATCTTTCACTATTTGTTCCACATCCATCTTACTGAAATAAACAGCAGGAAGATAAGGAGACCTGTAAGGGAGAAACCTGTCATGATATGATGCATGATATGTAGATACATGTTTTCAAGGATCTCGCGGGGTAAACACAAGAAAATGTTAGAAGTTAAACTTCAATCAACATCTTTGATTGGAGAACTTTTTATCAGTGGATGTCTTTCCACGAGGATTAAGCTCACCATGTCAAGTGGGTCATAGCCCTTGACTCAAGTTGTTGTACTTGATCTTTAACGGTGTTTGTTTAGAGGAAAATGAATCCTCTCGCCCTTTGGAAGACGTCTGGTTCAACGTGACCCTGCATCAAAGACCCTCGAGATCCTTGAAATGGTTATTGAAAATGCTATGATATGATGTTATGATGTTATGTACAGATATGCGAGGTAAGCAAGTTTATATACAAATAATCATATTCACACAAAGCAAAACAAGTCCTTAGTTTTAGGCTTGCATGGAGTTTGTAGGTAAGTACCCTCTTGAAATTTAGTTGGCTCAACTTGTCCTATAAATAGTAACCGGGTTCTAAGGAGCTCAATATCACTGGATTATTTTGTGTTCATTGTTTCAGTTTAGCCACTTAACTGGCGACCGAAATATTCCAAGAAAACAACCCTCAATGAGTGTAGTATCGAGTATCTACCAACTTCGGACTGCACCAAAGCCGGTCATCTCACTACCCCTAATAAGGCTAAGATGGTCAAGTAAAGGTTCTAAAAGTCCATTAGTGCTTCATGACATCACTCAGCAGCCCCGTATTCTCTTTGATTGACTCAAAGCCTACCGGTACCCACAAATATGTCGCACTAATATAGCTATTGCTTCAACCATGTCGATATACCCCGCACAGTTTCCACAACGTATTGCTATTTACCTATGAATGTTTCCCAAATCCGGGTAGAGGATTTCAAACCCAAACAATAGAACCAAGTGTAAAGAAATCAAAGCAAACAAGATAAGCATGTAAAGGTGATCTAAACCCTAAGGTAACCCCACTTTTACTTTCAATCCCCAGTAGAGTCGCCAGTTTTGTGATGTGGTGGGAGAACTGACTTGAGGTTTTGCGTTTGTGTTTGCAAATGTTGCGGTTTAGCAAGAGTCGCCACCGACTTTTCTTTTATCCAAAAAGGAAAGGTGAAAAAGCACAGGAAAGACCTCTAGAGATGTTTTTGAGTTCGGGGGGTAGATTATGAAAAGGTAAGGTATTAGCATCCTTTTCATCCATGGTTTTCCATGGGCTCTTAGCTACTTGCTAGATCACTTGCTTTTGTTTGAATGTGTGCTTGTGGTGCTGATTTTTTGAAAGTATTTTGAAAATGAAACTTCGTAATGGTTCTCGTTTCTATAAGAACGCATACAAAGTGTTTGTTTCGAAAATAGCTCAAAGAGGTATTTGTGAAATGTGTTTTTTGAAAGTGATTTTTAAAAGGGTTTCCTTTGTAATGGCTCTCGTCTCTATAAGAACGCATATAAAGTGTTGTCTTTTGAAAATGTTTCAAATGGAAATGTCGGTGTATAAAATGTTTTTGTTGTGAGCAAGCGAGTAACCAAGAGTGAATCTACCTACTCAAAAGGTTTTAGAAATGCTTTTCCTCCTCCTTTAGATGTTGCTATCTTACCATTGATTTGGTAAGAAGCCCCATCATTGGATGTGAAGGGACGGATGTTGGGACATTTGTATAGTCATAAAAGGAAACTTATGAGATGTTTTTAGAAATGTCGTTTTAGGGACTAGATTGTTTACCGAAGGCAGCATCGAGGGTCATCGAGGGACTACGATCTTTTATCGAGGGTCTTTTGCTAAAACGCCCATGTTCAAGGGACATGACTATTTTTTTGATAGGCAACAAAGTGAGATTACCCTAAGGGTGCATGTGTGCAAGTGTGTTTGATTGCATGCATTTAATCTTTGATTAGGATCATCTACTTGTCTATTTTATCTCTTGCCATACACGCCTAATTACTATACAGTATAAGGAAAACAGTAAATTACGGAAAATGAAATTCTACGCTATTACAATATTTAAGGGATGGGGGTACATATGTACGAATGGGGATTGCAAGTAAAATTAAATCCTAAGTTATCATCACAACCATATTGAAATGCATAATATAAGAACGAAATAGACTTGTTTAAAAATGTTTTTGTCTTAAGGAAATAAAATAAAGGAAAATATTTTTATGTTTTTTATGTTGATACTAAAAAGATGAAAAGGAAAAATAAATGCAAGGTAGAAACAGCGTGTTGCTGCAAACAAAGAAACAAGGATCAGAAGTTCTGAAGCCAGGCGCGTGACTCAGCAGGAGACGTCAGAGGGATCAGAAGTTCTGGACTGGTAAACTTTGAGGTCCTGCAAAAACGTTAGAGGGAAAACACAGAGGTTCTGGGTGGTGTGCAGACAGTGAACCAAAAGTCAGAAGTTCTGTATTACACTAAACAGTGAGTGAACGTCAGCAGTTCAGTGTATTTGACATGTAAGGGGAACTCAGAAGTTCTGTGTTGTTGTTAGAACAGTGAGTGAATTATCAGAAGTTTAGTGTTGTGCTGAGCCAGTGAATAAACTTTAGCAGTTCAGTGTACTATCAGCATGTGAGAATCAGAAGTTCAGTGTGTGTTAATAGTGAGAAAAAATCATAAAAGTTCTGTGTGTTATCAGCATGTGAAAATCAGAAGGTCTATATTTCATTTCAACTCTTCTCTCATATTAATCAGCACGTCAACAACTCATTCATTTTTTGGCAAACAGCAAATCATAAGAATAACAGCACAACAGTTCATAGAAGTTCTAATCCTAAGTCTGAGTCTAGCATTATTCTAAAAGTTCTGATCCATAGTTTTTCAGTTCATGCAATGATATGTACAACGTTAATACTATGATATTTATATGTTAATGATGTTCCGAAGGAAAAAACAAGTAAAGTCAGAAAGACTTACCTGGGGCGTGGTAGGAGCTTTGAGTGGCTGCCTCTGGATGTTCTGAGTCAGCAAGAGAGACGGAAGAGTGGTGATGTCCTTTTGTTCAAAGGGAAGAACAAAGGTTTGTTTTTATGTATGAGAAATCTGGATTTTTATGAAGGTTTCACAACTTCCTTTTTCTCTCTTTTGGCCAATCTCTCTCTTTCAAAGTCCATCCCCTTGAACGTATGATGGATCCAAGTATTTATAGATGAATTTGTTGTAATTTTGGGGGGAAAAGCAAATAGGATTTGAACTTGTTTTGGCATCTTGTTCCTTTTCTTTTTTATCACAGCTTTTGTATGCTAGTTTGGTGTAATCATGAGATGCAGGCGTAGGCTGAGCTAGCTGTTGGTCATAGGTCTGCAGCAAGTTGTATAAGCAAGGTTTTGGGATTTGGTCATGTTCTGACCAAAGCGTTAAAAATAGCCTTCATGTGCTGAAGTGTTGCCTTGTCTTTGAAGCAAGCATGGTGGCTGTCAGCAGGAATTAAGGAAAAGCAAAAGCAGAGTTGCTATCCCAAGACAGTAGAGGTACACGTGGTGAAGACCCTTTGGATAAAGACTCAGAAGGTGGTTGTGAGCATTAAATGATGATGAGACTTGTCACAACCAGAAATCTTGCATCGTAATACTCTACACCAAGGCTTTGTTCTGGGTCAGAAGTTCTGCTTCAGCATAGCATCCATCCTCTGATCTTTGTATCTTCTGGCTCCATCATGTTCTGAAGGAGCTTTCATACTTTCTAGAAAGCTTGCAGCACGCTCCTTAACCTTCTTTGCATTACCCTAGCAAACTCTGACTGAACTTGCGTAGATGCTGAAGAGCCATGTTCTGTTTGGAGACTATGTGTTGAACCATGTCTATATCTTCTGACTGCTCCTGCTTGGAGGCTGGCTCAGAAGTTATGAAGTATCATTTTTTCTTAAATACTTAGAATAAATTCCAAGTATTTAGAGATTTGGCTTTTCCATAGTAAATTTGACTTTCAAAAGTCTTGATGAAACAAACTTCATATTCCAACATGTTTTTATGAAATATGATTCTTGAGATTTGATGTTGATCCAAAAGTCAAAGTTTGACCTTTCAGCGTGCAAATGGACATTTTGCCCTTGTGGCTTGGTTTGCTTGAAAAAAAGATAATTCAAGGCTTGGAATTGGATGGGAGCAAACTTGAGGATCCAAGGTGATTCTTTGATAAATGAGAGGGCAAATTTTGGGGTGCAACACTTGCTCATAAAACAAAACAATTTTCACACCTCACACTTTCAAAACAACTACTTTCAAAATGCTTTATATACACTCTTGAGGACTGATACAAGGGTTATTATAAAGCAGACTTCCTTACATTGGCATTTTAAAAACATTTTCAAAACACATATAAAGCAAATACAAAGTGAGCTAAGCAATTAAGAGCCCGTAGATAACTACGGATGAAAAGGGTGATAACATATTCCCTTTTCATAACCTACCCCCCGAACTCAGAAAATTCTCAAAGGTCTTTCGTGTTCTTTTCACCCTTTCCTTATTGGATAAAATAAAAGTCGGTGGAGACTCTTTCTATATGCAACATTTGTGATGAAACGCAAAACCAAAAGTCAGTTCTCCCGCTGTATTACACTAGGAATCGGGCTTTGATAGACCTGGTCGTCTAAGCCGATCCGAATGTGAGGATTAACTCGACGTAGCCCCATGGTTTTGTGACTGCGATGTTGAAGCGTTGAAGGTATAAACCCACATAGGGCGTTAAGTGCATTTCATTCAGCTGTAACATGGTGAACAACTGAGAGTACATAATTTTAACCGAACTTCCAAGGTCGACCATTATGCGTCTAACATCGAATTGACCATATGTGCTCACATGAGCAAAGGAATGTTGGAGTTAGGGGCTCCACCAGGAAACTCTTCGCAGTAGAATTCAATGGGGGACGGAGCTTCCCTGAAATTTGTCGAGAGTTGAGTTCTTGTTAGAGCTTGTGTCGATCATTTGCTCGAACCTCCTTTTCACTGAGCCCATGGTGAGTTTATTGAATCCTCCACCGGATATGACCACGGCGGAGGGAAATGTATCCCAGGGAATGTGAATTGCAAAGTAAAGAGGGTGCTCGACACCCTCGTGGATCTATAAATCCTCTGGTGGTGAAATGCATATGGAAACTGGCATGTTGGTGTCATCGGGTAATGGTTTCTCCTCTTCGACCTTTTTTGATTCTGGGGCATCCTTGTGAGGACCTTCTTTTTTCTTGTGTTGTTTGAGATGCCCATCTCTACTGAGGATCTCGATAGCATCCTTCATATGGATGCATTCTTCTGTTACATGCATGTGGCTCTTATGGAACCAGTAATATTTAGTTTTTTCTGTGTTGGGTTTGGACGGTGTTTGTTGATGAAAACAGACTCCGACCTGACAAAACTCTGAGTTTGTGCATTCGGTCAAGATATGCCCGCGTGATACAATCAGGGGGTGTAGTCGTGGAACCGGCCAACAGGCCCTTTGTATTCCTGCGATTTTTGGAAATTGTCCTCTCTTCTTTTATCTGCTCTCTAAAGAGATTTCGAGGATTCGTCGTGTTTTGAAACTTTGGCATTCTCCTGATGTCGTGAGTCTCATGCGTTATTGGTAGTTTTCTCCCTCGTACTGAATGTATGTCTGCGTCTTGAAGAGGAGGGCATACAGTGTAGCAGGTGTTTAAATGCCAACCGCCTTGGCAAAATCACTGCGAGAATGCAACCCACGTTTGAGCAGATATTTTTTCATATTGTCGATCGTGGAGACCTCGATGGCTTCGTGGTTGAATCTATCTATATATTCCCAGAGGGGTTCGTCCTTCCCCTGAATGATTACCTCCAGTTGTGCCTCAGATTTTAGATGTTGGCGGAAGGTTGTAAAGTGTCTGAAGAGCTACTTTCTAAGGTTCTTCCAAGATGTGATTAACTCTTCGAGGAGGCTTTTATACCAGGCTATATCCCCCTTTCTCAGAGTGGTGGGAAAAAGTTGGCACTGGATGGCGCCCATAACGCCTCGGTTGTCGAGCAGGGCATCGATATTCTCGATGTGCTCATCTAGATTGGTGGTTCCATTGTACATCCTCAGATTCAGAGGCTTTTCTAGCCTGACAGGTATGGGAGTTTCCATGATTTCTCTTGACAATGGATCGTGGATATCATCGTCTTTGCTCCGTTCTGGTGATGGCGGAGGAGAGTAATTGTTCCTTCCTTGTCGAGGACTATCGTCTCGTCAATGAGATATGCTACTCGGACAAACTTTAGGCTTGGGCGAAGGAGAACGATGCTTCTTAGACCTTTGGTTGCCTCAGGTCTTCTTTGTGATCAAGAAGTTCCGGTCTCTACGAGGAGGAGTACGCTCATGTTTCTTGATTAGTGAGGTTTCTGATTTTTCTGGTGCGAATGATGGATGGGTCGTCGTGGAGATGGGCTACGAGACCCTTATCATTAGTTTCTCTATAAAGGAGATCTGGACTGGCGTACATTTTCCAAAGCCTCGATTCTGTTGTTCTGCTGGAATATCAAGGTGTTGGTCTGATTTAGTGCTACGAGCAAGGCTACCATAGCTGGGTCAGCATTGGTTGATACCGAAGCTGGCTGGAAGATTGCTGGTGCTTCTTCTTGGACTTTCTTGGATTTGTTAGATTCCAAGAACGAGATGTTGTCGTCCCCAGCTTCGTTGGAGGAGGGAGATGCGGTACAATTGTCTCTCCTCGGGGGAATATCTTCAAGGAGAGGCATCTCTCTATCATCGTTAGTCTTACGGACAGGGGAGATGATAGTTTTTTCAGCAAGGTGGCTGTCATCTTGATCGACCATGATATGAATCTTGAAACGTCGCTTGGATCTTTGGTTTCTAGGGAAAGAAAGATGTGGAAAACAGATTTCCCACAGACGGCGCCACTAATCTTACCGGTGACCAGAACCTGAAATGGACCGATATCTGCGTGTGTAAGGCTGGAATCACAGAAGAGGGGGTGTACCTGCAAGGAAATCCGATGCTCAAGTAAGTAAGAGTGCAAAGAGATAATATATAGAATATAGGGTTTTAGAAGATAATATTGAATACCTGACCCTCACAAGTGTGAGGGTTTATATAATGCCTTCGACGCTTGGCCATTGGTTCCTATTTTTGGGCCTGTATATTAGGCCTCAAAATAGGTAACTGCCAGGATTTCTGCGTGAAAGCAGGAAAGTGCAGCCCGTACTCGTTATTCTGAGAAGAGGTGTCTGAAACTAGTCGTTATCACTAGAAGTGATGCTCAAAACTAGTTGTTGCCACGAGCAGGTGTGGTCTTGTCGTCTCTGGGGAGAGAGTCATATAAGAAAAATATTCACAAAGGTTTTAAAGAAACCACTAAGATTTAATTAATATGTTAAACAAAGATATAAAATAAAATCAAAGCTTTGAATAAATAAATAAAAATATTTTTTGTATTTTTGGAATATTAATGGACATTATAAAAATCAAGAGAAGACAAGAAAATAAATAAATGAATAGAAACTAAAAGAAAATAAAAGGAAAAAGAAATAGAAACAAAAAGAAGAGAATTAGTGCTAAAAAAGGTTTTGGGGTCAAGGAGTGTTGAACTCAAGACCTTGAGATTACAACTCAAAATCTTAACCACTAGGCCTCACGCTATAGCTGATAACAACTCGCATTCCTTTAATAAAAATAAAACAAGCTTAAAAAATGATTTGAAAAAAAAGCAAAAGGTTTGGGGAGAGGGGGATTCAAATCCCAGACCTCACACTTCACACAAAACCAGCCTCTCTTCTGCTGGGGCACAATGCCAATTTATTATTTTTCACATATTCAAATATACCAGTATAAAAGTGAGTTCTGAAAAAATGGAAAACACAAACTTCATCTTCTTCCTCATGTTATCGTTATTGTAACTTTATTTTTCCAAAAAATGCAACTTTCTTATTTCTCAACCAAATTCAAAAGTGTAAAAACCAAACTTGCTCAGAATTTTATGAGGATTTCAAAAAGATACATATCATAAATTAATACTGATTGTAGCTCACGAATTTTAACCAAAACCAAAAACCCTAAGTTTTTTCAAAGTTAAATTAAGTGATGAACAAGCTCAACCAATGGTTATTTTCATAAGACTTTCATTCATGGCAATTAAAATCACAAAATAATATCAAGAAATATTCAAAATGATGCTTGTATGAATGACTTCAAGTTCAAGAAAAACTCACCTATTGGAGCAATGTCCAATTCCTTCTTCAAGCATTTTCAGTGATAACAAATGAACTCTTTAGCTTGTATGATATCCCAGGAACACAATGCAACTTTTAGTTCGGTTTGAAACTGTCACAAACTCTATAACCAAGTTCACTTATGGTGGTGAATGAACATGGGTTGGGTGGAGAAATAGAGGTGTTACAAATGCAAACAAATGCTTTCAGAGGCTTATATGTGACGTGTAGATGGTGTTTGGATGGTTAGTTTGTAAAGAACTTGCAAGAGGATAGAAATTCGAAGAAATAGATTTTGAGCTTTAATGGAGTTCTAAAAAATCTCACTATGTGTTTCTCTGGATTCTTAGGGGATTTTAGGTGTGTTTTGGACTTGATAATTACTCTCTATTTATAGGGAAAGGTTGAGAGATCAAGAGTTGATGAGAAACAAAGTCTTGCAAGTTAAGGTTTAGTGGGATCACAAATGGAAGTTACATGAACATTATGGTTCCAAGGTGATGGGAGGAGTGGGCATTCCATCTTTACAAATTCTAAGAAATAATTTGGAATCTCCAAGCAAGAGTTGTTGGCAAAAGTTCATCTTTATCAAAATGGAAGTCAAGCTTTATGCATAATGCTCCATAAACGAAATCATGAAATGGTTAATAGCTCAATTCTTTGTGCAATTCATTAAGGAACTTTGTAATTGCTCAATTATGTTAAGATTTGTAAGTAATAGGACATGTAAAGCAATTTCTTGTGTTTAGGTTTGAGATTTATCATGAATATTGTCTTTGAGAATGACCAATAATTCAGCTCGGGCATGCCATCTTCATCTCTTCGAAACTCCTTGCTCAAGTATGATAAATTAATGCTCTTGGACTTTTTGAAAAGATGAGAGCATAATCTACAACTTTCATGTTGAGAACTTGGTGTCAATCAATTGGGATCATGGAGAAAAATGCCTTACAAAAATGGAGGTTCAAGCTGAAAACACTTAGAAAATTCTTCTAAGTCTTTGGACATTTTAACAACTTTGAGATGCCAACTTAAACACTTCATATCTTTCAACTCTCATGATCTTTTTGGTTCATTACTTCTACAATGTTTAAGTATGTAGGATTATCTTGAATTACATCCTTTAGGCATGCAAAATGATGGCTTGAGGAAGAAGTTAAAAGCTTGGAAAGTCATGGACTTGAACACAAATTTTTGACACTTAGTGAAATTTTCAACGTCTTCAACTTTACCCTTTTTGCAAGTTACCTTCAATTTTGTGAACTAACTTGATAAAATTCAAATATCAATCACATTTTCATGAAATTTAATTTGAGGAGTCCATATTTGACTAAAAATCTCAAAAGTAAAAGTTTGACTTTGAGCAGTTGACTTTTTCAGATGAATTCAAATCTTCCAATTTCAATGAGACCTATGACCATAATGCAATCTTCAATATATTGAGACACATTGAGGACTATGAGATGATGATATTTATAATCTCTTGAGTGATGTGCAATGGAGATCAACCTTCAAAACCTAATTCTTAATTTTTTTTAACTAAGGGTGCCAAAAACCCTAATTTTCCAATCATCTGATGAATCCATGATGAAATCCTATTGATGAAGATGATGATCATCATGAGTGAATACAAGTTGTGCGTGACTGCTCAACCAACCTCCCCTCGTGAGAAATGATTCGTAATACTTTACCCTCTCATACATGTAAATCCTCGACGTCATCTGCCCATACATGAGAGCTTTATGCATCCGCTCTCTCAATTCTACCCGTCCATCTAAAAACAATCACGGCGTCTCATCTCTGGTCCCTCTTTAAAAAAACAATGAAACATGAACTAACAGATTTACAAAAAAAATTGGAAATAAAAATGACTTTATCGTAATTTCAAAAATGTCAGTAAAAATGAATGGTTTTTGTAAAAAATGCAGTATACATCTTAAGTATCCAATAAAAATTCAAATAATTAACATAAAATAGGGATTTACTTGTGAAAATCCAGTAGAAGGCTCAAAAAATCTGGGTAATTGCACATGTTTTGTCAAAATTACGAAAAGTGACAAATGTTAAGAGATTTTTTTCTTCTTTTAGAGAAAGGATAATAAAATAAACAAAATATTTTGGGGCATGGTGGATAAAACTTGGGGAAATTTCTTTTCCCACCCTTGTTCCTCCTCAGAACCCCTGGTGAAAACCTAAAAATGCTCATATAATTCGAAGATGTATCTTTGAATGCACTGTGGATCATTTTTGCTAGAATTTGATTCAGAGATACATCTCCAAATTAATGTCTGATATGATTCAGAGATGTATATCCAAAAATATCTCAGATGTTTCAAATTAAAAACAGAAAACACAAACAGACAATATGTATAAATTGAAAATTCATAACTTGACATTAAATTAAATCAATCAACATTACATAAATAATTGATAGTTGGAAAATTAAAATTACACATCGTTATAAATGGGTAATCCGGACGTTGTAACATATTGATAATATCATCGAAGAATCTTGCAAAAAGTACTCCACATAACCTCTAAATATGCAACCGTCTTCAGTTCGAAGTTGGTGAACTGTATATTCTCGTTATTATTAAACAAAAATGAATGATAGTCGATCTTGAAGATGCATCGACTTTCTGGATATCGCATGAGCGTATTCAGTTTGTATATCAGATCGACGCGGGTTATGTCCTCACAAACCCTAAACTAAAGTTGTGGCTTATCACCATTGAAATACACAAACACAAGGTAGAGATATGTATTCATTTTATGATATTGGGTGTTTTGTAGAAAATGATGAGAGACACTCTATTTATATAAGGCTTGGATCATTTTGGACCTTAGTTATCATGTCGTCAGTGCACTTTTCAGAGACGCATCTCCAGATAAACCCTATTATTTTACGAAAAAATGGTGTTTACGGATATGCACATCTGAAAAGTTCCTTGTTTTTAAAACAAATAATTAACATGGGGTTTATTCGATTATGCATATCTGAAATCACCCCTAAACTAGAGTCAAACTAGAAACTTAGAAAATATAAATAGAAGTTATAAACCATAAAATGAGTAAACTCAAATGGTCAACATTTGCGTCATAATTACTTAGTATATATTTGTTGTACCCAAAAATTTGCCCTCTCACTTGTCAAGAATTTTACTCACAAGATCTCCTTGGGCTAAAGACTACATTAGGGTTTGATCAGCTCAAGACACCTCCTTATGCACTAATGACCAAAACTAGGGTTTGAGTTTGCACAAGGAAATTTGAACTTTCAATGCCTCATATGACCTTCATGGATCATTATAGACCCCCAAGATCACTCATGTCAAGTTTCAAGCCTTTGATCACATTTTTGCTCAGTCAATTGAGCAGTTGACCTAAAAATCAATTGTATTGGGGAAAAAGTCAATTGTGGCCAATTTACAGTCAAACTTCATAATTTTTTATCCATATCAACATTATGAACTCATATAAGTCATTTGATCAAGTTTGGACCATAGTTCCTCAAGAAATTTGATCAAATCTCCAAAAGGGCAAATTGGTCAAAATTAGGGTTTTGACTGGGGAAGGGCAATTTCTGATTTTTGACCTAGCAAATGATCAAATGGTTTAAGACATGATCTCAAGAGTACAATTACATCATTTTTACCTAATTACATGGTTCAAAACATTGCAAGTCTATTGGATTGACAGATGAATTTTACAGTCAACTGTATACTAAAAAGTCAAACTTTGACTTTTTGGTCAAATTCAAGTGTCAAAGATCATAATTCATCAAAACATGTCAAAATAAGAAACTTATTCATCAAGAAATCAAAAATTCAAGATTTCATTTTGAAAATTCAAAATTTCTAAACTTAGAAATGTTTCTAAGTGTTGGAAATATCATGTTTTTTCATAACTTTGAGAAAAAATTTCACCATGAGGCAAGATGCTTCAAGAGAAACTTCCAACATGAAAGTTGTAGATCTCCATGAAATCTACAACTTTTCTTTAAACAACTCCTTTCAAAAATGCTTGGATCTCAAGTTATAATTTTATGAACATAGGGTCATGAAATTAAACACTTAGTGAAATTTTGCCCTAATTTAGCCAGGATTTTGACCTAACTTCATGACACTTTTTCATATAGTTCCAATGGGAATCTTCAAAAGCAATTCAAATATGGGTTATAGATCACATTACAAGCTTTCTAGAATGTCCAATAACTCCTTGAGATCATTCTTGAGTAGGTAGAAATGAAGAGATGAAGTTAGGGTTTTGTCACTTGAATTACAAGCCATTTTTTATGAACACATAAATCAAATACACGCTAGGCTGCATAATCTTTGCTTTAAAGGCCTCAAACTTATTTGTAACTCCATAATTAAATGTTTATACAGTTGTTAGGGCTTTGATCCAAGCAATTGAGCTATTATCTAAGTTGCATTTCCATTAATGGCACAAAGTTAACATTGCCATTCTTGTAAAGAAAGCTTTTAGCATAAAGCTCATTCTTGAGCCTCTAACTTGTTCCCTCTGATCACACTCCATCCCCAAAGTCAGAAGAAAGCTTTTTTAAAGCATAACCACTCTATCTTAGCAAGTACAAGGCATGGAAACTTGTTTTGTCAAAAAAAATCACATGTTTAACTTAAACATGTAAATTTGAATTCTGATCAACTAGAGCACTCCAAACTTCTTGCTTATAAATAGAGTCACTATTTGTGAGCTAAAGGACGAGCTTAAGCACCCTGAAATACACCAAAACTCTCTCAAATCAAAAATTTCCCAAAAACTCCATTGTTGCACATTTTCTGACCTTGAACATCAAACTCACATTTCCCTCGTGCGTTTCTTGGCCTTTTAGTTTCTAAAGCTTCCTTACATCAAGTGTAACATATCCATATCCCTGTTTTATTACTGTAACATCATTTACCATATCCTCCATAACCAAAAACAGAGCATTTCACATTGACTTCTCCAAGTCATTTCAGCCACTCTCAACTCAAGCAAACCGTTGCATTAGCTTCCTAGGACCTCAAGGAAGCTAACCTTATCATCACCATCACTTGAAACAAGCTCAAACTCAAAACACGATTTCCAGTTTTGAGTTAAGTTTTCTCAACTTGGAACTCTTCATACAGGCATCATCAATAGTTTATTTGTGAACAGAACATGTAGATATCATTGCCCTGAAGTTAACCATGTCCTTAGTTTCTATTAATTTTGCTTGAGCTTAGAGAATTTTGAAACTGAAATTTCTAAAATTTTTAGGGTTCAGATTAGGGCCATTAAAATTCATGCTTATCTTTGATCTATAATTTTAATACTTTACATTTCTGGAACCGTGAGAATATTTACTACAAGTTTCATGTTTACAGTTTTCATTTTTTATGAGAAATGAGAAAGTTACAGTTGGTCTGGCTGGAGGTTAAAGATGAAGTCTTCAGGGCACATTTTACCTTACATATTTATTGTTTTTCTTATATTAACGGATGTATAGCCACCCCAGTGGTAGAAGCGCGCGCCCATAACCTATGGGACCTGGGTTCGAGCCCCAGTGGTACCCTTTTGCATTTTTTTACATGTTTTACAATTCTGACATTTTTTGTTTGCAGGGCGCTGGGCCTCTTTGGGCCTGGCTTATTTTTTTATTTTGCTAGTTAACCCTCTGTTTCCTTTATACGCCCCTGGCCCGAGTTTATCTATTTATTTTTATTTTTTCATTTTTATTTTCTTAAATATATTTTCTAATATTAAAAAAAATCATAAAAATACAAAAAAAAATTATATATTTATATTTTGACTTAGTGTATTTTATTTTTCTCACAAAAAAATATTTTTATTAATTATACTTCATTTATTTTTTTACTTATTATCTTGTAAATATAAATAAAATTAGGTTATTAGTTATTTTCTTTCATACTAATTTAAATACATTATTTTTTATATAAAAAAGACTAAAAATATTTTATAATGCTATAAATATTTTCAAGATAAAAATACCAACAAAAAAAAATACTTTTCTTAAACTTATTTTCTTTTGATTAATTAATAGAACTAGGTTTTATTTAAAATATTTTCTTAATAAAATTCAATTTTAATTAATTATTTTCTTTATTTAATTAGGTTAAGACAAAATCATTTTTTCATGAAAATCAAACAAAGATACATTTTCTTTACATTTTTGCATTTTTTTATACATTTATTCATTTTGTACTTTGTATTTATTTATTTCCTTGTATATTGATATCAATTCAATATGGTTGTAATAGAATAATTAGGCTTTAAATTCTTACAATCCCCATTCAATTTGTACACCCCCTCCCCACAAATGTTGTAATAGTGTAGTAACTTTAAATTTCGCAATTTATCGCTTTTATATAACATGCTAGTAATTAGGGTTTGTATGGAAAGACTAAAACCAATGCTTAGAAAACCCTAATTCAAGACAAAAACAAGCATGAAAATAATACATTTGCACATAAGCACCCCTAGGGTTACTCCACTTGGTTGCCTCATAAAATGATCATATTACGCATGTAGGGTATCTTAGCAAAAACAAGAAAATACAAGATCATAGTCCCTCGATGACGCTATCTAAGTTGCCTTACAAATGATCTTAGTCCCTAAAAAAGAATGCTAAGATACCTTGCAACATTGCTAATCATGGTTATACAATGACCCACGCCCGTCCCGTTTACATCCAAAGATAGAGTTGCTTACCAAATCAATGGTAAGACATCAATGTAAAAGGAAAAAAAATGAACAAGAAAGACTTTTGAGTAGGTAGAATGCTCCTAATTACTTGCTCAATTTCAAATAAACATCCTTTCTATTTTCAAAACAATCACATACACTTTTAAATATCTTACCAACTTGAAAAAATTTCAAAAGATCAACATCTTTGAATACATTCTTACGAACGAGAATCATTACAAAAATTGCCTAAACAATGGCCTCTTTACAAAATACTTTCAAAAACCACACAAAGCACAATTTCAAACAAAAAGCAAGTGATCTAGCAAGTAACTAAGAGCTCATGGAAAACCATGGATGAAAAGGGTGTTAACACCTTCCCTTTTCATAATCTACCCCCCGAACTCAAGAAATAATCTCAAAGGTCTTTCCTGTGCTTTTTCACCTTTCCTTTTGGATAAAAGAAAAGTCGGTGGCGACTCTTTCTAACGGCAACATTTGCGATCAAACGCAAAACCTTCAAGTCACTTCTCCCACCGTATCACAGAACTGGCGACTCTGCTGGAGAAAATTCTAAAAGTGGGGTTACCTTAAGGTTAAATCACATTTACTTGCTTTCATTGTTTGACTTATATGCTTTACATTATGGTTCTTTATTTGGGTTTGAAATCCTCTACCCGGATTTAAGGTACATTATAGGTAAGTAGCAATACATCGTGGAAACTGTGCGGGGTATACCGACATGGTCTAAGCAATAGCTATGTTAGTGCGACATATTTATGGGTACCGATAGACTTTGAGTTAATCAAAGAGAATACGGGGCCACTAAGTGATGTCATAAAGCACTAATGAACTTTTAGAACCTTTACTTGACCAACTTGGCCTTTAGGATGTGGTGAGATAACCGGCTTTGGTGCAGTCTGAAGTTGGTAGATACTCGATACTACATTCAATGAGGTTTGGTTTCTTAAGATATTTTGGTCGCCATTAAAGAGGCTTGTGCTGAAATAATGACCAAGGAAACAAACCAGTGATATTAAGCTCCTTAGAACCCGGTTACTATTACTAGGACAGGTTTGAGCCAACTAAACTTCAAGAGGGTACTTACCTATAAAACTCCATGAAAGCCTAAACCTAAGGACTTGTTTGCTTTGTTTATATATACATACTTGTACATAACATCATGAACATCATAACATCATACACATTCACTAACCATTTCAAGGATTTTTCGATTCATCTTTGTTCTTGTTTTGTAGGATATGGATTCACTTTGCAGGAAAACTATTCAAGTCAACCTTGTAAGGATCCCTCCACAACTTAAGGAACTAGCTTCAAGGATTCCTGAAAATTCTCCATTCACCGAGAGACATGGTCGCCTACTCAACTTGGTCACCTCTAACACAGATGAGGACATGGTGAAGGTGCTCTTTCATTTCTTTGATCCTTTAAACCATTGCTTCACATTTCCTGACTATCAACTTATGCCTACTTTAGAAGAATTCTCCCGACTCTTGAGAATTCCCATTCTCAGTCAACTACCTTTCAACGGTACGGAAAGAGACCCAAAGCTAGAAGAGATTGCTCAAGCTCTACACTTACACTCATCTGATGTCACAACTCATTGGGAAACAAGGAGTGGTGTCAAAGGTTTCCTAGGAAAGTTCTTGTTTGAGAAAGCCCAAAACTGTTGGAATTCTTTGGACCTGCAAGCTTTTGAGGAAATTGTGGCTCTCCTCATCTATGGGATGGTTTTATTTCCAAATCCTGATCAACTCATAGATGTGAACATCATCAAAATCTTCATATCACGCAGCCTGGTGCCTACTCTGCTAGGAGACATCTTACACTCTTTTCACACTCGCACAATGAGGAAAAGAGGTATCCTTATGTGTTGCACTCCTCTCTTGGCAAGATGGTCTATTTCGCATCTTCCCCAATCTGTATTGAAGAACGAGCAAGGTTCAAGGTGGTCACAAAGGTTGATAACGCTCAAACATTTAGACATCCATTGGTGTTCCAGATCTATAGAGAATGTTATCATCATCGACCATTGTGGAGAGTTTCCTAATGTCCCCCTACTTGGCATTAGAGGAGGTATCACCTACAACCCCTGCTTAGCCTTAAGACATTTTGGTTACGCCCAAAGGGATGGTCCGCATGAGATGTTCATTCAAGGTTTGGTAGTTGACTACGAGAACAACGATCAGGGTCTTCGCCAGAGATTTATCCGAGCTTGGAGGATGTTGAACAAGGTAGATAGCAAGAAATTGGGGCACAATAATTCCATCCCTCTTGAGCCTTACCTCAAATGGGTACAAACTCGTGCTCAAAGTCTTATGATGCAGTATCCCTCCATTCTCCAGGTAATCATGGAACCTGTCATAGAAGGGGATGTTCCTTGCACTATGCTACATCCTGACATGCCCACTTCTCTTGAAGACCTCCAAATAGATAGATACAACTCAAGGGAGAGCGAGATACTTTTGAAGCCCAATTCTACGCAAGTGAGAAGAAGGTTTTGGAACTCACTAGGCTACTTCATGAGGAGCAGACTCTGAATGCCTACATTGCACCAAAGAGGATGCGCATTACCTTTCTATATTAGAGTTTCTTGTATTTGTTTTTCCCAAGGAGGAATTGATGTACTCAAGCTTTAATCTATTAATATAACATGTGTTTCCTTTTTGTCTAAAACAAATTTGAATCTTAAAATCTTTGAAATCATTGCATATGCATTTACCATTCATCATAACATAAGCAGGTTTCTTGCAACAAGTCTCCTCATCTCTCTACTGTTTATTTCAGTAAGATGGATCTCGAGAAAACAGTGAAGGACCTCCAAGCTCAGAATGCCCAGTTTCAACATTTGTTCTTAACTCTAGCCAAAGGACAAGAAGAGTTGAAGACCTTGCTGGTCGAGGAGAAGAAAAAAGAAAATGAAGAAGATAACCGGAGTTCTAAACATGGGAAAAAGATTCCACGGGCAGACAAGAAGGACCCTAGACTTTGCAACGATATCCGGTGAGAGAGACAATCAAGATGGGAAAGGCAAAGAAACAGTTTTCCAGTCAGAGTCAGAAGAGGAAGAGGAAGAATAAGACTATTCTGACGAACAATACCCTTCGACCGACGACAAATATAAGCGTCTAGAAGAGCGGTTGAGTGTGATGGAAATCCAAAAAGTGCCTGGGTTAAACTTTGAGGAGTTGGGGTTAGTATCGGGGATTGTCATTCCTCCAAAATTCAAAGCACCTGTATTCGCCAAGTATGACGGAGTCTCATGCCCTAAAATGCATCTCCGATCCTATGTGAGGAAAATCCAGCCTCAAACCACTGACAAGGATATATGGGTACACTTCTTCCAAGACAGTCTGTCTGGAACTCAACTTGATTGGTTTTATCAGTTAGAAAGAGCCAATGTTCATAACTGGGAAGATCTTGCTGCAGCCTTTTACAAACAATACCAATACAACGCTGATCTTGCGCCTACCCGTATTCAACTCCAGAGTATGGCCATGGTCTCAAATGAAGGCTTCAAGGACTATGCGCAAAAATGGAGGGACTTGTCTGGAAGAGTTCAACCTCCCCTATCTGAAAGAGAGTTGATGGACATGTTTTTGGGCACCTTGTCTGGTCCCTTCTTCAATCACTTAATTGGGAGTTCATCGGCAGGTTTTACCGAACTGATATTGACCGGAGAAAGGGTAGAAGTCGGGATAAAGAATGGAAAGATTCAAAAAGATGCATCCTCTGCTGCTATAAGGAAGCCATTCATCAAAAAGAAAGAAGTGGTTGTTGTGTATCCTCAGAGAAATCAAGATAGGGCTGAACACCGTCCAGTGGTGGGGGCTGTTATGATTCCTAAACCTGCGCCTGATCAGCAAAGAAACAATCAGCCAAGAATGGAAAGACCAGTCAGACAGTTCACCAGAATTAACATGACACTATCTCAGGTATTGCCACATCTGTTAAGATCCAACCTAGTGACCTTGAAAGAAGCTCCAAAGAAACCTAACACAACCTCTCCTCACTATCATCCTAATACCCGTTGTGCATACCACTCTGAGAGTCCCGACCATGACGCTAACAACTGTTGGGCTCTAAAGAACAAAGTACAAGACCTCCTTGAAGCCAAAGAAATTGAATTTGATGCGCCAGAAAAGCCAAATGTCATTTCTTCCCCTATGCCCAAGCAAGGCCATAATGCCAACGCTATTGAGGAAGATATGTTTGTTACTTCAGTTGATGAACTTATGACCCTACTCCTGATTATCAAAAAGAACTTATTGAATGCCAGTGTTTTCCCAGGCTGTGATGAAAGCTGTCATTTCTGTTTGTCCTTACCAACCAACTGTCCTTTGTCTAAGGCATGCGTTCAGTGCCTGATAGACAACAAGGAAATTTTGTTTAAAAAGACTTCTGTTCCACCTGTTTCTTATAATAATGTTTCCATCGTGACCATTTCCGACAATTCTTCCAGGGTCTCCACCAAAAGACCCGTTAAAATTACATCAGTTCCAAAAGTAGCTCCTTTGATAATTACAATGCCTGGACCAGTCTCGTATTTGTCAGACAAGACCGTACGATGGAATTATGAAGGGGATGTCTACTACCGCGGTATCAAGCAAGATTGGCCAGCCGTCAAAGATTCAAGTTCTGAGAAGATTGACTCTGATATCAGTAATATTGCAGGGACTAGCAAGATCACTCGAAGTGGAAGAATTTTCTCTCTAGAGATAGCTCCTCCAAAAGCTATTTATGGAACCGTAATCATTCATGTTGTTGTTGCTCCTCCAAAGGTTATTCCCAGTCCTACAATCATCTCCACTGATACTCCAACTGACAAAGCTGTTACAACTCCTTTTATCACTCCTACTGACACTCCTGCTGCCGATTTAACCGAGACTCGAGGAAAAGGTGTTCTGGTTGAGTCTGTCAAGACGAAGACACAATCATTGGCTATCCCTGAGACCTCCTGGAAAGAGATGGAGGAAATTCTAAAAATCATAAAAAGAAGCGACTAAGATGTAGTTGAGCAACTGGGGCAAACTCCATCTAAAATTTCCATGCTGGCTTTAGTACTATGTTCCGAGGCGCATGCAAAGGCCTTGGTAAAATTCCTAAAAACTGCCCATGTACCCCAAGAAACATCTGTTGATCAGTTCCAAGACTGCGTAGCCAGCTTGACTGCAGACAATGGCTTAGGTTTTTCAAATGCTGATTTAACACCAAGAGGGAGGAAGCATAATGAGGCCTTTCATGTCTCAGTTGAATGTAGGGGCATAACTCTGGCTCATGTCTTGGTGGACACTGGCTCGTCTCTGAATGTATTGCCTAAAAAGGCTCTTGATAGGCTTGACTGCAAGGGATTAACATTAAAGCCAAGAAACATAGTAGTGAGGGCTTTTGACGGCTCAAAAAGGATGGTGCATGGGGAAGTGGATATCCCCATAAAGGTTGGAACCCAAACATTTGATTCAACTTTTTATGTAATGGACACCTACCCTTCATACTCCTGCTTGCTAGGCCGACCATGGATCCACAATGCTGGTGCTGTTACTTCTATGTTGCACCAAATGCTAAAATATCCAATTCAAGGGAAGATTATCACCGTTCATGGAGAAGAAGAGTATATGATCATCCATCTCAATTCCTTCAGATATGTGGAATTAGATGGTGAATTTATTGAAACTCCATTACAACACTTTGAAGAAGTCCCGCAAGATGTGGCCGTAACCAAGGTTGTGTCTCAAGTTCCCAAGATCACGAGGCCTCCACTCAGGATGTCATCTTTGAAGGATGCCAAGGCAGTGATAGAAGAAGGTGGGTGCACTATCTGGGGACAACTCCTAGATATCCCATACAAGTCTGACAAGTTTGGCCTGGGTTTCACTTCAGGTGCTCAGAAGGCTGTACGCCGCACTCGTGCTGGAGGACCACCTTTGAAGATCAGCAATCGTGAAGTCAATGCGGTAGAGGATGATGAAGATGGCTGAAACCTGGAGGATTGGATCTTCCCAACTGTCATTGAAGGGCTCAGCAATTGGGAGGATAGATATTTTGTCTCGATCACTTTTATCCCGCAGTAATTTTTCTTTAAATTTTGTTGGATCTATAATATTAAAATAATTCAGACTCTTAAAACCTTGTGTCTTACCCGAGGCACAATGGTCCATTTGTAAGGGTTATCATCTCATTTCCATATGACATCAATGAATCATGGACGTTTTTGCATACAAACTTTGTGCTCATTGTTTTTCTTTTTACATTTTTATTTCTTTCAAAGATAGTTATACCCTTACACACACTCACACTCACAATGCAGGTCTACATCCATTCGGGATCCCATGGGTAACGGTTCTAGTATGGCCTTCTGTGACTCTAAAAATCTAATCTACCAAGCCGAAGACGAAGGTGAGGAAGATTGTGAAGTACCAGGGGAACTTGCCAGATTACTACAACAAGAAGAGAGAACCATTCAACCCCACAAGGAACCAGTAGACACAATTAACCAAGGTACCGAAGACGACAAAAAAGAGGTCAATGTGGGTGTCAATCTAGAACCCAGTGTCAAAGAGCGTCTGATTCAGTTGCTACACGATTATGTTGAGGTCTTTTCCTGGTCGTATGAAAACATGCCAGGACTTGATGCAGATATTGTGGTACATCGTCTACCTACAAAAGAGGACTTCCCACCAGTAAAACAAAAGGTCCGTCGAATGCGACCAAATATGTCGGAGAAGATTAAAGCAGAAGTCATGAAACAATTCAATGTTGGATTCTTGGCCCTCACCTCCTATCCGCAATGGGTTGCCAATGTTGTTCCCATACCCAAAAAGGACGGCAAGGTACGAATGTGCATGGACTATAGAGATTGAATAGGGCAAGCCCTAAATATGATTTCCCACTTCCCCATATTGACATCCTAGTTGACAATTCGGCACAAAACAAAGTGTTTTCCTTCATGGACGGCTTCTCAGGCTACAACCAAATAAAAATGGCGCCTGAAGACATGGAGAAGACAACTTTGGTCACACAGTGGGGCACATTCTGCTACAAGGTGATGCCATTCGGACTGAAGAATGCTGGGGAAACCTATCAGCGTGCCATGGTAGCTCTACTTTACGACATGATACATCACGAAAAAGAGGTCTATGTGGACGACATGATAGCTAGATCTCAAACAGAAGAAGAGCATCTTGATCATTTACAAAAACTGTTTGAGAGACTAAAGAAGTACAAGCTGAGGTTGAACCCAAATAAATGCACATTCGGGGTAAGGTCTGGTAAGCTCATAGGCTTTGTCGTCAGCAATAAGGGTATTGAAATAGATCCTGCCAAAGTGAAAGCGATACAAGAGATGCCTGCTCCTCGTACTGAGAAGGAAGTCATAGGATTCTTGGGACGTTTAAACTACATTGCCAGATTCATTTCTCACCTGACAGCTACTTGTGAACCAATCTTCAAACTACTGAAGAAAGATCAAGTAGTCAAGTGGAATGATGAGTGCCAAGTTGCTTTTGACAAGATCAAAGAGTATCTGTAAGAGCCTCCTATTTTGATGCCACCAGTCGAAGGAAGGCCATTGATCATGTATCTGACTATTTTGGAAAATTCAATGGGGTGCGTGTTGGGGCAGCATGACGAGTCTGGCCGAAAAGAGCACGTTATTTATTACTTGAACAAAAAGTTTACTGACTGTGAAACAAGATATTCACTGCTCGAGAAAACTTGCTGCACTCTGGCATGGGCTGCTCACCGGCTAAGACAGTATATGCTGACCCATACTACCTTATTGATATCTAAAATGGATCCAATAAAATACATCTTCGAGAAACCTGCTCTCACTGGGAGAATAGCGAGATGGCAGATGATCCTGACAGAATATGACATACAGTATACTACCCAGAAAGCAATAAAGGGCAATGTACTAGATGATCACCTTGCTCACCAAGCTGTGGAAGACTACCAGTCCATGAAGTTCGAATTCCCAGATGAAGACATCATGATGGTAAACAACTGTGAAGAACTCAGGTCATATGAAGGACCTGAACAAGGATCCCGATGGACCCTAGTTTTTAATGGGGCACCTAACGCATGCGAAAGTGTATTGGTGTTGTACTCATATCTCCTGAAGGGTTTCATGCTCCCTTTACTGCAAGACTATGCTTCAATTGTACAAATAACATGGCGGAATATGAAGCGTGCATCTTTGGTCTCAAAGCTGCCATAGACTTGGGGATCAAATCCTTAAATGTATTTGGAGATTCAGCTTTGGTTATCAGCCAGATCAAAGGGGAATGGGATACCAAACACCCTAACCTTATCCCTTACAAAGAACATGTTTTGACGTTGCTCCCATATTTTGAGAAGATTACCTTCGAGCACTTCCCGCGAGAAGAAAATCAGCTAGCAGACGCACTAGCCACAATGTCATCTATGTTTAAACTTAAATGGGATAACGAGGCTCCCCAGATCACCATTGAACAAAGGGACAAACCAGCACACTGTCACGAGATTAATACTGAAGAAGTAGTGGACCAACCTTGGTTTCACAAAGTCAAGAGGTATCTCGAGGCTCAAGAATATCCAAAAGGAGCTTCAGTAAACGATAAGAAGTTCTTAAGGAGATTCTCTGCTAAATTCTTCCTTAGTAATGGAATTCTTTACAAACGCAACCATGACTCTGTATTACTTCGGTGCGTAGATAAGGTTGAAGCTGAAAGGATCATGGCTGAGTTACATGAAGGCACTTTTGGCACCCATTCCAGTGGGCATATGATGGCAAAGAAAATCCTACGGGCAGACTATTACTGGTCTACCATGGAAGCATATTGCTATCAACACTCTAGAACTTGCCACAAGTGTCAGATTTATGCTGACAAGGTGCACGTACCTCTGGTTCCTCTGAATGTCTTGAAGGCTCCTTGGCCCTTTGCTATGTGGGGGATCGATATGATTGGGGAAATCAAACCAACAGCCTCCAATGGGCATCGCTTCATCTTGGTGGCCATTGACTATTTTACAAAGTGGGTGGAGGCAGCTTCCTTTGCTTCCGTTACCAAGAATGTTGTCTCCTAGTTCATCAAGCAAAATCTCATTTGTCGTTACGGTATATCCCAGAGAGGATCATTATAGACAATGGTACAAACTTGAACAATACTATGATCACCGCCTTGTGCAAGCAATTCAAGATCCAGCATCACAATTCTTCCCCTTACCGGTCGAAGATGAATGGTGTTGTCGAAGCCACGAATAAGAACATTAAAAATATCATACAGAAAATGACAGTCATATACAAAGACTGGCATGAGATGTTACCATTCGCTCTCCACAGGTATCGTACTACAACTCACACATCGATTGGGGCAACACCCTATTCTCTGGTATATGGCATGGAGGTTGTCTTGCCTATTAAGGTCCAGATCCTATCTCTAAGAATTATGAAAGATGCAGGGCTAAACGAAGACGATTGGATCCAGACTCGACTTGATCAACTAAACTTAATTGATGATAAAAGACTTACTGATGTCTGTCATGGTCAAATGTATCAAAAACGAATGATCAAGGATTTCAACAAAAAGGCCAGACGCCAAGTGTATCAAGTTGGGGATCTGGTGATCAAACGTATCATACTACTGTAAGGTGATCCCAGGGGCAAATGGACTCCTACATACGACGGACCATTTGTAATCAAAAACATATTCTCTGGTGGCACAATGATCTTGACCACCATGGATGGAGACGACCTGCCGCACCCTGCGAACGCAGACATAGTCAAAAGATACTACGCATAAGAGACCCGCTAGGTTGACACACCTAAGCAAAACAAGGGCATCTCGGCGAACCAAAAAGGTTCGGGCAAAATTAGGGATAAAACAAAAAAAATTGTACACCCGACAAGTTGAAAACCCGAAAGGGCAACTTGGGAAAAAAAAGGGTTTCCCGGTGGACTAAAAACCCGAAAGGGCGGTCCAGGAAAAAGTTAGGGAATTAAAGTGTATGACTATGTCCCATTGATTACCTTACGGACAACCTACAAACTCGACGGTTCTGATCAATTCAATCAGCTTCGGACAAGGCAATAAATAGACAAAGATGCTCAAAGATACGAAGGCTATAGCAGAATGGGAACCCTGTGGGATTATTTCACATAGCTATCTTTTCTTTGTATCAAATTTAATTTTTTACGACGGCATTCTCTTACTAGAATGTTTGTCTCTTTGTACAAAAATACTTACTCAAAATCAATACAAAGATATCCCTTTGAAAGTGCAAAACTACCTGTTTTTCTTTACTCTTATGTTTTGTTTACAAAAACATCCAATGATTTATTTTTGAACATATGCATTTAAATATAATTACTGTCTACACATAAACAAAATAGAAAGACAATCACTGATGGCTTTAAGGGATAGGGAAATCTCTCTAAGCTATTTCCATAAAGTCCCCCGCATAATGCAGTTTAATCCCCAGCAGAACAAAGCTCCCAGCTATCAATCCCCAGTAGAAGTCATCCAATTTCTCAGGATTCCCCAACAGGATTTTACAGGCAGTACATGGAATTTCCCCTACAACAGAGTTTATTTCTCTAAGCAGAAATTCATCAACACTTCAACTTCATAACATAAAGACTTACACTCCATATCCTCAGCAGCAGTCAGGGATGTATCTTCCCCAAATCCAACAAGCAGTGCAGCAAATTAGCTCACATACGCATACATCGCATCCATATATCATAAACATTGATAACACGAATGCATTATACCATGCATTTCATACAACATGACTTTGCAGTTTAGATAACATTTTACCATTTTCAGGATAAGGTTAACAGCTACCGTTAACAATGTTCAAAGTTTGGAGATACAGTTTAGATATGCTCCAGACACGGACGCCATTTTGACACTCAACCAACTTTCAAATAACAGTTCAGATACACTCCAGACACGGACGCCATTCTGATACTCATTCATATTCTTTCTCATATACAATTCGGATACGCTCCAAACACGGATGTCATTCTGATACTCATTCAAATTCAATCTCCAGATACAGTTCAGATACGCTCTAGACACAGACGCCATTCTGATACTCATTCAGATTCAATCTCCAGATACAGTTCAGATACGCTACAGACACGGATGCCATTTTGATAATCATTCAGATTCTTTCTCAGATACAGTTCGGATACGCTTCAAACACGGATGCCATTCTGATACTCATTCAGATTCAATCTCCAGATATAGTTCAGATACGCTCCAGACACGGACGCTATTATGATACTCATTCAGATTCAATCTCCAGATACAATTCGGATACGCTCTAGACACGGATGCCATTCTAATACTCATTCAAATTCAGCCTTCAGATACAGTACATATACGCTCTAGACACGAACGCCATTCTGATACTCATTCTTTCAGCTTACAAATTAAAATTCAACAATCACTTAGGATGGCATCTATAACCCCATATCCAAAAAAATTCTATCATCACTCCAAATGGCATCTTTAAGCCCATTCCCTTAACCATCGCGTCACCAAGTGCAAATTTCTGGGCACTCTAGTGTTCAATCATCTTCCACCTTCGAGTCACGAATGGAAAAACTCGCCAATCTAACTCTTCAGGCTTAAGAAGATTGAACAGGGGAAGCTGTTGTACCCCAAAATTTTCCATCTCACTTGTCAATAATTTTACTCATAAGATCTCCTTGGGCTCAAGACTACATTAGGGTTTGATCAGCTCAAGACACCTCCTTATGCACTAATAACCAAAACTAGGGTTTGAGTTTGCACAAGGACATTTGAACTTTCAATGCCTCATATGACCTTCATGGATCATTATGGACCCCCAAGATCACTCATGTCAAGTTTCAAGCCTTGATCACATTTTTGCTCAGTCAATTTGGCAGTTGACCTAAAAATCAATTGTATTGGGGAAAAAGTCAACTGTGGCCAATTTACAGTCAAACTTCATAATTTTTGATCCATATCAACATTATGAACTCATATAAGTCATTTGATCAAGTTTGGACCATATATCCTCAACAGTTTTGATCAAATCTCCAAAAGGGCAAAATGGTCAAAATTAGGGTTTTGACTGAGGAAGGGCAATTTCTAATTTTTGACCTAGCAAATGATCAATTAGTTTAAGACATGATCTCAAGATTCCCATTACATCATTTTGACCTAATGACATGGTTCAAAACATTGCAAGTCCATTGGATTGACAGATGAATTTTGCAGTCAACTGATCAAAAGTCAACTGTATACTGAAAAGTCAAACTTTGACTTTTTGGTCAAATTCAAGTGCCAAAGATCATAATTCATCAAAACATGTCAAAATATGAAACTTATTCATCAAGAAATCAAAAAGTCAAGATTTCATTTTGAAAAGTTAAAATTTCTAAACTTAGAAATTTTTCCAAGTGTTGGAAATATCATGTTTTTTCATAACTTTGAGCAAAATTTTCACCATGATGCAAGATGCTTCAAGAGAAACTTCCAACATGAAAGTTGTAGATCTCCATGAAATCTAAAACTTTTCTTTAAACAACTCCTTCCAAAAATGCTTGGATCTCAAGTTATAATTTTATGAACATAGGGTCATGAAACTAAACACTTAGTAAAATTTTGCCCTAATATGGTCAGGATTTTGACCTAAATTTATGACACTTTTTCATATAGTTCCAACGGGAATATTCAAAATCAATTCAAAGATGGTTTGTAGAGAACATTGCAAGCTTTCTAAAATATCCAAGAACTCCTTGAGATCATTCTTGAGTAGGGAGAATCAAAGAGATGAAGTTAGGGTTTTGTCACTTGAATTACAAGCCATTTTTTATGAACACATGAACCAAATCCATGCTAGGCTGCGTAATCTTTGCTTTGCAGGCCTCAAAATTCTTTTTCACTCCATAATTAAATGTTTATACAGCTGTTAGGGCTTTGATCCAAGCAATTGAGCTATTATCTAAGTTGCATTTCCATTAATGGCACAAAGTTAACATTGTCATTCTTGTAAAGCAAGCTTTTTGCATAAAGCTCATTCTTGAGTCTCTAACTTGTTCCCTCTGATCACACTCCATCCACAAAGTCATAAGCAAGCTTGTTTAAATCATAACCACTCTATCTTAGCAAGTACAAGGCATGGAAATTTGTTTTGTCAAAAAAATCACATGTTTAACTTAAACATGTAAATTTGAATTCTGATCAACTAGAGCACTCCAAACTTGTTGCTTATAAATAGAGTCACTATTTGTGAGCTAAAGGACGAGCTTAAGCACCCTGAAATACACCAAAACTCTCTCAAATCAGAAATTGCCCAAAAACTCCATTGTTGCATAGTTTCTGACCTTGAACGTCAAACTCACATTTCCCTCGTGCGTTTCGTGGCCTTTTAGTTTCTAAAGCTTCCTTACATCAAGTGTAACCTATCCCTGTCCCTGTTTACTTACTGTAACATCATTTACCATATCCTCCATAACCAAAAATAGAGCATTGCACATTGACTTCTCCAAGTCATTTCAGCCACTCTCAACTCAAGCAAACCATTGCATCAGCTTCCTAGGACCTCAAGGAAGCTAACTTGATCATCACCATCACTTGAAACAAGCTCAAACTCAAAACACGATTTCCAGTTTTGAGGTAAGTTTTCTCAACTTGGAACTCTTCATACAGGCATCATCAATAGTTTATTTGTGAACAAAACATGTAGATATCATTGCCCTGAAGCTAACCATGTCCTTAGTTTCCATTAATTTTACTTGAGTTTAGAGAATTTTGAAACTGAAATTTCTGAAATTTTTAGGGTTCAAATTAGGGCCATTAAAATTCATGCTTATCTTTGATCTATAGTTTTAATACTTTACATTTCTGGAACCGTGAGAAAATTTGCTACAATTTTCATGTTTACAGTTTTCATTTTTGATGAGAAATAAGCAAGTTACAGTTGGTCTGGCTGGAGGTTAAAGATGAAGTCTTCAGGGCATGTTTTACCTTACATATTTATTGCTTTGCTTATATTAACGGATGTATAGCCACCCTAGTGGTAGAAGCACGCGCCTGTAATCCATGGGACCTGGGTTCGAGCCCCAGTGGTACCGTTTTGCATTTTTTTACATGTTTTACAATTCTGACTTTTTTTATTTGCAGGGCGCTGGGCCTCTTTGGGCTTGGCTTATTTTTTTATTTTGCTAGTTAACCCCCTGTTTCCTTTATACGCCCCTGGCCCAAGTTTATTTTTTTTATTTATTTCATTTTTATTTTCTTAAATATATTTTCTAATATTAAAAAAAAAATCATAAAAATACAAAAAATGATATATTTATATTTTGACTTAGTGTATTTTATTTTTCTCACAAAAAATATTTTTATTAATTATACTTCATTTATTTTTTTACTTATTATCTTGTAATATAAATAAAATTAGGTTATTAGTTATTTTATTTCATACTAATTTAAATACATTATTTTTTATATAAAAAATACTAAAAATATTTTATAATGCTATAAATATTTTCAAGATAAAAATACTAAAAAAAAAAAACTTTTCTTAAACTTATTTTCTTTTGATTAATTAATAGAACTAGGTTTTATTTAAAATCTTTTCTTAATAAAATTCAATTTTAATTAATTATTTTCTTTATTTAATTAGGTTAAGACAAAATCCTTTTTTCATGAAAATCAAACAAAGATACATTTTCTTTATATTTTTGCATTTTTTTGTACATTTATTCATTTTGTACTTTGTATTTATTTATTTCCTTGTATATTGATATCAATTCAATATGGTTGTAATAGAATAATTAGGCTTTAAATTCTTGCAATCCCCATTCAATTTGTACACCCCCTCCCCACAAATGTTGTAATAGCGTAGTAACTTTAAATTTCACAATTTATCGATTTTATATAACATGCTAGTAATTAGGATTTGTATAGAAAGACTAAAACCAATGCTTAGAAAACCCTAATTCAAGACAAAAACAAGCATGAAAATAATACATTTGCACACAAGCACCCCTAGGGTTACTCCACTTGGTTGCCTCATAAAATGACCATATTACGCATGTAAGGTATCTTAGCAAAAACAAGCAAATACAAGATCATAGTCCCTCGATGACGCTATCTAAGTTGCCTTACAAATGATCTTAGTCCCTAAAAAAGAATGCTAAGATATCTTGCAACATTTCTAATCATGATTATATAATGACCCACGCCCGTCCCGTTTACATCCAAAGATAGAGTTGCTTGCCAAATCAATGGTAAGACAACAATGTCAAAGGAAAAGAAAATGAACAAGAAAGACTTTTGAGTAGGTAGAATACTCCTAATTACTTGCTCAATTTCAAACAAATATCCCTGCTATTTTCAAAACAATCACATACACTTTCAAACATCTTACAAACTTGGAAACATTTTCAAAAGATCAACATCTTTGTATACATTCTTACGAACAGGAACCATTACAAAGATTGCCTAAACAATGGCCTATTTACAAAATACTTTCAAAAACCACACAAAGCATAATTTCAAACAAAAAGCAAGTGATCTAGCTAGTAACTAAGAGACCATGGAAAACCATAGATGAAAAGGGTGCTAACACCTTCCCTTTTCATAATCTACCCCCCGAACTCAAGAAATAATCTCAAAGGTCTTTCCTGTGCTTTTCACCTTTCCTTTTGGATAAAAGAAAAGTCGGTGGCGACTCTTGCTAACCGCAAAATTTGCGATCAAACGCAAAACCTTCAAGTCAGTTCTCTCACTGTATCACAATATTAATTATGAATTAAATCGTATCAAGATTACATCGTTGACGGTAATACATTCAAAAGTGTATCGATTAAACTTTAAAATGCATCAAAATATCTATCTCCGCATAAATCTATAATTGGTTCCTCCTTTGACTTTTTCTGATTTGATTCTCTTTCAAGCTCACTCAATTTGGTGAACTTTTCCATCCTCTCCAGAAATTGATCTAGCTTAGTTTATGCCTCTTTTTTTGAATGTGTCATCCACTCCAATGATGTACTTGGTATAGGAAACTCATGTTTCAAATAAACCTCATCAAAATGTAGAGATTTTGAAAGTCATCCTATGCACATGATGCGTCAGGAAGGGTCTTTAGGTGGGCCACTACGAAGTGGAAAAGTCCGAGAAAACATATCATGTCAGATTGATACACACCCTGTCATATGAACTTGCTATAAGATGACTCATATCAGGCAAGCACATCCATTTTGAAAATAGTGCGGGACCACTAACACAAGGAGTAAGTGCATCTTTAAATTGCATCAAAATCTTTTTTTTTCCGTATAATTTTGTGTAGAACTCCCTATACGTCATCAACTCTTTCAAAAGAGCTTGGCGGACAAGATAATAATTCTCCTATACTTTACCGAGCAAGCCGGATACAACCCAAAAACCGCAATTACCATCATCTTTAACATTCACAGTCCGCTCAATGTGTTTGTGCATAAAAAGCGGCTCGAAAAGTTATTTGTATTTCATTATGTTGGTTTTGGAGCATTTCATTGAAGGTGTCCCCCTCCTTACAAAAATCACCCTTACTATCACCTAACCATTTCTTCAATGCTGAATGTGTATATTCAACTTTGTTAGTTGTTGTGTTGCGAAGGCGTCTAATCTGATCGATCTAAGCATAAACAATCTTCTCCTTCACTTGGTCCAAAATAGTACTTTCAACGTATTTCAGGAAATTTGGATATTTGGAATAAACACTCCTAAAATGCATTATAGAGGCAACATACAAGTCTTCTATGGACGATTTCAATATACCCGTTCATGCATCCATTATCTTTTCCAACACCACACTAGGTTTAACTATTTTTTTTGTCTTCACCCTTGATTTATTTGGTGCCTACCGCAGGTTTAAGCCAACTTCTCGCATTCTTTGTTTGTGATATCGACAAAGTAATGCGTAAGATGTCAGAAATACCTTTGCCATCAAAGTCATCAGTGCAGTGTTTCAATCTATTACAATAATCTTCGACATGTTTTCTTGGTCCTTCAATAAGGTCTTACAGAGTTTCAATGGCCATGTAGCGTTGTCCTCTTTTTTCGGATTCCAAAAATGAAAATCCCACTAAGAAAGTCTTTTATGTATATGTAACACCAACAATTTCCAAAAGCGGAAGCCTGTACTTGTTGGTCTTATATGTTGAATCAATTATGATAACAATGGAAAATATGTTGAACAACTTGATACTTTTGGAATGGGTCCAAAATAAGTCACGAATAGTGACTTCATCATAACAAACGTACCTAGAAACATAATGGTTGTCATCCAATAGCTTCAAAATTTGTTGCATTTCGGATCTCAGACCTCTTATCGCCATATTGTTTCGATAACACATTATATACCTGCTTAATATTTGATACACTTTCAGGTCTTTTCTGTTTCAAATATTCAAGTATGTTTTTAGGCTCCAGGCTAATTAAAGACATATCCAAAACAATTTCCTTCTCCACCTATTTAAGGCGACATACGATGGGATGACCGACTATCTTAGATTATAATGCATGATTATGTAAACTAGAAATCACATTAAATTTCCATGTATCATCCGCCTTGCGATATCCATGTAATTTAAACGGGCACTCACATTTCCTTAATTCTATGTCATCACGTTTCAACTTCCAAGTCGGTGAAACATACATGCCACTTCTCTCGCATCTCATGGTAAAAATACTTGCCTTCGACTAGAACTATTGTTGGACCTTCCAATTACAATGAAAAATCCCAATTTCCTGGCTTCCACGCGGACCCATTCAAGCATATATTCACGAGCAGTAAATAGTTGTTCATTTATAAAGTGTTGACCAACATCTATCTCGACATCAACCGGTCTAACATCGTCTTTCACCTCATCCAATTTAACATTGTCCTTCACCTCATCTACATTGTCCTTCACCTCATCAAGTTTAACATCTTCCTTCACTTCATCCGGTTTTGCATCGATACTTACAAAAATTTTAGGAAACATATTCGGATGCCCCATACCTAATTTGAACCAAAACAGAAAAAGTGCAAAAAAATTTTACAGGAACAGACAAATTCAGAGATGCATCTCCAAAACAGATAGCAAGTGAATTGAAGATGCATCTCCGGACTCAACGTACATTTTTTCAACTAAAAAACAAGATTGATTCAAGCAATGAGGAATGAAATGAGTGAACTTTAACAAAAGAATGATACCTGGGTGCGGTTTACACACCCATGGTGGAAAAAAAATTGCCAAACTTTCGGGATTGGGTGCGGTTTACACACCCAGGGTGGGAAAAAATTGCCAAACTTTCGGGGTGCAAGGACAAAATATCCCATTTATCCAACCCAGTTACAATTAGGGCTTTTCAAACCCAAACATACATAGCCTACATAGCCCATAATATGAAGGGCTTTACAATAAATAAGCTATGTAACTACTTCCAGCACCCCTGCTTTGCCCTATAGACCCTACCCTTTTTCCCAAAAAAAAACTACCTTCTCTTCCCTGTCTCTCTCGAGAAAACAATATTGACGTGCGAATCAAAACAATTTCAAAAAACAAAAACTCAACTTTCGTTTCATTCCATTCTTCAACCCTATTTCGAATTCTCCATTTTTCAGTTCTCAAGGTTTTCAAATTATGGTAAGCTTTTCTTCGTTAATCACGTTACTTCTGCTGGTTATGTCTCTAATCTCATACACAACAAAAACCCTATGCTTTTCCCCACTCCCCTTTAAGTTTTCGATTCCAAAATTCTTATTTTCCTTCTCATACTTTTATCCATGATCTCTCTGTGAATGTTAGATTAGCTGTTTAATGTATTGGATGTTTTCAATTTTGTTGGGCTCTAGGAGGGTAGAGGTTTTGGATTGATATGTTGAAACCATAAGCTAAAGCTTAATTAAGTTCTTTTAGAATAAACACTTGTCAAACTGTTTTCATAAAAGCTGCTTTCATAAGCTATTATGGACAACTTATGAAAATAAGCTGAAAGCAACTTATGACCAAGAACTTATGAAAATAAGCTGAAAGCAATTTATGAGCAAGGGTGGCTGTGTTTGGTTATACAACTTAATTAAGCGATTATAGAATAAACACTTATCAAACTGTTTTCATATAAGCTGTTTTCATAAGCTATTCAGGAGAACTTATGAAAATAAGCTGAAACCTGAAGGCATCTTATGGGCAATTGCTTATGGAAGTAGATAAGCTTAAATAAGCCAATTCAACCCGTTTTATAAAACCTAGTGTGGCCTATTGGGAGAGCTTTTGAAAACTGGTTGATATTCAAATTGTGTTTCTTCTGTGAAACTGAAATTGAAATTTGGAACAGGCTACACCTTTAATCGCAGGGATAGCTGTGGCTGCTGCAGCATATGCCGGTAAAGCTGGTATTCAAGCTTGGCAAGCGTTCAAAGCTAGACCACCTGCATTGCGTAAATTTTATGAAGGTGGTTTTCAGGCTACTATGACTAAAAGGGAAGCAGCTCTCATACTCGGTGTTAGGTAACGTCATTTTGTTTTCTATGATTTGAAGGTATTGATTGTGTGAAGGTCATTGCAACAATAACTTCATGAAAAAACTAGCAACATATTATTAGTTTTCTTTTATTAAAGAATGCATTATTGTTTGTCACATTTTCTTTTGGATATGGATTCATTCATTAAATTAAGACTTAAAAATGTTTCAAGTTCTTGCAAATGTCCTCTCTTCTAGTTTTATTCCTCGCAACTTTTTTTGTTTGTTTCGAGTTCCTCGCATTTCCTAACTGCTGATACCAGTATTCTGTTAACTAGGGTTAGTTTATATCGGATGTGGCATACACAGTGCTACTTTGTTTTGTTCTTCCTCCATACTTTACATTTCAATATTCTCATAATTTGCTTATGTCACATGTCTGATGTTTTCTGCTTTTCTTTTTCTTTTAATTGATCCATTTTTTATTAGTTAGCAACTTGTCTTGCCTTTGTTCCTGTATTCTCATTTTTCGACAGCCATGCCATCATTCACTAAACCATACTCACATTGCTTTTCTTGTTATGGATTTATTAATAATTATGCATGAGGTTGATCGAAATTGTCAGTTTAGATTTTGACGTCTGATTATTAAATTTGAATGTTAGATTGTGTCTTCAATTTTATGTTTTTTTTTTTTCATATGATTTTTGAGTTTTTATATATATGATATTGGTATAAATTGTCTATCTTGTGTGTTCTTTAACATTTTTCGGGTCAGCTGCTTCACACTTTAACATAGGATTGACCACTATGATGTTCATTTCTTTAGTTTTGTAATTGTTCATAATTCGTAACTTCGAACCGATTCTGATTGCTGAGAAATCAAGAAAATGATTTATAACCTATAACTAATTCTTGTCCATTTGATGTTTCTATTCCTTCCTCTTTAGTTTGCTTTCACTGTAAATCATCTGATTGTACTTTGAAATTACCCTGATCCTGTTGCAACTTGTGACTTGGGAAGTTCACTTCTTTGTTCAATTGAAAAGAAGAGCAGAATTATTTATGTGATTGAATTTAAAGTTTTGTGCAGGTTTTCCATATTTTGCTTTCCATCTTTCTCTCGTTACTCTGAGATTCAGATAGCTTCTGTAATCTGTAGACTGTAGCTCTGTACCGTCTACTGATTTTAAGCTTTAATGCTTTATATTCTGAATGATGATAAAATGATGAAAAGTTCTATTTCTGATTATGGTTTCATGGAAAATCACGTGTACTTGAAATTCGCAACTTATTATTATTGAATTATGTTTGTAATCACACTTTTGACAAAATTGACCATAAACTTTTTCATCCTTGGCATGCTGATTTTCAATTGTCAATGTGGCAGACAGACCACTCCAACAGATAAGATCAAAGAAGCGCATCGAAGAGTGATGGTTGCAAACCATCCAGATGCTGGTGGAAGCCATTATCTTGCTTCCAAAATCAATGAAGCAAAAGAAATGATGCTTGGAAAGTCCAAGGGTAGCGGATCAGCATTTTGAAGCCGTGTAACCTTTCTGCCAATCATCGCAACAGTTCAGGCTTTGGAAGCCGTGCTTCATTCAATGTCAGATTATAAATTTTGTATTCATCCCCCGATTATTTTATTAGACCCAAATATATAGTGAGAACGTTGAATGTGCGTTATTGTCGTCGTCGAGATGATAAATTTATTGTAACTTGTCATTAAGGTTGAGTTGATAAAACAATCAATAGCTGGTGCTCTTATTTTCTTCCTAGTTTAAGTTTATGCTTTATGCCACTTTAGCATACTATAACTTGTAACGACTTGGAATGTGATCAGTTGTAAACTTTTGAGTTACTAATAATGCAAGTTAATTTTGTGTTTTTGCTTGCTGAAAGAAAATGCATTGTTTATTTATTAAGTAACAGCTATTCATTTGGGCTTTTTCTAATGGGCTTGGGCCTGACATTCATCGAATCGTCAGAAAGCTGCTGGCTCAATCTCAGCAAGTGTATTTGGAGCATCTACCTATGAAATTGGAACAGGTCAAACAGAATATAGCGACTGCTGGCTTTCAATTCACTTAATCAATTTAAAATCCAACAACCACCACAATGTCATGATCCATGAGTTTAATGTATTATTTTAAGAGCTGCTAGAGCTACTTCTGAACATTTAAAAAGAGAACAAAGTTGAATTTGGGAAGTATGTTCTGAACTGGTATAAGCCTGCTTTGAATATCTATCTTTCTTCTCTTTCAACAAAGATGGGAAGAGCTCCTTGTTGTTCAAAAGTTGGGTTGCATCGAGGTCCGTGGACTTCTCGGGAAGATGCATTGCTCACCAAATATATTCAAGCTCATGGAGAAGGCCAATGGCGATCACTTCCAAAAAGCGCTGGTAATTTAATCTGTTTTTTTTTTTCCTTCCTTGCCTTCCAAGTGTTTTAGTTACTGGTTGAACCTTGGTCCTTTAACTCAAATGAGATGAACTATCGTTACGAAAATATGGTTTGGTGATTGATGTAGGGCTTCTGAGATGCGGAAAAAGTTGCAGACTTCGATGGATGAACTATCTGAGGCCAGATATAAAGAGAGGAAACATAACTCCTGAAGAAGATGATCTTATTATAAGAATGCATTCGCTTCTTGGTAATAGATGGTCTCTTATTGCCGGAAGATTACCAGGAAGAACAGATAATGAGATAAAGAATTACTGGAACACGCATCTCATTAAAAAGCTCAAAAATCAAGAACAACCAGAGCAGGAGAAGAAGAAGAAGAAAAAGAAACAGAAGAACGAAAAGAACAAAATCAAAACGAAAGTATCAAAAGATTCAGAGAAGAAGACCTTAGTTTATCTACCAAAGGCCATGAGGGTCAAGAAGAGTTTATCATATGTAATACCAAGAACTGATAATACCATAAACATGGAACCAAACTCAGTAACAACAAGCCAAAAGGAAGAAGAGCAGAGAGTAGAAACAAAAGAGGGAGAAAATGATGGGTTTGGATTGTTCTTTGGTGAACAGTGCCATGAAGATTTGGTCAACAACAATGACATGGAATGCCAAACTGGTTTTCTTGAGAAGTTGTATGAAGAGTACTTGCAGCTATTGAAGAATGAAGAAAATCATGAAAAATTATTAGATTCTTTTGCTGAGTCTTTATTGGTGTGAATGAGTAATATATGTATTATGTATGACAGGAAAAAAATATTTTAAAGCAAATGAAAAAAAAAATTGAAATTTGTCAAATGTGATTGTGAATAGAGATTTCAATATTTTAGCTATTTAGGAAAATCTAATAAACTTACTACCTGAGACATATTTGAAGGCTATAAAATAACATAAAGTAGGTAATCTATAACAAATACAAACACATGAACATACAACATACTTATTAACAATTTACAATTTTAGAAAATATAAATATGAAGAATATATTGATGCAATCCTATCTGATTTAAGATTGAGTTGAATAATAAATTTTAATTTAAAAATTACATTTAAACTTAAAAGTTATAAATTTTAGTTTAAGTAGAATCTATTCTAAAAAGTATAATTAATCTTACTAGAGAACAACCAAACACATTTAAACTTAAAAGCTACAAATTTTAGTTTAAGTAGAATCTATTCTAAAAAGTATAATCAATCTTACTAGAGAACAACCAAACACACCAAAATTAATTGGGGATTACCTTTAGAGGTGTTCCTCACCATTGTGAAAAGTCAACACTGTCCCTAGCATTTAGATATGCATTTTCAGACGCATTTTTTTTAGACATTCCTCAGAGCAAATTCATGAGGTATCTTATTTTTCCAAAATTTAATCCGGAGATGCATCTCCGTATGCATAAAAGGTGAGTTTGGAGACGCATCTCCGTAAGCACCATTAATTCAAAATTCAGTGTGTGGTCCAAAGGTGCATCTCCAGACACTTTTGTTTCATATACCCGCGTCAGACCCTTCTCTCTTTCTCCTTCATTTTCTAAAAGGTACTCCAAAAATACCATTTGAGCTCTCACATCCATTCTAGTTTCTCATCCATTCAAAATTCTACTATGGGAGCTCTTTCTCATCCATTCGAGTTTTTCATCGATTCAAGCTTCTCTTTCTCATCCATTTGATTTGGTAAGTTTTCAAAATTCTTCCTTTTTTGTGTTTTGAATGAAAATTTGTTTAAGCTACATAAGTTGCTTAAACTACATTAGATGATAGTGGAATCGAAATAGGTACTCTAAATGGACATGTATTAACATTTTGTTGTGAGGGTTATGACAACAATGGCGTTTCCGCGTTTCTGTCATGGATGAGAAAATCACAACTTTATTCAGAGTTGCATCTCCAGATTTTCTCTGTGCTATTTTTCAGAGATGTACCTCTGAATTCGTGTCTGGTTGAATTTTGGTTGAATTTATGATGTGACTTTCTGGTTTTAACGCATGTGTAATGGCTGAAAACAACCATGGAAAAACTAGGCTTGGTCGTGTATTCCAAACCGCATTTGTACGACGTGAGAGGACCGTAGTCAGGACCACGAGGCCACGAGTCGATGATAACTCGTTTGATGGTTTACAACGTTAAGATTCACAACCATCTTGTCCATTTATGTGGTGTTGCGTATATGACCATAAACCATAGCATGCATGCGACATTTGCAAAGTGGTGGCATTCATCGACGTCATCGCTCCACCTTCTTATAGATGATATAACCATCACTCTAGATGTCGTCTCATGCCTCTTGCATATTTCCAACAAGGGAAAATTACTGGGCCACAAAAGGCTCGGTCGAGGGGAAGATAGTGAGATGCTAATTACATATTTAGAGGCTGACCCAATTAAGACCGTAAATGAGGTAGCTGACACCAGAGGTGTTCATGTTAGATTTAAATTTTTGGAAGAGCTTTATAAAGACGGCCTGTAGTGGGTTGAGGATGCTGAAGGTGATGATGTGCAGGTTGACTACCATCAACTTTATAATCTACGTCAATGTGGTCTATATTAAGTAATTCATCAACTTGACAGTGATTCACGAGTACAACTGGGGGACCTCCTGTTTGGTCTACCTGTACTCGAAGTTAGGCGAGGATTTTCTTTGGAATACAAAGCAGATGATAGGGTGTTGCACGCAACTTACAATAATTTATTGTTACTAATATTTTAATAATCATTTTTGTTACACTTGTTATTAATATTTTATCTGAACCATATTTCAGGGATGGTCATCTCCACATTCCTCACATCACCGGGTGGAAAATTGTACCTACCTACACTAAGGATTTGTCACGTGTTACCGCCTTTGCGTTGTACAGAGAGAATAATGCGATCGAGCCATTTCAAGTGTAGCTTAACCGTACTCTAGCATATGACATTTCATTTTGCCCATACAAGGGTCACTGAGATACATCAGTTGGACGTCATTTGGTTATAGTCTGGATGGCTGACATGTGGATCAGCACTTATGTATTCTTATCTTCTAGTGCGAGTGATGCACCCGTTTGTTTATTTGCAAATTATTTCGAGACCCCCCTCAAAGTCTACTCCTCCATCATTCTCCGTAGAGATCTTGATGTCATACTTGAGGATTTCAAGAGTCATTTGGTACCAGAGGAATATCACATGGTGCCTCTTATACACTAGGCTTATGCACACGGCTATATGACATGGTTCTATAGGGTGTCACACCTTATCATGATACTAGACGCTTCTGAAAGACCACCTAGGACAGCTAATCAGAGGTACTTTGTTAGAAGCCAATGACTTATCTAGAGGGGGTGAATAGATCACCAAGATAAAATACCAATTAAAATTAGAGTTTAAAAAATTATTTGAAAAGAGTGTAAGCAGAAGGTTTTGACGCCACTACTACGAAAAACCCCTTTCACAACGGTTGAAAAAGGGGTACCATCACGTGGGTCATACTGTTGTTAAGTATGGTACGGTTGTAAGTTCTCTATTTCTACCACGGTCTGAAAACCGTTATTGAAAGGCAGGACGTGCGTCACTTATCCCAACAGTTATACTTATAAACCTTTGTGATATATACACTTAGGTACTGGGTTTGAAACCCATCAACGGCAAATTATATAAAACATAAACAACCTTTGATCACTGTTACAATAGATAACTGTTGTGAAAAGTACCTTGAGTTTATAATATAATATGTAGATTGCTTGTTTTCTATACATCTCACTAAAGAAATACAAGCTTTCAAATTGATGAACAAGTCTATAATCTAAAAATTAAGCTATTCTTGAAAACCAACTTAAACAAACCATTGTTTTTTCTGATTGCATGCGTCTCATCGTGTATTTCATACTCTTTTACATATATATTATGGTTTATTGGTCTAACTCCTTTGATACATCGTTATCTTTGATTATAGTTAAATTTCCATAACAATAAAATATTGGATAATCTGCCCCATTATCATCACTTATAATCGTAATTTTTATAATTGTAATTTTCTACGATCATTAGTACTGATGATGAGGCACATTATCTAATAAATTGTACTTAATAAAATTTAACTCTAATCGAAGACAACGATGTATCTAAGGAGTCAAGTCATTATACCATAATCTATATAAAAGAACATGAAATGAACGATGAGATGTATGCAATTCGGAAACAATGATTAATATAAGTTGGTTTTCAAATACAACTTAATTTGCAGATTATAAGTATCTATGTCAATTTAAATGAATATATTTTAAGTGAGGGTTAGTGAAACAAACATTATACATAGAATATAATAAACTCAAACAATATCATACAACAGAACCATATATTATAAATTTGTGAGCAATAAAAAAGATATATTATAAATTTCAGGATGCACCTTTTATCGAAACTAATCGTGGAACATGAATAATTATGAAGCTCATATAGTTTGTGAAGCAATGAGGAATAAATTTAAGGAGGAAGTAGTTTACACAACATCTTCATACTTAAATTTCTTTTTATTGTATCTCAAACTAGATGAAGTTTGCTGCCACTGTTGTTTCTTCATTTACTAAGATGTTTTGTTCTTGTTGAGTCCTACAATAACCATGAAAGTTATCAACATGTGAAACCACAAACTTATTTGTAAATAGGGTATGAAAATCATCTTGTTTATGAATCTATGAAGAAGAAGTACAAGGTGGATGGAGTTTTCATCATAGCTTCATGCTTCTAGTACTTTTTTCCATAGCTACACAAACAATATGTACCAAAGCCAGAGTATGGTTTTTGTTAAGGTAATGAATACGAATCTGAAAAAATGAGAACAATCAACAAAATCAACATACAATAAACGAGATAATGGGGAAACATCTAACAAGAAGATGGACGAAAAAAGATACCTTAACGTATGAAGCATAAGATTCACGGCTAATGGCGAAGAAGAAGAGAAAAAATGGATGCTAGGGTTTCGCTGTGAAGGAAACGACGCTACTTTCAATAAGTGAGAGTTAATTCGCTTATATATATGGGTAAACTACTTCACATTGGTTAATTCTACAACTGTATTGATAAGTATTTATTTATTATAAATATGTCACAACGGTGGAACGTACCAACTGGAGTCATATCCCTTTAAATTTTTTATTAAAAAATAAATAAAAAAGAAAAGGCGCGCCTTAACATTAAAAAAATAATATATATATATATATATATATATATATATATATATATATATATATATATATATATATATATATATATATATATATATATATATATATATATATATATATAATGACACTGAGGTTCAAACCCATGAAAGCTTGATGGTTTCACCACAGTTGGCTCCGCAACCGTTGTTATATACAAATAATTTTTAATTAAAAATAATATGAGAGCACCTTAGTTTAAATATGTATCCATGTGTAGTGAATAACCGTGGTGACCACGGCGTTGTTGTTTATGCATTTTGTAGTAGTGTATAGATCGATAAAAGTCGTCTATACGAACCTAGTTATTGGAACTGGATATGCAAAGAGCCTTATGGAATAAACGAAACAATAAGATGACTTTATACTCTTGAAACAAGCAACACAATATTATTCGTTTATAGCAAATTACTAGCAATCTATTTCCAATGAAATTTAGCAAAAATAATAAACAATGCAATTTGCAAACACTTGGTGTGCGAACGAATTTTCAAAATTTTCTTTGAGTTGTGTTGGTATGAAAAAACACTTATAATCAAAGTGATTATAAGCTAATCAACAACCAATTCAAAACAAAAACAACCACAGAAAAATTCTTACAAGTCGATCAATCAAACAATCCTATTTAACAAATTTCTTAATGAAAAGTAAAGCAAGTAAAGAGATAAGAGAGAGCGACACGAGGATTTGTTTAGAAAGTTAACAAATCTTCCTCGCTATGGCTACGTCTCTCTCCAATTCCGTTTAGGAATTAGGATAATTTTTTACTATGCAAAAAGTGAGTACAAGAGAAGTGTTTTAAGAGCAACCATACAAACCCTAACCGTTTGTTGTTGATTCAATCCCTCATCTTCTTTTGATCTAGAGCAAGACCAAGACACAATAGCTACCAATTGATTTATGGAATCTCGCTACTCCTTTGGGTACCAAACTCCGAAGGATTTTCACTTGACCACAATCCTCTTTTGAAAGTCTTGAACAAAACCCCCAAATCTACCAAAGATCTTAGAGGATAAACCCTAGGTATTTCCGGATGAAACTCCCCACAATTCTCAACTCAATATTCTCGGTTATACAAAAACCTAATTGGATGTTATCAAGCCTCTCCTAGATAGCACCTCGATAAAAGATGATTATGTGTGATTTATCAGTGTATATGCATAGGTTGAAGGTTGAAGCTGAAGAGCAATGGTGGTAAGTGTTTATAGTTTCATCAAGTTTGAATGATTCATTAATGATGTATTTATAGTTGTAGAAGTTCGAATGATTTCATCAATTTTTGGAATTAAAAAGAATTGAAAAATTGACCCAGTCAAATAGTACATGTCGGCCTAAAATACGTATGTGCCGACACATAAGTAAAAAATTAACAATATGTGCCAGCCTAAAAAATCATATGTGTCAGCCTATACAAGTCAGTAGCTACAATCTTTAATATTGCAGTAGATGTGTCATCCTGAAAATCGTATGTGCCAGCACATAAAACTGAAAGTTACAGTATGTGTCGGCCTGTGTGATGCATGTGTCAGCATGTATCAAACAGAAGCTACAGGCTTCATTATTGAGTTTCATGTGTCGGCCTCAAATTCGTATGTGCCGGCACATGCAAGCAATTTTTATGCAGAAAATTGATTTTCAAGATTTTGGTCAACATGAAAGTGGTTTTGAATGATTTCTAAGACCTCTAATGCAAGGGAGAGCCACGTGACATAGAGATATCGTCCAATATAAATAAATGCTAAGTTTTCATTATTTTAACATCATTTAAAACACCTAATGGTGAAGTTTCTCTCACATACACCCCTTTTTTATGATGGCAAAACTTGCAACGAGGCATTTCATGTTGTTATCGAAGGCTCTCCCTGACTTTGTGTTTTCCAACTTTATCTCTCATATGCTTCTCCCCCTTTGATAACATCAAAAAGAAAGATAACAAATAGTGATAAGTATCATATTCCAATATACATACTAATGTATCACTCAGAGGCGTTTTTGCATAGAAGAGCAACGCTCACATAACCCCATATATATGTAATGATGCAAAATTGATAAATAACAAGCATAAAGCATTACCAAACATGTAATGCAATTGAATGAATAATAATTAATGCGATGCAAGATCAAACTAGTTAAGTTGCTTCTATAGTGTCACGATTACGTAACACAACATAATGAAACTCTCGATGCCTCACACGTATGTGCCTAGCATAGCAACAAAAATATCCCTACTTAATCCAAAATGAAAATGTTGTCATAACATGTGACTCAACTATGACAAGAACAATATATGCAATTAACATGCTTACATTCAACTCATGTATGAATGCAAGAAATAATAATAGAAACACATTCTTGTACACACAAGAACAAGCTTATACAAATGAGAAAGAATTAATACATGAAGTCATTATTATATACATATAGATTAAGACCACACAATGGTTGTCAATAAATTTTTTTGGAAATGAACATTCATGGTTTTCATCATTTGAGAACATAGCAAGCATTTTAACCAACTAAGAACATGCATTAAGAAAATTATTACTTTCAAGGAGAAACTTGAAACAACATTACCTCACTCTTGATGGAATGGAAATTGCACTCACATGATGTAAAATACTCGAACAAAGAGTTAGAGAAAAAGTATAAAGTGCAAGAAACATGGTAAAATTTAAGCAACATTGTAGATATCATTGATCCCTATATTCCCCACGTATGTTGAAAAATGGTTCGATTGTGAGAGATTTAGTGAAAATGTCGGCAAGTTGATTTTTACTATTAACATGCTCGAACACAACACCCCCTTTTTCAACGTGATCGTGAAGGAAATGGTGATGTATCTCAATATGTTTAGTGCGATAATGGGGCACTGAGTTCTTGGTTAGATTAATTGAACTAGTGTTGTCGCATACGATAGGAATACGCGAAAGTTTAATGTCAAAATCAAGTAATTGTTGTTTAAGCCATAAGATTTGGGAAAAACAAATACCGGCTGCCACGTACTCCGTCTTGACTTTTGACAAAGCTACGGAAACATGCTTTTTACTATGCCAACTAGCCAAATATTTTGAAAACATGTGACAAGTTCCATTAGTACTTTTCCTATCCAATTTACAACCGGAAAAGTCGGAATCAGAGTAACCAATCAAGCTACAATCACTTCCCTTGGAATACCAAAGCCCAAACTTAGAAGTACCAATGAGGTATATAAGAATACACTTAACCGCTTTTAAGTGTGATTCCTTAGGAGTAAATTGATATCGTTCACACATGCACACTAAACATAATAGCGGGCCTAGATATCGTAAGATATAGGATAGATCCAATTATACCTCTATATTTCTTGACATCAACATCCTTAACCTTTTCTTTTCTATCCAAGTTTTCATTTGTTGCCATAGGTATATCAATTTCCTTTGCATCATCCATTCCTAATCATTTTAGTAATTCGAGACAATACTTGGTTTGATATACAAGTGTTCCTTCCTTGAGTTGCTTTATTTGAAGTCCAAGAAAGTATTTAAAATCCCCCATGAGACTCATTTCAAAATCTCCCTGCATAAGCTTAGAGAACTCCTTGACAAGATGCATGTTAGTTAATCCAAAAATGATATCATCAACCTAAATTTGAACAAGTAAAATATGCTTTCCTTGATGTTTAATAAAGAGAGTAGTATCCACCTTCCCTCTAGAATATCCTTGATCAATAAAGAACTTTCTAAGTCATTCATACCATGCTCTTGGGACTTGTTTAAGACCATACAAAGCATATTTTTACTTAAAAACATGATTAAGATATTCGTGATTTTCAAAACCGGGAGGTTGTGAAACATACACCTCTTCATTTATGTATCCTTTAAGGAACACACTTTTCACATCAATTTTATATAATTTGAAGTTCTTTGAACATTCATATACTAGTAAATGGCGTATAGCCTCGAGTCAGAAAACCGAAGCATAAGTCTCCTCATAATCAATGCCTTCCTCTTTGTTATACCTTTGAGCCACTAGCTGGACCTTACTCCTTGTTATCACACCATATTCATCAAGTTTATTCCTAAACACCCATCAAGTGCCCATAACTTGATGATTTTGTGGACGAGGGACAAGGTCCCAAGCATCACTTCTTTCAAATTGATTCAAGTAAGGCATCCTTAGCGTTTTTAGGTTCAACTTGTGATACGTACACGTGGTGATAACATAAATGACTCATCTTAGAGCATGTTGTTACCCCTTTGGTGATGTCACCAATAAGGTTGTCAATAAGATGATCTTTAGAGGTTCTCTACTCCAATGGAAGACCATTATCTTCTGGTTTACTTTCATCATCCTTCTTTTCTTGGTTGTCATCTTCCTCCTTCTCAATCTCCTCCACTTTAACTCCTTTTTTGGTGTCCTTGAGTATGTCTTCTATAGATGAACCTACACCATGAAAATAAATACTTTTCCCAACACTATTTGGGTAAGACTCATCAAAAGTAACATGAACCGACTCTTTAATAATAAGTAATATCTTGTTGTAAACTCTATATGCTTTACTAGATAAGGAGTATCCAAGAAATATACCTTCATGGGATTTCGTCAAATTTCCCAAGATTATCCCTTCCATTATTTAAAACAAAAAATTTACATCCAAATACATGAATATGCAATAAATTTAGTTTTCTACCCTTTAAAAGTTCATAAGGAGTTTTGTCAAGAACAGGACGAATAAGTACCATATTAAAAACATAACATGTCATGCAAATAGCGTCAGCCCAAAAATATTTTGGTAGACCATAATCATTTAGCATTGTTCTTGCTAACTCCTCTAAAACACGATTTTTACACTCCACAACACCATTTTATTGTGGAGTTCTATATGCTGATAAGTTATGCTCAATATCAATTTTCTCACAATATTCTTCAAAGAGGTGGTTTTCAAATTCACCTCCATGATCTCTTTGGATGGAAACAATTTTAGAATTCAATTTATTTTTGGATATCTTGGAAAAACGTGTGAAAGCCGCGAATATTTCATCTTTTCTATGCAAGAAAATTGTCCAACAAAATCTTGAGTAATCATCTACAATTACAGAATCATAGTAGTTACCGCCTATGCTTTTGGTCCGTAATGGTCTAAATAAATCCATGTGAAGGAGCTCAAAAGGTGTCGAAGTTGAAACAACATTTTTAGATTTAAAGGAGACTCTTGTTTGTTTCCCCTTTTGACATGCATCACATAGATAGTCTTTTAAAAAAATTTATTTTAGGTAGACCAATTACTAAATCTTTTGGAACTATCTTGTTAAGTAGATCAAAGTTGACATGTGTCAAACGTCTATGCCATAACCATGAATCTTCACTCATGGTAACAAGGCATTCAACATTGCTCAAGGATACATCTCTTAAGTATAACATATATACACTGTTTACCTTCACAACATTAAACATACAATCATTCTTTTCATTATGTACTATCATGCAACTATATTTGGTAAAAGTTACCTTATAACCATTTTCACACAATTGACTAATGCTAAGAAGATCATGTCTAAGGCCTTCAACTAACATAACATTTGAGATAATAATAGTTGAAAGATTACCTATACTACCTTTTCCAAGTATGGAACCTTTGTTGTAATCACCGTAGGATACATAACCTTTCTTCTTTGCCACAAAGTCGGAGAATGGAGAGATGTCTCTTGTCACGTGTCTTGAACATCTACTATCAATAATCCATTTACCCGTCATAGAGTAAAGACACTCAACCTACAAAATCAAACAAAGGTGGTAGGTACCCAATTCTTATTGGGTCCTTCAAAGTGAGTGAAAAAATTGTTGTATTTGGGCAACCATTGAAAAGTACCTTTAGGAACTAAGAAGCACATAAATTTGCATTTTTCAATAGTATGGCCTTTCTTGCAACAATAGTGAGAAAGTAATATATGACGAGGTTTACTTTCGCTATTTAAATCCTTCTTGATCAAATTATACTATTTTATAAGGCTTTTTAACCTTTAAAGAATTAATACCAAAGTTAACACATGATTGTGATTCCTTGTCCAATTTGGTTCCAAGAGTGCTCACCTCTCTTTGCCAAATTCGGAAAGTTTCACAACTGAACTGACATGGTTCCTCGTAATTATTTTTAAGTTTTTGACTATCTACAATAGATTTCTTTAAAAAGCTTCAAATTTCTTAACCAGGCATCCAAAGTATGTTTTGACTATCTACATAGTCGATTTCTTCAACCTTTTCTTCCAAGTATGTAAGAAGTTTTTCTTTGAATGCTAATTTCTTATAAGCAAGTAATACATCTTTTTGTAGATTTTCAAAAGCATTTTTCAATTCAATAAAATACAACTTATCAATGTTAGAGTATTTAGAATGGCTTACATTATTTTTCTTGATTTGACGTTGATTGGCCATGAAACAATAGTTTGCCTCCTCATTGCTATCACTTGAGCTTTCATTGCTTGAGACATCACTATCACTATCCAAATCAACATAGGCTTTTATATATTTCCTAGACTTGTTTTGTTGGTACTTTCCTTTCTCATTTACAAGAGATGGGCATTCTGGTCTAAAATGACTAGATTTTCCATATTTATAGCACATACCTCTTGGTTTACTCTTTTGTTGTCTTCATCTTTAAAGGATGTTGATTGCCTTCTAAATTTAACAAGATTTTGTAGGAGTGTTTAACACCATTCTTCCAAATGTATCGATTGTATCTCCTCACAAATAATCCCATTTGTTCATCATCTGAATATTCTTCATCACAAAAATCACTATCATTAGTGTGCTCATCCTTTGAGTACCTTGAACTTGAAGTCATAAGAGCTTTAGGCTTCGTTCCTTCCTCCTTATCGATGTCTTTCTCCTTTTTCTTCTTTTTATCAAGATTCTTTTCATGTTTGTCTAAGCAAGTGAGTTCTTGCTCGTGTTTTTCCAACTTTCCAAACAAAGTGGTGAGATTAAGTGTTACAAGATTATTGGCTTCCTTGATTTTCATGAACTTTGCTAGCCAATTCCTAGTAAGACATCTAAAAACCTTGTTATAGCAATAGAATTGGAAATAGGATTACCTAGCAAGTTTAAACGATTAATAAGAAGTGATAATTGTTTTTGCATTTGAGAAATGTTTTCACCATGCTTAATGCAAAATAGTTTAAATTCTTGATTAAGTGTATTAACTATAGCTTGTTTGACCTCATTAGTTCCCTCATAGGTAAATTGTAGAGCTTCCCACATAGCAGCGGTTTCACAATGATAAATGCTATAAAACTCATCAACACCAAGAGCGGATATGATAGTGTTTTTCACTTTCCAATGTCCCCACTTCTTATTATCTTTCTCATTCCATAGTGCTTCTGGCTTAGGTGTGGCAACACCATCAACAAGATGTGTAACCGGTGTTGGACCATTTTGAATGGCCTTCCACACACCTTTATCACATGAGTTAACATGAATTTGCATACAAGCTTTCCAATAACTATAGTTTTCTTCCGTAAAGATTGGGGCTCTTTTATAATACCCTTTAGGTTTGTACGCCATTTTATAATAAGAGTTTTGAAGCACGGAATAAACCAGAGTTCTTGATGCCACTTGTTAGACGATGATTTATCTAGAGGGGGATGAATAGATCACCAAGCAAAAATACTAATTAAAATTGGGGTTTAAAATATTTTTTGAAAAGAGTGCAAGCGGAAGGTACTGATATAGATCGATAAAATTCGTTATACGAACCTAGTTATTGGAACTCGGACATACAAAAAGCCTTATGGAATAAATGAAAGAATAAGATGAATTTATACTCTTGAAAAAAGCAACACAATATTATTCATTTATAGAAAATTACTAGCAATCTATTTCCAATGAAATTTAGCAAAAATAATGAACAATGTAATTTGTCAAACACTTGGTGTGCGAACGAATTTTCAAAAAATTTCTTTGAGTTGTGTTGATATGAAAAATCACTTATAATCAAATTGGTTATAAGTTAATCGACAACCAATTTAAAACAAAAGCATCCACAGAAAAATTCTTAAGAGTTGATCAATCAAACAATGCTATTTAACAAATTGCTTAATGAAAAGTAAAGCAAGTAAAAAGATAAGAGAGAGAGACACAAGGATTTGTTTAGGAAGTTCACCAATCATCCTCGCTATAGCTACTTCTCCTTCCAAATCCGTCTTAGAATTAGGATAATTTCTTACTATGCAAAAAATGATTACAAGACAAGTGTTCAAAGAGAAACCCTACAAACCCTAACCGTTTGTTGTTGATTTAATCCCTTCTCTTTCTTTGATCTTGAGCAAGACCAGGACACAATAGTTACTAATTCATTTATCGAGTCTTTCTACTCCTTTGTGTTCCAAACTCTGAAGGCTTTTCACTTGGCTGCAATCCTCTTTTGAAAGTATTGAACAAAATCCCCAAATCTACCAAAGATCTTGGAGGACAAACCATAGGTTTTTCCAGATGAACCCCCCCCCCCATAATTCTTAACCCAATATTCTCGGTTACACAAAAACCTAATTGGACGTTATCAAACCTTGACTAGATGGTACCCTGACAAAAGATGATTATGTATGATTTATCAGTGTGTATGCATAGGTTAGAGGTTGAAGGTGAAGAGATATGGTGCCAAGTGTTTATAGTTTTATCAAGTTAGAATCATGCATGAGTTATGTATTTATAGTTGTGGAAGTTTGTATGCAAAGAGGTAATTTTCGGAATTAAAAATAATTAAAAAATTGACTCAATCAAACAGTATGTGCTAGCCTAAAATACGTATGTGTTGCCACATAAGCCAAAAATTAATAGTATGTGTCGGCCTGAAAAGGAAGACGTGTTGGCCTATGCAAGTCAGTAGCTACAACCTTTAATACTACAGCAGATGCGCCGGCCTGAAAATCATACGTGCCGAAAGATAAAACTTAAAGTTATAGTATGTGTCGGCCCGTGTGATGCATGTGTCAGCCTGTATCAAATAGAAGCTACATGCTTCATTATTGAGTTACTAGTGTCGGCCTGAAATTCGTATGTGCCAACAAATGCAAGCAATTTTTATGCACAAAATTGATTTTCAATATTTTGGTTTATTTTAAAGTGGTTTTGAATGATTCCTAAGACCTCTAATGCAAGGGAGTTCCACATGATATGAAGACTCCATCCAATATACAGAAATGCTAAGTTTTCCTAGTTTTTGTTAGAACAAGATTTGCATGTGTTTAAATCTCTATGTTTTGATGATAATAATGCAAATATTTTATGTAGAACAATTTTAGTTCTAATAAGTTTCTTGAGTGGGCAGATAAGAAATTCTAATTGATTTAGGACTGTTGTTTGGAGAATCAGAAATACGCCATGTACATCAGAAAGACCGTTCACGTCCACTTTTGAAGAAACATCAGTAGTTCGGAAGACACATCAACATTTGAAATATAACGAACTACTCAATATTATCAAGCTTGAAACAAATTGCTAAAATACTGAAAACATCAAGAGAAAAGAAGAATCACTATTCAAATATTTATTCACAAATATTCTTTTAGAGAAATATCAAGGACACGAGAGATGTTGCTTATTATCGTGTTAAGATATTAGGGATTAAACACAAAGAGTTGTTACTCGTTATTTGTGTTTATCTTAGAGTTCTAAATACAAAGAGTTGTTGCTCATTATTTTTATTAGAGACTTTACTCTTCATTGTTGTGTAATCTGCTTCTTAGAAACAAACATTGTAAACACATTTGATTGTAATTTTGTTTAGAATTGATTATTGCCTCAAGTGACTAGGTTGTTAGTCTGTAGAATTGAGAGGGCTAAGGTGTCAATTTGGACTCTTAGACAATTGTTGCTAGTCACTAGTGGATAGCCCGTGCATCTGTAATCTGTTGAGATTAGTGGATTAAGTCCTCGTTGAAGGAAAAATCACCTTGGTGGGTGGAAAAGAGTAGCCTTATTGAAGGTGAACTTGTATAAACTAAAAGAGTCATTTTATTCTTTCCTTTGTCTTATTCTTTCTAGTTAGTTTGCAAAATATGTTATAAGAAAAAGATAATTAGAAAACTCAATTCAACCCCCCCCCCCTTTCTTGTGTTTTTCTCACCCTTCAGTTTTGACATCATGCAAAACATCTAATGGTGAAGTTGCACTCACATGCTTAAGGCTAGAGATGACCACACTAAGGACGTGTCGACAGTATATCAGAGTATTGTGGAGATGGTGAGATCATGCATAGAGGTAGAACTTTTTGAGGAAGACAATTACCTATTGGCCCTCGTAGAAGGCATGATTTCAAGGTATAAAATGGCTTGAAGTACAGGCAGGGGGTTAGACATACCTAGTGGTTTTTGTTTAATTGTATTATTTTGTATTTTCGGAACTACTTATATATGGTCGGTACATTTTGATAAATGTATGACTTTTTTTCCTCATAATTATGTACTATGTTTGAATCAATTAATGTATGTATTTTCCTTCTAATTCATGGCCTAAATGACCTAAAATATGTTGGTCTAAAATGATCTAAAATATGCTGGCCTAAAAAACTATCAAATTTAGTGAATAAGAACACCACAATTGAGTACAGAGGATATTCCGGGGATGAATCTCCAGATACACCTAAATAACATTCGGAGATGCATCTCCGAACCATATTTTTTTCAAAATGGGATGGATATAAAAGACAAAGATTTGTGTTATTTTAGGAGCACACCCCTAAGAGTGGAAAGTGCATTCCCCAATTAATTTTACATAAGAATTAATAGTGCTCAAAACTAAGGGTAATGAAATGGACTTGGTTCGTCGGACATGTTCATTTTGTTCACACTTATTGAGGGACGAAACAATGTTTAGGCCCGTGCCCTCTAATATTCCCAACCGCTCCATCCTGTTTTCTCACGAGTGCAAACTTTAACATAAATCTTATATTTTTAGGCATAAAAGGAGCAATTGTGGGTGCACTATTCATTTAGATGTTTTGAATGATG